>OU426988.1:239846384-241096384 GCA_911387755.1 Chrysotoxum bicinctum | reverse complement strand
TTATGTCCCAAAGGTAATAAACATTTTTGGTCATTTGTAAAAAACGTACGAAGCAGTACGAAAACTCAGTTCCAACGCTCGTCTTCAATGACACTCCTTTTGTAAGCTCGATCGATAAAGCCAATTTGATTGCAGCATAGTTTGTTGTCAACTCGACGCTATACCAGAGAGTGAAATGACTCCTCCTGTACTTGAGGGCGTAAACGATTTTATGGGACGAATCTTCTTTCGCACTCGTGCAGTTGCTATAGTACTAAAAGACCTTGACATTCACAAATCCGCTGGATAGTTCCCTGCATTTGGAATCGATGAATCTCTTCTTCGTTGGATTAGAAATAACCTTTCGGACCATTCACTATAAGTAGCAGATGGTTTCAAATCTTATATCATCAAAATAAACGCTGGTGTGCCCCAGGGCTCCCTTTTGTCTCCGACACTCTTTCTTATATGGAATGCTTTACCCTGCTCAATATTTCCCACTCATTGCAGTGTGCAGACATTCAAAAGCCATGTGCATCAGTATCTCCTTTCTCATCATATTTTACTTTTCTAATTGCTTGCACTGTGTTTAACATTTTAAGGGTATACATAACCCCTTGAGTAAAGTATAAAAAAAGCGGCTGGATATACCCTCTTTAGCATCACCGAATTTGAGGAAATCTCTATATGATCCTTCCTCAAGAAGAATCCTCAGTGGTAGACTCTGCTCGATTCAATTCAATTAGCTTAGATTTGCACCTTTTAAAAACGGCCGTCACTGCTCTGGAGAATATCAATGCCATATCTGAATGTTTTATTGCAGTGGGTATTAAGAAATATATAAGAACTACTAGTTCCGAACTAATGAAATTACTTTAATTGAATGAACATAAATTAATTTAGAAAAAAACTTAAAATATAAACAACTGAACAAAAGCATAGTTGATAATGTTTGTGCAAATTGTTTTCAAACAAGTAGATTGCTGATTTCTTTAACACCCTTCCTCAAACGAATCGTACTCCAGCTTTTGTTCTAAGTAAGTGGCTTGGTAAGCATATCAGCTATAATTTCTTCACTAGGACGATAGGTGCATACAATATGATTTTTATCAACGTGCTCCTTGACGAAGTGAACTTTAGTATCGATGTGCTTAGTCCTGTTGCTCAACTTCTGCTCCTTAATCAAACGTAGACAGCTCTGATTATCTTCAAAGATAATAGTTGGTAAAGTTTGTTGAATTTTCATATCGTTGAGCAGCTGACGAATCCAGATAGATTGCTTGCAAGCCTCGGATAATGCAATGAATTCCGCTTCTGTGGATGAAAGCGAGACACAAGATTGCTTTTTGCAGCTCCAACTTATTATTCCACCATTCATCTGAAAGATATAACCAGAATTAGATTTTCGATCGTCTATCTTCCGCCCAGTTTGCATCTGCGTAGCCTATAAGATTTTTGTTTTTAGTTGGTAAATTACTTAATTTAAGATAAGAATGTAGGTATTGTGCCTTTCAAGTACTTAAGAACACGTTTTATTTCGGTCCAATCTTCTTGCATAGGACAGCTTACTTTTTTTGACAGAATAGAAACGGAAGCAGCAATATCCGATCTGGAATTGACAATCAAATATAAAAGAGAACCTATAAATTTTTGGCAATTTTTATTATTTAGAAGGATTTCTGATTGAGTTTTTCCATATCCAGGGTCAAGAGGGTATTTAGATGCCTTTGAATTTTCAAGCCCGAAATATTTTAGTAAATTTTTGATGTATTGACTTTGTCGAATGTTAAAATTAAAATTTTGATCTCTAAAACCTTCCATTCCAAGATAACAGTGAACATTTCCAAGGTTGCTTACTTCAAACTCTCAACTTCTTGAATATGAATTTGGTTAGAACTTGCTACTAAAATATCATCGACGTAAATTAATACATATGTTTTCCCTTCCTCGTTGGAATATTTTACGTAAACGCAAGGTTCTGCTGTACTTTGAATAAATCCTCCATCAAAAGCACAGTATGTATTATTTTATTCCATACATGAGCAGCCTGGTTTTTCTAACTCTGCAAATGTATTTGGCATTCCTTTCCTCAAACATATATGATTTCATCTAGATCAGAGTTAAGAAAGGCTGACTTTACATCCATATGAACAACTTTCATGCCCTTAGAACCCGCTACGGATAGCAATGTTCGGAGAGTGGTTTGTCGAACAATAGGAGCGAATACGTCATCGTAGTCATATCCATATTTTTGGTTAAACCCACGAGCTACTAAACGAGCTTTATATTTTTGGACAACACCTCTTACACCACGCTTGATTTTGTAAGTCCACTTACAACCCACGATATTTACGCCTTCAGGAGCAATTACCAAATCCCAAGTGCCATTCTTCTGCATAGCACTGATTTCCTCTTTCATAGCAATTTCCCGCTCACTTCGTTGTTCGCATTCAATGGCTTCATTGTAAGATTTGGGTTCTAGTTCAACTTTAGATGAATCAAATGTTGAAGCCTCAAAACCTAATCGATCTGGGGGTTGGCCCTTAGTTGACCTTTCTGATTGACGAACACGACCCTCATCTTCTACATTTGGTATTGTCTCATTAATGGTCTCGGAGCTGACAGAGTCAGTGTCAGGATCTAGGATTTGGAACGAAGTTTCATCTTCTAAGATCAATTCCTGGTCTTGATTGTCAAAGTCTTTAACGTCAGTTCTATCTGAGCAATTTTGATTACGAAGAAATTCAAATTCTATCTCTAAGCGGTGATTTGTCTGTGGCTCAACCTTTTTAGTTACTTCATTTTCTGTGATAAATTTAATGTCTCTGCTTATTGTGATTTTCTTGGTTTGTATGTCAACTAAACGATATCCCTTTGAATTCTCATCATATCCAACAAAAGTTAGAATTTGGGGTCTTGAACCAAGCTTTCTGCGGCTCTCTTTGGGAATCAAACAATAAGCTTTTGAACCAAAAACTTGAAGTGACTTATGTTTGGTTTTCTACCCTCCCAAAGTTCAAATGGAGTTAGAGCGAATTGAACTAGATACCAAATAATTTTGTAAGTAATTCGCTGTCATAAGCGCTTCTCCCCAAAATATCTATTTTTGACAATTTTGCTTCAGTCAACAAACAACGAGCCATTTCCAAAAGGGACCTATTTTTTCTCTTCACGACACCGTTTTGCTGTGGAGAATAGGGTACTGTATATTGATGACGAATGCCTTTGTTCTCAAGATAACGCTTAAGATTGTTTGAGATGTATTTTACCTCCATTATCTGAGCGACTAGTGGAAGGATATCTTTATAGAACTTGTTTTTCATAAGTTCGAGATAGGATTTGAGTTTATCGAAGACTTCAGATTTATCGTGAAAAAGATAAACTATTGTGAAGCAGCTAAAGTCATCAATGAAGGTTAGGAAGTATGGCTTTTTACCTGGTGTCATGGTTTGCATGGGAACACACACATCCGTGAGGACCAAATCTAATACACGCTTGGATTTTGATTCAGAACGTTTGGTAAATGGTAGCCTAGTCATTTTGCATTGAATGCAAATCTCACGAGTCTTTCGTACACCACAATCAGTAATATTAAAATCTCTTACCGTCTTTCCATGTTGCATCACCTTCAAAGCATCAATATCCCGATGTCCAAAAATTTTGTGCCAATAATGCTGACAGTTCTGTAACTTATTTTAAAATCCAGAATCAGGACCTTTTATTCGGAAGGTTGGCGTAGTCGAAATAGCCCACTGGATGCATCAGCAACTCCGATTTCTTTTCCGGTCATGGTCTGTATACTGCAACTGATGTCAGAGAAGAGTAGTTTGAATCCCATCTTTAAAATTTTTGTGACTAAGAGAAGATTTCCATGGAAAGAAGGAATGAACAAAACATCCTTCACATCGATAATCACCTTTTCGCCTTTGCTGTTGAGAAGATTTATACAACAAAGCCCTTTTCCACTGGAAACAACAGATTTTCCATTTGCCACAGTCACTTTTTCCCTAATAGACTTATTAATTGTGACAAAATCTGACTCACGTGCACTGATATAACAGGTAGCTCCAGAATCAACGACCCAAATGCTCTTGTCGTTAGCCATTGAAAAGCAATAGTTAATAACTATAACTATTAGATAACTATTATTTATCATTTAGTTCTCCATTGTTTTCTTCAGCCTCATTAACTTTATTATTTTGCCGCAACTTTTTCAGCTTCCAGCAATCCTTCTTAATGTGTACTTTGGCCTTGCAGTAATGACAAACCTTTTTGCTGCGTTCTTCTGAATTCACAGATGATTTCAAAGCGGAATTGTTTGCTGAAAATTGTTTGGATTGGCACTGGTGCTTATCAATCAGGCTAGCTTCCAGGGCCTACACCAACGTATCAAAAGAAGATGGAAAACAGCTTAGTAACATAGCCAACGCTAAGAAAATTGCTCACCTTCCAACTTCTCAAACAACAGTTTCATTTCCATAATGTGCTCCGATATGCTGCAATCCTCAGAAAATATTGATTTCTTTAACAGGTTTCACTCTCCAGGACCTATCGGCATTTCTTGACGATTTCTTTTCATAATTGAAGAAGAATAAGTGTAATTTACAAGTTGCTGATGCCAAACTACGAGCAGGTATCACTGCAGCAGTGATTCTGAGAGGCATTCGTTTTCATTTAGTTCTTTTGGTAAAAGCTTTTCCTGACAGAGGAGCTGGTGCCACTCAGATCGATTTGGGTCATACATTTCTCTAGTGACAAGCTCAACTTTAACGATCTCCGTCCATTCAGACTATAGCACTGCTCGATCAATTGGACATTCTCTATGGGGATCGGTGATGTCACTCAAGAACCGTAATTCTCTGACACAGAACACACTGAAGGAACTCGGGGAAATCGTAATGGACTCCCATAGAGCTCAGTAGGCTATTATTAATGCATCCAAAATGTCAATGAGAATGGATATATCTATTGTGGTGAATTTTAATCAGCACTGAAATGTTTGCCGAAAGGGTAGTTAAGCTACCAAAAAAGCCTTCCAAATACATCTCAGCAAGATGAACCGCATTCCGATTATGTCTGCTCTACCCCAGACTGTAGCGCCACCTTCAGTCAATAAATAAAGCAAAATAAATAATACTACTTATCTTTTTACACTCTTTATTAATTTAATGCAAATCAACAACAAAACAACATCAAAACCCTCAAATTTTAGAAAAATTTCAAAAAACTTTATATAAGATAAAATTTAAACGTGTGCAATATTTTATTAAAATCCGTTAAATAGTTCAGATTTAGCAGATTTTTTTTCCGCTCTCACATACAAACCAGACCACTGTGTGACAAGACTAAAAACTATTAACAAACCGTTTTAACTTAAACACAAATTATTATATTAGTCTAGACAATTTTAAAATATTTCATTTAAATTTTCTATGGAAACTTGTTCCAATTTCCACATAATGTGCATTCAAAACCTCTGCTGGAGAATTTTCTTAGAATTTTGTACTTTCCCTTCCACAATTGGACGTACTAATGTCAAATGCTTCCTTTTTATTTTGACTCTTCCATTCCGTACTCTCTCTTTGCTCACAAACACTCCAAAACCGATTGTAAAATAGTAAACAAATTCAACAGCACTTAGCAAGGATGCTCCCAGGAATAATCCAATAATCCCACCGAAATTTCCTGAAAATAAAATTGAAGTACGAGTATTACTTCACAGAAAAGGATATACATAAATGCTGGTGGCGCGCGTAGTGTTGTGTGTAGGTTTCTTACCAATTAATTCCACATAAGTGTAGGATAGAATTGTCAAATATTTTATCATGTTATAGAATACATCGAGATTAATTGTTTGTATCTCAGAGCCGTTCCTAAAAGCGAACATTATTTTTAAGTGTTTTTTTGAGAGAAATGGTACATTAAAAATTATTACTGTTGCTTGAAAATGCTTGAAATTGAGGTACTGAATACCACAGAATGACAGCTATTCATGCAAGAGCACATCATCTGGTCATTAACATTCTCAATTAAATCGTCTTGGAATAGGCGGCGCTCGGAAGTGAAGACATCTAGAGGTTCATGGAATGTATGTATTTTTGTTTTCTTTTTCTTAAGTGAGATATTGGAGGTAGAAATATTTTAAAACATACCTTTGTTTTCAAATAAGCACATAAAATCAATAGGCTTGCAAGGTAGGAAGCTAGAGTTATCTGAAATGATAAGGAAAACATTTAATAATTTGATTCATAAATGTGCTTATTTTGGTTACAGTATTTATTAAATACATACTTACATATATGAAACACTTAATGAAGAAAACGCTCTAATACAAGACTCTTCTATAACATATTGCATTTCTCTTGAATTCCTCTTTACAACAAGAGAAAACCCAGACTTTAAGAAACTTTTTTTCCTGATGGATGAAAGATGGAGTGTGGTATTGATTCAGGAATCTTTTCTGATAGTACTTTGAATATATCTATGTCGTTTAGGCTACACGACTTTGCTATTTTTTTTTTCAAGCCAAATTACTGGCTATCAGGGATGCATAAAAGGTACTCAAAGAAGTTCAAAACCGAACTAGAATACGGCTATTATCACTCACAGTCAGGAAGCTTTTAAGGCCATTAATTCTAGTACGACATCCTAAAAATTGGTCCAGCAATGCCGGGATGAACTTGCTAGCCTCAATATTAACGACAATGTAATATTTATCTGGGTTCCGGGTCATTGTGGATTTGATGGGAATGGGAATGATCAGGTGGATCAGCAAGGATCAGCCCTTCATAAATTCTGTTTTCCTGTCTGTTGGACTGCAGTATAAAGTGCTCGTGAAACTTGGTAGATATCGTTTTTAAATTTTCTCACCCACGTATTTCTAGGTAATGGTCATGCCATTTTTGATTTTCTCAAAAACGGTACGACCGATTTTGACCATTTTTTGTATGCTAAAGCTCCCCAAAAGTCTGAATATTATTGTGTATTCAAATTTTCAAAAACATTTTTTTTTAGATTTTTTAAAAAAATTTCAATTTTTTTTTTCAAAACTCAATATTTTGAAAACCCCATGTATAACAGGTCTTCTTATATTGAAATAAAGGTTTAAATCAATCTCCTTATATATATTTTGTATTCTTCATCAAACAATATTAATTTTTAGAATAATATAATAACAAGTTTGAAATAGTATACTTAGAGCTAGGTATATACTATATTATATTGTAAGGTATGTATATAAAGCTTAGAGTAGGTATTGTTAAGAAGTTATGAAGGACAATATACCTTACAACTCGGCCAACCTGACAAATGATCGTCCCGATCATAACGATTTATAAATTATAAAGAATTTAATATTGATTTTTCTTTATTGCTTAATGAAAGCTTCTTCATCATTCAACTCTGTAATACTCTTCGCAATTATATTATTTTCATCAAAAAAGTCGTTCAAAATGTTCTGGATTTTCGAAATGTTCTAAATTTTCAGAATTTTCGGATTGTTCGGAATGTTCAGAATGTTCGGAATGTTCTAAATTTTTGGATTGTTCGGAATTTTCAGAATCTTCGGAATGTTCAGAATGTTTAGAATGTTCGGAATGTTCAGAATCTTGAGAATGTTCGGAATGTCTGGAATCTTCGGAATGTCCGGAATGTTCGGAATCTTCAGAATGTTCGGAATGTTCGTTATTTTCGGATTGTTTAGAATCTGCGGAATGCTCGGAATGTTCAGAATCTTCGGAATGTTCATAATCTTCGGAATGTTCATAATGTTCATAAATGTTCATAATGTTCGGAATGTTCGTAATCTTCGGAATGTTCATAATTGTTCATAATGTTCGTAATCTTCGGAATGTTCATAATGTTCATAATTGTTCATAATGTTCGGAATGTTCAGAAGATTCTTCTTACTCTAGTGCAGATTTTTTTCTTATATGCAAATCTCAAAGCTGCGCTACTGTTGCACTTGCCGGAACTTCCACATTGTTTGTTTCACAGCATGCAAGCAATTCACTTTTATTATGACATATTCTTATACATACATATGTATATCTTATAGTTTTCGGATTTTTTTTTTAATTCAATCTTCAATCCTCAATTTTAAATCTTCAATTTTCAATGTTTAATTTTCAATGTTTAATTTTCAATTTTCAATCTTGGCTTATCCCATTGCTTGGTATATATTATATGTAGTTTTCGGATTTTTTTTTTTTAATTCAATCTTCAATCCTCAATTTTAAATCTTCAATTTTCAATGTTTAATTTTCAATGTTTAATTTTCAATCTTCAATTTTCAATTTTGGCTTATCCCATTGCTTGGTATATCTTATATGTAGTTTTCGGATTTTTTTTTTTTTTAATTCCATCTTCAATATTCAATTTTCAATCTTTAATCTTGGCTTATCCCACTTCTGAGTTATAACAGGTATTCTTATATTGAAATAAAGGTTTAAATCAATCTCCTTATATATATTTTGTATTCTTCATCAAACAATATTAATTTTTAGAATAATATAATAACAAGTTTGAAATAGTATACTTAGAGCTAGGTATATACTATATTATATTATAAGGTATGTATATAAAGCTTAGAGTAGGTATTGTTAAGAAGTTATGAAGGACAATATACCTTACACATGCTTGATTTTTTTTTAAATTAAAAAATAACACTTTCTCAATATAATGTACAAGATGTGGAAAAAAAATTATTTCATCTAAGAATAACGGTACCCACCATACAAATTTTAAGAAATGGTTTTCAAAATTCGTACTTCTTTTGAAAACAGTTCCGAGAATTTTGATACATTTTTTTTTTCGTGTAATTTTTACGATCTATAATTGAATAAAATAAATTTTGAAATTATTATATTACTAACTGAACCTATATCATAGAAGCATTTATTCGAATTTTGAATTTCTCATTATCAGCATAACGGATTTTAATGAAATTTTTTATAGAGAAGCTTGTAAGATAAATTTTCAAGAGCTAAATACTAAGCATAAGAGAAATCAAAGAGAAGGTGAATCTTAATATTTTCAGTAAACATGTGATAGGCACTATCCAGAAAGGCTGTCAGTGTGATATTGTTTACACGAAAGTATTTGGTAGAGTAAATGGGATTTCACTCTAATTTGCTCGAATGGTTTGGTTTCTACTTACTTACCTAACCTCATTTCGGATCAGGTGGCAGTTACTTCTGGTGTTCCCAAAGGCAGTCATTTGGGACCCCTTTTGTTTCTTATTTTTATGAAAAATTGTATGTGTTTAATGTATGCAGACTCTATTAAACCTTAACTTAGCATTAGTTCAACTTAAGATCACACTTATCTTTAGAGAGAGTTATCTATCTTGGTCATCTGCTTGGAATCTGTTGACTGCCTAACTCTCTACAATTTAATCTCTTTCAACTCTAATTCCCGTAACATAAGAAATCCTCATCTCTTCTGTCTGCCCAACCCACCGTACCTCTTATGGTTCCAATGAACCTATTGATCGCATGCTTCAGAGGATAAACTGCACTAATGTTTCGATTTCAACCTCAGATCACTCTGCCTGAAACTCCGTCTTAATCATTCTTCCAATTTACTCCGATCCTAGATATAAATTAGATTAAAAATTAGCTTGTATTAAGCATATTAAGTGGGTATAGCACCCCCATCAAAATTAAAATTATAATAGAAAGATCTTGGGGTAATCCTTCCTAAAGATTTTTGGAGACCCTCAGGTCTTATTTTAAAATCATGCTTTTTAGAGATATCATAAACTCCTTATGCTTTCGCTGCATTTTTATGTTATTGTGCGGTAGTTTTTAGTTGTTTTTTTTTTTCTTTTTTTCCATAGCTATCTTCTTTTACACAGATTATTTAAAAAAAATTATTTTCTTTTTCAAACACTCATTGATTTTAGTGTATGTTATGATTGTAGTATAAAATAGACACTATATTAAATAAATTATATAAATTAAAGGCCATGACGGCTCATAGAGAGCCTAACACCGAAACACGTCGACAACATTGGCTCGGACACATTGAGCGAATGGACAACAATTCTCCAATTAAGAGAGTGTTCGAATCCCAGCCTCCAGATTCGTGGCGACAAGGAAGACCGAACCTCCGGCTTAAAGACCAAGGCATCGCGGATGCCAAAGCGCTTGGCCTAGATGACTTGAAGCAGCGCGCCTTTCATAGATCAGTAAAGGGTTAAGTAAGTATTATAGCTCAGAGAAATGTCGCCATTTTGAAAGAAGTGGTGTTTTCGTTTTGAACTCGTTTGAATTTCCTTTCACAAAAAAGAAGGAGTCATTCCTTCAAAGGACTCATTGAATCATATAAAACCTATGTATATATATAAAAAGAGTAACTCAGGGAATCTTATGTATAAACAAAGAATATCCCGCAAAAAACAATATCGTGTGTTTTGCTCCTGGCTTTCAAAATTCAGACTTTAAAAGATACTTCTGTCTGGGGAACATGCGCAGACATTGCAAGTCATTTTATAAAACACATATCTTGCAAAGCTATTTTGAACTCTTTGAATTCTGTTGAGTCTTTCGGATAGTATTGCCAGAAGATCCTTTAAATTGATTGGAGATGCTATCATCATCGAAACAAACGATCGTCTCTGATGGTGCTGGACCAAAGGGACGTTTTGGGAAATTGTAAAGCTGACGAAGTCACCGAAAGTGAAGTAATGATACCTTTTATTTCCAGATAAGTCAAGTATTTGTATTCCCATCGCTACGTGTAAGCTTATGCAAGATGCCATGCAGAGAAAAAACCTTAGGTGGAACAATATCACCAATGCTGATTTCGAAGCGCTGCGCTCCAAAGGTTTAATATATTTAAGAAGATCACACATAGACTCCGTTATAACAGGACAGTGTTTGATAGACAAGCACGCAAGGGGTCTTCTGGTTTATTCTAACGATTTCCACAGAAGCTGCATGGATGAAAAAGAAGAGGAATCGATCCCTTATTTTTTTTGGACATATCCACCTCTATCCCAAAGACGGGGACTCCATCTGGGAGATTTCTACTGTAATGATCTTACAGATCTAGCAAATATAGATATAGAAAATCTTGCTCGCTTCATAAGGAGCTCCAATTGGTTTTAAAATGTGGTTTCATAGTGTGTCTTAACCTGTGCGACAGGAAAGTCTTGTACTCGTAAAAATATTTTTGCTTAAATCTTTATTAGACTTTTTGCCTACGATGAGTAATCTGTGCGGAAAGTGTACCGATTTACTAAACAGCAGTGATACTGTCTTGTGCGGTATATGCGGTATCCCATTTCATGCCATATGCTCTCTGCTAAGTGACTTTGAAATGAAAATCATAAAGTCTGGTTCGGTCATAATCTGGAAATGTGAAAATTGTGCAAACATAGTTCTACCATCTTTAATAAATAAACTGTTTGACTGTGTTGCTCTTTTACATAGATCGGATTCCGAACTTAAAGTACCCAGTTCTCATAAAGTTATTGCCACACAAAAGGTCGAAACAGAAAAAAAACAAAAACAATTAGATGTCAGTAGAGAAGTGCGTAATTCTACGAAAGGTCAACGACTCACAAAACCTATTGTGCCTCTTAATAAAAAAATACAAACCAAATTCCATTCTTCTCCTGCAACTAGTCGACTCTCAATAACTAATATAAATCCCTCGCCCTCCCCAAAACCTTCATCCAAAATTCCAAGTAACAAAAAACCACATATTTATGAATTTTTGAATATTACAACAACAACTTGAATGAACTACCACCGAGAGGGTTCTTATTTGGCTGGAGTTATAGCTATTTCACGGTTGCCAAGCCGATCATCAGACTCCTTTATTAGTGGTGCTTAGCCTTTATACTATCAAGTTTAATCGAAAAACTTTTTGCCTTGACTGAGATTTGAACCCAGACCTAGCGTCGTCAGAAGCCAATGCCCTACGCATCACGCTACCGAGACCACATGATCAGGTCCATCCCAATTTAGGTTTTATCGTTTATCAATTATCACTTGAGGACTAGCGTTTTTTATTAGTCATTCAAGTTTGTTGTTGTAAATTCGGTTTCTTTCTATTTCTCCGAACTCTGTTTATAAGCCAACAATTCGTTGTATATTATAAGGAGGGAGATTTTAATGAAAGATTTGACTCTGGTCAAGTTTCAAATGTATTGAAGGGGTTTTTGTATGGTTACATACATGCAGTGTGCCTGCTAGTCCGGAATTATGCTGTTGGTACGAGTGAGATGACAGCAACGAATGTGGGTTTGGGTACTGCGTTTGAAATTGAGGTTCCTCTAAGTAAAAAAAATGCTAATAATGTACGTGTTGATGTTGACGAATCTGTGAAAGCCCCCGACGACGGGCGACGCCGACGACGACGGTGACGACAACAAAGGTGTTGCTAATATTAATGCTGATGGTTTGACTTCTGCTTGTGATGACGGCTCTAAAACTGAAAATGCTCGAATTCAATCTTCTGCTAACAGACCCAGTTTTAAGTCAGGTGCAAATATAGATGCGGACATCTTAAAAAAAAAATGTTTTTAGTAGAATGAGGTGGTTTCATTTATCCAGTTTCAGAAAGGAAACATCAACTGAAAATATCACCGATTATATTCAATCTAAAACTAAACTCGATGCCTATCTTTTTCCGTGTTATAAGCTAATTGCGTCGAATGAAGATATGAAAAAGTTAAAATTTATCAATTTTAAAATTGGTACTCCGCTGGAATATGTGCATTTGATATACAACTCTGAGCTCTGGCCTAAGGGTATTCGTATTCGCCCATTTAATTACAAGCCAAAAAACGATCCACCACCGGAAAGAACTCAAACGACCTAGGTATTGCTCTTGCTGGTGTTGTTGTTGCCGATGTTATTGCTGATGTTGTTGTTGTTGCTGATGATGTTGTTGCTGCTGATGTTGTTTCTGATGATGTCGTTGATGATGTTGCTGCTGATGTTGTTGCTGCTGATGTTGTTGCTGCTGATATTGTTGCTCGTGATGTTGATATTTTAGACGACTTTGTTGTTGTCTCTGATGATGTGAATGCTGATGATGCAGATATAAATAATTTTGATGCTGTGGATAATGATATAACTATCGACGAGGTTAACGTTGATGTTATAGATGATCTCTTGGCTGATGTTATTGTTGCCAATGAATTACGCTCAAGAGTAGTTTTTGTTGCTGACGATGCTGCCGTGGATGTCGCCGTAGATGTTGCTGCTGAAGCTGTTTTTGATCAAGAATTACTTAGTTTTGGTGATTTTAATATTTATTATCAAAATGTTGGTGGAGTAATAACTAAATTAAATAATTTATTTTTATATTTTGCTACTTGTAATTATCATATAATAGTTTTGATTGAAACCTGGCTTAATGATAGCCATCATACAACAGAACTTTTTAATTGTGATCAATATGCTGTATATAGGAAAGATCGTAGTTCAACGAAAACTGGTCTTAATAGAGGTGGTGGAATTATTATTGCCATTCAAACTAATTTTATTTCGAACCAAATTGAATTGTACTCAAGCAATAACGACACTTGTTTCGATATTGATCAATTAATTGTTAAAGTGCATCTTAGAAAAAATGTATATTTATATATCTCCGCTAGCTACATTCCACCTGGAAGCCCATTAGATTTATATAATATTCATATTGAAAATTGTCGTAATTTGTTTAATTCCTTAAATCCATCTGATCATATAATTTGTTTGGGCGATTTTAATATCGGTGATGTAAATTGGAAATTTGATGCTGAAGATAAATGTTTAATTCCTTTTAACGTTAAAACTGAAATTGAGTGTTCTGTAATAGATTTTTACAGCCAGTTTAATTTATTGCAAAAAAATAATGTTCCTAATTTATTGAATCGCATATTAGATTTAGTATTTGTTGATAATGAGCTAGAAGTGAGCGTTGACAAAGCTCTTTCACCGGTGGTTCAAAATTCTCAGCATCATATTAGCCTAGTCATAGATTGTAAGATCTTAGCCTATTTTCAAACCACTAATGATATCGATTATTTTTTTGATTACAAGCGTGGTAATTTCGATGCAATGAATTTATTTTTAAACTCATTACCGTGGGAGTCCATAATAGAAAGCCAAGATCTGACCCAAGCGTTCGTATCTTTTAAAACTTACTTAAAACAAGCATTTGAAAATTTTATTCCAAAAAAAATAAGTAGAAAGAATTCCAACCCACCATGGTATAATGACAGACTTTCTAAGCTTAAAAATAAAAAAAAATAATGCATATAAACGCTACAAAAAAGACAAAAATAATTTGGTTTTCAGACAGAACTATCTTGTAATCGAAAAGTCTTTTGATGTCTTAAATAAATTTTTGTATGGTAATTATGTTTCAACAGCTGAATCCAAAGTTAAGAAGGATAGCAAAAGCTTTTGGAATTTTATAAACTCCAAAAGAAAATTTAGTGGTTTACCAAATTGTATGGAGTTTTCGGGTTCTATATCTAGTGATTTGCAAACTATCTGTAATCTTTTTGCAGATTATTTTGAATCTGTTTACGCAGTTATGTACGTCTCCTAGCGAGCTTCCTGAATTTACTCCATCTAATGTAGTTGATATAGGAATTATTCAGTTAGAAATATCAGATGTACTTGAAGCGTTAAATGGGATTGATGAAAACAAAGGACTTGGTCCAGATAGTATATCTCCCAAGATAATCAAAAAATGTGCAACGTCCCTTGCGTTACCTTTGTTGCTAATTTTCAATAAGTCTCTGAAAACAGGTGAATTTTTAAATGAGTGGAAAACATCGTACATATCTCCGATTTTTAAGTCTGGAGCAAAGCAAAAAATATGTAATTACCGACCAATATGTAAGTTATCTATTATTCCTAAAATTTTTGAAAAAATTGTATGTGATAAGCTCATTTTTCTTACAAAACAAATAGTATCCGATTCTCAGCATGGATTTGTTTCCGGCAGATCTACAGCTACAAATCTCACTATTTTGTGTGATTCAGTTGTTAGTGGATTTGAAAGTGGTCTCCAGACCGACATCATCTTTACTGACTTTGCCAAGGCATTTGATAGAGTTAACCACGAAATATTATTATATAAATTGTCCAAGCTTGGTATCCACTCCATACTTTTAGAATGGATACGTTCGTATCTTACTGATCGAACCCAATTCGTTAAGATACACAGATATGTTTCTAAGTGCATAAAAGTAACCTCGGGCGTCCCTCAAGGAAGTCAAATTGGTCCTTTGTTCTTTAATTTGTTTATCAATGATATTCCTGACATTTTCCAGTTTTCCAGCTATTTATTATATGCTGACGACGTAAAAATATTCAGAACTATACATTCTCTAATTGATTGTTATTTATTGCAAGAAGATTTATGTGAACTTGCATCATGGTGCAATAAAAATCTTCTTTTCTTAAATGTAGCTAAATGTCAAAGCTTTATATGCTCAAGGAAAATTGCACCAATAGTATTTGATTACACTATCAATAATATAACATTAGATAAAGTAACTGAAAAGAAGGATTTAGGAGTCATATTTGATAGGAAGTTCACATTTAGTAGTCACATCGACTATATAGTTAATAAAGCATATAAAATGTTGGGTTTTCTAAAAAGGAACACTAGAGAATTCTCCGATTCATATGCTCTTAAATCTCTTTATATGGCTTTTGTGAGATCTACCCTGGAATACTGTTGCGTGGTTTGGAATCCGTACTATGCAAATCATTCATTGAGAATTGAAAGGATTCAGAGAAGTTTCACAAGATATTGTTTTTTTAAGCTAAATTGGAACATTATTATGCCTGCATATAATGTGAGATGTTTGCTTTTTGGTATGCAAACGCTTGAGGTCAGAAGAAAGTATTTTTCTATTATGATGATAAAGGATATAGTAAGTAGTCACATTATGTGTCCTTACTTGCTAGAGCAAATAAACTTTTATTTTCCCAGTAGAGGCCTTCGTATAGGCTTTCATTTACGGGAGACTTTTTCTAGAAGTAATTATGGTAGAAATGTATTGATTATGCGTTGCATTAGAGAAACTAATGCTGTAATTGAAAAGATTGATATTTGTATGCACAGTTCACGAGAAACTTTTAAAAAACATGTAATGTTAATTTTGTTATTTCATTAATCATTGTGATATATGTTAAATTTATGTTTTCTGTATTTTATGTGTATTTATTTTAAATATTTATTATATCTTTAAGTTACTATTTTTCGTTATTTATTTATACTTATGTAATCTAAAAGAGAATGTTAATCTCAGATTGATGAAATAAACTAAACTAAAATATGGTATCCAAGTCTTATCTTATGCCTAAGTCTTATCCCGTGACCACGAATGATGAAACTTGTTCGAAACGTGCGTCGGGTAAAAGAAATAATAGCTAATTATTTCTTAAGGAAGTAAAGAGCGGTAAGTTCCGAAAAACTTTATCTATTTAACATCTGTCAATCATGTTGCGGACCTGACAGTTCATATGACAAATTTTACCCTCAACGCACGTATATCTTCGAAAAAATCTTTTTTACCGAAAGAAGTAAGTACAAATAATTTGACAGCATAAATTAACAAATTAATGAATTCTCCTCAAAATTTTTATTGATTTTTTCGTTTAACTTTTTCTTTCGAAAATTTTAACTGATGAGATTTTTTTAAAAAACAAAAAAACTCACCCCAATCGGGAAACAGCAATGGCAGCGAACAGTTGCAGTAGCTCATAACTTGCTCATGGTGGCATTGGATTCCGCAATTTGTACGCCAATACTTTAATCCTTGAATCTTTTTATACAATCGATGGTGCACCTCGTCTTAAATAAGAATGAAAACCCTCAAAAAACTTACACAAACCATTGCAAAACGCTGTCCTTACATCAAACAAGCACTTCCTCTCATCTGGCGACAGTGTTCGGATCTCCGGAAGAGAATCTGTAAACTGCGGAGTAATTGCAATTCTGGCGTAAGTGCCTGAGTTTACGAACTTTCAGTCACTGGACCACTGGTCATTTTTTTTCACCATCAACTGTTCAATAGAAAATAATAATTATTCCAGAGGACCCTTGCACAGATTGTACATCTTCAAAGGCGTCTCACATAAATTCCATTTCAAACTTTTGCTTCTGGTCGCTTTTGGCTGATATTGAGATACACTTTGACCTGCAGGCCACTCATCTCCCCAGATTTTGAGTTCCTGTAAGGATAGAACTTATCTCGTTTCTTGATGCAACCAAGAAACCATTTAAGATTGCTTCCCTTCATTTCTGTTTTTTTTTTTTTTTTGATTATAAAAGCATACTCACAGCACGCCCACGCATCTCTGGTAGAATAAACGAATTGAATACCTGACAGAATCCAACTTCGGTGCGCTCCAACTTGAACCGCTCACAACAATTATAGACTCGTTTCCGCCATAGACAGGTGCCATTGGTAGTGCCAAACAATTCTTCGCAGGTGTAAGTTAGAAATCTCATAACATCGATGATGCTTACGTTGTTGATGAGTTCCAATTCCAGGTCCTCCAGATTTTCAAAGTATTCAAACTTGCCGAACTGGAATTCCTCGGAACGTTGGTAGAACTCTCGAAAAGCTCTGATTGTATTTTGGGGCGGATTAAGAGGTAGAAATTCGGCCTCAGCTGCAGGCATCTTCGACCAATTAAAACGGTATCGAGGGCAGATAGCAATCGATGGAAAGGGTATGAAAAACACTGGCAATACTGAATCCTCGACAATGGTATGAATGCGTGGGCTTCTATAGCGATCGTTCAGCAATCTGTATGCATATCCACAGACAATTGTGGTCGTGAGAAGGATGATTGCCCAAATGATTCTTGAGGGAATTCAAACGGAATGGTGTGGAGTTAAGGTTTTAATTACTTTTAGCGAAGAAGTAGTATGTATGTACATAAATATAGATAGATAGAAGTGGTTTGCTCAATCAGGTGAAGGTATTTTATTTAAAACATTAATTGGCATTTTGAAAAATTCTGCAACTATTTTCCCTTGGGTTTTGATTGTGTTTACAAACATTTGATATGGATATACATTTGGACATAACGACTATAATGAAGATGTAGTCTGTTCGACTACAGTCTACACGCCTCGTCCATATTAATATAATAGTAATACTCGTATGTATTTTTTCACTGAAGATCCTAAAAAGTTTGAATGGCAGTGTTTATTATAATTTTCAAAAAAAAAGAGAAGCTTATAAGAACTGTTAATAACATGGCACGCTAAAAATATGAAAACAAATTTTCGGATTTTTAAAATAAATTTCAATATTTTCTTATTTATTTTTTTTTGAAAATTCGATATCTCAAAAACGTGTCAATTTTTATTTGTATAATAATAAAATTTGAAAATTGGCGTACCAAAAATTATTTTCTTTGTTTCGAAATGAAACAAAGAAAATAATTTTTAAATTTTAAGAATGAGTTTTATGCTAAGCTAAAGTTAATTCCAAAATACATAGAGAAATGAAAATTATTTCGGTTTAAGTGGAGTGATTGAATTAAATTCAATTAAAAAGTTCAAGTGACCTCAACTCCAAGGTGCGTTTCGCCCAGGTACGACAGTGGGCTCATCAGTTAGATGCTGTCGTACCCTTCTAAGACGCAAATATTGGTCGATGTTTACCGACTCTAATAAAATTTACAGCTTTAATAGACTGGGCGAAACGCACCTTGGAGTTGAGGTCACTTGAACTTTTTAATTGAATTTAATTCAATTACGACAGCATCGAACTGATGAGCCCACTGTCGTACCTGGGCGAAACGCACCTTGGAGTTGAGGTCACTTGAACTTTTTAATTGAATTTAATTCAATCACTCCACTTAAACCGAAATAATTTTCATTTCTCTATGTATTGATTTAATAGTCTGACCACGGACAATATTGTTCTGGGTGTCTGAATTTAATCAAATTCCCCTAGAACGATAAAATTCACAGTCTATTAAAGCTGTAAATTTTATTAGAGTCGGTAAACATCGACCAATATTTGCGTCTTAGAAGGGTACGACAGCATCTAACTGATGAGCCCACTGTCGTACCTGGGCGAAACGCACCTTGGAGTTGAGGTCACTTGAACTTTTTAATTGAAGTTAATTCCAAAAGTTTTTGAAATAAAATTTTAAGGCTGTTAAAGATTATATTTCCGCTTTTCAATATTGATTTGGTAGTGAAACATTTACTGCAACAAATCTTATGTTATTCACAAATTTCAATTGAAAATGCCAGTCAAGTAGATGTTGAGTACAGGTACACTGACTTTTCGAAAGCCATTGACAGAGTGAACCAGTGGCGTGGCTAGGACAAGGGGTCGCCCCGGGCGCCATGAGTTAAGGGTGGAAAAATTATCTTCGTTGTACATTGGAAGTTGACTTACATAGTTGTTTTAGAATTGCTATCGAAAAAAAAGTGATATAGCTTAGTATAAAAATAGTTTTTAAGCCAAAGGGTATTAGAATTAAAATATGTGTACATAGTTTGATTGAGAGCGCCGAATAGGTCCAGTACGTTAATTGTAAGATATTGATAAGTAGGCTAGGTTTTATAAATTTTAGTCTAGCTTAAAGTTAGTAATAAGATTAATGTTAATAAAAATGAATTTAGAGGCTGTTCTGACTCATAGTTGATCTCAAATAATTCTTGATCAATTTGAGTTTACTAAATGATCTTTCGCAGGATGCCACAGAAATCGTTATAGTAAATAATATTTACAAAGCTTCAAGGCTTCAACTGCCATTGAAGATTGTTTTAGACCTTTTTAATAGAAGGATAACGTCTTCAATGTCACCAAATAATTCACTGTGAAAAGGCGATTTTCACTGACTTTATATGTATCTTTTCATTTTTTTGACTGGAAGATAAGACTTAGGCTTACTTTTTTTTGAATCAATGAAAAGAAATAATAAAATTAACAACTTTACTGTTTTACTTGCGACATACATATGTAGGTACTATATGGCAAGTTATGCATTCGACTTACCATAACGATGATAGAGAAGACAAAAAAAAGTTGTTGTCACAATTCTGTCTATTTATCTGTTATTTTTATTTTTATTTTTATTTTTGCTCTTATTAAAAATGGTACAAACGCTTTTGATTATTATTTTTGTTATGCTAAAGCTCCACAAAAGATTAAATATGATTGTGTATTTACATTTTAACACATTTTTTTATTTTTTTAAAAGAATTTCAAAATTTTTCTTTTCAAAATTCAATATTTCAAAACTCCATTTTTTAATAGTTTTTCAATGCAAGATACACTCCGCTTCAACTGAATACGCACACAATTTTTTTAAGGTATGTTGTTAATTTTTTTCAAACTTTGGGCCTTAATGTATCATTTGATGATGCTTACTGTTTGCTTGTAATGTTGAGAAACCAAATCAGAAAGAATAATTCAAAAAGTACCGTTATTTTTTCTCTCGCTCTCTTGAAAAGCGTTCCATATGAAAAAATGCAGAATTTTATTGCGTCAACTGAATAGGTACACGATCATTATCGGTCATTATCTTCATTGTTAACGAGAGTTTTGAGATGATTGACACATTTAATCAAAATTTGAAGCGTTTTAAATAAAATTTAGCCGTTTAATTGAAATTAAAAAAAATGGGTACTTAGATCAAAAGCTTTAAATAGTGTCGAAAGAGCTAAAACCGATTTGTTAGGCCTTGCTAACTGGGCGTGCTAAAGCTACCAAAAATGAACAAAGTTTAAGTGTTGTTTATTCCCACCTAAGAAATAAAAGTTTATAAGGGAAAAACATGAAAGGAAGTAAAAAAAACGGCCATAACTGCAATTGATCGAAGAGCAATTTTAAGATGTGTTTCTGATTCGTGTGACTTTGCAGTAAAATTTAAACAAAAAGCCGGTGTAACTGCAAGCATTTCAACATTCCGTAGAGTAATAAACAGTGCAAATCATTTAAAACGATTGAAACTTCAAAAGAAACCACCACTAAACGAGCAAAGAAAAGGTATGCATTTAGAATTTTTTAGACTCAATATGAGTTGAAAATGAATGGCACCACGTCGTTTTTTCTGATGAGAAAAAGTTCAAATTTCATGGCTCTGATAGTTGTAATTATTATTTCCATGATGTGAGGAAAGAAGAACGATTTTTAGCGCGGCATCATAGTCGATAAGGTCGAGTTATGGTATGGGGTTCAGTAAACTACTATGAGACTGTTGAGCTTGAAGTTCAAAATTCAAAAATATCTGCATTTACCCACAAAAGAATCTTGAAAAGAAATTTTCCTAAATTTTCGGATATTTAAGGACCCATTAACTGCACTTTCCAGCAGGACAACGCCCCCATCCACACGGCGCGCATTGTAAATAAAATGCACGACTGGATCGCACGAACTTGCTCTTATGTTAAATGCTTCAGCAATTGCGTATTTATCGCTTATTTCATAATGTTCAACACCTGTACAAATAACTTTTTTGAAACGAAGACTTATTAAGAATATTATTTACAATTTGCCATTAAGTTTTTAAATTTCCCTTAGCTGAGTTTATAATTGTGAACGGTAATAGTTGTCGGGACATATCGAAATTTCTTTTTACATATAAGTACAATTGTTCATATCTAGGTACTATAGGGCAAGTTCTGCATTTGGAAAAGAAAATCGATTTCGAGATTTTGATCAAAGTTGACATTACGTCTGTCTGTCTGTATGTCTGTAACAGGGGCGAACGCAGAAAATAATTTCGGGGGGGGTTTTCAAAAAAATATGAGATTTTCATAAATATATTATTTTATTACTGTATTGTAGGTACTTTGTAATTACATATATTCTTTATTGTAATAATTAACATAAATATGTTATAACTAAATAATATTTGCTCTTAGGGAACAATTTCATAAAGCTAATCAAAAAAACAAAACATCATAAGGATGTTACAATGGATACCTATTTGGAAAATTTGAATAATGTTACCAAAAGTTGGAAAATATTCACTACGAGGGCGGTTTTTGTGCTTCCCATTTGGGCATTTTTATTCCGGAATTAATTGTTAGACTTTTACTACGGGCCCTGTGTTGGAGGCCATTATTTGGTTCGTATAAAATCATTAACGAAACAAAAGAAAAAGAATGTAAGTGATTCCATAAGTGTACCTAACAATAGAGTTATAATAAGTTCTAGGTGCACCTAGTGGTCCAAATCTGCAAAACTAAATCCGGCATATATTAATACGTGAAGTTATAACTTGTTGTACTTTTGCGATCATAGGAAAAAGAGTTATACGAAATCAAAAATTAATGTTATTAGAGAAAAAGCATAAAATTCATTTTTTAAATGACTAAAACTCCTTTAGTAGTTGGAGCTAAACACAGGATGACATGCAAATATTAGTTTATGCAAGAACAAAATTGTAATTAGTTTTGGTGGTTTCTTAAAAAAATAAGCTTTTGTGTAAAAAATTTTTAAAACATAGGTATTTAAGAAAAAATTTTGGTACGCATATTTAAACTTTGTATTACTGTTTGAATAAAAATTTAATTTAGAAAAAAAATTTTGAGCAGTTTTTGAGGTATCGAATTTTCAAAAAAAAAAACATAAATTTTTTTCTTTCAAAAATTAACAAAATATTTTTTTTTTAAAGTCTTAAAATGCAATGTTTTTTCAAACTTTTTAGAAGCTTTTCTAAAAGTAAAGATTAATCGAAACAAAAAAAAACTATCCGAATTCTCGGAGCCCTTTTTGAGAAAAATACGATTTTCAAAAACCATTTTTTAACATTTGTATTTTGGGTACCTTTATTATTAGGTAAAACAATTTTTTTTCCTCAGATATTGTAGATTATATTAAAAAACGTTTATTTATGTATCAAGTTTAAAAAAATCGAGCAAGGGTTTTTCGAAATATGTATTGAGTTTCCAGAAAAAATAAAACTTTGAAGGTGCTTCATAATGATTAAAATCGGTTGTACTGTTTTCGAGAAAATCAAAAACAAAAAAAATGGTTCCAAGGGGGCTTCCAAGAATAACCATTTTTTGTAAAAAATTTTTTCAACCATTATCTACCTAAATATGACGAAATGAAGTTTTATGAATTTTTTTTTTTCAAAATTCTGTGGGACAGTTTTTGAGAAAAAAATATTTATAAGATTTCGAAAAAAAAATTGTATGGCAGGTACCGTTATTTGTTGGTCTTAAAAAGAAAAGGAAAAAAAACGTGTGGGGCGAAAAAATCAAAACGATATCTACCAAGTTTAACGAAAATCAGCCCAGCCTTTTAGGCCGTAGTCGAACAGACAGACAGAATTTTGGGACCCACATTTTTCGTCTTCACTATCATATTAATATCAACTTTGATAAAAATTTTTAGTTTGATTTTTTTTACGAATGCATTACTTGTCTTATAGTACTTATAAGTCGTAAGAAAAAACAACACTAGCAGAAGAATTTATGGCACGAAAATAACAATTTTTTTTTTTTTAACAAAATGAACCTTTATTTTTTTGGTCGTTTCGGGGGGGGTTTGAACCCCTAAAACCCCTACCTGCGTTCGCCCCTGGTCTGTAATGTATGTACCTCGATCTATAGCCTAAGCCACTGGGGTTATTTTCTTTAAACTCGCCAGTTAAGGGTCTGCGGTGATTCCCTAGAGGGGAAATTGAAATTTTGTTTAGCTCTAAAACTAACGGTATCCTCTATACACCCGTAATGCATAGTCTCATTTATCTTGAAAACAGCTCTAACGATTTTAATAAAAAAAAATAAAATGCACGACTGGGTCGCACGAACTTGCTCTTATGTAACAGACTAGGAATTTTAAAATCGAATGTTAATAGAGAAAACTGTTCATAAGGATCAAATTATTTTTTAAATTCTTTTAGTAGTAAGAGACAAAAACAAAATGCTATCAAAATATGAATTTATGCAAGAACAAAAATTATAAGTCGTAGTCGTTTCTTAAAAAAAGCTTTTATGTACAAACTTTTTAAAAGCTTTTGAAGAAAAAATTTTGGTACGCCAATTTAAAGTTTTTATTATTGTTCGAATAAAAATAAAATTTACAAAAAAAAATATTGAGCCGTTCCTGAGATATCGAATTTTCAAAAAAAAATAAAAAATAGATTTTTTTTTTTCAAAAATTCAAAAAATATTAATTTTAAAGTTTTGAAATGCAATGTGTTTTAGACTTTTTAGAAGCTTCTCTTTAAAAAATTTCATTAGGATCCGTTATGTGGATAATGAGAAATTCAAAATTCGAAAAAATGGTTCTATGGTAGGTACAAGCTGTAATGTCTTAATTTCAAAATTTTTTTTATTAAATTAAAGATCGTAAAAATTAATTGAAAGAAAAAAAATTTTAACAAAATTCTCGGAACCGTTTTCGAGAAAAATACGATTTTTGAAAAGCATTTTTTTTAATTTTTTAGCATTTGTATGGTAGGTACCTTTATTTTTAGGTAAAATAAAATTTTTTTTATCACATCTTGTAGATTATATTGAAAAACTTTTATTTAGCAAGTTTGAAAAAAATCTAGCTTGGGGTTTTCGAAATATTGAGTTTTGAAAAAAAAATTTTGAAGTTTTTTTTTAAAATCCAAAAAATTTTTTTTTGAAAATTTGAGTACACAATTCTATTCAGGTTTTTGGGGAGCCTTAGCAAAAAAAAAATGATCAAAATCGGCTGTACCGTTTTTGAAAAAATCAAAAACAAAAAAAATGGTTCCATGGGGGCTACCCTCAATAACCATTTTTCAGAAAATTTTTTTCAATAAATACCTATCTTTAATTAAATGAAATTTTTTTGTGTTTTTATTTTTAAAATCTGTCAAACAGTTTTTGAGAAAAAAAAATGTTTATAAAATTTCGAAAAAAATTCGTATGGGGGGTACCGTTATTTTTGGTCTTAAAAAATCAAATCAAAAAACATCCGGGGGTAAAAAATTAAAACCCATATCTACCAAGTTTGAAGAAAATCGGCCGAGCCGTTTAGCTGCAATCTAACGGACAGACAGACAGACAGACAGACAGACAGACAGACAGACAGACAGACAGACAGACAGACAGACAGAATTGCGAGACCCACTTTTTTAGTCTTCGCTATCATCGTAATGTCAACTTTGATCAAAATCTCGAGTTCGATTTTTTTTACGAATGCATAACTTGCCTTATAGTACCTATAAGTCGCAAGTAAAAATTAGGTGTGATATTATGGACATGGACTACATTTTGATCAAAAAAAATTTCGGGGCAAAATGTTATTAACGGTACCTGTCATAGAACCGTTTTTTTATTTTCGACTTTTTTACTAACGCCTCCAACGATTTTAACTCAAAATTTGCACCAGGAGCCCATTAAAGTTTTAAATAATATTGTATATAAAAATATTCTAAAAAATATTTTTTGAGTTTTTTGAAAAAAAAAAAACAATTTATTTTTCGAAAAATCAATAAATTGAAAACGTGTGCACGATTATTTTCTAAAACCTATATTACTAAACACTTAAAATTGGCATCCCAAATTTTGTTTCCGAAAAATTTTAAAGAAGTTTGTTATAAAAAAAATTACTTTAATAATAAAACGAGTTTTAAACTTTGTTTGCATAAATTCATACTTTCCTAGAAATTTGACAGCATTTTTATATCTACATTTGAACATTTTTCACTAATTAAATCCATGTTTCATATTTATATGCAATTTTTAAATTCCAAAGTAATTTTACATAAGAACAAGTACGTGCGGTCTAGTCCTTCATTTTATTTTTTAATTTATTTATTTGTTTATATAGGTGTTTATTAAGCTATTTGTTTATTTAATTGATTTTCTTGTCCATTTAATTATATATTTATTAATTTATTTAGAAATGTTATTTATTGTATGTATTTATTTTGCGTATATCTTTTTTATTTCAATCTTTTTCATTTACAAAATTAATCTAGTATTCAATTATTCAAACATTTATGCAAGCTTAAGAGTTGGGTTTTGAGAAAATAAAAACACTTCACACTACAGTAAAATACAAATAGCAGAAATTATAACAAAAAACGAATCTGTCAAATCATCACACATCCCCGATATCACACCCTTAAAACTTATACATCCCTATCTAAGGAAATAAAAAGAAAACAAAAAATCTTACTTTTCGAATTTCAGCAGACTATTATCCGTTAGAAATCGAATTCCATGAATTGATGCCTTGTCACAGTACAACTTCCAATAGACATGACAAACCTCTTTCCAGCACCATAACTTGGATTTGCCTGTGCGTTTTGTGGCATCCTTCAAAAGTTTGTGTTTCTCATTAAAAGTTAGCAATTCACTTCCGTCGAATTGATTTAGTTGGAAATGTTTCAATTCGCCAAGATAACTCATGATTGCTTATACTATATCTTTATACCACTAAAGAAGTATGTTCTACATACATATATACTACAAAACTTATAATACAGAATTTTTTATAGCGGACTTAATACCCTAAAGGGATAGAGAGAAAAGTTAAATAAAATCACGAACTCCGAAGAACACTGTGTCGCCCGTTGATGACAGAGTTTGTGTTAACTTCATTTCGAGACTTTTATAGTCGACACTCGGTTATGGCACGTTGATAGTGGCGTCTTTCTCCAGGTCGAAAGGACAAAAAGGAGCAGTTAAATGTAATCAAAAAGCAATTAAATTTGCCTCTTGTTTGACTTGTTTTCCGAAATAGATAAAGATGTCCTGAACAATTAACACCTCTGTAAGCCTTGAAAACAAAAAGAAGTTAGATTGGACAAGGGTTTTGTTTGCTTTTGCGAAAGTTCATTTATTTGTTGTCTATCTGAGGACATGATAAAAATGATTGTTTGTTATACTCGTAGGTAAGTAAAATCCTGACTAACTGACTAATACCGTCGACGTTTCCTTCTGTTGGAGTTTGAGGACTCGTGAAAAACTTTTTTGGGGTTGGGGTTGCTTGTAGAGATCTGGTTGCGTTGCAAATGAATTTTAAAGAATTTTAGAAAACGTTCCCAAATTTGGTCGAAGAAGTGATTGTCTTTTAAGAATATAAACAGTCCAATGGTCAAGTGGTAGATAATTTCGATTCCACTTAGAATTGATGCCCCCAGAAATAGGCCAACTATTCCTCCTAAGCTGGCTGAGGAACAAAACAAAAACAAATTTTAGGAGTCTCAAGCTAAAAATGAAATTCGGCAATTTGCTGCTTATTGAGCAATTTCCCTTAAGGATTCACTTACCAATCATGCGGTATTTTATTAATGCATCCGATTGGTAGTGCACGTCCACTATCATTATTCTGGTATCGTTAGGTATGGGCCTGCAAAATTTAGAACTAAGTTTTGCTTATTTTTTGGATGAACTTGAATTTAAACTTACTCATCAATTGGCAGTGAACTGATGGTGACATAATATTGCAAGGCATCATCACAACGGGTCAGACAAGGGCACAGCATTCCACTTTTAATATTGTTTATATACTTTTCCTCGTCCAAACGTTTGTCGTAGCCAAATACCTCTGAAAGTTTCAATAGTAAATTTTATCTTATTTTGTGTTTCACTAGACCAAATTGTGCGAAAATGATAATTGTTACATTGGATATGTAACGTTTCGTTTGTTTCACAGTCGACGCGGCTTAAGTCTATTTCTCCGGCTTGCTGGGGATTTAGACAACTAAGAAAACTCAATGTGACCAGAGGAGTCACAAATCTTGAGCGATGTGATCAGAGAGGTTGCGGCCAAAACGTAAAGTAAAGTAATTGAGGTAGTGTTATCTTTTGCTCGATGTTTTGGTTTTAGCAAGCTTGGATATATGTGTTAAAAATAAACAAAAGATTAAGAAGATTGCTTAGGACTATCGTTCCTAATTTGCTGTAAGGCGAATAAAAAAAAAGCGAATAATAAAAGGGTGCACACACCTAGTGGTTGGTTACTACTTCGATCGATTGCTGGGTGTGCACATACTGCAACTTGTCACAGCTTTGCTAGTGATATGGCTTCGGCTATTTCAGAGTTAATGGTCAGGACTCAGTCTAACTCCTATGTGGGTAGGTCCACCATGGAATAAAGTCTTAAATGACAGGTTTTCACGTTAAACACATATAGGTTCTGTACTTGAGAACGTACTCGTAAATATTTCAATGGGAAAGTTATATTTCCGCAGTCGTATACTTGCAAGAGCCTTTCGAGATCTTGATATTAACAAATTCACTGGTCTTGATGGTATAGCCCCAGTCTTTTGAAATGTTATTCTTCATCGCTGGCAGAGCGATTGCGTTAGCTTTTCCATCGTTCCTATTGTTCTGGAATCTTCCCTAGAAGATGGAAAACACCCTTGGTCCAGCATGTTCCTAAGAAAGGTGACCCATTCTCCTATCGACCAATTGAACTTACGTCTCTTCTTTCCAAGGAAGAGTAGAACAGATCTTTACATTGTTTTGGAGAAATTAAGATTATTGCGCTGGATATTTCTAAGGCATTTGATAGAGTTTGGTATCCGGCTCTCTCTGATCGAAAATGCGTGCGTTTGGTATCAACGAAACCCTTATTCTTTAGATTCGAAATTACCTTCTCGATCGTTCAATACATGTTGTATTGAACGGTTCCAAGTCTCCAGCTCTAATTGTAGCTGCGTGGCAATTGTGACCACCAGCTAGTTATGGTTGATGACAACCAGGTAGATTTGGTTGGATGGAAGCTCTTAGAGTACCAGGACCTAGTGACTTACAACTTTCTATCTCTTTTTTCCCAACAAGTCACCGCCAAGTGCAGACGTTTTTTTGATTCGCTCTTCATTACCCTCCAAAGACTTTTAACTTTCTATAATTAAGTTCGCTTAAACCTGCAATTTAAATCGCGAACTCTCTGATCCAGTTTCTACCCTTTCTACCGTCGCCACAGCCTATTGTGATTCAATATTTGTGCTTACCTATCTTAACTACTCGTTGCAATTTATTTAAACAGAAGCCGGGTGGTCAAAATAAATTTTTAGCTGACCCAATTTCGTTGTGTTTATCATCAATTTTTAATCGCAAACACTGTGACCCGATTGTGTTCCTTATTGACTGTTGCCCTTTTTTAATAATTTTTGTATAGTCACATAATACTAAATTGCTTGTAATGTGTCCCAAACTGAAGATCTTGTAAAGTGCAACGGAATATGTGGGAAATCTTATCATCTTGCGTGTATAGGGCTTTCAAAAAGATCAATTGAATATTTAAAATATTAATTAGTCTATTTTTGATTTTATTGACAACACGGCTTTGTCTAGGCTAGGTTCAAGACGACTAACCTTGTTGAATTCATATCCTTTAGCATCTAAGCCTTATAAAATGGAAAGGAAGTCGACAATCTCAACCAATTTCAGTAAGGTCTTTTACAAAATCTTACATAAGCTTGAACCTATCTTCTTAAGATGGATTTCTTCTTGCCTGAAAAACTGATGATTTCTTAGCTATCTCTGGGATACTATAAGGCAGCCACTTAGGCCCTCTCTTCTTTATTCTTACTCATATTTCGCTCTACACCGACGATACAAAGTTTTTCAAGACCATTTCTTCCACACATGATGACACTCTTCTACAACTTGATGTCAATAGTTTCTCTGTCTGATGGTGTCTGCAAAATTGTTTTGAGCTAAATATTTCCAAATGCCATTCAATCACTTTTCCACGAAAATGCATCCAATCTACTCCCCGTCAATTCCTTTTCCATTATCAGCCCATATCCACCGCTGAGTCAATTATAAACCTTGGTGTCTTATGTGATAGAGAGCTCAACTTTCTTACACATATTGACTAGATTATACTCAAAGCAAACTTTACACTAGGCTTTGTCAAATGTTGGTCCAAAGAATTCTCTGACCCCCACGTGACCAGATCTTTATACATATCGTTTGTTCGGCCCATTCTTAAATACGCCTGCTGTCAAGTATGGTTCCCTTATCAAAAAATTCATATATCCAGAATAGGGAGCATTCAATGTCGTTTCCTACGTTTCGCACTCCGTGGTCTGTCTTGGAATAACCCTTTTATTTTACGTCCGTATCGAAACCGACTTCTGTTAATCAACTTGAATACGCTGGAAGAACGAAGAGCAATAAGCGACATTCTCTTCATTCATCGACTACCTTCAGGGTGTGTTCATTACACAACTCTCTACAATTCAATCTTTTTCAACACTAATTCCCGTAATATAAGAAATCCTCGTCTCTTTTATCTGCCTACTCACCGTACCTCTCATGGCTCCAACGAACCTATTACTCGGAGGAGGCATGCTTCAGAAAATTAATCGTAACAATTAACTGCTTCGACTTCAACTTAAATTCACCAACTCCGTCTTTATTATCCTCCAATCCTAGATTTAATAGCTATATTTAAGTTAGATTAAGAATTAGTTTGTATTTAGCCTAATAAATGGCGGTATTTGCCCTCACCAAAAAAAAATTTTAAAAAATTAAAACTATTATTCCTGTCGAAAGAAGGGGACCTACAAGTCTCTCATTAAAGATTTTTTACCTTCCCAGAGGCAGTAAACCCCTGAAAAAAAAATTATTTTAAAAGTAACTGAGAATCGAGCCCAAGACCATCTGCATGACAGTCCAACGCACTTTTATCTTACTTTAATTAAATTTGTTATTGTTAGCCCCATTTTGCAAAATTATCTCAAATTTAAAATTTAAACTTGAAATTATTGTGTTTAGCTACAATGACGTTTCACAACTTCAACAACTTTCTGTGAGAGCAATTCTTTCTGAAATTAAATTCTTTTTTTCAGAAGAGCAACTTTCATGCTGAATGACAACACTTTTGGGAGAGTTTCATCTCAAAGTAATCCAAAAATCTTATCTGAAATTTACCAATTTGAAAATTAAAAATTTGGCACCAACTTCTAGGCCTTGAATTTATCTAAAAACTGGGGTGGAATCGCGTAAGGTGATAGTTGATTTTTTGATTGTCATTTTGACTATAGCTGTCTCTATCATATCAATAAGGAAATATAGAGAGAGCGATTGTCAAAACGACAATCAATTAATTTAGTGATCACTTTGCTCTTACGCGATACGGACCCTGTATTTTTTTAAACAATATGATTTTTTCTGGTTGCTCTATTTTACGTCAGATTGAGAACAATGAGAACTCTATTAGTTAAAGTTACAAAACAAGTGTTGATTAAATTTTAAACTACCTGGGGTGGAATCGCGTAAGGTGATAGTTGATTATCAATTTGTTGATTGTCGTTTTGAGCATCGCTCTCTCTATAATTCTTAATTGATATGATAGAGACAGCTATAGTCGAAAACGACAATCAACGAATTGATAGTCAACTATCACCTTACGCGATTCCACCCCTGAATAACATGTCCACGATGAATAAAGTTATTTTACAACTGTCAACTGTCAAAATCATATTTCTAAACTATAATAGTTGTACCAAAACCACGTGATCCCTGTGTCGGTTTTGTTGTTGCATTGACTTGGGACCTATAAAATTGCCTTATAACCCCAGCCAATATACTCGAGAATATTCGAGTAGTTGTTGATACAGTCAAACTCTCATCATCATATTGATGAAAATCTCTTTATAATCTCTTTATAATCCTATTTTTGAACTACTTTTGTAATGAAGGTACAAATTATTCAGGCACAATACACTTTTATATAATTATGAAATTTCGTACCATATTTTGAAACCTAATTTTGAACACGCTTCATAATTTAAATATGTGGGTCAAACATTCAAGATTTTGTGTATTGATTTTTTGTTTGACTTTAAAACTTCCAGCAGTTTGCATTTCTTTAGGGTCTTGGCATGTTACAAGTACAAGCATATTATGTAGGTACTTTATATGAATAGTTAAATTTTATTGCCTCATATGACACTAATTTCTATTTAAATATTAATTAAAATTTCACCAACTTACCTCGAAATTTATACAAACACCTAAAATTCGCAGGAGCACATTCACGGTTTGAATCTGAAAAAAAAAATAATTAAAATTGCAAATTTGCACATGATATACAAATTCTGGTGAATAATGCACCCACCATTTTGTGGAAAAAACATTGAAACCGTGCAATTACAAATTCTCAGAAGATACTCCTCGTGGCAAACATTAAAACAATTCCATTGCCAATATTTTAATCCTTTGATATTTTTAAACAAATAATGGTCAGTTTCCGACTGCAAAAAAAATTAAATAAAGATTAAATTGCAACAACAACAATTAAATTATCGAAAAGCGTTGAAACTCACATCGAACATACAACCCCGAACTTCGGGAGGAATTTCCCTCGTTGCTGGATCGGTTGTTTTCAATTCTGGCCTGATTACAACTATAGAATCTGTGTTTTCTTTGATGGAATAAACTACATCCGTCCATTGTTCTGCTTTTTTTATCATTAACTGAATGATGAGTAATTCTCATTAAAAAGGTCGTAAATACTTAGTTTTATTTTTGGTGTAAATGTATTTATTGTTAAGGACTTAAGTGAAATTTTAAAACTCCCAATAATAAAGTATACAAGTATTTTTAGGCCACAAATTTAAGACCAAATGCACGACTGGGTTGAAAGCATTTGATCTTTTTTGAAGAGGTTTAAAAAAAGGATTAAGAAAAGAACTCAAAAGCATATATGCAATTAATTTTTGCTTGCAATACCTACCTACGTAGGTAATATACGACAAGTTATGTACTCTTAAAAATACAGAACTCGAGATTTTGTTCATACTTGAAATTAAGATGGAAATCTAGATGAAATAAAATAAACGACTGGATCGCTCGCGAGTACTTAAATTTCTACAAAAGTACTTTGAAATTTAAAAATTGCTTATAATTATAAAATCATGGAATTAAAAAAGAGAAAAATGTGCAAATGCATAAAATTGCCGTCTGATTTCTAGAAAAGTATATGAATTTATCCAAACAAAATTTAAAAATAGTTTTAAATTAGATTAATTATTTATTATATTATCATTATTAAGAAAATTTCGGATGCCAATTTTAAGTATTTATAATATAGATTTTAGGAAATAATTACAAAAACTAATAGTTCACACGTTTTAAAGATTTTGATTTTTCAAAAACAAAAATTCAAATTCTTTTTAAGCCCAAGAAAAAAATTCCGAATATTTTTATATTATAGTATTATTTTATATTCAAAGAAGCTCTTGTACAAAACCTGTAAAAACATTTTGGCCAAAATCGTTAGAGCCATTATTGAGAAAGCGTTTCCATCTTTCTCAAAAAAAAAACGGTTCTATTGTTACGGTAAAATTTACCGCAACAATGACTGGCCTTCGTTTCCTTCCATTCCTTCTTTTCTTTGGTTGCGGCTGCAAAATTCTGGTGAAGTTGAGGGCAACCATGGTGTCATCAACCATTGGTGTACTTAGTCAGCATTTTGCAAAAGTGACAAATACAGGTTTCGAGCAATTCTTCGAGTAAAAGGGTTTACGAGATTATACTTGAAATGTAGACGGACGGTCTCATGTAGCGAAACAAATGCCAGCGGATGAGCTGAAGAGATAATGAGTCAGGCGGACTCTTACCTACCCCAAACTAAAACAACACAACATCCTAAATTTTTCTTGCTATAACATAACTTAAATTCTTTTTGTAAGCGTAAGGGTCCCTAACGATTAAAGTAACATAGATTCTTTTCCTAAAGATATTAATTCGTCTTTTCCAAAATGGTCCACTTCGAATATAGTTCGTGTTAAGATTATGCTTTCCTCTTTCATCTCATTATTGTTTAGATGGCTTCGCTTTTCGAATCACTCGCGTGTATTTAATTGTAACTAGGAGAATGCCTAGAAATGGCTTTTTCTCGATTTTATTCTTTTTGATTTTTCTCGAGAAATTTAGTTAATAATAGTCTGAACTCGACCATTTAGATTCGGCAAGTTTTGGAAAGACACCCAACAACTTGCTGAATCCGTGAATGTGTGCGTGAGAGAAAAGTTTCGTTTGAGATTCAACAACGGTGGTTTTCTGCGAAACGAAAAAGGTTTCCAGGAAGCCGGTGTCCGTGACCGATGATCGCGAAAACGATTGGCTGGATGTGTGTATGTGTGAGTGACTGGAGTGGGAGGAAAGAAAAGGATTTTAAGCTAGGAAAGTTCACTCTTGCGAGAGCTTATCAAGCGACAAGTAACAAAAAAAAATAATAAGGAAATTAGAAAAAGGATTCGAGAAAATTTAAAAAGAAAAATCGAGGAAAAGAGGATATATTTGAGAAAGTAAGGAGATCGAGGACGAGAATTTGGAAAGAAAAATAAATAGTGATTCGAGGAGCGAGGAAAGGAGAAATAGGAGAATCGAGAAGTTAGAGGAACATTAATCGAGGAAAAAAAAAAAAGATAAGTAAATCGGACATCTTGTCCAAACCTAAAATTTCACTGTTCGTTTATTTAAAAATTCGTGTGGACATTTGTTTCTTTATTTATTCGCTATAAATTTCATTTAAATTTCGAGTTTTAAGTTTCAATCGTTAGAGGCCTTATCGCGTATTCATTTGCAATTTCCATTCCAATTGTACCTATTTTTATTTCGTTGAAAAAATTTTGGGTTTTTATCCAGGGTTCGCCCACGGTTTCCCAAATAAATCTTATTTTGAAATTCCCTAGTGGAAATATTAAAAACTGTGTTTTAAATTATCTTCTTTCACTCAATAATTAGTTTTGGAATTTTACTAATTTCATTCGAACAAAAATTCCTGGCGCCCACTTTTTACTTGCGACTTATAAGGTAGGGGGGCCAAATAAGGCCCTGTTCCTAATAAGGCCCACTTGTCAGAAAACACAGAAACGAACAAATAACGGGACTTTTTTGCTTTGCATATTTAAACCATGTCTACAAGAACACATACAAAGGAAAAAAAAGCCAGCTGCGCGATTCATGTCTTGACCTACAGCTCAATGAAGTTCGTCTGGGGGGAAAAACTAGCAAATTATAAAAAAGTAGTGTGTTTTGTGTTCTTTTTTAACAAATTTAAACCAAGTAAGTACCTATTTTTTTATTTTTCCCGTATAATATATAATATTTTGAGTAAATAACAACATTATTTGTTTGTAAAAAATGTTTGATCGTTAGTTTTAAATAATTTTTTTTTTAAGTCTTGCATGTTCCTAATAAGGCCCACAAAAATAAGGGATGGGCCTTATTGGGCACACGCAAATTTGCTTTTAATTATTGGGTTTTATATTATACATATATTTTTTATTTTATATTTTTAATGTGTTTCAGACCAAATGCCAACTTTTCCCAAAAAAAAGAGCTTCTAATAGGACAGTAACCAACACAAAGGGCCTTACCAACAATCAAATTAAGAGACGACTTTAATATTTGAGCGAAATGAAGCTTTATTTAATGGACTCTATATAACTGACCATAATGCTACATTTTATTTTTTAGGTTCCGTACAATAAATGGTTCATAATTTAGAGTTCACATAAATATTAAGTTCATAACATGTATGGCTAACTTTATAGAGCTCTTTAAATAATGGTCCATTTCGCTAAAATATTAAAGTCGTCTCTTAATTTGATTGTTGGTACGGCCCAAAAAGACGCATTGCAGGTTAAAGAATATTTTAGTTTTATTTTTTTACGAAGAAGTGAAGTTTATATTTTTTTGTTTAAGTTTTTTGCTAAAATTAAGTTTTTTATTTAATTTGTGTTTTTTGTTTAACTAAAGAGACTATTTCCTTATGAAATAAATTTAATTTTTGTGTTTTTAATTGCGATATTCTTAAGAAAACTGAGTGGGCCTTATTAAGAACGACGTAAGCTTTTTATAAATTTCAAAAAAATATACTTTTCAATCTTATGAAAACAATAAAATCTATGTTTTCATGTAGATAAAATGACAAAGAATCATAACCTTTTTAGTTTATTCGGATACTCTCAAAAATCTAGCAGATATTTCGAAAAATCCGTTAGGTGGGCCTTATTTGGCCCCCCTACCTTAGGTACTATAAGGCAAGTTATGCATTCGTAAAAAAAATCGAACTCGAGATTTTGATCAAAGTTGACATTACGATGATAGCGAAGACCAAAAAAGTGGGTCTCGCAATTCTGTCTGTCTGTCTGTCTGTCTGTCTGTCTGTCTGTCTGTCTGTCGGTTCGACTACAGCCTAAACGGCTCGGCCGATTTTCTTCAAACTTGGTAGATATGGGTTTTAATTTTTTACCCCCGGAAGTTTTTTTCTATTTTTTTTTAGGACCAAAAATAACGGTACCTGCCATACGATTTTTTTTCGAAATTTTATAAATATTTTTTTTTCTCAAAAACTGTCCCATAGAATTTTTTAAAAAAAATTCCAAAAATTTCATTTGGTTAAAACTAACTAAAGGTTGAAAAAAATTTTACAAAAAATTGTTATTTTCGGTAGCCCCTCTGGGTCCATTTTTTTTGTTTTTGATTTTCTCGAAAACGGTACAGCCGATTTTAATAATTTTTTTTATGCCAAAGCTCCTCCAAAGTTTGAATATTATTACATATTCAAATTTTCAATTTTTAATTTTTTGGATTTTTAAAAAAAAATTCAAAATTTTTTTTTGGAATCTCAATATTTCGAAAACACCATGCTTGATTTTTTTCAAACTTTACAACTAAAAGTTTTTTAATATAATCTACAAGATATGAGAAAAAAAATTTTGTTTTATCTAAAACTAACGGTACCTTCCACACAAATTTTAAAAAATGGTTTTCGAAAATCGCATTTTGGTCGAAAACGGTTCCGAGAATTTTGCTAAAATTTTTTTTCTTTTGATTAATCTTTACGATTTATAATTTAATAAAAAAACATTTTAAATCTATAGGGTTTTCCAATAAGAGGTGTTATTTTGATATTCAAAGAAAAATGGCATTTTTGGGGATAAATGATCGGATGTTTATTTCATTATAAAGAGGAAGGTATGCCGTTAATAATGTAACACAACATCAGCCAAATGGCCGCCAAGACCACGCTTACAGGACCATATCCTTTTCATGAAATTTTCCATAACCAAATCGCAAAGTGGCTGATGAGGCCCATTTCCACCTCGGAGGCTACGTCAACAAGCAAAACTGTAGCATCTGGGGCTCGGAAAACCCAAGAGTTATTGTTGAAAAGCCTCTCCATCCTCAGCGCGTGACTGTTTGGTGCCCAGCGTCGATTCAAGACCTCAAAGATGAAATTCGTGAGGCTATCGAGGACATAGGGCAGCCACTTTGCGATTTGGTTATGGAAAATTTCATGAAAAGGATATGGTCCTGTAAGCGTGGTCTTGGCGGCCATTTGTCTGATGTTGTGTTCCATTATTAACGGCATACCTTCCTCTTTATAATGAAATAAACATCCGATCATTTATCTCCAAAAATGCCATTTTTCTTTGAATATCAAAATAACACCTCTTATTGGAAAACCCTTTAGATATTACTAAATCTAGATATTAGAACGATTTTTTCGAATTTTGAATTTCTCATTATCGACATAACGGATTTTAATGAAATTTTTTATAAAAAAGCTCCTAAAAAGTTTAAAAAACATTGCATTTAAAAAACTTAAGAAAAAATATTTTTTCAATTTTTAGAAAAAAAAGTAATTTTTTTTTTTTGAAAAATTCGATATCTCAAGAACGGCTTAGTATTTTTTTTGGAAATTAGACTTTTATTCGTACAATAACAAAAACTTAAGGTTGGCGTACCAAAATTTTTTCTTAAAAATGTTTTAAAAATTTTTTACATAAAAGCTTATTTTTTTAAGGAACCACTACAAAGACTTATAATTTTCGTTCCTGCATAAATTCATATTTGCATATCATTCTGTTTTTATCTCTTACTACTTAAAGAATTAAAAAAAATTCATTTTATCCTTATGAACAGTTTTCTCTAATAACATTCGTTTTTAAAATTCCTAGTCTATTACATAGGAGCAAGTTCGTGCGACCCAGTCGTGCATTTTATTTTTATTACAAGTATCCCACTGTACTTGTAATAAAAATCTTCTTTCGTTTCATTAAATTGATTATAGCGATAATCAATTTAAAAATCCTTATCGCGAATTCTTCCACCTCCACTGAACCCAGCCCAGCTGAGCAGCCGCGGTGGTAGCTCATATCAACGAGCTACGGGTTACATTTTTTTTCTTCTTCGTTTTCTGTTGATTTGGCTATCTGTCAAAACGAGATCATAATACGCGTAAGATCGGGTCGAGTTGTTTCGTTTTAATTTTTTTTATTCGCGTTCGAGTAATTTGTTATTACTATTAACGAAATTAATAATAATAACAATTTTAATAATACAAAATAAAAAGGTCGGATACCAATTCGCGTCGAAGAAAAAGTGTAACACTATGACAGATACCGTTAATAACATTTTTCCTAAATTTTTTTCTGAACGAAATTTAGTCCATGCCGATAATAGCACATTTATTTTTGTTAACAAAATTTTTGTAGCATTTTTCGAGATTAATAAGATTTGGCATAATGGCTGTATGGCAGGTACCGTTTATTTTGGAGCTTAGAAAAAATTTCAATATCTTCTTTTGGGAATCACCGAACAACCTTAAATATTTTATTTTTTATTTAGATACTGACCATGAAGCAAATAGGTCCTCGAAATATATATAGATAAAAAAATAGATAAAAATAAAAAATAAATGCGTTTTATGGAATTAAAATGAAGAAAAACAAAAAGGTAAAAGAAAGTATATAGTTTTATTCAGCAATACAAAAATCATAATATATACTTTATACCGAGTTTGAAGAAAATCACTTTAGCAGTTTAGGCTGTAGGTCGAGGTAGACATACGGAATTGTCTGACCATTTTTTTCGTATTCTCAATCATCGTAATATCAACTTTGATCAAAATCTCGAATTGGATTTTTTTCAAAATCCAAGACTTGTATACTATAGTACATTTATTATGTATATATAATATATCAAAAGTAAAAAGTGGATCTCGCAGTTCTGTCTGTTCGAATACAACTTTTAAACGGCTCAGTCGAATTTTCCTTAAACTTTTTATATAGCATTTTTTTTTTCATTTTGCATCCGACATTGTTTTTTCTTTTTTTCTTAAGACCAAAAATAGCGATACTTGTCATTGTATTCGAAATTTTAGGATACATTTTTATTTATTCAAAAACTGTTCCACAGATTTTTTAAGCAAAAATTAAAAAAATTTATTTAATAAATGTATTTAGATAATGGCTTGAAAACGAAATTTACAAATAATGGCTTGAAAACGAAATTTACAAAAAATGGCTTTTAATGGTACTCTCCATGGAACCATTTTTTTTATTTGTTTTTAATTTTCTCAAAAATAGTACAACCGATTTCAGTCAATTTTGTATGCTTAAGCTCTTTAAAATTGTGAATTGTATTTATTATTTTAAATGGATTTTTAAAAAATTGATTTTTTTTCAAAACTTAAAAATTAAAATTAAAATACATTACTGATTTGGCCTATAATTGAACAGTTTTTTTATGTTTGGCTTTCTCATTATCGACATAACGGATTTTAGTGAAATAAGAAGTAACATTTTTTGTATTCTTAAAATACATATATTGCAATTTTTTTTAATTTAATATCTCACAAACGGGTAAGTATTTTTGTTTTGGAAATTTAGTTTTTATTTGCAATATAAAAAAATAAAAATTGGGGTACAAATATTTTTTCTTAAAAATGTTTTAAGAATCTTATAATTTTTTTTTTTCATAAATTCATATTTACATTCCCGTTTTGAGTCCAACTAATTAAGAAATTTTGTTCACCCTTAAGTGCATGTGAATTATACAAGAAAAACAAAATTTTTTTCTCTTACAACATTTACTTTCAAATTTCGAAGTCTTTTAAATTTAAGAGCAATTTAGTGTGACCGAATCACCCAATAACTCATTTGATTTTTACAAAAACTGTTGAAAAAATTTTTTACCTAATGGTACTTTTTTGAAAAGTGCTGCACATTAGCAGTTCAGAAATAATACAAGACTGTATTGGATCTAATTCAATTTTTTTTTCATAAATACTACTCGTACATTTTCTTAAATTTGCTACTGAACAGCTTTTTAAGAAAATATTTATTAAGAAAATATTTTTTTATTTAATTCAAAAAAAGACTACTAAAAAGTCGTTAGGTAAAATCTGATTTTCGTCGATAATACCTCAAAGAATTTCTATAAGTTCTTATCGCTTAATTTGTACAATCTATCATTAAATAAGAGACAATTTCAAATTAAATGTTAATATCAGCACTTATAATAGAACATATCTATTTTCATTATTGATTTTCTCGTTATCAACTGATCCGTTTCAAATTAAATTTGGCTCCAGACACTTCTTAGAACCATTCGATTTTTTAAAAAACAAGTTTTTTTTTGGAAACGAAATTTCTATTTGCACAATAAAAAAAACCTTACCATATGGAATTTTTTTTTTTTCAAAAATTTTAAAAACTATACAATATTATTTTAAATTCAAAGGACCTCTGTAAACAAAAAATGGGAAAGTTGAAAACTTAAAAAATGGTTCTATGACAAATACCGTTATTAAAATACAAAATTTTGTTAAAAAATGTTTGATCAAAACACTTATATTAATCTAGCTTTAAATAATTTAAATTGCAGTACCCCTGGGCATAATGGTAAGTGCGTTAGGCTGACATACAGAGGAAGTCACAGCTGCTGTAGAAAAGTTGTTCAGGGGTGTACTACGAGTACTTCTTGCGAGGAATTGACGAATCCTCCAAGAGTATCTCTTTGCTATCCGTTCGGAATCGGCAGAAAATTGTAAATCCGTTCCATTTCTCCATACACGCAAACAGAAATGATTAAGAGCTTTAAGTAACTATGCTCTCTATGAGCCTCTAATTAATTTTTTTTTAATAATCAACTGTAATTTTATAGTAAAAATATGTGTACAATTGTCGAGAAAAATAAATCTTTAATTTAAAAAAAAAAAAAAATCGCACGTACCGTTACTTTGGACCTTAAAAATGCAAGAAAATGATGGAGTATTAATAAGAAAAAAGAAATTTAATTGATTAATTAGTTATTTAATTGACGAAGTCTTTTATGCGACAAACAGTCAGTTATACAGAATTCTGAGACTTGTTTGCCTTTTCTATCATCGTAATCACAAGTTCGATTTTTTTACCAATCCAAAACTTCCCATATCGTCGCTGTAGTTCTAATACCTCTTAGCCCATAAAAAAGTACATTTTTATTTTATATAACTACAAACGAAAAATTAATACCTCATCTGCCAAATCAAAGTTTTTTCTAGTGAAATATCTTGTAAGCATATTTATATAGATAGATAGATAGATAGATATATTCTTTATTTTTTCAATCAAATTTTACAATATTTTACTCTTAAGAATAGGACATGGCAATACTGCCGTCTGCCTGAGATAACATTACATGATTTAAAAAAATAAAAGATAAATGCAAAAATCTTAAAAATAAGTATAATATAAAAATAAAAACAATTTATTAAAAGGTTAAATTTAATAATTTTTCATCCATAGGTTTGTAAATTGCAAACAAAAATGTTCAATTAATCGTAGCACTAATTATAAAACAATTTTAACTTGATTTGAAACACAAAATATTTAAATTTGTTGTTATTTACATAACTGATTAACTATTTTTAACAAAAATTTTCAATTTTAAGGGTGATTTGAAACACAAAATATTTAACAAAATGTATTAATTATTTAATTCCTAACTGTTTTCAACTAGGATGTCAATTTTATCGTGATTTGAAACACAAAAGAAAAAGCATCAATTTTGAGTAGGCTAGCAACACTGAGAAAACTAAATATGTATGTAGCTTAAATATTTGCAGTAACTGGGAAATCGATCGCATGTATTAAGAAAAACTATTACGGTAGGTAAGGGCATGTTGGCAATATTTATAGAGGCTGAGCCAGCCGGTTGCTCCGTTTAAAATTTCATAAAGTCTTTGTAATGTTAGATAACTTTCCTGAAAATATAACCGACGAATTTCTTGTAAAATTGGACACGCAGCCACGAAATGGTAGATATCTTCATTCTCTCTTCTGTTACACAGATTACAGATCAGGGGCAGGTCATCTCTGAGGTATGAAATTAAGGTTTAAAATTTCAACTCTTGTTCTAAAAATAATGCTTATGACAGATGCTGAATATTCATTGCGAAAGTAATTGGTATCCGATTGCAGTTGATGATTTAAATTTCTGTAGATAAATCTTGATTCAGAAGAAGTTGCTCTAGACAGATTATCTACAAATAATTTATGATCAACGTTAGAAATTAAATCAGCAAACTGGCCTTGCCACTCATCAACATTATTTTCTGACAGATTCAGTGATGTGTCGTGTCGAAAAGCTAGTTGATTCCAGTCTTTGAAAGGGGATGCATTTACTCTGAGCAATTTTTTCAAAATGATTTTGTGAAGACATGAATCACCTCTTTTCATTACTTTAATAATATAGTCAGCGCTGGCCTTTAGATTTTTAATGAATATAGGGGTTAAACCCGATTCTACGTAAATGGCGTAATTTGGAGTTGAATTTGGCAAACGAAAAAGTCTCTTAAAGAAGTTCCTTTGCACGCTTTCGAAAACTTCGAAATGGGTATACCCGAACACTTGCACACCATATGTCATGCATACATTAACTGTCGCATTGAAAACTTTATATTTAGAAGTTAGATCAACATTTTGGTTTGAAAAAAACTTTGGCCACATTATATTTAGCGCAACTTTAGCTTGGTTACTTTTTTCTTTGCAGTGATTGGAAAAACTTAAATTGTAGGTCAGAAGGACTCCTAAATACTTAAACTCCTGCACAACGTCGATATGTGTATTAGTAATAGACCAGTTTTCTTCAGGCCGTCTTCTAGATATTCTCTTTTCAAATACTATAATCTTAGTTTTTTTGGTATTAATTTGGAGACCCCAAGATTCGCAAAATGAATTAAGTCGATTTAATTGCATTTGTAGTGTGATCGGATTGTCAGCGAGTATAACTAAATCGTCAGCGTATAACAAGGCTTTGATTTTAATGTTGGCAAAATCAACTCCTCCAGGAAGAACATCACAGACATCATCAATAAATAGGGCAAACAGTAAAGGACTAAGGATACATCCTTGGGGGACACCAGCAGTTGTTTGAAATCCGTTCGAGAATGCAAGACCATCCCATACCCTTGCACTTGTTGATGACATAAAATTGGCATACATTTGGAGAAACTTCCGTGACAAACCTATACATGAAAGCTTATAAATTAAAGCTTGCCTATTGACTTTATCAAATGCAGCCTTAAAGTCAACAAAGCACGCGTATAGCTTCTTTTTATTATCTATGAACTGTCTTGCAATACTCGAAATAGCGAAGATATGATCCATGGTCGAAAAACCATATTTATATAAATGAAAATATCTCGTAACTCTGAAAAATATCTCGTAACCCGAAATATTACAATTCTTAAAACTTAAAACTTAAACAAACTTAAACTCTGAAAAATATCTCGTAACCCGAAATATTACAATTCCTCTTGAATGATTACAAACTAAAATGAAAGTTTTTTTTTTTTTTTTTTTTCTGAAATGTCTCTTAACTCAGAAAATACCTTGTGACCAAAAAATATACCTGCTAACAATGAAATAATACCTCGTAAGCCGATAAATTCAATATCTCTAAAAATATAAACTTTTTTTTAATAAAAAAAACTTGAGAAGTTTATTTTTTAGAAAGTGGTCATAATACTGTATGCTTTCAATACTTGGCCAATTGCCACATTGCTGATATAGCCGTGAACCGCAGAAGCAAATCGTGTATCGTTTTCATTGAAAATTCTTAGAATATTTTTTTTAATTTTTAAAAATAAAACAAAATTCACTTACATCAACTCCATTCTCGTCAATTGCCATATCCTTCGAAGAGGCATTCAATTTCAATTGAAAATGTAAGCCAGAATACTCCCCAGATTTGAAATTTCTCCAGGGATAAAATTTATCACTTACCTAAAGCCAACAATGACAGGAGTAGAAAATCAACTTTAATCGAACTTTTTTTCCGGTTTGGATACTCGAAAATTACTTACCATCTTCTTTCTGGATTCATACGATGTGGCCGAATTGAATACCAAACAGAATCCCACCTCGGTCTTCTCCATAACGAATATTTCACAACAATTGAAGTTATCTCCTCGCCAGAGGCAGGGCCCATCGAACATCTCTTCACATTGGAATGACAAAAACAAAGCCAGCTCCGTAACATTTACGAAATGAATCTTCTCCAAGGGAATATCTTCGGTGTTGTTGAATTGAGTAAATTCCCCGAAGCGAAGCGATTGCATTCGTGTGATAAATTCACGAAAGATGACCTGGGTTTCGTTTGGGGAGTTCGGAGGAAGAAATAGTTGTTTTGCCTCGTCGAACTTGTTCCAATTTATTCGTTCATGATTACAAACGGCCACGGCTGGAAAGGCTATATTCAATACGGAGTAGTGTGAATCATCGATGACAGTAAGGATCACTTGCTCGTTGTAGGCCCTTAGTAGGAGTAAATACGCCGACAAACTTATTGCAACAGCCCCCATTACAATTAGTGTCCAACAAAGTCTAGAAATGAAATGATTAATTGGGTTTGGGTTTTCTCCAATTTTCGAAGAGACCTTTCCAGCTTATTGAGATTCTTGTCGAAGATGTAATTGACTCCATGTATAGTCGAGCGTTCACAGTAGATTTTCAGGTATTTCAACAATAATTTTCTTATCCCAAGGGACTCGTCCTTGCGGACAGCCTTCAAATTCGAAGACACAGCCATCGTGCTGCTGCTTTCGATCGCCTTCATACAATGGAGCTGCGTTTTTGTGTTCCTCATTGGAGGACTCTGGCTTGGCTTAATGTATTTTAAATTAGACCACTCATGCATTAACTTTATGAAAGTGACCCTTGATTTATATGGTAGAACTTTATTACTCCTAAAAATAGGGTATTATATTCCATTTTGTGCTTTTTCTGGTATTTTCGGTAGGATGGGAAATCAGGGATATAAAAGTGTGGAATTGTTCATTGCGGCGCATAATGTTCTTCCATTTTTTTTTTGTTGGTCCTGAATATAGATTCTACGCTCTATTGGCCATCTCTTAGTATTCCATTTGGATGGCCTTAGATGTTTTCTTGAATGTGCCATGAAAGGAGAATCGATTTTATTTCCGTATGGGGTTATCCTTGATATATTTAAATAGGATGCTGCCTTAGGCTGCCACATGGTAAAGTATTCGTTCTACGAGTAGGTTATGGATGTTGTGTTTTAATGGTTATAATTTTGTTTTTGTTTTATTGATTTTTCTATTCCTGGAGACATTTGTATGTTAAGCTGGGTATTTTATTACAACGCGGTTTTTCGTTGAAAGGATATTCTATGGTATTTTGTGGGCTTGTGTTGTATTTTATTGGCTCTGCACGGAAATGGAATAACATGAGTTGAGCATGTTGAGAGCTTGAACTTCAAGGAAAATAATACACAATCAAGGCCGCCCAAGGAGAAAGTTTAAGACAAAATGAGTATCTCTATCAACTTAATAGCAAGTCTTCTTTATTAACACATTTTTGAAAGTATTTAAAGTAATTCACTCGTTAAAAATGCTTTTAAACGGGTTATTTGTGAAACGTAGGAATCCTTGAATAGAGACTGTTTCCATTGGAGCTTTATTTCTTGTCACAGCTCAAAGAGTTAACAGTTATATCTCCTACTTTTTCTTTCGAATAAACACACTCAAACGTAGAAATCCTTGAATAGAGACTGTTTCCATTGGAGCTTTATTTCTTGTCACAGCTCAAAGAGTTAACAGTTATATCTTCTACTTTTTCTTTCGAATAAACACTCTCAGTTGTCCCTTCCTGCTTATCGCTTGCTTCAACTATTAATGATATCATATTGTGGCCTTGAAATTTATGAAAATATGGTGAGTCGCGACTTGAAATTCGTTGACCTTTTCCAGAATTTATCTCAATATGAAGATTTGGCCTTCGCTTGATAGCATACTGGTACTTGCCGATTATAGGTTTTGAAGAACGGCGTGTAAAATATTCAAACAATACTTTAAAGAGGATATTTAAAGCAACATTTAGAGTTGAGTTTTGAGTCTCTGTTATTTTATTAAATTGTAAGTGATTTTTGTATTTGTTTTCCAATATTCGTGGATTAAGAAGGAATTTCTTTGACATGTGCGCCCATCCTGTTAAGTACAGACCAGCTGTTTGGGCAATAGGTGAAACGCAGGTTAATGCGAATACTGATTTTTCAGAATTTCGCCCACCTAGCTATAACTTAATGTCATTAATGTTTCGCCATCACCAATTCTTTACTTAACTTCTTGATGAGACCACTCGAATACCAGCCGTTTCTTGGCAAAACGCCCATACTATCGACTTGTTTCTAACTTCTCACCCTGATAAGGATATATAATATACTAGCTATTATCAGCCCGCTTCGCTGGGCGTTATTTAAATTAATACAAAATTGCGAGAGGTTCATAACTTCTAGCAAATTATTTTATACAATTTTAAAATTATTTTTAAAGAATTCGTTTAATTTTTAATTTTTTAATTTTTATTCTTCTCCTGAAGATTCATCTGTAGTTTTATTTCTACTACTACTGGAAATAGTAATGTTATTTAGATTTTGTGCTGATTCCTCAACATCTTCATCATCAAATAAATTTTGAATTTCAAAAATATCTATTTTTTCTTTGTCGCTGTTACTTCTTTTCATAGCTTGTTCTTCTTTTTTGATAATTTCATTTTCTTGCAATTTTTTTTTTTCCAATCGGACTTTTTTCTTTGGAACATCTTAAATAAAATAACTAATTAATTAACATTCTACAAAAGTCTGCTCAATCAGTTTTACCTTCATCGATTTCAATTTTTGTGGCAAGATATATATTTTTAAAAACATCGATTCTTATAATATTTTGTTGGACTTCAGAAAAATTCTTAATAGAATCTTCAAATTTGTTTATGGCTTGCATTGTCTTTTTTTTTAATTCATATGCATCCATTTTCTGTTTTTAAAATATTCGTTAAAAGAAAACAGTTAAAATATAAAACTGAAATAATAAAAATTTAAAAACTGGACTTTAGGTATATATCTGTATCTATCTATCTATCTATTTATCTATAATTTCAATAATAACGATCGCGTTTGAGTTATATAATCTAAATTCTAAGGTTATACGAATAGGTTTTTGTTCTTGTAATCTCTTGAAAAAAAAACAGCTGATGTAACAACGACTCCAAGTATCTACAATGAATAATATGTAAATCTACGCTATAATTTGCAGCTTTTTGCTGTACTGGTCAACTCGTTACTGTGGGTAAACGGAAAAGAGAGATAAGAAAAAGGACTTGCTTTTCAATATGTTTAATTTTATAACACTTGTTTATGTACAATATTTTTAGTTGTTCCATTGTCTGTAAAAATATAAAGATTATTTGGGTTACCGACTCTTGAACACGCTACATATAATTGCCCATGTGAGAAGCAATCCGTTTGTAGATCCAAACCGCAGAATTCCAAAGATTGGCCTTGTGATTTGTTGATGGTTATCGCAAATGCTAAGCGAATTGGGAATTGCAATCTTTTAAAATTAAATGGCATATCTGTTGGAATTAAAGGAACTCTTGGAATAAGGACGTCTTCACCTTTGAAAGGTCCTGTTAAGATCGTCGCTTCTATTACGTTACACATTAATTTCTTTACTGCAAGTCGCGTGCCATTACATAACTTTGGCTGGTTTATATTTCGCAACATGATAATTGGCACGCCAATTTTCAATTGCAATATATGCGGTGGCATCCCTGGCAGATCGAGCGAATTCAAAAATTCTATTGGATAGTTGATTGCTTCATCTGCTTCCACAACAGTGTCGACGGACTTGTATGTGAGTGCCTCGCTTTGAATGTAAGACAGAATAATATTGTTGATTTCGAAGACATTTTTATTCTTGGAGGCAAGAATAGCTCGTTCACTAAGCCAATCGTGATTTTCATAATTTGTCTGAATATTTGGAAATATTTTTTGAACCAGTTCTTCCTTTGACTTCACTAAATTACAAAAGTTATTTGGAAATGAAATTCGTCCTGAGGTCAGATCAACCGGTACATTTCCATTTCCAATTTCCAGTAATTGATTTGAGAAAATCTCAGCTGATTTCTCGTTTTGTAGCTGGACACGCATATTTTTACTTAATTTTAAAGGCTTTACGTATCGCCACAAAGCAGAGTATTTAAGGCAAGCATTTATTTCGTCTGCTGGAGTCGATCGAGGAATTACTGGTAATGTTTGTCTGAAATCCCCTGCAAGCAATATTACTGCATTTCCAAATGGCCGAGAATTTTCGCGCAAATCTTGCAATGATCTATCAAGAGCTTCAAGCGATTTTTTGTGTGCCATTGTGCATTCGTCCCATACTATTAATTTGCATTGCTGCAATACTTTTCCCATGTTTGATGTTTTGGAAATGTTGCACGTGGGATTTTCAATAAATTGCATATTCAATGGCAATTTCAAAGCGGAATGAGCAGTTCGTCCACCTGGTAACAATGTTGCAGCAATTCCGGACGACGCAAGAGCTAAGGCTATGTCATTTCGGGATCGAATTGCTGCTAGAATCAGTTTTATTAGAAACGTTTTACCAGTGCCTCCTGGCGCATCTAAGAAGAAAATTTCTCCAACCCTGTTATTGACAGCTTTCATTATTTTTTTGTAAACATCTTCTTGCTCAGACGTTAGCATAGGTATATTTATTTGCACATATGACAAAAGTTCACCAGAATTATAATTTTGTTCACGACGTAATTCTATATTAAACGAAGTAGCAGCTAATCGATTTGGTGACATCATTCCCAACTGTATGAGACATTTGTTTGAAATTCCTAAGCACAAATCTTCTATTATAATTAATACTTCGTTGTATATTTCTGCTGTGATCTCCATGTTCAAATTTTCTTGGCTTATTCGGTGGAAAATATCTTCAGACATGTGCGATTTATACTTTTCCCATAGCTCAACTGGAGATGAAGGAGAGCAGGCAGTCAATATTATTGCAAACAATGCACGAATTTGATTTGGGCGTGATGTGTTGCAGGCGTCATTAATGCATATATCCCAGTGACGGTCGTTCTCCAATAAGTTCAATTCTTGACATGCACCGCGGAAAGTGGCATGTGTAATGCCGTTGACAACTTTTAACTGCTGGAAAGATGTTGGACCAGGCACATTTACCAACAGCATGCGAAGAAAGAAGCATTCATATTGATTTGGATGCACGGTGTACAATCTGCCTATCGCAGTGTCTTTAAATATGCCGGGTTGTCCGTCAACTCTCTCTCCTCGCTTACGTCGTTCAAACGATTTTCTGCCTGAATTCCATGTGTAATACGTAGGTACTTCCGTATACAGCAGAGTTTTCGCAAAGGCGTCATTTTGACATAATGTGAAGAATGCAGTTAATGTTGTAGCTGGTGGATTCACTGCTATTTGTTGCAAATTTGAAGGTGTAAAATAAACACGTTGTCCATTTTCTAGGTGAACTGCTAAGTGAATAACAGCTGGTTTTCGTTCATGTATAGGAAACGAAAGAATGCGCCATACAGCTTCATTACTGCTTATATATCTTCCAGCCTGATACTGTGCGATCTCATCAGTATCTATGACTGCATTTCTATCACTATTTTCTGGTTGTACGCCAAAAACTGCCATGTCACTCCCTTTATTTACGTACTTGCATATATATTTTATCGATTTAACGGAGTTACAGTATTCCACGTTTATGTGCGCTTTGTATGTTTTCGATAGCAAAGGCGAGTATGGAACAACCCACCTGTTGTCCACTTCAATATCTCCGTTTCGTTTTCGTAAAGTTATTGATTTACCGCCATCTTCAGTTTTTCTTCTTCTGTATAAAGGATATCCATCATTTCCTGTTACTGTGTTGGATACTAAAGCTCGAGGATATCGTTTGGAACATTTTCCGTCTATCATGCATGGTGAGTTTGGATTCAGTGCACCACAAGGTCCATGTATCATATTTTTCGTCACAACTTCAAATAAATCTTTATCCACTTCAACATCTGGTATTTCAGCGCATATTACATCGTCGATTTCGTTTGAAGTGATTTTATTATAGAGCCAGATCAGTATATGTGCGTGAGGCAATCCTCTCTTTTGCCACTCTACTGAGTACATCCAGCAACGTAGAGACCCAAACACTTCATGTTTTACCATAAAATCCATTAGTGATTTCAACTTCTGTCGGAAAACTCGAGCTATGATGTCATGTCTATCTACTGGCGATTGCCCATGAAGTAAGAGCTGTTGTATATCTTCCCAAGCCGGATTGCATGTAAATGTAATAAATAGGTCTGGACACCCATATTGCCGAACATACGCAATTGCATCTTGAGCGTACTCATGCATATGACGTGGGCTACCTACATATGAAGATGGCAAAATTGTAAGTTTTCCAAGGTTAGTTGAATTACCGTCATTTACAACTGCATCTCGCAAATGAATGTATTCTTCAGAACGAAGCTTGATTTGATTCAAACGGATGAATAGCAAACGTTCTGTTTCAATTTTTGCATACATGTCAACGATGTATTGGTGAAACAATTGACGACATTTCAAAATCAGATTTTCTTCATTCTCCCGAATCATTAATCGGTATGAGTAATAATTCATTGCACTGCATTTCTTATTAGTTTCTTCTCCACTAATTGGATTTACCATTTTAACATTGAAGTGATATCCATCGGCCCCATCCCAAAAAATAATTGGATATTGCAGGGCATCGTAGCATCGATGAGTTTCTGCAATTTTAATCAGTTGGTTGTTTCTTCGATGAAGAACAATATCTCTACGTTGGAATTGATCTCCAACTATAACAATTGCCACTTCATCTATAGTTGGAGCGTTGAATCTTCGTACATGTTCTCCAGCAGGGGTTTTGTCGGCATGAATAACAATTTTATGTGTATTAGATGGCATCATATTAATTGCTGTTTTAAACAAACGCACTAAATTGTTTTTTTCGTGAAGAAGCTCTTGTATTTGAGAAACAATGGATCTTTTTATACCAGTAGAAATTCCACAGCGTGCACTCAATTCATCATTGCTATCACCAATGAAATACATTTGCAAGAACTTATATTGACCATCTGAAAATGGAAGCAGGGATCCGGCTTTATGGTAAATTTGACCTTTTACTTTAAAAGTTGGCATAAAATGAGTTGTTTCTATTTCTGCACCGAAAGATGTCATTTGGAAGCATGAGTTGTATTTCCTAATGTTTAAAAGGAAATGTTTCGATTCGGGTGAATATCCAGAAAGTAAAGTTTTTAATGGTTCTGGCGGTTCTACAAGTTGAGGAAGTTTAATTTTTCCGGCTGCGCAACAAATTCCTATCGTTTCTCCCTGAAATTTTAAGGCCTTGCAATAATGGCACACTTCAGTCATTGTGCCGATTAAAACATACTGGCTCAAACTGTAATCATCAGCAGGGTTATATCTGAATGCAAGGCGAAAGTAATCGAGGGATTGCTGACAACGAAGTCGTGTTTGACGCTGATCTGCTGTTTCGCATTGGCGTCTCTCAGCCGCTCTCAATCTGTCACGTTCATTGTATTCTAAACGTAGCTGATCTGAAGCTGTACAACGCGATCGCCGTGCTCTCCTCCGTGCATCCTCTAACCTGGTTACACGTCGTTCTGTTGACGCTTCCCCGGCACGTATTTGAACCATTCTCTGCCGGATTCGCTCATTTGCTAATGTCCGCTGGGCGTCAGTATTATTTGCAAATACTCTCCGCACTGCTTCCGTTTCGCGAGTGCGCCGGCCAATATTTGATCTTCTGCGAGGCATTATTTTTTTATCTAAAGAATATTTATTGATTATCTTTAAAAAAAATGAAATGACTATATGGAAAATGACACAGCTTAATAACATAAATAATCATGTTACCATACAATATTTTTTTGATGATGACATTTCTTTTGTGTATTACATAGTTCACAATTTTGTTTTTGTCGACAAATCGATATAAGATTATTTGAAGTTAACAAAATTTGCGTATTGTCAATACGCCCTCACTTTTGATTCGTAAGGACGAAACGCAAATTTTTGTGGACTTAAAAAAAAAAACTATTTTGACAAATTTTTTGTGGATTAAACAATTTGGTTAATCCAATAATAATACTAAAAAACTAATTTGTAACATCAACGAAAACTTTGTTAATACAACAAAAGACTTACCAATTACACCAATTGTTGATATGTGTGGAAGATATGTATTTCTTTCTTCAAATAGCTTCCAAATCTATAAATTTAAAAAAAGAAAAACTAAATCTTAAATATTTAAGATAAAAGAATACGGACTTACCAATTACAACAATTGTTAATATGTGTGGAAGATATGAATTTCTTTCTTCAAATAACTTCCAAATCTATAAATTTAAAAAAAGAAAAACTAAATCTTAAATATTTAAGAGAAAAGAAAACGGCCTTACCAATTACACCAATTGCTAATATTTGTGGTATTTATGTATGCTTATTCACAACTTCCAAATCTATAAATTAAAAAGCAAAGGAAAAAATGAATTTTAAATATTTAACAGAAAATAAATCGGACTTACCTATTACACCAACTACTAAGCTTTCTGGAAAAAAGTTCTTCTTTTTCTTTATAATCTTCTTTGTCCTCTTCTTGTTATAAGACACCTTTTTTCTTTGACTTTTTCCTTGTATGTATATATACATATGCTTACAGAAATCTATTTTTTTTATTTATATTTTTTGACAAAAAAAAAACTTTGAATGTTTGTTTTTGATAAATAAAGGTAATATATTCCTTATATCTCAGTCGAGCTACTGTTGCGTTTAAGGCCACCATTTTATTTTTGTTTTAAGTATATATAAACACTAACGTACTTGAGTGCAATGTTGTGTCGAAATTTCAAAGCAATCTGTTAAGAACTTTCCGAGATTAGCCATTAGTAACAAACATACATTTACATTTTTATTTATATAGATAAGGTAACCTCTCCATTCTGCACTTCGGGACTATTGTGTATAATATCAGCCAATTTATCGGGTTCCACACATCTAGTTAAACGTTAAAGAGAAATATCCCATTAGGATCGTTTGGCACTACGATAAAGCCAAATATGATGGTATAAATAATTTTTTTCCAGATCTTTAATTGGTCACTATGTTTCCTCGATAGTGACGTTGATGCCAGTCCTGATATGATCACAGAAATTATTTTTCTTGGAATGCGTACTTTTATTCCTAACGGAACAAAGAGTATAAAGCCTAAAGAACAGTCTCGGTTTGATACGAGCTGTAAAGATGCTATCAGGTTGAGAGAATTAAGTTTCCGATCTTACAAAGCCAACCCAACTGAGGAGAATCGGAAAAAGCACAAACAAGTCAGAAACCATAAAAATGCTGTTATAAGAACAATCAAATTCTTACATGGCCAGAAGTTAAGGCAAAAAATCTGACAATGTCCCAAAGGCGGGAAAAATTTCTGGACATTCCGTAAAAAATGTATTAGCATGTTCGGTTCCAATGCTCATCTGTAACGACAACCCGATAACTAGCTCTGCAGATAAGGCAAATGTACTCGCAGCTGATTTTGCTGCTAGATCTACGTTGCTTGACAGCAACATTCCGCTTCCTGTACTTAAAAATATAAATAATTCAATGAAACAGTTATATTTCCGCACTCGTACATTGAAGGAGCCCTTCGATATCTTGGTATAAAAAAATGCGCTAGTCCTTATGTTATACCCATTCTTCTGAAGAGGTGCTCTTCTTCGCTGGCAAGACCATAGCGTAAGTCTTAAGCTCGAAAACAGCAATGATAACAATTCATCCCCCTCCTTATACCGACTATTTTAACTTACGTCTCTTCTTTCAAACATCATGGAATCTCTGATAAATTATAAGTTCAAGAAATAGCTCTAAGATCAAACACTTCTCGATCATTCAATATATATTGTACTGGACGGTTTCAAGTCTGATCTGCACAAGATAAATGCTAGATCCGTTTTGAGTTCTACTCTCTTCCTCATTAAAAATTATATAGTGAAACTTCTAATTCACTTTATTTATTTTGCTGACGATTCTACCTACTCCTACTACCAGCCATTTTCCAAGTCAAATTGAACTGATACCGTATATAAGCTCTTTAAATTCGATCTGTGCAGCATTGAAGCGGAATGTTATTTTCCTTCAATGGAACTTGCACCAAAGAAAGCGAAAATCTCCAGGTCTTCGATATGTGTAACAACGACGATCAATACTTTGAATTTTATAACAGTGTAAGAAATGTTTCATCTCTTCTCATCTACCTACAATTTATAAAGGGTTTATCGTAAGCTCCTATAAGCTCGAGTATAAGATCACAACACATTTACCTCCTAGAATTCAGAGCAGAGCGCTAAAAATGATAGCTATCATGGAATCATTTCAAACTCTAGATCACCGACGGAATATTCCACGTCTTCCCTTGTTTCATCGCTTTTTTAAAAGCAATACTAGCTAGAAGTAGCCAATTGCATTCTTCCCCTTTCCATTTCATCCGCGATACTCATTTCGCTAGGACTGCTGAACAGTTCACCCTCGAGCCTAATTTTGGACGTATGCGCCTTCAAAAACAGAGTTGGTTCTTAGTCGCACAAAATGATTATTGAATAATTTAAGCGATACATTTTTCTCTTGCCATTCAAGACCAATTTTCATCGACACGACCTTTTTCTCCCTCCATAATTTCCTCATCGCCCATGCTATATTCATGTTCAAAATTATAAAGGTTTCGATAATCAGGTACTGCGGTTCTTACTACTGTTGTTATTAAGCTTTTTGATAGCTTAGCCTGCATCTTCTTTCCTGTGTGCGTGTTACCAGGAACGGAGGGGACCTACAATTTTCTGCCGATTCCGATAGCTAATGAAAAGCACTTTCCATGTCAAGAGATATACTCTTAGAGGATTTGTCAATGCATTCGAAAAAAAAAATCGAGCTCAAGATTTCGATCAAAGTAGATATTACGATGTTAGAGAACACGAAAAATGTGGGGCCGATTTTCTTTAAACTTAATAAATAAAATTTTTAATTTTTTCCTCCACAGTTTTTTTATTTTATTTTTTAAGACCCAAAATAACTGCACCTGCCATACGACTTTTTTTCGAAATTTTATAAAACATTTTTTTCTTAAAAACTGCTTGACAGATTAAAAAAAAAAGTTCAAACATTTTATTTACTCTAAGTTATAAGTAAATGGTTGACAAAACATTTTCAAAAAATGTTTTGAAATGTTTGTCATATTACCCCCTGCAACCTTTTTTGTATTTGATTTTATGAAAAAAAAAAAACAATTTAACCGATTTTGATCATTTTATTATAATTTTATAATATAATTTTTTTTAAAAGCTCAATATTTCAAAAACGCCATTCTCATTTTTTTTAAAACTTGACAGATAAAATAAAAAATTTAATACAATCTACAAGATTTGAGAAATAAATTTTTATTTTTTCTTAAAATAACGGTACCTACCATACAAATGCTAAAAAATTGTTTTCGAAAATCGTATTTTTCTCGAAAACGACGCCTTAAATTTTGACAAAAATTTTTTCTTTCGATTAGTTCTTACGATCTATAATTTAATACAAAAATTTTGAAATGAAAATACTAACTCGGCATTACGGATTTTAATAAATTTTTTTATACATAGATAAGCTTGTAAAATTTTCAAAAAATATTGCGTTTCAAAACTTAAGAAATAATATTTTTTGAATTTTTGGATAAAAAAATCAAAGTTTTTTGATAATTCAATACTTCAAAAACGAATCAATAGTTTTTTTTTGAAATTTAATTTTTATTCGTACAGTAAAAAAAAAACTTAAAAATGGTGTACCAAAATTTTTCTCAATATTTAAGCCTAGTACGCAGATCGAAACAAGACAAATTTAATCTCTACAATTTTAATCTCTGCAAAACTTTTCCAAATCTGGCGCAATAGTTTAAAGTTGGAGAGATGAAATCTAATTTAATGTGTTTTTTAGTGTATCTCTGGAACGAGTTGTCTTACAAAAGTTGTTCATACCTTTTTGAAATCACGGTGGCTGTCAAAATTTGTCCCGCGAAATAATGCTTGTATCATTCCTTTTCCTGGCAAAATTTTGTGGAGACATTTTGTACAGCAATGCACTGAAGTATGAATTCTGCGCGCGAACTGCGTACTGCTCGGAAAAATATTCAAGACAAAATTTGTCCCAGGACAAAAAATGTATGGGAAACAAAATTTTTCGCGATCTGCGTACTAGGCTTTACTTGCGACTTATAGGTAGATACTATAAGGCAAGTTATGCATTCGTAAAAAAAAATCGAACTCGAGATTTTGATCAAAGTTGACATTACGATGATAGCGAAGACTAAAAAAGTGACCAAAAACTGTTCGACAGATTTAAAAAAAAAAATACAAAAAAAAATCGTGTAGTTAAAGCTAGGTAATGGTTGAAAAAATTTTTACAAAAACTGCTTATTGAGGGTAACCCCCAACGAACCATTTTTTTTTTGTTTTTGATTTTCGCAAAAATGCTAAAACCGATATCGATAATTTTTTTTGGTAAGGCTCCCCAAAAACTTGAATAGAATTGTGCATTCAAATTTTCAAAAAAAAAAAAAAATTAAGTTTTAGAAAGCTTTAAAATTTTTTTTTCAAAACTCAATATTTCGAAAACCCCAGCTAGATTTTTTTCAAACTTGATAAATAAAAGTTTCTTAATATAATCTACAAGATGTGAGAAAAAAAAATTATTTTACATAAAACTAAACGTATACCCACCATTTAAAAAATGGTTTTCGAAAATCGTATTTTTCTCGAAAACGGCCGGCGCCTAGAATTTTGATAACAAATTTTTTCTTTCGTTTAATTTTTATGATCTTTAATTTAATAAGAAAAATTTTGAAATTAAGATAATACAGCTTGTACCTACCATAGAACTATTTTTTCAAATTTTGAATTACTCATTATCGACATAACGGATTTAAATTAAATTTTTTATAAAGATGCTTCTAAAATGTTTAAAAAACATTGCATTTCAAAACTTAAAAAAAAAAATATTTTTTGAATTTTTGAAAAAAAAAGTATTTTTTGAATTTAAAAAAAAAATCATTTTTTTTTTTGGAAAATTGGATATTTCAAAAAACGGTACCAAATTTTTTTCTTAAAAATCTTTTAAAAAATTTTTATATCGGTAAAAGCTCATTTATTTTTGTTCTTACATAAATTCATATTTGCATAGCATTCTGTTTTTGTCTCTTACTACTAAAAGAATTTAAAAAAAATAATTTTATCTTTATGAACAGTTTTCTCTAATAACATTCGTTTTTAAAACTCCTAGTCTATTACAAGGAGCAAGTTCATGCGACCCAGTCGTGCATTTTATTTTTTAAATTTGGTATATATAAAAGCTTATTTTTTAAGAAACCACTAAACGACTTTAATTTTATTCTTGCATAAATTCGTATTTGCTTAAGAAATCACATGGCGTTCTGTTTTTATCTTTTACTACTAAGAGAGTTACAAAAATCAATTTATGAACAGGTTTTTTCTAATGACATTCATGTTTAAAATTCTTAATCTATTACATAAGAGCAAGTTTGTTTGACCCAGTCATGAATTTTATTTTTGTTGTATTTATCATCATAAAGAGGATCTTTATCTAGGTTGATATCGGCCAATTCCCTGATGTTATCGAGGTACTGGTCGAGTTCTGAATTTTGCTGAATTTATAAAACGGTCAGTGTCGAGGTAGCAAGGACGTCTAATATGCCGGATTCGTGTCTTGTGTTGATTATTACTCGTAGCAAATAGTCTGTTTAATTTGGTTTATGGCACACCTGGAGAGTGCCAGGCTTGAGCTTTGTAAATCTAGTTCTTCTTATCACCGTATGACGAACCGCTGCGAAGCCTATTAGTCGGAACCCATTACCTGTTATCGTTTTGTTTTTCAGGCAGTGCTTATTAATTAATCCGCCGAAGATGTCAAGTCAAAAATGACTTCAGCATTGAAGTCCTTGAGCACAACTTTGATATCATACTCAAAATGTCATAAAACTCTACGTTGTCAGGCTCTTTCAATTCATCAGAAGCAGCGTGTGAGCATTATTAGACTTTTGTTTTGTAAAGTGGATTTGATACGGATCACAGCCTAGTCATCACTTATAGCTTTAAGTCATCGGAGGGAGCAAAATTTTGAACAAAACCCTTTTGAGGAATAAAACTGGATCTTCTAAATGAAGTGTTTTAGTTGAGGGACTTTATCTGACTGTTTCATAATTTTTGCAATGTTGAGTGAATTTAAATCTCATTGTAGCAACATTTGGGGGCTTATTACCCCACTAGGCACATCCGACCATTGTGTCATATATGCAAATTTCTCATGTCAACAAAAACCAGTTAGAGAAATAATATCTAAAGGAACCGTTTGGGACTACTAGAAAACCAACTGTGACGGTCTCAACGATTTCTTTATGAACTTTAACTGGTCATTATCCTTCCTCGATAGTGACGTGGACGCCAGTGCAGATAATGATTATAAATATAATTATTTTGGGAATGAGAAGCGTTTGGTCTTCGTTAATCTCTTCTTTGATGGATTAAAACTACCTTTCGAACCGCTCAATACAAGTTTTATTGTATGGTTTTAAGTCTGAAATTCATTTAATAAATGCTGGTGTGCCACAGGGCTCCGTTTTTCTGACTACAGAACTCTCAGTTTCTCATATTTGTTTCCAGATGCATGTCCTTGTTCTTAGTTAAAGCACAACCCACCTCCCATGCCGCTATCCATGAACGGAACATGCATTGAGCAAACCGAACTGCTCTCAGTCCTCGGTATATACATCACAGATCACCTTCTGTGGACTGACTATAGATTCGGGGTCGCTAAAAACGCTGCTAAGTGTTTAGGTTTCCTTCGACGCTGCAAGAAATTTGATAACCCTTCTGATCTGGCTATAATCTAAAGGACTTATATTCGTTCAAAGCTCCAAAAAATAGTTTTTAAAATTGATAGGTGGTAGAAGTATAATAGAACCATTTTAATCTCCTGAGCACCCTGGCAATGTTTCTTGTCTGACATTATTTTACCGTTATTTTTATAAACAGTGTTCTAATGAAATAGCCATTTGTACTCCTCCGCTTAAACAATTTAAAAGTAATACTCGCGCTTCAGGAAGTGGCCATCAGTTTATCCATGAGCCTAACTTCGTACGTACTGTTAAAGTCAGAGATTCTTTCTTTAGCCGCACTAAACGAATGTGGAATTCTTTACCCGAATCAACATTTCCCTCCCATTGTGATATTCAACGTACCCATTTCGATTAACCGATTGCGGCAAAATATCTTCAAACTTATTCTCAATTGAATTTAGTTCTATTGGTATGTTTACAAACACTCTTATGTACTCATTAAAACTTCATGAATAAACATACATATGTACGTAGAACATAGAGGACTTAACGAATCTCTACTCTTGGTTAACATCACTTTAAACCGAAGCTCTTTGAACTAAATCTCTGTCAGAAAAAGTTTCATCTTTATGTGCACGATGAACATGATTGAATGCAGTGAAATTACGTAAATCTTCTTGTATTTTGATTAATATCTTCCATCACCACCAACGATACCGCAGTGCCAGCTGCAACATCAAAACACCCACACAGAGGATAACCAACTTTGCTGAAGCTATTTCTACTTCGTGTCCTGATATCCGGAAGCCAGAACGAAGTACGGTGTAATGTAATTGGCATTGAAAGTACGCACATTTTCTCTCAAACTTAATTTTAGTTCGGATCGTTATTTTCCCATCCTTCCTGTTAGTCTTCTGCAAACTTCACGAGGAATGAACCCTTTACAGCATAGCTCAAGGCATGCAAAACTACAAAACATGAGCTAAAAAAAGGCCCTAAAATGAAAAGGATTAGATAGATTATAAGGACGAGGGTTGAGAAGAGATACGAGTAGGAGGTATGTAGTTTCATATAGTTTGTTAAAAGTTTTCCCGATAACAGGGTAGTGCCTAATGTGTGTGATTTATTCGTCCTGGTTCTTCTTCCGTTGGGTGAAAAAGTGAGGACAGGACAATGTCCATTTGGAATATTGCTTCGTTAAAGGGTATTTTCCTTAAATCCCCGTGTGTAATCAAAAGTTATTCAGATAATAACCATAATAGAAAACCTTTTACCAACACAAAAGTATGCTGGTATAAAAATGAGTGATACTACCCAATTTTAGCCAGTCTAAGAGCACATTGTTCTATAGTGAGGATGTTTTACCAACGGGATTTCGTTCGCTCAAGGGAACACACAAATAGACTTCAACTATTCTCACAGAAATACCATAGTAAGTGTTCTGAGAGAAAAAAGATTTTTCAAAAATTCGCAGACAACTCGTCCATACATGGATTTAGTTATATTTTTAATCGCCATTTACACAAGTTTGAAAGGTAAGTTTGGGAAATATTTTATATTATAATAAGTTTCAAAAATGAATATGTTTACTTTAGTAAAAAAGTAAAATGGAAAAAATCGAATTCTAAGATACGAGTAAAATGTTAAATAGGTGCGCGTCCTTATATGTAAGTGTTCCATAATCATCGATAGTTATCGATAGTACATGATTATCGTAAACATCATTGGCCCAAAATTTTAGTCGAATTAGAACGATGCTAAAACTACTACTAAAACAGTGTGATATTTGGTTAAATTGATGATTTTGCAAATATTTATTGAGTTAAGCATCATACTTTTTCCAACATTTTAGCGAACTTCGATTAACTAATTAGAGTGCTAAGAGAGTGCGGAGAGATGACCCCGAACAAAGATAACTTTTATTAAAAATCGCTGTGTTTAAAAGTCTCAGGATTTACAAGCGAGCTCCCACATCTGCCAAGTAGCAAGGTTGGAGGGAATGCTGTCAATCAAATAGGAACATAAAATATTCTGCAAGGCTTGGCAAAGTGCTATCACGAGAACATTGCAAACCGTTATTATTGAAAAATCCCTGATGGGCTATGTATAATTTCCCCGGCTGAGTTCTTGCAGCTACTAATGGAGACACACTTTCAGGGCTGTGAGAATAGCCCCGAAACGCCTAGATCCCCTTACACGGTAATGGCTCCTGTAGGGCAAATCAACATGCATGGCCAATTTATACTTTCTCTCCATACAAGTCTCCAGGTCTGGACTTTATACTGCCAATTCTGCTACAAAAAATGCAATATGTGGCAGTTCCATGACTGGAAATAATATTCAAATGATGCCTCTTCTTAAACTATGTACCCGAGACCTGAAGACAATAAAGATTAGTTTTTATCCCGAAAGTCGGTAGGCGGGCCAGAATCCACCAAGGATTTCTGTAAATTTAGTCCGACTTATTTTGTGCTTTAACCTTTAGTGAGCATTCTCGACATCCACTTTAGAGACATTCTTCATGGATGTCCTCTTCAAAACTCTCAACAAGCATAACTTAAGGGTAAGTCCACATGGAACGGCAATTTATTAGGAAGTTCGTACAATTGAGAAAAGTATTACATTTAAAAAATATACCCTCGCTACCTTCTTAGATGTACAAGGAGCTTTCAACAACGTCCTTACCAAGTACATTCTGGAATCTGGAATCGCTCATAGAGTTTGGTGTAGAAGAATAGGAGTGAATTATATCCATACTCAGAGACAGAAGGATTCCAGGTACGGTATGTAATAACTAGACAAAGTACGTTAGTAGAGGAACACCTAAAGGCGGAGTTCTGTCCCCTCTTCTATGTCATGAATAATAATTTTCGTAAATTTGGAAAGATGCATATGCAGATGACTTGGTACTACTAGTGTCAGGAAAGTTCAATTTTTGGTAAGTGATATCACACAAATGGCTTTAAGGAAAGTTATTGATTCAAAATAGCTTTTATGGTCTTTAGTCCACAAAAATTGGCGTTTCGTCACGTCGATCTCACATCAGTTGACTGTGAGGGCCTTGTCAATACGCAATTTTTAAGGAAAGTTAGCAGCTGGGCAACGATACAGCCTTCGCTTTGCCCCGACCCAATGATTTTGTGGACATATACGGTCATGGTGCGACCGATCTTCACGTCTGGTTCGATTGAATGGTGGTCCGCTCCTACCAAAGCATATAACATCAATAAACTAAAGAAGGTACCTACATGGAACTGCAAGCTTTATCTCCACATGGGCTCTAAGATCTTGACAATCTGATGCATTTAGCGTTGTTCTGTGCCTTTTACCACTTGATTTACACATTAAGGCCGGTATTCACCGAGCGCTCATAACTTAAGAAGCTCATAAACGTATTCACCAAGCAATATTAGTGAAGATCTACGAGCGCTCTTAAAAGTTAGGAGTGGTCCCGACCACTCCTAACTTACGAGCGCTCTCTTCGAAAATTTGTTCGCTTGTGCGTGTGCCACGCACGCATTTGACTCGAATCCATGTGAGCAATGCCAAGTAGAAGAGTATCCATTTGCTGTCAAGCAAGACCAACATTACACAACATTTCACAGTTTGGGTATGCCTGAACAAGAGAGAGTGGCTCTCATTTTCGAACTTCGAAAAACACTTGCGAGTGGTTGGTGAATACCGCACAGAAATTTCAAGTTAAGAGCCTCGTAAAGTTAAGAGCCGTTTAGGAGCGCTCGGTGAATACGAACCTAAGTATCTAAGTAAGTCTAAAGGAATAGAGCTCTTGGATCGCCACACCTTATGGACATATAGCAATTTTAAGAAGTTGATTTCAATAGAAATCTATACGACTCCCTCTGACTACTGCACCCCTTAAATGGGCATCAGTAAAGATTTTAAGGCTGGTTATGTTTCCATCAAAAAAAGGAATGAGATGATAACGTCGTCGTCACGAAGAAGAAGTGTGGTGTTGGTTCAGGAATCTTTGGCTATAACTAGGTCGTTTAGGCTACCTGATGTATTTGCTGGTATTTTTCAAGCTAAATTACTAACTATCAAGGAAGCATGCAAGGTATTCAAACAAGATCCAAACCAGAACCATATTACGGCTATTATCACTGACAGTCATAATAGCTGTTAAAGTACATCATCCTTTAAATTCGTCCAGAAATGCCGGAATGAACTTGCTAGCCAAAATATTAACAACAAATTCACTCTTATGTGGGTTCCGGTCATTGTCACATTGAAGGGAATCGACGGGTGGACGAAGTGACCCATCAAAGATCAGGTCTTCATAACTCACTTGCGGAAAAAGTCAATATTCCGCTCAGAGTTATGAAGGGCAATATTCTCTCAATTTTTTCTTAGCCGTAGGTAGAGCAGTTTAACACATTGCATTATATCTAGAAAGATCTGCCCCACCTATAATGGGTGTTTTTCTTTTTTAGTTCAGAGTAGAACCTGAACTGTCAAACAAAAAATCGTTTCTCTTTTAGCTCAGAGTGTATAACAGTTCAAATTTGTGTTTCTTTTTTCGTTTAGAGCGTGTTCAGAGATTGATCAGAGCGCACTCTATGAGCTCGGTATAAAATAGCTGAGCAGAGAGAGTTAAATGCTGAAATCATTCTGACAGACAGGAAAAAAACTCAAAAACTCGCGTGTGTTTATAAAATAATTCAGAGCTCTTAGAACACACTCGATTCGGAGAAAGTTCAGAGCATGTTCGACATGCTCGTGCTCTGTTCAGTGCTTTACTCTGAATGAAAAAAGAAAAACGCCCAATAAATCCCAAACGCTTGATCTGATAAGCAGACCCAGGCGAGATATAGCCTCTGCTACCTGTAGCAGACACTGGCCAATAGGAGCAGCGAAGCTAGGCATTCTTCACAACACTCACTGTCATAGATGTGAGGACCAAGGGGAAGAGGAAACAGTCCTCTGCAAATACCCTGCTCTGTTCAAATGTGGAGCATAATCATTAAAAATAATATTTTTGACGACATTGACAAACTTTCGGAAATAAAAATCTCAACTCGGACGAACTTTGGTTACTTCTGTACCGTGCCCTCCGTTTGAGCTGACTCAGGGCTTTGACGGAAATTTACGGTGACATAGACCGGAAGAAGGCTACTGTCTCAGCACCAGTGAACAAGCTGCCTAGCTTGGCACAGTGTAGATGGTGTCGGATGAATGTGGTGATTCGGCTTAGCAAATACACACAAATAGACATCAAAACCTACTAGATCAAATTTCTTAACTCAATCCAAACTGACTGAATCCATCTGAATGTCCATAATTTTACCATATCAATTATTTCATCCACAGGTTCATACGAGTTATAGTATAAAAATGACGCAGTTCAGCACTTATTGGGCCACAGGACTAGAGTACCGGTGGTAGCCATTTCTACCTACCTATCATAGTAATACCTTCACAATAGCCTACTTACTACTTACTTATGTCTTCGGATCTATTACGTCTGTGATGTTTCCCTTACGGGACATAGGTCCTCAACTTATCCTACGCGCCATCGTGTGCGATTTCTGAAAATTTATTTCAGCTCTCTCCAGCTCTTCCTCAATTGTGCTGCTTCCTGCTCGACCGTTATTTGCCAAGTATTTCTAGCCCGGACCACTTGTCTGCCTTCTTTTGTGAGTGGATTCCACTGCATCGCTTGACCCGCGATTTGCAATGCACCCATCGCATCGCCTTTTCGAAGCTTATGGCCAATCCACTGCCATTTTTGTGCTCGTATTAAAGATTCTATGGGTTCCTGACCTGTTCCCGTATGAAGTTCAGCTTTGAAGATACGGTGGGGCCAGAAAATCCTCAAGATGTTTCGAAGACATCTATTAACGAACGTTTGCAGGGGCCTGTAACACAAAGCTACAAGTCTACAAGTCAACAGCCACTTGAAGGATTATATTAATCTTACAATTGTATATTATTTCTGTAACACAAAAAAAAACTTTACACTTGTAGAAAACAAACATTTCCCTACACTTGTAGGTGACGTGATAGCATCTTAATAAAAATAAAATGCATGACTGGATCGCACGAACTTGCTCTTATGTAAATGTACTTTGGAATTTAAAAATTATGCATGTGTAAAACATGGACTTAATGAGATAATAATGTTCAAATGCATGGAATTCCCGTCTGATTTCCGCAAAAGTATGTCTTGATGCAAACAAAGTTTAAAAATCGTTTTATTATTAAAGTATTTTTTTTAAAACCCAAAACATAAAATTTTTGGTTAAGATCGTTAGAGCCGTTAATGCGAAAGTCGAAAATCAAAAGGCCGTTCTATGACAGATACCGTTAATAACATTTTGCCTCGAAATTTTTTCACCAAAATGTAGTCCTTGTGTGTAATATCACAACTTTTTTTTTTATTAAAATCGTTAGAGTCGTTTTCCAGATAAATAAGATTTTGCACTACGCTTGTATGAGAGCTAACAAAAATTTCAATTTCCCTTCTAGAGAATCACTGAAGAACTTTAAGAAAATAGCTCCAGTGGCCTAGGCTGTAGATCGAGGTACAGACAGACAGACGGACAGACGGAATTTTTGGACCCACTTTATTCGTCTTTGCTATCATCTTAATTCAACTTTGATCAAAAATCGAGTTCCATTTTTTTCCAAATACAGAACTTGCCCTATAGTATCCATATTGCAAGTAAAAAGAATAAAGAATCCGTTCGAAAATATGTAATTGCCGTCTTGGTAAAAATCCTTGAAAAAAAAACATTCTTTTTGGTGCCTTTTTGGATTGGGATTGTATATTTAATACAACTAAGCATGTTCTGTTCCTGGATCATTTTGCTTAGATTTCATATGTTTTCCATTAATACTAATTTTTTTTAAATACATATATTATTAAATAAAAATTCAATTATTTCTTAGTAGATCTAAGAAAAGTAATTGAATGCATTATTTTGTGTTATGTTTAATTTTTTAGTTTACTGAGATTTAAAAATGTTTAACTTTTCAAAACCCTATAAAGTATAGGTATCTATATTAAATTACCTATGTATAACACTTTTCTCTTATTATGCATATATATATTGTATAACAGTTATTACCGAAATAATTTACTACTGACATAAGATCACAAATATACACTTTACACAAGAATATATTCACAATTTGATATTGTTTTTTTGGTTAAAAATATCATAACTACGAAGAAAAAAATTATGGAAATGCTAATTAGTTGAAAATATTGTTTTTTTCATACATTTAAATACATCTTCTTCATCCTACAAGTTTTGAATCACCTGTAAGATTTAGCTTATTATTCTACAAGTAGGATTTAGTTTTTTTCTACACTTGTAGCTTTGTGTTACAGAAAGAGGGAAATCATATAATTTCCCACTTGTAATGTTCGCTCATTACACTAGTAGAAGAGTCAGCAAACTTGTAGCTTTGTGTTAAAGAAATTTGTTACACTTGTATTAATTCACTTGTATTACAAGTACTTGTAAATTTGTGTTACAGGACCCAGCTCTCTTGTGACAGTCTCTGTGGCTTTCCAAGTAATGCACTGATAAAGCAGCACGGATTCAACATTGGAGCGGTACAGTCGTTGCTTGGACTTTAAGCTTAAAGAACTGTTTCTCCATATTTTAGACAGCATTCCGAACGCAGCGTTTGCTTTTCTGATTCGGCTGTTTATGTCCAGTTCAGTTCTGCCACTCGTAGAGACAATACTCCCAAGATATTGGAAATTATCTACCATCTCTACCGGTTGTCCAGAAATATTTACTTGGATTGATGAGGGAGGAAAAATTCCTAAACGCGTACCTTGTGCAAATGTTGCTAAGCAAACAGTTCCAAAATGAAAATACAAAAATCTCTGCTAAACAGAATGTCTCAAAATGCAATCGATGCTACGTTCTGCGCAAATGCAGATGCATTCTTACAAATGTCAAACATTTCTTGGGCAATTCTCTTATGCGTATTCTGATTTGCTATATCTGCTTTGCAGGTGTTTTGCTTTGCAAATCTTGCGTTTAGGAATTTGGCTGGAGTTCCAAGGCTGATCTTTTTAATTTTCACCAGTTGATTTTTAGTCCCACGCTTTCTGCTTCTCTCTCCACCCTTGTTGTCATTTGATGGAGATCCATGATCCTATGAGAGAGTAAGCATACGTCATCCGCGTACTCCAGATGTTTGAGTTGAGATTGCAGAGTCCACTGAATTCTTCCATTTCCATTTGACAAAGCTACGTGTATTACGTCACTTATCACCAACAGGAACAGTATTGGTGACAGTACACAGCCTTGCCTTACCCCAATTTGGATTTCAAACTCCTCAAACAACCTTCCTTTATGCAAGAAATTTGCATCCATCATATGTAGCCTTGATAATAGCAATCAATTTATCTGGAATGCCCCTCCTACGCCAAGCAAGCCAGATAAATTCTCTATTGACACTGTCGAACGCCATTTCGAAATCGATGAACAGCAGGTGAAGTGGTGATCGATATTCAAATATCTGCTCCATGATGGTTCGCAGGGCGTTGATGTGATCCACACAGGAAGATCCAGTGCGGCATTCTGCTTGTTCAGCGTCAAGTGTGTCTTCGAGGTAGTCTTAGCCTAGTGTTAAGGTATTAGTATGATGCTACTTCACAATTTGTTAACTTTAAATTAGATAACTAACTATTTCTTAATCTTATACATTTTGTAACTAGCATCATGCTAATGCTATGTTTTTTTAATAAATTACATAGTTTCACTTAAGCCTGAAATTAAATAAATATAACGGTTTATTTAAATTTAAGAAAACATTTTATTTCACAGATATTTATGGGCTTTCTGCGTATTACTAGCCACCATTTTAACCATTTGCGTATGTGCAATGCTATCGGGTAAATACAGCGATCGTACACTTATGACCGTTGTTGAAAACTCTCAATACCCAGTCTTTAAGCTAGATTTCCCAGCTATTGGAGTTTGCACTAGACATCGAATCAACTGGGGACGAATTCAAGTTGCCCGAAAAAAGTTCCTTCCTCTAAATGCGAGTAATGAAACAATAGAAATGTTTATGCGTTTTGTAAAACGTTTGGATTCCCTCGACTTCACCAACTTTGATAGTTTAAAACTTCTTGAAGACGAACCATTACATCTGATAAATTCACTAAGTATTTCGAACGTAGCACAATACTTGGCTTTTCGTTGTGAAGAAATAATTATAGCTGGAAGTTGTATATTTGCTGGACAACCTTTTGATTGCTGTAAGATGTTTATTGCGGAAAAAACCAATAGAGGCATATGCTTGGTTTTCAACTCTGTCATCTCACCTCAATCAAAACAAAAAGTTGTAATTTCTAACGCAAGCTTAGAAACAAAAAGAATACTTCTCTAAATCACTCAATTCATTCTTTAATAGGCTGGCGATAAGTTTTATCCGTACAAAAATAGTAAAAATGGCGAAGGAAGTGGACTGATTTTTATTGTCAGAGGAAATTTATCGACTGAGATTGCAAATGGTCTAAGAAATAGTAATGGAATCGATTTGATGATTAAAAATCCGGATCAATGGACAAACTGGAAGACTTATCATCTTCGAGTTAACACCAATAATGAAATTATATTGCAACCGGAGTTGACCGTGACTCATGATGAATTAAAAAATTTTCCACTATCGTTTCGAAAGTGTCTTTTTGAAGTTTGTTTATGATAAATATTTTTTCATTGTTTACGTGTATTAATAACATTATTTTTTTATCATTTCAGCATGAAAAGTATACGAGTTTCTTTATTCCAGATCTCAACTACCATGCTGTAAATTGTAAAATAAAGTGTCAACAGAATCATCTTATAAAATATTGTAACTGTACGATACCGCTGATTTTTAACTTGCACGGTAATTGTAATTGCTTTATTGTTTAGATTTTGATAAACATATTGACGCACAATTTTGAAACGCTTAGTGCTAAGAAGAAAGGTTTAAGTATACAATTTGCCAACTTCTAAGCAGTGTATTAATTTTCTTTTATTTTAAACACTTTTTTGACTGGCAATACTCTAATACTTCGTTTGCACCAAGAAATAATCCTGAATTTGAGTGGATTTACCATAAATCTTCTTTAAATCTCGAGGTTTTACCATAGAAAAATAAATAGAAATCCTTTGTATAAATCTAGTAGATTAGAAATTAAGGATAAATTGTTCTATAACTCGAACTGACCTAATATCCATATCATGCTAAATCATCTCGATGATTTTATTGTTTAGCAGAAGTGAAAATTTCTTTCTCTCGTTTTCACTTTGTCAGAAAAATTGAAACACCATTAACTTTTGATAGTTGCTGTCAAAGTTAATCTTTTTTTTAATCTATTAGTGCAGGGGAAACATCACATAAATCTCTTTCGTTAAATCTCGAATAAACTTTTGATGAAAACGTATTAAATCTTCTTCAAATCTCAAGGTTGTACCACACAAATTTATTTCGTTAATCAAGTAAATTAGAAGTTAATCTTCCAAAATCTTCATTGAATCAATTGTTCTATAATTCAAACTGACGTACATAAATCCATATCATGCTGGAGTATCTCGATTATTTTTCATTTTAAATTTTCTCTTTTTCACCTATAACAGAAATTAAACATCATCAGCATTTTGATAGGCGCTGTCAAAATTAAATTTCTTTTTAATCTTTTAGTGCAGTGGAAACACCACATAATACTACATTTTTACCAATAGATAATCGCAGATAATTACGCTGAAGAGATTTATGTGGTATTTCAACCGCACTAAAAGATTAAAAAGAATATTAACTTTGACAGCATCTATTAAAATGCTAATGGTGTTTTAATTTTTCTTATAAAGTGGATGCGAGAGAAAGAAAGTTTCATTTATGACCAACGATAAAAAATCATCAAGATAATTTAGCACGATATGGATATCAGATCAGTTGGAACTATAGAACAACTGATCCAATAAAGATTTAACGAGATTAATAAAATAAATTTGTATAGTCAATCTTTGAGATTTAAAGAAGATTTGTGGTAAATCCACTTAAATCCAGGATTATCTCTTGGTGAAAACGTAGTATAAATCTCTAGACTTAAATCTAGGACTATCTACTCGTATTTGTGAAAACGTAGTATAACGCTTTTTGTAACCCATTGTTTCTGAATACACCTAAAACAATGACAGTTCGTGCCAACAAATAACAGCATTTTCGTTCCCTCATTTTTTTTTAACATGGAAAGCTACCCTGATACTTTTGAAATCGCTCGCTTGGCACTATAAAACTATAATATATGACATTTCTTTTTCTAAAATGAAGAGAAATTCGATTCGGGATTTGAAGGAAGAATCAAGAATCAACAATCCACTAAAGGCTTTTTCATTAAATAATGTTAATACGAATATAAAAGTGTTAAGGAAGCTGTGGTGCATGCAACTAAATCGGGATTAATTCACTGATCTGATCTTAAAAGTTGGATACTCGATTTAAATTTGAACCTCTTTGACTAGTTTATGAGTTACTCACTCGTAAAGAAGGCGCTACAATCCAGTGTGGACCTTTAGGTAGGTAGAGATGGTAGTCGCCAGCCAGCTGGGCCCGCGACTCAATTAGCGCTGGGGTGCGCCGTTTTGATACCATTAAACTCGTGTCAACCTAATAAGGATTAAGTACGGAAGAAAATGGCTTTTATATACTTTAGCGGAGCATTACTAAAGCCATTTTGTCGCATTCAGAAAGATAATCAGATCTTTGATTTTCTTCTCCGAAAGTTCGCTGGGGTCATCGAGGAAGGCTTTCCCAAAGGAAGCCATCCTGTAATTTGCTAAGGCGGGGCAATCGCAAAGAAAATGAACCACAGTTTCTTTTTCTTGTGGATCTCCACAACTACGGCAGTGTGGGTTGAAGGGGATGCCTAGCTTTCTAGCATGTTCACCTATGGGCTAGTGCCCGGTGCATATTGCTGTGATCCTGGCTATGTCGCGCCTGGGTCTGCATATTAGATCGTTGGAACGTGAGTTGTTGTAAGTAGGCCATATCTTTCTTGATATGACACAGTTTGTGAGACTGCTCCACCTACGGTTGGATTCATTGAGAAAAATCGAGAAGATTTTTCTCTTCATAGCACCAAGAGGAATATTAACTTTTTCCGCTAGTGAGCTATGTAAGGTCGAGCCTTGCCGAGCTAAAGCGTCAGCCCGTTCATTACCCTCTATGTCACTGTGACCTGGAACCCAGATGAGAGTGATCTGGAGGTCAATGTTCAGACTCGCCAGTTCGTCCCGACATTGCTGGACAAGTACTGAGGTTGATGTAGATGATTTAATGGCCTTAATGGCCGCCTGGCTATCTGAGCAGATAGCTATATTTCTGAATTGGTTTTGGTTAGATTGGAGCAACTTGCATGCCTCCTTGATTGCTAGTATTTCGGCTTGAAATACACTCGCAAAGTCTGGTAGTCTGAGTGACTTGGAGATGTTAAAGGACTCGGAAAAAATTCCTGAACCAACACCGCACTCCATCTTAGATCCATCAGTGTAGATTATCGAATCGAAATCCTTTGTGACAACGTCATTCTTCCAATCCTCTCTGGTGGGAAAAATGGCTTTGAAATCCCCGCTTGGGCCAAGAGGAGGTACGCAGTAGTCGGTGTTCGATAAGAAAATATCCGGAGGAATCAATTTTGTTATGTTTCCATGACCATAGGGTTTGGAGAACCAACAGTTAGATTCTTTAAGTCTTACAGCACTGCATGCCGCTAGGTATTTTATATGAAGGTCGAGTGGTAAAAGGTTCAGGATAACGCTCAGGGCATCTGTTGGGCATGATCTGAGAGCCCCCGTAGTGCCGACGCTAGCCGTTCTTTGAACCCTTTTAAGTTTTCCGACGTTATATTGCTTGCTAAGTGCAGGCCACCAAACAATCGATCCGTAAGACAAAATTGGCCGTACCACTGCAGTGTACGTCCACAAAATCATCTTCGACTGAAGGCCCCACTTCTTACCAAAGGTCTTTCTGCAGGCATAGAAAGCTATACAGGCTTTCTTAACCCGTTCTTCAATATTTACCTTCCAATTCAATTTGGGGTCGAGAATAACTCCAAGGTATTTAGCTTTGGAAGATAAAGAAAGAGTTTGACCGTTAAGTCGAGGTAGGGTGAATGTAGGTATTTTAGTCCTGGTAGTAAAGAGCATCAGTTCCGTCTTACTCTGATTAACTCCTAGTCCACTACTAGTGGCCCAGTTGCTAACTCTTTTCAGAGCCAATTCAGTGATTTCACTAATCACAGTGGTAAACTTACCTGATGCCAATAAAACCAGATCGTCAGCATACGCTACAGTTTTTACACCACTACCTCTGAGCTTGACGAGAATTTTGTCCATGACTAAGAGCCATAGAAGAGGGGAGAGAACACCACCCTGGGGAGTTCCCCTACTAACATGCTTAGTAGAAATTGTGTTTCCTAACGTTGCTTGGATCCTTCTGTCACTGAGCATAGATACAATCCATTTGGATATGAAACTTTCTACACCAAAGTGAACAAGTGACTCGCGAATGGATTCAGTTAGGACGTTATTAAAAGCACCCTCCACGTCTAGGAAGGTTGCTAGGGTATATTCTTTGTAGTGAATCGTCTTCTCTATTGTACGCACTACTTCATGCAGGGCAGTCTCCGTAGACTTGCCTTTTAGGTATGCATGTTGCGATTCATCAAGAGGACGACCCTCTAGTAAAACTCTGATGTGAGTATCAAGGATGCGCTCTAGTGTCTTTAGAACAAAAGATGTCAGACTAATAGGCCTAAAGTCCTTCGCGGATTCATGAGCTCGTTTGCCGACCTTCGGAATAAAGACCACTCTTACATGTCTCCATGACTCGGGTACATGATTGAGATAGAGACAACCTCTGAAGATCATTTCTAGCCATGGTACTGCCAAGTCTTGCAGTTTCTGCAGCATAACTAGGGATGTAACCGATATATTAGTATTCACTAAGATATTACTAATATTTGAAAATATTTAATATCGCTAATACTAATATCATAAATATCCTAATATTCAGATATCTAGCAAAAATATTGACTACTCCCCACAAAAAAATATGAGCTTCTCCCTTCCTTCGCAAAAATATTCACTTCTCCCTTCCTTCGCAAAAATATTCACTTCTCCCTACTGCAACAATATTATCTTCTATATTCTACCTAAACATAACCAACGATTTCATTCATTTGCACTCTACTTGTTCTCATCTCATATGTATCTCCTTCTTCTTCTTACCTACCTAAAATATAAATATCGTACCTACGAATATTCGCTTTGGCTTTCGTTATAACCACACCACCACACAGAGACACGCCACTCAACCTCACTACAGACAATTCTTAAAGGAAAAACTCTTGTTCTGATATCTCTTTCTTACCTAAAATATTAAGATACATAGAGATAGTATCAACTTGAGTGCCACTGATACTATGAGTAATACACGATACGAAGATACTTTGATACAAAAATATTAGCTTCGAAGCTAATATTTTTGTATTCATAATATTTTTGGTATTAGGTATTAGTATCATAGTGAAGGTGATATTTTTGTATCATACAAGATATCAGTATTAGTATTAACTTCGAAGCTAATATTTTTGTATTCATAATATTTTTGGTATTAGGTATTCGTATCATTGTCGGTCGAAGCGAATACTTTTGTATCATGTTAGATATAAGTATCAGTATCGGACGCATATCTGATATATTTTTATGGATTGTATTGTTTGTATGAGGAAAAAAGACTGGAAAGAGACAAAAGCGTGAAATGTTTATAATGCAAGCAAAGTGGGATGGTGTTTAAATTGGACACTGGAATTTTTCTGTTTAGTGAACGAGGGAAGATAGGAAATAAACCAAAGATGGTATGTATTTATGCAATGGATTTAAGTTTGTGGTAGTGCATGGACTTCATTTTCAATCTTGTAATTTGATGGTTTCTGATATGAAAATTGTATTTTAGTATGAAAAGCTGTTTTTTTTATTGTTCTTGTATGGAATGGCAATGCAATACTAATATTTTAAGGTAGGTATGCCGGGTAAATAGAGCGTAGTTTGTAGAGAACACTTAATTCTGAGTTCTGACTTTTTTTAAATGCAATAGTGAATAAGGGCTAAGATAGGACCGGACGGTTTACCGTATTAAATAATAGTAGAACGCAATTATTTGTTTCAGGATATACGAATGAGAACTAAACACTAACATGTAGGTATGGTTCATTTTGAAAAGACTGGAATTAAATTTCAAATTTCGTTTCAATCTGACTGCTGGCAAGAAAGAGAGTTAATTGTTAAAAACGAAAAGTTGAATTGTAAAAATAAATTTAAATTGTTAAAATAAATGTTAATATACAGGTAAGAAGAAGAAGAAATGATATTCAAGTAATAATCAATTGTGCCAATATTGTCAGCGATAATGTTTAGTTCAATGCTATTATTTTTCAATAGGTACCTGCAGTGAAAGCGAATAACTGCTAAAACGAAATCAACGCAACACGAAATAAAATTAAATTCAAGACAAAAAACTAAATACCTACCTACCCAGGGAAAACAAATTAAATAAATACCTACCTATAATAATTCATTTAAGTAAGAAATGTTCAAATTATTCAGTTCAATGATTCTGATTATAGGTATATCAGTGATTTTAAAAGTAAGTACATAGTAGGTACCTATATCACCCTTTTTTTAAATTGATCTTATTAGTGTCACAATCATGAGGGTCAGGACATATTTTTGGGAAAGATATTTGTAGAATTGGGCATTTAGATAGCTTTTGGTGCATACACTGAAAATAAACAATAACGAAAGTATTTTGTCAATATGACAAAATTTCGTAGAATTTACAAAATTAATTTGTCATATAAACAATTCTTTTTTATATCAGCAAATTTTTTTTGTTAATGTAACAAATTGTTTTTTTTTTTTTTTTTTTTTTTGTTCATTGTCATTGTTTATCAACAAAAAATTTTGTCAATTTAACAAATTTATTTTGTTGAATCCACAAAATTTATCTGTCAGCTTAATAAAAATGGTAATCAATTTGAAAAATTTTCTTGTTTCAAAATAGCCTTTGTTTTACTTTTTAATCCATAAAAATTGGCGTTTCGTCCCTGCGATCTCACATGGAATCATCTGTGAGGGCGTATTGACAATAAGCAATTTTCGTTAAATTCAGTTAATCTTACATCGATTTTTTGACGGAAACCAAATGTTAACTATATCATACACTAAAGATTTATTTGATTGATTATTTCATGATCAAAAAAATATTCGCTGAATTTTTTCTTTTCCTTACAAAATAGTTTTATCTATCTGATAATTATATTTTATCAATAGTCGTTTTTTATTGGGAAATGCATAGGCAGCGCAGTAAAATTTTACACAGTAAACAACAACAAAGGAATAGTGCGTATAAACTAGGCAGTAATAAGAGTGCACATAATAGTGCTGATAAAGTTTTGGAGCATCTGGATTACAGTGACACTCAAATTGGTTGCAAAAGTTTTATTTTTCGTGAGGTTGGCAGGTTTTGATTATATGAGAATGTGTTCGGTGATATTTGTTCATTTTATGGTAAATTTTCACAAGAGCCAAAATTATGTGGTTTGAAATATTAATTTACGATTAGACGGTAAACGTTAGTAGTCAGTGGTCAAAATGTTGCCTCTTAATGTGTGTGTATGTTCCCTATTTGTCACGTGAGAGTATGAAATTCAAAATTCATCGAAGGATGGCTGCGATGCCAAACGATTAAAAAGGACATGAAACTGATTTTTTTTTCTGACACCGAACTCTTTATTTGACTTTGTGTACATACATGCCATTGAGATTTGATTTTATTAATAATTTTGCCACTTGTTTGACAACAAATTTTTCGGTGATGTTAATTCAGCATAAACCACAGCAAAACGTATACTTTTCCAACGCATCCCTTAGCTTATTCAAAAGTGGATTGTTTATTCGTAGTCATATATTTCATTGTTAGTTTTCGTTTCCTTTTACTTTGTTCACTTAATGAGTCTGCAATATCTACTAAATTAAGATGATTTGTTAAAAGAAACTCAGAAATTATGTAGAGCCCTTTCCTGTTTTGGATCTTTATTCACTTCAATTTGTATTATTTTTGTAAAAAATTACATATTTATCTTACTTCTTTTCCAAATCAGCTGATTTTGAGACTGGTATAAATGCAAAGCAAGCTTTGAAATTGGAAGTAAAAGTGTATATGCAGTCAAAAAAGCATTTTATTCGGACTTCCATTGCTGCACTATGTATACAAAATGAAAATATTTGTCATTTCAACAAAAATGTTTTAATTTTTTGTTAAATTGACAAAAACTTTGTGATAGGTACCTATTGACAAACATTTATAAAACAGATTTTTTTTTTAGATACAAAAAACATTTTGGTAAAATCACAAAAAAATTTGTGGATCACAAAAATCTCTGTTTTATTTTGTTATATTAACAAAACTTGGTTTGTTAAACTGACAATATTATTTGTAGAGCATATTTTGTTAAACTGACAAAAAATCATGCAGAATTACATTTAGGTACATTACAACAAAATCATCCTTTCGTATTGATAAAATATTATTAAAACGATAATATTGTTTTGTTGAAGATCAACAAAAACGTTTTTATCAATATGACCTACGAATTTATTTTCAGTGTATGTACCTACAATGTAAAAGGAGGATACATTTTTCCAAATATTAGTGATATTTTTATATCGGTTTAAATATTATAATATTTGTTAACTAATATATTAGTATTAGGTAATATTACAAAATATTAGTATTGACCCATGCCTAAGCATAACTGGGATTATGCCATCAGGGCCAGGTGATTTGTAGGGGGAGAAAGTATTAATCGCACATGAAATACTATCTCCTGATATAACAGAATTGATTTGCTCCCTATGAGCTATAATGGTATTTGTAGTGCTAAGCGTTTCGGGGTAGCTATTCTCACAACCCGGAAAATGTGTTGTCATAAGCAGTTCCAATGACTCAGCTTGAGAGGCTGTCCAGATACCGTCACTTTTTCTCAGAAATGAAGGGCTGCAATGTTCCTTTGACAGAACTTTACTTAGTCTAGCAGAATCCTTAATATCTTCTATTGAGTGACAGTATTCTTTCCAGCCAAGCTTCTTAGATGCTGCTATGGCTCGCTTGTACACTTTTAGGCAGTCTTTATATGGTTGATAGAATTTCTCCTTCTGACATATGTTGAAGATCTTTCTGGTCATTTTTCTAAGTGCAGAAAGATCTTCATTCCACCAAGGATGGAACTTTTTTCGGCTGTATTTAACTGGACAGGAGACCTTAAAGGCAGTGTTAATCGCTGCCTCGAAAGTCTTTACCTTAGATTCAAGAACTTCCACAGATTCTACACTAATTAATGGTAAATTGCCTAGTTTGGATTTTGCGATCTGACTGAATTTCTTCCAGTCAGTTCTTTTGGGATTTCTATATGGAGGGGGGGTTTCTACCTTGAAACCTATGTTGAAGAGGATCCATCTATGATCCGAGAAGGAATTTAAAGAGGAAACTCTCCAGTTTTCCACCACCACATTACAGTTGTTTGCAACAGTGATGTCAAGTACCTCTTCCCACCCGTCGTAGTTTTCCGAGCTTGGAAAAACGAAGGTGGGTGAGTCACCTCTGTTACAAACAATTAGGTTATTTTCAATAATAAAATCAAAAAGAGACTCACCTCGTTCGTTGATTTCAGAGCTGCCCCAGAGAGATTGCCGTGCATTCGCATCGCATCCAATCAGGAGGTTCTGTGGACCTTTGCTTCAACCAATAACTTCTTCAGTCAGTTCGGCCCTACTCTAATGTCATCAGTTTTTCACCGCAAGTATGTTGAGGTCCTTTTCCACGGACTTGCGAGGTGTTTCTTCAATTCGCTGTCCTTCTGTCGAGGTGCCCACGTAGACAAAGTAATATTTATAAAGTTCTGACTAAGATGTCGATGATGGGTTCTTTTGTTATATATCATATATCGGGTTTTTCAATAAAAGCGCTACAAAAGTTTTTTTTTTAAATAAAACAAGCACGGTTTTGGATATCAATGAAATTCTTTATTCCTGTCAAAGAACGTTTGATGCCATTATGTATGAAACTCGATTTCTTTTGCATGGCCACCACGGGCACGCTTGCAGAAGTCCAGACGCTGAACCCAATTTTCGACGGTTTTCAAGCATAAATCGGCCGATACTGCTGGAATTTCACGTTCGATATTCGTACGAAGTTCATCAATCGTCGCTGGCTTGTTGGCATAGACCATAGACTTGACGTAGCCCCACAGGAAATATTCTAACGGCGTCAAATCGCACGACCGAGGCGGCCAAGCGACTGGACCATTTCGTGAGATAACACGTTCTCCAAACTTGGTTTCCAATAAATTGATTGTGACATTCGCTGTGTGGCTTGTGGCGCCGCCGTCCTGTTGGGACCACATGTCCTCCAAGTCCATATAATCCAATTGGGGCCAAAAATATTCGGCTATCATTGAACGGTAGCGATCCTCATTCACAGTAACGTGCCGGTCTTGATCATCACGGAGAAGCCCAATGGCGCCGCCGGCACATAAACCACACCAAATTATGACGATTATGACGACCATAAATTGGACGTAGCGCTCTTAACGTTGAGGCCACTGACTCCGAATTTCGGTAGTAAATTTTAATAATTTCGACTCGTTGTTAGCTCGTATATCTTTCTATCATGAAATGGCAAACCTTACTGAAGAAAAATGTCAAAAGAACGGCAAAAAATATGGCGTCGTTTGCTGTGCCTGTCGCTCTACTTATATAGCGTCCCTGTTGAAAAACCCTTTACTTGGCCCTTCACTCATTGACCACTTAACCCATCGGCGCTTCGATTTATTATGTCATTATCGTCGGGCTTTCCCAATCTTTGGACATAATTTTGAAAGATTTTAGATCTATGTAGTGTTGGCCCTTAAGTCTTGCAACGCGCGTCTATAGATACTCACCCCGATTACATGAGTGGATTTGGGAATCGAATCGAATCTGAATTGAAATTTTGATCCAGGTATAATGGTCACGTTCAAAATGGCTATAACAAGAGAAAAAATTATTTGCAAAGCTCATTCGAATGAAAAGATCTATTCTATCGAATTAGTTATTCGTTCGAATCTCAAAATAAACATGATTATCAACACTTCTTGCTGACGCACTACATGAGGTGCTCTCCATGTTCCCTTATAACTTTTGAGAAGTTGGAACTATGAATTACGGTTGCACTAGTACCACATAATTTCGACCACAGCAAAGTCAAATAACCTATAATAAACACAATATCGGATGTAGAGTTGTGGCAGGCTGGGCTTTCCGGTTGTACTTTCTCGGATATCTTCCTCCCTATTGGCCTGGGACAGTTTTTATAATATAGCTGGGTCACTTCTTATATATGTCTTGTCCACTAGCTCGTAGAACATAGCTACAACCTCTATAAAAGGCTAACGCACTCTTTGATATACATATTGAAAACTCTCCTTTAAGAACAAATCAAAACAAGAAAAATAAAATATTAAAAAATAAATCCTCACCCAAATTGATAATCTAAATCTAATTGCTGCCGAAGAATTTCTCAAATTTCGCAAGACTTTACAAATGAAATGAGCTGAATCTGATTACACATTAATTTTAAAAATATGTTTTTTGTTTTTTTTTCCAGGAATAACAGCGCCAGAATGTAAGCCCTCTGATTACAGCTGCGTCTATAAAAATAAAAGTGGGTATTATTAACATTTTTTCCTTCAAACACATTGTTTCACTTATTAAATGGAAAATCAATTATTAAGACCTCTTCAACGGCAATCAATATCCACTAGAGTATGTAAATGACTCAAAAGGAAGCAATGATGCTGTAGTAGATTGTCCGTGTCCACGCAGCTGTAGTAGTCTTACTTTTCCAATAACATTGAATACAATACCAGCATATAAGTAAGTTGAGGTAGTCTTATATCCGTGTTTTTTTTTTATAATTTTCAAATTAATTTTAGTATTTCGGGAGAAACTTTGACTACACGTGTTGACATATTCTATCAGTCAGAAGTAATAATGCAATACTTAACAACGCTAAAATATTCCATTTTCGATTTAACCGGTAAGTGACGACCACAAAAAATTACAGTCTTTTACAACGTACAATTGTACATACCTATATATGTATCTCTATTAACATAATGCACGTATTCTTTTCCTTTAAGGATATTTTGGTGGAATTGTGACCTTATTCCTTGGAGCATCTGTGCTAACCAGTGCCGAGTTCTTACACTTTATAATATTGGAAATAATTTCCTGTTACAGGAAAAAAATTATTCCTATTGAAAAACTACAGGGAAATCCAAAGATACCCTATTGGAGGAAATAAATTAAGGCTACTCTATATCTACTAACGAATCAGCAATCATCTTCTCAGCAAAATACTCTATAATATTTTTATTCTTGAGAGAATTTTCAAATCAATCACGAAAGGATCAATTAATTACAAAAATTGATTATAAATAAATAATTCCCTAATGACTAAATCACTAAATCAATAAGAATTGTTTGTATTCCAGTAATTCATTGGATTATGTCAATCTGGGAGTATATTTTTTTACAAGTTGTTAACCACCTCAAATGTATGATAATTTATGTCCCCGAAGATACGAGGGTATTTTGGGTTCCTATTTTCAATCAATCAACATAATTAATTCAAAGAAGGGAATGTACTAAGGTAATTACGACATTCACAATGGGCGACAACAAGGATCGGTGATTGTTTTACAGGTTTAACAAGAGGCAAGTAATTGGTGTCAACAGCTTTTTGGAAGTACAAGTCAAGAGGTATGATTGGAAATTTTACTTCCGCCTCAAGAGTCAAGACATGGACTCATGGTAATTTTCAACAAGCAATACAATTACATACATAGGTCTGACATTTGAGTAAAATTTTGCCCGCCTGTTTTGATTTAGAATAGATGGATCAGGACATTACATACAAATCTCTTCCGTCTACTCAATATTAATTGTTGCAAAATATTTGTAGCTCTGGTCCATGATGAATGTAGTTCAAATCAAACTAATGAGTTCACCTATTACTTTGAACTACAGGTCAATTTTTTCAATGGAATTGTAGAAGAAGAAGTAGATCTTGGTGGTCTAAGAACTGGTTTAATTTATTGTAGTAAGCTCTGTATACAGGGTGTCCCTTAATTCGTGCATAATATTTTAGAGCGTGATTCTTGGGTATATTCTAAGAAAAAAATTGTTACATTAAGGGCCTATTTCCAATTTGTATATCATATATCGGGGATTTAAGAAAAAGCTTATTTGGGTGCACCCTGAGCCATGTTAACGGTAATTGCTCTGTTAGTATTAATGATAGAAACTTTATTCAGGCCTTTATTTAAAAAAAAAATGCCAGCCTGTGTAATTGCGCCTAAGCAAATTTGATATCCTATCTTGGTCTTCAGATATCCATTTTTTTCATGCACATGCTAATTTTTTTACAGTACTATACAGTTCTCTGATCTGATCAGACATTTATTCTGTGCGGTATAAAAACAACCAACCATTGGTAAAAGAAATCGTTCCCCTTCCAATGTTGAAGACATTAATTTGTCTCTCAGCATAAAAAATCGTAAAATGGGTCTGGATGACCAAAGGTTCGGGTATTTCACTCCCTTACAATGTCTCCCAGACACTCAAAACGATAATGACGTTGAACTTAACGATGTTGTGGTTGCTCCACAACCTAAAAAAATTAAAATTCCATCTATCTGTGTGTTGCAAAAAACTTGCGAAAATGTGCACTCTATGCTTCATGAACTAAAAGTGAATGATTATTATATCAAAAAGATGTCAATAGGCATTAAAATTAACTGTGACAAAAGTGATGATCACCAAAAAATATGTTCCACATTAAAATCGAAAAACTGGCAATTTTTTACGCATGACCTTCCGTCTGCAAGGTCATTCAAAGTAGTGCTTTTCGGCTTAGATGAAATGCCAAAAGAAACACTTAAAGCAGAACTAATCAAAATTGGTTTAAAGTGCGTTGATGTTAAATTAATTAAAAAACAGCATGAACATTTGCTTGACATTTTTTATATAATTTTTCTTGAGTCCGGTTCAACAAGACTAGTGGATCTAAAAAAAAACATTCGATCTCTATTTAGAACGCAAGTCAAGTGGGACTTTGCTAGACGTCCAAAACAAAAATACACGCAATGTTTTAACTGTCAGATGTTCGGCCATGGTGAAAAAAATTGCCACATCAAAACACACTGTGCAAATTGTTCCGAAAACCACGAAACAAATTTATGCAAATCTTTAAATGTGAAATGCGCAAACTGCAATGCCACTCACAAATCCACCGACCCTTCTTGCATAAGTCGTAAAAGTTTTCTTGAATTGAGGGAGAAGCTGTCCTACAAGACTAAACATCAAACATACACTAATGTTAACTATAAGGTGCATCAATTGTATGTACCAAATACATCAGACTTTCCACCAATTCAAAATCGTCGCAAAGGTCCCACAATCTCAAAACCGGTTTCTATACCTGTCCCAATCCCAACCAACAGTGGTACATCAGTGAACAACAACAATGCCGAGAGCAAAAACTCGGGAGAACTATTTTCTTTGGAAGAGATCAATCAACTCACTGCGGAGATGATAACTATGCTTGGTAATTGTAATACCAAATTTGAACAATTTAATACTATTGCACAATTAGCAATTAAGTATCTATACAAAAATAAGCCATGAATAATACATCCATGAATATAATATGTTGGAATGCTAAAAGCATTCGATGTAAATCAACAGAATTGTTTGCTTTCCTTAGAAAGCATAATGTAGATATATGTTTAGTTTCGGAAACTTGGTTGAGTAATAATGATAGATTGACAAACCAAGAGTATTTTTGTTATCGTTTGGATAGAGTAGAGCGTATGGGGGGCGGTGTTGCCGTGTTAGTAAGAAAATCTATACGTCATGAAGTTATTCCAATTATCAATACTAAAGTAATTGAAAACATAGGTATAAAAATACCTTTTGCTAATGGTACTACTTTAAATATATATTCTGTTTATTTTCCTGGTGGTGCAGCCTCTAGTGAAAAACGCTATAATTTTAATAATGACTTAAGAAAACTTATAAGTTCTAATGATTTATTTTTAGTTGGGGGTGACCTAAATTGTAGACATAGGAGTTGGGGTTGTGTAAGAGCAAATACATGGGGTAATATTCTTGAAAACTTAAACTCCAGACATCCTTTTAATATTTTGTATACTCCACATCCAACATATTATCCAACTGATAGCAGGGCAAGTCCATCGACCTTGGATTTATTTTTAACAAATTTTTCAGGTCTTTTTAATCAACCTATGGTTATTAACGAACTTGGTTCAGACCATTTACCGGTTCTTATTAGTACTTTAACTTCGCCACTACAAAGAAGAAATGTATTTTTGGATATGAAAAACGCGAATTGGCCGCGATATAAAAAAGAAATGCGTTCCAAATTAAGAAATATTCCAAATGTTACTGATGAGAATGTGAATATAGAACAAATTGACCGTAGTATTTCATGTTTTACGACGGCTTTAATCGAAAGCATAGACACAGCAGTCCCTAAAAAGCAAACTCGATGCGATTCAGCCAATACACTTCCTCCAAATGTAGTGCAAATGATAAAAATTAGGAACAGCAATCGCAATAAGTGGATCAGAACGAGAAACCCTTTCTATCTTTCAGAAGTTAATATACTTAACGTTATAATTAAAAATTCGATTTCTGCATTTAGAAACCAACTCTGGAATATAAAACTCCAGACCTTAAACAAAGGCAGTAAGCCATTTTGGAATATAACGAAAGTTATCAAAAAGAAAATCCCTAATATTCCAGCCCTAAATATGGGAAACACAATGGTTCTCTCTAATGTTGAAAAAGCTAATGCTTTAGCCCAAACGTTCTCTGACACTCATTCTGTCACTGGGAGTATTGCTCGAAATTATATGGTAGAGTCAGAAGTTGCTGACTCTGTTAATATTATAAACTCGTTTAGTAGGTATTTACCTCATGATGAAGTTTCGATGAAAGATGTTGGTGCAGTATTATTGTCTCTTAAATGTAGGAAATCCGCCGGCTTTGATAAAATTAAAAATCTTTATCTTAAAAATCTACCAAAATCAGGAGTTAAGTATCTGCAAAGTTTATTTAACTCCTGCCTAAGTCTTAGCTATTTTCCGAGCAATTGGAAAATAGCCAAAATTGTACCAATTTTAAAACCAGGCAAAAGCCCAAACATACCGGGTAATTATAGGCCGATAAGTCTGCTAAATTCTGTAGGTAAATGCTTTGAACAAATTTTGAAAAATAAAATTATTTCACATGTTGATACGTTTGACATTCTTCCAAAAGAGCAATTTGGTTTTAGAGCCTGTCATAGTTCAACTCATCAAGTGCATCGAATCTCAAGATACATAAAAAATAATTTCAGAGAAGGAAAAAGCACTGGCATGGTAATGCTCGATGTTGAAAAAGCATTTGACACAGTTTGGCACGATGCCATACTGCACAAAATGTTACGGTTAAATTTTCCATCGTACCTTATCAAAATAATACAATCGTTTTTGACAGATAGAAAATTTAGGGTCTCTGTTAACAATTGGTTTTCGGAAACCCGTAGAGTTATTGCAGGAGTGCCTCAAGGGTCCGTTCTTGGTCCTTTACTTTATAATATATTCACTTATGATTTTCCGTCTTTTACAAACTGTGAAAAAGCAATTTTCGCAGATGACACCTGCATCTACTCATCAGATTCACTTGGTTTCACTATTGAAACCAACCTGCAATCTGCATTGAATGTAGTACAAAGATACTGCAACAATTGGAAAATTAAAATCAATGCTTCAAAAACTGAGGCTGTTTTTTTCACACGAAAAAGAAAACCCTGTTTTTTGCCAAGCAATAATATCCAAATATGTGGTGTGAGTACAGATTGGCGTTCGAGTGCTAAATATCTTGGGGTACACCTCGACAAGACCTTGACGTTTGGTTTGCACGTACAAGAAGTAGTTAAAAAAATCGGAACAACTATCAAAGTTCTTTATCCTTTTATTAATCGAAAATCAAAATTAAGCAATGAAAACAAAATGTTGATTTATAAGGTCATATTTCAATCAATAATGTTTTATGCGTCACCTGCCTGGGGAAACTGTTCAAAAAGTCATATTCGTAGGCTCCAAATAGCCCAAAACAAAGTATTGAAAATGATTTTAAAACTACCATGGTCCTTCTCAACAGAAGAACTGCACCAAATTGCAAATATAGAATTAGTTTCGGCCAGAATATCTAGGCTTTACGAGCGTTATAACAGTTCTTGTATTATGTCAGAAAACACTTTGATCTCAAACCTTACTATTTAATACAAAACATATAATTTACTACTTATTTACTTATTTATTTACACATTTACCTATTTATTTATTTATTTATTTATTTATTTATTTATTTATTTATTTATTTATTTATTTATTTATCTATTTATCTATTTATTTATTTATTTATTCATTTATTTATTTATTTATTCATTTATTTATTTATTTAAATTCTTTGATTTATTTATTTATTCACTTTTAAATTACATGTTTGTTTACTTCTTAATTTATTTTTCATTTAATTAATTATTTACTATCTTCTTTGTGTATTTAAAAAAATGTAAAGTTTGGTTTGTGTCAAATGCGCACCGCCCACCTATCCCTACTCTATCAATATACTATTTTAATGAAGGTTTTTCATTGTAGCTTTTCCTTCGTACAGTTTTTCCTCTTATATTTCTTTCCAAATAATCTGTAATATTGTCAGTAGTAAGGTAGTTATATACCAGAACTCTGTAAATTGTGCAATATAGGTTAAGAAAACAATGTATCGTAAATTCTGCTACAATAAATATATCTATCTATCTAATTTTTTTACTTTCTCAATTTTCGCTAGAAAATATGTAATAAACATACCGTTTTACTATTTTTACTTGCGACTTATAGGTACTATAAGGCAAGTTATGCATTCGTAAAAAAATCGAACTCGAGATTTTGATCAAATTTGACATTACGATGATAGCGAAGACTAAAAAAGAGGGTCTCGCAATTCTGTCTGTCTTTCAGTCGGTTCGACTACAGCCTAAGGGCCGTTCAAGTATTACGTAAGCACTATGGGGGGTGGGGGTGTCTTTGTTTTGCTTATTTTGGATGACACGGGGGGTAGGGGAGTCTAGATGATGATTACGTCATCGGTGGCTATTTACTTTTTTACACGAATGGCAACCCTCACATTGTCTATGCTTGAAAACGAAACGCATTTTCGGGGATTCCCGCAAATAATGCATACGTTTAAGCACTCGCTTTAGAACCGATTAGGGGAATTACTGAGCGCTATTCACTTGTCTAAATTTCCTCTGTCAGTGTATTGTTCCGTTTGGATACTATAGCGAGTAGACGTATTGTAAGCATAGCAAACCCAGTAGGAAATTTGCTCCTCAAGGAAAAATAAAGTTGAATTCCTCCTGGAAATCACGTGGCACTTTCATTCAGTAGAAGGTCTGCATTGGTTTCATTCATCGAAAGTCATGCAATGAGTCAGTAGTTTGCAATCCCAGTTGCATCTTGTGCTTTGTTTTCGAAAGAAGGTAAAGAAAACATGAAACAAAGCAATATCCTTCTAACACATCCTTAATGTTAATGAATACAATGCTGAACACGTTATAATTATTCCTGCATCTTTTCAGTGGTTATTGTAATCCACAATTGAGTGTTTAATACCTGCGATGTGAAAGAGAAAACAACCCTTTATTTTCTTTGGAATTGAAAATCAGTAAACAACCTTTCAATATAGCAAAACTATGGTGATCAGGTGATATCGCTAGGGAAAAGGAATGTATTTTTTCATTAACTTCGTTTACTGGGCAAAATAGTCTGCGAGCTGAGAAGAAAAAGAGAGAGAGATTTTGACCTGCAATAAACAATCCTTTTTTTTTTGGGTTTTTCCCGCCATGGGTTGGCGACGCTCAATAGGTCTTTTTTTGTCATGAGTTATTTCTTTTGTTTTGGAATGATTTAGTGTCAATTTTGTGATCAAAGAAAACGGTTGTGCGGGGTTGTCTGTGTTTTCAATCAATTTACTAAAGATTAAATAACAACCATGGAGAAGGAAAACAATTCACCAACGGTAAATTCCCTATATTATTTTGAATAATTTGCAAAAAGTAAATATTCCTCTTTTTCTTAGATCTCAAATGAACAGAAGAATGAAGATGATTAATCCCTAAGCTGCTCTTCAAATTCTACCAAGTGACAAAGGAGAGTTTTTCGACCAACTGATTGTGTTACATCTTACAACAAGACAATGTAAGATATACATAATATGTATTATGTATGTATATATCTACTAACTTCTTTAGAATGTACTATAATAGTTAATAAAATAAATACGTACATAACACAAATTTAATTTGTTTTTTTTTTTTCATTCAAGCGATAAATTTGCCTATACATTTCAGGCGCTTTTTCTATTGATGAAATATGAAAAGAAATGAATAATGATTTCATTCATATTCCTTCTCCTAATAAAACATCGCCTAAATGCATTCCTTTTTTCAAAACTGAAAAAACGAGCTTCAAATATGTACACAATTCTGTAGTGAATAATTAGTATTTTCAATGATTCTTTCCCTGAGGCAATTGATTAAATGTTGCCTCACTTTTCATTAATTTATTTCCATTGAGGAAAGCATCACATCAATAGAACCAGTTTTTTCATACACAAAAATTACCCATGAAATCGAAGATGCCGTGAGCATAGTGATTTTACAACAAAATATGCATCGATAAAGTGTGTACCTCCTTCCAATGACAAGCCTGTGTTAAATTCCTCATAGGATTCCGTAGGAAATTCATGGGTGCAGCTCCTTTTCCATGATGAAACACCTACTTCTTCATTAATGAATTTTTGGAAATTTCCTACTGGGAAGCAAGTTAACATTTGTGTTACCGTTGATTCCATTAGCCAAAGTTTAACGTTTAAATATGATTTCCTGCAAATGCCCTACGATTATTTTTGTCGGACGGTAAAATTGAGGTTATCAAATCGAACATGCAAAACGTGTGGTCTTTATCATGCTTCCGTCAAGTCACTAAATCGTCACATCGAGTATCGAGAAGATCCATAAGAAAATAAACACGCACACTGATAACGGTACCTGCCATAGGTAAGATTTTTTTTCGAAAATTTGTATATATTTTTTTTTCTTAAAAACTGTTCGACAGATTTAAAAAGAAAAGATACAAAATAATTTCATTTAGCTAAAGCTAGGTACTGGTTGAAAAAAAATTTCCGAAAAATGGTTATTGAGGGTACACCCCAAAGAACCATTATTTTTGTTTTTGATTTTCTCGAAAACGGTATGGCCGATTTTGATCATTTTTTTGCTCTCTCTCTAAGAACTTAAATAGAAGTGTGTATTCGAATTTTCAAAAAAAAAAATTTTGGATTTAAAAAAAAAAAATCAAATTTTTTTTTCAAAACTCAATACATATTGCGAAAACCTTATATGTACATACTAGATTTTTTTCAAACTTGATAAATAAAAGTTTCTCAATATAATCTACAAGATGTAAGAAAAACAGTTATATTTTACCTGAAAATAAAGGTACCCACCATACAAATGTTAAAAAAAAATTTAAAAATGGTTTTCAAAAATCGTATTTTTCTCGAAAACGGAGCCTAGCATTTTGATAAAAATTTTTCTGTTTCAATTAATTTTAACGATCTTTAATTTAATAAGAAAATTTTTTAAATTAAGATATTACAGCTTGTACCTACCATAGAACCATTTTTTTTTTTAATTTTGAATTACTCACTATCGACATTTCAGATTTTAATGAAATTTTTTGTAGAGATGCTTCTAAAAAGTCTTAAAACCATTGCATTTCAAAACTTAAAAAAAAATATTTTTTGAATTAAAAAAAAAAAAAATCATTTTTTTTTTGGAAAATTCGATATTTCAAAAACGTTTCAATATTTTTTTTTCGAAAATTAATTTCCATTCGTACACTAATAAAAAATTAAAGTTGGCATATCAAATTTTTTTCTTAGAAATCTTCTAAAAATTTTGTATATAAAAGTTTTTTTTTAAGAAACCACTACAAGAACTTATAATTATTGTTCTTACATAAATTCATATTTGCATATCATTCTGTTTTTGTCTCCTACTACTAAAAGAATTTAAAAAATTAATTTTATCCTTATGAACAGTTTTCTCTAATAACATTCGTTTTTAAAATTCCTAGTCTGTTACATAGGAGCAAGTTCGTGCGACCCAGTCGTGCATTTTATTTTTTTAATGAACCTAAAAAAAGTATAATGTAAATAAATAAATAGATTAAATAAACATATACATACATAAGTATTTAGATGTAAGTATGTATTTGACCAATTACACTAGTTTACACAAAAAAAGTACCTCAACAAAAAAGTATTTTCTAGACTAATTTTGGCTCTCTGAACACGAAAATGGCAACCATTTATTTTTCCAAAGAAGCGTTTTCGAGATATGACCAAAAAACGTGTTTTTCTGCTCCTTTTCCATGTATAAGCCTAATTCTCAAAAACGGTCGAACTAATTAACATTTACTTTATAGTTTTGAACAGATATTTTGTTTGTCTTTCCAACAGTGTACGACTTGTGTAAATCGGCCCAACAATCATCAAGAAAAAGCCGTTCAAAGTTTCAAAAAACACAATTTTTCGTCGTTTTTTGAAAATCGCTTGTTTTAAGTCATTCCGTAAGGATAGAAAAAAAAATATTTAAAATAGTTTTAAGATCTCAGGTGAAAGATATTGTTTTTACAAAGCTAAAACGCATAAGATCAATGAAATCGAATAATAAATGTGGAAGTTATGAAACATTACGTGAAGGCAGACCATTTCAGTTTTTTTCAAAAAAAATATGTTTTTTAGTTTTATCTACCTGTTTAAGAATTGTTTAAAAAAATATACAAATTCAGAGCATTTACTGTAGTGCTTTATAGTAAAGTAATGCTATATTGTCAACCTCTGCTACGTGCTTTGTGAGGTTAATTGCATTTGGAAACGGAAATAGGAAGTATTTATCGTTTGGAAAGCAAGTTGAATGGAGAAACCCAATTGATCATGTGACTGACTGTTACTTCTGCTTAACTAAAATACAAGGAGGGACATTTCGGAAAGCTTTTTATCCCGAAGTACAATCAGTAACAAAGACGGCGCCACATTCTTCTCGGTATCCAAAACAAGAACCACCAGGAACAAAAATAACAGCCGGAGAAGTATCAGATTTGAGTTCCAGTATCATCAGCAGTTTGGAAATTGAAAGTCCAAAACTAAAGCTATTTAATCAATTCCAACTCAATGATTTATGCCGTGATCTTAACTTATCTTAAGAGAAGTCTGAGTTGCTCGTTTCGAGATTGCAGGAATTTAACTGCTTGGAAGCAGAAACAAAAGTCACTTATTACAGAAATCGGAATAAGAAATTTGAAAGGTATTACTCAAAAACGGGTGACTTTTGTTATTGCAATGATGTGACAGGATTATTTGCTGAATTTGGAGAACACCACAAAGCTAAGGGTTGGCGGGTTTTTATCGACGGCAGCAAGTATAGCGTGAAGGCTGTTTTACTTCATAAAGGGAACACGAAACCATCAATCCCGATTGGTCACTCCACAAATGTAAAAGAGGACTACAAGACCATGGAAAAAACTTCTTCAACTTGTGAAATACAATTCCTATAACTGAAAAATCTGCTGTGATTTAAAAGTCGTGGCTTTAGTTACTGGCCTGCAGTGTTGCTACAAAAAATACTGCTGTTTTCTGTGTTTTTAGGATAGCAGAGCAGATGAAAAGCATTTCATCCAACGAAATTGGACACTTCGTGAAAATCATGTAGTAGGAAAGAGCAACGTTGCTGAAAAAGCACTTGTTGAAAAACAAAATGTAATACTTCCATCATTGCACATAAAACTCGGCATTATGAAAAACTTTGTAAAAGCCTTGGCAAAAGATCACGAAAACAAAGGATTAACATATTTGAAAACAAAGTTTCCCAAGCTGTCGACCGAAAAAATTAAATGCGGGTATATTCGTTGGTCCACAGATAAAAAAAATTGTGTAGTGACACCGGATTTTTGAATTGTCTAAAAAAAACGAGAAAAGAGCATGGAATGCTTTTCAAGACGTAGTTCATGGATTTTTGGGAAACTACAGAAGTACAAACTATCGTCAATTGATCGAAAAAATGATGATTACATTTCATGCTATTGGTGAGTATTTAGCAGATTAATTTAAATATTTGTATTCCTTTCAGGTGCTCGCATGTCTTTGAAAATGCACTTCCTGCACAGGCATTTGGAAACATTTTCCTCGAATTTAGGAGCTAAAAGCGATGAACAAGGTGAAAGATTCCACCAGGATCTTGCTATCATGGAAAAGATTCAACGCCACATAAAAGAAGAAGTGTAAACAATACTTCATATTTTCTATAAAAATTATGAAAAAAAGAAAAAAACCTGAAATGATCTGCCTTCACGTAATGTTTCATAACTTCCACATTTATTATTGGATTTCATTGATCTTATGCGTTTTAGCTTTGTAAAAACAATATCTTTCACCTGAGATCTTAAAACTATTTTAAATATTTTTTTTCTATCCTTACGGAATGACTTAAAACAAGCGAATTTCAAAAAACGGCGAAAAATTGTGTTTTTTGAAACTTTGAACGGCTTTTTCTTGATGATTGTTGGGCCGATTTACACAAGTCGTATACTGTTGGAAAGACAAACAAAATATCTGTTCAAAACTATAAAGTATATGTTAATTAGTTCGACCGTTTTTGAGAATTAGGCTTATACATGGAAAAGGAGCAGAAAAACACGTTTTTTGGTCATATCTCGAAAACGCTTCTTTGGAAAAATTAATGATTGCCATTTTCGTGTTCAGAGAGCCAAAATTAGTCTAGAAAATACTTTTTTGTTGAGGTACTCGCCAAAAACCGAAAATTTGTAAACTAGTGTTATTTTTCAGTTTATTGATGATTTTATTTCCTTAGACTCTTTTGGTCCATTTGATTTTTGAATGCGAATAAAAGACTCTATTCCATTCTTCACCCAACGTTTCGTAAGAACTCCTTACTTCATTAGGAGTTTTGTATTTATTTAATTTTTGTACTAAATCATATCATGTCTATTATGTAACTCCCATTATTGCATCCTCCGGCACTGACACAAATTGAAAATAAATAACATCCATAAAAACGAAATAAAACTAGTATCAAATTAGACAAGAAATGACATTTACTTTTTGTTCATCAGTCTCAGCGGCAAGAGATTAACATTAGGATTGATTGATTTGGTCTATTGTGATTGAATATTGAAATCAATCAATCTTTTTAGTGAACGGATCATAAAGACCAAATCAATCGCAATTGATACAGCTCTACCCGGAACCCAGATAAGACTGACATTGTGGTTTATATTAAGGCTAGAAAGTTCATTCCGGTATTGCTGGACCAATTTATATGTATGAACTAGAATGAATGGCGTTAACAGCCACCTGTTCACCTAATAATTCGGTATTCCGTATTTGTGTTCTACTTGGTAAAAAATAAAGTCTTTCTTCTCCGAGTGAAAAGATATCGTTTTTGTACCATTAACATTAATCGTCCTTTAATGGTAAAAGGAGGCAATACTACACAGAGCCGATTGAAGATTGGTTTCAATTATAAGACCAAGGTCATTGGTACAAAAAAATCTGGTATCGTTTGCAAACATTGCATACTGACAATTTGGAAGAGCAGGTACATCTGAAGTATAAAAATTATTCAAGTCTGGCCCAAGAACCGATCTCTGTGTGGGTGTCCAGCACATGCAACATGGATTGAAGAGAAAGAGTTGTCGACGGATACTGTAAATTGGCAATCAGAATGAAACTGTTTTTACTATTTTAATTAGATACACTGGAAAAACTACAAAACATTGAACCAAATTTCAAAACAGGAATTGAAGGCATACCTGCAATCATCTTTAAAGAATGTTTCCAATTTCTATCTTATCAAAGGGCACGGTAGTGCCCAGCCAAGTTCTGGCACTACACCCTTTTTACAGAAACAAACTAAGGCGATTTTTGACCCCTCCCTATCTTCAGTACCAATAATTTTTGAGGCCTTATATCTCAGGAACCGCTTATGCTAGAAAATTTAAATTTTGTGAGGCGCCTGTGCCTGACTAGCTTAGCAAATATTAGGAATTTTAAGTTTCTGACTTCATTGGTACTGAAGATAGAGAGGGGTCAAAAACCGCCTGAGTTTGTTCCTGTAAAAAGGGTGTAGTGCCAGAACTTAGCTGGACACTGTCGTGCCCTTTGATAGGTATATGCATATTTCTAGATTGCCCACAAGCATTTCTAATTTTCGATTACCACTTTCTATATTGTTTTCCGGTCTTATTTTCCAGGATCTTTCGTAATTCATCCTTATTAGCAGTTTGTCGTCAAAGCTCAAAAACATCCTGTCTCTTCATCGCATCATAATTGAAAAAAAAAAAATATATGACCGCAGCGATAATGTGCGTGGAATTACCTTTTTCCGCTTAAGTAATAACCAGAGAACCAGAATGTATAAAAATTCCCTTGTCTACACGCGTCTACAAGTTGAAAAATTCTTCCCAAAGTACAAAGTTTCTTTTTTTTAGCCTATAAAGAAAATGACCCAAAAAGTTTATATAAATAATTAAAGAAAACAATGTACATACATACGTACTTTCTGCATAAGAATAAATGTTACATACATATATCAATGAAATAAAAAGTTAATTTGGTGATATCAATTACGAATTTAAAACAGCAGCCTTCAACTTCTTGCCCTAAATAATCAAAATATCTGCAAAAAATTGTTTACATACTCGTATCGTAAATCTCGAGTTTGACAGCTTGCTGCGTAAAAAATAATGTAAACACCAAGCTTGTTTTGGCTGAGATTAATCTTGTATCATGTTGAGACCTAAAAAAAAGGTTTTATACGTGAGAGACCAAACGAAAATGACACACTGTGCGTCGCATCGGAAAGAATCAAACCGGTCGATTTCTTATCGATAAATTTTTTTCTCGGCTTATACAGAACTATAATATTTGAAAGGCAAGCAAAATAAATAATGTCTTTCTAAAGTATTTTTTAATCTGCATTTCACTAACCCATCTAAGTAATCTGATAGGTCTGCAGCTTTTAGAATTATTATATAGAATAGAATATTGGAATCTTATACACAATAATTCAACATAATTCAATGCGCCTAATAGATTCATTGTTACCAAATGCACGCATTTTCCATAAAAGAGCTTGATGCCAGACTATAAGAAATGCTTTTGAAATACATATGTATCAAGCACAATAATCTAACATTCTCCAAAATGATGTAAAGATTTTTGACACTTCAGTGAGATAAATCTCTATATCACCAGTGCATCGATTGCTACCATAGTGATTGCACGTGAACATGCCACGTACAACTGACCATGAGAAAAACATGGATTTTCTAAGTTGAAACCACAAACAATAAAGGATTGGCGCTGTTATTTGTTAATCGTCATGGGGAAGTCAAGACGAATCGGGAACTTAATTCGTTTAAACTCAAAGGGCATATCCGTTGGGATCATTGGAATTCTAGGAATGAGAACTAACTCATCGTTAAATTTTCCTTTTAGTATCGTCGCGCGAATCACATTACTCATCAGTTTTCTTATCATTGGTTTAGAATGCGAAGCATGATAACTACCGAGCCCGTATTCGGTTGTAAATTGTGCGTAAGCCAGGCACATCCGAGGAGTTTAAAAAGTCAGTTGAATCGTTTGTTACATACATCATCATCATCGGCTCGCCAACCGGGTTCCGGTCCTGGCCTCTTTCAACAAGTCTCTCCACCTATCCCGGTCTCTAGCCGACGCACGCCATCCAGTTGCGCACCCCAAGGCTTCGGGCGTCCTGGTCTACGACATCTCTCCAGCGCAAGCATGGTCTACCACGCTGTCGTCTACCATAGAATGTAGAATGTACCACAAAGAACTTTCCGAGCAGATTCCTCTTCGCTCATGCGAGCTAGGTGTCCTGCCCACCGGAGTCTACGGAGCTTAATTTTTGTCACGATATCTGCTTCTAGGTAGATTGCGTACAATTCATGATTGTACCGTCTCCGGAATCGTCCTTCCTCACATATGGGGCCAACAATTCTCCTTAAGACTTTTCTCTCGAACGCAGCTAAGAGGTCGGAGTGCCTTTTGCTAAGCACCCAAGTCTCGGATCCATATGTGAGTACTGGCAGGACCATGGTCCTGTACAGCAGCAGTTTTGAAGTTATGGTGAGATTTCTGGATTTGAAGAGCTTTGACAGACTGTAGTAGGCTCTGTTGGATTTGAGAAGCCGCCCGCGTATTTCTTCTTCTATATTGTTATCCGCTGCTACTATTGACCCAAGGTATTTAAAGGATTGCACCACTTCAAATTCGTGCTCCGCTACCTTGATTGTTTGACCAACTGTTCTTCTCGCATTCGACGCCACCATGTACTTTGTTTTACCTTCACTAATGTGCAGCCCCAGATTTTGTGCCGCCTGCTCGATCTGGATGAAGGAATCTTGTACAGCTTGTTCGGTTCTTCCGATGATGTCAATGTCGTCTGCGTAAGCCAGTAACTGGCTGGACCTGTTGACGATGGTCCCTCTTTGTTTGTTTGTAGCCAGTTTGTTACATAGCCAGTCAATAAATTGGATTGAATGCAGAGTACCAACGATTTGATTCTGAATTATCAAGCTTAAGTCATTCACATCTTTATTCTTAGCCGCCAAAATTGCTCGCTCGCTTAACCATTAGTTATTTTTTGGTTGGCAAATGATGTTTGGGAATACTTTGCTGATGAGATCGTCTTTTGATGAGACGAAATTGCAAAAATTCAGAAGAAATGAAATCAACCCGCTCGATTCTCTATTAAATGCGTCATTCACTCCGCGCACAACATATCTTCGATCGAGAGCAAAGCCCGGTTATGCATCTCCTCATTCGCCTCAAGAACAGGATTTCTTGAACTGACACAAATTCGATGTAAAATGTCTTCTGACATGTTGTCTTTTTATTTGTTCCACAGGTCACGTGGATTAGATGGGAAGCATGTAGAAATGATGATAGCAAATAATGTACGTATCTGACTTGAGATGCAGGAATAATTGCTTCAGCGATTGTCGTGTCCCAATACGTTCTTTAATTAAATATTTGACAGTTAAGAAATCCATGAACATTTTGTATGGGAAAATGTTTTTTTCTTTTATTTTTTCGTCAATTTTCCATTTTTTTAATAATTGTTCTGCTATTAGGAACGGAGATAAATGCAAAAATTAAAAACCATGAAAATCGGTCCAGCCGTTCTCGAATTATAAGTGTTTGAACAAGACCGACTTCGTTATATATATTAAGATGTCACACCCGTAGTTAACGTCTATGAAAAGTTGTAATGAAGCATAACAATGTACCCCCTTATGTATGTATGTATGTTGGTGTACGTGCATGATAATTTAGCTTGAAAATAAATACTCACCCAACACAGTACGTTCACATGGCATATGCTCAGTGGCTCACCCACCACAAGCTTCCTCCACCAACTGATAAGCTCCAACATAAAATCTAAATACCTCTCGGCTAAGATCTCATACATCTGTTAATGCAAGCTTACTTACGTACCTGATATTTAATCATAAAAATAAATACTTAGCGAAACGGCAACATGCTCCCATAGCATGAGCACACCGAAAGCTGTGACCATCATCTGATTAGGAATTAGATTATCACCCCAGTCATATGAATTCCTGACAACATTTGAACCAACAACAACTAGGTATGGTAAATGTAGATATCGAAAAGCTTATCAATCAGTAAGTTGATTGTGAGTTCCCAATATTTTGTTATTTTTTTCGCCCTGAACTACGAGTATCTGAATCGAAGCTTATTAAGTCACTTACACTTACACTTTCTAACACAATTTTTGCCTATGGTTATTTTGACTTTGATAGTTCCCCGAAGAAAATTTAAAACAAAACTGTCTAGTTTGAGCTATAAGAGCTTTGGACATATCTAATAGGAAATAGCAATTTCACAAATGGATTAAAGTCCTTTGTCCAATTTTATGTTAAGCCACTTGAAAGAATAAGTGAAAACGGACCATACATCATAATACCTTGTCGAAAATTATAATTCGGAACATTAAAGATTCTTCTTGGTTTTTCTGGAAAATATGATGAGAGACAGCCATACCAAATCGACAAAAGCTTTCTTTAAGTAAAAGAATTCCAAATCAGCCGCCCAAAACACATTACAAGGAAGCCATGAGTTTTTTTAAGAACTTTATTCCACCGACAAAGGTTGTAGCCTTGTAACCGTCAGAAAATTTATTAAATCGAAAGCGCCTTGACTAACAACAGCAAGTACGTACGATACAGTCGTGCATATTATTTTTGAAGGTTTTTCTTAAAAAAATTGACATCAAAATAAAACCATAAACATTACGCCCACTGATAAAGGCGCAATGCTTATCAATTGCGTAGGTTAATTAGTGGGTATATTGAATTTCGAATCAAATAATAATTGAGAACACTCAAGACTGAACATACTCGTAGTATACGGATCTCTGCGAATAGCAATTTGCTTGTAGTTATTTTGATCGCGATCAACGTCGTCGGATGTAAGAAAATATAATGTCCCAATATTATTGTCTACTCGTGTGTTGTGTTTTTATTGGACTTATCAATTTAAATAAAGCCGAAAAAGTTGAATCTGAACCATCTTCCCGTATTGATCGACTTTTGACTCTTCAAACTCAGTTACATACACTTCAAGACGATATTTCATCTTCAATAACAGCTCTCCAAAATGCTAGAAACAGCGACTTCAGAGCTTTGGATTCTTCTGCCATCGAAAAGAAATTCCATTTTTTAAATAAGGAACTAGATAACATTAGAAATACTCTAGAGAACCGGTATGATAGTGGATCATTAAGAAGCTTTCCGTCAAATCCCAAGGAGTACAATAAGGATGAAATACCATCGGACATAATTGCAGATATTAGAGAACAACATTTCGAATCGGCTGAAGAAAAACTAAAAAAAATCAACAACCTGGAAGAGGTTCCGATAGTCATTCGAGAAGTGTATGAAAATAATTCGAATAATTTCGACCTCTTAGCGAAATTTATTGAAAGCTTAAGCGACATCAATTTGATATACGCCTCTGTGAAAGCTCTTCAAAGTGAAATTGTTGAAAATGGTCATTCAAATCCCTTCAAATGCATACGTTTGTCCAGAGTTTTAGAAACCAGATTTATAAACTATCCGAAAACCGATTATTTTACAAAAGAGTTTGGACAATTGACTAATAATAAACTTAAAGAGGCAATTCGACATTTCACACTTGAGGCTTTAAATGCTGCTGTGACAAAAGCTGATATTGATGGACACGAAGAAATGAACAATTTGGCTGCTGCTGTATATCATTACGATCCGTATCAATGGGAAGACATTATTTACGAGTTTGTGAATTCCAATATTGACAATGTTTCAAAAGTCCTTGATGTTATTAATAGCCACCCATTGATCGAGCAGAGAGTGAGTGGAGTGAATATAGTGTACTGGTCAATACAATTCAAACACAGTCCGAAATCTGATGAGGTCATTAGAATAGCTTCGATTCTCAAAGAAATACGTTCAGACAGTGAGTTTCAAAAAGCAAACCCCCTACTGAAAGAATTGGTGGATAAAATAATCGAGAATCTTCCAACTTGTGCCAGGAATCTCTTTTTCCTACCTTCGACGTGCCTTTGGAACCCAGATACAGGTCTGTATCTAACAGCTGCAAACTCAAGCCAGAAAAATGAACATAAACGACGACAGATATTCATAACGGATCCTTTGCCAGGAAGTCATTGGTATTTTAAAAAAATTGACAATTATTTTGTAATATCAAGTAGATCTTACGAAAAGGAGTTATTGCATGCGACAAACACGAAACATAGTTCCAAATTACGTCATGTTTTTAGTCGGTTGCCGAAAAGTCATACAAAAATCGAAGAGCGTTCAAAGTGGTCTATAGAACTGAATAACGATATTTGTTATGTGAAGAGTACAAAGTACAATGAATATCTGATGACATCGAATTTGAGATATGTATTTACATGGGTGCCTAAGACATTTTACGGAGAGCCTCAATTTCAGTGGCAAATTAGGAATTGTAATTAAAATTATATTAAAGTTCTTTTTATGAATTTTGTTAATAAAACTGGCAGTTTTGTAATTACAACTAAAGATTACGTGCTTGGTGCTTGTTAGTTTTTTTAATTATTACTGTAGTGAAGCATTCTTCACTCGGCATAAAAGTCCCAGAGTAAGTAAACAATTATAATTTTGATTCTAATCGACAGTTACCATGTTGTGGGCAAAATATTTCCTATATAGTTTGGGAATTTCGAATCTTGTAGAAAATTTCACATAGAACAAGAATAAAGTAAAGAAAAGTGTCATTGCTCATAGCTCCTACTGCGCGTAGATGATTTTGTTGGACGAATCTTCTTTGGAACTCGTACAGTTGCAAGCGTAATGTAAGATCTCGATATACGCAAATCCGCTGGCCCCGATAGTATATCTCTTTGTTTCTGAAGAGGTATTCTTCAATGCTGGCAAAACCACTGCGTAAGCTTTTGCATCTCTCCTATTCTACTGGTCTTTTTCCGAGTGGAAAGCAAAGAGCATTTGTCCAGCTAGTCCCTAAAAAAGGCGAATCTTCTTACCACTCAATCGGACCATACCCGGATATGAAACAATGTACAATGTACACTGTGCTAAACTATGCAGCTTATTGACTGGTGCTGAAGCGCCATCTAATTTGATTTGATCGAGTGATTATCCAGCTATTGTACACCATGAACCCCCGACCCGACAAAGCTCCGCTAACTCGCCGTGTAAACAATATAATATGACAAACAAACAATAAAAAATAAACAATACAATTTGTCATGCAAATACTTAAGATATGTTGATATCTTTGCCACCGTACTCACCTTGTAGACCAGCCCACTTGAATACCAGATGTTGCTGGTCAAAATGCCCCTACTTTTGACTTGTTTCTTACTTATCACCTTGATGAGTATACCATGAAGGTAACTGCTCCATTCGGGACCTCGGAACATTGTGCAATATCAGTCAATTTCTCGTGCCCCATCCATCCAGTTAAAGAAAATCATCCTACTAGGATCGTTGGATATTTTTTTTTATATTATACGCGCACTCAAGGGGTTATGACTACCCTTATAATGTTAAATACACAGTGCGAGCAATTAGGAAATTAGGATAGGATTAGAAAGGAGATACCGATGCACATTGGTTTTGAATGTCTGCACATTGAAATGACTGTAAAAAGGCTATCAGATTGAGAAAAGCAAGTTTCCGCTCTTACAATGCCAACACAACTAAGGAAAAAAACTGCAAAAGCATACACAAGTCTGAAACCATTGCAACTTAAAGCAGAATGTCCCCCTATGCGATTGTGCTTGAATGGCACTTTCATCAATGAAACCTAAAAGCTGACAGCACTCGGTATGTATGTCAACGGCAGCGATCTTCATTGGAATGACCACATTCTCGAGACCGTTAAAAACCCTGATAAAAGCTAAGGATCTCAATATGTTAGAATTTGTCGACCCTTCAGATCTGACTACAATTTATACGTTTATACGTTCAAAACTCGAGTATAACTCACATCTTTGGACAGGTAAAGCCCAAACTTCTCTTCATTTATTGGATAGAATTTAGAACATGGCGTTAAAGACCAAATTCCCTACAATTTATAAAATACAAGAACGTTTGACTTCAACATGTTCTAAGCAAAGCTCAGCTAAATAATATGAAAGCGTTAGCGCAAAAACATGCGATAAAACAAGAGACACATCAGCTTGAATGAAAGAGGATTAGGTATAGTATTAGTAAGCAGGTAAAAGTTGTGTGCGTTCTCTTTTTTGTTTACTTGTATGCAGTAGAAAGAACAAGGAATGCGTCTGCTTACTTGTGTCGTTATTTGATTGGGATTTAATATCTAATGATATTTAGTTAGATATTGGGGGCTATCGTGAACAAAATTTCCCTCGGAATTTTCCCCATCTTCGAAAATTGGAAAGCTCAATACTTCTGCACTGTTCATTGTAAGCTGGCGATTGGACTTTTTAAATGAGAGCCAAGGTCACTATGAAACTTAATTCCAAATATCAATAAATTGCAAGGGAAACTTTTATTTGAGATGACAATTTTGAAAGTTGGGAACAATTCCCAGGGAAATTTTATTCACGATAGGCCCCATTAAATCCCAAAAGTTTAGTGCGAAATGAACATAAACATTTAAGCATTTAACACTGATATCGAGTTTTGAGATTTAAGATCAATGTGAAATTAATAAAGTATTTTCTATTTACGTGGATTTTTAATTTGAGTAAATATAGATACACGAGAATGTGATCGTGTTTTTTTTATATGTATCTTAGGGTTGTCCTTATATTGATTTTGTAAATTTTAATTCTTTTCATTTAGAGGCCAAAATTAATCTGTTTCGTCTTTAACCGAGGAAACTACATTGAGTTTTTAAATGTATTGAAACAATACGAAACGGCAAAGGGTTTTAAAGGTACCTCAATGGCAAAATGATTTGATCAAAGCCGTTCCTGAGCTTTTAAACAGTCATACATCAACAAAAATTAAACAGTCAGATTTTGTTGCTATTATGCTTGAGGAGTGTTCTGAAATTCAAATGAAATCCCAATTATCCGTTGTGTTTCGGTATTTCTTTAATAAGAACATCCATAAAACTCTCGTTGGATTTATTAATGTAAGCTATGGGCTAACAGCAGAAGATTTGTTTCAATTAGTTACAGCTCTATTGCAGAAATATGACATTGAATATAAAGTTATAGCCCAGACTTACGATGGGGCTTCCGTTATTAGTGGTCATTTGAATGGAATTCAAATACAAGTTGAGAATGTATGTCCCAATGCTGAATTTGTCGACTGTTATGCACACGTCTTGAATTTGGGTGCTGCCTCAAGGATTAACCAACATAAGAGTGCAGGATTTTGTTAGCACTTTGAATAGGATTGCAAAGATCGCATGCTCTTAAAGAATTTTTAAAAATTTTTGGTGTCATATTTCAAGGTAAAGTAATCAAATGTTAAGATTTGTCAATTTTAAATAATTTTTTTCATTTAAAACAAAAAAATTACAGTTTTTCAAAGACAATTTGCCGTGTAAAACATTGCACAAACGAAAAATGTGAAATTATTAAAAAAATGATTTCAGAATGTAAAACTTATAGAGAACTTCGACGTTTTGTTGACTGTTCCAACAAAATTATTCGAAATTCAATAATATACGCACCCAAAACCGAAACTCGTGGGCGAAAACCAGTAATGTCGAAAACTCTCATCAGACGCCTAGTCCGAGAAAGCCAAAAAAAATCCTTTCAAGCCAGCAACTGAGCTCAAAAAAGACCTGAATATTACAGCTTGCGTTAAAACCGTTCGCCACAGGTTGAGAGAACATAAATTAACAGCGTGTAGTCCCAGAAAAGTCCCTCTTTTAACCGTAAAACATGCAAAAAAGCGTTTAATGTTTGCAAGACAGCATTTTAACAGGCCAGCAGCGAAATAGCGTAACGTTTTATGAACGGATGAGAGCAAAATCGTGTTGTTTGGATCTCGTTCATACGTAAGAAGACCTCCAAAAGCGGAATATAACCCCAAATACACAAATAAAGTGGTTAAACACGGAGGTTCAAGCATAATGGTGTGGGCTTATTTTTCCTACTATGGAGTTGAACCCATATACTGGATTAAACCCATCATGGATCAACACGTCCACGTAAATATTTTGGAAAATGTTATGCTCCCGTATGCAGATGAAGAAATGCTGCTTTTGTGGGTCTTCCAACAAGATAATGACCCCAAGCACACCAGTAAAAAGGCAAAAAAATGGTTTGGAGATCATTCAATTAATGTAATGGAGTGGCCAGCGTAATTACCTGACCTAAATCCCATCGAAAATCTGTGGGCCGACGTAAAGAAGGCAGTCTCAAATATTAAAAGGACCAGCAACGAAGCACTCTGGGCTGCAGTTAAAGCGTCCTGGGAGAATATTCCTAATGAAAGGTGTCAAAATTTAGCTAATTCAATGACGAGACGTTGTGAAGCAGTAATAGCCAATAAAGGTTATGCAACGAAATATAAATTTTGTTGGACTACCTCTAAGGAATAAAATCATAGAAAAAGATTTTGGATTTTTACGATGGTTTAGTAGTTAAGTTGTACGATGAAGCAATGGCGCTATTTTTTTACCGCTTATTTATTTGATTTGTTGGAGAAAAAAAGTTGATAAATAAAAATTTAAATTCGTTTTGAAATGTGTTGTTTTAACTTTATAAAAACTTTTTGTTTATTCAAAATTTTCTTCGATATATTGGCATACATATTATTTTGCAACGAAATTTGATTCTCGTAATGGTGCTATTTTTTTTACCGCAGCTGTATATAAAATGATGAAAAAAATACATGGGAAAGCAATGATCGAATGGTTGCCTGTAAATTCCTGAAAAGCTTTGAAACTGTTTTTCTTTTGAATGTGTTTTCAAAACTTTTTTTCAAACTCAGGCATGCCTGCTTATTAATACACACTTTAAAACAGCAATTTACACATTATATTTTGTATAAACCAAATAAAAAAGCTAAATGAATTTCTTAAATTTCAAAGAAACGAAGGGTTTCAGGAAATTTGGAAATCAACCTTGCAGGCTGTTTAACACATGCTGAAAAACGAAAAGCTCGAAATTATCAATTTGATATAAATGAAAAAAAAAATACAGATTGTTCCTTGAAATAGTTGACAATTTAAGCATGCAGATATCAGAAAGGTTTGCGTCCTTTGAAAAACTGAAAGATTTTGGTTTATTGAACGGGAACAAATTTATTACAAATATCGCCAAACAAAAAAAAACAATTTTCCTGAAAAAGTAATTAAAAATCTAATTACAAGCTGACGAAACGCTATAGAGCGCTTCTTTTCTGCTTTGAAGATGATAAAAACGTGCCTTCGAAGTACTCAAGGTGTCTATCGAAAAGGCTCTTTTGAAAGAGTTTAAAGAAAGTGACGAATCTTATAATCAAGTCATCGAAAATTTTGCTACTGTTGAACGACGATCCAAATTTATGTATCGATACATTTTTAAACCTTTTATCTGATGTTATTAATTTATGAAATATTGTTTGTGTTTTTTGTCCTTATTAATAAAATTGAATTTTTTTTTAAACTTCATACTCATACCTCGGAGCTAACCCAATACTAAATATCAGGAATCGCCACTGATCTTTGTAGTTATTTTGTTGCACTACCCGTCCAAGGTATAGGTACATACATATACATTTCTCCAAGCAGTTTAGCAAATAAAATTCCGTTATATACAAACTTTAGGGACTTAAACATCGAATATCAGCCATTTATTAAAATCATCTACGAATCCTTACAAAAATAAGAGACAAACAAAAATACATACATACTTATCGGGCTACAATTACAAGCAACGTCTGACCCACGTCTCGCCTTCTCACCTTCTCACCTCTGCAATTTCTATCATTTCGGTTTGGTTTCTTGGTCATTGACGTATCGCACATAGATTGTTGGATCGTGGGCAGTTGGCGGTGGAGTCTCGAATTCGTCCAAATAGGAGCAAGCTATGGCTAGAGTGCTGCCATCGTTGGAGAAGTGCAACGAGGCAATGGAAGTGTCGTACTGATGGAACTGGCACAGTCGTTTCTTATTGAATCCGTCCCAGATGTTGACGAAGCCATCCGAGCCGCCCGTGGCGAAGGTGTTGTAGACGTTGTGGAAGCTGATGGCATTCACGGGATATATGGTCTCCATGTTGTCCTCCTTGTTCCGATGACACTTGAAGGCGAACTTCTTCTTTTGAACTTCCGGATCGGGGTCAAAGTATTCGACGGCGACTCGGCCCTCAATCGAGCTCATAACATAGCCCTCTTTGTTGGGATAGATGCGAATGCTTCGCGTTTGGTACTTCAACGAGGATTCCCGCTTCATCATATATTGCGCCATATTGCGAAGGTCCCAGATGAGGACCTTTCTGTCAGAAGTGGCAACAACTATCTTCTCCTCTTTGACACTCATCGAGTAGACTTTGCCGTTGCTTTGTTCGTAGGTGCCGACGCATTGCTTGTCACGCACATCCCACAGTTTGATGGTTTTGTCCCAGCTGCCCGACAGGATGCCATTCACCTTGTCCACGTATTCCACACAGCGAACGGCCATTTCGTGGCTGCCTACGACGCTCTCCGTGTGAGTGTTGACATCGAAGAGTTTGAGTTGGCCTTCGAGGCTGCCACTGACGGCATGAACGATGTCCTGAGCAAAGAAATCATTTTATTCAATTCACACACCGATCGACGGCGGAAATTCTTACCACAAATGCGACATCGAGAACTGGGACATCATGGACGAACTTTTGGCGAAGAGAATTGTTGACCACATCGTAAAAGCGGACAGTTCCGTCCCACGAAGACGAAATGAGATATTGATTTGAGTCGGGGCCGAATTTCACGGAAGATATGACATCGGCTGGTGGATTGTTGAGTTTGATCTCTGTGGGGCGACCCATAGTGTGGAAATTCAGGTTTGATTCAAGATTAGTAAATTGCTGGTGTTTAGAGATTAATTTTGAAAAAGTCAAGAAAATTTTATACGAATCCGTTAATGGTTGGCTTGGGAAAGTCTGTTTTGGCGTTTTTCAAAATTCAATGAAAGCTAGTTGACGTTTGAATTGTCATAACAGAAACTTTTTTGCGATTGAAGCGCCACATATTAGAAGATAGGTTAACAAAAACTAACAGGGGTGGTATAAGTTTTGTGAGTACATTCAAGTTATTTTCCTTTGGGCAGCCACGGCACTCCCAACGGTAAGTACACCTTTCATTTGTTCTTCGAAGTGATGTAGTTCGAGCGTTTTGGGCTTCTCGATGTCATTTAGAATTGCACTGCACTCTGGATAAAAATATATCTTGTTCTTAATGTTCCGATTACTTACCAAAGCATTTACTTGAATAACTAAGTTTTGTAAATTAGGGAGGTCGAGTTTTTATATTTCATTGGAATTGTGAAAAGTGAAATTTCATCCGATACAACTTGCCGTTTGACATGTATAAAGGAAAATTCTTGGGGTTGGTTCATAAAACGTTACAGATGTCAACCAATCTGTTTCTTTGTATGAAAAAGATAATAAATAAGAAAAGTTTTCCTGCACATTCTAAGGCTAGGCGCGCACATTCAATTCTTAGTTGCACAACTGTTTGGTTGCTTATAGAAAACAGATGAACTATTTGGTTGAATGTCCGCGCAGGTGCATTTAATTATATGTTGCACAAAATAGCGAACTCATTTTAGGCAATCGTTAATCGTTTAGTTTGTGTAAAAACACAAACTTTTTAGTTGCTCGAACCAAGCAGTTGCAAAACTAAAAATTGGATTTGCGCGCGCCTAGCCTTATAGTTTTCAAGGGGATTTAATAAAATCAAATGAATTCTTCTTTTTCTGTTTTTGGTTGCGATGAATTGTCAAAATTTTGCTCGAGAATAATATGGTGAACAATTATTTCATTCGATAAATATTGCCAGATAAGTGCCGTATAGTTAAATCTGAAAAAAAAAAAACTGAAATGATTTTCCTGCTTGAGCTGTTTACCTTTCGACTAAAATACATGGTTTAATATAGGATTGTATAAAATTTGAAGATAAATTCGTATGGAATTTAAAATTTCGCGTGTACAAGGTTTTAAGTTCAAACTCCCTGACTCCCTGTATCTGTAAGTCTCAAAAACAAAAGGAACAAAAAAGAATTATTAACTTTCCAGTCCGCTTTATATAATATGTAATATTATATAACCACCGAGAGGTTATTTACATCTTCAAAATTATTGTATGAATATAGCTAAAATCTGTTGAATGCTGGTGGTTTATTAAATGCCCTTGTTTGGTTTTGTTGCCCCGAGGTCACACAAGCAAGTACTGGAAAACGAGTTGGGTTCAAAAACTGTCAGTCAAATTCCTACTTTTTATTTGACGTAGATGGCACGCAACTTTACAAGCAAGCTGCCTGGTTGGTTCTACATTTTATTTATATTTATTTACCCATTTCGTTTGAACGCACAAGGCACAAAAAAAAACAATATATGAATGTGAATGTAACACCACTTAAATAATTAATTTCACAAGTGCTACTGTCAAGCTACTTGCCTCTCAACTTGCCTGGCTTCGGAACTTCTATGCCAGTTGCTTAGGTTTGTTTTTGTTAGTTCATAAATTTGTTTGTGACCCTGAAGATAGTAGCCGTGTTTTTTTGGAAAAGTTATCCGTAGTACAGTTGCATTTTATATGAATAACAAATACAAACATCCGCAGTAGGATCACTGCCAATAAAAGGAGAAGTGAAATCCTGCTGCGGATAGAGATTTGACGTTTATTCGAGTATCAGCAGTGATCCTACTGCGGATGTTGTATTTGTTATTCATATAAAATACTACTGTACTACAGATAACTTTTCCAAAAAAACACGGCTAGTGTTGCAATATTATTGGAGATGGCTATATACAGGGTGCCCCACAGTCACCACCCCAAATGAAAACCATGGATTCCTGAGGTCATTTTAAGTCGAAAAACTTAAGAGGTAATTTTTTCGTTTTCGTCCGTTTTCGAGTTATAACGGTTTTTATGATTTCTGCTCTCTTTTTCCTTATCTTTGGCTTTATCTTTGCCAAACTACGTCCGATTCGTAAGATTTTTTTATAACCAATCAAGAATTTATTACAGTTTTAGTTTGTTCCAAAACTTTTTTTTCTGCGGACAACCGTTTCTCCGCAATTTTGCATCAAACCCAATTTTTTGTTTTTTAAGTTGTTTTATCACTTTGATATCACTTTATTCAAAAAAACTCGTTAATGAGTATTCATTTTTTCGCTTATTATCAAAGTCCAGTTTATTTTCTTAAAAAAAATAATTTTTTTTCCTTAAAAAGAATACTAAATGTAATTAACAAGAAATAAACAAACTAAGTGAATTTAAAAAAAAAAAATAATTTTTAAATACAAAATTAATTCAAATGAATTAAAACTTTTTCTGAGCTATTGTGGTTAAGAAAAGGACAAATTATCTAAGTTAAGATTAAATAAATAAATAATAAAAGTTAAGATTAAATAAATCTTTAGGAGTTATTCTTTTTTAACTCTAGCTGTGTTTTATTTTCCCCCAGATCTGATCCGGATTGGATTTTGTTTTCAAAATAACATGTAAAACAACAAATACAAACAAAACTTGGGCTTGTGTTGTTTTTGTTCTACATGTAATTTTGAATGAAGATCCAAAATCTGGATCAGATCTGGAGGAAAATAAAACACAGCTTCTAAGTAGAGCTCTGAACAGAGCTCGAGCATTTCGAGTACTCTCTGAGCAAAGTTTAATCAGAGCTTTCCGATTTTTTTTCAAAGACGTCGATCTTCATTTATATGACAGCTAAGTTCCCTGCTCTGAGCTTAAAAAGAAAAACGACTTATATGTTGTGTTTCTACTGCACATTAATTTTTTTGTATGAAGTGGAAGTGAGACAGAGGGCTTCACCAACAATCCAATTCGGAGATGACTTAAATATTTAAGTTAATTAACCATACCAATAATTAATTTAGTTGTCATCTTAAAGCTAAAAGGTTACCTTAGATTTGAACCCTCCATGTCTGATCACAGAATAGTAGTGATGTTTACCTTAGACGATCTTCTCACAGATAATACCTCTGGAAGGAATCTTAAGAAAACAAACTGGGGTCTTTATAAAACTGTTATAAGATCAAGCCTGGAACATATAGGCCCAACAAGTCTGAGAAATAGTCACCTTGAGTTAGATTTTATAGTAAATGAGTAAAGCGGAGCTATACAAGCTATACAAGCATTTGAACAAAGCTGCACTCTTAATAAAACTCCCTTTAGCACTTCGGCACAATGATGGATGGTTTACATATAGTGAGGAGCTGAGGTCTCCTCTGCTGCTTAACACACACTTTCCAGGCATTCAAACTTTTACAAAAGACTCTCTAGAGAGAACACTTCTTAAACCAAATAAAGAAGACTGGAAGATAGCTGTAACCATCTGTTCAAGCTAAAGGATAGACTGGGCTATAAGAACGTCTTTCAACCTTTATAATAACCAGGTGTATATGGAATCTTCCCAGCCATCCTACAGAAGGGTTAAGAAGATCATATGCCTTATCTCATTTGCATACTCCGTATTGGAATTGCTCTTAGTTATATACCAAGTCTATGGAGAAGAGCTAAGTTAATATTCATTCCCAAAATTGGGAAAAAAAAATGCAACCCATCCAAAGTCTTTCAGGCCGATAAGCTAAACATCCTTTTTACTGAAAAGGAAAAAATTGTTGACAACTTTATGTAAATAGGCTTCTCAAATTATGTCAACTGCCCTGTTTGAATTACTAATACTTTACAAAAAGCTATAGACACTAAGGAAACAGCTTTGTGTTCCTTCCTAGACACAGAGGGAGTTTTTGGTAACACCTCGATGTCGCAGCAAATAAAACCCTAGTAAGTAAAGAAGAGCAGTGTCACAAAAAGCTCATGCAATATTTAATTCAGCACACCGACTTGCTATTATAAATATTTATATTTAAGTCAAAGGGCAACACCATGCCTTTTCTATTTTCCCTCCGATTACCTGGGTCCCCTTCTTACTTGTACATATTACCCCATACCATAACTAGATGGATTGCTGAAATTCTGGGCACTAGACCAGCGAAAGCAATAGCTGGACACTCGCATCACAACAAGAGACTGTACACCCTTGCTGTGGATTCTGGCAGTGGATGAACTGCTAGAAAATTTCACCTCTCAAGGTACTTATACGCTGCAACAGTTTTGGCTGATGATATCATTATTACAGCCCTAGGGAAGTTTGCAGAAGCTCTCTTTGTTATCATCCAGAGAGGACTAACTATTACAAGGAAATGGTGTCTATCTGTAGGATTATCAATAAACCCTACAAAAACGACTATAATACCACTTACCAAGAAAAGACTTTTGCCACTCATGAAACCTATTTGGTTAGCTGTTGAAGAAATAGTATCAAAGAAAGAAGTAAAATATCTAGGAGTCATACTAGATTAGATAGTGATATCCTCTCGAATAAACATTATGTAGAATATGCCGTCGTCGGGAAAGCCACAAAACGCTTATGATATGCAAGAGACTTGCAGGGAAATCATAGGAGTGCAAACCTTATATCCATAGGTGGATATTCACCATGATGGTAAGACCCCTAGTAATATATGTTGCGGTTGCATAGCACAAAATAACCGAGTTGCAAACAACTATGAAAGCACTAGGAAATGTACAAAGGCTCGAAAAGAATTACCGAAACCAAAACATTGCCATTATGTCAGAGAGCCAAACCATACTCAAAGCACTAAGCTCATACGCCATCACGTCTAAGTTGCTGTGGGAATTTGTAGGCAGGCTTAAAGAACTTGGCAAGAACAATAATCTCTCACTTCATTGGGTATCTGGATATGTAGGTTTCCATGGAAATGAGGAGTCAGACTGCCTAGCAAACAAAGGTGCAAGGACTCTTCTAATGGGGCCACAGTCCTACTGAGGAATAGAAGAAAACAGGAGTAAAAACGAAACCAAAATAGAGAAATAGGCCAGAAGGTCCAAAAACTGGAAAGAATTCCCAAAACTGAGGCAGGTCAAACTACTTCTTGGGAACTATAACCATGATCGTTTCAAGAATTTTATATCAGCTTAAGTAGGAACAATCTACGAATAGTAACAGGACTCCTCAAGGGTCACTGTAAACTGAGATGACACATCAGTATTCTTGGCCTGGTAAACAGCCCCACATGCAGATTCTGCAACACTCATGCCGAAACCCCAAAACACATACTAGGCGGATGTGCAGAACTAATGCATCAAAGAAACAAGTATCTGGGATGCTACCAGGTAGAAGAGAGTCATTTATCCTTCCTGAAAGTAATCTAACTCATCAAATGGATAAACTTGGAGGAAGAGCTGTATGGTTTGCAACTCATCTAGCTCAGTATGGGAACGCAAACGCAATAGATCTTTACGTCGCGGTGCAAGCCCCCTTTCAATATTTATTCAATCATATTCAACTACTCTAGTGTCTAGTTACTCGTATTGAAAACACTTCTTTGTCTGTCATACTGTTGAACTTTATAACTCTCTATGTGGATTTGGCAAAATAGACTAAATCTAAGTGTACACGATTGGTAGATCTTACAATATTGTCAGACCTGACAATGTCTGACAATAATCTACCAATGAGCTGACGATTAAGTTGTGTACACGGTTGGTAGAAATTTACCAATCTATTCCAATTTATTGTCACAATTTGGCTGACAATTTATTCTTTGATAGCTGGCTTAATACCTACCAACTAATTGTAAGAGATTGGTAGATTTCCTACCAAGCGTGTACACACACAACTAATAGTCAGTTTTTGTTGGTTATGGAAACTTCTTCATTTGAATATTGGCTGCAAATTGTCTGACAATGAAAAAATTGTATGATGCTAAAATACATACATCTTACAATTTCTTCAAAGTCAGAAACGTCAGACAACAATAAAATTTGGCAAGCCTGACAATAAATTGTGTGTGTACACTGTACACGATTATGAAATGCTTTACAATTTACCGTCTTACAATTAATTGTCAGATACATTTTCTGACAATTTATTGGAAGATTACACGGTTGTCAGCTAGCGTACACATGATTGTCAGATTTCTTACAATTAATTGACAGACAATGATTTATGAAATTAATTGTCAGACAAATTTCATGACAATTAAAATTGTAAAACTACACGGTTCTTAGACATTTTAAGCATGTTTTTGACTGAATCCCAACTGAACACTTTTTTTGATTCTGAAGTTTTTTGTGATTGTATATGTGAAACCTCAAATGTGGACAATAATGATAATCAAGAATAAATTATGTATATGTTGAAAGATACACTTCGCACAATTAGCATACAAAAAATCACAGCTGTTGAGTTTGACGTTTAACTACTTATATGAATGTGTGAGTGCCTCTGGTTTCGATTCTGATTTCAAATCCAGAAGCAAATTTCTCTTCTTTTCAGAATCAGAACTGTCATTTTTTCCCAAATGAACACTTTCAGAAGAGTCCAGAAGGCTTCCGGATTACCAAATAAAAACGACATTAGCTTAACTAAATGACAGCCAATTTGACAGATGTAGCTTCAGCAAATATATTTGGAAAACCCTTTATTTTAGGCCAATATCCCTGGCTAAAGTTTACTTTCACATACTATATGGAAAAGCAAAAAAAATCATTTTTTTTTTTAAATTAATTATATATTTTTAAATACGTACGCATTAACAGTTAACTATCACATGCTACACACCGAAAAGATATTCTTAATTTTATAATTTATATCCTTAACTATTTATTTTACAACATTTACTATCTATAATCTACTTAAAAACAAATCAAAATTATTTAAAAGCTTGAATTTGTAAAAATGTACAATGTGTTTGTGTATTTTCTAAATCTACAATTAAAATACTAGGGTTATGTATGTTGGTGGTATATCATATTTGTGTATGTAATGGAAGAACATTGAGAACACTTTTATGTATTTTCTACTACTTTCAGAGATATAAATGCTGTAGGTATGGTTTTTTGGCCAAATGTGGAATAGTTGGCTGTTTCCAGTGTATGACGATCTTGAATGATCATTTATTTTAAGTCTTGATCTCTGTATTTTCGAGACAGTTTCTTTGATCCTTTGGTTTTTTTGGTTTTGTAAACATCACTCAGTGTACTAAGGGCAATGCAGAATTGGGCTAAATAATAAGTTAGCATGACAAAAACCTGCAGGAAAGATAACATCATTAGAGGTTAATTATGGACACTTCTTATGCTTTTGACATACCCACGCATATGGGACGGGCTGCACGAACATGTCCACCGAAATCAAAGTATCCGAGATGACAAACAAGACACTTCCAACGGCGCCGATAATTGTAAAGACATTCGTTCTTTCCGTTGCTCGGACAATTGCACGCCAGCACATTGTCGTCAGTAGAAAAGCGTAGATTGGGAGACCAATCTTTATTTCAAAACTGAGGGAATTGAAGATGAAGAGAATCACTGCAATTAAATTAAATAGTGTTTAGTGTTTTTTTTTTTATTCAAAGGAAAATATTTGTACTTACTTCCAGTAGCGATAGCATACAACGGCATTCCAATTTTAAACTTCCAGGGCTTCAATTCAAAGGCAGTTATGTAGAATAATTGAGCGATGCCAAATACTGCCATTCCTTGTGGAAAATGATCATAATTTAGGAAGCCGTCTCCAATGCAGGAGAAAAATAGTCCAGTCAACACCATTTGAGAGTAGTTGTACCTGTGTGAAAGTTTTTTTTTATATTGAAAAAGATCGGATCATGGATTTGACCTTACTCTATAGTGCTATTGAAACCTTTCGCAATAACATAAACTCCGAGTGATACTATCGGGGCACATTTTAATATTGTTGATACCCTGAGGTCCCTCTTGTCGTCACCAAAGCCAAAGTAAAACAACATAAAAATTATGAAAGATGTAAACTTACCGAGCTCACGTAAAACCTGAAAATGAAGAAATAATACTAGTTAAAAAACCATTTAAATTGAGTAAGACTTAAAATATTCTTATGGAACCTCTGGTATCCAAGTACCCCAGAATCAGTTTTCTCGTGTTAAGTTTCGACCTCAGAAACATTTAGCGAAGCAATTACCTTCAAATGCAAAACTCTTATACCAGGTGGCGCAAAATTAATCATCCAATTTTGTTTTTGAATTAATATTTTACTAAATATAAAAAAAAATGTTTTCGAGTCTTTATTTGGACCTTCACAATTTTTTCTGTTGATGATATCCGTCAAGTGGCTGCCGCCACTGTTGAAAACTGCACGTTTCTGGTGATAACTGTTCGCATTCCTGTCGAATATTCTCTTTAAGGATTGCGATTGTCTAAGGCTTGTTGGCATAAATTCACGACTTCAATCAACCCTAAAGAAAGAAGTCTGGGGTGGTTAAATCGAGCGATCATGCTGGCCATGCCTTATCACCAAAACGGGAGACTACGCTACCCAGGAAACGTTTGCTTTATAATATCCATTGTGGCTGGTGCTGTTCGTACGGTTGCACCGTCTTGTTGAAACCACATGTTTATTAAGCTCCCCTAATCGAATTCCGGCAATAAAAAGTCTTTCATCAAGGTCCTGGAGCGTTCGTCAATAACAGTGACCACATTTTCAATGGTATCCTCAAAAAAATACGAGCCGATCACTCCTCGCGCGTTAACGCCGCACCACACAGTGGCTTTGAGCGGATTTAATGGCTCTTCGTGCGTCACACGTCCCTCTGGTGATGTCCAATCGCATGGCCCGTCGCCTGGTTCTCAGAGATATTGGCAGCCACAGCCGCGATATTTTCGGCCAAACGACTAGTCCGGTGGTTGCCACAATCTGCATGGTCTCCTGTAGTTCCAGTTTGATCGAGTCGAGTAGCTAATCGCCGGAATGTTTGCCCAGTTGGCCATTAGGAAATCGACATCGAAATTCACACTCAACCAACACCACCGACCAATAATTGGTCAAAAAATCGACGCAATTATTCCCGGCTCTTGCGGAGTATGGCGCTCCATTGCTTATCTGTTTGTATTCTGCAGCTGTCCAGTTCACAAATGTCAAATATGATTGACGTACGAAGCCATTTGCAAAAATTATAACATCTTCCGATACGGTGATTAATTTTGCGCCACTGAACTGTACAGTATTGAAAAACTTTATTGCAAATTGAAGACTTTCTGTAGAAAAACTAAACGGTCGTGATAATTGAGATTCGTGAAAGTTTGCGGACAAAACGTACCTCGAACTGGAAGATCTTTGGGACTGTGTCGAAAATGAGGCTGGATCAATACCCTATCCGAAGAAATTGAATATTTTTGAATGCAATATAATTTTAAATTCTTGGTAAAAATAGTTACAGCCCTTAATGAGAAAGTCTAGAATAAAAACAACGGTTCTGACAGGTACCGTTAATAACATTTGTTCAGCCAAAATGTAGTCCATAATAGCACACTTCTTTTATCAAAATCGGTAGAGCCGTTTTCAAGATACTCGTATATAAAATTTTACATGAATGCAGTATGGCAGCTATCGTTTGTTTTGCAGCTAAGCGAAATTAAAATTTTCTTCTAGGGATCATGGAAGACCCCCTTAAGTACCGAGTTAAATATCTCCAGTGGATTAGGCTTTACACCCCGACTCCACAGGAGATAAATTCTCTCAGGATGCTCATCATGATATGAAATCTCCAATGGAGACGCGATATTTCCTCTTATGATGGGATGTCAGCGATCTATGTCAGCGGTTTTGTCTTGATATAGATGCCTGATATGAAATTTGACAGATGTTTTTTTTTCGTACTTTTGTCTCATTATTTCGTGTCTTCTCATTTGGTTGGTTCTTGTCAAGTACTCCGTCGGCAAATATTTTTTTTTTATTTTGTAAGTAAATACATTAATGTGTCATGTTATTCATTTGTTCGTGCGTTAAGTTATGTTTTGTGTTATTTATTTATACTTTAGGTAGATGTGCATTCTTTTTTTGCAAATATATATAATTTTTGTTAGTTTTACGTTTTGCTAATTTCTGTTGTCCGCACAAAACAGGTCCCGTGCAGTAGGGATAGAAATGAAAAATCATGACTTAATTTGCCCAGCGAAGCAATAAGAAAATTTAGAGATAGAGATATCAGACATTGAGTTGGAGAGACAGATATCTTGTGGAGTCGGGGTGTTACGTCAAAGTACAAACATACAGACGGAATTACCGGACCCACTTTTTTTCATCGATTTTGCAAAACTTGCCCTATAGTCCTATGAGCAATTTTTTAGATGGTTTTCTAACATTTACTGGCAATTTTTTTTTGTTTAACCTTTAAAATATTGTTAACAAACTCCTAAGTGCTATTTTTCAATTCATAATTTCAAAATATTGCTATGTATTCGAAATATTGAGGTTTCAAAAAAATGTTTTATATTTTTTTATAAATCCAAAAAATGTATGGGTTGTTTTTGGTCTTAAAAAAAAAGGAGATACAAACGTGTAGTGGGAATTTTTCAAGAACACTTTCTACATGACTTAAATAAAATCTGAATTGTCATTTAGACTTTAGTAGAACAGACAGACAGGCAGGCAGAATTGCGAAACCCACTTTTTCATCTTCGATATCTGTCGAGTCTTATTAAAATATCGCGTTCGATTTTTCTGCTATCTAACTTTGCAATTTTCATACATACATCACAAGTAAAATCAATTAACTTAATTAATAATAAACATATCCACTTTTGTTTGCAAGAATCGGTTTTTGTATTTGACTTGAATAATGGCCTAGTCACATAACTATGAGGTACACTGTTCATATTCATCATGGACATAATGTAACAAATTAGTGGGTTATAAATAAATAAAATTGGTTTTAAACTTATCTCTGATAAGTATTGTCAAATGAAAAAATCTTACTTTAAAGACTGATAGAAGACAATATATAGAAGACAATATAAAGTGAAAGGAATATTATTCAAACCATTGGACAAAGAAAAAATCGTAATATACATTCGTAAAAAAAAATCGAACTCGAGTTTTTGATCAAAGTTGACATTACGATGATAGCGAAGACGAAAAAGGTGGGTCTTGCAATTCTGTCTGCCTGTCTGTCTTTTCAACTACAGCCTAAACGACTACGCTGATTTTCTTTAGACTTGGTAAATAGTATTTCTTATTTTCTCCCCCAACAAATTTTTTTATTTTAAACGCACCACCACATTCAGTTGCTCTTATTACGCTTTCAAAAAGTGAAATAAGACCAATTTGGACTTAATTCTCAAAATCATTTGGCCTTATTTCACTTTGTCAAAGTGAAATAAGACCAACTACTGAAAATTGGCCTTATTTCACTTTATCAAAGTGCAATAAGGCCAATTTTCGAAAGTTGGCCTTATTTCACTTGGCCTTATTTCACGGCACCTTTATGAAGTTAAAGCTAGGTAATGTTTGAAAAAAAAAATTAAAAATTCCAAAAAATGTATATTAATGCTACTCCCCTTGGAAAGCCGACGAACTCGCCAGAATTGGAACGGAAATGCCTATCTTACCCGAAAAGGTAAATATAGGTATGCCCATAGCTACAAGTAAACTTATGCTGAAACGAATCGCTCTGGAACAATTAAACACAAGATGGCTTAATACATACTACCACTTGTATGGCGGCCAAACAAATCTGGCCTAAACTGGATCCGAAACGGTCAAAATGTCTTTTGTCCCTCAGTAGATCTCAGATCAGCTCCGTCATAGGTGTCATAACTGGACACTGTCTCATAGGTAGACACGCCGCACGACTCGGTGTGCTATCAAACGATTTTTGCAGGAGTTGCTTGGACGAGGAGGAAGAGGAGACAATCCCACACCTTCTTTGTACATGCCCTGCTCTCTCTTACAGACGCAAACTTCATCTAGGAGAATATTTCTATAATGAACCAAGCGATCTCATAAATTAAGACATTAACAGTCTCCTTCGCTTCATCAGAAGCTCCAGAAGTTCCCTATTAGATCGTGGTATCACAATGGACCTCTAATGGTCTAAGTGAGTCAGACGCTTTAATGACAGCCACTTTAACCTAACCTAACCTACCCCCCTTGGAACCATTTTTTGATAATTTTATAATGCTAAGGCTCCCCAAAAGTTTTAAAATTATTGGGTACTCAAATTTTCAAAACAAAAAGTTTTTTTGGGTTTAAAAAAAAAAATATTTTTATATTTTTTATTCACTGCCCCATAGTAGTGCGGCTGCAGAGCGAAAGTTTTCGACTGTAAGTCTAGTTTAAAAATAAATTACGGAACAAATTAAATGTAACTACTCTGGAAAATTTAATTTTGTGTAAGGAAATGAATGTTAGAAACATTTGTAGGACACCGTCACCGTAAGGCTAGGCGCGCACTTGCAATTTTTAATTGCGAAACTGCTTGGTTCGAGCAACTAAAAAGTTTGCGTTTCGACACAAACTAAACGATTGCCTAAAATGAGTTCGCTATTTTATTGAACATATAATTATCTGCAGCTGCGCAGATATTCAACCAAATAGTTCATCTATTTTCTATAAGTAACCAAACAGTTCCGCAACTAAAAATTGATAGTACGCGGCTAGCCTAAGACTCTCCTGGTCTTCTAGATTTCTTTCAAAATATGTATTTCACAGATGGAAAGCATATTAGAAGAAGTGGTTAATCAAAGACTTTTTAGATAAAGGTTTTATATATTCAATTAAATATATATTTATTATGAGTTATAAGAAACAGATTTTATTTATGTAAAATAAAAAATCTACTGCGGAAAAATTGAATCTACAGCTTTTTTTTGGAGAACTTTTTTACTTGCGACTTATAGGTACTATAAGCCAAGTTATGCATTCGTGAAAAAAATCGAACTCGAGATTTTGATTCAAATTCGCAATTCTGTATGTCTGTCTGTCTGTCTGTCGGTTCGACTACAGCCTAAACGGCTCGGCCGATTTTCTTCAAACTTGGTAGATATGGGTTTTAATTTTTTTCCCCGGACGTTTTTTTCTGTTTTTTTTTTTTAAACCAAAAATAACGGTACCTGCCATACGATTTTTTTTCGAAATTTTATAAATATTTTTTTTTCTCAAAAACCGTCGCACAGAATTTTTTTTTAAAAAATTTGGAAAATTTCATTTGGTTAAAACTAGCGAATGGTTGAAAAAAATTTTACAAAAAATTGTTATTTTTGGTAGCCATTTGGGTCCATTTTTTTTGTTTTTGATTTCCTTGAAAACGGTACAGCCGATTTAAATAATTTTTTTTCATGCCAAAGCTCCTCCAAAGTTTGAATATTATTATACATATTCAAATTTTCAATTTTTTATTTTTTGGATTTAAAAAAAAAATCAAAATTTTTTTTTGGAAACTCAATATTTCGAAAACCCCATGCTCGATTTTTTTCCAACTTGACAAATAAAAGTTTCTTAACATAATCTACAAGATTTGAGAAAAAAATTTTGTTTTATCTAAAACTTACGGTACCTTCCATACAAATTTTAAAAAATGGTTTTCGAAAATCGTATTTTTCTCGAAAACGGTTCCTAGAATTTTGCTAAAATTTGTTTTCTTTTGATCAATCTTTACGACCTATAATTTAATAAAAAAAAATTGAAATCTAGATATTACTGACTGTACCTACCATAGAACGATTTTTTCGAATTTTGAATTCATCATTATCGGCATAACGGATTTTAACGAAATTTTTTATAAAGAAGCTCCTAAAAAGTTTAAAAAACATTGCATTTAAAAACTTAAGAAAAAATATTTTTTGAATTTTTAGAAAAAAAAGTATTTTTTTTTGAAAAATTCGATATCTCAAGAACGGCTTAGTATGTTTTTTTGGAAATCAGACTTTTATTCGTACAATAATAAAAACTTAAGGTTGGCGTACCAAAATTTTTTCATAAAAATGTTTTAAAAATTTTGTACATAAAAGCTTATTTTATTAAGGAACCACTACAACGACTTATAATTTTTGTTCCTGCATAAATTCATATTTGCATAGCATTCTGTTTTTATCTCTTACTACTAAAAGAATTTAAAAAATTCATTTTATCCTTATGAACAGTTTTCTTTAATAACATTCGTTTTTAAAATTCCTAGTCTATTACATAGGAGCAAGTTCGTGCGACCCAGTCGTGCATTTTATTTTTCTTGAAATGGCAACCTTGCCCTGCTGGAATCGCAGTAGCGCAGTCTTTCACTCCAAGCAAATTCTCCTCAGGCTGGTGCGAGAAATGTTGAGCTGTTGAGATCGATGGCGAGCCAAATTCTCGTACATCGTACGACAACGTGGACCGTAAGTGTTGTCCACTAGCATACCCGTCTCACAAACTTTTTGCACAAAATTTCTTACAGCATGCGCGGTCCAAGATTGTTAAATTTAAGCAAGTAAGGTGTTTAAATCAAGTAACTACATCACTTAATTAATATTAAACAGTTTTTTTTGCTTAAGTAAAGCTAATGACTATGTTCTTGAAATTAAACGAGTATATGTATATGTTAAAAAAAATTATATTTATATGGGCTTAAATTTCTTAACCTTACTTATTTCCAGTTTGATTCAACCGAGTTTTGATGGTTAAAAAACATATCAACACAACACACCAATGCGGTTAAAACAATCAATTAGATTTATTTACTTGACAAATTGAGTTGACTCGTGCAATTTGACAGTATCAGTTTGCACTTTCTATATTAGCAGTCTCACTTGTCAAAGGGCACGGTAGTGCCCAGCCAAGTTCTGGCACTACACCCTTTTTACATGAACAAACTCAGGCGATTTTTGACCCCTCCCTATCTTCAGTACCAATGAAGTCAGAAAAAAATTCCGAATATTTGCTAAGCTAGTCAGGCACAGGTGCCTCACTGAATTTCAATTTTCTAGCATAATCAGTTCCTGAGATATAAGGCCTCAAAAATCACAAAAAACGTAACTGACTGACTATGGAGCACTTCCCGACATCGTAGAATCTTGTAAATTTGCACAACGGTAGGTCTTGTCATGCAAGCAGAGGAAAAAATTTGAAAATTTGTGGTTGTCCATTCAGGGGCGTGGTATCCGCCCCCTTTCTGAGAACATGTTTAATTTATATGTAGCACTTCCGATTGCTGTCGAATGATGGTAGAGCGGTATAGCTTAATGTGAATTCAAAGCGAAAAAATAGAAAATCTAAGATTTTTCATTCTTTTTATTGTCATTTTGAAACTATACATGCATTTTGAAAATTCATGACTTCTTAGAACTAGAGTGCTCGATTTGGTACTCTATGTTATGTTAACATGAATGAAAAAAGAAAACATTTGAATTCCTTGAAAAATTATGAGTTTACATAACTCTTAACTGTTATAGCGTTAGGTATCTTGCCAGGACGCAAGAAGAAACAATTGAAGCGCAAATCAAAAAAACCAATTCGAAAGGTTTTAAAAACTTGACCAGTGAACCCATCAAATTTTAGTCAGTAATCATTAAATAATAAAATTTCTCTGTTACGTTGTAGCTGTTTCAATACTATTCTACTTTAAATATTCGGTATTAAACCTTCATGAAACAAGAACTTAGCGTACTTTTAGATTTCAGTACTTTTCACGGCTGACTTGTTACACAAAGGTTTTTGTATAGAAGAACTTGGCTCTTTTTTTAACATTTATGTTCTTGGTCTGATTTATATTTACAGGAGTGTTTCGTTCTTTTTAACCAATCATTTCTTTGCGTGTTTCATTTCAGAAACTTGGTAGATAACGAATGGCTCGGTAAACCCTATTAAGTGCATTTTATGGTATAGACCATAATGTGGTAAACCTACATAGTTGGAGAACACAACTGGGTGACATCGACTCGCGACAGCGCAAGGTGGTCCTATCGAAACCCGACTGTATAGACGATAATAATGGTGTGGAAATTTTACATTTTATATTGTTTGAGAATCAAAAAGAAAACGATGAAGGAGATTTTATTATGAACAAAAAATTTGCCACAAAATCATAAATTGTATGAAATGCTTACTAGACAAATTAACAAAAATACCTACGTTAACACTTTTATCATAATTAGACCATTTTGTATAAGTTTTTTATTAAAATCTTACGAAAATATGGTAGCAAACTTTCTCTACGAACTCGTTGTACTTAATGACAGCACAGACAGCATGATTGACATACCTGAATTGCTAGACAGTCTATTTGGTCTTTTGATGCACTTTTGGAGTGTCATATGTGATTAAAATCAAAACTACGATTGTTTTATAAATGCAAAACTTAACTTTATAGTACCTGCGAAACCTACCTCAATTACTTATGATATTTATATGTACCTATGTACAAATGTACATAATGTATACATATTTCGTAGTTTAAAAGCGCGTTACTACTATTTGAATTGTCAAGTTTTTTAAAACTGAAATCATTTTTTATTTCTATATTCGCTAATGCGTGCTTGCTTTCCAAACGAACAATAAAATTGCTAGCAATGTTAATTCCAATTCAAAAATATTTTGCGTTGGTTCATATATAAAAAAAGAAATAAATTTAGAAGTAAATTTAGAAAAAGAAGTAAATTTAGAAATTTCCATCAGCAAACACATGCAAAAGAGCAGCACGTATTGGCACATTTTCCTCAAGTCTTATTTTCCCGCCGAAATTAAATCAATCGTCTATACGTTCGCTCCACAGCACAAAGACATTTTTCATCTAAAAATAGTCCACACCTGTTGACGCGGTGCAGTAAATAGACTTTAGCTTCAAAAATTGTATTCCCAATCGCATTTTAATTATTGGTCTTATTTAAAAGTAACAGAGAACACTTATGCGTTTCAATAATCAAAATAACCAAAGAAACTCACCTTTCTGCGCAATTGTCTTGCTAAAAGTTTTTGTGCCATTCTAATTTTGATAAATCATAAGATAAAAAAAAAAAAAATTATAAAATGGAAAAACAAATCACAACAACATGCACAAGCGTCACACTAAAATGCCGATTGCGTGTTATTCAAACTCCCCGCAAGAAAAATAATTTATAAACAAAACTGTTGATTTCCCATAACAGTGATATTGGAGAGATGAGCTTTTGGGACATCTAATTTACATTCTTCTGTCATTTCACCCAATCGATGTATATTCATTAATTACACCCCATACACACCAGAAAATCATGATAAGTGTGACGCTGGCCACTGGAAAGGGGCACTCACGAACCCCAACAGTCATACAACAAAGCGAAGACGCCCAGCTTTGCAAGCTGACATAACGTTGCTTTTTATAATTTTTCTTTCAGAGCGAAATTCCCCCCGAGAGAAAGAGCGAACTTACACTAGAACAACAGAGGCACAAGGTCAAGGACGTTTTTGTTTTGGGCCATAAACTTAGCAAACGATAAGCACTCAGCTGCTGTCCAATAATTGATTGTCAGAGGGAGGGCCAGCAGTGAGGAGTAACGAAAATATTGACAAACTTCTTGATGCGTAATTTTTTGTATGTACCATATATCTTCATATCGACTTACAATTTGTAAAAGTTCTGGCATCGCATTTTCGTTTTGCAACATAATGAAAATCGTTCACCCCAAAAATTCTTTCTTTCGAAAACCGTTTTCTTCGTTTTGTACGTTTCCGACGACGAAGAGACTGAAATTGTCAATCAATTTAAACAAAAATACACACTCTCGCCGACAATCGGTGGGTTAGTATTTCTCGCCCCGATGCATTCACACATCGACTGAAGTTAATGAACAAAGTGATAACGCAAACAATGTTCAAGTAGCAAGCGAGAAGCGACTAAACTAGACTGCTAGCTTTTTGTAACTGAGTCTGCCCCTTTGTTGATGATTCCAGTCGTCCACTTCTCCAGAAATTAAACAACAGACAACATAGGTACTACGGCCATACCGATACCAGATACCACATTTCCACATTCATATCCATAACAAAGCCGATGCGATGGAAGCAGCGAGAATGAAAATAAAAGCGTGTGTAAAGAGAGAAAATGGCACGAGAAAGCTTCTCTTTGGAAACTTTCGCTAAACAATAAATTGTCGATTTTGTACTTTGCATGTTTGCATTGGCATTCTGGGCTTCTGGCCCTGGCTTTCGATAGCTTGATACGAGTATCTTTGGTTTTTTTTTTTTTTTTTTTGATAAATGGGAAGTAACGAGTGACGGTAGTCTCATCAACTTTGCACCTCATTGGGGGGTAGTAATCCGAAAATAGATTAAAGAGGCACAGCTGTAAACGGAGCAAGTATGCATTCGTTGGCTGAACTTTACTTGAGTGTGCTTTTTTAAGCAATTGACTTGGTGCATTTGATTTGTTTCTCTGGTTGCGTTTTAGTTACATATTATTAACTTATTTACTTCAATCAATGTAAATAATAATGTGCTGGGACAAAATTTTGAAGATTTACATACTTCTACTTCAAAGTGATTAAATTAATAGTGCGATAGCTGTTTTTCATATTCTACGCGCTCTAAAGGGGTTTTGACTACCCTTAAAATGTTTGAGATCAGTTTGAGCGCTTAGGAAAGTTGAAGACGATTTAAAAGGAGATACGTATGCACATTGGTTTTGAAATTCTGAATATCGTAATGGGATGGAAATATTTGGCCGAGGTTAAGCATTCTACATTCGTGTAGTGCGGCTAAAAACAGAATATCTGTACTTAACATTTCGTCCGAAATCAGGCTCAATAGTAAACTGATGAGCATTTCCTAAAGCGGTAGTATTTCGGGGTTGAATTGTTAAAGGGAAAAAAATGCAATAATCTTACTTTCTCCAAAACAATAAAAAGATCTGTTCCACTCTTTGGTGAGATATGCTATTAGATCACCCGTGGAACGATTGCTGCCTTTTCATTTATGAATAAAACAATCTTATTCAATATTCATATAAAGGAACCTAAAGTAACTAAAGGTATGAAGAAAAATATAAAATAACACATAAATAATAAAACTTAAGATTTAAGATATTTACTTATTTTATTAAATAAACTTAGTTTTTAAAATAACATTTTTTTTATTTATTTTTAATAACTGAAGTTTTGACCAAATTTCAACTTCTTCCGACAATAAAAATCAAAATTAAAAATGGTGTGATAAAATTAAAGTTTATTTAATAAAATAAAATCCAAAAATATCTAAAATTTTAAGTTTTAATTTTTGTCATTTATGTGTGATTTTATTTCTCTTTCATTTCACACAAAAAACCCAAAGTTGATTTAAAAAAAAAAACGAATTATAAAAAATAGTGTTGCATTCCAAAAAAATTTTGTACAGCTGAACAATGGCCAAAACTGTAACAATTCTTCCAAGAACTTAACTAAATATTTTAGCTTTTAAATGTTAAAGTGTCATATAGAGTTAGTTCGATATTTTAAACTAATAATACGTTTTGACTAAATCGGTATTAAGTACGATCTTTTCTTAAACTTCTTTAAAGCTTGAAGATTTACCATACACATTTATTTCGTTAATCTAGCAGATTATAAATGAATCCTGTTAAATCTAAATTTGTTTTACAAATCGAGGGGTGGCCGTGGCGTGATGGATGTGTGCTCGCCTGTCAACCTCATGATGACAGGTTCGATCCCTGCCGTCGTCTAGGTCGCTTTAATTCCATTAAAAGCCTTCTAAAAATTGTCATCAATGGGTTGCTGGTTTACTCATTACAAGTTGTTCAGGCATAACACTAACAACATGTAATTGAGTTAAACTAGTATGCCCAACAAGGATGAACACGAATAAAATAATGTGAATTATAAGCGACATAGAAATAAGACACGGCATTTCTCCGCTTTTGCTCAGCCGCCATCCCTGGAGATAAAAATATCTGAGACAACCACCAACAGTCTCAGAACATCGTGCTACACATCTTTCCTATCCTTCTTTCTCTTCATTAACTTCACGCCCGCGCTGTGTTGAAACATTTAAAGGGTAATCATAATCCCTTGAGCGCGGGTAGATTATAAAAAAAAAAAAAATCGAGCTGAGCTTATCGTGCTAAAGTATCTCGATCATTTTTCTTTCTCTATCTGCATCCCACGTGCTTGCTCTTATGTACAAGTACATTGGAATTTAAAAATTGTGTACTTACACAAAAACATGGATGTAATTAGAATAAAATACGAGTACATTAAATTCGTTGTTGATTTTCCTAAAATATGTTCTAAAATAGTATGAAGTTCAAAATAGACTGCCGTCTGATATCTGAAGGGATTATAAATTAATGCAAAAAAATTTAAAACAAAAACAAGTTTATGTATAAAAAAATAATTAAAACATTACTAAGAAAAACAATTGGTACCCAAATTTTGAGATTTAAACATCGTGCAAATAAAAATCAAAATTTCAAAAATAAAATCACTTAGATACTCATTTTTGAGATATCGAATTTTCAAGAAAAAAATATTTTTTTTTCATAAATCAACAAAATAATTTTGTTTCAGTTTTGATATGCAAGGTTTTTAAAGTTTTTAGAAGCTTGTATACAAAATATCACTAAAATCCGTTATGCCGATAGTATGAAAGTCAAAAAACTTGAAAATGTTTCTATGGCAGGTACAGTCAATAATATCTTAGTTTAATTTATTTTTTGTTTAATTGTAAATCATTAAAATTTTTCAAAATTCTAGGTGCCGTTTTCGATAAAAATACGGTTTTCGAAAACTATTTTCTAACATTTCTATGATAAGTGCAGTTATTTTTAGATAAAATAAAAAAAGTAGTATTACGAAACTGTAAATTTCAAAGTTTAAAAAAAGTGACCCAGTGGTTTTCGAAATTGAGTTTTCAAAAAAAAAAAAAAAAATTAATAAAAAAAATTGAAAATTTGAACACAGATTTATAATTTTATAATTAATGACGTGAAAATTAATTTATGACGTTAAAATTAGGAGGGAGGGAGAAGAAGGAGGTGTCGATAAACCGTTTCGAGTAAATTATTCCATATTAATGTGCGACTAAACAACATTAGACCCGAGGCTGAACTGATGAGTATTCCTAGTGAAATTGGTATCACGGGTGAACTAATTGAGGGGAAGAATGCAAACATTACACAATCCGACGGTATTCAAGAGATGGGAATGAATCCATTATAGCTTTGTTTCCTATCAGTTTAAGCGCTCTGTTCTAAATTCTATCCAATAAGTGGAAAGAAGTTTGTGCGGCACTTCCCCAAAGATGCGAGTTGTACTCGAGTTTTGGACTATAAATGTTTAATAAATAGTAGATCAAAGGGAGTGAAAAATGTCTTCATTTATAAAAATATGCAGATAAAATGGAGCCCTAGGGAACACTAGCCTTTATTCTGTGAAGATCAGGCTTGAAACCGTCCAATACAATATTTATTAAACGATCTAGAAGGTAATTTCTAATCCAAAGAATAAGGGTTTAGATTTTTTTACGAAGTTTGCTGAAGCTACTGTGAAGCTAAACTAAATTGATATTTGTAAAGTCGTCTGTTTAAATACGAGTAGGTAGCAAATTAAAACATTTTTACACAACATTACATTACATATTACACTAATCCGCAGATAAATCTACGAAGTAGAGACACTGAAAGTATGGCAACTAAGACTAAGGCCATCGGCTTAGACAATACAACAGAGAGAGACACACAGAAAGAAAGAACAACAGAAGAAACACATGTCAGCAGCACACGTGTATCATCGAACTAAATGAATTAAAATTGTGAGCTAAGCTCATTAAAATTTCCAAACTTTATACTCGGCTGAATTTGTATAAATTGACAAATAATTCAGTGCATATCATAGTAAGTAAACAAGTACAAGTTTGAGCAACTTTAGATGAACAGTAACCCTAGTTTTATTAAATCTATAAAAAATATCATGATAAAGAAGTCGTTACAGAGCACAGCTTCAGACGCTGCTGCATTATACAATTTATCCACATACTCGTACCTATACGTATTTGCATGGGCTAAAGTTCAATTTCAAGAACGTCGTCATTTAAATTTATATGAATGAAATTGCTAACAATAAATGCATACGATTAATTGACTAACTAAAATCTATCTGTGGAAAGAGTAAATTATTGTTTTTTTTTTTTTGTGGAAAGAGAAACACAAAGAGATGTACGAACAGACCTTGCCGTCGATTTGAAAAGCTTTGAAACCAAGGTGTTTTGTAGAGTTCTTTAGTGGCAAATAAAATAAGCCCATTGAAATGTTTCAACTTATAGAAAAAAAAGAAAACACAAAAATTCTATCGATTTATTGAAGAAAAGTCTTGCAAGTATTTAATGCCCAAGTGAGTTGAAGTGCTTCGGGGGGAATATGCACGGCAATATGTCAATTAATTTGCTGTTGTCTAGTACCTATCTACTTTAGATCTAGTTTCAAACACTTGAATTTATTAAAGTGACTGTGCTACTGTGGTGTAGTGTGAAGACCGTATAGATTAGATGAAGTATAACGATAAAGTACACGCCTTTAAGAATCAGGAAGGTAGACATTAACTGTAGTTGATTAGCTTAAATATAGTAATAATTGTAAATTGTAGCATTCGTTTGCGTTCGAGTAACGAGACTTTAATTGCTTATTTACATAGCACATGTGTTGCGTGTACATACATAGTTGTTTTGCAGTTTAGTTTGACTATGAGTTTTTGAACTTAGTTTTTGGAGGCAAATATGCAAGAATATCAAACCATTTAGGCAAGGTAGGTAAGTTATTAGAATTCAGTATGTATCTAGAATTTATCTCGAGTAAAACTGGTTTAGAGTACGGGAGAAATTTTTGAATAAGAAACACTAGCGCAAAATTTTAAACGATTTGGTTAAATTCTAAGCTACTAACTTTAAAAAAAGATTTTGTTAATTTTAAACAATGTTACTACCTCTTAACATTTTACTAAAGTTAAAATCACAATATGGATACTTTAACTTTAAGTAACTTGCTAAATCCATATGACATCTGTCATTTTCCTCGAAAAAAATTTCTTGGCAATTTTATTTGTTTTATTCTTTTTCTTTTATGATTCGTGAGCTAATTGTTTTTCAAAAATAATATAAAATCTTTTCGGAAGACGAAGATTGCGATATGTTTGAAAACTCAGCTTAGTGCAGGAAATAAGTGTGATGTTTGAAGTCCCGATCATATCCTGGACGATGGAGGATTTTGTTTGAAAAGACAACAGTTTAGTTCTTGATTGAAAACCCAAACAGCCGAGACCAATTTACAAACCGTGGTGTTCCGATTTCACCAGAATTGAAAGTACTATTGACATTACACTTTTTTAGGAAAAATATCCATCAGGCAGATGTTGTAAAGCAAGAGATTTATGTGGTGTTTTCACCGCATTAAAATATTAAAAAGAAGATTAACTTTGACACCTTCTATCAAAATTCTAATGGTGTTTCAATTGTTCTTATTAAGTGGAAGCGAGAGAAAGAAAGTTTTATTTATGCCAAACGATGAAAAATCATCGAGATAGCTTAGCACAATATGGATATTAGGTCAGTTCGAACTATAGAACAATTGATCCAATGAAGATTTAGCAAGATTTATTTCTAATCTACTAGACTTACGAAATAAATTTGTATGGTAAATCTTCGAAATTTAAGGAAGATTTATGGTAAATCCACTTAAATCCAGGATTATCTTTTGGTGAAAACGTTAGTATTAACTAGTGCGTTTAATTTATGGTGATTAAGTTTTAGCTTTTCTGCAGAAATTTAAAGTTTCATTCAAAGCTTAAGACATAATGTTGATGATTAGCTATAATTGTGCTCTAGTTTTTTTAAGCCTCGAATCAATTTAATAATTTTCCAATAAGGGCGCTGGGATTAAAGATTATGAAATTTTGTTTTCTTCTTCTTTTTGGTTAATTTTCAATCTTTAATATTAAAAAGATATATGAAAAGTAATTTGGTTCATATTATTTGCAGGGAGATGTCCCTAACAATGAGTAATGAGATAATTTTTTTCTTGTAACTTCTTCTTCCTAAAGGTATTAACATTATCTTCTTATCATTGCAAAATAACCATTCTTTTTCAATTGCGATTAATAGGTGCAATCAAAGTTGACATTACAATAATGGCGAAGACGAAAAAAGTGGGTCTCGCAATTCTGTCTGTCTGTCTGTCTGTTCGGCTACAGCCTAAACCGCTCGGCCGATTTTCTTTAATCTTGGTAGATATGATTTTTAATTTTTTCCCCCCACACGCTTTTTTTCTTTTTTTTTTTTTTAAAAACCAAAAATAACGGTACCTGCCATACGATTTTTTTCGAAATTTTATAAACATTTTTTTTTCTCAAAAACTGTTCGACAAATTTTAAAAATAAAAACACAAACAAATTTCTTTTAGTTAAACCTAGGTAATGGTTGAAAAAAAAATCCGAAAAATGGTTATTGAGGGTACTCCCCATGGAACCATTTTTTTTGTTTTTGATTTTCTCTAAAACGGTACAACCGATTTTGATCATTTTTTTATGTTAAGGCTCCCCAGCAGTTTCAATATTAGGTATTGTTTATTCAAATTTTCAAAAATTTTTTTTGCGTTTTTAAAAAAAACTTCAAAATTTTGTTTTCAAAACTCAATATTTCGAAAACCCCATTCTAGATTTTTTTTAATCTTAATAAATAAAAGTTTCACAATATAATCTACGTTTTCGAGAAAAATACGATTTTTGAAAACCATTTTTTTTTAATTTTTTAACATTTGTATGGAGGATACCGTTATTTTTAGGTAAAACAAATTTTTTTTCTTAAATCTTATAATTCATATTAAAAAACTTTTATTTATCAAGTTTTGAAAAAATCGAGCATGGGGTTTTCAAAAAAAAAAACTTTGATTTTTTTTTTTAAATCCAAAAAATTTTTTTTTGAAAATTTGACTATACAATAACATTGAAACTGCTGGGGAGCCTTAACATAAAAAAAATGATCAAAATCGGTTGTACCGTTTTAGAGAAAATCAAAAACAAAAAAAATGGTTCCAAGGGGAGTACCAAAAATAACCTTTTTTTGGAAAATTTTTTCAACCATTACCTAGGTTTAACTAAAAGAAATTTTATGAATTTTTTTTTTTAATCTGTGGGACAGCTTTTGAAAAAAAAAAATATTTATAAAATTTCGAAAAAAATTCGTATGCCAGTTACCGTTATTTTTGGTCTTAAAAAATCAAATCAAAAAACATCCGGGGGGAAAAAATTAAAACCCATGTCTACCAAGTTTGAAGAAAATCGGCCGAGCCGTTTAGCTGTAGTCGAACAGACAGACAGACAGATAGAATTGCGACACCCACTTTTTGGTCTTCGCCATCATATAGTAATGTCAACTTTGATGAAAATCTCGAGATTTATTTTTTAACGAATGCATAACTTGCCTTATAGTACCTATAAGTCGCAAGTTAAAATATATATACATACAATAGTCTGCCAGGATTAAACTTGTCGCAAATAAAACTTTTCAAGTAGGTATAAAAGAAAAGTAATTTAAAAATAAATTAAAAAAAAAATTTTTTGTACATAAAACAATATTTTTGTTTTCGATTTGTTTACGTACAACTTTTGCTTTAAATCGGAGCATTTTTACCGAACAGTACGACCCCATGAGCACATCATGCACATCGTTAGCAGTGACCGTGATTTAAAAAAAAAATTATTCGCCGAAATTCCCTAAGAAGCGGGCATTTGTGTAGAAAGCGAACTATGTCTTGCTTTTTTTTCAATGATATCGCAGAGACTGAAGGAAATAGGTACATAGGACCATCTAGGGCATGACATCTAGGTTCAACATTTCTGTTCTGGCTCGAAAAATATACCATACTTCAACGATTGAAAATTGAAGTTGAAAGTGGTTGCCAGTGCGCAAAGTGTGATATCGATACATATAATACATATTTCCGTAGATAGTTGATGCTACAAGTTGTATAGACTAACCTTCCATTTTGCTAAGCTACTCTCTTCTAAATCCAATGAAACGTGGTATTTATGAGCCATATCTGAGAAGAAGATGGTGGCAACCCTGCGATGAGAGGATAGTCAAAAATTTTGATTTAAGCTTCCTATAATGTACTATTTAAGGATGGCAAACAAAATGCCTTGCCAATGAAATATTCAATTCCCATATAAATAATGACTAACCTTATACAAATATTTGTACAACGTCTTAACCTTTGAGATTTCCTCAGTGAAAAATATGATTTTGTGATTTGAGATGTGTTGATATTCTACTGAAGACATATTCGCTTGATGTGGGGTGTAGCTTACCTAAGCTATTTTTTAGAAAAATTCCTTTACAGAAAGAAAAACACAAATATTACTATGGAAAGATTTCTATTCCTATGAAAACAACGAGTAAGAAAACAAAGATTAAAAATACTTCCCTTATCTTTACCTCCTTTTGAATAAATCATTATCAACTTATTTTTCTATTTTCTTCATATCAACTAACGATGTTAGCGGGCTGCAAGTTTGGGGTCTTATCAAGACAACAAATATATGAATTTGACCTATGTCAAAGACAATAAATCTGACCAACTTTCGACTAAACCATTAAAGATAATAATTCCTTATCTCCAGAGATTGCCCAACTGTAGCGATCTTCCTATAAATAATTGTGCTGCTGAATAGCTTAGCGTTAGTTAAATAGTATTCTTCGAATAATAAACGCTCTTCACCATGAAAACCTGCCTAGTTGTGCTTGCCCTTATCGCTGCTGTACGTGTTTTTATTTCATATTTAAATCTTTTTAGTTATATTGTTGTTTTTTTTTTTTCAATTTCTATTGTATTCAGGTTGCAGCCGAAGAATGGGTTCCAAAGAAGTTAGATGAAATCAAGGCTATTCGTAGCGAATGCTTGGCTTCTCACCCATTGTCAGCTGAAGCCCTTGACAAAATGAAGACTTTCGTATACCCCGATGAGGAACCCGTCCGCAAGTATCTCCTATGTTGTTCCCAGAAAGTGGGCATTTTCTGCGAACACGAAGGATTCCATGTTGACCGAGTTGTCAAGCAATTCAAGTTGACTATGGACGAATCTGAAGCCACCGCCATCGTTGAGAGTTGCGTCGATAAGAACGAACAGAAGAGCAGTGCTGATGTTTGGGTATACCGTGGCCATAAGTGCTTGATCAATAGCAAAATCGGAGATGGAATTAAGGAGTTCCTCAAGAAGTCTTTGGCTAAGAAAGATTAAGATGTTATATATGGAGACTGATTTGTTTACTAAATAAAAAAATGGACTAAAAACTAACACAAAAAAAAACAAACATTTATTCCAAAATGTAAGAGATTTGAGCTAAGATCTTAAGACTTTTCAAAAATGTCAAATGAGTGCAGTTTGGACTTGAAATTTGAAATATTCAATAATCCTTAAGTTCAAATTCCTAAAAGTTTTATATCTAAAAAGCGGGCTTTAGCAAACATTGCTTAATATATAATATGATTTTTAAGTGCAACAATATTGTAACTTGTATGTTCCCTCCACTCCTGCTGACAGTAGGAACAAGAAAATCATTGAAAGTTCTAAGACACTGCACAAATATGATTGTTATGATGTGTTTTGTTACTTTGTTAGTGGGGCATTAATGTAGACTTTGTTCAAAAAAATCTTAATATTTTTAAATCCGTCCATCAAGTGTGTGGTCAATTGAATTTTTTCAATTCGAGAAGTCAGTCGTCCAGATAAGTTGTCAAGCATAGAACTATTGTTTCAAGAGCTTCCGAAGAAATATGGCCAATAACCTACACACAAACTGTCAGTCGTTCAAGATGCCCCTTGAATTCTTGGAGAACCAGATGTAGCAGGTTTCTCCCGCTCCCCAAACCATCATATTTCCGCCCCATGCTTGTTAGTCTTGATTGTGTACTTGGGATTTAGCTCCTGGTTAATTGGACGTCGCACATAGCATTTGCCATCTGATCCAAATATATTTACTTTGGATGCATCACTCCAAAAGATTTTTTTCCAAACGACGTTTAAGGTTTTTACTTGCGACTTATGTATAGGTACTATAAGGCAAGTTATTCATTCGGAAAAAAAAAATCGAACTCGAGATTTTGATCAAAGTTGACATTACGATGATACCGAAGACTAAAAAAGTGGCTCTCGCAATTCTGTCTGTCTGTCTGTTCGATTACAGGCTAAACGGCTCGGCCGATTTTCTTTTAACTTGGTAGATATCATTTTTAATTTTTTCCCCCACACGTTTTTTTATAAGACCAAAAATAACGGTACCTGCCATACGAATTTTTTCGAAATTTTATAAACATTTTTTTTCTCAAAAACTGTTCGACAGATTTTAAAAATAAAAAATGCAAAAAATTTTTATCAAATTAAAGCTAGGTAATGCTTGAAAAAAATTTCCCGAAAAATGGTAATTGAGGCTTGAGGGTACCCCCGATGGAAGCATTTTTTTGTTTTTGATTTTCTCAAAAATGGTACAACCGATTTTAGTCATAAACATAAATAGAATTGTGTACTCAAATTTTCAAAAAAAATTTTTTTTCATTTTTAAAAAAAAAAACTTCAACATTTTTTTTCAAAACTCAATATTTCGAAAACCCCATATTCTAGATTTTTTTATAAACTTGATAAATAAAAGTTTCTCAATATAATCTACTAGATGTGAGAAAAAAAATTTATTTTACCTAAAAATAAAGGCAACTACCATACAATGCTAAAAAATTAAAAAAAAATGGTTTTCAAAAATCCTATTTTTCTCGAAAACGGCGCCTAGAATTTTGATAAATTTTTTTTTTCTTTCAATTAATTATTACGATCTATAATAATAAAAAAAATTGAAGGCAAGATATTACTGACTGTACCTACGCCCCCTCGACGAGTTTCACCTTGTCGTGGTGGGGGGGCTTACGCCTATCCTCCTGCTGTGAAGCATCAGCAGGTGGACTAGGTAACTAAGAAAACCCAGCAGGGAGTTTAGGGACAGTCAGGATTGAGACGATATGGGATGGTTAGGTTTCTGGTGACATGCCTAAGCCGGAAATTTAATGCATCCCGTAGTATTGATCTTGGTTGGTAAGGTTGGGTGGGACCGTAGGGTCTCTGGCTGCTTAGGTGGCTGGGGGTCTGAAAGTCCTACCAAAAAAGGGAGTATATGTGTTGGAATTGAGTTAAATTGGCATGGTTCTCATTGGGACACGAGACCAATGAGAACCTTTTGATTGATCTTGATGGTAGTTTGGGTGGGACTGTGGATTCTTGACTGGGCATGCAGTTGGGGGTCCTAGGTCTCACCTAAAAGGCAGTTAGATTAGTAGCGTCCTTGTCCGTTCGCGGATGAGGATTCGAAAGTTTTTCTGGAAGGATGTAGAGGAGTTTAAGGATGTCTGGGGTGTTAAGGTTGCAAGAGGTGTCAGAAGTGGCAGATGTGGCAGTAATGTCATATATGTCTGAGGGTGCAAGAGGTGTCAGAAGTGTCTGGCATGTCTGATTGCTGGACTGCTGTTGAAGGTTGCGCACTTTATACATGAGGCTTGGTGGCATGTCTCCCGTGTGTACCATGCGTAATTCCCAAGCGATCGTGTGGTGAGTGACTTTTGATGGTGGGTCCGGTGGTTGGATGTGTCAGAGGGGTTGTTTCGGCACAAATTGTGGCCAAAAGAGGTAAAATTGAAAATTTAACAAAAAAACTTTATTAAACAAAATGAACAAATAATAAACTTTATTAAAATTAAAAATGAAAATGCAGTGCCGAGTGCACAATTAAAAAAAATGACTGATGCTGTTGAAGGTTGAGATGAGAATGAATGAACAAGACCACACCCAAGTGTTTGAGGAACACTGGTGTGCGTTCAGGTGTAGACGTCATTAAGAAGAGTTAGGCCTGTTCGCGCACATGTTGAGTTTTGTCACTCCGTTTTCCGCCCAATTGCGGACTTGGAGTGAAAAAGCTCAAATGTGCGCGAACATCACTGCCCCCTTGGCGAGATGCGCCAAAAAAAATGATTATACTGAAATTTAAATCAAGTGAGTGAGAAAAAAAAGAATTTTAATAAAAGGTTTAAGTATAAAGCTCTATAATGATTGAAAGGCATATTAGTGAGATAATAAAAATTTAAGTTACTTTATTGGCAAAAGGCACAATTTTACAACTGGTCGACTGATTTCCCAATTTTGGGTTCTCAGCATCATCACTCTCACTCTTCTATCATCGCCGGCGTGTACGTTTATGACACGCCCAAGTCGCCATTCATTTGATGGCATATTCTCATTTTTAATCACGACTAAGTCATTTACATTGACATCTTCTTGAGGAGATCGCTATTTATTTCTTTAAATGGAGTTATTATAAAAATGAGAGAGAACATATTATGGCTGGGCACTAGAAGATATTTGAGAATCACGTAAAACTTGAGCTTGTGGAGTGGACTGTATTTTAGAAGTTCTTCTACTGCCGTTGAAATAGAATTTCACAGGATTGGTTGCAAGATACAAGAGTGTGTGTTGTGATAACGACATCTTACTGAGAGGGGGAATTGAAAACGAAGAAGTTTTCAATTGAGTTTTGCCAAACGAAAAAAAATGAAAGAAAAACTAAGATTAAAAAACGAAATCTTAATGAGAGGGGCAGTTGAAAACGAAGAATTTTTCAATTGAGTTTTGCAAGCCGAAAAATAAAAACTAAGATTCAAAAACGAAATCTTATATGAGGGGCAATTGAAAACGAAGAAGTTTTCAATTGAGTTTTGCAAAACCAAAAATAAAAACTAAGATTCAAAAACGAAATCTTAATGAGAGGGGCAATTGAAAACGAAGAAGTTTTCAATTGAGTTTTGCAAAACGAAAAATAAAAACTAAGATTCAAAAACGAAATCTTAATGAGAGGGGCAATTGAAAACGAAGAAGTTTTCAATTGAGTTTTGCAAAACGAAAAATAAAAACTAAGATTCAAAAACGAAATCTTAATGAGAGGGGCAATTGAAAACGAAGAAGTTTTCAACTGAGTTTTTCAAAACGAAAAATAAATACTAAGATTCAAAAACGAAATCTTATGAGAGGGGCAATTGAAAACGAAGAAGTTTTCAATTGAGCTTTGCAAAACGAAAAATAAATACTAAGATTCAAAACGAAATCTTATGAGAGGGGCAATTGAAAACGAAGAAGTTTTCAATTGAGTTTTGCAAAACAAAAATAAAACGCTAAGATTCAAAAACGAAATCTAATTGAGAGGGGCAATTGAAAACGAAGAAGTTTTCAATTGAGTTTTGCAAAACGAAAAATAAAAAACTTTAAGATTCAAAAACGAAATCTTAATGAGAGGGGCAATTGAAAACGAAGAAGTTTTCAATTGAGTCTTGCAAAACAAAATAAAAAAAACTAAGATTCAAAAACGAAATCTCAATGAGAGGGGCAATTAAAAACGAAGAAGTTTTCAATTGAGTTTTGCAAAACGAAAAATAAATACTAAGATTCAGAAAACGAAATCTTAATGAGAGGGGCAATTGAAAACGAAGAAGTTTTCAATTGAGTTTTGCAAAACGAAAAATAAATACTAAGATTCAAAAACGAAATCTTATGAGAGGGGCAATTGAAAACGAAGAAGTTTTCAATTGAGCTTTGCAAAACGAAAAATAAATACTAAGATTCAAAACGAAATCTTATGAGAGGGGCAATTGAAAACGAAGAAGTTTTCAATTGAGTTTTGCAAAACGCAAAATAAAAACTAAGATTCAAAAACGAAATCTTAATGAGAGGGGCAATTGAAAACGAAGAAGTTTTCAATTGAGTTTTGCAAAACGAAAAATAAATACTAAGATTCAAAACGAAATCTTAATGAGAGGGGCAATTGAAAACGAAGAAGTTTTCAATTGAGTTTTGCAAAACGAAAAATAAAAAACTTTAAGATTCAAAAACGAAATCTTAATGAGAGGGGCAATTGAAAACGAAGAAGTTTTCAATTGAGTTTTGCAAAACAAAAATAAAAAACTAAGATTCAAAAACGAAATCTCAATGAGAGGGGCAATTGAAAACGAAGAAGTTTTCAATTGAGTTTTGCAAAACGAAAAATAAAAACTAAGATTCAAAAAACGAAATCTCAATGAGAGGGGCAATTAAAAACGAAGAAGTTTTCAATTGAGTTTTGCAAAACGAAAAATAAATACTAAGATTAAAAAAAACGAAATCTTAATAAGAGGGGCAATTGAAAACGAAGAAGTTTTCAATTGAGTTTTGCAAACGAAAAATAAAATACTAAGATTCAAAGAAGAAATCTTAATGAGAGCGGCAATTGAAAACGAAGAAGTTTTCAATTGAGTTTTGCAAAACCAAAAATAAAAACTAAGATTCAAAAACGAAATCTTAATGAGAGGGTCAATTGAAAACGAAGAAGTTTTCAATTGAGTTTTGCAAAACGAAAAATAAAAACTAAGATTCAAAAACGAAATCTTAATGAGAGGGGCAATTGAAAACGAAGAAGTTTTCAACTGAGTTTTGCAAAACGAAAAATAAATACTAAGATTCAAAACGAAATCTTAATGAGAGGGGCAATTGAAAACGAAGAAGTTTTCAATCGAGTTTTGTGCAAAAACTATAAGAGTACTTGCTTGTGCAAAAGGATTTTTAATGACTGGTACGTAAGCCAGTAACGTCGTACGGCGTAGATTATAGAGGGTACAGCCATTGCGCACAAATTTGGACATTCATATATAGAATGATCTGTCGAGCCGATTTTACACTTAGTTCCTCCCGCCTTTGCGAAAAAAGTAATGACTTTGTGAGGCTTTTGAGAGAAGGTTTGAATAATAATTAGAAAACCCATCAACTTTTTGCAAAATGAAAAAACTTTAAGATTCAAAAACGGAATCTTAATGAGAGAGGCAATTGAAAGCGAAATAGTTTTCAATTGATTTTGAAAAAGTTGGAAAATCCAAAACTTTTTGCAAAAACGCAAGAGGAAAAACTTTAAAATTCAACAACGGAATCTTAATGTTGGAAAATCCAAAACTTTTTGCAAAACGCAAGAGGAAAAACTTTAAGATTCAGCAATGGAATCTTAATGAGAGAGGCGATTGAAAACGAAATAGTTTTCAATTGATTTTGAAAAAGTTGGAAAATCCAAAACTTTTTGCAAAAACGCAAGAGAAAAAAACTTTAAGATTCAGCAACGGAATGTTAATGAGAGAGGCAATTAAAAGCGAAATAGTTTTCAATTGATTTTGAAAAAGTTGGAAAATCCAAAACTTTTTGCAAAACGCAAGAGGAAAAACTTTAAGATTCAGCAACGGAATCTTAATGAGAGAGGCGATTGAAAACGAAATAGTTTTCAATTGATTTTGAAAAAAGTTGGAAAATCCAAAACTTTTTGCAGAAACGCAAGAGAAAAAACTTTAAAATTCAACAACGGAATCTTAATGAGAGAGCCAATTGAAAACGAAATAGTTTTCAATTGATTTTGAAAAAGTTGGAATATCCAAAACTTTTTTGCAAAAACGCAAGAGAAAAAACTTTAAGATTAAAAACCGAATCTTAATGAGGGGTAATTGAAAACGAAGAAGTTTTCAAATGAGTTTGAAAAAGTTGGAAAATCCAAAAACTTTTGCAAAAACTCAAAAACTTTAAGATTAAAAACCGAATCTTAATGAGGGGTAATTGAAAACGAAGAAGTTTTCAAATGAGTTTGAAAAAGTTGGAAAATCCAAAAACCTTTGCAAAAACTCAAAGCGAAGAAAATTTTAAGATTAAAGACCGAATCTTAATGAGAGAGGTAATTGAAAACGAAGAAGTTTTCAAAGGAGTTTGAAAAAGTTGGAAAATCCAAAAACTTTTGCAAAAACTCAAAGAGAAGAAAATTTTAAGATTAAAGACCGAATCTTAATGAGAGAGGTAATTGAAAACGAAGAAGTTTTCAAATGAGTTTGAAAAAGTTGGAAAATCCAAAAACCTTTGCAAAAACTCAAAGCGAAGAAAATTTTAAGATTAAAGACCGAATCTTAATGAGAGAGGTAATTGAAAACGAAGAAGTTTTCAAAGGAGTTTGAAAAAGTTGGAAATCCAAAAACTTTTGCAAAAACTCAAAGAGAAGAAAATTTTAAGATTAAAGACCGAATCTTAATGAGAGAGGTAATTGAAAACGAAGAAGTTTTCAAATGAGTTTGAAAAAGTTGGAAAATCCAAAAACCTTTCCAAAAACTCAAAGCGAAGAAAATTTTAAGATTAAAAAATCGAATCTTAACGAGAAGAGCAATTGGAGATGTGAATATATAGTTTCAATGAAAAATGAAAAAGGAATTTTACCAATCAACAGCAATTCCGCCGACGCTGGAAAACTCGATCAGCCAAAAAACTTCACAGCAAGTAAGCTTTAGGAAAATTACTATGGCTTTTGCCACCAAAAAACAAGAGGTCAATGTAATCGACTTGAAACAAAGAAAATTAGCGCGGCCCGAATAAACAACGGACAAAGCAAGAGCGTGACGCCAAGTTGCCGTTTGAAATTTTATAGGTAATCGATCAAAAAAAAAAAAGAGAACATGCCAATCAATCAATAAAAGCATTATACTAACCTGTACATCTTGTTTTAAAAAATTCAGGAACTGGTGACTTCTTCTTCTTTGGCTTATGGCGTTGATTCTCCGTTGCACCAATCGAAGCAATGCACAGTGGTTCCACTCCCGAACAAAGGCGGCCATAATTACTAACTCACTTGATAAAATCTTAAAACGAATGGTGCTTAAATGTTTTGAGCTCTCTGATTTTGAATCTGCAATCAGTTTTAAACTATCTCGTCACGACTTTGAGATACGTTCGATAAAAGGGTTGAAGATCGGTTTAACATAGTTTTATTTAAATATAATTTTTTACTTGCGATTTATAGGTGCTATAAGGCAAGTTATGCATTCGTAAAAAAAATCGAACTCGAGATTTCGATCAAAGTTGACATTACGATGATAGCGAAGACCAAAAAAGTGGGTCTCGCAATTCTGTCTGTCTGTTCGATTACAGGCTAAACGGCTCAGCCGATTTTCTTTAAACTTGGTAGATATCACTTTTAATTTTTCCCTCCCACACGTTTTTTTCTTTTTTTTTTAAGACCAAAAATAACGGTACCTGCCATACGACTTTTTTTCGAAATTTTATAAACATTATTTTTTCTCAAAAATTGTTCGACAGATTTTAAAAATAAGAATACAAAAATATTCATTGAATTAAAGCTAGGTAATGGTTGAAAAAAAATTCTGAAAAATAGTTATTGAGGGTACCCCCCATGAAACCATATTTTTTTTGTTTTTGATTTTCTCAAAAACGGTACAACCGCTAAAGCTGCCCAAAACCATAAATAGAATTGTGTACTCCAATTTTCAAAAAACAGATTGGATTTAAAAAATTTTTTTTTTCAAAACTCAATACACATATTTCGAAAACCCCATGCTAGATTTTTTTTAAACTTGATAAATAAAAGTTTCTCAATATAATCTACAAGATGGGAGAAAAAAAATTTACTTTACCTAAAATTAAAGGTACATACCTACCTTACAAATGCTTACTCGAAAACGGCACCTAGAATTTTGATAACATTTTTTTTCTTTCAATTAATTTTTACGATCTTTAATTTAATAAAAAAAAATTTGAAATTAAGATATTAAATAATTGATATTTCAGAAATGATACATACTTCCTTTGTATTAAGCCACCCTGAATAATTTTTAACAAGAAGGCATCTTTTTCGGCAAGTTTTTTTTGCAGAAATACGTAAGTTTTTTACAAACACTTGGAAATGACGTCTAATATTGAATGGGACTTATTTTTTTCGGTTCCGTCAGCATTTAACCAATGCTGAAGCAGAAACATTCTCGTAAATGAGACTTTAGTTAAAAGCCCTAAACTACAAAAAATGAGACTTTAGGTGGTTCAAAGATTAATCAAAAGTGAATTCGCAAGTAATCGCAGCTAAGTCAACGTGCATTAAAAAGTACATGAAATTACCTTTCTGGTAATATATAACTTTGTGGGGGCGTAACGGGGCGTAACAGTTAAAAGTTTAAAACAAACAACATTAAGCTAATTTATTTTTATTTTTATTTTATTTAGTCCCAATTTATAAACTCTTATGCTTAGTCGAAAAATGAATCATAAAAAATAAATAACAAATATCTTACCTTCCACTAATATATCCATTATAAAAAAAAATAGCGCAAACAGATGAAAAAAATTAATTAAACAAATGCAGTCGCACTTGCTCTTAGAGCACTAAAACTCAAATGCCATGTGTTTGCAATGTTATTACTCTGAAGATAAAAATCTAACGGTTTTTCTTTTTCTATTTCTAATTAGTTTGGAATGTTCTCAGCTCATTTTAACCGTTTTATATAATAATCGCTACAGTAATTTTTTTAGAATTTTGGCCTACGGTGGAACCACAGTGCAATGGTGTTTCATCTATTTTGTTGCTTAGCAACCAGCAAAATTTTTGCCCACAACGGCAAATATGGCGTGCGCTGTTATTTTGCGCAAATGGCGGCGGCACACACAAAAAAAGGAAAATGCCGCACGTCGTGGCGTGATACTGGCAGCGTCGCAAAATTGTCCGCACAAAAAGAAAATGCAGCACGACGTGGCCTGATGAATACAATCGCCAATTTTTTCCACCCAAGGAAAATGGAGCACGGCGTGGCGTGATAATGGCGGCGTCACAAAATTGTTCGCATAGAAAATGCAGCACTACGTGGCGTGATGATGGCGTGACGTCAAATATTTTCCACAAAAATAAAATGCAGCACGGCGTGGCGTGATGATGGCAACGTTAAATAAAATTTCCACACAAGGAAAATGCAGCACTTCCAAAAAGTAAACTGCGTGCGCCGTACTATGAGCAGCCGGCAGCAGCGTGGCGTGATGAGATAATGGTGACGTCACAAAATTTTCCGCACAAAAAAATGCAGCACTACGTGGCGTGATGATGATGGCGACGTCAAATATTTTCCACAAAAAGAAAATTCAGCACGGCGTGGTGTGATGATGGCAACGTTAAATAAAATTTCCCCACAAGGAAAATGCAGCACTTCCAAAAAGTAAACTGCGTGCGCCGTACTATGAGCAGCCGGCAGTGTGGCGTGATGATTTTTCACACATACATACGTGATAAAAGCAGTCACAAAATTTTTTGTCACCCAATGAAAATACAGCTCGGTGTGGCGTGATCACAAATTTTTTCCACCCAACGAAAATGCAGCACGGTGGCGTGATGATGCAGTTACAAATTTTCCACTCAAGGGAAAATGCACCACGGCGGCGGCGTGGCGAGACAATGGCGGCGTCTCAAAAAACAATTTCCACACAAAAAAAAATTGTCCAATCCAGTATGTAGGAAATTGATCCGGCTCGTTGGACCAATGTTTCGGCACAAATTGTGGCCAAAAGAGGTAAAATTGAAAATTTAACAAAAAAACTTTATTAAACCAAATGAACAAATAATAAACTTTATTAAAATTAAAAATGAAAATGCAGTGCCGAGTGCACAATTAAAAAAAATGACTGATGCTGTTGAAGGTTGAGATGAGAATGAATGAACAAGAAAAAAAGCAAATGACGTCTACATCTACACCGACCACACCCAAGTGTTTGAGGAACACTGGTGTGCGTTCAGGTGTAGACGTCATTAAGAAGAGTTAGGCCTGTTCGCGCACATGTTGAGTTTTGTCACTCCGTTTTCCGCCCAATTGCGGACTTGGAGTGAAAAAGCTCAAATGTGCGCGAACAGGGGTCTTGCATGTCTAATTGCTGGACTGCTGTTGAAGGTTGCTTACTATATACATGAGGCTTGGTGGCATGTCTCCCGTGTGTACCATGCGTTATTCCCAAGCGATAAGTGACTTTTGATGGTGGGTCTGGTGGTTGGATGTGTCGGATGTTGGAAGTTCTTCTGCTGACCGAGCACGGTCGGAGTTCTTCAAAGGTTTTAAACGGTTTAAAAAGGTTTAAAAGGTATCAAGAGGTGTCAGAAAGGGTTTGCGGTCCCGGGTACTTGTACCTGGCGTCCTTCGTTAATAGCGTGAAGTGGAGCGTCATCCAGAGTTCTTCGGAACAAAGACCGGGGCGTCACCCGTGTGAAACGTAAGGGGATCAAAAGACAGAAGCGTCTCTCCTTGCTCACCAACTGGTGGCTAAAGACCGGGGCGTCACCCGTGTGAACCGTAAAAGGGGATCTAAAGACTAGGATATGCATGAGTTGTTCGTTGACCGCCCTCAACTTACTTTCTCAATATGTGTATCATAGGGTTTCTAGGCCCAGGGTTTTGCAGTAAGCTATCTGGAAGTGACTGATTCATATCCATTAACCCCGAAGCTGAGTAGGAATTAGGCCATGTCCTCTTTTCCGCAATCGCCTAGGGGGGATTTGATGACGTTGCGAGGCTCCACCGGTAGCCTTATACTGGTACCACGGGTGATAGTGCCCGGGATTTTGAGAACAATAGTGCACATCTTTGGGTGTGTCAGTTCTCTTTTTCCTGCTATCTTGAGGTCAGCCCCCTATTGGGAGATCGTGGTGGCGTGGTTTACTCCAAATGCGGAAACGAATGGGATCCAGGATTCTTTTCTTGGGTTCAAGAGGCGTTGGTAGGTCTCGTCTTAAAACAAGAGATGTGCATATGCTGCAACATATCACAACTTTGTTACCGAAGTAGCTTGCTACGGAGGGGTTAATGGCTAGGACTAAATCTGGCTCCAATGGTGGTAGGCCACCCGTGGGGTAAAACCTTTAACTGGTAGGAATCCACGTAAAACTAAGGTTCATTCTGACTGTACCTACGATAGAACCATTATGTTAAAATTTAGAATTTCTCATTATCGACATAACGGATTTTAATGAAAAAAAAATATTTTTTTTTAATTCGATATCTCAGAAACGGCCCAATATTTTTTTTCTAAATTAATATTTTATTCGAACAACAATAAAAACTTTAAATTGGCGTACCAAATTTTTTTCTTAAAAATGTTTTATTTTTTTAAGAAACCACTACAAACTTATAGTTTTTGTTCTTGCATAAGCTAATATTTGCTTGAATCACATGGCATCCTGTTTTTAGTTCCAACTACTAAAGGAGTTGTTTTAGTCTATTAAAAAATTGATTTTATGTTTATGAGCAGTTTTTCTCTAATAACATTCATTTTTGAAATTCTTAGTCGTTTGCATAAAAGCAAGTTCGTGCGACAACTTGAGTATATAAGGGAGTGCTCGTGGTGAACACAGCACAGTTGATTTTTGACTATGAAAGTGTGCTAAAGGTTTGCTTATTGAATTGTGGAACGTGTTATTAAACAAGTGTGATTTAAATAAAAGTATTTGAGATGATTATAAATTGAGATTTATTGTATTGATTTGGAAAGTGTAAATAAAGAAGAAATACTAAAAAGAGTAATAAGTTTTATTTAACGAACCTAGTAAAAATATTACAATATATCAGAAGGGGTGAAATATTCCTTACTTAGTAATCATGTGCGTTAAAAAAGCGCCATTTATGCGTCATAAAGAGTGCCATATGTGCGTCAAAAAGAGCGCCATCCATTTTGCTCAACCTTGGTAACAAACAAGGTATACATGACTTTCTTGATTTTCTCAATAAATTCAAGAAAGTGCCAGATAGCTGTATTAATTGAAACAGTTTTGAGTTCCAATTTAAACTTATTTTTATTTATTTTTAAATCATTTTCAATTCGAAGAAATATTTCAAAAAAATGTATTTGGAAGTGATTTTGACATCTTTCAATTTGCATGACTATACTAAAATTACTTTAAAATTAAATTTTTTTTATGTTTCCGAAAAGGAAAGAATTGTTTCAATTTTTAACGATTCGAAAACTAAAAGCCTAAATTACAGAACATGTATTTACACAATTCTAGTGGCTAAGCGAATCTCGTCAACTTTATTTTTATTATACATACATATAACCAATTTGTAAATTCATTATAACCTTAATTAACAATAAATTAGTTCTTATGTTGGTTTGTATAAATTGCTTGTACGCTTATGGGTTAGAATCTAAGAGTAGCTTTGCTTGAGGGAAAAGAAGTTTTACTTCTAGCGCGAGTTCGTCAGTTCACAACACACATTCTTTTTGTTTTAACTGAAACATTGTTTTCAAATTTGAAAAAGGTTCCGCTGAATTATTTTTAAAATATTAGTAGAAGCATTAATTTCAGTAAGAACTTATTACTTTTGACCTTACTATCCCCTACATAAACATATCTGTCTATAGCAAATGTTTAATATATACAAAATTCATAAAAACTATACTGGAAGGTATTTTATTGAGAAAAATAAGTACATCTTCGTATATTGTATGTCATAGCTTTAAAGTGTATTTAGACCATTATTTAATATTTATTTATCATGAATAAATAAACATTTAAAAAATCGATTGGAAAAGAGATAAACTTTTTCTTACCTTGTCTATTCCATACAAAATTTCGCTTCTAGGTCAGCGTAAATAGGTATGTATATAACAAAATGTTCATACATCTCTATGTTCTCACGTGTTATTACATTACATTACAACAAAACCACCCGATTCTCCAATATGGCTGCTTTTCTTTAACCCCTTTACTTTCAAGACTATGGTCTTAACATGTAAAAAATGTTGTTCGTCTATAAAATTCAACTCCTTTTCCTAACTTTACATTATAAGCAATTAAAATAAATAGGCCACCATTTGAAATTATAAATGAAAATTTATTTCACATTTCTCTCGCGTTGCTATAGAAACCCTAAAAGTATACAATACATTTTTGCATTCTTAACATTATCGTAGTGATAAGGATAAGAGATAGAAAGCATAAACTTTTTTAAATTTTTAGAAAAGCAGATATAAAAAAAAGTTCTACATTTATAAGCAACAAGCTATAATTGCCATTTGTAAATATGATAGATGCTTAAAAAGCTCTTCATGTACCTTTAGTATGACGAAAGTTTATGATTTATTCTTTATGAAAGTAAAGCTCTATTAGAATATTAAAATCGATTGAAGTCAATGTCGGCCTACTTATCATGAAAACGTAGGCGCACCGGACAAAAGCACCAATTTTAAACAACAATAAAAATAGCCTATATATTATTGCGATAACTTTCCTTTCTACTTGCGATATGTGTAGGTGCTATAAGGCAAATTTTGCTTTTAAAAAAAATCGAACTTGACTTGACGAAAAAAAGTGGGTCTCGCAATTCTGTCTGTCTGTTTTTCTGTTCGATTTTCTTTAAACTTGGTATATAGCATTCTTAAATCTTTTACGTTTTTTATCACATGTTTTTCTTTTTTTAATATTTAAGAAAATAGAAAATTTTGTTAACCAAACATTTTTTAACAGAAAAACAAAAACAAAAATGTCATTAAGTCATTAAGTAAATGTTAAAAAAAAATTTCCGCGAAATGGTTATTGATTGTAACTCCCACAGAACCATAAAATGTTAAAAGGTTTTATATTTTAAGCCTATAAATTTTAGAATAGTACTCTTTTTTCAAATAAAAAAATTTAAAAAAAAAACAAATTTTTGTTTGTTTGTCTTTTCTAAATTTTAAATTCAATTAAATTTTAATTTGTGCAATATTAGAAACTTAAAGCTGGCGCTATGACGATTTATAAGTTTTATTTCTGCATAAATTCCCATTCGCTTGCAAAATCCTATGGCATTCTGTTTTAGTTATTTAATGAATTCGAATGAATGAGTTCTGGAGTTATGAACATTTTTCTCTTTTATAACATTTCTTTTTTAAACTCTCAGTCTATTACACAACAGCAAGTTTTTGTCTTCCAGCCGTGCATTTGTTTTAAATGAAATTAACTTGTTTTTCTTTTGTAATTTACTTCCTACATACTCTAATTTTTTCATTGTGATTTTGGGTAGCATTAAAGTATGTTTTTACCAAACTCTCACCCCGCTTAGGCAAGAGGGCAATTTATAAAAAAAAAATACTTTAAATTATATACAAATACCTTAAAAGAACAGAAATACTTATAACAGGGTAGGTTCTATACCTATTTTGAAACTTAGAAGTAATTTCTCTTCATCTTATATTTATTTCTTAAAATAGTATTGGAAAAAAATACTTTCTCAGAAATAATTAAAGAAAAAAAGGGTATTTAGTAAAATTAAGTAATACCTTTTTACATAAAACGTACAGTTACGTACGTAGGTTATATATAAAGATAAGAATACCTTAACACTAGAGTGTTTAAAATTTTGCGTCACTGTTTTTATATTATATTATTATATTTATATTTTAAAATATTCTTAGTTAATAAACTTTTATACGTTTTATGGAAATAAAATTTTTAAAAAATTCAAATTAGTTAAATTAAATTAAAAAGATGAAAAAACAAAATGTTTTTTCAAACTTTTTGGCAGTCCCTATATAAAGATTTAATTTCAATTAGTAACTTCGATGATGAGAGAAGGAAAACTAAGAAAATGGTTCAATTGCATTTCATGTTAATAATGTCTTTATTTGAAATGGTTCTTAGTTGAAAAGTATAGAAAAACAGCTAGCTGCTAAGTTTCAAAAAATAGTGTGTACAAGTATTTCAATTTTCATATTTAAATTAAAAAAAAACCCTTATCCAGATAAGTTAACTAAATAATACTCATACGCCCGAGTGATCATAGTTGTCTGAGGTTTGGATTTTATGATAATTTTCCTGGCAAAATTTAATTTGTATAAAATTGTATATATTTAAGTAAAATATGGGTCGCACAAATTTTAAAATTAATGGCGCAAAATATTAAACAGCCTATTACTAAGGTATTGGTATGGTACTACTTAACAATTTGCTAACTTTAAAGTAGTTTACTAACTTATTCTTAATTTTAAACATTTTCTGACTAGTATCGTACTAAAGCTATTTTCTTAATATATTACATCCGAAAAACTAAAAAAAAATTTAAGTAAACAGACCTTTTGTGGTAGCACGATACTAAAAAAAATATATGCAAATAAAGGGTGTCCAACGGGAATTTTTCAACTTTAAATTGCGATTAACGAAATACTAGCGGGTTGAAGTAAGCAAGAGGGGTATCATTCAAAGCGCGGGATTTGCGGAATTGTTAGTCGCCATGAGTCACTGGTCGGGAGCACACCGCGCGTTTGCGGTGGAGCAATATTTGAAGTGCTGTGAATCAATGGTACGTGCGCGTTACGCTTTTTGTACTTATTTCAATATTCGACGACGTTTACATTGTTTAAAAACGACAGTTTGATGTGCCATTTCAGCGAAAGCGGGGTAATAGGCCCCTATTTTTTTAACCAAGGTGAGACAGTCACTGCTCCGGTGTATTGGCGTATGATTGATGAGTTTCTGTTACCGCAATTGCAGCTGTATTCAGGGTACAACAACTAAACACAATTTCAATAGGACGGACGGTGCCACTCCGCAGTCCGCACACAGCTAGGGTGTCGATGGAAAGGCTAAGGATAGTTTTTACGAATAAACTGATCAGCAAGTGCGGAGACATTTTATGGCCGCCTCGGTCGCCAGACCTCACACCTTGCGATTTCTTTTTATGGAGTTACCTCAAATCAAAGGTTAACAATAACAATCCCCGGACAATTCAGACCCTCGCCCTACAGGAAAATATTCGCCATGAAATTCAAAGCATATTACTCCAGCGCTTTGCCGTCGCGTAATCGCAAATGTAAGGGTCCGACTGCAAGAGTGCATTTAAAAAAACGGCCATCATTTGGATTATATCGTTTTTCAAAAATAAAATCCGCATAGTTACTCTGCATTTAATTGAAATAAAAATAAAAATAAATAAAAACGATGTAGTTTTTTTTATATTGAATTTTAAAGTTGAAAATATTCCGCTGGATACCCTTTATAAATTGAACAGAGTATAGTTATTAATACATATGTTTATATTATGATGGTGGCAGGTGAATAGGGGTGTTGCGGAAAGGTTTTGCTCTATTAGCAAAAATGGTGGGAAACCGTTATGAATTTTAATTGTGCCTTTAGGCAAAGGTAAATTTGGGAGGTGTTAGCGGTTTGGTTTGGGTTGCATCTCGGACGTAACCGAAGAAGCATATAAATAATTTTTTCAATGGCTTACACAACAACTAGAATACCAAACACATTTCAAGATTTGAAAGTTTTTTTTTATAATATAGAATTATATATAATATTAGAATAAATCAGTCAAGTAGAAGATTTAGCTCTCTTTAATTGGACTTTCTTAGCCTTTAGTCCACAAAAATTGGTGTTTCGTCCCGGCGATGTCATTTGGACTCATCTGTTGTCAATATGCAATTTTTGTTAAATTCAGTTCCATTCATATTAACTTATACATAAACACATACATAAACGCTAGAAGATTTTGCCTTTAGTCAAGCTTAGGCATACAAAAACAAACGCACCACTGGATTGCCCGTACTTGCTCGTATGTAAAAGTACTTGGGAATTAAAAAAAAAAAAAAAACAAGGATTTAATTAGAGCATAAAACTACCGTCTGATTTCTAGAAAGTCTATGCAAGCAAAGTTTAAAAATTGGTTTTATTGTTAAATTCATTATTAATATAAGAAATTTCTTTAAAATTTTTCTAGAAAAAAATTTGTGATGGTTATTTTAAGTATTTAATAATACAAATCTTAGGAAATAATTTCAAAAACTAATCGCACACACATTTTCAAAAAAAAGGTTTTTTTTTCAAAAAAAAAACCAAAAAATAATTTTTAGAATATACATATTTATACACAACGTATTTATACAAACATTTTGGTCAAAATCATTAGAGCCGTTAAAAGAAAGTCGAAAAAAAACGGTTCCGATAATGGGTACTAAAGGCAAGTTTTACATTTGGAAAACAAATCGAACTCGAGATTTTGATCAAAGTTGACATAACGATGATAAAAAAAAACACAAAATTTTGATCCCGTAATTCCGTGTGCCTGTATATCATATCCCTGACATTCTGCCTGAGTCACTGAAGCGATTTTCTTCCAACTTGGTATTTAAGGTTCTTCGGTGATTGACTAGAAAAGAAATTGAATTTTTTCAAAAACTAACGGTACCTGCCATACAGCCGTTATGCAAAATCTTATTTATCTAGAAGGAGTCTCTTAAGATGGACTGAATTTTGGTCAAACAAAATTTTAAGAAACAATTTAACTACCTGTACCTGTACCTGTCATAGAACCGTTTTTTTTATTTTCCAGCATTTCATTAATGGCTCCAACGATTCTGATCAAAATACATACATTAACGAAATTTCTTATATAAAAAAATAATTTACTAACAAATCAAATTTTTAAACTTTGCTTCCATAAATTCACTGGTTCTTATTTCGGACAAAAAATTAAGCTGGAAGCCCAATATCCAAGAGAGAATCAACAAAGCCATCATAGCTCTATTCTCTTGCAAAAAAGCCGTAGGTAACAAATGGGGTCTACAAACTCATATTACACACTGGCTATACATCTCAGTCATTAGACCGATACTTACATATGGAGTAACAGTATGGTGGACTGCGCTGAAAGCAGCAACAAACCGCGATAAGCTCAGCAAAGTCCAACGAACAGCCTGCTTAATCATGAGTGGAGCTCTCCGCTCAACTCCCTCCGCTGCACTTGATTTTCTATTTCATCTCATACCGCTAGATATTTTTAGCAAACAATCGGCCGCCAGTACAGCCATTCGGCTTAAAGCCTCTTCGCAGTGGATCAATAACGATATTGGCCACTCCACTATACTGAACTTGTTCAGATCCTTACCTAGTAACATCAATTACACCACCCCTCATCCAAAATTTAATAAAAACTTTCAAGTATCCATCTCTTCCAGGTCTACCTGGGAAAATGAGTCACTGCTGGTAGACGAAGCGATTCATTTATACACAGATGGATCTAAAACCGATGACGAGGTTGGTGGAGGCGTATACTCCGAAAGATTAAATCTTTGTCTATCTTTTCGTCTTCGTCTTCACTGTAGCGTGTTCTAGGCAGAGCTTCTAGCAATAAAAGAAGTCCTCTCTTGGCTCAAAGATAACGTTATATCGACAACTGATATACGTATTTTCTCAGACAGTCAAGCTGCCATAAAGTCACTGGACTCTGTCTCCATTAACTCATTAACAGCCCAAAATTGTCGATCATCTCTTGTGGAGATGTCAAAACAGTTTAACATTCACCTTATATGGGTGCGCCAGGCATAGAGACATTCCAGGAAATTGCAAAGTCGACGAACTTGCAAAAAACGGAACAATCTTACCTTTGTTGGATAGCAAATCCAACATCGTTATACCCCTAGCTACTTGTAGACTTATGCTAAAGCATGATACCAAAAAGAAAGCTAACCAAAGATGGACCAGCACCCCAACTTGCCGGTCTACTAAACTGATTTGGCCATTGTTTGATGCTAAACGCTCAAAAAAACTAATTTCTATTGGTAGATTGCATATAAGCTCCGTTACAGTGTCCTTACTGGACACTGCCTAATAGGAAGACATGCTTTCCGTCTTGGAGTTCCTGCAAATGATTTTTGCAGAAGCTGCATGAATGAAGAAAAAGAGGAGTCAGTTCCTCACCTTCTATGTTCTTGTCCTGCCCTAGCGCAAAGACGTAGACTCCACTTGGGAGAATACTACTAAACGATCCTATTGATCTAAATAATTCCGACATTCACTGTCTCAAACGCTTCATTGTTAGCTCAAAATGGTTTGACAAGTAAGGGTGATTTTTGAAATCCTTGTGGTATCACAACGGACCAAATATTGGTCTAAGTGTGTTGGCCTTTTCCGGTCAGCAGCCACCTTAACCTAACCTAACCTAACCTTCAAACTCTTCTAGAAATCAATTTTTTTCACTTAAATATTTTTCTCTAGTTAAATCCTTGTTTTTATATTTTTAATCATTTTTTAAAATTCCAAAGTCTTTTTATGATTTATGTGCGATGCAATCGTTAATTTTTTAAAATCTATGGAACAGTTTCTGAGAAAAAAAATATTTCCTAAAATTTCGAGAAAAGAACTAAGGTACCATTAGTTTTGGTGGGGGGAGGAATTTAAAAATGCTATCTACCAAATTTAAAGAAAATCGGCTGAGTCTGACCAAAATTTCGAGTTCTATTTTCTTACGAATCCATAGATTGTCAAAAGTAACTTCATATGTCGTTATGTCAGATATTATCACCATGGAAAATATTTTTGCAGCATATAAATAAAATGCAAAAAAGTTCTCTGGTAATAACATTTAAAGTCAAAAAGCTTCTCTTATCAAAAGCTTCTGAAACTTTTGGTTTTAAAGCAGTCTATAGTCCTTATACGAGTACTTTTCGAGAATGTAACAAGCTTTTTCAGTTTAAGTTCTTCCATCCTTTGCAACGGTTTCACAAAAAATATCCCTACGGTCAGTGTGGTTTTAGTTGCCTTAAATATTTTTAATTAATAATTTTACCTTCGACACTTTGTTAATATTTTACATATTAATCCATCTTAATAACTTTCATACTTATTCGACCTTAAAAAACACACAAAACTTTAATTTTATCGAGGCAAAACAAAACTGAAAAAATTGTGTATCTAGGAAAAATTTCATGTCCTTTTTCCCCATTTATATTGCCTTTTGTCTTTGAATTCACACATGGAGTGCCAATTGAAATTAGTTTTTATTTTGTTTTTGGAAACGTGTTGACATTCTGTTTTGAATATTTTCTTGTACTCTTCATTTTTCTAAAAGGAGGTTGACTAAAGCTAAAGATAACAATCTAATAACAAGGACGAATCAGAAGAACTTCAAAGATGGCATGTCCTTTCTTTCGTCGGACGGATTCATTAACGCGACAACCTTCTGTTATCGCCGACGGTAATACTTGGGCACTAGAGGATGAGCTAGCGGAGGAGCCAGATGATGCTCTGACATTGACCCATTTACAGATGGCCATACAACTGTTGACAGCTCCTTCGGTAAGTGTTGTTTGAATGAGAATGGCTGTGTTACGTAAGCTTCAAAGAGCTTAAAGAATGATGGTGACTTTATATTGTATACGTCTACCTCCTCTTTTGATTCTAGAACATAATGTTATGCCATATGAAAGTAGGATTTCGTTAGCCAAGATTCGAGTTGACTTTGTTTACATTTTTTTCAGAATGATGACCTTAACACGGCCGTAACATCACTCATCAGCAAACACAGCAAGAGCTGGCCGACTATTTGTAAACTGTGAGATATATTATCTGAGAAGGAACTTTCGTTGAAGAAGATTTTATTGAGGGATTTATTTTAGAAAAATCGATACTGACATTTTGAGATCTTATCCGAACTATGACTACTTGGCGGATATTCAAGATATCCTTTTGGAAATGGACGAAGTGAGTGCTAGTGAGATTTTAGTTTTACTCGGGGAGGAATTGATTACATCTTGCTGCACTGGAATTATTGAAAGGGCCTTCAAGTGCTTGGGGACGGATTTGCAAGAGTTCTTGGGTTCATTGGATGGAGTTTATGATGTTCTTAAGCTGCAAGAGGTAAGAATTGTTTTAATGACGAAGTAATAGATTATAAAAGTGTGAGCTGTAATGACTGTTTTTATTTATGATTGAAACAATATTTACTCGTATATGTTTTTATGTAAGAGTGTATGAGTCTGGGTTGATTTTTTGAGTATCAATTTCTTTTTAAATGAAATTGAGTTTATTTCACAAGAGAAGCTCGATGGACCTGCTAAATGGATTAGTTATTTTTCAAAGGAATCATATTCAATAAAGTTGATCATAAAACAAATTTTATTTGCCCCAATTACTAAAGCAGATACAGCAAGAATTCTGACCTAATCTATGAATCTGCTTATGTATTGTATATTAATTTGGTACGAAAATGCCTTACGGAAATAGTGTCCGAATAACCCAAAATGTCTATGCCTATGTTTTTTTACTGGCAGAAACTTATGAGCTGTACCTATCCATTTTCGTTCTCAAAATATCTTTTATGTGATCTTCATTTATTTATTTCATTTTCATCAATAAAAGAACAAACTTCTCTTACAAACTAATACAATAGTATGTATGTGGTTTTGTCTCCATGTTGTATATTTATAAATTTAATTTTAAGTAAAAGAAATTAATTTTATTATTTTTTTATATAAGCAATTTTAAATATTTTTTTTTTATTTTTACAAATTTTAACAACATATAAGATTAATTTAAACGTAGAAAGCGACGCTTTTCGGATGCTGATAATTTTCTTGCTACCATTTCTTCCTTTGGATTTACTTCTTTGGTAAACACACCTACTAGAGGATCATCTTGCTTGGACCATATCTTTTTAAGACTTCATAAAAATAATAACGTGGGATTTCAAACAGAAGTTTTTGAACTTGGGATTACTGATCATTGTTTAACCAGTATTCAATTTGATTGTAGTCAAAATAGAAAACTAAATGCATCAGTAAAATCTTTTCCAAAAATAAATTTTTCTGCTTTGAAAACAGCTTTGACATTTGAGTTTTGGAATGAAGTTTATAGTGCTTGTAACCCATCAATTGCTTTCGATTTATTTCTTAGTAAGCTCCAATATTTAATTTCTAAATGCAGCCAAGAGGTTGTAAATAATAAAAAGACGCTAACTAGTCGTAAGCAGTGGATGAATACTAGACTGCTGAAAAAAATAAACAAAAAGAATGAACTCTTTGTAAAACTTAAAAAACATCCTAATAATTCTAGACTGAAAAGGTATTTTGATAACATTTGCAAAGAATTAAAAACTGAAATTCCACTTTGTAGAGATAACTATTTTAAGAACAAGCTTTTCGAAAACGTAGGTAACTCCAAAAAAGAATGGGAGGTTGTAAATGAAATCTTAAATAAAAATAAACCAATAGTTGATTTATCTGTAGAAAGCGGGGGCACTATTATCAAAAATCCTTCCTCTGTTGCTAATTTATTTAATGATTTCTTTTGTAATTTAAGCCAAAACACTAATCTCCCCAATTTTACGAATAATTGTCAATGTGATAGCCCTATTGTTACTGAAAACTTTTGTACAGAAACGTTTTTCTTTGAGAACTTTTCTGCTATTGAAATTCATAAAATTATTATGTCTCTCAAAATGTCTAATTCCACATCTGACGATTTGGTATCGGCTAAGATCTTGAAAAATATTTCTTATCTTATATCTGATGTGTTGAGTTATATATTTAACCAAAGTATAACCAAGGGCATTTTTCCTGATTATTTAAAGTTGGCGATTGTGATTCCGTTACATAAGAAAGGAGTTAATACTTGCATAAACATTTCGCTTTTATCGGTTTTTTCTAAAGTCTTTGAAAAGGGTATGAAATCAAGGATGCTTTCGTTTTTAGATAAAAATAGTTTTTTCAGTAATTCCCAGTTTGGGTTCAGGAAAGGAAGGTGTACAGAAAATGCTGTTCTGAAGCTTTGTGATGTAGTATATACTAGCCTAAATGAATCTGAGGTTTCGGCCTCCCTTTTCATTGACATTACTAAGGCGTTTGATACGGTGGATCATGCATTGTTGCTGGATAAATTGTATAAGATTGGCTTTCGTGGGTTCGTTTATAACTGGTTTAGTTCTTATCTTAATAATCGCAGACAAAAAGTAAGAATTCAAAATATGTATAGTGACGAAAAATTTTTAAATTTAGGTGTCCCACAGGGATCTGTATTGGGTCCAATCTTGTTTTTAATATATGTCAATTCGCTTTTTATTCAAAATTTTAAGGGCAAAATAACGGCATTTGCGGACGACTCAGCATTAACGTACTCTACAAAAACATTTTTTGATTTAAACGTTTCTGTAAATAGCGATTTGGAAACTCTCCGCCATTGGTTTTTTCGTCATAAACTTTGTATTAGCGAAAAAACAAAATTCATGTTATACAGCCTTTCCGGTGCAACTTATAACGATTTGCGTTTCAAATTTCATTCTCCAAGCTGTCTTAAATATGTCCTGCCAAACTCCTGTCAGCATTATTCAGATTCCTATACTTTTAATCATAGTGAATCTTGTTGTGTTGAATGCTTTACTATTGAAAATGTTGAAAGTTTTAAATATTTTGGAGTTATTTTAGACCGTAGATTGAGTTGGAAAGAACACACTTCAAGCCTTACTAAATACTTTAATACAGTTTTGAGACATTTTTACCATCTTAGCCTTTATTGTCCCCAATCCATTCTAAAATTAGTTTATAATGGCCTATTTAAATCAAAACTCCAGTATGGGTTAACCTGCTGGGGTGGCACTCACCGTAATAAAATCGATCCTCTTCTTACTAAGCAAAAGCATGTCATTCGCATTCTATGTAAAGTTAACCGGAGAACTCATAGCTTTGATTTGTTAAGAAACCTAGAAATTTTGCCTATAAAGCATCTATATTTTTACAAAGTTCTTAAAACATTTTTTGAAAATTCTGGATATTCCGCTTCAAGACTATATGGGTTTTATAACTTACGTGTGAATAATCGTAATCTGGTAACTGTGCCTGCTATTAAAAAATCGCACTATAGATACGCTTTTCTATAAAATAACTTCTGCTCGCCTATTTAATAATCTTCATGAAAATCTAAGATGCGAGAGAGTTAAATCGGTGTTTTTGACAAATATTAAAAACTGGCTCTTCACATTTGATCATAATGATATAAATTTGTTAGTTAATATAACAGTTTGAATTAATATATTATTAATAAACATGTACATGTACATACTTAATATACATAATCTATTATACTCGTACTTTATTGTCATCTTTTTGAATAGCTTTATTGAACGAATTTTACTTTTTATCTTGCTTTATATTTTTCCTACTTATTAATTTTTAAGAATACAAACAAAAATTGAATTTATAACAATTGATCCCCATCAATTTAACTTTCAAAATAAATTATTAATTATTTGTCTCTTACCATTTGGTAATTGAATGTTCCTAACTATTTTAAGAAGAAGGAAAAACGAAAAATAAGTTCTTGTTTTTGTTTTTGTGGACTGTATTGATTAAATCAATTGAAATTTTTTTTTAACGACCTTTAGTCCAAATGCGTCTTAGAAGGGTACGGCAGCATCTAACTGATGAGCCCAACTGTCGTACCTGGGCGAAACGCATTTGGACTAAAGGTCGTTAAAAAAACTTTCAATTGACCTAACTATTTTATATAATGAACTTAGGCTATTTTTTGTTTTTATATTGAAGTATTATTGTTTTATAAGAATATTAGCTTTAAGTTTGTTAAATGAAATAAAGTTGTTGAAAAAAAAAAAAAAAATGTATTCTATCATCGGGCTTATAAATTTTTTTTTGTTATTAGAGTCTTGTTTCGTTGCTGTTGTTTCATTAGGTTTTTTTTTGTAGTTATGTTTGTCCTTTTTTTGCATTATAGTAAATTGCGGTGTCGAATAGTGTGTTTGTTTTTATTGTCAATTTATCGTTCATTATATTGTCTTGATCACTTTTGCACGCTTTGTAAATTTCATATTCTTCCAGTGCATCGAGCTTTGTGCCTTTCTTACAGAAACAATTACAATATTGAAAAATAATTTAACCCTAGCAGCCAAAATAAACAAACAAACAATAGATGAAATCATAACTCTACTACAAATAACACTTAAACAAAACTACATATTTCGCATTTAACATACATATACCTAACCCATTTTGAAAACACATACATACATATATATTATCCAAACAAAATCTACAACAAAAAAACATAATTTTTTACACAAGATATGTAGATGAAGCTTTCATCATATTCAACGGTACGAACAGACAAATAGACATCATGAACAAATATACATCAACAACATTAAAGAAAAAATAAAGTTTACATATGAATTCGAACAAAACAATTTAATAAACTACTTAGATTTAAACATAAGTAAAAACAACAACAAACTCCAATTCAAAATATACAGTAGACTCTCGTTAACTTGAACATACGATAACTTGAACATTCCAATAACTTGAACAAATATTTTTTCCCCTTACGCATTCTATACCTTGAACGGACTATTTTTAAGACTCAATACCTTGAACTTTTCCCCTAAGTACTCTATAAGTTGAACAAGTAAAATTTATGCGAACTCTGTAACTTGAACAAAGTTTAATATTGAATTTCTTTATTTTTTGAATTTATGCAAGGTACCTGGGATGGTGGTACAGAATGCAAACGGTTTTTGTAAAGGGGAATCCCAGGAAATTCCCTTAGTATTTCCGTATAAGGTTTTATTCTTCATAATCGGTGAATTTCTGAATTTCATTTGAACACGTGCATATTTAGGAATCGAAAAACGTTTCAATTAAAATTATTTATTAATAACATCAATATTTATGTTTTAAAATCATTAAAATGGATCTTTATTAAATAGAAACAACAATTTTTTAACTTGATCCAGTAACTTGCACAATCCTATAGCTTGAACAATCCTGGTTTCGTCCGTGTTCAAGTTAACGAGCGTCCACTGTATAGGAAACCAACAACAACAGACATCACAATACACAACGAATCCCACCACCCTTTTACACAAAAATCGGCAGCTTATAATGCATTCATAAATAGGTTGCTAAAAGTACCAATGTCCAAAAAAGATTATGATGTTCTAGTTAACACAATAAAACACATAGCAATAGCGAACGGATACACACCAGATATGATAGACAAACTAATCAAGAAAAGGTTAAAGAAAATAAAAAACAAAAACGACAATATCAACATTAACCCACCTAACATTAATAAATACATAGCAACTGAATACACAAACCTACTACCAAAAATTTAAAAAAAAAAATTCAAAAAGATCAACATTAATATGTATATCATTCAAAACTAACAACAATATACAAAAAATATTATAGATTTTATAGATTTTTATTTTCAGTATTTGGATATACATTTGGTAAGCTACCGCACAGTTTATACACAGAGATTTGATATACTATAATAATATCTTTCTACTGAATAAGTATTTTAATAAATTTTAAGTTCACAAAGGGTTTAGAAATTACTTTTTGAAGGAAACTACAACTAAAACCTTCAATATAAAAAGTAAAAAAAAAAACAAAGGCAGGTACATTTTGACTTGAATAAGAAATAAAACTTCAAAACAATAGTTTAGAAGAATGTTAAGTTAGTATGAATTGTGTTAGTGAATAATAATAATAAATAATTCATATAATGTATATTAGTAGTTTGTTAGTAAATAAATAAATATATATTATATGTATATAATAAATAGATAAATAAATTAAAATAATAAATAAATAAATAAATAAATAAATAATAAATATATAAATAAATAAATAAATAAATGAATAAATAAATAAATACATGTAAACATATAAACATATAATAAAATCAACATCAAAAATATGGTTAAGAAAACCCAAAACAATAAAAGACAAAAAAACTAGCTCTGGCGTTTACAAAATTAATTGCGACGACTGCGATAAATTGTACATAGGACAGACAGGGAGAACTTTTTACTTGCGACTTATAGGTTCTATAAGGCAATTTATGCATTCGTAAAAAAAATCGAACTCGAGATTTTGATCAAAGTTGACATTACGATGATAGCGAAGACCAAAAAAGTGGGTCTTGCAATTCTGTCTGTCTGTCGGTTCGACTACAGCCTAAACGGCTCGGCCGATTTTCTTCAAACTTGGTAGATATGGGTTTTAATTTTTTCCCCCCGGATGTTTTTTTCTTTTTTTTTTTAAGACCAAAAATAACGGTACCTGCCATACGATTTTGTTCGAAATTTTATAAATATTTTTTTTTTCTTAAAAACTGTCCCACAGAATTTTTTGAAAAAATTTTAAAAATTTCATTTAGTTAAAAATAGCTAATGGTTGAAAAAAAATTTACAAAAAATTGTTATTTTTGGTAGCCCCCCTGGGTCCATTTTTTTTGGTTTTGATTTTCTCGAAAACGGTACAACCGATTTAAATCATTTTTTTATGCCAAAGCTCCTCCAAAGTTTAAATATTATAAAATATATTATTTTTTCAATTTTTTATTTTTTGGATTTTTAAAAAAAAATTCAAAATTTATTTTTGGAAACTCAATATTTCGAAAACCCCATGCTCGATTTCTTTCAAACTTGACAAATAAAAGTTTCTTAACATAATCTACAAGATTTGAGAAAAAAAATTTTGTTTTATCTAAAACTAACGGTACCTTCCATACAAATTTTAAAAAAATTGTTTTCGAAAATCGTATTTTTCTCGAAAACGGTTCCGAGAATTTTGCTTAAATTTTTTTTCTTTTGATTAATCTTTACGATCTATAATTTAATAAAAAAAAATTTGAAATCTAGATATTACTGACTGTACCTACCATAGAACGATTTTTTCGAATTTTGAATTAGGGGAGAGTGGGGCACATTTGAACACGGGGCACATTTGAACAATGCTTATAAAATTTTACTTTATTACTCTTTTTTAAAAGTAATTTAAAATTTTAACCTGTCAATACCATATCCATAAACGTCATTGACTTTCCTCGAATATCTCAGTTGTCTCTCGGACTTAGAGGTGAAGGGTACTGTTAGTGGAAGTGTTTTGTTTTCGTTTTTTAGTTGTAAGAGTTTAAATAAAAATTACTGCGCGATTTTAAAACGGGAACACATTTTTTTGGAGGAAAAATAAATTTTAAACCTAATTGCAGTAAGTTTTTTACTGGATATATTTCAGTTAAATATTTATAATAAATTTTATGTCACTGGAACAGTTGGGGCAGATTTGAAGAAGTGTGTTGGGGCACTTTTGAACATGTTCAAAACTACCATGATTAGTTTTTTTTTTTAACATATTTAAGACCTTTAAAAAAAATTTAATCAGCTTCAAGCAATTAATCAAGCAATTTGTTATCTGTTCTATAGGGCAAGTATTGGTTTCAGGTAAAAAATGTTTTTGTCATATCGACAATCAGTCTCTGCGTCTATACGTTCTCTGTCTCATTTTTGAGCTATTGAATACTGCAAAAAAGGGCTAGTTAAAGCTTTCTAGGTCAAAAAAATCTTAAAATGTTTATAGCTTTAACAATAATATTCTAGTTTAAGCTAGTTTTATTCACACAAATTGAAGCTTAGGCTTGGAAAACAAGGTAAAACTAAATGAACTTAGAGTTGGCTATTTTAAAATAGCTATTACTAGAAAACATCTTTAACTAGCTAGCTTAAGCTTATTCTTATTCACTAAAAATCCAGCTTTTACTTAAAAATCCAAGTTTTAGATTTAGTTTTTTTTTTTTATTAATCTTTGTGGATTTTTGTTTTTTTTTTTCTACAAATACATGAATATGATATAACAAAAGTTTTAATTTTGAGTTTTATTGATAAGTTCTTATTAAAAAATTAATATAAAAATAAAATTTAAAAGTTCTTTTATTCAGTAAAAAAAATTATATCACGTTCAAAAGTGCCCGTTCCAAGTTCAAAACTGCCCCATACATGGGGCACTTTTGAACATAGGAACCTGTATTGATTGGAGATAAAAATTCAATATAAATATTTCGTTAAATGGACCAAATATTTTTCTAAATTAAACGTCAATACCACTGTTCCATGTGAGTAAAATATCAGGCCAATTGCTCGATTATTTTAGGTTTTATCAGTCTGGAAAGCAAAAAGTGTTCAAATGTGCCCCACTCTCCCCTACTCATTATCGGCATAACGGATTTTAACGAAATTTTTTATAACGAAGCTCCTAAAAAGTTTAAAAAACATTGCATTTAAAAACTTAAGAAAAGATATTTTTTCAATTTTTAGAAAAAAGAGTTTTTTTTTTTTTTTTTGAAAAATTCGATATCTCAAGAACTGCTTAGTATTTTTTTGGAAATTAGACTTTTCTTCGTACAATAATAAAAACTTAAGGTTGGCGTACCAAAGTTTTTTCTTAAAAATGTTTTAAAAATTTTGTAAATAAAAGCTTATTTTTTTAAGGAACCACTACAACGTTTTATAATTTTTGTTCCTGCATAAATTCATATTTGCATAGCATTCTGTTTTTATCTCTTACTACTTAAAGAATTTAAAAAATTCATTTTATCCTTATGAACAGTTTTCTTTAATAACACCCGTTTTTAAAATTCCTAGTCTATTACATAGGAGCAAGTTCGTGCGACCCAGTCGCGCATTTTATTCCGAAAGATTCACTGAACACAAACCAAAACAAAACACAAAATCCACATACGCCTTACACCTAATAGACAAGAACCACAATTACACAAACTTTGACAAGAACTTAACGCCAATACACTTCTGTAAGAAAGGCACAAAGCTCGATGCACTGGAAGAATATGAAATTTACAAAGCGTGCAGAAGAGATCAGATAATATAATGAACGATAAATTGACAATAAAAACAAATACGCTATTCGACACCGCAATTTACTATAGTGCAAACACAACTAAAAAAAAAAAAAAAACCTAATGAAATAACAGCAACGAAAAAAGACGCTAATAACAAAAAAATTTTGATAAGCCCGATGATAGAATAAAATTCCAAAACGCGTCGCTTTCTACGTTTAAATTAATCTTATATGTTGTTGAAATTTGTAAAAATAAAAAAAAAATTTTTTTAAATTTTTTATATAAAGAAATAATAAAATTTTTTTCTTTTACTCAAAAATAAAATTAATACAATAGTTCTTAAGACTAAACTATAATCAAACAAAATTATCATTTTATAAAATGTATGAATACTTAATAACTATTAGTAAGAATTCAATACCACAAGGATGGCAAATTTAATGAGTTGAATACATGTACATAGTTTAAAAGTATGTCTAGTGAAAGTATCATTGGAGTAGGTATTAATTGAATTTAAAAAATGTATATCTTATGAATTTCCATTGGACTTCTTGGATTCGCTCACACGATTTTTTACAATATGGGTTCTAAACCGTACTGCAGTACACAACCACTGATCTTGAATATATCAGGAATATTAATAAACAATAGGAATAATAGTGGTCCCAAATGTAGAACACCAGATGGCAGTAAGATTTGTTCTGAAAAATTGTCAACAATTTTAACAAATTGAAGCCTTTGAGTTAAAAATGATTTAAACCAATCGAAAAAGTTTGAGTGAACACCAAACTGCAAAAGCTTGTTCAAAAAACCTGCTGATTTACGCAAAATTGAAAACTGGACTCGAAATTATTTATTGTAATTATAGCTAGTCATTACATCACAGTAACTACCGTACCGTAAATCCACCAGATATCAAACCATGATGTTGTACTGAAACAATGGCGCAAAATTTTAAACAGTTCTCGTTTAAGGAATTAAACCGGCTCTACTTAACGCAGTCGTTTAGCTTGGAGACTTGGTCTAACTTTTGCATAATTTTAAACACGTTAGACAACTCTTCTAACTGATGTGGGTTTTACAACAGAACCCAAGCGAATTTCCGTTGAACAACCCTTAATTTGACAGATACATAACTCACACAACTACAAAAATCCAAAAAAAAAGTAAAAAGAACAGACAACTTTAAACCAAAATTTTTCGCCGAAAAAAGTACATTTTATATTCTACCTCGGTACAGATTTTGATTGTTTATAAGTTATTTACATTATTTAGATGGAAATAAAGTATAAATAGCAAATTCACAGCATAAAAACTAAATTTGTTGTTGCAAGGTACAGATTCATTTAGCTATACTCGTCTCGGCCGGCGGCGGCGGCGGCGGCGCGTGTGCATACATAAGATATGTATACTTATGTACCTACATACATTTGTATTTACAGATTTGTTCATCGTAGAGCACTTTCGTACGATTGTTTCGAATTTATAATATTCAGTTATTCAGTCTATTTACAAAAAAAAACATCTTTAAAAAAAAAATAAAACATCAGTAAACATTTTTTCTTCGATTTGCTTTTGTATGAAATGACCACTGTCAATATGGATAAAGTACACTTTTAAAAGATAAACTAGCTATTTGCTGCTGTTAAAGTAAGACGAGCTCTTTAACGTTAAAGTATAGTTTATGTCCTTTAAAATTACCAAAAAGTCGGTTCTCGTTTTATACTCAATATTTAGAGTCGACTCCCATTCTAAAATTGATTTAGAGTAGGTTTTAAATGTTTAAAATTTTGCGCCAATGTCTTTTGTTTAAAAAGATAGTTTATCAAAGACTACCTTTTCAAATAACCTTGGCAAAGCTGAAAGTTTACAGATTGTTCTATAGTTAGTAATGTCTTGTTTAGATGCTGACTTAAATACTGGCTTAATAAAAGACAATTTCTAACACTCTAGGGCAGAGGTCACCAATTAGTTTTGCTCATTTTAAGATATGAAATGAACATCGCGGTCCGTACAACATTTTATAGAAAAAAATATTTATTAACTAAATGTAAATACGGAAACAACAAAAGTATTTTTTTTACATATCAATGAGAAAAATGACATTTTTTGTTGCGAGCTATCTGTCTGAGTTTTGGAGTAAAATTAGTGATATTGACATTAAATCCTGGAGATGTTTGTTCATCAATAAGTCGAGATCGTAATTTATTCTTATTCTGTTGACCCAAACAAAGTAAGCAGTTTCAAAGCTAATTTTTTTAATTCTGGATATTAATTACCACATAAATTTTATCTAGAACTTTTCACTGGAAACTTCCACATATTTGTGTCTTAAGACTGTGTTTTCTTGGAAATCGATCATTTCCATTTGCAGAGTAGCTTTATCACTCTCGAAAACAATTGCCGCTTCATTATTCCATTCACCATCAGGATGCAGAGTTAAGATCCGCGATGAACGTCTTGTATTGGCCGACGTCAATCTCGTTGCCACTCTTGACTATTTTATTTAAATTAGGGAAGTTTAATCATTCATTATCAAGATTATTAACAAAGAGATCTAGTTTTCGCGAAAAACTTGTTTACTTCTGACATGAGCTCCCGTACAAGCTTTCCCTTGCCTTGAATTTTAAGATCAAGGTCATTGATATTTTTAAATTTATTCGTCAAGAATGCAATAGTAACTACATTTTGAAAACTTAAGTAGGCGTTTGTTCAAGTCTGATCAATCTTGAAAAGATATACATATCTTCAAGTGTTCTAAGATGCTGAAGAATCTTTCTAAAAAGCAGCCTTTACTTAACCATCTCACATTGTTCATCAGCTTCTTTAAGAAATGATTGAAATTCTCGATGTCGCAGTGATGATTTCGCACGAAGAAAATTTTCTATTTTCATCACTTTTTGCATTATACGCTCAAAATTATGATTGAGTTTACAGCAAGACACTGTTTGTGGAATAATATAGAGGAAATCAAATTTTCATTACCTACATCTTGCATCGCTACTCAACAGGTCAACTAGTCCTTTTTTACTCCCAACAATTGCTGGCGCACCGTCAGTAGTTACCGATAAAAGCTTTTTCATGTGTAACTCATCTTTATGAAAATAATCCATCACTGCTTTGATCATGTCTTCTCCTCGGGTTCTTCTAAATAGAGACAAGAGCCAATATCTCCTCAATTCATCCATATCGAAGGCGTAATAGTTTGCATTATTAATCTGTGGCCGCAAACCATAACCGCCTAACTCGAGTTATGACGAAATTGAGTTTTTATCATAATCGTGCTGAGAATATACAAATCTATGCCCACTCAATTTTTTACGTCTGTATCTTTTTTTAAAGAAAAGTTATAAACAAAAAACCTAACAACCTAACTCGCTTTTCAAAAATTATAATTTGCCATAACAACTTAACTCAATAAAAATACAACGGCGGTTTCATAACTTAAGTTAAGTTTTTATTATTCTGCATTGAAAAAAAAAATAATGAGGAATAACAACATAAGTCAAGTTAATCAATTTAAAATCTGCCGAGAATTAAAAACGCTTATTTTTCATTTTTCTTATGTCAACATAGGCTCTTATTCCCTAAAGTAGAAAAAATATTTACTTTTCTTAACTTGAGTTAGGTTGTTATGGCAAATCACATTTCTATTTCTTGACAAACTTAACTGGACTTAAGTTCTTTTGGCTAACCAGACTATGATTGCATGAAAATCTTAAATCGAGTTAGGCCGTTATTCCGTGTTTCAATTTAAAAAATCACAAATCTAAGTTGACTTATGTTCTTTTGCCTTAATCAGTTTACTGTAAAAATCAGTCATAAGTGAAGATAGGTTATTACGAACAGTCGCATCTGTAGTGTAGATAAGTGATGTTTTGTTGAAAGGTTTAATTAAAGAAGTGCGTAAGATACTAAAAATGAGCTCTGCAAATAATGGAATTAGCAAGGATGCTTACAAATTACAAGATAATAATTATCTATTATCATTCTGATTACACGATATAGTTATGTGATGTATTAAGGAGCTGATATCACATTTACCCCTATCACACGCCACGAACTACTTCATCGAAGCATATTGTCGATAAGGTTTTTGGGTCGTGTGAAATGAATATGTGTCGACATAGCAGTGCGAACTCTGGGAATCGAAGTAGTATGCCGACATGGCGTGTAAAAAGGACCGAACTAGTTCGTCGACACAGTTTTTTATGATGTTATTCGATTTTAGTTGTTAAAATTTACAAATCGTCTGATAAAGTAAGAATAAAATTTAATCTCCTTAAGCAACAATTCAATAAAGCTCTGATCAACACAAAAAAGTGGTTCTGGAGCATTAAAATTCAAATATTTTTCGATAATTTTCACTTTTCTTTTAAAATTTCACAACCCTACCATTTAACAGCTGATTTTGGCATATAGTACTTCTACATCGGCGTATTGGCGTGTAAATGCCCATACAAAAGCGAAGTACTTTGTCGATTAGGTTGATCGATGTGGCGTGTGTTAGGGGTAATTGTGGCAGTGCCCTATACAAACAAAATTAGTATAGGTATTACTTAATAAGAGAAAGTACTCGTTACAACATATTTACTTTTCATTTATTCTAAAATAAATGTTCGGTGTCAAATTAAAACAAAATTAAAAAAGAAATATCAAAATAAGAAGTCGTAAGAATTGATCTTCCATTGAGCATTTGTTTTTTCACTACGCTTGTGCAAACCTCAAAAACATTGTCTATTATTTTTTTTGCAGGACAATGTAATAATAGAGATCAGCTTGTGCGTGAATAAAATGGAATGAAATAAAAGAATTCCTGCTGCCAATCCCTGTATTCATGATTCGAGAGTGTACTTTTAGAAATGTATTTTTGCTTTAAATCAAAATATAATATTATGACTTTTGTTACAATTAAACCAAACAAAAATGTTTCCATATTTTGAACCGAGTATAACGAAATACAGTCATTAAAGAATGGCCAAACTCTTGTTTTTAAGTCATCAGTTATAGCAACAAAACTTTTAATATTTAATAGAATGCTAAGGTTTATATAAAGATATGCACACAGTTTTTTGTTGTTCAGGTGAACTACATAATATGTACATGAAACTGAGAACGTTGAAAATGATCCCGAATTTGATGGTATTTTTCTTTAATAAACCAGAATAGATACACTTATTAAATAAGTCTAGTAATTCAATTTCTGAGACCTCAAAAAGAAGAAACGTTTGCAAGACCTAAATGCAAAGCTAAGAAAAAGCTATATATTAAATTTTCAATCAGCAGAAAGACTGTTAAGGTTAAGGCTTGCAAGCCTCTTTATATTTGTAGAAGTAAATGCACCGAGAGCATTAAATTTTAAAAACTTGAACTGGAGTTCAACAGCTACTGGTCATTAGAAAGCTATTACCAAAGAATTTCAAATATCGGTTCCCTCAAACACATTGAGGATACTAAATTTGGTGTACGCAGTTAACTGGAAGCCAAAACGCGACCGTAGTATGAAGAATACGAAAATATTTTTAGTGTTTTTTGTAAAAAATATTTTCTTCAGTTCTTTGACGAAACTGAGAGCTTCTTTAAATCCGTCATCAAAACAAAAAACTTCACTGTCGTTAGTGTCGTTCGATTCCATTTAAGGATATCAGAGAAAAACGTGATCCTAACAATAAAACGACATATTTCGAGGTTTACTGCACATAAAAGCCACTTCATTTGAAGGGACTCGTGTACAAAATATTTAAACGCTAGCTTTAATCTTACATCAATACACGGCCATTATAAATCATAATCTTTGAATCTGACAAGCTTATCAAAATACTTAAAAATGTTTGGATTTATCGGCCAAGAGTTTAATGCCCCAAAAGTAGACAAGTGTTCTTTTGCTTCGAAGAGAAAGGTTACCGAATCCGAGAATGAAAATTTCGCATTGATCGAACAAAAAAAAATTAAGGCGTGAAGCAAAACGCAACGAAAAAAAGAGGCAATAAAAACCAAACACTTTTAAATTAAAGCTTGGACCTTTATCGATCCGTGAAGCAGGGCTTACAAATGTGATTGCGCCCATCACGAGCTCAATTAGCTTAGTGAGCAAAAAAACGAAGGTCCAAATTGAAACCCCAAGAGATTGGTTTTATTTCGTTAATAAGACTGATTTAATTGACACGAAGAACAACGACAATGATTTTTCTGATTTTGCCAAATTTTATAGATCTAAAGTTTCTTGGAAACGAATAGATGAAGCTGGTAACAAAATAACTTGGAACTCTACGTTACTATAAAAACTGCATCAAATGTCCTACACAAATTTCTTGCACAAAGATGAGGTTTCTAAAATTATAAAAAGTAAAAAAAAAACGAGAGCTTCTTTAAATCTAAACAACTTCTTTCCCGAAAAAAAAAAGAATATTTCATGGACTTAAAACATCAAGTCTTGATTTTCAGTCTTTTTATGACAATCTTCTATCCAATATGGACGAGCCAAATACTTATCCTCATTTAACAGGCCCTGACAACTCAGAAGATATACTTAAATATCAATTTTGCTAAAAATTTAATCAATAATGTACAATACATAATTTAAACTTATGCATATTAAAAACTTGAATAGATAAAATATTCTTATTACAAAATGTTCCATCACTTGTATGATACTTTCACGACCAAAAGCAAACAAACATGGAAAATTAACTTAAGTTAATAAATACCCTGATTTATTGGTAAGGAAAAAGAACTTAACTCAACATATGAAATTTTTTCCCACAATCTCACACATGGAATAACGACCTAAGTCGAGAAAAGAAATTTTAATCATTCTTTCTTAATATGCCATAGCAACCTAACTCGACCTAAGCTTTTTATTTTTTTAAAGTTCAATAAGCCATAACAGCTTAAGTGTCTTTTTCCTTAATTACTCATTAAATATACGACATACATTTTATTACTTCTAGTATATGAGAAATGTGTATTCTTTCTTCATTTCTGCATTTAAGAAATTTAAAAATTCATAATTCCTGATTCATAGAGAGATTATGAAACTTAAAACAGCTCTCCTGAAAAATATGAAAAATCGACTTAAGCGGTTATGCCTTGTGACCACTGATTTAACTACCGCTTCACATCGCAATGATTTTCTTCTGCCAAAATGTGTGCATTTCTGGTGCTAGTAGATAACGGAATCCGTCGTATCGTCTCAACAACATCCTTTTTGTTCTCAAATAAAGCATTACCCGCCTTGAGAAAGCATTCTTTAACTACATCAGCATCAGTAAACGATTTCATATGCTTAGCAAGAGTCCAAGAAATACGTAAGGAAGCCTCACCACATTTTCTCTGCGCAGTCATTGAGCGACTTATGTATCTGTGTCTAAGATGAGTAACTTGACAGTAAACTTGCAATTTTAGACTTACGCAGATTACTACCAAGTTGAAAGTTTTTGGCAAATGATTTGTGTTCGATATCGCAATGTCGAGCTTTTAATTAACTCCACTGTTTGGTTACAAATCAAGTACATTGGTATTGCTCCAGCACGATTTTGCAGCGTAAAACAATATAGGTAAATCGGCCCATTCTGGCAAAAACTGTCTATTTTCATCTTCAACTTTTCTTTTTTTCGGTTCCATAGTAATAAAACTCAGGTAGGTACTTAAACTAGTAAAATAAACAAGGACACGTAATATTTCAAGCACGTGGGTTGTCGCGGATCGCGGTATCCGTCACTCAAAATTAACACAAAACACTCACGATCAACGCTTTCGCAATCCGCAAACTCTTTCTCGCTTTTCAGCTCGTTATTTCAGGCCCGCCGCATAGAATCGTCGAATGCGTTGCGGCAACGGATTGTTTTTTAAAAAGACTAATTTCAAATTACTATATCTGTTCGATTTCTCGAACTCAGTGCGTACTGATATGAATAGTAGCGCATTTCATAGAACTGTTAATTTTTTATTTTATATTTTGTTTGCCTATGCTGGATTTAATAAAACTGAAAAAATGTCAGATTTTGAGTCAAAATAATAGGCAAAATCCAGAAAGTAATGAACAAATTTATTTTTGAATTTTGTTATAGTTCAGAAAAATTACACAGTTATCAATTAGCACCCTTAATTGTTTTTGAAGTAAAACTTCATTTCTGGCGTTGGGGGTGTAAAATCTTCTATGGAGTTGTCAGTGACATGTCAAAACGACACGTTATCCGTCAAAGAAAGCGACATGGTTCTTACAATATTGTTCGAACTTTGTTCGAGGTCATTTAAAACACTTTAAAAACACCTTTTATCGCCGAAAAAGAATGTTCTTTTAATGAAAAAACCACCACAACTAACTAAGAAAACAATTAAAAACATTATTTCATTAAAAAAACACACAGTAAAAGCTTTATTTAATGAATTATGTGGCCAACCACTTCCCTTTGTATAAAAAACACAAACGAAATATAAATAAAATGCACGACTGGGTCGCACGAACTTGCTCTTATGTAAACGACTAAGAATTTCAAAAATGAATGTTATTAGAGGAAAACTGTTCATAAGCATAAAATTCATTTTTTAATAGATTATAAAACAACTCCTTTAGTAATTGGAGCTAAAAACAGAATGCCATGTGATTCAAGCAAATATTAGCTTATGCATTTATGCAAGAACAAAAATTATAAGTCTGTACTGATTTCTTAAAAAAATAAGCTTTTATATACAAAATTTTTAAAACGTTTATAAGAAAAAATTTGGTACGACAATTTAAAGTTTTTATTATTTTTTAAATAAAAATTAAATTTACAAACAAAAATACTGAGCCGTTTCTGAGATATCGAATTTTCCAAAAAAAAATAGATTTTTTTTTCAAAAACTCAAAAATTACTTTTTTTTTAAATTTTGAAATCCAATGTTTTTTAAACTTTTTAGAAGCTTCGAAAAAAAATGGTTCTATGGTAGGTACAGTGAGTAATATCTTGATTTCAATTTTTTTTCATTGATTATAGATCTTATAAATTAATCGAAAGAAAAAAAATTTAAGCAAAATTCTCGGAACCGTTTTCGAGAAAAATACGATTTCAAAAACCATTTTTCACTTTTGTATGGAGGGTATCGTTATTTTTAGGTAAAATAATTTTTTTTTCTCATATCTTGTAGATTATTTTATTTATCAAGTCTTAAAAAAATCTAGCGAAATATTGAGTTTTCAAAAAAAATTTTGAATTTTTTTTTTTTAAATCCAAAAACATTTTTTTCTTAAATTTGAATACACAATAATATTGAAACTGCTGGGGAATCTTAACATAAAAAATGATCAAAATCGGTTGTACCGTTTTTGAGAAAATCAAAAACAAAATAATGGTTCCAAAGGGGGCGCCAAAAATTGTTTTTTCAACTATTACCTAGGTTTAATTAAATGAAATTTTTTGAATTTTTTTTTTAATCTGTGGGAGAGTTTTTGAGAAAAAAAAATATTTACAAATTTTCGAAAAAAAAAATCGTATGGCAGGTACCGGGGGGGATTAAAACCCATATCTACCAAGTTTGAAGAAAATCTGCCGAGCCGTTTAGCTGTAGTCTAACAGACAGACAGACAGACAGACAGAACCGCGAGACCCACTTTTTTGGTCTTCGCTATCATCGTAATGTCAACTTTGATCAAAATCTCCAGTTCGATTTTTTTCACGAATACATGTCTTGCCTTATAGTACCTATAAGTCGCAAGTAAAAACCCTTTACGATTGAAATTACGAAAACTATTATTAACAGTGATTTTTTATTTTCTAATTTTTGTTTCTTAGAAGTTAAAAAAATCATATCAAAATTGCAAGAAAAAATATTCTGACCGTTTTTACTTGCGATGATAATTCCTTAACGAAATCAAACTCAAGATTTTGATCAGTCTTGACATTACGATGATAGAGAAGACGAAACAAAATTAGGTCTCGTAATTTTGTCCGTCTTTCTGTCTGTTTGACTACAGCCTTAATTCTTGAGCCGATTAAGAACTGAATAAGTTCAAACGAGCTAGAAAGACTTGTAATGATAATATTTGACGAATCAAATTTTTGCTCGACAGTATGTCATAAAGGCAAGAAATACTACAAAGTCCCAAAGGTAGTGCCAAGACTGCACCTACATATATATATAGTTGCAACAAAACTGAAAAATCATATCGAAAATGTGTGCAATTGATATACTCGTACAAGTTGTGTTGGACGGTTTTTAGTCTGAAGTTCACAAAATACTCGTAAATGCTGGTGTGCCACAGGGCTCCGTTTTTTCTCCAATTCTCTTTCTTATATTCATCAATGATCTTTTTTCTGAAATTTCAGTTCACGATAGTACTTTTGTCCAAAGCTTGAGTACAGTTCCCATATGAGTATATTTAAAAATAGAAGGTGAAAGAAGTATAACAGAAACATTAGAATATCTCGAGAACCGCCCAATATTTCTTGACTTACTTTATATTACCTTTATTCCTATAAACAGTGTTCTAGCGAGCAATCGACTGTAATACTTGCGTACTTCAGACGTACTGAGAAATTCGGAGATTCCTTTTTCAGCCGGACTACCCGAATGTGGCATGATCTACCTAGCTCTATTTTTCCTTCCCATTGTAATATTGAAAAAAAAAATAATTTAAGATCACCAGCGGCTATAAAGCATTGACTGAATTTTATAAATATTATCGATAAAACTTATAAATATGGACCAAGGTGACTGCCCTGGGGAACTGCTGAGGTACATCTAATAGATCTCAAGGCTTGCCTGTCAATTTTGACTTATCATGAAAATCATGATATCCACTGACGGTGATTAAAGTGAATCCTATTAGCCATTATTTGATATTGTTTGCTATTTGATTTACACTATACAATATACTAAATATGCATTACCTTTGAATTGAATAAAAAGTTTTAAATGTCTACAGGAAGACGTCACCGATACTGGATTTGTTTGCGCTGGCGATGGTGAACTGATTTTTACTTCCGAGCGTCCCGTAATTGCATGGCTGCTTCTGGGTTCGTTGAAAGCACTTACAAAAATGCTCTACAACGTCAAAGTGAACATTAGAATCGAGCCTGTTGAAGGTGACACTCGCCGGTACCGATATTTATTTTCGGTTGTCCAAGATGCCGCCACTCGTCGAGCTGAGGTGATTGCAGCTCGTGAGCTATCAGTTCAACGTAATAATTCAACTAGTGCAGCTGATTTGACTATGAATTCTAGTACTTTTTGTAAGGCTTTTCCGTGGCATTTTATTATGAATGAGAGCCTTGAGCTTGTCCAACTCGGTAAGTCTAAGTTCTTGCATTATTAATATTTCAAATGTAAGTTGGCAGTTCAATTTGTTCTTTATTTACCCAAAGGAAGAGGATTCAGTAAGCTTTACAAACCATACATGAGCAGCAATGGGCATTTAGCTTCAACCTACTTTAACTTTACTAGACCCAAGGGACTATCTCTAAAATTTAGGGATATTGTAAGGCGAACATACACTCCTTTCTTGATTGCATTGAAGTCTCCTCCAGGTATCACAGAATTCCCAGCTGAGGTAAGACATTTTAAAGCAATATTAAAAGCAGACTTTATCAAAGTGTTTCCTCTCAATTTAAAGGGTCTTGAGATTAAAGGTCAGATGGTCTTCTGCCCGGAATCAAACTCCCTTCTTTTCATTGGTTCTCCATTCTTGGACGGGTTGGATGGGCTGACTTGCAATGGTCTATTCATTTCCGACATTCCTCTTCACGATGCTACTCGTGAAGTCATTCTTGTTGGCGAACAGGCTCGTGCTCAAGATGGCCTACGACGACGAATGGACAAGCTAAAGAGCTCAATTGAAGAAGCCAACACTGCTGTTGCTAAGGAGCGAAAGAAGAACGTAAGCTTGCTTCATTTGATATTTCCGGCTGAGATTGCCGAGAGATTATGGCTGGGATCGAGTATTGACTCAAAGACTTACCCCGATGTGACGATTCTCTTCAGTGACATTGTGGGCTTTACAAGCATTTGTTCCAGGGCAACACCGTTTATGGTCATAAGCATGCTGGAAAGCTTATACAAGGACTTTGACGAGTTCTGCGATTTGTTCGATGTCTATAAGATCGAAACCATTGGTGATGCTTACTGTGTCGCAAGTGGATTGCATAGGGCCAGTATTTATGATGCTCACAAGGTAGCTTGGATGGCTATGAAGATGATTGATGCATGCTCCAAGCACATAACTCATGATGGCGAGCGTATTAGGATGAGAATCGGTCTACATACTGGAACAGTTTTGGCCGGGGTTGTAGGAAGGAAGATGCCAAGATATTGTCTCTTCGGACACAATGTCACAATCGCAAATAAATTTGAATCCGGCAGCGAAGAGTGTAAGATTAATGTCAGCCCAACAACCAGAGAGTGAGTTTTATTGATTTTTTTCGATTTCAACTTTCATTAATCACTTTTTTCTAGATGGCTTGTCAAAAATTCTAGATTTGAATTCGACCTTGAACCAAGAGATCCTAGGATGTTGCCGAAAGAGTTTAAGCATGCTGGAGACTCAACTTGCTACTTCTTAAATGGATATCGTGATCCATATATTGATAGATCTTTACCACTGGAAGATCACATACGTGAAGCTCTAAAGGCAATAGCAATTGAAAACTAAGTTTTCTCTAAGTCGCTATTCGTCTCTGATTCCTAGGTTTTTGCTGACTTTTGAGGAGTTTTTAGATAGTTATAAATGTTAAACTTTTGAATGATATTAAGAAAAAAATATTTTCTATCCTTCTCATATTTAAAAACTTTACCTTAATGGAAATCGATGTATTCAATAAAATATTTCCGTGTTTAATGGTTTTTGCTTTCGGATCTTTGTATTGTTACTGGTGTGACGCAATTCACACTATCAATGAAATAAATTAAAACACTAAATTTACAAGCTATCCACATAAGTAAGTGGTAAAGTTAAGATCCTATTTCAAGTGTGATCACTTGTGTGCACCACCTAATTCGTGGTGTTCCTCTACTGCGCCGAGTCCCTCGGGTTCTTTCCGCACCAAAGTATTCACTCTACAGCCATCTCAATCGTTGGACTTTAATTGGATTGATTGAGTCGGTTTCGCTATACAGCCCGTAAAATTCATGGTTATAATCTTCTCCTCCACTCGCTGTCTAAGCAGACGGGACCAAAAAACACTCGAAAAATTTTTTTCTCGAAACATCCTAAAGAGTTATCATCCAATTTCGACAAGATCCATGTCTCTGCGTTATACACAAGGACTGGGATGATGAGAGATTTATAGAGGGTTACTTTAGTTCCCTTTTTATTCCAAAGAAGCAGCGATTGGCAATAGTTATTCTCCGTTTGATTTCAGGGCTGGTGTTATTGTCTGAATTTATTGCGGTGCCTGGGTATACCATTGTTTGATGCTAAACGCTCAAAACAACTAATTTCTATTAGTAGATTGCATATTAGCTCCGTTATAGGTGTCCTTACTGGACACTGCCTAATAGGAAGACATGCTTCTCGTCTTGGAGTTCCTGCAAATGATTTTTGCAGAAGCTGCATGGATGAAGAAGAAGAGGAGTCAGTTCCTCACCTTCTATGTTCTTGTCCTGCCCTAGCGCAAAGACCTAGACTCCACTTGGGAGACTACTACTATAACGATCCTAGTGATCTAAATAATTCCGACATTCACTGTCTGAAATGCTTCATTATTAGCTCAAAATGGTTTAACGAGTAAGGGTGATTTTTAAAATCCTGTGGTATCACAACGGACCAAATATTGGTCTAAGTGTGTTGGCCTTTTCCAGTCAGCAGCCACTTTAACCTAACCTAACCTAACCTGGGTATATAAGGTATTTAACTACCCTAAAGTTATAGCTATCTATAATGACGTTCTGTCCAAGACTTCGGTGTTGTTTGACCTTTCTTAATGACAGCATATACTATACATCTTCTTCGCTTCCGTCTCAAAGCTCACAAATGCGCCACAGACATCACGCTTTGCTCTTCCAATAATGTCGATGTTGTCGAAGAATCCGAGTAATTGGACGGACTTTTGGAAGATTGTGCCTCTTGTGTTGACGCTTGAGTTTTGCACTATTCTTTCGCACGACACAGAATCGCCTTGCTTAAACCTTTTTTTTGACATCAAACGCATCGGTGAGATCTTTTTCGACCTTGTTTGAGCAGCGTGCATTCTCCGTTGTCATCCTGCACAAACGGACAAGTTTTTCAGGGATGCCAAAACGACCCTAGATGATATCATACGCGGCTTTGAAATCGATGAAAAGGTGATAGGTGTCGATTTGAAGTTCCTGGTTTTTTTTTCGAAGATCTGCCCTAATGTGAATCCGCACTGATATGTACCAATGAGGTTGTTGACGAAAGGCTTCAGACGTGCACATAATACGGCAGGAAGGATCTAATACGCCATGTTCAGGAGACTTATGCCTCTGTAGTTGATGCAGTTCAGAGGGTCTCCTTTCTTGAGAATTGGACAGGCAATGCTGAGGTTCCATTCATCGGGCATGCTTTCTTCCAACTATATTTTGCAGATGAGCTGGTGCAACCAAGTCATCGCCTGCCGCTTTGAACAGTTCGGCAGCGAGGCCGTCAGTTCCTGCTTTGTTAGACTTAATATTCGATATAGATATCTTCACTTCGTCGAGGTCGGGGGGGGGGGGGAGGGGGGAGAGAGGAGATGGTATTGTTGGTCTGCGTCACCTAAGTCGAATGGTATTAGGTTCTACTACGATGTTCTCTTGATTGTCCATTAAGGCTTCGGCGCGGGGATTGCATCGCTAAGATGTTTTTTACCTTTTGGTTGAAATTCCGAACCTTATTCCCACCATGGAATCCCTATTTTTCCTCGATCAAGCCTTTCTGATACTTCTTCTTTTTCTTTTTAAGAAGCGGGTGTTCTTCTCTCCTCTTCGGCTCGAAGAGCTAGCTCACGAGCAGCTCTGGTTCTTGTGTGCAGTGACGATTCTGTATGCCTGAAGTTAGCTATTTTAGCATGCCGACACTCATCGTCAAACCAGGGTTGCGTTGTGGCGGCCCGTGTTGCACTAATTTCCCCAGTACTTTTTCCTGGCTGAATAGGACTTCTTAAGAGGAGAGTTTCCATCGGAAAAGGACTTGGCGATCTGCTATTGCAGCCGTTCAACGTCGAACTTCCTTGCAGTACTTTCTTATTATATCGAGATATCCGAGTCGATGTTAATTCCTCGGAACCCTTTATACTGGAGAAGTGCCTTTGATGGGAATGTGGCCAATCTGGTTCACGGGTGATTGACAAGGAGATCTCCATATGTACCTTTGTGAATATCGAAATGTTTGAACTGCGCAATAGCTACCACAACGTCTCTCTCCACAGCAAAGAACCAAACTTTCCACACCGATGGGATAGTCCAGAAGCGTCTTCCAAGCGAACACCATAGAGAAATGCGTGGATCGAAATCTCGAAATGACCTATGGTAACAAAAACATTGCCATCATGTCAGATAGTCAAGCGGTAATCAAGACACTAAGCTCATATATCATCGGCTCTAAGTTGGTGTGGGAGTGCATAAACAGATTATAGAACTTGGCAAACAGAACAGTGTAACACTCACTGGGTACCTGGTCACGTGGGTGGTCATAGAAACGAAGAGACAGACTCCTAAGAAAAACTAGGCACATCAACCGCTTTAACAGTTTCTGAGTTCTATTGCGAAATAGGAGAAAATATCATGCACTAACTAAAGTAGGAATAACCTACGAATAATAAAAGGAATCCAAAGTGGACACTACAAACTTAGAAGACACCAAGGTTTACTTGGTATGGTAGGCAGTGCCACATGTAGATTCTGGCAACATGTACGAGGAAACACGAGACCACATACCTTGTTCCTTGTATGTGGTCTGGTGTTCTTGTCCACTAATGCAACAAAGGAGGAGGAACTATAAGATGAGCAAATTCATCCATATTCAAGTGGGGGCAGAATAGATCTTCAGGACACAGTGCAACAACCCCCACAAATCTATCCTTAAACTCAGTACTCCGTCTTCTGAATCACTCTCCTTCACCTTAATTTTTGTTTTTAGTCTTTAAGGCTAGGCGCGCACATTCAATTTTTAGTTGCGCAACTGCTTGGTTCGAGCAACTAAAAAGTTTGTGTTTGAACACAAACTAAACGATTGTCTAAAATGAGATCATGTATCATGTAATTATATGAACCTATGTGGACATTCAACCAAATAGTTCATCTGTTTTTTATAAGCAACCAAACAGTTGTGCAACTAAAAATTGAATGTGCGCGCCTAGCCTAGGTTAAATTAAGGAATAGACTTGTATTAAGCCGAATAAATGGATGTTTTGGCCCCACAAAAATTAAATTTCAAGTACTTCGTAACACATATTAACGTTCACCAATTGTTACTTTTAGCTGTTTATAAGCATCAGCTTTATACAAATATGCGTATATGCAAAATATTCAAATAAAGTATTATTTACCATCAATTAACTGACTGACTCAATGTTATAAACTTTGCCTCAAAAAAAAAATCCAAAGTTGACACATTTTATTATTACCTGTAAATTAACATTTCTTCTGTACTTGAGATCATTTCACATCAATGACGACACTCTTTATAAGAATTACAGCTTCATTTCAACTTCAAAACTCAAATAACAAACCAGATGAAATAAAAAATCCCCTTATTTAAATTCATAATTACGGAACTCCTTAAAGTTATAAATAGTTCGGCCGGCTTAATACCACTTAATACCCTCGGGGGAAGAGATAAAAATTTAACACAGATAATATTGTTCCAATCCAAATAATCAGCACCTTCTCAAATGATTTCCTAAGCGTTATTTACCTTAGCAAAATAAAATGTAATTTTTATGAATTTCACCAGCAAGATACATGAAAATATTTTAAAAGAAAATATTAAAATACAAAATCAAGAAAACTCTTCTTATTCTTTTTGTTTAAGTTAAGAATAACAATTTATGTTTAAAATATGATAAGTTAAATTAAACAACTTTACTTAGGGGCCAGTTATAGCTCATCAGAAAAGTCCATCAGAAAAAATTTTGTCTTTCAAATTTGACCATATTACGAGTACAACTCGATTTTGAGTAAAATTTGAATGCAATTAGACGAATACTTGCTTGGACTAATTTTTACAAAAAGAATTACAACATTTTGTTGCTAAATTTACTCAGAAAATGGATTTAAATATTTTTTCTCATGGAATTTAATTTTTCTGAACAGCTAATTGCCAAAACTCAAAATATATTCCATTTCGTTTTTCTTTTGTGTCCCGATTTTTTTCTGTTCCGAATGCATCAGAAAAATTTTTTCTGATGAGAAAATTTTTTTCTGATGATATGACAGCAAAAAATTGTTTGTTTTCTGACGTAAAATTATTGGTAGCTATAACCGGCCATCAGAAAAATGTTTCAGATTTCGATTGTTTCAATTTTTCTGATGAACTTTTCTGATGAGCTATAACTGGCCCCTTAGCCTTCGTATGTTTAAAGGTTTCTATATTTGCTTTCGGGTAAAAGCTAGTTATAAATTTATAGTGCCATAGTTACAAGGTGCTTGGGTTCATTTCGCATGCAGAATTTATGCTGACATAAACTCTTCTCGGATTTTGTTCAAAAAGAACTGTTTAACGTGAAATAAAATATTATTTTTAGTTTCTGCCTATGTAAACAAAATAAGTAATATGCCATGTGCACCTAGAGAACTGCTTCTAAAAACAGTGAAGAGCTCGCTGGATCTCAAACACCCATCTCAATCCCAGCTTGCCTACTTCATATGATCAACAATAACAACAATAGCAGAAACAACAAGTAAGCGCATCCAGATGGAAACATATTAACAGCCAAATGGAACGTCAAGTACTTTAACATGAATCTTAGCACACTCTTGCGAACTGTGCTCAAAAAACTAAATTTTGCTCCTTAGGTCAGTATTAAGCTAAGACTTCACGGTTGGCTTTACCATTTTCAAAGCGGCTATGAATGAACTTCTTCTATTTTAGAGGAATATCGGCTTAAACAGAACAAAGCCCCGGGAGCCGATGGCATACCAGCCGAATTATTCCATCACGGCGGGCCAGCCTTACGTCAAGCAATTCATGGTATTATAGTGCACGTATGGGAGCAGGAAGAAATTCCAGAAGACTGGCGAAAAGGTTTAATATGCCCCATACATAAGAAGGGAGATGTCACAACGTGCAGCAATTATAGAGGTATCACGTTGTTGAGTACCGCCTATAAGATACTCTCCTCTATCCTACAAGACCGGATAACCCCATACGCTAAAACCGTTATCGGACAATATCAGTGTGGTTTCATTCCAGGCAAATCAACAACTGATCAGATTTTTACCCTTAGGCAGGCGATGGAAAAATGTCTAGAATTTAACATCCCAACATACCATCTGTTTATAGACTTTAAGGCCGCCTATGATAGCATAGCCAGGGTAGAACTTTACAAAGCCATGAGAGAATTCGGCATCCCAAATAAATTGACACGACAATGTAGGTTGACCATGACCAGTGTTGCCAGAAACACCGATTTATCGTATTTCTCCCAATTTCTAGACCTATTTCCGATACACCGATTTTTGATGTAAATAGTGCACTTTCTCCCGATTTTCAATTTAAAAATACGTTCAGATATTTTCACCGCTCTTGAATGAACATAATTTATTATTTTATTAAAAATGTTGGCAGTGCCTAACTTACGGTTTTCTCTTTTTAAATTTAGTATGAAAACATATTCCTTGCAATTATTGTTAACGTTGTTGTCATTGTCTTTCTTCTTCTTCAAAATAGCTTTTTTGGCCTTTAGTTCACAAAAATTGGCGTTTCGTCCCGGCGATCTCACATGGACTCATCAGTTGACTGTTAGGACCTTGTCAATACGCAATTTTTGTTAAATTCAATTCATCTTACATCGATTTTTTAACAAAAATACAATGTGAACTATGTATACCCAACCAAGATTAAATTTCTTCTTCTTCTTTATCTTGTTTGATTTGGTGTGGGGCGATGCGTGTCGGTAGTTAAGTTCTTGTTAATATTTTCAATTACACTAATAATAAATGTAGATCCATTTTCTTTATCTTTTAGCGAAATGTTAAAATCAGACTGTACATAAAACATAAAACACATATAAGCTAATTTACAATTTCATTTCACAATTTTGAAAACAACCGGTCTAAACTTTTTTTTCACGTTTTTTTTATCAAAATTTGGACTTTAAATGCAAATTTCTCAAAAACTGTTGATATGAGTAATTTAATTTAAAAGCAGGATTATAGAACAATCTTCTGGCTTTCAAACGCAGTATAGCACTTTATTGTAGGTGTTGCCGTTGTTTTTTAATATTTTTTGTTTCAATTTAAACCATTTTTTCTAAAAGTGCCCCTACCTCCTAAACGGGGGGAGATAGACCCCCCCTCCCATAGTAAAAAGTGCTTATTTTTGACCCCTCTACAAAAATCCGTCATCAAATCTTGGCGGCCAAGTTATCGTACTCGTGCCCTCGGGAGCGATCTTAAGTTACAATTGGAGAAAAATCTTATTTCAAGCTCTGAAGTTGAACGATTTAAAAACAGCTGTATAAGCGTTTACGTTGAACTTTGCAAGCAAATATTACATAGGTTTGATTTTAAAAATAAAAATTTTCAGGCTTTGACCTTATTAAAACCAAAACAAACTGTAAATAAACAAATTGATCCACTAAGCAGTGGCGTAGCGTACCATCTCGGCGCTCGGGGCGGGAGACCCATTTTGCCGCCCCCATTCAATACTAAATTAAAATTAAATTTCGAGACATCATTTCACAGGCAATGAAGTACCTTTTATTGAAGGTAAAATAGAATTAGCGGTTTTATAAACTGATTTTACGAGCCTTACGAATGAGGCTCGTGAGACAAAGCTGCATCTGCGGATTCATCGCCATGCATGCGTTTTTTCTTGCGAATTGTACTCGTTTTGAGATCGATTCCGAGTTTTTTCCAAAAAGTCTTAGAAAAGTCGATTGCGGCTTGGACGAAACGGTCTCTGCTCTCCACCAGGTGAGTTTTTAAAATGCAGAGTTTCTGAGCACACTTATCCACACTCAGTCCACATTGCTGCAGGTAAATCTGTGCGTCATCTTCTTCAGGTAGCTCTGCAGCTCAAAAGCTAAGAAAAGTAAGGAAGTTGAATGACTGCATGACTGTCAGAAGAAGATTGGCTACCGATCCGTCAATTCTTCCAGTACCTCAAGAACTTCCACAAACTTATTTTTAAGCGTCTTTACAGCTTCACGAGGTTCACTTTTTCTGCAGGCTTGTGACTAGATCCTTGAGATACTTCTGGTGAGTCGACTTCGTCTTGACCCTGCTCTGTGGTGGGACCAGAACGACTTCCAACTTCGACGGCAGGCACGTCTTCTTCTGCCCGTAAAATAAGTTATGCATTCCCATGAATATTGGCCGGAGGACAATTCTAGGCCATTCACGATTGTAGATGGAGGAATCTTACTTACATTGGAATCACTTCCGCTGCTGCTGGATGCCGCCGAAGACGTTAACGTAGCTTTTGAACCAGAACTAGAACTGAAATATTTCGCGTCTTCGCGTCTGCTTCTTTCTTAGCCTTTTTCTTGCGGTATTCCGCGCCGCTTCCTTTAACTCTTTTCATTTTCAAAAACTAGTTCAAAGGTTGAGTGAAGTACTAAGTGCTTAGTTTTAGAAGATTCAACAGTATTTAAACTATAAACAACACAATCGAAATAACTTTCTGTGATGCGGCAAGGAGCAAAAACATTGAGCTGGCTGAGACTAGAATAACATTTCCGTCGAATCCTAGTTATCTTATCATATCTCGCATATGTTTCGGAACACTCCCTTTCAGTTTCGCGAGAGTTTCGGATTTCGGAACGTTTTGCTTTAGTTTCGCGATCAGCGCGACAATACGGAATGCACTCTTACGGCCCTACTCACCGTCTACGAATTCACGAAAGCGGTCAACGACGAACCACAGATAGGGTGGCAAATTTCAAATTTACATCATTGTTGTTTGTTGACTTGTCAAACGATCTGTCATGAAACATATGATTTCTACTCTACCCGCATTACCGGCGACATTTTGCCGCCCCCCTAGGCCTGCCGCCCGGGGCGGAAAGACCGCTCCGTCCCCCCCCCCTTTGCTACGCCACTGCCACTAAGTAATATTTTTAACTTATTTCCTAAATCCTAATATTATTCATTATACTGATATGCAGCGAATCGATTGTGAATATAGAGAAATAAGTAATCTTGACTTTAAAAGCTTAATATATGAAAGCTTTGATACTATTAAAATTGAAATGTTTTGGAAAATTGTTTGTTCAATCAAAAGGGGCAATCAAAGCTTGGCCTTTCCATTGATAGCTAACTTTATTTCATCAATATTAACATTACCAAACTCTTCAACTAATGTTGAGAGAACTTTTTCTCAAATTAATTGATGCAGAAAAAAATTTTTTTTAAATAAGTAAAATTATTTCAACTTCTAATTCCCCGATTTCCCCGATTTCCAAAAATATCTTATGGCAACACTGACCATGACCAAAGTTGGTCAAGTAAAAATAGCCGGTTTGCTCAGTGTTGCCAGAAACACCGATTTATCGTATTTCTCCCGATTTCTAAACCTATTTCCGATACACCGATTTTTGATGTAAATAGTGCACTTTATCCCGATTTTCTTCATATTTCAAAAAAAATTTCATATATTCTCCGCTCTTGAATGTAAATAATTTGTTATTTTACTAAAAATTTTGCAACATCTTACATTTAAATTTGCATTTAACTATTAATAGCAACTTTTTTGATATGAAAATACATTACAAGGAAAATGTAATAGGTTTTGCGGCGGATGTAGCAAATAATTTGTCAGATAGTAAAAACTCTGTTGTTTCATTACTAAAGGGTGATTGCCCGAACATTATAGTTTTGAAATGCATCTGCAATTCTTTTACCATCATATGCCTGCTTCAAACTTGAACAGTTATTGAAACAATGTGTAGCTATATTTATAACTATATTTAAAACAGTCAAAAAGAGTAGCGAAATATCAAGAATTTTTTAAATTATTATAGCTGCTTCATCCATCACAAACTCGTTGGTTATCATAAGAATGTGTTGTTTCCCGGATTTTAGAATTATACGAACCTCTCAAAATGTAGGTACTTTGCATTTGAAGTTAAAGTAGATAATCTTGAAAGTGGAAAAGTTATTTTAAAATATTGAGAAGATCCTGTTAATGAATTATATCTTAAATTCTTACACCCATATTAATAAAGATGGTTTAGTGGATGTTTATCGTTAAGTCCTGGACTAAGTGTGAAATTTCATTAATAAAAAAAAATGTGACGGTTACTAACTATGATTAAGCTAAACTACCAAAGTAGGTAGTTAAGCGAAGGAATAAGAAATAAAATTGTCAAACTTGCTTTGTTTTATCAAAAAAATTAAACAAATGTGCGACATGCGTGTCTTCCACGATTTGTCAATGAATTTGCTTTGAAAGCCAATCAGTTTAAAAAAAAATGACAAATACGTAAGGATTTAAGGTCGTAAATGGATTTCGACAAGTCATAGGAGCATTTAAAAGCACCCATAATAGGATTAATAAAACAGGCAGTAGAAAGCGGTCACAAATATGTGAATGTGAAGTAAAGACAGCTTAATAAAAATTATATAAGTAAATATAAATCCAAACATGTTTATAATTTTGCTTCCTTATCTTTTTATCCTCCATACATATGTACGCAGCTTGTGACGTCAATTTAAAAATACTAAGGGAGAAATATTTTGGAAATTTGTTTTTTCAATCAAAAGGACCAATCAAAGTTTGGACTTTCCATTAATGGCTAACTTTATTTCATCGAAATTAACAGTACCAAACTATTTAGCTAATGCTGAGAGAACTCGTTCTCAAATAAATTTAAATAAAACAACACTTAGAAATCGCCTTGATGTTGAAACTTTATAAGGAATTTAACTTCTTGAAGTATAAGGAGTGTAATTGCTTGAATTCAGTTAAAACAAATATATTTAATTTAAAAAACATTGAAACACTAATTTCGTTTGTGAATGCGATAGGAAACGCATATTTCTAAATATGTATATGTAAAGTACATATGTATGTGGTTCAACTAATCAATTTAAACGCTTATGTAGTATTTTTTTCTTTGTAAGCTAGAAGAACTTAATGTTGAAGTTTGTTATAAGCTACCCATATACAAGACTATTTATTTTAGAGGAGAAATATTTATTTTTAATTTAAAGAACTTATTGTGTTCAAATAATATGAATTTTAAAAATTAACTTAAATAAAATAAAATAAAATGACGAACAACATTTTTTTTTTTAAAGTAGGTAAGATTATTTCAACTTCTAATTCCCCGATTTCCCCGATTTCTGATATGAAAATCTCCCGATATCCAAAAATATTTTATAGCAACACTGGGTTTGCTATCCAGACCAATCAACATCTTTAATGGACTCCGACAAGGGGACGGTCTGGCCTGCCTCCTCTCCAACCTGGCGGGCGTTATACACGGTTATATTCGAGCAAATTAACTACAGCAAGGGTAAGGGTATTGGCCCAACAATCAACAACAAAGCAATACACTTCTACAGTGACGGAACAATATTACTTGTTATTAAGTTTCTGATTGACAAATAATTAGAAGTGAATTAAAGAGTGTATAGTGGTATGAACGAATGAATGAATGAATAATTGGGGTATAAAAACACTGCGACCTAAAGATCTATTGTGTCCCCCATCTAGAACTGGATGAGGTTGGCTCATTATTACAGTTCTTCCTCCAAATCTGCCCCTCTGAGGAATCGAAGTATTTGGAGTATTTTAAGGGATGATAATTCACTCTCTTTTATGTGGTGCTTGCCCAGATACCTGTGCCTTTGATGCACGAGTGCATCACATTTCCCAGTATGTGGTCAGGTGTCTCTTCGTGAGTGTTGCAGAATCTGCAAGTCGCGCTGTTCACCAGGCCAAGGATGTTGAGGTGTCTTCTCAACCTACAGTGGCCTGTGAGAAGCCCTGTAATTTTCCTTAGGTTGTTCCTACTTAAGCTAATGCAGGTTAGAAAACGCTCTCGGCTGTAGTCCCCGAGTAGGAGTTTTGCCTGTCTTAGCTTAGGGAGTTCTTTCCAGATCTTTGATCTTTTTGTCTCCTCTTCTGTTTTGATTTTGTTTTTGATCACGTTTTCTCCTATTCCGCAGTAGGGCTCTGGCCCTATAAGGGGTGTCGATGCACCTATTTTTGCTAAGGAGTCTGCCACTTCGTTGCCCTGGACACCAACGTGGCCTGGTATTCAATGAAGCGTGACAGTGTTATTTTTGCCCAGTTTGTTAAGCTTAATCACCCTTTCCCAAACAAGTTTGATGGCGTAGGAGCTTAGTGCCTTTAGTGGTAGCGAGGGAATACAATTTATTCAAAGTAACGAGATATAATGAGGTTCCCCGAATAAAACTCTGCAATTTTCAAGGTTAGACAAAGGTTGGTAAGTTTTTCAAATAAAATCGAACCTCATAGAGCGTTTAAGTCATTATGATCGTGATCATCCATTGCTTAGAGCAAAATGGGTAATCTATGTCTGCACAGCTTCAATTTTAAGAAAACGCGTACTGTGCTCATAACTAACTGCCGTAGTCAAGTAGAGGTCTTACATAATATGTAATTTAAAGATATGTACATTTTATAATAAGCGGTAGTGAATTCTTTAGGCCAACGTTTTAAAAACAATGTTTAAGATCAAGTCTCTCATTGAATCACTTACATCTCTTGAACACTGTCTTAATGTTTCTTGTGTTTCGTTACTTTATCGAAAACGACAGAACCACTGGAAAACCATCTCATGTGCCATCAATTGCCCATATCGTGTAGAGGGGCCATTAAGGTATTCCCTTAAGTTAATTATAAAATAGTATGGAGACCAAAGAAACATGCTCGTTTCAAACCCAATAGGTTCTGAAGACTGAAATTCATTAGCCGACATTGAGAGAAATTGAGTTCGAAGAAGTGATTTTCGCAGCATGTAAGCAATAAAAATAAGTCGTATTGGAGTCTGTGTGAATCACTGTAATGTTTTAAATGTTTTTCAGGGGTGTAGAGCTCCTTGCGAAGAAGTGACAAATCCTCCAAGAGTATCCCAGCCGTTATGACAGTTAAATTATTTATTTATTTTTGTGAATCAGTCAGAGCAAATATGCGTAAGACGATATGTGAGAATCTTTAATGATAGAACCAAAACGGTCTATAAATCAAGATCAAGCGAAGCCCATAATGACTTTCTGTTCCTTGATGAACTCCAGAAATTGCGTAAAAAGAGTTAAAGACTGAAGATCTGGGGTGGAATCGGCTAAGGTGATAGTTGATTTTGATTGTCATTTTGACTATAGCTGATGTCTCCATCATATCAATAAAGAAATATAGAGAGGAGAGCGATTGTCAAAATAACTATCACCTTAGCTAATTCCACCCCTGGTCCAAAGAATAACATTTCACGAATGCAATTGCCATGCTCTGGCAAATATTTGAGGATTTGAGCACAATCATTAGGAAGAACACTTATTGACGACATTAACCAACTTTCAAGCTTGATCTCTTTTCTTAACTTAACGAAAATTTGACAGAGGACTTTGACGACAAAGGTTGGGTGGTCTCTTGATCGGATTCATTGTTGCTACAGAACGAGCCAAAAGGCAACCAAGTTGGGCACAGTGTAGGTGGTTTCAGATGCGTCTGATGCCCCTGCTGAGTTAGTGATTCCTGATGATTTTTAAAAATCAAGTACCACAAAAATAAGTCAAGTCAAAATCTACATAAATACATTTTTTACGCAACATCTCTGTGAGAATTTGTCCACAAATCCTTATATCGATTCCATCCACCGGTTCAAATGCTAAATGGGCCACATGGCTGGACTGCCAATGGTCCCCGTTTCTTCCAACCTGCCACCGGCTTATAATCCACCCCAAACAGAGACTTTCTGGATTCGCATTGTCCCAAGTCCATCAATGCCGTTTGTTGATGTGCTCATTAATTTTGAGTGATGGAAATTTTTATTTTGATCTTTACAATTTTTACCGCAAGATTCCCGGTGAAGAATGTTCGTATTACTGTCGAATATCCTCTTTAGAGGCTGAAATTTCCTACAGCTAATTGGCATAAGCCCGCTACTTCAAATAGCCCCAAAGGAAGAAGTTTGAGATGGTTAAATCGGGCGATCTTACTGACCATGCCAAATCGCCAAAACGGGAGATTACGCGACCAGGAAACGCTTCCTTCACAAAATGCAGTTGCCTAGTTCAAAAATGACATACATCTTCCGATAGGGTGAATAATTTTGCTGCACCTTGAATGAGTGTCATGACTTCTCCCACACTTGAGAGCGTACACAATTTTATGGGTTAAATCTACTTTCGCACTCGTACAGTTGCAAGAATACTGAAATATATCGAGATAGTATCCCTCACATTATTCTGAAGACGTGTTCTTCAACTCTGGAAAAGCCATTTAGTGTGCTTGCCCATCTATCCTACTCTTATTATTTCTTTCCGAGTGGATAGAAATCTGCATTTTCTCAAACTGTCCCTTAAAAAAAGGTGAATTTTCTTCGCCTGTAACTAACATTCAATTTGACTCTGTCCTTTCTGCCCAAGGTCATGGAAACGCTGAAAAATTATCAGCTGATGAAATATTTTGAAGAACAAAAGCTTCTCAATGACCGGTCCACGGGCGATCTAATGGTATATCTCTTAGAAACTACCTTTCGATTTTCGAAATTTTCAATAAAAGTTGTGTTGGATGTTTTTAAGTCAAATATTTATTAAGTTAATGTTGGTGTGCCACAGGGCACTGTTTTGTCTCTGACTCTGTTTCTCATATTCATCAATTACATTTTGTCTGAAACTTCTAATGCATTAAATTGTGTTGACGACATTACTCTTAGCTTCTTATATTCTTTTTCAGATTCAAGTCCTTGTCCTTCAGATGTGAATTTAGAACGGCAGTATATGATAGGTAGAAAGGTAGGTAACAATGGCGACCACTGGCAGTTTAAGCCTTGCGGCCCAATCAGCCCTGAAGTGCGTTTGTACCTGTGGATGGAATTCGTATGGAAAATTGTAGAAATTTTCACGCAGTCATCCAGTAAGAAAGGATCTAGAAGGTTTTGATGTATCTTATTGTGTACTTGCTTTTATATGATATGATATGATTTTATATGCAGTATATGATAAGCTCATTAATTGTCAAATAGGTAATCATTAACCGCGTTCGTTAAAGCGGAACCTAGACCCATGTTGCTATAGATGGGCGGCACTTGCATTGAGGAAACCGAATAGATTTCAGTTCTCGGTATGTACATCACAGACCACATATTCGACGTCTCTAAAAATGCTGCCTAGTGTTTAGGTTTCCTTCGTCGATGCAAGAAATTTTCAATCCCTTCTGATCTGGCTGTAATATTTAAAGCCTATATTCGTCCAATGCTCGAGTAGAATCCCCATATTTGGGCAGGTGGTTAAATACTCGTAACCCACTTGAGCCTATTGAATAAAATCCAAAAAAGAGCTTGAAAAGAGAAATATTTGAACCTCTCGATCACCTCGGCATTGTTTCTTTTCTTTCGTTGTTATAAACAGTGTTTTAGTGAAAAAGCCACTTGCATTCCTCCCCTTATACAATCAAACCTAATACTCGCTCATCAGTTTACCATTAAGCCCAACTGCGGACGTACTGTTATTCAGAGCTCCTTTCTTTAGCTGCACTTCACGCATGTGAAATGCCTTACCCGGCTCAATATTTAACTCCCATTACGATATTCCGACATTCAATACCAATGTATATCGTAATCTTCCCTCCACCTTTTCTAAACGCTCGTATTGTGCCTAAACATTTTAAACTCGAAAGATATAAGCTTGAATTATATTTTTTCCATGTGTACCTCGTGGATAAATTCCCCTGATCAGTGAAATAATCGTATGAAGATATGCTATCAGGGACTGAAGCGCTTACAATAATAATTATACAATTTAGTTCCAACGCAGTCTTCTGAGCGCCAACATCTGGCCGAACACACTTTTACATTAGATTTTGTTTGTTTTGATTCAGTTATCTGCGATTTGTCAACAATTGAATTAATCTCCTTGGCTATATCCTATCCACCCACAATTGGTTATCATAATTGTTGCTGAAAAGTGTACACAAGTGCAGAGCACTAATTACAGCTGACAATAAATTAGATACGAAAATAGATTAGCCACATGGCCCATACTACGACCGATGTGGCCGTCCTGACAGACATTACAATAATTATAACGAATCCAAGTGCTGACAAGCAATATGCAAACGCTTATCAGAAATACGTTCGATAAGAAGAAGACATGCGTAGCTCTAGCCATCATTCGATCGATGAGTTCTATGGCACAACTGACTTTGGGAAGCAGAAGCCTACCGCAACGGTCTCAGTTTTATCGTGGCTGGCATGGCACCCGTCCAATTGATCGCCTCGTCGTTCAAGCTCCAGCAACAAGAGTGTTAATGATGCGTTCGGCGGTCTCGTCATCGTCATCGTCATCGACGACGACGTTAATTGCATTTCTGCCATTGCTGTTGCTGCTGTTTGTTGTCGCTGCCGTCGAGGTAAACGATCTCAACCTCTGTCAATCGATTTATAATTTTTGATCTTTTGATCTTTGTTTTCATGGTGGCTTGCAGATCGAGGGCCTTACTCCCGAAGATGTGCGATTTGCAACGTTACGCTGTCAAAACGATTCCACAGATGATCCATCGATGCGATTGCAGTGGTCTTTGCGGATGTTTCCGGACAACCATGAAACGCATTGCTATGTAAAGTGTCTCCTAACCAAATTGGGGCTAATTAATCTCAAGTATAGGGGACTTGATGTAAATCACATCTTCGCACTACTTAAGATGATCTCCGATTATATTCCATTTGTTACAGGGCCAAAAATTTATTCAGCCCCTGGAGAATCAGGACATTGATGTTTCCGAAGAATGCTTTTCACATCTCGAGGATACCCTCAGCGGAACATGTGAGAGCTACTACAGAAAGTGGATGGACCTGAGAATGTCTTGCAAGGAGTTCTTCTATGTTGCACTCTTCGAGGACCCAAGGGAGGTGGATAAGTTCAATGACCTGAATGTAAGTTGCTTCCTCTAATTCATTGTAGAATTTGGATACATTTTCTCAATTAATTAAACAGATAACGGAGAGTAAGAAATTTGGGGAAACTGCTTCGGAGTTCTGCAGCAAGGGCCTCGCATGCTCTGAGAGTAGAGAACTGACGTCCGAGCAAACTATTGGAGATGATATATTGAGTCTTTTCAAATGTGAACTGGGTTGTGTTTTTAAACACATCCGTTACTTTGATATTTATGGAAGAGTTGATGTGAGCCATTTACATACGCTAGTCCAATGGGCATATTTAAAATTTGTTTTTTTTTTTTCTCTAGAAAAATGAAATACTTCGTAGCTTCCAGGAAGCCAATTCAAACTCCAAGGCCAACATGCAGGTTGTTTCGAAGTGTGTGCATAGATCGAATGCTCTTTACCCATTTGGGCCTTGTCAGATGGCGTATGAGCTTTATCAGTGTTTTATGAAGAAAATAAAAAATTTTAAGGAAATTTATGCACAACGCGATAAGATAAGTCGGTATTTTTGATTGAGCACTGTTAGACCTGGAAACAAAAACAAACACGAGATTAATTTGAATCTTATTACGAATGTTATTAATTGTATTTGGAGGGGCTGATATCACAACTCAAACATAAGAATATACCTACTTTCTGTTTTCTTTTTATTTCATGGTTAAATGGCTTTGTTAACTTCGAATTTCATTAAAAATTTTAGATTTTTGTTAAGAAACTGAAAAAAAAAATATAGTATTACGTGACTTTTATTTTCCAATTTTATACAGGGTGCGTCTTATGTTCCAGGTTGATGTTTTTTTTTCATAAAAAATAAAATTTTATAATTTATATTTTATTGATTGATTATGTATAGCAAAGGCGAAGTCTTTTAAGAACATTTTGCATAACAATTTCGAAGGCTTCTGTTGTAATTTCAACAAATTCGTTTCTGTAACCAACCAACATAAATCATTTTTTTTCTCTTCTTTAATCCGGATTTGATTTCTCATCCCAAATAACACTTAATTTTCATAAGTCGTTTTTTATTGGTAAATGTATAGGCAGCGCTGTAAAATTTTACACAGTAAACAACAACAAAGGAATAGTGCGTATAAGCTAGGCAGTAATAAGAGTGCACAGTGCACATAATAGTGCTGATAAAGTTTTGGAGCATCTGGATTGCAGTGACACTCAAATCGGTTGCAAAAGTTTTATTTTTTGTGATGTTGGCAGGTTTTGATTATTCGAGAATATGTTCGCTGATATTTGTTCATTTTATGGTAAATTTTCACAAGAGCCAAAATTATGTGGTTTGAAATATTAATCTACGATAAGATGGTAAACGTTAATAGTAAATGGCCAAATTGTGCCTCTTAATGCGTGTGCATGTTTCCTACCTGTCACGTGAGAGTATGAAATTCATCGAAGGATGGCTACGATGCCAAATGATTAAAAAGGACATGAAAATAATTTTTTTCTGACACCGAGCCTTTATTTACTTTGTGTAAATACATGCCATTGAGATCTGATTTTATTAATAATTTTGCCACTTGTTTGACAACAAATTTGTCAGTGATGTTAATTCAGCATAAACCACATCAAAACGTACCTATACTTTTCCAACGCATCCCTTAGCTTATTCAAAAGTGGATTGTTTATTCTTAGGTAAGAGTATATATTTTATTTTTAGTTTTCTTTTCCTTTTACTTTGTTCACTTAATGAGTCTACTAAATTAAGATGATTTGTTAAAAGAAACTCAGAAATTATGTATAGCCCTTTTCTGTTTTGGATCTTTATTCATTTCAATTTATGTTATTTTTGTAAAAAATTACATATTTATTTTACTACTTTTTCAAATCAGCTGATTTTGACACGGGTATAAATGCAAAGCATACCAACTTTAAAATTTAAAGTAAAAGTGTATATGCAGACTTCCATTGCTGCACTATGTATACATTACCAATAAAATACGCCTATATTCATTATGTATTACAAAATCATTGCATACTTTTAGATTTAACTTTTAACTCATTGTCATTCACTACTAAATTAATACTATGTACTTAATACTAACTTGTTTATACTTTCATTCTCTTTGTTCATTTAATTTTTAAAGCTCACATTCAGTTTTTACAAAATTGGTTACTAGTAATAGCATGAAACTCTTGTTAACTACTAATTCGCCACTAATAAAGATTTTATTTTCTTTTCTCTCTTTTAGGAAATTCTTCGTTCAGCTAGACAGCTGCAAGTCTTCTATCAAGTCCATCAAAGCCGGAGTCGCCCAAGGATCAAAGCTGGGTCCCTTCCTATACAACCTGATGACGTCTGATCAACCCGTGCCAACTGACTGCGAGAACCTGCTATTCGCTGACGACTCGCTAACCTACTCCTCGTCGATAGCGCCAAAGATTGCAGCTCGGAGAGTGGAAGCTCACGTCTCCAAACTCTACGAGTACTACAAAAAGTGGGGTATCCGAATAAACACTGCCAAATCGGAGCTTGTGTGTTTCAGGAGACCCACCACCAATGGCAACCGATGTCGTTCAGCAGCTACTTGCAGAAACCTGACCGTGAAGCTCCCCGATGGTTCAACGATAGCAGCCAAAAGAAATGCTAAATACCTCGGAGTTAACTTCAACGAGCTGTTCAATTTCAACCCGCACTCTAGGCAGGTTCTAAGGAAGGCCAACTTCGCGTTTCACCGTCTGCACCCGTTGCTAGCCAGAAGAACCGGACTAAGCCAGCCAGTGAAGCTATTGATATACAAACAGCTCATCAGACCCGTCATCAGCTACAATTTTCCTGCATGGTACACCATTTCGAAGACAGCAATGCTGAAGCTCCAAATCTTCGAAAGGAAAATACTAAGGATAAGCACCGGACTTATCTTCGATCGACAGCGAAGGAAGCACTTCAACAATGAAAGACTCTATGAAGAAGCAAAAATCAAGCCACTGGACCAGTTTCTTGTGCAATTATCGAAGAAGCTTATAGCTAGCACCATCAACCACCCAAACCCGCTGATGAGAAGGATGACCACCCAGGAACGACATCCAGAGCCTAGATACCTCACTGCTCTGGATATGATAGAAAGGATCCCAGCCGACAACGAACCAGCAGTTCGTTTCTACGCTGACGCCGAGTCAGCATATCACCGTGGCTGAAAACATCAAAAAAACAACCCCCAACAACCCACCAACTGGACAACCGGGACTGAACAACCCGAGTCAAAAACCAAGACAATTTATCATAATGCTAATTTTGAACCATGTACATTACAAATATTATAATTTTTAGAGTTTAAGTCATTTTATAAGTTAGGCCCCCTATGTGCCAACAAATTTCTACCCTATACATACTATCCTCAAGTTTCACAATTGTATATATTAAGTTCAATAAAAAACCTTGAAACCTTGAAACCTTGAAACCTTGTTAACTACTAAAAATCAGTCAGAAGAATTTAAAATAAAATAAAGCATTTAATCAAATTTAAAAATTTGAATTCTCGTATTGTGGACAACCACAAGGTTTCTTAACTATTTTGGTTAGTCACACTACACTTACACTCTCACAGTCAGCAATATTTCCATTTCCTCAAGGCAACTACATTTTTGAACAAATCAAGACCACGGTTGCCAGTTTGGTCATTCATGAATCATGAGTCATGAGTCATGACCAAATCTCATCTTTCTTTTTTCGATTGGTCACAAATGGGGTAGTTTTTTATTTCATTTGGCAATTTTTCTACGAAATGAAAAAAATAAAAACTTTTTTTTTACTTTTCGTGTTCTCAAAAATTAAATGTATACCAAAAGCAGTTTTCTTAGCGTATGATGTAAATAGTGCATTAAGTTGTTTAATTGAACAAACTACAACTAAAATACCCCTGCACTATCACTGAATGCGTTCATTTCCATCACTTGCTAATTTAATGACAGATGGCTGATGGCTGAAAAACTTAAAATTTTGCGTTATTTTGCGCGCTATTGCCTCTTCCCTGGTTAAAAACAAAATATACCATTTGAAAATTTAATTGGTATTTCAACTGACGAGGCTAGTGTTATCTGTTATGGCTATTGAGGTTAATGATCTTCAAACCAAATTGAAGAGCAATGTCAATCTGTTTTTTTTTTTATGTGAAAACATCTTTTCCGGCGGAAGAGTGAATCGAAAACGTGTGTAAAACTTATACGTTCCGTGTAACCCGTTACGGTTACACGTTACGGTTACACGTTCCGTGTAGCAATCTACCATACCGACGATTGCATTTAACACCATGCTTACATCGGAAATATTGCGTACTTACGACATCGTGTTTACATTGGAAACTTTGAGTAACTGAAATCTAGATTTTATTACTTTCCATTGCTGGCTAGAACTTAATTCAATCTCTCAACATTTCTTCACTCTCGACCAATATGTCAAAAAGACGAAAGACAAATCAACTCATGTAAAATTTCATAGCGGGTTAATTTAATATCTTAAAAAAAAATAACTTCACGTTAGTGATGGACGGTAAAATTTGATTTTATTTTCGTAAAAAATGCATTTTCAGAGTTGAATTTTAAAAATCAAAAATGTTGTTCAGGGCAATCAGTTGACATCTGCAACGAAATATTCTCGATACGTCAAAATTTAATTTATCCCTTATCTGTCATACCATATAATTATTTTAATTATCGAATTAAATCTTCTTTATTATGTCAAAATACACTTTTAGCATTCACTATATCAAAATATAGATCGTTTTCCATCTGTTAAGCTATGAACTGGATGACGACTACGACTTCAATAGATTAAAAAAAATAGTTTTTGCCACTAATAATTCCATTACAAGGTGTGAATGATGTCAATCGGTTTATAAATCTCTGAGAGAGGGAGTAAGATAAAGAACAGAAACCTAAAAAAAAAAGTTAAGGGATTGGTTTGATTTTGATAAGGTGAACGCTACATTTAGTGGCTTGTCAAAAAAAAAAGTTTTGACTTTTTCGCTGCATGACAACGACAAGTATATTTGTTGGCGGCGTTAAGCCACATATACATTGTTCAAATGCATGACAAGCACGTGCAAGTCTATTATTTCAGTGGCGAGAGGACGTTACCCTTTGTGTGTTTTTTTCTGCAAAATTGTGTTTTTTCGAATTTCTTTGAGATTTTTGTAATTTTATCCGAGTAATTTGTTTTATTTTGTCTGTCCATTTCATCATACAATTTTCGTTTGCTGTTTAAATATTTTAATCAGTGCTTATTCTGTGCTGTGTTCTCATCTCTTCAACGTACTATAAGCAAATGAACCAATAAATACATGATCAATCATCAACCTTGCATATACAATATTTCTATGCAGTACGCTAGATTGAAAAGATTTGGATTTTTTTTCAAGCCTACATCCAATCTATACGTGTCACTTTTTCATTAATACACTTACACGTGCTTGTCATGCATTTGAACAATGTATATCTAACTTAAAACGCAATTGCTGAGGTTGAGAAAAATGCGGAGTTATCGTTCATTCTTCTTTGTGGTTTTCTTTTTTATATTTGTCGTTCGCTCAGTGAAATTCGCTTAACTGAGTAGAGTAAGGAGTGCGAAGAGATGACTCCTTTTCGCATGAACAAAGTTAACTCATATTAAAAATCTCTGGCGCAAAATTTTAATTGAATTAGTACGATGCTAAAGCTGTTTTAGTAGGATACTATGTAGGTTAATACAACGAATTTGCAAATTTCAATCGGATATAGCATCATACTTTCTCTACCCTTTTATTAAAGTTAAAATCATCGAACACCTACTTTATTTTTTTAGTATCGTGCTAGCTTCATATGACTCTTTGACATTTGCAAACATCAAAAAAGGTTCGTGTATTTACTTTTTTACACGAAATGTCATTGTTTTAGGTGTGTTCAGAAGCAATTTATTAAGAAAATTGAAGGGTTGTAAGTCTAAAGGGTCTAAGTGCCATTTTTATAATTTAGAGATAAACGCGAAAAACATAAGCAAAAGCCCTTTGGCACTTAGGCTATACCACAACTTTATTTGTGTGTGTGTACAGTTTTAAAAGAAATAGGCACTTGAATCCATTTTGATATTATAAGGCTTGGCCCTTAGATTGTATTTTGATAAAAATATTGATTTTTGATTTTTTGGCACTTAGACCCTTTAGACTTACAACCCTTCAATTCTTTTAGTACGATACTAGTTAGAAAATGTTTAAAAATAAGAATGAGTTAGTAAACTACTATAAAGTTAGCAAATTGTTAAGTAGTATCATACTAATACCTTAATAATAAGCTGTTTAAAATTTTGCGCCTCTGTGTTTAAAAGCATAGATGCACTCGAAAGGAAGCCAAAAGAGAAACAGAGATTATAATCGGATTCGTGTAAAAACAGTCTATTTTCTATCAGATAACATCTCTGTTTAAATATAAGTGTAAAAATATAATCCTGTCTCAAGCAACATCCCTGTTTAAACATAAGTCAAACAAACTTTACGTTACGTAGCGGAGTCCACTTACTCCTATCCTAACACATGCCATAAACTACTTCATCGAAGCATATTGTCGATAAGGTTTTTGGGTCGTGTGAAATGAATAAGTGTCGACACAGTAGTGCGAACTCTGGGAATCGAAGTAGTATGCCGACATGACGTGTAAGTTGTTAACTATAGTGTTTTTGATCAAATTATTCTTAAATTCACTTTATAATTTTTTGATTATTACATTAAAAATATCCTTAACACAAGTAATAATGAAAAATGAACAAGAAAAATGTGTTTGGACTCGTTCCGAAATAATTATTTTACTAGAAATAAGTAAAGATAACAAAATAGTTGATTTCAAATCGTTTTTACAGGACATGGTGCAAAAATACATGTGTTTGGGTTGAAAGCGTTATGTTCAGTTACATGTGTAGAGATATATCTAAAGTCACAAACTAGTACGATTGCATTGTATATTGTTGGGTACGCTCGATAACAAAAATTCGACACTCGGACGAACGTTGATGTTTACACATCTTAACCGTGAGTCCTGGCACTCCCACTTTCCTAGTGAAGTTAAAAAAGTTTGCCACAACATAACATAGGTACATATATTCATTTTTTTGATAATAGTGCACAACCGCATCAACCACTTTAAAGAATTTCAAGAATATTGAGTAGTCCCACCGATCAAAATATTGGTATTTCATTAACAAGGTGGCTCGCGTTAGAATATTTTATCAATTGAGTTGTGGAATAATGGGGCCCACTTCAATTATATTTCAGTTCTTGCTATTTAGAGATACATATATATATATATATATATATATATATATATATATATATATATATATGTAAGCGGAATAAAATTATTTGAATTAGCTTGTATGTGCTAATTCACATGATTTTATTCCGGGCAATCTTAAAATAATAGTTTATTTCTTATTTTATCTTACGTTATCTAACGGTTAAAATAATTGGTCATTTTGAATTAGAAAATTTAGCGAATACCCATTACAGAGGTATTTATTGGTAGATAACAAATTGGTAATAAAACCGAAGTAAGAATTAACGCTTTAAAATTTTATTTAGAACTTTTGAAGCAACTGCTTCTTAGATTTGATCTCAGTAATAATGATTTGAGAGAGATATCCATACAACTAAAAAATGTGTTTTGTTGGAAATCTCAATATCATTTTTAATTGATAACTTTCCTAACTTAGTTCAGTTGTTGTTGGTGTTGTTGTTGTTTAATATTTTTGGAAGCATCTCTATAAAAAATTCATTACCGTTATGTCGATAATGAGAAATTCAAAATTCGAAAAAAATGGATCTATGGTAGGTACAAGTTGTAATATCTTAATTTAATTTTTTTTTATTAAATTAAAGATCGTAAAAATTAATTGAAAAAAAAAAATATCAAAATTAAAGGCGCCGTTTTCGAAAAAAATACGATTTTTGAAAACCATTTTTTTTTAATTTTTTAACATTTGTATGGTAGGTAAATACATTTATTTTTAAGTAAAATAATTTTTGTTTCTCACATTTTGTAGATTATATTGAGAAACTTTTATTTGTCAAGTTTAAAAAAAAGTCTAGCATGGGCTTTTAGAAAAAAAAAAATAAGTTTTTCTTAAAAATCCAAAAAAAATGTTTTTGAAAATTTTAATACAAAATTCTTTTTATGTTCTTGGGGAGCTTTAGCAAAAAAAAAAAAAAATAATCTAAATCAGTTGTACCGTTTTTGAGAAAATCAAAAACATAAAAAATGCTTCCATGGGTGGTACCCTCAATAACAATTTTTCGGAAAATTTTTTTCAACCATTACCTAGCTTTAACTAAATGAATTTTTTTTGTATTTTTATTTTTAAAATCTGTCGAACAGTTTTTGAGAAAAAAAAAATATTTATAAAATTTCGAAAATAAAATCGTATGGTACCGTTATTTTTGGTCTTAAAAAAAAGAAAATAACGTGTGGGGGAAAAATAATTAAAAATGATATCTACCAAGTTTAATGAAAATCGGCCGAGCCGTTTAGGCTGTAGTCGAACAGACAGACAGACAGAATTGCTTCGCTATCATCGTAATGTCAACTTTGATCAAAATCTCGAGTTCGATTTTTTTTACGAATGCATAACTTGCCTTATAGCTTTGTATATATAACCTATAGTATTATCATGGAGCGTGATTTTGTATTGCGAACGCTAGCCTGGTGGTGGCGCTAAAATTAGCGCAGGCTTTTACAGTGGGGAGTAGGATAAGATACAAAACAAGTAGTAAAAAAGAGAACATTTTATTATTAAATTTAGTAGAGACAAATTTAATAAGTACTATCGCTATGCTTAAGATGTCGCCCCAATCGTTCATCTTCATCAGAGTACTTTAAGTTGTATATACAAAGATACAATCAACGTGTGACAACAATTTTTTTTTTTCATATTATACGTGCACTTAAGGGATTATATGAACACCCTTATAATGTTGAACACAGTGCAAGCAGTTAGGAAAGTAGGATAGGATTAGAGAGGAGATACCGACGCACATTGGTTTTGAATGTCTGCAGTGGGAAATATTGAGCCGGGTAAAGCATTCCACCTTCGTGTAGTGCGGCTAAAAAAAGAATGTCTGTACTTGACTGTACGTCTGAAATTGTGCTCAAGGGTAAACTGATGAGCATTCCTAGAAGTACGGGTATTACGAGTTGAATTTTTTGAGGGAGGAATGCAGCTGGCTATTTCACTAGAGCACTGTTTATGAAAATAGCGGTAAAAATAATTATAGCGGAGGTGCTCGATAGATACAAATGTTTCAGTTAGACAACTCTCGCCTATTATTTTTATATGTAGCTCTCTTTTGAATTCTGTCCAAGAGACTCAAGTGGGTTCTTGGAGCACCTGCCCAGATATGGGAATTGTACTCGAGCTTCGGAAGAATAAAGGCTTTATACTCGTATACAATAGATCAGATCAGATGGGGTAAAAAATCTTCTTGCATCGGCGCGGCGGAGAAAGCCTAAATTAAGTTTTGAAGAAACAGTCTATATAAAATTAAAAGAGTAAAAGTTATCACACATTTCATTATCAAAATTATTAAAGTTCTTAAAAAGTGAGCAGATCACTGTAGGTGATGTTTATCGTCAATGGTAATAAACACTAGATCCAGAAGTTTTCCATTACTATTTAAAATATCGTTTAATTGAAGAAGATCTGAGGTTCCCAGTAGGTAAAATACAATTTGTATCGCGACAACGCTACCAAGTGACATTGGCAATGTGAAATCGCCAAGGCGAATGTTTTCATCCTGGTATTCTAATAAATCATAGATATGCCTTAAGTATTGGAAGGCTTTGGAATACACCTCTTGTGGGCTTCCAGAAACTATATATAATGCTATAACATACAGGTTCTTGTCTTTAAATGATGAACATAAATCGCAGAAGTTGGGAAGGAAGATTTTACAGCTATGAGAATCCCGCCTCTAACTACTGTGCCGATTTTTGGATCAAAGTATCTGTCACGTCTATATACACATTGAATGTGTCATCAAACATTTCATGATAGTACTATAAGTTTTATATACAAATCTAGTATCAAACTAATACCGTAAAAATGTTTTGTTTTAAATTTTGCGTCAATGTTTTTTCTTAAAACCTTGAAAGCAATATTGTACTAGGTATTCGTTACAACTTAAAATCAATTTAAAAACAAAACTACATCCGCATTCGCCATCTGTCTCTTAATAGGATAATTAATAAAAGTTTCTCATGTTTTCACCCTCCACTCAATACAACAGTAGCTCTCAAAAAGTTGATAAAAGTTACCTCGTGTAGTGTCAACTGTTCAAGTAATTCCTGAGGATATGCAACATTTCTACCAAACGTGGTGAATTATTATTTCAAATTCAAAATTAAACTGAAAATAAAAATAAAAAAAGAGCCCCATATGAGTAATATGCACTTCAATTTTATATGGATGAATTTATTTCTGCAGATAACTGCTGAATCTAAGGTTATCTATAGACGTCCGACCCCCTCAAATGCTTTCCGTTTATTTCCATTGATTGTCTCTCACCGCTGCAAAACAAATTTAAATTAGATTAATCACGATTTTCTGCATTATCAATATTATACTTCATGGGTCAGAAAAACACTTTTGATCCTGCTGATCCTTTTGCTGATTTCTTTCTTTTTGTTTATTCGTTTGGAATTTATTTAATTGAAATTCAAATAACAAAGGCCTTGAGCAAGACAAGAAGAAATCTGATATTCATTTCTTGAAAATAAAAGATGCGGGATAATGCATACCTATAACTTACGTATACATACATGTGTACTTACCTTTGTTTTTGCACTTGAAAACACATCATCCGATAGCTATAAAAAGTGAAGCTTTTCCAGTTCGTCGACAGTTTAAGCTCGTTATTCGAATCAGTTTGAACATAGAAATTCTCTGTCTACCACGATGAAATTCTTTATTGCAATTGTATTGCTAGCTGCTTTGGTAAGTTTCAATAATCTATATTTTTGAGTTTTGAATAATGAAGATTGTACTAACTTCTTTTGCGCAATCCACAGGCTTCGGCAGAATATAAGGTTAAGAACCGTGAGGATCTGATCAAATATCGAGAGGAATGTGTTGAAAAGCTCAAAACTCCTCAAGCTGAAATGGAAAAATACAAGAAATGGAACTTCCCCGACGATGCCACAGCTCATGCCTACATGAATTGCATCCTCGTCAAGTTCGGCCTCTACGACAGCGAGAAAGGTTTCAATGTGGAAGACATTCACACTCAAATGGTTGGTGGATCTCATGCCGATCATACTGATGAGACGCATGCCAAGATTGAGAAGTGCGCCAAGGAGGCCAGTGCAGCTGCTGCCGATCAACGTGCCTACCGCGGAGCTATGTGCTTCATTCATGAAAATTTGCACTTGGTCCAGAGAAGCGTACACTCTCATGATCACGAACATGAACATGATCATCATCACGATCACTCCAAGCATTAAATTGAATATGATATTTCGTGTATGAATTTGATAAATTTTCGAATAAAATAAAAAAAAAGTGAAAGTAAAAAAAATTATTCTGAGAAAAGGATTCTGTGTATTCAAAAATGTATTCTGGAACACTTTGAGCACTCGAAAGGTTTTTAGTCCAAGAAGTTCGGATTTTTAAAGGTTTTATTCAATCTTGCTTTTATATAGAACAGAAGAGAACAGAACAAGATGGCTATTATTTAATACCTACAGTCGAACTAACGGGCTGGAGTTTGCAAAATCTGAAGCGCGCTCTCAGCAATCCCCTGCGATTTTTAAACCGATTTATTTGAATTTCTATTGTATTGTAATTTTAAACATGTTTTGAAAGTTGAGAATCTTATTTTTATAAAATTGACTATCGAACCGCTCATGTTTGCCAGGCACTAAATATCTATATATCAGATGACATCTGGTGCGGTCATACTCTGGTTTTTCAGAAAATGGAAAAGTGACGACCTTGACATCTGTCATGTTTCCAAGAACGTATATCTATGACTCGTCCCAGACTCCATTTGGTTCCTTCAGTAACACCATTGTCATTTTTCCGGATATCTCTTTTGATCTTCTGCAATTTGGGTTGGTTTTGTAGCGAGGTTAAATATTCTTTGTGCCACTGCTTCCAGAACACTTGCAAAAGTGTCTATAAAATCGAGGGTACCGTTATTTTTAGGTAAAATACATTTTTTTCTTACATCTTTAAATTTATATTAAAAAACTTTTATTTAACAAGTTTTGAAAAAAAATCGAGCATGGGGTTTTCGAAATATTGAGTTTTCAAAAAAAATTTTTTTTTTAAAATCCAATTTTTTTTAATTTTAATACACAATATATTGAAACTGCTGAGAAGCCTTAACATAAAAAAAAATGATCAAAAGCGGTGGTGCCGTTTTCGAGAAAATCAAAAAAAAAAAATAAAATGCACGACTGGGTCGCACGAACTTTCTCCTATGTAATAGGCTAGGAATTTTAAAAACGAATGTTATTAGAGAAAACTGTTCATAAGGATAAAATTAATTTTTTAAATTCTTTTAGTAGTAAGAGATAAAAACAGAATGCAGAATATGAATTTATGCAGGAACAAAAATTATAAGTCTTTGTAGTGTTTTTTTTTTTTTAAATAAGTAAGTACAAAATTTTTAAAACATTTTTAAGAAAAAATTTTGGTACGAAAATTTTATTATTGTACGAATGAGAGTTAAATTTCCAAGAAAAATACTAAGAAGAGATTATCGAATTTTCCAAAAAAAAAAAGGATTTTTTTTCCAAAATTTGATTTTTTTTAAGTTTTGAAATGCAATGTTTTTTAAAATTTTTAAGAGCTTCTTTATAAAAAATTTCATAAAAATCAGTTATGCCGATAATGGGAAATTCAAAATTCGAAAAAATCGTTCTATGGGTAGGTACAGTCAGTAATATCTAGATTTAATTTTTTTTTTATTAACTTATAGATCGTAAAAATTAATCAGAAGAAAAAAATTTTAGCAAAATTCTCGGAACCGTTTTCGAGAAAAATACGATTTTCGAAAAAAAATTTTCAACATTTGTATAGAACATAGCGTTAGTTTTATACAAAACAAATTTTTTTTTCTCAAATGTTGCAGATTATGTTCAGGAACTTTTATTGTCAAGTTTGAAAAAAAAATCGAGCATGAGGTTTTCGAAATATTGAGTTTCCAAAAAAATTTTGAAATTTGTTTTAAAAATCAAAAAAATAAAAATTGAAAATTTGAATATGTAATAACTAATAATATTCAAACTTTGGAGGAGCCTTAGCATAAGAAAAATTATTTAAATCGGATGTATCGTTTCCGAGAAAATCAAAAACAAAAAAAATGGACCCAGGGGGGCTACCAAAAATACAAATTTTTTGGAAAATTTTTTTCAACCATTACCTAGTTTTAACTAAATGAAATTTTTCAATTTTTTTTTAAATTCTGTGGGACAGTTTTTTAGAAAAAAAATATGTATTTATAAAATTTCGAAAAAATTCGTATGGCAGGTACCGTTACTTTTGGTCTTAAAAAAAAGAAAAAAACGTGGGGGGAGGAAAAATCAAAACCCATATCTACCAAGTTTGAAGTAAATTGGCCGAGCCGTTCAGGCTGTAGTCGCAATGACAGACAGACAGACAGAATTGCGATACCCACTTTTTTGGTCTTTTTTTTTTTTTTTTTTTTTACACTATCAGAATTGGTCGAAGAAAGCTTATAGCAAGCTCCGTCTTTCGACCAATGGTTTGCCAACACAGAGAACTGTGTTATACCACCGGCTCATCATTTAGTGCAGTGTTAGTTGTTAGTAGGCAAACTCTATTACAATTAACACTGACACAAGACAACATGAAAAATAAACAAATAAATAATATTACGTAAGAACAAAACAATAACATAACATGAAACAAAGAACATTTAGGAGCGTGGACCACTGGTTTTGAGAAGGTTTTTTAATTTACATTTATTTATATTAAAATCAAAAATATTTGAATTCCAATTTACAAGTCTACCCATACGTGTCAAGGGCCAATGAATGCCATAGTTGGTCCTATGTGTTGGGACCTTAATCATATCGAGGCCTCGAAGATTATAACCTCCTCCCCGATAATTAAAATAAACCGAACATAAAAGATCTGGTGCATCTGTGATGCCTGTTATTAATTGGTGGAAAAATACCAAATCATTGTTTGTTCTTCTTTGTTCCAAAGTTTGCATCTGAAGAATAGATAATCGTTGGTCATAAGAGATGACATACGAAGGATCACTCCATTGAAGTCCTTTCAAGGCAAAACAAGTAAAGTTTCTTTGCACAGATTCTAATCTCTCAATATGAATATCATAAAGAGGAGTCCAAACCTGTGATGCATACTCAAGATGGGGACGCACCAAGGAGTTGTATAAAGCCCGGGTGACATTGGGATTAACAAATTCTTTAGACCAGCGCTTAATAAACCCTAACATTGAATTGGCCTTATTCACGATTTTATTAATATGAGCAGAAAAATCTAAATTGGGTGTAAAAAGAACTCCAAGGTCCCTTACAGTCATAACACGAGTTAAAATGTGCCGTGAGATAACATATTCATGAGAGTAAGGAGAACGTTTTTTAGAAAAAGTCATAGTTTGACATTTTGTCGGGTTGAGGTTCAGACTGTTCTTTTCACACCACAAGGCAAAATGGTTAATATCATCTTGCAGTAAAGCCCGATCATTTGAAGATACTATATTTTTATAAATCTTCATATCATCTGCAAAGATTAGAATTTCGCTATTGCGAACACACAGAGGAGCATCATTAATAGCCAATATAAAGAGTAGTGGTCCCAAATCTTCGCTATCATCGTAATATCAACTTTGATAAAAATCTCGAGTTCGATTTTTTTACGAATGCATGACTTGAATTATATAGTTCCTATAAGTCGAAAGTAAGAAACACAACATTCAATGTTAATACGTGTGGCCGGTGGGATTCCGGGTCGCGTATTGCCAAACTGTATATCAGCACAGATCTCCTTAGTCTGTGCTCAGCCATTTTCTGCTCACCGAATTTGAAAGTATTGTAGAGCAAACTGTATGCTACCACAGAGCGCTCTGTGGTCACATGCAGTTTGCTTGTAAAATATTAAAAAAGCTAAAGCAAACTATATACTATTTCAGATCGAGCAAAGTACCTGTGATTACAGAGCCATCGTTCACGTTGGTGTGGTTATTGTGTGTGGTGTGTGGTGCCGTGACATAAGGCCAAGTGACAAAAGGCCAAATTTGTTTGTGCCTTAAGTCCAAACATAAAATGTTTTGTCTTGAGCAACAGTACATTGTGTGGCCCGCTTTGCGGGTTTTCAGGATTTTAACTCCCTTTTCGGGGCTCACACCCGCTCACGCAACTCCGTTGCTCCGCTTAGGGTATGTTCAGTCGCCAGGTGTGATACCAGATAAATGACGAGTCTACGACGCATGATAATCAACTGATTTTATTAAATATGTATGCCTTATAACATAGTACATAGAATAAGTGTTACCATTTAATATAAATAGTACATAGTATTATGATGGTATTGTTACACCAGGCAGGCGCCTGTAGCAACAGTTTTGTATTTTACATTAATTGGAGTAAACAACTAACCAGTTATGTACTGTTGCTCAGGAAAACTGTTGCTACAGGCGCCTGCCTGGCGACTGAACATACCCTAAGCGGAGCAACGGAGTTGCGTGAGCGGGTGTGAGCCCCGAAAAGGGAGTTAAAATTCTGAAAACCCACGAAGCGGGCCACACAAGGTACTGTTGCTCAAGACAAAACATTTTATGTTTGGCCTTAAGTCACAAACAAATTTGGCCTCTTGTTACTTGGCCTTATGTCACGGCACCACACACCACACACAATAACCACACCAACGTGAACGATGGCTCTGTAATCACAGGTACTTTGCTCTTAGTTTCCTGAGCAAAATGTATACCAACACAGAAAAATCTGCTTTTGATCTGACACAGTATATAGTATGCTCTTAATTTGAATGAGCATTCTGTAGTCTATTATAGAGCGTCGGAGCTCTGTACTGATATACAGTTTGGCAATACGCTTCCGGGTCGTTCCAATGAATTCAAAGATTCAATCAGATAATTGACGGCTTGTACCTTGTCAGTGCTCCTATAAGCAATCTAAACAGCGTCGGCTGAGTTCTATTATGTCCATTAAACCCTTTTTAGCGAAATTGACTTAGGTATACAGTCTTACTATAATTTCTGGAAACTTTTGCATTTGGTGAAAGCTGTCTGGGAAAATGAAAGCTATCCCAGTGATTGGAAGGATGGCCTTATAGTTAAGTTACCAAAGAAAGGTGACATTAATAACTGTAATAATCGACGTAAACTCACCGTTTTGTCCGTGTTCCCGAAGTTGATGGCAACTACAATTCTCGAAAGGATAAAGTCCAGGCTAGAGTCTACGCTTAAGAGGCATCAAGCGTCGATCACATTTCCACCTGGCGAATTATACTTGAGCAATCATCCGATTATCAAATTCTGCTCTACCTCGTGTTTGTTGACTTCAAAAAGGCTTTTGACCGGATTAATTGTGTAGCAATTGATGGCGGAACAGACCTGGATGCTAACATCAGAAGAAGTAAGGCCCAACGCCAAAGTGCATTTGAAATCCTCTCTCCTGTGTGGAACAATAGTAAAATATCACTACGCTACGCACCAAGTTGAAAATCTTTGAATCCAACGTAAAATCTGTGCTGTTATATGCTTGCCTGTGAAACATGGAAGTGCTCCGCTAACATCTAGAGCAGGCTACAGGCTTTAGTTAACCGATGTCTGGCGGTACATTTTGAAGATCTATACTGGGCACAAACCACATCAAACGACCAGTTGTGGAATAAAAAAAGTGGGTTTAGACATTATGTAAAGAAAATGGCGGTAAATTGGCCATACATTGAGGAAACCTGACAATAACATCTCGAAGCAATCTTTTGAATGAAATCCGCACGGTTCAAGACGTGTTGAAAAAAAAAAACCTGGAAGTCAACTGCAATGGTAGAAGCAAGGTCTCAGGATATTCGTACCTGGTCACAGATAAATACGCTTGCGTCAAACCGACCGATGGATGGAGGGATTTTATTGCTGCGCTATGCTCCAGATGGAGTTGAAGTGCTACTCAAGTACCCGGAAACAGAACAACAAAATATTTTTTTTTGTAGTCTGACTAATGCAGCAAATCCAGATTTAGTTATTTCAGAATCTAAAACTAAATTATTTATATAATGTACATAAATCATAAAATTGAGAAATAGGAAAAACTTTAAGTGACCCCTTAAACAAACTTTTTATTATATTTTTGATTTTAATATATTTTATTATAGTTGATGGAATTTCGCCTGCTTCATATATTTAATCAAATACTTGTTATCTGCGAAACACGTAAAACAACGATAAGCCCAGTTGAATGGTGTGCTTCCCTGGGTGTTTTTATCAATACAGTTCACAAGACCGTCGCGTAGTAACATTTCATTGTAGTTTTTAACATATGTCTTAGCACTTTCCAAAGCAATCATTATTCTGTCAACTGAGAATCCATCCGAATCATTCCAAAAGCCCAAATTGCGGAACAAACAAATAATAGGTTGCACAGCCTGGGGTTCGAATTTATCATGTATGGCTTTTTCCTGTATGTCTTCAGGAACTTCGAAGCGGGTATAACAATCGCTTTGAATTTTCATAAAGTCTTCTCTGGATTTAAGATTCCATTCAGCTGTGGTCTTACATTAAAAAATTCACAAATAGTTGATTTACAAATTAAAAGAAAAATGTTCAATTAACTTACAAGTGCGACTAACGTTAAAATGATGAAAGTTTTCATTTTAAGCTTCTAGCAAATTTATAAACTGAGATTGTTTAGAATGAAATGCGATGTGGAAGGCTTTGGATTTGCACTTTTATAGACGAAACTCTCAGTGACTGCAATCGAAATGGGAAAAGGTTATCGATATCAAAACGTGTATTGGAAGCTCAAAGTCGGAGTAAAGTTATCTCAGTTAATAGATCTGTAAATTGATTATATGGATGGTTGGGTGTCGAAGGAACCAGAAAAACAATGATTGACTCAATACGTATTTGTTAAGTGCAAAAATATTTAATAAACATCAATTGAGTTTATTTTACTTTAAATTAGTATATCGGTTCTCGTCCACCTTGACTTACCTTGCTTTACTTTGAAGCACGAGTTTTGATCAAAAGAAAAGAATGGCAGGACTATTTTGGCTCTGTTGGAAATGACTGTCATGAAGTTTTAGATGAGCCCATCAACCTTACGTCAGTGTTTTAAGAATGCAATCTTTTGTGAATGTAATCTATAAAATATCATTTAATTAGTTCATTTGAAATAAAGCTTGCTTTGGGACTTCTTCTACTTCAAATTATGCAATCACCATTCTTAAAGAAATATCGAAATAATTTGTTCGAAATTCATTAATTATTCAATGTCACCTGAACGACAAATCAATAATTCGATAATACGTTGGGTTATGTGCATGTTAAAGAACAGGCAAATTAAGCCGGAACTGGCAGGGATACAGATTAAAATATCAACATCCAGATGCACCCCACAGGGGGGAGTTCTCTCACCACTCCTTTGGGTGCTAGTTATGAACCCAATCCTCATTAATCTGAAGCACTGTGGAGTAAAGGTAGTAGCCTACGCTGATGATCTTGCGTTATTAGCGACAGGTAAATTCTTACCCACTATCAGCGAACAGAATGTTTTCGATCTATTGAATGTTTCAAGTATCTAGGAGTAAAAATAGATAAAAACTTAAATTGGAAACCACATGCAGCCGACTTAAAAGCTTATATGAGATGCGCTACTCGAAAAATGTTTTTATTGCAATCTCATTGTTCTAAGAAACTACTTACGGTAATTTATTACGGTATAGTAAATTCAAAGCTACAATACTGTTTAATAACTTGGGGTGGAGGATGGAGCGTACAATAATGTGATTGAACCGTTGCAATAACTCAAAAGCACATTGTCAGAATTATTTCAAAGAAAAATAGATTAACAAGTAGCTGGCCATTATTTCTCGACCTACGAATCTTATCAATAAAACATCTACATATATGTCTATAAAGTTCTTAAGTTTTTTTTCATGCGTAGTGGATATAATACAATGTTCAGAAATTCAAATTCATACCTACAGTTTAAGAGTAAACCTCCAGCAACTTGTTAGAATCCCGGTTTCAAATAGAACTAATTTTTCAAATTTCTATACTGTTTCAGCGCCTACATTATGTATTCTAAATTCATTTTTAAATAAAGTCAAAGTTTGGCTATTGACAATGGATATTTCTCAAGTCAAAAACTTGTTTCTGAGCATAGTTTAAAATGTTTTCTTTATTCATCATTTTTGCTTCAAATCATGTTAAGATGTGCTTGATTTAGTTTAATATGATTCTCTTACGTTTCTTTTTATTCGTAACTTGTTAAAAATAAAACAAAAACCCCACACAAATCGAATATTTATGATCACCACTAGTCTTTACAAGTCTATTGAATGACACCTTTTCTTTCTTTTAGTTCCTCAAAATTATTGTTAGGGTTGAGTGCGGTAATTGTAATGGATTTTGCAGTTTCGGTTTTTCTTAAACTTGAATTGTTTATAACAGCTTAATTATTTGATGTTGAGATTTTTTTTTTTTTTGATGGAGCATTTGTTTGGATTCTATTACCTATTGGAAAATAATAATTTTCAACGCGTTTGTTTACTAGTTTTCATAAAATTTGGTATTTACATTTACCCCAGTCTTTTTTTGGTAAAAAAAAATGAAAAATGGGGTAAATGAAAACAAGGAACTCAGTATCTAGAACAGGTAGGATAAAAACAAAAGTACACAAAATGTAAGTATTCTGGCTTTTTTAAGGACAGGTTTGGATGCCGTAACATGAAGCCCCGGTACCATCCGACTCTGAGACTCCCATTTCGGAAAGGAGTAGCCAAGTTTATGGTTCTTATGTAGGTAGCCACAAAATTAAGGAGGTCCTTATTATCGTAAGTGTAACCAGCACGTGTCCTTGGTATAAGGCATTTTGCTATGATGTCTTCCACGCTTCAGGACAGTGCTGGTTTTCTGCCTCGAGATATAATGGCAGTAGGATTTTTTCTGCCACCGATCCGATTATAAATAACGAAACTGGGAACACCGCAAGGTTGTGTGGTCTGTCGATAGGTTTTGTTTTTGTTAATAACGTCATTTACTGCACGTACAATATATTCTGACGTGCATGACGGAGCTGACGTTTTTCGTTGATATGTACGTGGCATCTTTTTTTGATAAAAAAAAATGTTAGATCAATACCAAAGCCATTCAAAAATTTATGTTTACAATTACCCTAAAATGTTCACTTTTACCACATTTCGATGTTTACATTTACCCATGGTACGAAAAAATGGGGCAATTGTAAAGAGCCAATAACTTTCAAATTTTGAATTAGTCCTTTTTACAAATAAGAGGAAAATACCAAGCTTCAGAATACCTTCAATTGAAGGCACCCCGCTGAAGATTTTAGATCATGCAAAGTATCTTGGTGTGATTCTAGATAGGAAATTAAACTGGAGTCTTAACACTAAGGAAAGAGCGAAAAAAGGAATGATTGCATTCTACTCCTGTAACAGAATCTTTGGGAAATCCTGGGGACCTAGCCCAAAAATTATCAGGTGGATGTAAAGCACGAACCTTGCGTGCATTGGAATTACGGGTACCATGAGATCCACACCAACAGCAGGGTTAGAGGCGATACCCAACCTGATACCCCTTAAGGCTAAGCCAGCCTAATACCTGGAAAAACAGTGCAATAGGACATGCTCAAATTCTTCAGAAATATTTGGGTGATAGTATTATTACAGATTATAAAACACCCGAACTTTACTTTTATAAACCATTCCAAACTGCCTTTCCAAGCAGAGAAGAATGGCTGAACAACCAACCCTACGCCAGCGAATCAGCAATAGCAATCTATACTGATGGCTCCAAAATGGACACAGGTGTTCGTGTAGGCTTTTTCTCAGAACCTCTTGAGCTAAACAACTCACTTAGGCTCGCAGATCATAGCAGTGTCTTCCAAGCGGAGGTCCTGGCAGTGACAATAGCTGCTAGACAGATATATCAATGATGGCGATACCACGGACTGATATCACCTTTTACATTTACAGCCAAGTCGCAATAAAAGCGATTTCTGCCACTGTTATAAAATCGAAGCTTGTCTCCTGCTACCGCGAAGAGCTTAAGGTTCTTGGCACGCAGCACAATATTAGACTCTGCTGGGTACCGGGACACAGCGGCATACCAGGTAATGAAAATGCCGATAAGTTGGCAAGAAAGGGATCAGCACTTGATGCTAGTCAAGCAGAGATGGTAGGTATCCTACTCTGCATTATTAAACAGAAAATTTAAGATTTAATCCTAAAGAAATCCAATGAAAGGTGGAGTCTACTTGACACGTGTGATACCACTAGGAAAGTATGGCCTTGCTTCAACAAGCAGAGGACTGACAAAATTATGCAACTTAGTAAGAAGACCCTTTGCTCTCTTACGAGCATAATCACCGAACATAATTTACTGAAATATCATAAATTTAAAATGAAACTAAATACAGATGACCTATTTAGAGGATGTGGTCATGAAGAGCTACATATATGAAGACACATCACACTTTCTCTGTCTTTGACCTTCACTATGCCACCAGAGAAGGATATGGCTTGGTAGTTACTTCTTTGACATATTGAACTTCATCAATGCCTCAAAATGGCTTGACTGATTAACAAAACACATAGGTTTTTATCAGAAAAGAGTGATTACACTAACGGGTAGATAACACAATGGCTCTACATTAGGGTGTTTCACTTTTGTATGCCCGCAAAAAAGTACTCTTATTTTTAAATGTAATAGTGATCAAAAGTTGTATTAGGGTCTAAGGTTTAAGAACATGTAAAAAAAAAATAAGATATCGTTCGTCTTTGGCTCGCTCAAATCGGTTGAAGTTGAAAAAAAAAATTTAGTTTACAGTAAAATTTTTTTTTTTACGTTAAAAAAACTAAACAAAATACAGAAAGAATTTTTGTCTTTACAAAAAGATATACCACGATATTGTAGGTGGTTGATTGATTTTAAAAAAAAAATTTTTTGTAAAAAAAAAACGATTTTACATAAAAAAAAAGATTTTTCTTCCTTCTTTTATTTTTTCATAGCTTCTTTATCAAGTGTTCAATTTAAACAAATATAAGCTTAAAAGTGTTTCCTTGCAATTATCTTTGACTTGAAAGCCTAAAAATATTTTATATAATTTATCCACACGGTGCAATTTAAAACAACACATATTTCAAAAATCTCGAAAAATTAAAATTTTCTGGATTTCATCCTATTTTTAGTGAGCCAAAGATATTAATTAAAATGAAAATTGTAAACGCAGGATTTAATTTTGATGAGTAATGCAACTATTACATTTGAAAATACCATAGTTGAGCACTTTGACACACCCTACTTTACATTGATCTAAGTGTGACGATAGTGACATCAATTGTCAGCCCAACAACCTAACCTAACCTAACCTGAACGACAAACCAATCCAATATGTTTAATGATTCATTTCAGAATTGAAGTCGAATTTTAAAACTGAAGTTGCAAGTTGAAGAATTCAATTATTTAATTTAAATTGTTAAAGATTACATTCATAAAAAAATGCATTCTTTTAGAAAAATTGTTATTTCAGTTAATTTTACCACAAAAAGTATCATCATTTTATTTTTTTTGCTAACCTTTCCTTTCATGCTCCAGATCCAAAATGTTGGCAGAGTACAGTGCAAACCCCGGCGAAAAGCCATAGCCTTGATAATTCAGCATTCTGAAAAAATTACAAAGGCAGATGTTCAAAGAGATGTGAGGAAATCAAGTGTGGTCCCCTTATCAACAAATTCATAAATCGAGAGCATTCAACGTCGTTTCCTACGTTTCTCCCTTCGTGGTCTGTCTTGGAATAACCCTTTAATTCTACCTCCGTATCGAGTCCGACAACGCTGCAAGAACAAAGAAAAATAAGCGGCATTATCTTTATTCAGGATTTGTTGGTGCTGACTACACAACGCTCTTCAATTCCATCTCTTTCAACACTCATTCCCGTAATATAAAAAATCTTCGTCTCTTCTATCTGCCTACCCACAAAACCTATTATGGCTCTAACGAACTTATTACTCCATAATTCGGAAGATTATTGTAACATTAACTGTTTCCGTCTTACTCATCCTTTCAATTCACTCCAATCTTAGATTTAAGAGCTATATTTAAGTTAGATTAAGAATTAGAATGTATCAAGCCCGATGGGGTTATTGCCGCCACAAAAATTAATTAAAATTAAATTAGTACCTGGTTGTCTGATTTTCGATCAAAAACCAGCTGAAAATGCGCTCCGATTTTTGGTACTGATTACATTTCTAATGGACAATAATCATACTACACTGATATCGCCGCCGTTAGACTTTTCGAAGTCGTTTAGGAGGAACAAATAGAAGGGATTCTGTCATTATGAATATTTTAGCTGATGTGCCGCAGGGATCTATCCTTGGACCAATACTCTTTACTCGCTTTACATAAGTGAGCTCCCAGATTGTTGAACATTTTATGATTTCTTTATACGTTGACACTGTGCTGTTCTTGATTAGTCGATCTTTTGGGAAAAAGATGTTATGGTAGACTTAAAAAGTCAGGACCTGTGTTTCATTTTGCTACCTATTGTATTAAAGGGCTGGCCATTCTCAAGCCTTTAGAAATCCCTCTGTATGAGAACAGGAAGAAGCACTAGAAGATTTAAATGTTCACTTTTTAACTATTTGTTAGATCACTGATAATATCCACTAAGCGCTTTTCAATACAATGGTATGTACATTGTACATATCACCTTAAGATTATTAAATTAAAATGATCAACTTATTGGCATGCAACACTTTAAGAGTAAAAGTCGTATATCCTAACTTGTAAGCGATTTTTAAATAAATAAAGGAATGAATAAAAAAATATTAAAATGTCAAAAACAAAATGGCCCCCAAACAAAAGCCTTATAAATCGGTAAATTTTCAGAATCCTTATTGCAGTCTTTGAGTGTGATTTGTCTTTAAAATTTTAAGCTATAAGTATTCAAGGTGGCATTTCATTCTTTACCATCTGACATTAAGAATATACTCCAAGCTTAAAATGCAAACTTTGATAGTTTTAATTTTGGTCGCACTTGTTAGTTTGTTGAGATTCAAGGTTTTTTAATTCAATAATTCACTTTTTTGTAATTTTATAATTTCAGCAGCTGAATGGAAGTTTAAATATCTAGATGAATTTTTGAAAATCAAAAACGAATGTCTAACCCGTTTCGATATTCCAGAGGACATAAATGTTAAACATAATAAATTAAGCTGTTCTGCCTATTGTATGTATGTTTCGTGACGTAGAAATTCACCATTCGATTGGGCCACCTGTTGGATGCCATCAAAATTTCAAAATTCTTTGACGAATATGAAAAACAATAGTTATTTTGTTTGAGTATACGAAGTTCTTCTTGTACTCCTAAGTACTTTTTGGAAGAATTAAGAAAAGTCTTTTCATTTTTTCAAATTTTCAGTTTTTCAAATCTCATTGAATAAAATAAAAGTGTTAAATATTTAAGACCATATTAGCACTTAGTTAAACATAAATATTATTTTAATTCATTTAATATCAAATGTAAATAAAAATAACATAAACTATTTTTTTTATTTTCAATATTTAAAAAAAAAACCTTTCATTGAAATGATCTGATTTAAAACTTTTACACCCTCAAACACCATTCGCATATTTATTTAACCAAACAGCAAATCAATATAACCCAAACGTAAAATCGACCGCTGATAGTCCAGCCTTGTGGCCCAATTTGCACCACACTCATTCGACACCATCCACAAGCTTGTTTACTGATGCAGGAACAGTAGGCAATATCATTGAGTAAACTTCCGACAGAGCCCTGAGTCCGCTAGCTCAGGATCTTAAGAATCAAACGGAGGGCAGAGGAAATGCAGGACTGTCTCCTTTAACCACTGGTTCCCGCAGTTATGAAATGGTCGGGTAAAGCATTCCATATTCGTGTATACTCTGTCCAACAAAAATTGTCAGTACAGGCCTTATGGGAGAGCTTTTTCTAAAGCAGTGGCGCCTGATGCACCCTCACTACAATGCGTTAGGAAAAATGCCACTAAAAAAAGAGCAAGCCACTGACTTTTCTTAAGGAATTGTTGTTGTAATTCTTTGCAAAAAGTTGTACACCCCAACACGACCGTTGTATCCCACTGCTGATGATATACTGCCAAGATCAAGACAAGAGTGTCAAGCAGGGATGGAAAATTCGGTACAATTGTACCGAATTCGATACAATTGAGTTTGTACAAATACAAAAGTACAATTTGTCTCAATTCAGTACAATTACAAAATTTCCATATTTTATGTATTTCACAAAAAAAAAAAAAAACAAAAGCACATAGAAGGAAATTGAAAGTTGAATACATCATCCTGCCTTAATGCATTCATTTTCATACCAGAACAATAGCTCTCAGCTGTAAGCCCTTATAACTCTTGATTACAGTTTTTACTTCTAGATATCACCTTGCTTTTCTGTCTCTTCATCGATCAGCTTTCTTTGAGATATCACTTCGTTTTGTAAACACTAAAGCCTAGTACGCAGATCGGGAAAAATTTTGTCTCCCATACAATTTTTTTCCTGGGAAATATTTTATCTTGGATTTTTTCCGAGATACGCAGCTCGCGCAAAATTGATACTTTTGTGTTTTGCCGTACTTTAATATGTCAAAAAGTCTCCACTAAATTTTGATAGAAGCACTATTTTGCGGGACAAATTTTGACAGCCACCGTATTCCTAAAGTGGTTTCTGTCAATACTGGTTTTATAGAAAAGCTGCTGATGCGTCTCTTGAAAGCATCAAGAGAAGGTTCCAAATAGGTATGACCGACTTTTGTAAGACAACCCGTTCCATAAATACACTCAAAAAAACACTTATACGAATATTTATTGCTTGAAAGATACTTGACAGTATTTTTTATTTCTGTAAATTCAAACTTGTGCGCGACATTTGGAAACATTTTGTAGAGATAAAATTTGTGTTTGCTCGATCTGCGTACTTGGCTTAAACTGAAAACATGTGGATGTGATTTTTAAGATATTTAATTAGTGAATTTTAGTTTTATATTTCAATTTTTTTCTATAAGCTGGTGCTGCAAAAATGGACAAGTAAAAGATTTAGTTTCGTCATCTCAATACAATACAATAGTTATGTATATACTTTTAAATTGAAGATATTTATTTATCTATTTTTTATAAAAAGACAAACTGATTATTTCTGATTAGATTTTTTTTTTAATCAAATTGTACTTTGGAAAACTTTTAAATAGTTGAATTATTTATTTTTTTTCATACCAAATTCGTTTTTGGTACAATTTACATCATTTCAGTACAATTTCATTCCTGATTTCAGTACAATTATTGAAAAATTTCATTTTCCATCCCTGGTGTCAAGTATCACTCAATACGATCGTGCGCTCTTTATCTACATCAAAACAGAGTTACCATTATCATTCTCAATTGCAAGCAAAGAGCTTTTTCAGTGGTTTTTATTAAGGAGCTTTTGGGATTTGAAGCTTTTGAGAACACATTTTAAGAAGATGAGTATGTTGAGTGTTGTCGTATTGCTTTTCAACTTAAAAAAACGCGCCTATTATCTTACCGCTTGGCGTTGTGGGAAAAGGTAAATTGAATATTGTTTTCAGTCGTTTTGAATCGGCAGACGGTAGCCCTACGCGTTTTTTACTTTCATTTGCGGCGATTTATAATTTAAACTACGGAATCCCTGTGAGAGCTTTAAAAGGCGACACACTTATGCATGGCAATGCAACCAGAATGAGAGAAAAACGTCCTATCTTCCCTGTAGTGACAATTTTTGTTGGACAGAGTATAGTAGTTTGGCGTTTTAATGACAGAAGACAGAATTGAGTTTTTGAAGCATTACAATCTACGCGGCTTATGGTTCCCCATTTGAAAATGCTATCAAGGTCAGAATTTAATGTGCTTGTCATAAGCTAGCATTCTACCTCCACATCCGCAGAATAAGGATATTCATCTGAAAACGAATATGAGAAGCTGAGAGTACTATCTTCAGAAAAACAATTTAATGGATTACAAAGTTCAGACAAAATATCATTGATGAATATCAGAAAGAAAGTCGGGGACAAAACGGAGCACGCTGAAATTTATTTTTTAATTTCAGACTTAAAACCATCCAACACAACGTGTTTTGAGCGGTTCACATCTAGGCACATCAGTCCATTGTGTCATATCATAATTTCTCTAGCCATCAAATGCTTTTTCGATAAACAAAATCCGTAAGAAAACCGTTTGGTAATACGAGAAAGTCAACTGAAACGGAATACATATAATGATCTTTTTCTATGAAGGCAGAACAAAATCAATGACCGTCAGTTTGGCTTATATAGTCCTAGGAACACTGGTGGCATATCTCACTGATCAGTGGCACAAATCTTTACATCGTTTTGGAAAAAGTAAGATATTTCAAAAGCATTTGATAGAATTTGGCATCAAGCTATCTTATCGAAAATACGTTCATTTGGTATCGATGAAACTCTTCTTCGTTACATAGAAATTACATTTTGAACTTTAAGAATCAATCAACATATATGCGAAATCGTCTAAAGATTAAGCCCCCAACAATAGCTCATTTTGGGAAAAAACTAGAGTTAGCTGGTTTGGGAATTAAGGTATCGTTATGTTGTATTGAATGGTTTAAATCTGGTAATCATGAAGGAATTACTGGTGTGCCTCAGGGCTCCGTTTTGTCTCCGAATTTCTTTATCCTACTTATTATTCATCAGCTTTTTATATTAATTTCATGATTCATTTCCGGAATTCCCCTCCCTTATTCAAATATATAACTCACCTTATAAATCCTGTTTTTTAAATAGTTACCTCCAAAGAAAACTTTGAACAAATTAACAGAAACAAATACATACAATTGCTTTTTCTAAAGTATATTCACAACCAATCCTTCTCTCCTTAAGCATTTAGTACAGTATTTATATTCAAAATAGAAAAGACAATGAGTAACTTTTCTTATAAGCTTTTCAAAGGCAAATAGGACTCAATGCACATCACTCGTCATGATGCTCTCCTTGAAATTCTTGATAGAATGTCGCCTTCCGCATAGAATCAAACAAATACTGATTCGCCATAAAACACCTAAAACAACGATAAGCCCAATCGAATGTTGAGCTTCCTACGGTGTTTTTATCACTGCATCTCACAAGACCTTCACGCAATAACTTTTCATCGTAATTGATAATATTGCTTTTAGCACTTTGAAGGCCAATCATGATTCTGTCCACTGAAAATCCATCCGAATCGTTCCAAATTCCTAAGCCGCGGAACAAGCAAACAATGACTTGAACAGTTTGAGGTGAGTATTTTTCATATCTGGATTTTAAATCTTCTGGATAACGTTGAAGACATTCGCTTCGAATCTTCATAAATTCAACTTGAGGCTTAAGTGTCCATTCAGCTGCTGTCTTTATTTAAACAAAAAAAAGAAACTTTTCATTTATAAATTTAATGCCCAAGATTTACAATTAAAAACTTACCAGTGCAATAAAAGTTAAAACTATAAAAGTTTTCATATTAAGGAATACTCGGTATTTCTAATGCCGGATGGTTTAAGACTAAATGGTCTTTGCAATGCATAAGCATAAAGTTTCCGCTTTTATAGACGAAACACAAAAACAATGCAATCAGAATTTTGAAAGGTTATCGATTTTTAAAGCTTTTTTTAATGGGGCTCAAAATTATCTGTTGAAATTTGAATAATTTGTTTTCTTTTTTTTTAAAGTTCAAGGTGTTTTTACTTTGATATACTCGTATGTATGTATATATTTTTAAATAAAAACAATGGCCCTTAGTAATAGACATTTATAGAATCGGTTTTAAACTCACTTTTTGTTAGATGTAGAAAAGTTGCTTTTAAAATTTCGTAGTAACAGATCAAATTTAACAACAGTCTTATTTATCACAATAATTGTGACTGATTTTCATCATTTCGTTATTGTGAACTGATACCCAAGCAGCTTTTTATTTACCGTTCGAGCAACTATCTAACCGGCGAAAACTAAATTTTGCAATCATAATTTATAAAAATAAAAGAACAAAATTGATTAAGAATTACTTACGACTATGGGAAAAACGATTAAAGTAAGTTCATTTAAAAAATGTTCATCGCATAATATTAAAAAATTACTTTCAATTGATAGAAACGCGAGAGGAATCAAAATTGGACTAAGGAAGAAAAAGAATTTCTCAAGGATACCATCGGTCCTTATAGTGAAATCATCGACTCCAAGGTTAATAATACTTCCATGATTGCAAAAAAAAATGAATGCTGGGCGAAAATAAGCAATGACATGAATAGTATTGGCATAGATCTCCCGGTTGAAAAGCTAAAGGGACAATGGATGCGCATGAAGACTTATGCTCGCACTACTATATCAAACTATCGAAGAGAAGTCAACACAACAGGTGGCGGCCCGCAACCAAAGGAACCAGATCCGATAGACTATGAGATTCAAGAGATGCTCCCAAATGATTTCGAAGACGATGAAGCAAATTTTGATAGCGATGCCCACTTTGCTGGAAATACTGGATTGAATGAAGTAAAAAAAGAACCTCCAAGTGAATTTATCCCGAAACAACATCCATCAAAGAAAAAAGCAACACTCAGTGGCCAAGATGTCTTGCAAAAGAGACTTGAACAAATTGAAAAGGAAATGACTTATCAAAAAGAAATTTTTGAAATGCAAGTGCAAATAAGTCGAAAGCAAATCGAACTGCTTGATTTACAAATCAAAAACGAAAATAAAAATCTTAAGTAATAGAAAATGTGAAGTTTTTAATAGAATTGAATAAACTACTGTAATTTTTGTACATATAGCTCTTAGAATATTTTTTTTTATTTAGTTACTCCTGGGAAAGTATCTATTAATAAAAATAGTCCTGAAGTGTCTTCCTTGTCTGATATGTTCTTCCGAGAAGTTTGTATTTTCCTCGTCGTCATCATCAAAATCTTGGAAAATTAATATAAAACAAATATGTTAGTGATTATGTTTTAAATTATTTATGCAGTTTTTATTACAAGCCTGAGATGTATTTTCGATTAAGGGATCATCTCTATTTTTTGCAATATTCCACAGTACTGCCATTGCAGCAATAGAATTTTTCGTTGTGTTTAAATTAGTATGTAAGCCATTGAAACAACACCTGAAGCAGTTTTTGAACTGTCCAAAAGTTCGTTCAACAACGCCTCTTGCTAGAATATGATGTCTTTGATATGATTGTTCGGCTTCAGTTAGATTGGTCCCTATTCTAAATGGTGTCATCATTATTTTACTTTGCTTATACCCGCCATCACCAAGAATTACTCCTCCCATGCGATTCATATTTTCTAGTCGTCTCTTGATGCTGGAAGAATTAAAAATACGTGAGTCATGTGCACTCCCTCTCCAACGTGCAACAATGTCTAATATTTTATTGTCTGAATCAACGAGAACCTGTGCGTTTAAAGAATAAAATCCTTTTCGACAACGATGTCTTGCTCCCCTTTCTCCTCCGGGATTTTTAATCTTAATTTGAGTGCAGTCAATGGCACCCAAACATTGGGGAAACCCAAATTTATTTAAGAATCCTGTTTTAATTTGTCTAATGCCGTCATTGGTTTCTGGAAAGTTTACAAATTGTGGGAGTTTTGCTGCTAGAGCGTTTACAACTCTCCGAACCACATTGCTGACTGTTTTTTGGCTAATTCCATGTATATTAGCTGAGAAAGAATTATTGTAATAGGAAGTATTAAATAGGAATTCATATTATAAAAAGAAGTACCTGAATCTAGCTGGTAGCTTCCCTTTGCGAGGTGTCGCAAAGTTATTAAGACCATATCTTGAGGTGGAACTGGAAGTCCTTTATTATTGTTGGGTATAATATCCTCTTCAATCAAACGTGTTATATAAAGAACAGTCTCCTTGTTAAATCTTAGTGGAAATTGTTAGTTTTGATTTTTATTTTCATTATTGCCATTATGTTTACCTATAGTTTTTCTTAAATTCTGCATCGCTGTATTCCTCCAATGCATTCAATCGTTTTTTGTAAGTTTTTCGTGCTCTATAATTTACATCGTCAATTATATTTAAATCACTAATAATGCTTTCACCAATCATTTTAAAATGTACATAGTTTTCTCCACTTTTGTTTAAATTAAATGTTTGTTTTCTTGTTTTCAATCTTGCTTGTGACAGTATATAAACAAAGTAATGTCACTTTTGATGTTGACAGATTCGTATCGTTCTATTGTGATTCTATCATTTTAAAATTAACTTAGTTACAGGAGAGCAGCTTTTAAGTAGTTAAAAGTGAAATGTATGCTTTATTTCTACGAATTTTTGGCTAAAATCGAATTTAAGCTAAAATCGGATCTATTACTCAGGGCCAATGACAATAAAATAATAAGTAATAATAATAATATGAAGCAAATCACAGCCAAGTAGGCGACTTTGCACTTTTTCGACTTTTTTTTGAGATATTGATAATAATTGTTTACTCTGAAAATTTACTGCAATCTTCGATGAAAACCCAAACTTGTGGCGGAGCTAACTTGATGTCAAAATAGCACTACCAAAAGATGATGAAGCAGGAGTAACGGCAGAGGGTGTGCAGCTGCCTGTCTATACTAGATATCGAAAAAGCCTTTGATACGGTATGGATCAACGGGTTAATTTACAAACTTATTCCATGTGTATTTCCAAATCATCTTACAAAGATGATAATATCCATGATAGGTATACGGAAAGAAATTTTTCGTAACAGAGAGAATACACGGCAACTGAGGCTTTTGGTGTAACAAATGGTCTTCTGCAGGGCACAGGCTACGCCTTTTCAACATATTATACATTTCTGATATACGTACTCAGGGAGCACGATAATTCGATCGTATTTGCCGATGATGCTACATTGTATGCGAGTGGCTTAAAAATTGAAGAGATTCAAACACAACTCCAAACCAAATTTAATATTTTTGCAAACTTCTGTTCGGCCTGGAAGCTCCAAATCAACTTGGCGATAGCTCCCCTCCATTATTGCTAACATGAACACAGGTTTGGTTGAGAGCTGTAAGTCATTTGGCTCAGGCTCTATAAGAGCCGTAATACGAGTAGCCTCTAATTTCTTTATTTATTCACCCAAACTAGGGCTTGACAGTTACAATTTAAGTAATTTTGCCGTGCGGACTCCGAAATCGGGGAACATGTGCGAGTATTTGTTCAATTGTAGCAATTTCATCGCGATTTCTTACTTAAACTTAATAATAATAAAAAAAAAAAGCTGAGGTTGTTTTCTCATCAGCGAAACAATGAATCAGATTAGAAGTTTCAGACAGAAGATCATTTATGATGATTAGGAAGAGTGTCGGAGAAAAAACGGAGCCTTGAAGCACACCAGCAATTACTTTATGAATTTCAGACTTGAAACCGTACAATACAACTTGTTTTGAGCGATCGGATAGGTAATCCAACATCTAGTCCAACGAAGAAGAGGCCCTTCGATAGCAAATGCACGCATTTTCGATACAAGAGCTTCGTGCGAAACTCTATAAAATGCTTTAAAAATATTCAGGTTGGGCCAAATAGAAGTTTCTTTTTAAAAATGCAATAAAATGAACAAATTTTAATTTTGTTCATGCATTATGGCTTTATTAGTAAGGAAAAACATTCCCATTATTTAAGGAATACAAAATCGTTCAAGTGGCTGCCTCGGCTTGCTTCGCAGTAGCGCATTCCGTCACTCCAATTTTTCAAGACCTTTTTGATGGTTTTGGGCTGTTTGCTCACGGTTTTGCTTGGCCTTAAGTGCTTGAATCGATTTCAAATTGTTAGCATAATATCAGTCCTTCATGGTTCCCAAAAGTCCAAAGGGGTCAAATTGCAGCTCAGAGGCAGCCAAAAGATCGATTTTGACATGTATGGCATTGCGATCCATCCTGCATAAGCCAGAGGTCATGCAAATCCATGTCTTCAATTTCAGTAAAAGTGGTCTAGTGATGCCATCACTCCACAATCTGCACCAAACAGTCACTCCCTGTCCCTGTAGATGCGTTGTCTTCTAGACAATAACGTGTTGGCTTTCCGAGCCCCAGATGCAGCAATTTTGATTGTTAACGTAACCGCCGAGATGAAAATGCGCCTTGTCAAAAAGATGATTTTCGCCCAAAATCGTTGTCCAATTCAAGCTGCTCTAAGGCCCATACTACGAAGCGATCACGAAGCGGATGGTCGTGCGCCTTGTGCTATTGGTCGGTAATTGGAAGGGACCTTTTTTAGGGACCGGCTGGATAAAAATTTCTATTTTCCAACTACACGCAAAGATACCTAAGGAGTATGACAGAAGGAAAAGCTTACTAGCATAGAACAACAACACTTCAGAAACTAAAGCGGATTTACAATTTGGACCAGCAGATTTGTGTATATATCCAGATCTTTAAGAAGTCTTGCGACTGTACGAGTAAGGCTAGGAACGCACTTGCGTTTTCAATCGCGCGGTTTTTTGGTCGCTAAAATAGAACACATGAATTTAAATGAGAATTAACGCACTTAATACCAACAGATCATGACGATTTAAAAGTCGCAATTTGTTTCATTTTTCTTACGATGCGATTGTCGTAAGCTTAAATGAAACAAAGGTACTTAAGTGGATATGCACACACTTGCGATTCAAATTACTACGACTTAAAAATCGTAGTCACAAAGAGAAATGGGCATGCACGCACTTGCGATTTTTAATCCACGATTTCTTAGCCGCAATGAATAAGACACATGGCGTTAAATGTGAATGCACGCACATGCGACTTAAAAATCGTAGCGATTATAAGAATGAAACAAGTTCTATTTTTTCAAGCGATCCTTTTGTCGCTACTTATTTGTAGCAAATGCGTGCACTCACATACAAAGTAGTGTGTTGTATTTTTTGCGACTAAATTATCGCGTGCAATAAAACCACAAGTGCGTGCATGACAATAAGGCTAGGAACGCACTTGCGATTTCAATCGCGCGGTTTCTTAGTCGCAAAAATAGAACACATGAGTTTAAATGAGAATGAACGCACTTGATACCAACAAATAGTGACGATTTAAAGGTCGCGAATTGTTTCATGTTTTACGCGATGCGATTGTCGTAAGTTAAAATGAGACAAATGCATTGAAATGGATATGCTCACATTTGCGATTTAATTTACAACGACTTAAAAATCGTAGTCGCAACAAGAAATTGTTATGCACGCACTTGTGATTTTTAATCCACGATTTCTTAGCCGCAAAGAATAAGACACATGGCGATATAAATTTACGCACATGCGACTTAAAAATCGTAGCGATTAAATGAAAAAAGTTCCGTTTTTTCAAGCGATTTTTCTGTCGCTACTTATTTGTAGCAAATGCGTGCACTCACATAAAAAGTATAAAAAGTAGTGTGTTTTTTTTTTTTGCGATTAAATAATCGCGCTCAAAAAAATCACAAGTGCGTGCATGACAATAATTTGTAGCGACTACGACTTTTCAATCGCCTCGACGAAAAATCGCAAGTGCGGTCCTAGCCTAAGAAAGAACCCATAGAACCATTTATGATCTTAATTACAAGAGACGTTTCACTACTGTACGTTAAAGTCGCATTTCCAGCAAACTAAGTTGCAAGCAAATTTGCTTTTTCTTGTGAGAAGTGTTTGAACGAGTGTTGGAACCGATAAATTAGAACAATTTTTGATATTTTTTTACAAAAGATCAAAAGTTTTTACTACCTTTGGACATTGTAGTATTTTTGACGAAGATCTTGGTCATGTAAGAACTATGTTCTTTGAATATGAGCATTGCAGGTATTCCCCGCTTGTATGTACTTTTTCCGATTTTCCTCAGTGGTATTTGCTTTGTAGGATCTTAACTCTCAACCTGATAACATTTTTTAACAGCCATATTTGTACCAAGAATTCTCTTTAGAACTAACTCATTTTGTCTTGTTAGGGATAAATGTTTTCATTCTTTTGAGAATAATGCCTGTTATCATGTCATCATTGGTGTACCATAACCAGTTAAAGCCAGTTAAAAAATTGATAAGTCCGTCCCAATCGGCTTTTTCATATTGCCAAACGGCCCTCCTTGGGGTTTTTTCCTTAACTGTGTTGGTAGTGCATGATATATTTTCTGATATGATGCAGTGCCAAGAGCTGCTGATACACAAATAGTGTATTTATCAGGATCGGATGTGAGGGACAGATCAAGCTTATTTGCGGAATTACCTTCAACGTCGTGTTCGAGTTGGCTTGTTCACAAGCTGAGTTAAATGGTTTAATTCAGCAAAGATCTCTACATACCTTTCTTAGGGAAGTCAGAATATCGAAGCCAAGAAGAATTATGAACATTGAAATCAACCGTAATAAAAATTTCAGTGCAAGGCAAATGTGTAACAATTATTGTTAATATGGAGTCAGATAGCGTATCAAATTCGTTAGAAGTTAGATTGCGATCCAAACTAGGGCTCCCATTATTGAAACAAGGGTGTATGATGTGTTTACAGACAGTAATTTTAAGCCACATAAAGTTGAATTTCGAATTAGAACAGTGGCCATATTGAGGCTGAAGCTGGTAAGCGAGACCATGGTTTAGAAAAAAAAGTTGCACTGTATTAGCACTATGTTATAGCCCTATAGGTTAAATACTGAGGTATCAGTATTTGCAGACATTTAGGTTTCACTTAGTTCAAAAATAGCTGGCCTAGCATGTTAATAGAGAATTTTACGAAAATGTCACCGAAAAAAGTGACAGCAATCACTTAGATGAATCTGACAGTTGAAAAATTGCAAAGCAAAAACAAAAGCCTTTCTTTCCATAAATATAATATTTAATATAAATAGTTCAGTAGGTATTTGCCTTGGAAAATAGATGAACAAATGTCAGTTTCATCAAAGTGAAGAATTTGACATATGTGCATAAGTTCCAAAAGAGGATAAATGTGTTCATAAGTAGCTGTAGGATGGGTACCTCACATGCACGCTTAAAAAATTGTCAAATGCCAGTCAAAAAAAAATGTGATTCAACCTTTTGGATTTTCTAGTTCTTTTTTGTTGTTGTGTAAGAATTCCAACTAAAATCGAGATAATTCACTTTAGTTTAACTAGATCTTTTCTAATCTGTACTACAAAAGTCAGTGAATGCTTTTTCAGACATGTAACCCTGCACATATTCTGTGTGACTGTCACTGTACTGAAAATGATCTGAACTTTCTTTTTATAGTATTTTAGTCCTTCTTTTTTTTCTAATCATATTTCCCTTCAAAATAGTTTACAGTGACAGAATTCAGCAAATTTATATAGTAAAAAAAAAAGTTATAAAAGAAAGAACAAAAGTCCTCTCCCACGTAAATGAGAAGGTATATTCAGAGTTTAAGTAAGATTGGATATGTTTTAACCTCTTTGTATGCAACCTACATCTGCATTCAATTGAAATGGGTTTAGTTCAACTCTTCTTAGAGAATCTTTTAACGATAAAAGTGATGGAGTATACTTTGATGAATCTGACAGTTGGTTAACTGCAAACAAATCTAAAAATGCTTGTTTTTTTCATTAGTATATACCACACAAATACATTATTTGATATCAAATAATATACTTACTCGTGTCGTATATCAAAATGTCTTTTGGTAGTTGATAGTCATTTTTATCTTTTTAAAATAGACAGTTTCTTTTCTGTCTTTTCCCGTTCACTTTTGACGTTTCAATTAAAATGGCAATGATATTTCGATTCCCTAATTTTTTATTTATTTTAATTTAAATTTTTGTTTTTTATCTAGATCTACATTTCCTTATTTAAAAATATTTTTATCGAATCACATGAGTATGAAAAAAATTAATTTTCTACATATTTCCGTTCCTCAAAAAATTGCCCTTTTCGCAATAATTTAGAGAATTTTTCGTTATCTCTGAAACAATTGAAACAACGATATGCCCAATCCAGTGGTGAGCTTCCTTCGCTATTGTTATCACTACATTTCTCAATACTCTCTCGCAAGAATTGTCTGCTAATATTTTCCTCATTTGCAACCTTTTCAAGGCTAATCATCAATCTATCAGTCGAGAATCCCTTAGTATCACTCCAAATTTCTATTTTTCGTAAAATACAGAGAGCAACTTCGAAAACTTCTTTGGGTGGGTACTTTTCAACTTTGGCCTTCTCAATAAGTTCCTCTGATACTTTGTACCGTTCATCGCACGACTTATGAATTTGACTCCACTCTTCCATAGTCTTAAGCTTCCATTCCTCTGCTGCGGATGTCTATATAGCGTAGGAAATAACTAATTAATAAAATCAGCAATTTCAGTGAAATAATTTTCATTTTACTTACAAGTGCAACTAATGCTAGGATTGTATAAATCTTCATTTTAAAGTTAATAATATTTTTCTTATTGTTCGAGGTCCGACAAGGTCTGAGATGTAAAACGCATAACATTTCTACTTTTATAGATGGATTTCTAAGTTAGTTAAGCTTTTCACAACATCAACAAGGTGGCGAAAGGTTATCGCTTTTTTTTTTCAGGTGGCTTGCTGTTGAGATAAGGGAAACGAATTGATTGAAATCTAGTATTTTGCAATTGCAATATGACAGGCTTTCCAACCCTTTTCTTTATGAACGCTAACACTCGTTTCTGTTTCTTGTAATTTGTAATCATATAAAACTTGCCTTGCGAATTATGTACACATGTATAAAATTGATATTTAACAGCTATAACATTAAACTTCTATATTTGAAGATAATATCGTTGGAAAAAAAATATTTTAAACAAATCCTGACAAATCCTTCAAGAACATCTCTTGTCACTTTAGGCTTATTCCCGTGAAACTTATAACCATCGGTTGTCTATCGATTTTGATGAGCTTTTCGAAATATTATAGGTTACTATGTCGCAAGAATAGGTAGTAGAAATTGAGTGTCAAACCTAGAAAATTCTCCGAATTTCTAAGTCAAGAGTATAGAGGGTGTGGCAAACACTAGTTTTTCATTATAAAATTAAAAATAATTGTGAATTAAATGTACGTTGATACGCAAATAATGGAACCCTGACAGACTTTTTAAAATTAGGACTTCTTAATTCTCTTTTCTCTTTGCTGGCCTCAAGCAATTAGATATGTATATTCACAATCTAAATAAGTATCTTCATCATACAAAATACAACTTCAATTTTAAAGAATTATTTTTAATAAAGTGGATTTAGTATGAATACGGATAATCTTTTATTTCTAAAGTTATTCAAATGGTTTCGTAGTACCCCTTGGCATAATGGTTAGTGCGTTGGACTGTCATGCGGAAGGTCTCGAGTTCGATTCTCAGCCGCTGCAAGAAAGTTTTTTTTCAGGGGTGTACTGCCTCTTGCGAGGAATTGACAAATTCTCCAAGAGTATCTCTTGTCATGGAAAGTGCTGCTCATTAGCCGTTCGGAATCGGCAGAAAATTGTAGGTCCCCTTCGTTCCTGTTAACACGTACACAGGAATGGTTGAGAGTTGTAAGTCACTAGGTCCTGGTTCACTCCGAGCTGTTGCACCACCAAATTTATTTATTTTTATTTTTTTATCCAAATGGTTTCTCCGCTGAATTAATGCACAATTGTTGACCCCAAACTTGAACCTGAGCGTCAGCCCCAACTGTGTAGACCACACCTAAGTTCAAACGCAAAACATGTTTCTGATGCTGTTTTGAACGCGCCTAGCGAATACAAATAAATATGAAAAACTCAAGGCACCGATTTTCGAAAGATTTGAAGACTCCAAACAGCGAAAAATAAAAAAAAATTCTTTCAGAAGTTGACTTAGGTGACAAGAGACTGTCCATAATCTTGAACGAACTACGAGATCTAGGTAGCATTAAAATTAATATCGAGTTTCTTAAATGTTTACGGTTGCAGAGACTACCATCTCAAGTACGCGCCATATTACAGACATCCAGTGAAGAGTAGCTAGTAGAATTGTCTAAATTAGCGAACAAAATAATGACATTTACTTCTACACCACGTGCACATAATTCATCGATCTCTTGATCTTCAATGAGCACCGCATATTCTCTGCAAGAACAAATGCAACAAATTAGCTCCCAGTCACACGAGCTTATGAACATTTAAAAAAGTAGAACTAATTTCAATCGTCGTAGTCGAAGTGTAAGCCGTTCATCCAAAGACAAAGATGACTCTATTTGTTGCTTTCATAAAAAAATTTGGTAAAAAAGCCAGAAATTGCCGTGAGCCATGAGCCAAAGTTGTCCAACATTAAGCAACCTATTGATCAAAAAATTTTCAGGTTAGTTGATTACGATTCAACATGCAAAAAGAATATTCTCATCGACAGCGGAGCCGATATCTCCGTTATACCACTCCACCGAAAACGACATTTTTTTAGCAGACTTCCAAGAGCTCATCAAGGGCACGGTAGTGCCCAGCCAAGTTCTGGCACTACACCCTTTTTACAGGAACAAACTCAGGCGATTTTTGACCCCTCCCTATCTTCAGTACCAATGAAGCCAGAAACTTAAAACTCCGAATATTTGCTAAGGTAGTCAGGCACAGGCGCCTCACCAAATTTCAATTTTCTAGCATAAGTGGTTCCTGAGATATAAGGCCTCAAAAATCACAAAACCCGTAACTGACTGACTCACTGACTGACTGACTCACTGACAGATCATAAAAATTATGGAGCACTTCCCGACATCGTAGAATCTTGTAATTTTGCGCAACGGTAGGTCTTGTCATGAAAGCAGAGGAAAAAATCGAAAATTTGAAATTTTCCATTCAGGGGGCGTGGTATCCGCCCACTTTCTCCGAATTTTGGAGCACTTCCCGACATCGTATTATGGAGCACTTCTGACTGCTGTAAAACGATGAAATTTGGTGAACCGGTAAGGCTTATATTGCATATAGAGAACCAAAAATAAACACCAAGGTTTTTCCTTTCAGGGGGCGTGGTATCCGCCCACTTCCTCAGAACTGATGTAAATTATATATGGCAAACTTCTGATTGCAGTAGAACAATGAAAAATTGATAGAACGATCGGGCTCAAATTGCATATAAAGGACCAAAAAAAAATTGAGGTTTTCCATCCAAGAAAAAGTTTGATTTATATGGAGCACTTCCGACTGCTGTAGAATGATGAAGTTTGGTGGAAGGGTAAAGCTTAATGTACATTCAAAGCGAAAAATAGAAAATCTAAGATTTTTCGTTCGAAGTGTCTTTTTATTGTCATTTTCAAACTATACATACATTTTGAAATTTCATAACTTTTCTTAGAACTAGAGTGCTCGATTTGGTACTCTATGTTATGTTAACATGAATGAAAAAAGAAAACATTTGCATACCTGAAAAAATTATGAGTTTACATAAAAAAAAAAATCTTAACTGTGATGTGAACTATAATAAAACCACTAATTAGGCTGTTAATTGGTGGTCTACCTTCATTTAAAAAATGGAGTTAAAATTGCAACAAAAACATCATCACATCCACAACAATTATTGCTTTTTTATGGCTTTGAGCGGATGTAGGTACAAGTATTTAACATTAAGGTATGTAGGTATGTTAGTGTTAGGTATCTTGCCAGGACAAGAAGAAACAATTGAAGCGCAAATCAAAACAACCAATAACAAAAAGAAAATATACCAAACAAAAAAAATAGGAAGCTATAAACTAAGTTGATTTTATAAGGTAGAGTCCACCCTTCTATTTTTCCGTATCTTTCGAGATTTTTACATGGCAAAACATTAAAATCTTGGCAAACAGGAGTGAGATCAGACCAAAAACATAAATGTTAAAAAAAGAGCCAAGTTCTTCTATACAAAAACCTTTGTGTAATAAGTCAGCCGTGAAAAGTACTGAGATCTAAAAGTGCGCCAAGTTCTTACTTCATGAAGGTTTAATACCGAATATTTAAAGTAGAATAATATCGAAACAGCTACAATGTAATAGTATAATTTTATTATTTAATGATTACTGAGTAAAATTTGATGGGTTCACTGGTCAAGTTTTTAAAACCTTTCGAATTGGGCATAAAAAAAACTATTATTACATTGTAAATACTATTACATTGTAGCTGTTTCGATATTATTCTACTTTAAATATTCGGTATTAAACCTTCATGAAGTAAGAACTTGGCGCACTTTTAGATCTCAGTACCTTTCACGGCTGACTTATTACACAAAGGTTTTTGTATAGAAGTACTTGGCTCTTTTTTAACATTTATGTTTTTGGTCTGATTCATATTAACAGAAATCCGATCAATACGACAGGAACAACGCACCACATCGAAACCATAGGTGCCCCAGTTTTTGCCTCGATGCTGAAAAATAATGGGTGATTTTTTTGCTATTTTCTTTTTGGCAACAATGGTTTTGACAGTTCTCGCACGTTTCGTGTTTGGTGCCGCTGTCAAACATCTTCAGTTTAACCATGAATCGTCTTACAAACGAACGCTTGCAAATTATTGAATTTTATTATCAAAATGCGTGCTCTGTTAAGAAAGTTCATCGTGCGCTTCTTCCATTTTATGGTCAATTTAATGCTGATGAGGCTACTCGGGCTATTGTGACTAAACTTCGCACCAAATTTACTTTGTTGGACATTTAATTACCAACACAAAACACGCTTACGTAGAGTGCGAACTGAGGAAAATATCGCAGCTGTATCGGCCACTGAATTTTCGATTCGGCACCCCCGTTCGCAGTAATTGGAACTCTGTTACTCCAATAAATACAGCTGGTGCATTTCTTCAAAGGCAGTACAATCGGAATTCAGATATTTGATGAAAAGGAGCATAATGTTGATTTTTGAAGGGTAACTGGGCCAGCCCTTTGCATATTATCAAGAAAACGAATGGAGAACGGCAAATATGTGGAGACTAGCATGCTTTAAATGCGAATACGAAGCTCGATCGATGTCCGATAATTTTCATCCATGTTTTCTCAAACATATTACTCGGACGTAAAGTCTTTTGGAAGATAGACCTGCAAAAGGCCTTCCACCAAATACCCGTCGAGCCTTGTGAAATCCCAAAGACTGCAATCACCATCCCGTTTAGATATATAGAGTTCCTATATTATGACGAATGGACTCTGCAATGGAGCACAGACTTACCAACGCAACATTCAACAAGTCCTCCGGGGACTAGAAGATTTGCCGTTTTCATATATGTATTGATGATATTTGCGTCGCTTTGTTTACAGAAGCAGAGCACGAATAGCATATGATCTAAGAAACGTTGGTCTTGGGATCAACCCGTCAAAATGCGTCTTTGGCCAATAAGAGCTGGAATTCTTTGGCCATAAAATCAAAGGTGAGAGGAACATAAGGTATAATGGAATTAAAAAGATTCCTAGCCATGTTAAACTGTTACAGGCGATTTTTACCACGAGCGGTAATGATTCTTCAAGCACTTACTCCTGAAAATAAGAAAAACGACACATCCATCATCAACTGGTCAGTTGAATCTGATCTTGCATTCAAATTCGCACTCTTCCTTTAAATTTTTAAATGTTTAAAATTATATTGCGATGTGGTTTATTAAAAAAAAATTAAAAAAAAAAGCAACGAATAGAAAATTATATTAAATTAATCCAATTTCTGCATTAATCTTTTCATTGAACCCCTCAACTTGCTATCGATGAGACACTTAAAGTTGCGATAGGTCCAATCTTGTAATGAGCTGCCTTGACTGTTATCATCCAAACAGCTCTCAATAATTTCGCGTATTTCTTCTTTGTTAAGTTTTTTTTCATTTTCAAGAAGTCGCATAATTCTATCGGATAGCCATCCCTCGGATTCGTTCCATAGTTCCGAGGTTCGGGCACCACACAGAATGAATTCCTTGACCAGATCATTGTCTGGATAGTCGAGGCGGTTGGCTTTGTCTAGTAAGTCTTGCGGAATACTAAGACTCTTTATACAATCCAATCGGGCTTGCCTGAGTTCTTGACGAGTTTTGGGCTTCCATTCGGCGTTCGCCTGTGAATAAGGCAAATAACAAAGTCAACAAGTATTTGAACAAAAAATTTACTTACCAGAACTATCATAGCAAAAATAATATAAATCTTCATCGTAACGAGTTAAAATTTGTACAATACTCTTGGTTGATGGGTTGTGATCTAAAATGCAGTGCATCTTTGCCTTTTATAGGAAGAAATAAGAGACGACTTGATGGCTATCAATATTATCCTTGTAAATGTATTGAAAGGCTATCTTTAATTTGAAAGTTAATTATTTTAGTGTTCAACAGCTTCTGTAGTTAACCGTTTCATCAGCCTTGATAAAGCTATTTTTAAAACATAGACATATTAATATGATTTTTAATTGAGCGATATGAGTTTGTCCGTAGGTTAATGCAAGGTTTATGAGCATAAGTATTCCTAGATTATCAAGACTTCCCTGTATAAGACTGTATTACGAGTATGTAGGTATCTGTATATTTTGTCTTATTTATTTCTCAATTCTTTTAATGTCGAACTGTGCAGAGCCGAAGTCATATAGACTAACAATCTTCTTCGCATCAAAGATAAAGGTTACTATGAATCAAATACATACATATAGGCTTGTATGCCCAAAATTTAGTCAAGTTTTCAAATTCTTCAAATTTCTACATAAGTTTTTTGTTTACAAAAAATTGCTCTCAATGATTTTTTTAAAGTTTCAATGTTTTTCAAAATTTTTAGAAGCATCTCTATAAAAAATATCATTAAAATCCGTTATGTCGATAATGAGAAATTCAAATTTGAAAAAATGGTTCTATGGTAGGTACAGTTTTACAGGTAAGTACATTTTTTTTATTAAATTATAGATCGTAAAAATTAATCAAGAGAAAAAAATCAAAATTCTAGGCGCCGTTTTTGAGAAAAATACGATTTTTGAAAACCATTTTTTATCATTTGTATGGTGGGTACCTTTATTTTAAGTTAAAATAAATTTTTTTCTCACATCTTGTAGATTATATTGAAAAACTTTTATTTATCAAGTTTTAAAAAAATATTAAGTTTTGATATAAAAATTATGAAATTTTTTTCAAAAATAAAAAGAAAATGTACCTTTATTTTAAGTTAAAATAAATTTTTTTCTCACATCTTGTAGATTATATTGAAAAACTTTTATTTATCAAGTTTTAAAAAAATATTAAGTTTTGATATAAAAATTTTGAAATTTTTTTCAAAAATAAAAAGAAAATGTTTTTAAAATTCGAATGTACAATAATATTCAAATTCTTGGGGAACTTTAGCATAAATATTTATAAAATTTCAAAAAAAAAATCGTATGGCAGGTATTTACCATTATTTTTGGTCTTAAAAAAAAGAAAATAAAATGCACGACTGGGTCGCACGAACTTGCTCCTATGTAATAGACTAGGAATTTTAAAAACAAATGTTACTAGAGAAAACTGTTCATAAGATTGAAATTAATTTTTTTAAATTCTTTTAGTAGTAAGAGACGAAAACAGAATGCTATGCTATTTTTAAAAGATTTTTAAGAAAACATTTTGGTATGCCAATTTAAAGTTTTTATTATTGTTCGAATGAAAATTAAAACAAAAAAAATATTGAGCCGTTTCTAAAATATCGATTTTTCAAAAAAAAAAAACAGATTTTTTTCAAAAATTCAAAAAATATTTATTTTAAAGTTTTGAAATGCAATGTGTTTTAGACTTTTTAGAAGCTTCTCTATAAAAAAATTTCATTAAAATCCGTTATGCGGATAATGAGAAATTCAAAATTCGAAAAAATGGTTCTGTGGTAGGTACAAGCTGTAATATCTTAATTTCAAAATTATTTTATTGAATTAAATATCGTAAAAATTAATTGAAAGAAAAAAAATTTTATCAAAATTCTAGGTGCCGTTTTCGAGAAAAATACGATTTTTGAAAACCATTTTTTTTAATTTTTTAGCATTTGTATGGTAGGTACCTTTATTTTTAGGTAAAATAAAAGAAAAAATTCCACATTTTGTAGATTATATTGAGAAACTTTTATTTATCAAGTTTAAAAAAAATCTAGCATGGGGTTTTCGAAATACAGTGAACATTGGAAAACGTGAACTAATTAAAACCGAGGGTGTTCATGTTTTTGAGATTATTCATGTTTTGGAATGTAACATTTTATAATTAAAATAGTATTTCTACCGTATTGTCTTACTACTGATCTTAAAATAAAACATACAGTGCCGGTAAAAAAAATAGCACCACCGGTACAAATTTCATTTTAACTTTTTTTAAATTAGTAAATGGACACATATTTCCAGCCTTAACTGTATATTGTTATTGCTTGAAGTGTTAACTCTCTGTATTGTGTATCTCTGGCACTTAAATGGTAACGGTTCTTTTTTTACGGGGCCATATTGGGGAAAAACCCTTTTTTATTGCGGTAAAAATAATAGCACTGATCGCAGTTTTCGCTAGAAAAAAGCATTTTTTGGTGTCATATTTCAAGGTAAAGTAACCAAATGTTAAGATTTGTTAATTTTGAATAGGTTTCTTCATTTTAAACAAAAAAAAAAAGTTTTTCAAAGACAATGGGCCGTGGAAAACATTGCACAAACGAAAAACGTGAAATTATTAAAAAAAAATGATTTCAGAAGGCAAAACTTACGGAGAAGTTCGACGTTTTGTTGGCTGTTCCAACAAAATGATTCGAAATTCAATAATATACGCACCCAAAACCGAAACTCGTGGGCGAAAACCAGTTTTGTCGAAAACTCTTGTCAGACGCCTAGTTCGAGAAAGCCAAAAAAATCCTTTTAAGCCTGCAACTGAGCTCAAAAAAGACCTGAATATTACAGCTTGCGTTGAAACCGTTCGCCACAAGATTGAGAGAACATAATTTAACAGCGTGTAGTCCCAGAAAAGTCCCTCTTTTAACTGCAAAACATGCAAAAAAGCGTTTAATGTTTGCAAGACAGCATTTGAACAGGCCAGCAGCGAAATGGCGCAACGTTTTATGGACGGATGAGAGCAAAATCGTGTTGCTTGGCGGTAAAGGATCTCACTCCTACGTAAGAAGACCTCCAAAAGCGGAATATAAACCCAAATACACAAATAAAGTGGTTAAGCATGGAGGTTCAAGCATAATGGTGTGGGCTTGTTTTTCCTACTATGGAGTTGGACCCATATACTGGATTAAACCCATCATGGATCAACAAGTCTACGTGAATATTTTGGAAAATGTTATGCTCCCGTATGCAGATGAAGAAATGGCGCTTTTGTGGGTCTGCCAACAAATTAATGACCCCAAGAACACCAGTTAAAAGGCAAAAAAATGGTTTGGAGATCATTCAGTTAATGTAATGGAGTGGCCAGCGCAATCGCCTGACCTAAATCCCATCGAAAATCTGTGGGCCGACGTAAAGAAAGCAGTCTCAGATATTAGCCTACCAGCAACGAAGCACTCTGGGCTGCAGTTAAGGCGTCCTGGGAGAATATTCCGGTTGAAAGGTGTCAAAATTTAGCTAATTCAATGACGAGACGTTGTGAAGCGGTAATAGCCAACAAAGGCTATGCAAAGAAATATTAATTTTGTTGGACTACCTCTAAGGAATAAAATCATAGAAAAAGATTTTGGATTTTTACGATGATTTAGTTTTAAGTTCTACGATTAAGCAATGGTGCTATTATTTTTACCGCTTATTTGTTTCATTTGTTGGAGAAAATATAAGTTTTTTCAAAAAGTTGATGAATAAAAATAAAAATTCTTTTTGAAATGTGTTGTTTTAACTTAATATAAACTTTTTGCATATTCAAAATTTCCCTTGATATATTGGCATACATTTTATTTTGCAACGAAATTTTTTTCTCGTAATGGTGCTATTTTTTTTACCGCAGCTGTATTTTCTTTCATTTTATTTTCTTTTTGCTTGCAGTAGTATAGATTTATGAATATTTTTTCATATTTACACATATTGGTACGTGTTATTAAAAAAATTGATTAGATTTCATTTTTAAATTAGAACGTTTTACAAATAAAAGTTTAATTTAACAAACAAAATTTGTAATTTGTATCTGTTCTATTTTTGCCAGCATTTTAACAACTACGATTTCTCCTAGGCGTTTATGTATGTTTATGTCGCTTTGGTCAAGGGTTCATTTGAACACCATCCCAAAGCCTTTTTAAATATTTCATACTACGCATTGTCAATATTATGGGGCCCCCGAAGTTTTAAAGAATTAATTTAGTGCATTTTTTTGTAAAAATGTTGAACAAATTTCTGTTCACGTTTTAGAGCTTTTCGATTTGTTCACGTTTTAGAGCAGTCAATGTAAAAATCACAGTGTTAACGTTTTGGGATAGTTCACGTTTTGGGGGGTTCACGTTTTCCAATGTTCACTGTATTGAGTTTTGAAAAAAAAATTTGAAGTTTTTTTTAAAAATCCAAAAAAAGTTTTTTGAAAATTTGAGTATCTACATAATTCTATTTATGTTTTTGGTGAGCTTTAGTAAAAAAAAAATGATCAAAATCGGTTGAACCGTTTTTGAGAAAATCAAAAACAAAAAAAATGGTTCCATTGGGGGTACCCTCAATAACCATTTTTCGGAAAATTTTTTTCAACCAATACCTAGATTTAATTAAATGAAATTTTTCTGTATCTTTATTTTTAAAATCTGTTGAACAGTTTTTGAGAAAAAAAAATGTTTATAAAATTTCGAAAAAAATTCGTATGGGGGTACCGTTATTTTTGGCCTTAAAAAAAAAAGAAAAAAATGTGTGGGGGGAAAAAATTAAAAATGATATTTACCAAGTTTAAAGAAAATCGGCCGAGTCGTTTAGCCTGTAGTCCAACAGACAGACAGAATTGCGAGACCCACTTTTTTAGTCTTCGCTATCATCGTAATGTCAACTTTGATCAAAATCTCGAGTTCGATTTTTTTTACGAATGCATAACTTGCCTTATAGTACCTATAAGTCGCAAGTAAAAAAAACGTGTGGGGGGAAAAATTTAAAAACGAGTTTGACGAAAACGAACGAGCCGTTTAGGCTGCGGTCGAAAAGACAGACAGAATTTCGAGACCCACTTTTTTCGTCTATGATTTCATCGTAATGTCAACTTTGTATGCATTGGATTAGGAATTGGAGGCTCTGGAAGTGAACCCATTTGATACCAGGCATCGTTCCAGATTCACTGAGGGTATTATTTTATATCTTGAAGTAGGCACGAAATAAGTCTTTAAGTTACGTCCTCTTCTTTTAGCATTCTTCGACTATAAATACAAAAATAAATTTCATAGAGCACAACTAAAAGAAAAAATGTATGTCCTCCTCAAACTTGTCAGAGAAAAATAAGAAATTTCAAACAGGACAAAATTAGAACTCAAATCATTTGAACGATTTGTTGATTTGTTCCATTAAGTTTGAAATCCGAATCAGCTGGCACGAAAAATGAATTTGCATCAGGAAAATAATGAAATACATTTTAAACAATAAATATAACTTCAATGACAACTTTTATCACAAGAAATTTAGTGGGTTATTTCTTATTGATTAGTGTTGCATTTGTGAAGAGAATTTTTGCTGATACGTTTTCCTGATCGCTATAACAGGCCCTTAGATACCCTGTGGTGCCAAAGCAAGCAGTTCTTCTTCTTGGTACCCTCTTTTTATCATGTACTTTATTTCTATAGTTTGTGTGGAGGGGCTTACAGAATTAATGCATTTTTGAAAGCTTTTAGGATCAAAACAAAACCGAGTGTGGTTGTTGTTTAAAACTGCTTGTTTATACGTATTTTTAAATGAATCATTTACTAACAAATTAAGTTTTAGTTTGTCATACTTTTTATGTTTTAAGCTATTAACAAACCAATTGAAATTGTTTATAAGGGGTTTTTGAATTTTTACAAGAAAAAGTCTATCGAGGTCAAATCGTATGACCTTGGTGGCCAATTCACTTCACCCCTACGAGATATAATCTTACCCTCGAATCATTCCGCTGTGTAGGATGTAGTGCCGTGCTGCTGGAACCACATGTCATCTACGTCCATATGATCCTATTTGGGCCATATGAAATTGGTTATCATCGTTCTGTAGAGCTCGCCATTGAGGGTGGCCTCACCAAAGTCTTTTTCGAAAAAGTACGAACCAACACCAAACAGTACCTTTTTGAGGATGAATTGTGACCTGGCGAAACTCGTGTGGATTGGTGTCCACTTCATCGCTAAAGATGATTTTTCGGCCAAAAATTGGGATCTTCTTCCAAACGCTCTGAAGCTCAGTAACGGAACAAACAGCGTTGTCTATGTTCATGAACTTTGAATTCTTGGGTCAGGTGGAGCTAGTACTGGTGTTGGCACGGTTCCAGACGGAAAATTCGGGAAGTTAACCTCTGCGAAAGTCAAAATTCTTGTACATGGCGAGAAATTGACTGCCTCCTGTTCTGTTGTACACTTTCACGGAACACAGCGATGACTCTGATGTTTATTGATTGATTACCAATCTGGTCGTTTCAAACCAAACTGTCTACCCTTTGAACTAACTACCACTAATTTTATAGTAAAGTTTTATCATTTGGTAGTGCTGTTCAATATTTTAACTTGCCATGGTGATTTGGCATCAGTAACAATCCACTTAAGTCTCTTGGATAAAGTAAAAAAAAAAGAGAGAAATATTTAAATATTTTGCCCTTATTTTTATAAGCAATGTTCTAGTGCAATAGCCAGTTGCATTGCTGTTCGATTCAGAGATTCTTTTCTTAGCAGCATTACTCGGATGTGAAATGCTTTATCCTATTCAATATTTCCCTCCCATTACCATATTCAGAAATTCAAAACAATTTTGCATCGGTATTTCCTTTTAAATCTTTCTTAAAACGCTCGGAACTTGATTAGACATTTAAAGGGTAGTCATAATCACTTTAGTGCGCTCAAAATTTAAAAAAAAAACAACTGACTCATAAGCAAAAGATTTAACAGAATCTACCCCCGCAGATTGAAAATCCCTTTTTAAACTAATGCAGATCGAATAAATCTGTACAAATTCTCCAAGACTTTTCCCCGGTTCGGTTGGAGCACCTGTCCAAATATGGCAATTATGAGCCGAGGATTGCACGAATATAGGCTTTATAGATTACGGGCAGATCAGGTGCAAGGAAGGCTAAACACTTAGCAGCGTTTTTGGCGACGTCGAATAAGTAAGTGGTCATTCCACACAAGGTGGTCTGAGATGCACTGCACATAGCTAGAACTGCAAGCTTGGCTTTTTCCTCGATGCAAGTGCCGCTCATGGATGAGGGCATGAGGAATATTTTTCGTTCCCCAATTGACAATGCTATCGAGATCGAGAGTACTGTCGTCAGCAAATACAATTTAATGGATTACAAGCTTAAGACAAAAAATAATTGATGGATATGAGAAAGAAAGTCGGAGACAAAACAGAGCCCTGTGGGACACCAGCATTTATGTCATGAATTTCAAACTGAAAAATGTCCAACACAATTTGTATTAAGCCGGTCGGAGGCAGTTTCTAATCCAACAAAGAAGAGGTTCCTCAATATCAAATGAATGCATTTTCGCCAAACTCTATGAAATACTTTTGAAATATCAACTGCAATAACCTTACATTCTCGAAAACGATGTAAAGATTTGTGCCACTGTTCGGTGAGATATGCTCGTACCATCAGATAACCAGTGGATATTGCTACGAAAGCCATACCCCATACTGCCGGTCATTGAGAAGCTTTCGTTCTGCGGGATACGAGTATATTTTCAGCTGATAATTTATCAGCGCTTCCATGACCTTAGAAAAATGGGACTAATGTGCTAGAGTAGGACAGCACCTAATAAACAGAAACTGTGCTGCAAGCAAATTCGCTTTTTCGTACAAGCTGCCAGGAGACGAGCATTTGAACCGAAGAAGTACATATTTTTTACAAAGACCAAACATTTAGACTACCATTGGGATACTGTAGTATTGTTTGCCTTAATTGTTGGTCATGTAAAAATATTATTCGCAGAATATGATAATTACAGGAATTTCTAGCTTGTTCGATGTACCTTTTAATTTTGGTTTTTAATGTCAATTCCGCATTACGAATTTCTAAATTTGTTCATGCTATAGACAATTGCCACTTTAAAATTTTCGTGAGAGCTATTTCGTTTTATATTGTCTTTATTTTCTCGGAACTTACTAGAATGCCCCGAAATATTCATACGTTATATTTTTAGTGTCAAATTTAGTCGATTGTGTTTTAAAACACTTAACAAAGGGTTGCACACAAAATGTCAACTTTTTCCACGCTTATCAATCTACCGTAGGTAGCAGAATTAGTCAGCATTAGAGAGTAAGTGATTGTGGAATGTATTTTTTCAACTTTTCACTAAATGTTGTTTCGACACACATGGTGTAGTCATTTCCAAAGTGAACCTACTGTACCTGCTGTTTGGGCTCAAAACCTTATCAACTTGTATTTTTATCAAGAACTCTCTAATTTCCTTTTCCAACTTTCGATTTGTACACTTTTTTTTTTTTAATCATGTGGTTATCACTTAAGCAAAAAAATGTCAACGACTTTAAAATGCTTCAAGTCTTAAACGAAGATTCAAATTCAAACTATTATCAGTAACTGACCTCCTATTATTTACTGATAGACCTTTAAGATAATTTGAGGTCCAACCAATTCACTTATATACCTCATCATAACGGCGCATCTACATATAAACAAACTAATTCTATTTTAACACCAAGTCCAATTAAAAATCCGATGAGAATTATCTCACCGTGGCGCTGGCATGGTGGTGGCATTAATCAAAGTCGCGATTATCTATTATTTCACTAAGTACATATGTAGGTACATACATTTTCATTGTTTGTTGTAGTCGACTTTTGCCGGCAAAATCTTCTACTTAAGCTGCGGCACATTGGGACTTTTCATCTTAGCAGTTGTGACATTCAACCTGAATAGACGGACCTCCTTTCCAAAATGAAACTTTTCGCCGCAGTTCTCGTCCTTTGCGTGGCACTCGTAAGTTGAAATAATAATTAACTTCTTTTTTTAATTAAATTGTGATTAAAAAATAAATTAAATTTTTCAAGGCCTCAGCTGAATTCAAAGAGAAGTCTGAAGAGGACTTCTTCAAGGCCAGTGCTGCTTGCGCCCAAGAGCTTAAAGTTCCTGAGGCTTATTTGGAGAAATTCTCCAAATTCGACTACCCCAATGAGGAAATTGTACGCAAGCAGCTCCGTTGTGTTTTTATGAAATTGGAGTTGTGGAGTGATGACAAAGGTTATAATGTCGAACATATTGCCGCCCTCTACAAGGACAAGGCCAACGCTGAGGTTTTAGTTCCAGTTTTGAGTGAGTGCAACAAGAACTCTGCCAACGAACCTGCCCTCAATTGGGTGTACAAGGGATTCGAGTGCATCATGTCCAGTCAGGTCGGACAATGGTTCAGGGATGATATTTCCAAACAACAAGCTGCTGCTAAGGCGTAAAATTAAGAAGTGATTTAAAAAAAAAATAATAATAAAAATAAATAAATATTAAATGAAACAGTGTCGAAAAAATTAAGTGCATGTATGGATGAATTGAACTGTGAACTGAACACGTTCTTCTGATGTGAGTAGGCGAATTTTTTCGGAAGTTTTTCTCATTCTTTTATAGAATATCAGTTTTTTTTTTCTGTGAAAACAGACTCTACACAACTCTACAAATTGTGGAAAATTGTTTTTTTAATGAAAATACAAAAACCGGCTGAGCAGAAATTAGTCTTCAAGATGAAGGAGATTGCGGGAGAATAGAAATATGCTTTATTCTTACAAAACAAGAATAAAAATTTTTAAAAAATCTCATTTTTATTAACAACTTCTATCGGTAGTTCAATCAGAACATTTATAATAAAGGGGCATTCTGTATGTGAAATTTAACGTTGCCGTCGTTCATATTCATTCAATATTCACTCTGAGCTCCTCTTACGACGCAGACTTGTTGGCATAGACGAATGATTTCACTTAGTCGCTTAAAAACCCGTCAGAGGTTTTAAACTAGGTTTCCACCCAATACCCAATCGTCAGGACTATTTCTCGATACAACAGGTTCATCGAATTGAGTTTTTAATAAGTTGCACCTTCTGTGTGGGTTGTGGCACTTTCTTGTTGAAACCACATAGTCTAGTCCATGAAATTGACAAATGAAATAACGTTACACCAAGTCGCTGTAGGGACCTCCATTGAATGCAACGTAACGGTCATTTTCATCAACGACAAAAAACGGCCCAATGACAACATGTCACCACACACAGGTATGAAAGCTATACCATAGAGCTATTTAAGTGGATGAAGTGGTGTTTCTTGTGGCATAGGAGGGTTTTCAACTGAACCAATAACGCATATTCTGCTTAGCTGTTTAGCCAAAAATGTGCCTCATCTTCTTCCAAAATTTCTAGAGCCCGATCCAAGAACTTACCTTGCTTCATACGATCGAGTGGCTTTATTTCCAAAGTTAACTTCATCTTATAAGGGTACTGGCTAGGATCATTTGGCAAATAGTGTGGTCTTGGCGATGCCCTATTCTTGAGAATGTAGACTAAAAATTGTTCACTAGACTACGAACTGCTTGTCAACTGGGTCGAGAATTCGAAACAAAAAGTGGCCTTCATGCTGTCAGAATTATCGACACGGAATCAGAATTGAATCATTTTTAAATCTTCTTCGTGAACTTGAAAGCTTTTGTGACCCCAGTTCCAATGAAAATTTAAAATTGTCACGTCTTACTTTACTTTAGCTGGCGCCATAGTGCGGGGTGCGCCTGGGCTTCAAATAGAAGACCCCGCCGGCAGTCTCAATCTCTAGCTTGCTGCCTCCAGTTTCGAGTCCCAAGTTGCCTTAAATCTCCCTCAATTTGAGATCAGGTCTGCCTCTGTTTCTCGTACCCTCTGGCGTAGCGTTGAATACCTTACGGGATAGAGCGTCGATGTTCATTCGCTCTACATGCCCTAGCCATTTTAACCGCGGAATACGTATTTTCTTGACTAGGGACACGTCGCTGAACATCTCGTACAATTCATGATTGTATCGTCTTCGCCAGATGTTATTTTGCCTATCGACACAAACCGGACCATAGATGGTGCGTAGAACCTTTCTCTAGAAAACACCAAGGGAGCTTTCATCCGCCTGGGAAAAGGCCCATGCTTCTGCACCATATAGCAAGACCGGGATGATCAAGGTTTTGTACAGCGTTTCATTGGTATTTCTCGATAGGGCTTTATTCCTCAATTGCTTACTTAGCGCAAAGAAACAGCGATTATCAAGAATTAATCTACGTTTGATTTCAGCACTGATGTCATTTGCAGAGGTCACAGCGGTACCCAGGTAGACAAATTCTCTGACCACCTCGAAGTTATATCTATCAATAGTCACGTTCTGACCAAGTCTGCGGTGGGTATCGGCTTTATTTGATTTGATGACAGCATGTACTTCGTCTTCTCCTCATTGATCACAAGACCCATTTTGTACGCTTCTGACTCCATACTAGAAAAGGTACTCGTAACTGCTCGCTTGGATCTTCCAATTATGTCGAAGTCATCCGCGTATCCAAGATATTGAGTGGACTTTTGAAAGATAGTGCCATTGGTGTTGGTCCGAGTATTGCGCACTAAGTACTCTCTCAAGGACAATATTAAAACAGCTACATGAAAGCGCGTCACCTTGTCGAAGTCCTCTGATGGTTTCGAAGGTTTAGGTTGAATCTCTCCCAGTTTTGACGGAAAAACGCGCATTTTCCAACGTCATCCTGATAATGCCTATCAGTTTGGCAGGGATACCAAAACTCGACATGGCACGGTACAGCTCTTCTCTATTAACGCTGTCACAAGTTGCTTAGAAATCGATGAATAGGTGGTGTGTATCGATATTAAATTCTTGGGTCTTCTCCAGGATTTGGCGTAGTGTGAAGATCTGGTCGATGCGATAGTAGACTTTCCAGGCCTGAAACCACACTGATAGGGGCCAATCAGTTCATCAGTAAATGGCTTCAGGCGTTCACATAATACGCTAGACAGGATCTTATAAGCGATGTTAAAAAGGCTTATGCCTCTATAGTTGCTGCAGAGAAGGCGGTCGCCTTTTTTGTGGATCGGGCAGATGGTAGTAAGGTTCCACTCGTCGGGCATACTTTCCTCCGACCATATTTTGTTGAAAAGTTGGTGTATACTCCTATCATCTCCAGCGTACTTAAAAAGTTCCGCCTGTAGACCATCAGAACCGACTGCTTTGTTCGATTTTAACCTGGCGATATGGCTAACTTAATATCACTGGGTGGGTGGAACTCCAGATCATCAATCGTGGCTGCTTGCTGGCGGAATTTTGTTCATCATCTCCATTAAGCAGCTGGTTAAAATGATCTCTCCAGATTTTCAACATCGACTGCGTTTCCACTATGGTGTTTTCTTCCTCTTCCTTGCAGGCACCAGGGCGACTAGTGAATCCTGTTGTTTTCTTTTTGACTCTTTTGTAGAAACTCCGCAACTGTTTTCTGCTAAAATACCTCTCTATTTCCTCGATTTTACGCAAGCAGTTTTCATCCCTTCTCTTTTCAACGTAAAGCTGACGGGAGGCCATTGTCTTCTTTTGCTGCCACAACCTATATGCCTCGGCTTTGGCGGCGGCTGTGAGAACCCTAGCACCTCTCCCGCAGCAGCCTTGATGGCATGTTGGCATTGCCGCCAGTGGTCTTCTGGGTTCATCTCGTCTGTACAAGGGTCCCTTGCAAGCTCTAGGGATATTTGAACGGCATAGGCTTTCGCGGTCTCTTCCTATTGCAGTCTAACAACGTTGAATTTCCTCCTCAGGATTGATGTTCGCCTTATAGCCTCCATGGATATTCGCACGCGCAGTTTTGCACCAACCAGGTAGTGATCCGAGTCAATATTGGCTGATCTGTATACGTGCGTACGCCCAGTATGTTAGAGGAGTGCCTTCCGTCGATAGCAACATGATCAATTTGGTTGCACGTTAGATCATGGGGGATCGCTAAGTATCCTTGTGAATATCAAGGCTGGGAAATCTAGTGCTACTCAACACCATGTTCCACCATGTTAGAGTAGTCCCGCCTTGGCTAAAAAAAAACGTGTCATTAACTACTTATCTTTTGCGATAGTTGAGCAGCAATTAAATATCTGGACTCGATCCATACTCAATCTATAGCAACCCTTAACTTCCGTTCATCTTTTATGGAGATGGCGCAGCAGTTTATTATTCATCTCTGTTGGATGCCAGGGAACTATTAGGCTGATGAACTTCCCATAAATGGTACCACATTTGTATATTATACCTGATGAGACCAATATAGTCATACCCATCGGTATATGCAAGCTTCTGCTCAAGATAGTTGCTATATAGAGGACAAACCTAAGGTGGAACAATTTAACCACATGCCTGATAACAAAACAGATCTGGCCAATGCTTGATCTAAAATGATCTTAAGCCAGATATACACTGTTCAAATGCATAACAAGCACGTGCAAGTGTATTAGTGAAAAAATAACACGTATAGATTGGGTGTAGGCTTGATGCAAAATCAAAATCTTTTGATTTTCCTTCAAACAAGGGTACTTCATTGAAACCTCACGCAGAATTTACTAATACACTTGCAAATGCTTGTCATGCATTTGAACAATGTCTGGCTTAAGTGTTTGTAAACCTTAGGTAAGTATATTGCACATCGGCTCGTTAATTGGTGTGATAGCCGGACACTGTATAATAATTTAAGATGCAATGCGACTCGGAGTATTCTCAAACGATTTTTGCAGAATCTCTATAGAAGATGAAGAAACGATTCTCCATTCTCTTTGTGCATGTCCTGCTCGACCTCAAAAAAGTAAGCTCCATCTAGGTAAGTTATTCTATTCCTTAGCGACCTGGAAAATATAAACATTAGCAGCCTTATTCATTATTTTTCACTAATACTGGGTTCAACCCCGGAATAGTTAAACCGAGCCGAAGCACTTACTTCGGGTTTACGCCACTTCAAACAAATCCTTATTTAAAATTATTTTCTTAGCCTTCCTTATGTCAAATATACTGGGAATATGACGGGAAAAAAGTGACAAATCTAAAACTCTGGTTATTATACACCTAAATCAAACCCCAGCTGATTTCCATTATTATTCATTTTATTATCATTGTATGCATATTGGAAATTGGATACATTTAAAATTGGATTATATAAAGTTCAAATCCAATAAATGAATACACCAACCATATTGCGTTTCCAATACCGTACAACTGTTAGAGTGTCTGGAAAATATCAATAATTTATGATTGCAAAATACCTATCCTTTTTGTCTTAGAAGGAAACGAAAAAAAAAATGGTTACACTCCTTTTTGTAAATTTTACAAAATGTCAAAATGACATTTAGATACTAAAACGGCCTTAAACCTCCTTTGAACCAGCTTAGCTTATTCCACCGCTATTCCTCGTGCATTTTCATTATAAATAAGGTTTTCAGGATTAGAGCCGTTGTAAAGTCGAAGTAACTTTACTCCGTCGCTAAAACGAGTTAGTTAATAAGGCTGTAGTAGTATCGCACGCTTTGTAAGGGCTCTTAGTGGTTTAAAGAGTCGAAGTGTGTCAAGAATTCAGATGTTTAAAGTCCGCTTAAATATTTGAGCTACATCTAAATTTACAAAATGTCGGTCCTCGCTTTAATTCTTAGAATCAATACTTTGTGATGTGCTTTTTGCTTTCCAGCCGAGGTTCTGCTTGCGGGCCTCGCCAGGGTCGTAGTGAAGAAAACACGAAACTTCAGAGTAAAAGGTGTTCAAAACTTATTACAAAATCTTTATTGAAAATAACTCTTAAATCTATAACACACAATATTCTGCTACTAATATTTCATCTAATTCGGGTAATTGAATGATTCACGGGCATCAACTCTTCAGGATTCTGGTCTTGCTGCTTCGTATTGGTTGTAATGGTTGCTGGTGATTCGGATCTGGTACTTGGTTACGAGTATTCTGGTTCCTGATTGTTCGATTTCACCGGTCCTATCATTCGGATGTCGGCCTAAAGCGGTGGTTGGTGTAAGAAAATGTGTATATTGTGTGGGCTGCTGCGCACACTGATTTTCAGTGTTAGACACCTTGTGAGTAAAATCAAAAGTTTTTGAATTTTGGTAGCTCTTAAAAAATCACTCGTTATTTCCCTTCTTCAACTTTATATTCAACGTTATTTTCAAGTTAAATTGCAGTATTAATTGGGAAATGTAAATCTTCTTTATCCGATTCTCTTAGTTTTTGAAATTTATTTGAATCCATTATAATTTTTGCTTCATTTTTAATTTAAATTTAAGAAAAATCATTAAAATTTGATGAAATTAAAACTGAATAAGTTGTTCTTCCACCTTTTAATCAAACGCACACAATTCCAATATCGCATTTCTCTACTACAACATTTAGAGTAGAGTAACAGCTCAATAATATATGTATGCGTTCTAAACTGTGAAAGAATGTCATAAAGTTGATTACAAAAAAAAAGAACTAAACTAAAAGAATTCCATTCCGTGCCACAGACTTCGTTGGGTTCTTTCTTTACAAGAATACAATTTTCTAGGAACAAAACAAAAGTTCAGGCGATGCAAGGCGGACGACTGAAAGAAGAAATTATCAGAGACAAATTTCAAAAGTTTCAGTATTCATAAAGAATTACCAAAGTTGCTCCTTAATGAAGACGATGATGGCGACGAAGGCAGTCGTTTCTGTATATCCATTTATATCCAACCAGGTCCTTTCTGCACATAATGTTGGCAACAACTTTCAAGTCAAATTCGTATTTGGTCGTATACCTATGTTATATAGTGCTGGATTCGAGGTGAAAAGGGTTTTCTACTATGAAATCCTCTCCTCTGGCTCTGGATGAATGCCATAAATTTAATTAAATTACATCTGCAGATACTGAACTTGTTCCACAGAAAATACCAATCTCTAGTTCCGAATGCCTGCTCCCGAGCCCCGGAAGCCAGAACTATAGATACATATTGTTTCACGAATAATATTCATTGGTTGTGGCATTTTGAATAAGTGCTGCCACTTTAACTTGGTCATTGAAAGAAGTAGTTTAATAGTTTTGAAAGCGCATGCTCTTAAATTAAGTTACAAAAATAATAACCAGCTATGTATGTATGTTGGAATGTTAAGTTAACTTACGAGCAAGGACAGCAACCTAAATGCATTACGATCAAATTTTAAAATAACCAATTTACCTACGAACTGACACGAAATACTAAAATTTGGTTGGATAGGTATATGTACTTCACCACATTGGATTTTTGTCAAAAAATCGATGTAAGGTGAACTGAATTTAACAAAAATTGCGTAATGACAAGGCTCTCACAGTCAACTCATGAGTCCATGTGAGATCGCCGGGAAGAATTTTTGTGGACTAAAGGCCAAAAAAGGTATTTTGAATTATCTAGTTAAATTTACTTCATCACTTTTAATTTTTTTTTTTATAATTTTCACGCACTTAAGGGATAATGACTGCACTCAAAATGGTTAAGTACAGTGCGAGCGTTTTAGGAAAGTAGGAGAGAATTTAAAGCCTTGAATTGATGAATTGACCTTCATATAGAGCTTCTATAAGTTTTCTCTTCTGACTGCGAAAATTTCTTCCACTGCAGATGAATGTGGTTCAATGACGCATGCAATCTTAATATTTTGGGTACATTACGAAGATTTTCCAAACATTTACGTTTGGATTTAAAAAAAAAAATCAATTTTTTTTTCAAAACTCAATATTTCGAAAACCCCATGCACGATTTTTTTTAAACTGGATAAAAAAAGATGTGAGAAAAAAATGGTTTTCAAAAATCGTATTTTTCTTGAAAACGACGTGTGCCTAGAATTTTGATATTTTTTCTTATTTTCGATTTATTTTAACGATCTATAATTTAATAAAAAAAATTAAACTAAGATTATACCATAACATAGAGCTGCTTTTTTTAAATTTTGAATTTCTCAATATCGGCATATTCTGGCGAGCTCGTGGCCTTTACAATTCCCCCGAAATTTCCCTGCGTCCCGTTACCCAGAATAGGTGAATATTGGAGTTTGAAGAGACTGATTCAAGGTATTTAAAAGCAGCCTGACTATCTGAGCAGATGCGGATATCCGAACTAGATATCACGTTTTCTTTAAACCAAGACAATACTTCCATTATCGCCAGAATTTTCGCTTGGAATACGCTACAATGGTTTAGTAGGCGGAAGGAGAGACTAAGGTTTCGTCTATCTGAGTACACTTCACCACCAACAAGGGAGTGATGTAGTGGGGGTGAATTTTTTACAATGGGAAGTGGCTTTTGAATGTCAAATTATTCGGCCATATAGTTAATTTAAAAATGTTCTTTTGCGTGTTTCTTTTAATTAAATTATGTTTTTAATTGTTTTGTTAGTTAGCTGTTGTGTTTTTTTTTTATTAAAAGAACATTCTTTTTTAGATAAAAAAGATGTTTTTAAAATGTCTTAAATGATCTCGAATACGGTTCCAACAATAATTCTAAAAACATGTCGCTATCTTTGACTGATAACGTGTCGTTTTTGACATGTCACTGACAACTGCGTATTACATTTCATACCCTCAGCGGCACGGCGTAAAAGTCTTACTTCAACAAGTCACGAACTGATACTAGTATTGGTTAATTTTACTCTTTATTTTTCCAAAGGCACTGACAGTTCAAAGATTAAAAACTACGTCTTCTAAGAAAAAATACCTTGGCTATTTTCTTCAGACTTTTCAACGATCGCACCAATTCTATTTATGCCTATTTCAACTTTTTGCTTTTCAAAGTTTTATGCACCATTATGTTATAACGTATTTCACAATTAAAACCCTAATCGCATACAATTGGCATCACTGTTTTAGTACTTCCATAATTCTAGGTTATTTTATTGGTTGCTTGGGGCTTCGTTGCCTAGTATGGTTGCGGGTGCTTTTTGGCGCATGCATGTTTCCATTGTTAAACATTGTAAATGACCCCTGCGTTGCGTTGTTTTAAGCTCTGCTCTGCTGGTGTTCTTTGGTTTTGCGGCGTGGATGGTGGGTGGCGTTGAAGGTGAGAATGGGTATGTGGTCTTCACATGCTATTGTGTTGTTTTCCACTTGATTGTGTTGCCACCCCGCACACTAAAACGATAGCCAAAGAGTTTGAGTGAGGTGGAGATTGGCATACTAGTATACACTATATACATATATTTGACCTGTGAGCAGGTTTATAACTCTAACTACACCACATACCTATACCACTTACAACTCGGTGGTTCTGGTTTGGAGTAAATCTCTGCAACTCTTGAGGAATGAGGGCACTTAATAATCTGCTATTGTGTTATGTCGAAAGTACGCTTGGCAGTGGCGTTGCACGGTCTTGACAGCGAACAATGCCAATGAATACAATAACGAAGCGACCTGTAGTTTGCGGGGCGGGGTGGCCAACGATGGCCGCATCGGCATTGAAGGATTTAGAAGTCATTAAATGAGTGGAAACAGGTACATGTGGTAATGTGGAGGCAATTAGTCGCAATGAATAACAATATAAGAACTTGAGGGGAGGCTTAGACGAATATACATACATATATGTAAAATTAATAATTTTGACAGATTAGTGTAATGCCGAGAATAATAAATATCTACAAAACATTGACAAGCAATGTGAAATTCTAGGGATGAAGCTGGTATGGTATAATAGTTCTAGTTAAAAAGCGTTCAGTATCATTTTTTAACTGAGTTTTAAGTTTTTTGGTTTAATTTAAATGCATGTGAGTTAAATGAAGGTTCTCAATTGATCATAATTAAATTAAAGTACCTAAATAATAATAAAGAATAATTGCATGTAGAGAATTTTCCCATAGCAAAATGACATATTGTTGAAGTACAACTGTCAAATTAGATGTTTTTTATTAAATATGCATGGGAAGTATTAGGGTTCAACAATATGTGCAAATGATAAAATTAATATACGAAAGTAGATCGTTTAGTGCGGCTAAAGAAAGAATCTCTGTATTTCACAATACGTCCGAAGTTAGACCTATCGTTTTAAAGTCTCGAGCTTTGGACGAATATAAGCCTCATAGATTACAGCCAGATCAGAAGGGGTAAAAAACATATTGCAACGTCGAAGAAATCTAAACACTTAGCAGTGTTTTTGGCGACGTCGAATATGTGATCATTCTGCACAAGGTGGTCTGTGATGCACATACCAAGAACTGAGAGCTGTTCAGTTTCCCAAATGCAAGTGCCGCTATTGGATAGCGGCATAAGGAGAGGATTTTGCTTTAACGATAGAAGACAGCATTGGGGTTTTGAAGCATTTAATTCTACGCGCTTTTTGATTCGCCAATGGACAATGCTGTCAAGATCACAATTTAATGAGCTTATCATACGCTGCCGTTCGAAATTCACTTCCAAAGAACAAAGAAATGAATCTTGAAACGAATATGAAAACCTGAGAGTACTATCATCATCATGTTGTTCAGGCATAACACTAACAACATGTAACTGAGTTAAACTAGTATGCCCAACAAGGATGAACACGAATAAAATAATGTGAATTGTAAGCGACATATAAATAAGACACGGCATTTCTCCGCTTTAGCTCAGCCGCCATCCTTAGAGATAAAAATATCTGAGACAACCACCAACAGTCTCAGAACATCGTGCCACACATCTTTCCTATCCTTCTTTCTCTTCATTAACTTCACGCCCGCGCTGTGTTGAAAAATTTAAAGGGTAATCATAATCCCTTGAGCGCGGGTAGATTATAAAAAAAAAAAAAAAAAAAAAACAATTATAATGGATTAGAAGTTTCAGATAGGAGATCGTTGATAAACACGAGAAGAGAGTCGGAGACAAAACGGAACCCTGGCGTACACCAGCATTTATTTTATGAATTTCAGACTACAGAGAGCATCCAGTACGACTTGTATTGAGCGGCTTAAAAGCCAACGAAGAAGAGATTCCTTAAGACCAAAAACACGCATTTTCGATAAGAGAGCTTGATGCCAAACTGTATCAAATGCTTTCGAAATACCAAGTGCAATAATCTTACTTTCTCCAAAACGATGTAAAAATCTATTCCACTCTTCGATGAGATATGCTATCAGATCACCAGTGGACCTATTGCTATACGAAAGCCATACTGCCGGTCATTGAGCAGCTTTCGTTCTTCGAGATTTTTCCTGAGCTAATAACTTATGAGCGTTTCCATGACCTTGGTAAGGAGGGATGAGAGTGCAATTGGTCGATAGTAAGAGGGGCAAGAAGATTCGCCTTTTTTAGGGACAGGCTGAACAAATGCTGTTTTCCATCCACTAGGAAGGAGACCAGTAGAGCAGGACAGATGAAAAAGCTTACACAGTGGGTTTGCCAGCGTTGAAGAACACCTCTTCAGAACAATTGAAGGGATACTATACGGGTCAAAAGATTGTATGTGAAGATCTTTCAGGACTCTTGCAACTGACGAGTGCGAAAAAAAAATTGGTCCCATGGAAAAGTTTGTGTTCTCAAGTACAGGAGGGGTCATAATACTCTCTCGCAGCGTCGAATTAACAACAAACTGCGATGCAACAAAATTGGCTTTATATGTAGTGAGCTGAAATAGGCAGTGTCATTGATAACGAGCGTTGGGACCGAGAACGAAGTAGTATTTCGAATATTTTTTACAAATAACCAGAAATTTTTACTACCACGGGGAAATTGTAGTTTTTTTTTGCCTAATTTTTTGGCCATGTAAGAATTTGGTCTAATGACTATGATCATTACAAGTCTTTCTAGCTTATCTTGTTTGAACTAGTTCCGGTTTTCCTTTGAACGGTTGGCCTTATAACATCGGAAACTTGCTTCTCTGACCCTGATAACCTGTTTACAGCTCAAATTAAACAAAAATTCTCTTTCGGTTTGATAGATTTGTCCCTATGCATTGAAATTGAATTTCTGTCGAGGTTTGGACTTCGATAATTGAAATGACAATGATGTGCTTGTGCACCGTGGATTTTAACCATATAAAATTAAAGTTTTTATTCAAACATTTACCGTATTGGGGTTGAAGTTGGTACGCAACATAATTCCTAATAAAAATCGCGAGGCCATGGTGTGGAAAGAATAATGGCACTAAGTTATACCCATGATGAACAGATTCCGAATGATCGATATTTTCACCTACCTGCGTCTCACTTAGTGCCAAAGCAGCTGGCCTGTTGTTTACAGTATTAACGTTTAATATCTCACACGGGGGTGATATGAATTGGCCATGAAGATCGTGCGATTTTAACCTGTTAGATTTCTTCTTGTGGAATTTTCTAAAGTCACAGATCTATGCCAGTGCTGACCTGAAAGTCAAAATAAATAATGCCACGGTTACGGCAAGTGTTCCACCTATTTTACAGTAAACGTGGTGGCTCTTCACCGACGACTTTTCAAAGTTTTCTGCCCAAATGATACGTCATTGGTCCGTACTTTTTCAAGAACTACGTTTGAGGGTCCGTTTCCGTCAATGGCGAGCCTTACAGAACGATGATAGCCAAATTCAGACGGATTTAGGCGGAAGAATCATTAAAAATCGAACCACTGGGATCCGTGCCACTGTAAGAAGCTATGGCGGGCATTTAAAACTTGTCGTATATTTTGCATAATCTATGTTGGTACAAAGGCCTTAAATTAAAAGAGTATTTTTTTAATACTGTGATGTGCTTTTTGCTTTCTAGCCGAGGTTCTGCTTGCCCGTCTGACCAGGGTCGTCCTGAAGAAAACATGAAACTTCAGAGTAAAAGGTCTTCAAACCTTATTACAAAATACAATCTGCTACTAGTATTTCACTTCATTCGGGTAATTGAATGATTCACGGGCATCAACTCATCTGGATTTTGGTCTTGCTGTCTCGTATAACTGAACTAGTTGCTGATGATTCGGATCTAGTACTTGATTACGGGTATTCTGGTTTCCGGTAATTCGGCTCCGAACTGGTCCTATAACTCGGTTGTTAGGCTTATGACGGGATCTGACGGTGTAATGCTCATGGTGGCACTTAATCGGCAGGTACGACGCCCCTGGTGCCACTAAACAGAAGGCTAAACGCTCTGGTAGATCGGCAGGTACAACGCCCCTGGTGGCACTAAACGGCAGGCTAAACGCTCTGGTAGATTGGCAGGTATAACACCCCTGGTGGTAATTAGGACGTTAAACTTCGAACTAACACTCCTTACCACTGGTGGGAGAAAGCCTTAATGAGGAATAGCTGGACAATTTCAGCTACCTAACTTATCTTTCCACGAAACCCCTTACCACTGATGGGGGGAAGCTCCGCAAAAGCAAGGAAAGCTAAATGACCAATTCATCCGCACTTATCTACGACTGGATTTCAAATGTTTGATACAACCAATTTACTATGCCACCTGACTGTGTGTATGATCGAAAGGTTACCTTTTCGTTCACCCAAGTAGGTCCTAATGATGATTTTTCACTAAAAACTGAATGTGAACTATGTAAGTGATGAACGAAAAATATTAATGTAGTTGATTTTACTGTGACGTCATGTGTCCATGGTGCTTGTGAATCGAAATCGGTACTTGTAAGACCAAAATAACATGAAGTGGAGAAACATGGATGGCTTCGTTACAATGCATCATACACACAGTTTGTTTTATTCCATTTCAACATCTACCCGCATTTATTGAAGAAAACTCTTTAAAATTTAATTAAATTCTTATAAGTGGCATTGAACAAGTATAAGTAAACACCAGCGCCGAATTTTTTCGCCATTTGCAAACTACGAGGCATGATCGTAGCGGCAAAGCCGCTAGGAAACTGATGTATATTCGCTTTTCATTCGCAAAAATTGCTTTTCGAGACCTAAGAACATCGGTAAGATTAATCATAACTAAAGAGAATAGAAATGGACCAAAAGTGGACTCCTGTGGAACACCGGCATAAGTTGGTAGAAAGTCAGACAACCTACTGTTAATAGAAAATACTTTAATTCTCCCATACATTTACCTTTGTAGACAGTCACCGAAGCTCTTTCAAACCAAAAATTTTAATTTAACTTGTTTTTATAATTCACACGCGCTCAAGGTTTTATTGAGAGAACCTTATAATGTTAATATCTGAACGAGCGATGAAGCAATTAGGGGTAGAGATCTCACGAGACACTGTAGTATCTCTCCAGTTAAAAAAAAAAAAAACTTCTTCTTCTGTGCAGGTTGTAACGATCCTGCTGGGTATGGCTTTACTGGATTTTGATAGCAGGTCATCAATTTATGATCTTCCTAGAGTACAGGAATTCAAACTTTTTTCGTTCGACAGGTATGTTATTTTTCTTAATGATACTTTGTTCAAGAGGCTATTAGCACAGATAATTATATATATGTATATATATTAGTCAAATGCGGTACTGAGGTTGCTTTTAAAGATTGTAAGCTTTGTAATATGTCAACACCCGAAAGGACAAAGAAGCGAGACCTCCTAAACTACATCGCTCGTATTTTTTTAAACTAAGTTAACTGGGGAACACTGTCATAAGTTCATAATCGGAGTTCGTAAGGTACATTTTTCAGTCTTTTGGAAAGGCTACTTCTTTATTCCTCGTGAAGTTAAGGTTAATAATAAAATTTGATATGTTTCCAATGCCAAATTGATATACTCTATCTACTTCCTCAGATAAAATACTTGCGAATCAGTCATGCATTTTATTTCTTCCACTAAGTTAATTAACACTTTTAAAAATAAAAAAAAAACGATTAAACTTAAAATTAAAAATCCTGCACATTCCATTCGAGACACTCATTTTCTCATCATTCATTAAAACAAAATAAAAAACTCCTGCTGGTCTTACCATAACCATTTTCACTACTTAGCTCGTTTTGCGTAAAAACTTCTCCCTCAGATTTCTTATTTTTTTTTGTTTCGCTTAACCCCAAGCGATTCCACCCTCGCAGAATTCAAGAATAAAGAAAAACCAGTCTTAATTAATATCAATTAGTCCTTAAACGAGGGGTGCGCGCCAGTTATTTACTTCACCTAGAAAAAGGCATTAAAAAGAAATCTCCAACCATTTCCCTCGCAATGGGCCAGTTAAAAGGTGGAGCGTTTCTTTCTTCAGTTTTTTCCATGAAGTGGTCACTTTGTAATAAACCGCAGAGTGGTTGGAGGTCCTTACAACATATATAACCTACCTATGTACGTGTTCTAGTTTATTTTTTGTAGTTTTTTTTCAATTTGTTTGCATCCACTCAACGAAAATAATATGCGTGTGCTTGGGTGGCAAAGACTTGAGTTCATATTAAAAAAAAAATAATAAAATATACTTATTAACTTTCAACTCACTTCGCATTCAGCAAAAAAAAAAAAAGAATTAAAACAAGCCACACCGAGAATACCTTGCGTCCAGTTCCGAATTTTGGCATAGAAGGGCCCAAAAGCAATGCAATTTCCTGTCAAATATTTTCTTTTGGCACGAACCTCATTTTTATGAAGACGAAATTTTGCATCAGTGAAATACCGCCCCGAAAGTTAGCAAAAAAAATTGTGAAAAAATGTAATGGACTGCAATTTACACTATATTATATGCTACATTGTTCTATTATTAGATTTCTCTAGTATAGCTATATGAGAAAACTGTGTCAGGAAAAATTTTTAAGCTTCATATTCTGACTTTTTCTTGTAAAAAAATAATTTAAGGCACAACGGCTCATAGAGAACTTGAACCTAGGGACTCATTACCTTGCGTGAAATATCGCCAAGCGAAATAAAGACAATAATAAAAAATAGCTTTATTTCGCTTTAGAAAACATTGAGCTCCAGAAAGTGTATTCCCAGTTGTCAGGCTTACGCGTATGCAAACAGTTTTCTAAAACAACAGAACCTTGGGTGACCCGCCTCTCTGGTTCCAGATATTCTAACTCCATCTTTGAGTTCTTTAATAACTTACTACACAACTCAATTGCTCTGGGCATCAGGCAAACGCCTATGTCAATAGTTTTATAGACAACAGTAACTCGGAGGGTAACTTTGACGGTAGGTATACCATTGCCCAACAAAACTATATAGCGCCTGCCTGACGTCTGAACACATCCTAAGCAGATCAATGGAGTTGCGTGAGCGGTACAGAGGATTTAAAAATAGAGTTAAAATCTTTGGAACCTACGAAGCGAGCCATCCAAGGTTTTGCTGTCGTTTGTTCAAGAAAATTGATGGCATAGATGCATGGCTGACGATGGAACACGCCTTAACCCAAATTTAGCAACAGAATTGCCTAAACGTGACTGACTATAGGGAGAAGAAAAAACCTAATCGAGTCCTTAATCTATATCGTCTGACGAATTAACAAATAAGTTTCAACAAATATTCACACAGGATGATCAAAATTCGGTTTCATTTTCAAAATATTTTTGGCACTTTTCCGGTTACCACACCGAATTAAAGACAATTTGGCATTATTACTGATAAAGCTCAAGGGTCCTGTTTGTTATTACACTATATTGATCAACTTAAAAGGCTTCCTATTAATAACTAAAATTTAAGCCTTTTTACGAACGTCACTACTCTCATCGACAAAGCTGTTTCCTTCTTCTACAACTCAATCTTATGCATGCATTATCTAATGTGTTCCTTATAGGAACACTTTTTTTCACTGATACTGAAGGAAATTGCGAAATATCCGTACTTGAAATTTCAGAAGCCATTCAAATATTTTTACTACCAACAAGCTTCCTCCAACTTTTCGGTTCAATATCAATCTCTCTATCACATTATATCTTAATATAATGTAATCTTGTCTCGTCTCTCAGCCAAAATGGTTTTACCAATTAATTTCATGTTGAATTTTCTTCTGATGCTAGAGTAAAATGTCAACCTCTTAACTACATTTAACAATCTTTCAAATGTACCTTACATTGAATACCACAAGTCTGTGATTCAGTAAGCGAATGATGACCTCAACCCCAATGACTTCCCAGTAATTTTTCTTAAAAAATGTTTAAATACTCTGTAAATGAGAATGTTTTTACCTCATTTCAGAAAGAGTCTAATTTTTTCCAATTTTCAAAATGAGTTGTAAGAACCAAGTTTTAAATTACTGACCCATTGCTAAATTCTCATTTGTTCCCAAAGTCTTTGAAAACATAATGTATACGAGGCCCTTGTTTCTCCATCTCCACTACAACAAGGTTTGCTAAATCTCTAGATCTAGCACGAATAAACTTACCCAATTTTCTTCGATGACATTCTTGGCACTGGGAAAACTCTACGACGCCGATGTTATTGCTATTAATTTTAGTAGAATTGTTTAAATTATACCTCGAGAAGTTCCGCAAGGCAGCCATTTTAGCCCAGTACTATTTGTGCTTGCATTCATTGACTTGGGTAGAACTCTCTACTTATGCAGATGACATTAAATTATTAAAAGCAGTTTCATATTTTCATGATTCTTCACATCTTCGCCTAGACTTTAAAACTTAACATACCTACCATGTGTAGTAAAAACTAATTAGAATTTAAATAAATGCCAATCTATGACAATTTCCCGTAAGCGCTTACCTTAAAATCATCGATTCTCTCAATTTTGTGATGTACTTGGTCCTTCCAATTCCACTTTTCGTGATCTTAGTCTCCCTTAAAATAAGTCTATCGCTTAGAAAAGCAACGAGAAATTACACAGCTCTGCAACAAAAATGCTGTCTGGATGTTCTCAACTGATTTCTATGTATTTAGGTGTTCTGAAAACTAAAAGAATACTCAAAAAATTCCAGAACCACAGGTTATTTTGCAAAACGCAAAATTTTGTTATTAAAAATCTGTTTTTTTGGGCTAACTTAAAGTCGTAAATAATAGGTACAATTTTATTTTTATTACTGTTTTTAAATGCATACAGGCCATAACTAACATTTCTTTCTAAATAAAGAACGTCCTGTGTGAGCTAAATTAACAAACATAAACATGTAACCTGAACGTGTGCGTTCTGATACGGAGGCTGTTTGAAAAGTTCTCGGCCTAACATAGAAGACGTTGTTTTAATAAATAAATTTTAATTCCTCAAATAGCCTTATATATATAATAATTGTATGTGATGTTTCATTAAAATTGGTCGCGTACATATATCAGTGCAATTTTTTGTTTGAACGAACCTATTGCTAACAACGAAAATTGAAAAAAATGAAATTAGAGCCGTCATTAAATATTTGGTCAAAAAGAATATGACACCAAATCAAATTAAAGATGACTTCGATGAGACATTGGGGGAATCTGCACCTTCGTATTCCATGGTCAAAAAGTGGGCAGTCTTATTTAAACATGGCAGACAGAGCGTCGAAGATGATCGCAGAAGCGGAAGGCCAACAACATCCACCTCTTCAGAAAATGTCGATAAAGTTCATAAAATGGTTTTAGACGACCGACGGTTAAAAGTGCGAGAAATAAGCAACACCATGGGGATCTTTTCGGAGCGGGATTACCACATTTTGACCGTAGAATTGGGGCTGAAAAAATTGCCCGCAAGGTGGGTGCCGCGTTTGCTGAGCGAAGAACAAAAATTCAATCGAGTTGAAATCTCTAGAGAGAATCTAGCATTATTTCGGAGGAATACCTGCGATTTCTGAGAAGATTCATTACCACCGACGAAACATGGATTCATCACTATATTCCTGAGACAAAAGAACAATCAAAACAATGGAAGCATAGCGGTTCTCCTCCACCGAAGAAAGCCAAGTCGTGTGCTTCAGCTGGGAAAGTAATGGCGTCAGTCTTTTGGGATTACAAGTGAATTATTTTTATTGATTACCTTCCCAAGGGCCAAACTATCACTGGTCAATAGTTTGCAAACCTGTTGGACAAATTGGCTGGAAAAGTTGCAGAAAAAAGACCAGGATTAGCCAAAAAAAAGATCCTTTTTCTTCAGGATAAAACTCCAGCACACAAGTCGGTTGTTGTCATGGCTAAACTCCATGAACTTCGATTTGGTGTATTGAACCACCCAACTTATTCACTTGATTTGGCACCATGAGACTATTACGTCTTTCCTAACTTAAAAAAAAATTTGGCTGGACGCAAATTCTTCACCAACGAGGAGGTGATTGCTGAGACGGAGCGGTTTTTCGAAGAGTTGGAGGAATCGGCCTATAAAATTGGTATAGAAGTATAGGGTGGCCGTGGCGTGATGGATGTGTGCTCGCCTGTCAACCTCATCATGACAGGTTCGATCCCTGCCGTCGTCTATGTCGCTTTAATTCCATTAAAAACCTTTTAAAAATTGTCATCAATGGGTTGCTGGTTTACTCATTACATGTTGTTCAGGCATAACACTAACAACATGTAATTGAGTTAAACTAGTATGCCCAACAAGGATGAACACGAATTAAATAATGTGAATTATAAGCGACATAGAAATAAGACACGGCATTTCTCCACTTTAGCTCAGCCGCCATCCCTGGAGGTAAAAATATCTGAGACAACCACCAACAGTCTCAGAATATCGTGCCACACATCTTTCCTATCTTCGATTATTATGATATGGCGCGAGCAAAAGAACCATAGTGATGATCGTTACTTTTGTTCGTGTAATATGAAAGGATATAATGCAAAACGGAAACAGTCAATTTCATACCCCAATCTGCAATCGCAGCTATTCGTCAAATCTGTCATGAGACCGAAATACCAGTGCCCCAGGCCCCTGCTACCTTGGAAGAGATTCCAAGTTCTGACGAAGGTGGTGCTCAACCTGTTCTAACGCAATCGGAAGTGTGCCATATATAATTTACATCAGTTCTGAGGAAGTGGGCGGATACGACACCCCTGAATGGAAAACCTCACTTTATATTTTTTTCTTTGTATGCAATTTCAGCCCTACCGTTTTACAAATTTCATCGTTTTAAACAAATTCGGAGAAAGTGGGCGGATATCACGCCCCCTGAATGGAAAACCTGAAATTTTCAATTTTTTCCTCTGCTTGCATGACAAGACCTACCGTTGTGAAAAATTACAAGATTTTACGATGTCGGGAAGTGCTCCATAATTTTGATGATCTGTCAGTTATTCAGTCAGTCAGTCTCAGTTACGGTTTTTGTGATTTTTAAGGCCTTATATCTCAGGAACCGCTTATGCTAAAAAATTGAAATTTGGTGAAGCGCCTGTGCCTGAATAGCTTAGCAAATATTCGGAATTTTAAGTTTTTGACTTCATTGGTACTGAAGATAGGGAGGGGTCAAAAATCGCCTGAGTTTGTTCCCTTAAAAAGGGTGTAGTGCCAGAAGTTGGCTGGGCACTACCGTGTCCTTTGATATAACATGGGTACCTTACCTACCGTACAAATGTTAAAAAACAATTAAGTAGTCTTGTTTTTCTTAAAAACGACTCCTAGAATTTTGATAACATGTTTTCTATATCGTTTTTTTTTATAAATTCAAAGTCAGATTAGAAAATAGGTGGTTTTTATTTTTTTGAACAAACACTAAAGAGTAAGTTAAAAGTCGGAATCGAAATTCGCCCCTGCATAACGTGCGCCGGTTGTGGGCCTCTGTGATTTTACAAAATTAATTCGTCCTTGTAGCTACTCGTTAAGAGGGCAGCGCTTCAATTTTACAATTTCGTTTTATTTATGAAAGCGGAAAAAACGTTGGTCAGTTTGGTACAAGAGTACCCACCTTGCTACGTCAAAAATAAAAACAGTGCTTAAAAATTGAATTAAAAAAAAAAATAAAAATATTATTTCAAGTGAAACCAATTTTCTGTTGAATTGCGAGTTTTGTTGGTAACCGCTCTGGGATTTTGTGTTTTTAAAACTTTTTTTTTTTTTATTTATTGAAATAACTTTTGTAAGGACTTGAATTTAAATTTCGAGGCCGTATTGGGTGCACATGGAGGAGGGTGAACGATTTATAACCAAACAGCGAAAGAGAGTTATGTTTTAAATGACTGACCATATATACAGTTGTAATGGCATGGAATATTATTTCATACCTACTCTCGGCCATGGACATTGTGTGCAAAATATGAAAACTGTTTGAATTGGCCACTTCAATGAGAAAAACACTGCCCATTGAGGTTTTTCAATGGAATTCTGTTTTTTGCTGTTGTTGTTGTTGTTTTTCATATCCATTCGATAACATTTTTCCAAATGAACCATTTTAGAAGTGTGCCACCCACACTGCTACTGTGATTTCTTTTTCTATATTATTGAGATTTTGAAATAAATGTGAATAAATGCGAATTTCTTTTGTGTAAATTGCAAAAATGTAATAAAATATATATACAATTTTTATATTTATACCTAGGTATTTTAAAAAGTGAATTTAAATTTGATTTTTTTGTTTGTTACTGATGAAAGGAGTTATGCATGTGTAGGGATTGTGTATTTATTGTGCTAATTGTGGAAGAAATTTTATAGAACTACTTCAGTGCTATAACGTGGCTAAGAATTAAAAACAAATGGTAAACCATCCATAATAAGGGAAAAGAGTGCTTTGTTTTGTTCGTTTTCACAAAACTTAATTATAAAATGTTTGAACGCAGTATTGTTTTAGCTTCTGATACTTAAAACAACTTTCTATTAATTATTCCATGGGGTACTAAATTAAAACTTGAAAGGCACAAAATCTACCAAACCATTGATCAGGAATATTCCACGTCTCTTCATGGAATAGATGCCTATATATTTATGGGGGCTTCTGCAGCTATGCAGTTTTAATCCTATCCTGCTCAAAAATAAAATCTTGCAAAATCCTATTTTAAGACAACCTGAAATAGGGGATAGTCCACAATAAATAAATTTTAAAAAAATGTTTTTTTTTTTTTAATTCAAGCCCTGTGGCTTAATTTGCGCTGAAGTGCGCTTGTTGCGACAACAATAGAATAACACCACACACAGCATAATTTGAATTACCAAATAGAACAACAAACAAAACAACATAAACAACACGACACCATTTACAAAATAGCACGACCAACACCCAACAGCAAGACCTACAACAGATATACAGGAATCAACCTGTGGCAATATCAAATTATTCATATTTCCTTACATTACATTTTTTGTATATTTGTACATTTTGTTTAGAAATAATTTATTGTAAGATAAGCATTTATTTTGTATAAAAGTAGGATTGTGAAGGGATCGCACTAGTGATCATTTATTATCTCGAGCTTCGATAATTGAAAACTCCCAATGTACGCATAGCGCCATATCAACTTAAATCATTTAAAATGTATCCATTAAAAATACGTTGCTCATCTATTCAATGTGATAAGCATTCACATAAATATACTCCAAGTATTAAGGGTTCATGTTACCACCAAACGTATCTAATGCATGGCCCTCGTTGTTAAATATATGAGGAACATAAACAATAATGCTGATATGGCGATATGCTAGAGCAAGGTGTGAAGTGATTGGGGTTCAATTGTCGAAGGCCGTAAAACTAAGAAATTGAATTAATAGTTGAATGAAAATTGAACACTAATTTTTGTATAAAAGACAAATGAAAATCCTAAATAAATGTAGTCACTTCTCAATCGCCAACCAGTGTGTTTTATTTCCAAGAGCAACTCGCTCGATTTAAAACATACTTTTAATTCAAGATTGTTCCGTTTTAGAGCTACCCGCTCAGATTGGAACTATCTTCATTATTCTCTGCTCGCTCTATAATATAGCGTTATCGCTTATAGAGGTAAACGACGGCGTAATAGCCAACGTTTTGAGTACGAGACGAACCTAAACAATTATTGAATTGTCGACTTAACAGCGCTATTTTGATAAAATAACTCGTGTGCTCCTGTTGTGAACGTTGTCAAGGAGTCATCCAGTTTCGATTGGATTCAAAAAGAAGAAAATATCTAGTAGGTTCTGATGTCTCTTATTGTGTGTTTGCTTTTGCACGATCATTCGGAAATTGGGTTACTCACTCAGCCGGACCACCACAATCATACGACACCATCTACCGCTAATCCGGTCCGCAGTAACAAACCTTCTTGACATCCCAAGAGATGGTATGATCAAAAGATATAACTTCGAAAAACATTTCAGAACGGAGTTAAGTTGCAAAAATGACTGGCTAGGCGAAACAATAAACTAGAGTCTTAAAGAAAATACCATCAAATGGTACACTGATGGATCGAGGACGGCTGAAGGGACTGGTGCTGGAGTTTTTGGGCCTAGAACTAAACTCTCCTTACCGATGGGACAGTCCACTAGCATATTCTAGGCAGAAGTAAATGCCATAGGCATATGTGCTGGAAGAAACCTCGATAGGAAATATAAAAACCAAAACATTGCCATCATGTCAGACAGTCAAGCTGCACTAAAAGCACTAAGCTCCTACGCCATCAGCTCCAAACTTGTTTGGGAATGCGTGATTAAGCTTAATAAACTGGGCAAGAATAACACTGTCACGCTTCATTGGGTACCAGGCCACGTTGGTGTACAAGGCAATGAAGTGGCAGACTCCTTAGCAAAAATAGGTGCATCGACACCCCTTACAGGGTCAGAGCCCTACTGCGGAATAGGAGAAAACGTGATCAAAAACAAAATCAAAATAGAAGAGGAGACAAAAAGATCAAAAATCTGGAAAGAACTCCCTAAACTAAGACAGGCAAAACTCCTACTCGGGAACTACAACCGAGAGCGTTTTCTAACCTGCATTAGCTTAAGTAGGAACAACCTAAGGAAAATAACAGGGCTTCTCACAGGCCACTGTAGGTTGAGAAGACACCTCAACATCCTTGGCCTGGTGAACAACGCTACTTGCAGATTCTACAACACTCATGAAGAGACACCTGACCACATACTGGGGAAATGTGATGCACTCGTGCATCAAAGGCACAGGTATCTGGGCAAGCACCACATAAAAGAGAGTGAATTATCATCCCTTAAAATACTCCAAATACTTCGATTCCTCAGAGGAGCAGATTTGGAGGAAGAACTGTAATAATGAGCCAACCTCATCCAGTTCTAGATGGGGGACACAATAGATCTTTAGGTCGCAGTGTTTTTATATCCCAATCTATTCATTCATTCATTCATCTACGCTGTGCCAAGCTAAGCAGTTTGTTGACTGATGCTGGTGCCAATTCGATTGAGTGATCATGCAGCGCCGCGCACCGTAAACCTCCGCCAAAGCCCAAAGTTCGTTAGCTCGGGATCTTAGGAGTCAAACGGAGGGTGCGGCACCGAAGTAACCGAAGTTCGTCCTAGAGCCATTTCTTCGCGTTGAGAAAAGAGATCAAGTCTTTTATCTTCATTTCCGAAAGTTCTTCAATGTCGTCAAAAACTGCCTTTTCTAATAATTGTGCTCTAAATTTGCCTAAGCCAGGGCATTTGTAAGGTACATGCAGGACAGTTTCCTTTTCATGCTGGTCCCCACAGCTATGAAAGTGAGTGTTGTGAGAAATGCCTAGCTTCGCTGCATTCTCTCCTTTTGCCAGTTTTCGCTACAGGTTTCTTAGAACCTGGCCAGGTCAAGCCTAATTCTGCATATTGGATCAAGCGTGTGCCAAATTCTTCTAGATAAATTGCAGTAAATCAAATTGCTCCACATACTGTTTGTTTCGCTAAGAAAAATTGAGAAAATATTGCCCTTTATAACTCCTAGCGGAATGTTGACTCTTTCCACAAGTGGGTTATGAAGTGCTGATTCTTGCTTGACCAGCTCGTCCACCCGTTCATTTCAATCAATGCCACAATGACCCGGAACCCAGATAAGAGCGAAATTGTAATAATATTGACGTTAGCAAGTTCTTCCGGGCATTACTGCACCAATTTGGAGGATGATGTACTAGAATTAATGGCTTTAACAGCCGCCTGACTGTCTGTGATAATAGCCGTATTCCGGTTCTGGTTGGATCTTGTTTCAGTACCCTGCGTACTTCAGCTTGAACACTAAAAAAATCGGGTAGCCTTAACGAACTAGATATATATCCAATGTCACAAAGAAGATTCCTGATCCAACACTGCTATCCATCTTTGAGCCATAAGATAAGAGTTGTGTCAAAGCTCTTCGTCACGACGAGGTCATCATCCTAGTCCTTTCTTGATGGGAACATAACCTTAAGATCTTTACTGATACTCATTTTAGGGTGCAGTTATCAGTGGGAATCAAAAACATCTCCATGGGAGTCAACTCCGTAATATTGCTGGGGGCATAAGGATTGGCAATCCAAGAGTTCGATTCCTTTGGTCTAACAAGATACTAGATATTTAATGTGTAAATTATGAGGTACAGAAAACCGCGGTTACCTCGGTTTAGCAAAAAAAAGCTTCAAAACTACTTACTCTTAAGGCGCCGAGTCCTGGACGATAAGCAGAAGGGAGAGGGGGGCGAATGGAAGAGAAGATGTAACCACGAACTCTGCCAGCGGAACCAAGAATTGGATGTAGTCCAGAAAGAAAAAACAAGTCGACTACAATGGCTCAGCTACGTTGAGCAAATGGACAACAATGCTTCAGCTAAGAGGGTCTTCGAATCACAGCCCACAGAGTCGCCACGACAAGAAAGACTGAACCTCCGCCTCCGGTTTAAAGACCCAGCCATCGTCGATTCCAGAGCGGATAAAAAGCTGCCGATGACGAAGTTGTTGAGCGCTAGTGAATTATAAAAAAAAAAGTAAACTCCATCTTTTAAAACCTATTCACAAAAGACAAATTAGATGATCTTTTGATAACGCTAAAGATTTCCACATATTCTCAGATAGCCGAGCAACCATTAAATCTCTTGATTTTGTCTCTACCAGCCCTTAACTGCCGATCGTCTATGATGGAGGTGGCGCAGCAATCTAACACTCACCTCTGCTGAGCGCCGGGCCATAGGGATATCTCAGGAAATTGTTAAGCTGAGGAACTCGCCCAAAAGTGGAACAATGATAACTATATTGGCAGATAAGGCAAACATATCGCTACATAAACTACGATAAAACAGATTTGGCTAATGCCGAATCAGAAGCGCTACAAAGGTTTGAAATCTTCAAGTAGATCGCAGATCAGCTCTGTAATAGTGAATATAACAGGACACTGTTTGATAAGCAATTCTTACGGTTTTTGCAGAAGTTGCATGAACTAAGAAGAGAAAGAATCGATCCCTCACCTTCTCTGCACATATCCTGCTTTAACCCGACGATGTAGATCCATCATTCATAAGAGCTTAGAGTTATGCCAAATTGGACGTTTACGCTTGTGCAACGTTGGGAAATATTGAAAATTTATTTCCAAAGTGAGTGCTGTGTAGCTCAAACAGTGAGTTTTTTGAAAAGAACCACGTCATGAAGCACCCACCGTGCTTGCTGTACACAAGTTTGCGCAAAAAGTTCATGAAACTGGTATGCTACAACCGTATGGACAACCCTCATGGTCCCCGTCGTGTCGAATGATAAGAATGTGAGACTCAATTCACCAATTCACGAACATCAACTCGCCATCGATCTCAAAAGCTCAACACTTAACGCACTAGCCTGAAGAGAAGAAGATCTCGAATAATTCGCTTGCCAGGTCCAACGAAGCTTGAATTTGACAACAATTTTAGGCGAAAAATCATCTTTCCTGACGAGGCGCATTTTCATCCCGGCGGCTATACGTTAACAAACAAAATTGCCACATCTGGGGCTCGGCTTCTGGACAGTAACGTACGGGTTACGTTACTGTCCAGAAGCCAATGCATTCACGGAGAGTGACAGTTGGGTGCGAATGTTGGAGTGGAGTGTTGGCATCATTGGACCATTTTTCTCCGAAAATAAGGCTGGGAACAACGCTTCGGTCAACGGTGGGCGTTACAGAGCCATATTTACCGAATTTTTTTTTACTGAAAATGAAGACATGGATTTGGAAGACCCCTGGTTCATGCAAGATGGCACGCCATGCCACAAGCGATCTTTCACGCACCAAATTGCCAAATCGTGTTATCAGCCGTCTTAAATTAGGAATACCATTTTACTGGGGGCCGCGGGTTGATTGATATATCTGACAGAACACCTTGTTTGAATGTTTCGTAGATCTTGTCTTGAATTTAAAAAAATATGAAATGACAGAGTTGTGTTATTTACGTATGTTTGTATGTGCATCTCTAGCTAATACCTGAGTGTCTCTCCGAACATTAAGCATTCCATTCTGAAAACGTTAGATAATTATAATCTTATCTTACGAAACGAATTCCGCCGTTAAAAATTAGTTAGATACCTATGTATATGCTATGCATACACTCTTCCGAATAATGACAGTAATGGGCCGTAAGTTTTCGAAACACTTTTCATTTGCATTCCTTCTACTTTTCCAGTCACATTTAAATCCGTCATTTTACGCTCTATAAAGGTTCACATGTAAAGTTGTTGAAGTCAGTTCAAATCACCCTTTCACAAAATGAAGTTCTTGATATTTATAATCTTTTTTATAACACAAGTAATATTTGGGTGATTTTTTTTTCGAACATTTTAAATATTTTTTTTTGTTCCCAGGATTTAGGATGGACTATTCCCATAGGTGAACAAATAAATATAACTCGAAACTTGTGTTTCCAGACTACTGGGATGTCTTCGGACAATATGCAAAGCTATAATTATCCTGAAACTGAAGAAACCTATCGTTATATGAGATGCATTTTCGAGAATCTTGAATTATGGAGCGAAGCTGATGGCATTGAAAATGAACGGATTGGTGAGATTTTGGAGGGACAAAGAAACCGTAATACTATTATGTATGCTATAAAAGAATGCAATGAGGATTCAAGAACAGAAAATACTGACGTATGGCTCTACAAAACTGTGGATTGTATCGCAAATGGAAATATCAGTGAAGTTTTGAACAATATTTTGACAGCCAGTTAAGTAATATAATTGGTCAAAACTTGAATAAGAAACGATAAATAAATGGTTAAATGAAGGTTTTTATTTCAAAGTGAAATAAGCGGCAAAATTTTAGTCGATTTGATATGATGTTAACACTTTCTCAGTACACCAAAACATTCAAAAATAATTTTGTCAATTTTGATTGTTTTTAGCATCGTACTCTAACATCATCTCTATTATTTTAAAATCAAGAAATTCGTATTTTATTTGCTTAATATGTTACTAGCTCCATTTGACAATTTGACATTTTTAAATGTCAAAAAAGTGTGTTTTGTTATATGTTATATGCACTGTCAATGTTATTGTGTTCTTATCTGCCGTTTATTACCAAAAACAAAATATTTTATTAAATGTAGTGAAATGTATAGTGAGCAGTACCTGTTGTTAACACTTTTTTAACTTTTTTAAAACATTTTCTAACGTATGCTATTTTTTTTATAAAAAAAACTAGCCGATAGTACCCTTTGACCCTTTGTTGCCCGGGCCGTTTTCTACTACAATCTGCGAACCTCAAACTGAATACTTAAATCAAGCAAAAATTATTTCAAATCATGATTCGAGCAATTTCCAAATTTAAGTAATGGATGCATGACACTTTTTTTGTGAAAACTACTTTCTTTTATTTTTTTTATAAGACAGAATCTTATCAATAGAGTAACTTGGGGTAATGTGGTATAGGCGGGTAATGTGGTATAGGCAGTTTTCTCAAAAACTAAGCATGTTTCTTCAACGGTTTTTACCTTAGCGGACGGTAATATAAATAAAACTAAGTACTCGTGTTCAATCAAGTCAAAAATCTTCGTATATCTCAAGCAAATATTTGAGAAGGGTTATTGCGTGAAGTTGAGTTTTTTTTTGGGTCAAACAAAAAGTGTTTGTGTGCTCTCAAAAGTTGTGTTTCAAGCTAGTTTATAAATTCTTTACAAAACTTAATTAATCATCTACGAAAAACAACTGTTAGTTTTGTTCAAAGGTGTTTATTTTATATTTTATTATTTATTTTTGTAAAAATATACAGTTTCGGGTAATGTGGTATACTAGCCGTGGCTACTGTGGTAGTATACCACTTTACCCATCATAAAAGTTTATTTCTTTTTTTGGCTATTTGTGTTTTTTCTAAAGATTCATTCGTTAAAATGTCTAAAAGGGTTGAAATAAGAAAATGAGATTCAAAGGACATGAAATCATACTGTAAGGAATGAAAAAAATAGGAAATTTGAGATTTCACACACATTTAAAAAATCTACTGGGTAATGTTGTAAAGTATACCACAATAGACAGCATAGTGTACCACATTACCCTTTAACTTTCAAAAGTGACGATTTAGAGGTTATATCAATATTTTGTCAAAATCTTTGTTAGTTTTTGTTAGAATTCGACAAAAAGAAATCACTTGGTAGCTTATATGTTTTTGGTAAAATCTACCAAATTTAGGAGCATTTGTTTCATAACTTTTTCTGTTAAGTCAAAAAAACAAACATGTATACCACAATACCCTAACTTCCTCTAATAGTACACAGATTGAAGGCTATAAAAAACCAATGTAGTCACGCATTTATGGAATAAACAAAGATATGCTTTACTCTTACTGATCACACACATTTGCGTTAAATGATTGGTGAAAAAAAAAAAACAAAGAAAAAAATATTTTTTGAGTATTTACTTCGGTATACAAATCCATGAATACACTCATTACCGATTTTCTAAAAAGAGAAGAGAAACATTTACTACGTTTATATGAGGTATTGAAGCGAGCTTGAAGCTCGCTTCGACCCTTTGTAAACGGGTATTGAGTTGAAATGAGCTTCGTTCGACTCGATCTCACTCGCTGAGCGGTGTCGAGTCGAAATATGAGACGAAAAACCTGGGTCGAGGAGTTGGCTTAACAAAATGTTTCAGAATCGCTCAACACCATTTCAACTCAACTCTAAATCGAGCTCTCAACTCAAATGACGAAAAACCTGGGTCGAAAATCCGACCCTTATCCAACTCGATCTTTCGATACTGCATATAAACGTAGTAATTTTCACTCACATACATATAATTAAAAAAAAGAATCGTTTTGAAGTTTCTTTTATTCGTGTACAGCGCCATTATTTCTCATCATTTAAGCATCGATTTGGATTAGATTTTCGATTCATGAGTTGAACGATCGACTTACCTCTAGTTTTACAGTGGAAGTTTAAACCCCACTTTTGGTTTAAACTTCAGTTTAACAATAAATTTGGTTTCACAGTCCTTGAATCTGTTGAAGTTGAAGTTAAACAACACTATTCTGCCGTTTAAATCTCAGTTCGACAACCCCTTCAAACATTTGAAAATATAGTTTATTTTCATTTTTAATTTTTGTTTCCTGTCACAGGTCACAACTGAAACAAAGCAAACTTTCCTTGATTGTTTTTTCTTTGATTCAGATAGAAAGAGAAAACAATTTACTTAAACTACGTTTAATGAAATGAAGTTGAGATAAGACTGTGAAACCGGACGAGTTGAACTTCAAATTTAAACTCCAGTTCAGGTTCAGCAGAACTTAAGTTTGAACTCTCACTGTGAAACTGGGGGTTAGAGTTGAATTGAAATTAAATGAAAAAAGAAAGAATCTGTTTATAACAAGAAAATAACAAAATATGAGTACTGTGACTAGCGTTGCCAGACGTCCCGGTTTACCCGGGACATCCCGGATTTCAGACATAAATTCATCTGTCCCACCGGGACAGCTTTTTTCCCGGGTTGGGATTAAAACTCAAAAAATAATACCTAATGTAGCTAAATATCTTTCAGTGATAAGGAACAACCACTACATTGCGATTTAACCTTAAGAAGTTACTCTTAAAATTTCAATCAAACAAACCTAACTTAAGGACAAATTTATTTTTGTAAACTGACATCTGTAATTCAAATTGACAAAAGAAAAATACATATTTGCAAAAATGTCAAATGACAAAAAAGTCATTTAATTAGTAATTAATAAAAGAATTTATTTATTTTGATCTACACGCATTATATGATTTTTACTTGCGACTTATAGGTACTATAAGCCAAGTTATGCATTCGTAAAAAAATTGATGAAAGTTGACATTACGATGATAGCGAAGACGAAAAAGTGGGTCTCACAATTCTGTCTGTCTGTTCGACTACAGCCTAAACGGCTCGGCCGATTTTCGTTAAACTTTCGATATCTACCAAGTTTAACGAAAAAAATTTTCCCCCAAATTGTTTTTTCTTTTTTTTAAAGACCCAAATAACGGTACCTGCCATACGATTTTTTTCGAAATTTTGTAAATATTTTTTTTTTCAAATTTCATTTAGTTAAGGCTAGGTAATGGTTAATGGTAATGGTACGACCGATTTTGATCATTTTTTTTATGTTAAAGCTCCCCAGCAGTTTAAATATTATTGTGTATTTAAATTCCATAATTTATATAAGAATTCTATAATTTAATAAAAAAAAATTTAAATTAGGATATTATTAACTGTAACTACCACAGAACGATTTATTTGAATTTTGAATTTCGCATTATCGGAATAACGGATTTTAATAAATTTTTGAAAAGAGATGCTTCTTAAAAGTCTAAAAAACATTGCATTTCAAAACTCTAAAAAAATATTTTTTTAAATTTTGAAAAAAATAATTTTTTTTTTGAAAATTCGATACCTCGAAAACGGCTTAATATCTTTTTTTGTAAATTAAATTTTTATTCGAACAAAATCAAAAACTTCAAATTGACGTACCAATATTTTATCTTAAAAATGATTTAAAAATTTTGTATAAAAAACCTATATTTTTAAGAAACCACTACAACGAAGCATAATTTTGTTCTCACATTGATCAATATTTGTTTGCATCACATGGCATCCTGTGTTTAGCCAGCTGGAGCTTGTTTTAGGAGTTGCTTTAGTCATTTAAAAAATAAATTTTTCTCTAATAATATTCTTAGTCTTTTATGTAACAGCAAGTTCGTGGGACCCAGTCGTGCATTTTATTTATTTTGTCCCGGGCAATAAGATTAAATCCCGGGATTTTTTATTATTTAAGCCACTTGCCCCGCCGAGGTGCAAGAAAAATCTAGCAACCCTAACTGTGACTATCCATCAAAACGCTCATGCGTTGCAATTTTTTAGTTGTTTCTGTTTTTTTTAGATTAAGAATTTTATTTTTCAATTTGTTTTATATACAATTTGACTTAAAACTAACTTATTACTAAATTAAATCATGTTGGCACAACAATAGGGGCTCAACGTTCTTCATTTGGCTTTACATAATGCTATTTGCTTACAATATCATATTAATGTTTTCTTAATCTAATTCATGATTTTTTAATATTAACTAAATAATAATTTTTGATGAGTGGGTGTTTTATCCCCTATAGTATTGATTGTTGTTCTTCTCGTAAAAGGGTGCATTGTCGTTATGGATGATGTCTTCAAATTGATCGTCAGTGATGGCTCGGGTGTATAGATACTTGTCACGAGGCTCTAGTTCATGCTGGAGAAGTTGTTGCACTTCTGCGTTGGGATGATCTTCCAGGTTCCTGATGATTTTTCCGGAGAGTTGTTTCTGTTTTGGGTTGCCTTGCAACTGCACAAAAAAAATGTATTTTGACTTAAAAGTTTATGTAACTTTCAGGGTTAATTACATTAAAATTTTTGACAACTGAAAATTGTAAACTGAAAAGCCGCGTTTGAGCTTACTTCAATTCAATTTATTTGTAATATCTACTAACCCCGAGTTAAGTCCAGGACTGAAAATGTTACCCTTTTTTATGACAAAAATATAAGCAGCTGTTAGAATACTTGCGCCCAGTTTTAAGGCTGGTGGCAACTTTGAGCTAAGCCTGCAAATACATTGAACCCATGTTATCTCAGAAATCGTTTTTCCACTTATAATTAACTTAAATTGTGCGACACTATGGAAAGGGTGATTTTCATATCACACCCTTAAAATCGATCTATCTCTTACAGATTACATAATTTTTCTTGATGAATTGGGATATATTTATGGAACCTGACACATTGGTTGATTTTGGTTATGGGGAATCTTTTCACGGATATAAAACTTAACTGTATGCGCTTTTCAGTAAAATTAATATGTAAGTAGATAGACACTTATCGCCATATTATTCATTCCATGCATCGAGATAAAAACTTAAATCCGGCTGTATTTACATACATTAAATTTTTATAATTTACATCCTGGTTTAAGTTTTAATCTGGATGAATCGAATGAATAATACGGATCTCATCGACAAATATATCGTCATTGATGGCGTAATGAAAAGTCACAAAACAGGGTCTTATAAAGTCGCGTGTAGGCGAACCTTAAGGCTAGCCGCGCACTAGCAACTTTTAGTTGCGAAACTGTTTGGTTACTTATAGAAAACAGATGAACTGTTTGGTTGAATGTCCGTGAATTTGCAGATAATTATATGTTCAATAAAATGGCGAACTTATTTTAGGCAATCGTTTAGTTTGTGTCAAAACACAAACTTTTTAGTTGCTCGAACCAAGCAGTTTCGCAACTAAAAGTTGCTAGTGCGCGGCTAGCCTAAGTGGTTGATAAATATAAACATTGGCGCTGTTATCGTTCAGATGACCTTAAATAAGAAGAATATTAGGGAAACGTCAAAAAACCTCAAAAATGGAATCCCTCAAATTGTTTCCATACGATTTTTTTATAAATAGTTTGTTTTTAACTGTATCAGTATAGTTTATTTAGCAAATCTTTCTCTGTCAGATGGAGTTTGTTACATAATAGATAAGTAATTTTTTTTTATTTATGAGTGTTTTCCTTTTGTTTGTTTATTAATTTTTCTGTAATATACAGCCAAACTGACAAACAAACAAAAGAACACTTTTATATAACATATAGATTAAGTAACTAGTAAACTACTAGTAAAGAGAAAAAACCAAAAAAGAAAAAGGAGGTGTCGATGAACATTGGTTTTGAATGTTTGCAAATTGAAATGGCAGGGGAAAACTGTGCCGGGTAAGTTATTCCATAATCGTGTTGTGCGACTAAAAAACGAATCTCTATATTTGACGGTACGACCAAAGTTAGGCTCAAGGGTAAACTGATGAGCATTCCTAGGGAAGCGGGTATCACGGGTGAATTGATAAAGGGGAGGAATGCAACTGGCTACTTCGAGTGAGCATTGTTTGTGAAAGAAGCGAAATTAAAAGATTAAGGAAAAATAGAAACAATGAGGGTATTATTATGATACTACAACGATTTGCTAACTTTAAAGTAGTTTACTCACTCATTCTTAATTTTAAATATTTTAAATATTTGTGCCTTCCATTTTTTTCTTCTTCGTTTTAGCTAAACTAAAAGCCATCTTTATTTACGATAATGTATAATAATCTCTAATTAAACTTATTTTGTTTTCGCTAAACTAAAAGCCATATTGTGTAAAAATCATTTTTTTGTAAATATTTATTATACAAAAATTGTTATTCTTTTTTGATATATGTAAATTAAATTTGTTTGGACATAATGTACCTATTTATCTCTCTTTTAGTGTTATTTTGTTTAACGGCAGACGGCATATGCAGCCATGCTTTTTCGATCTATTTAAATAATATTTGTAATCTTTTTTTTCTTTTTATTGAAAAATAAAGAATAAATCTAAGAAAATCTAATTTTAAATATTTTTTAACTTGCTAGCGCACGCACCTAAAACAATGACAGTTCGTGCAAAAGACTAAGTAAACAGACCTTTTGTGGCGTTTGTAAATAGCACGATACTAAACAAATAAAATAGGTTTTCTATGACTTTAACTTTAATTAAAGGGTAGAGAAAGTATGACGCTATAATGCTTTATTCTATTAAAATTTGCAAAATCGTTGTTTTATTCTACTTTCACACTAAAACAGCTTTGAAATCGTAATTCAACTGAAATTTTGGCCCAGTAACTTTATTTAAAGTAAAAGTTGAAAAGGGATTTTTGACCATCGAACTATCCAACAATAAATCATTTTTTAACAGAATTTAAAAATGAATGAACAGAGTTTTGTCTTCCAACATTAGGAGGTAATTGATCTTAGGAGCTTTTGCAGTAAAAATAAAATGCACGACTGGGTCGCACTTGCACTTGCTCCTATGTAAAAGACTAAGAATTTCAAAAATGAATGTTATTAGAGAAACTGTTCATAAGCATAAAATTCATTTTTTAAATGACTAAAAAAAACTTTAGTAGTTAAAGGTAAGAATAGGATGCCATGTGATTCAAACAAATAAAGATTTATGTATGAACAAAAATTATAAGTCTTTGTAGTCGTTTCTTAAAATAAGGTTTTATATAAGAAAATTTTAAAACATTTTTAAGAAAAAATGTTGGTACGACAATTTAAAGTTTTTATTATTGTATGAATAAAAATTAAATTTACAAAAAAAAGTATTGAGCCGTTTTTCTTTTTTCTTAAAGTTTTGAAATGCAATGGTTTTTAAATTTTTTAGAAGCTTCTCTTCTCGAAATTTCATTAAAATCCGTTGTGCTGATAATGAGAAATTCAAAATTTTAAAAAATCGTTCTATGGTAGGTACAGTCAGTAATATCTTGTTTTCAAAAATTTTTATATTAAATTACAGATATTAAAAAATAATAGAAAGAGAAAAAATTTAAGCAAAATTCTCGGAACCGTTTTCGAGAAAAATATGATTTTCAAAAACTATTTTTTAACATTTGTATGGAGGGTACCGTTATTTTTAGGTAAAATAAATTTATTTTTCTCATATCTTGTAGATTATTTTTTAAAACTTTTATTTATCAAGTTTTGAAAAAATCGAGGATGGGGTTTTCGAAATATTGAGTTTTCAAACAAAAATTTTGAAAGTTTTTTTAAAAATCCAAAAAAATCTTTTTGGAAAATTTGAATACACAATAATATTCAAACTGCTGGGAAGCTTTAGCATACAAAAAATTATCAAAATCGGTGGTACCGTTTTTGAGAAAATCAAGAACAAAAAAATGGCCCCAAGGGGGGTACCAAAACCACTTATTTTTTGGAAATTTTTTTTCAACCATTACCTAGGTTTAACTAAATTAAATTTTTTGAATTTTTTTAAAAAATCGTAAGGACAGTTTTTGAAAAAAAAAAAATATTTATAAAATTTCGAAAAAAATCGTATGGCAGGTACCGTTATTTTTGGTCCTAAAAAATCAAATCAAAAAACATCAGGGGGTAAAAAATTAAAACCCATATCTACCAAGTTTGAAGAAAATCGGCCGAGCCGTTTAGCTGTTATCGAACAGACAGACAAACAGACAGACAGACAGACAGAATTGCCAGACCCACTTTTTTCGTCTTCGCTATCATCGTAATGTCAACTTTGAGCAAAATCTCGAGTTCGATTTTTTTTACGAACATAACTTGCCTTATAGTACTCGTACCTATGTCTAAGTCGCAAGTAAAAATATTGAGAGATGTTGTTTTATTACATAATGGAGTTTTCATAAGCCTTGAGTATTAATCCAGCGACTACGAATTTGAACTTCTGAGTGTCACATTTTGTATATATGTATGTATGTATATGTATACATATATTTAGGTGTTTTAATGGTTATACATATAGATCATTCTTGAAATATAGGGCAACAACAATATGCTTCTGCAATCTGCCCTGAAATCAGTGATAGGTAAAGTGTATTGTTGTAGGCACCAATTCGGGTTTATACTTACTGAAGTTTTCAATGAAAAAGACCAAAGTAAATTTGTTGTGAGTAGGTTCTTCGAAGAGGTATGTTTTAATACAAATTGTTTACGAGTCAATGCTAAAATATATTTTTTAAGACCTGCATATGAGTTTTTCAGTTTAAATATTGATCAATTAACATTCCTAAGTATTTGAAGTTTTTCAAAAACTCGATCTTAAAAAACCATAAGATCATACATTATCTTTCAACAGACCGTATTTACCACAAGAATGAGTGCCTAAACTTAGTTTGTTACATACTGTAACAGAACGTTACAATGAGTGACTGGATAATTATCGTTGAGATTGCAGAGCATAATCTTAGTCTCTTCACTTACGATAAGTTCGTGCCTGGCAAACCAGTTTCTTACAACAAATACATGCTGTTGCAGTTCCGTGACCGATTCAAATACGGAATTTCAAATACGACTAATATCATAGGTAGTCCCACTGCTGTTAAAGCCATTAATTCTGGTACCTGATCCTCCAATTTGGTCCAGTAATTCCGCAATGAACTTCCTAGCCTCCTATCTGGGTTCCGGGTCATTTTGGCATTGATGGGAATGAACGGGCCAAGCAAGGATCAGCCCTTTTGCCCTCTTCATAACACACTTGTGGAAAGAGTCAACATTCTGCTCGAAGTTATAAAAGGCAATTTTCTCTCAATTTTTCTTAATGAATTAAATCGTAGGTGGAAAAGTTTAACTAACTGTATTGTATCTAGAAAGATTGAACTCACCGATAATAAATCCCTAACGCTTGATCTGATCTGCAGAATCAGGCAAGATATATCCAGGTTCGTAGATTCCTGTAGCGGACACTGGCCAACAGCGATGCACCGAAGCAAGTCATTCCTCACAACAATTACTGTCATAGCTGTGAGGACCAGTGGGACCAAATTTGGAGCACAACCGATGGGAAGGGCATTTTTTGACGATATTGACGAACTTTCGGGAATGAAGATCAAATGAATGAATAAATATATTATGTAATGGAGGTATCGCACTGCGACCTGGAGATCTATTGTTTCCTCAATTAAGAAATAGATGAGCTGGCTCATCTTATAGTTCGTCCTCCAAATGTATTGCTCTAAGGAATCTTAGTATTCGGGGCAACTTCAGAGAGGATAGGTCGCTCTCTTCCAACTGATATTGTCCCAGTCCCAGATACTTTTTGCTTTGGTTTATGAGTGCACAACATCTTCCTAGTATGTGGTCCGGTGTTTCCTCATGCATGTTGAAGAAACTACAAGTGGCACTGCTTACCATACCAAGTAAACCTAGGTGTCTTCTAAGTTTGCAGTGTTCTATTCGAATACCCGTTATTATTTTTAATTTGTTATTTCTTAAGTTAATGAAACTTTCGAAACGTTGATGTTTGTAACTGTCCAGTAGTAGTTTCGCTTGCCTTATCTTTGGGAGCTCTTTCCAATTCTTGGATCTTCTCCTCCTCTTCTTGTTTAATTTTGTTTTTGATGACATTTTCTCCTATTCCGCAAAAGGGCTCAGGCCCTGTTAAAAGAGTTGATGCGAATATTTGCTACGGAATCTGCCTCTTCATTTCCATGAACACCCACGTGACCATGTACCCAGTGAAGTGTGACCCTGTTCTGTTTGCCAAATTCATTTAGCCTGTTTATGCACTCTCACACCAATTTAGAGCTGATATGAGCTTAGTGTGTTGAGTGCCGCTTGACTATCTGACATGATCTAAATGTTCTTGTTACGATAGTTTTCTTAGAGATTTCGATCCACGCTTTTCCCTATGGCGTTTACATCTGCTTGGAAGATGGTGGTGGACTAACCCATCCGTATGGAAAGTGTGGTTTTATGCACAAAGATTTCTGTAGATCCTTTCTCATTTTTGAACTCAATAGAAACAGGATGACTCCTTGAGAGTGTCCACAATTCCCCATATCAACTCCAGCCACAGGTTCACACGAGTAATGTTATCAAAATGGCCACTTCAGCGCAAACTGACTAGACTGCCAGCGGTCGCTATTTCTACCTACCTACCTACAGCACTCCGAGTTGGATTTTCCTGACAGTATGTCGTTGTTTCGGCTTTATTCGATATATCTGTAGCAGTACATTGTCAACAACGAAGTAAGGTTGTGGTTGGATTCAATTGTGGCCTTCCGGAACTACTCGTAGTTGCCACTCTACCTCACGTCAAGTCAAAGTAAAGTAAAGTACGTTGTTACTATAACAAGCTTACATTCGACTGCAATCAACCCCTTTGAATTTTTTTCTTAGCTATTCACAGATTCTATACAAAACTCTTTAAGAAACTCAAACAGCCCACATCTCAAATCTGACACTTTGTCTTAAAAGGTAAAAACTCTATATCAAACAATACCAACATCTTTCAAAAAAAAAGAATCCCCTAAATTATATCTGCCACCCATGTTGCGAAAACACTCTCCTGCTTCCTCAACAAAACGCAATAAAATACAATCGAATTAAATTTTAATTGTTTGCAATCATCGTTTTATTGCCAAAAAGGCAACTTCACCCTCAGTTCGTTTCTCAAGTGTCTGATGCGAGCCCAAAAGAAGACACACATCACTCCTTAAAAACGATGATTCGCAATGAATGATGGGGTCGAAAAAATCAAAACGCTTCGCAGGCCATCCACTCAACCGGAAACTTATCCACATACAAGTGCAATATTTGTATTTACCTCCAACTATTCAATCTGTGGTCTGATGTTGAACCCACAAAAAGGATAATACTTTTATTGACGAACAAAATAGGTACACATATCCTTTTCAATTGCTACTGGCCAAATTGTATTTATTGTAAGACCTATTATTCGCCATCGACCCCACTTGAGAGAGATGAGATCCTCAATCGTACCAGAGAATTTCCATCACAACATTTTTCAGTCAAACGACCTCAGAAATGATAAAGGTCGAAAATTCTCATGCCCCAGGATCATTGAGATGCGAGTACACCCGGGGGTGATTTTTATTAAATAAATAAATATGTTTTTATGAGGACGAGATATCAGTCCATGTTTCAAAGAGATCTATCTCTGCAACAGAGAAAAGGATTCCTTCCCATAGTCAAACAACAAACAAAGATGAATGATATGGCATATCCTTTTTGGTGGCACTTATGAAACTCTCATGTATGCAAGCACGACTTAATCAGTAATTGGAATTATTATTTTGAACGGTTAGTCGCTTGATTAATTTTATCTTTGAAAACATTTTCCATATCGATCTTCGATGATTTTGTATTTGTTAAAAGGACACATGTTTATGATCCCAATGAGTTCTTTAATTTTTTTTTCTCTCTCCCCAAATCCAACTTAGATGATGATTCCTTCTGCAACAATTGAAATGAAAACGAAATCATTTGGTTGTATTCGTCAGTGTGATGATTGGTTTACCCATTGAGAATCCTTGAAGCGAAAAAGTGTCAAAACAAGATTTCTATTTTGATGTCCTTATACGGATTTCATCATGGGTTAAATGAATTATTTTGCGGCACAAAAATACAAAATTAAAAATGAAGTGTATGTCCTCAAAATTGAATTCAGTGTTATTTTTTTTATCCGTCAACACGGTGAACGTTACTTGGTGTAATTATATTCACAGTGGGTAAAAAATTCACCGTTTGCAAGGGTATCTCTTTGTGTGTCATCGTTCTGACATCATTTAAATACCTACGCTGCCTAAGAGGGATTGCACGAAAAATTATTGTTGAAATAATTGATTCGTTTTTTAATTCAATGTTAAATGTCCTTATGGGTTGCACATTCTTGCTTTAAACGTGAAGGGTTTATAGCCATTTTTTTAGCAAAATTTGTTTGACTGTCGGTTTTCCCGAAAACAGCTCTTATTATATCCTGAAATCTGTACAGGCAACAAACATTTATTAACAGTGATGTAGCCAGTAAATATAAATATCAATGAACTCATCGCATGAATATTAGCTGGTTATCTCTCACGCTTCATAAGAAGCTCCAAACTCTAGAGCAAAACCTAAAGGTTCATATGCCACCACAATAGCACAACTCGGGCTTGAGTGTGTCAGGTGCTAGGTTGACAGCGACTTCATACAAGTTTGAATTACATAATATATTAAAATTTTGAATTTTCTTTTTATTTAAAAAAAAAATTCAATTTTTTTTATTTAATCTAAAAATGGAGTTACCAACCAAAAAATTTTAAAAATAATTTTCTAAAATCTTCTATCTAAAAATTCGATAAATCAAAGAACTACATGAAACATTCAGACGGTGTTCAGGAGATGAGGATTATTAGCTCTGTTTCATCATCATCATCGGCTCGACAACCGGCTTCCGGTCCTGGCCTCTTTCAACAAGTCTCTCCACCTATCCCGGTCTCTAGCTGACGCCATCCAGTTGCGCTCCAACTGGATTAGCTCTGTTTCCTATCAGTTTTAACGCTCTGATCTGAATTCTATCCAATAAGTGGAGAGAAGTTTGTGCAGCACCTGCCCGAAGATGTGAGTTATACTCGAGTTTTAGACGTATAAACGCCTTATAAATGTTAGACAGATCAGAAGGGGTGAAGATTTTACTACACCGATAAGGTAATCCTAGGCAATTAGCAACGGAAGAGGGAGAGGATGGGTCACGCTTTTTTAGGAAGAGGATGAACGGTTTTCCATCTTTAGAAGAAGATTCTAGAATAGCAGGAGCTATGAATAAACTAACGCAATGGTTTTGCAATAAAGAACACTTATTCAGAAGAATGGAAGGTTTGTTTGTATCAAGATCTCGAAGATGGAAGAATTTGAACCTCATCTTCTATGTACATACGCTGCTCTTCTCTATTCCATATACGTAGGCACCATCTAGGAGGGTTTTTCTTCGAGAAACCTATAGTGATCTAATCAATATAGATATTTGCAGTCTCTCTCGCTTCGCTTCGTAAGGAGCTCCAAATTGTTCAACGAGTAGGGAGAAAATCTCTAGATTCATGGGGGAGATCTTTCAGTACTCTAGCAATTGTACGAGTGCGAAAGAAGATTTATCGCATAAAATCGCTCACGCTCTCAAGAACAGGAGGAGTCATGACACTTTCTGGCAGCTTCTACATAACAGCAAACAGTGCTTCACGCAAATTAAATTTATTTTTCTTGTTAGCTGACAAAAGGAATGTCATTAAAGACGAGTCTATAGGAACCGAAGACGAAGTGCTTTTTCGTATATTTTCATTAAATGACTTAAAATTTTGTCCACCTTTTTCTCTAATATTCTTCTTATTTACGGTCATCTTAACGATAACAGCGCCACTGTTCATATTTGTCATCCACTTAAGGCCACTTACATTATGTCTTTATAAGACCCTGTTTAGATTGCGAATTTTCATTACGCCATCCATGACGATGTTTTCATCGATGAGATTTATAAGTTAGCTCTGTACTAGAGATGCCGCGAATAGTGACTCGGCCGAATACCGAATATTCGGCCAACGAAACGATGTGTTGTGTATCTATTTTCTATACAGAATGAACCTTAGTTTTACGTGGATTCCTACCAGTTAAAGGTTTTACCCCACGGGTGGCCTACCAACATTGGAGCCAGATTTAGTCCTAGCCATTAACCCCTCCGGTGGAGCCTCGCAACGTCATCAAATCCCCCCTAGGCGATTGCGGAAAAGAGGACATGGCCTAATTCCTACTCAGCTTCTGGGTTAATGGATATGAATCAGTCACTTCCAGATAGGTTACTGCAAAACCCTGGGCCTAGCAACCCTAGGATACACATATAACTAGAGAAAGTAAGTTGAGGGCGTTCAACGAACATCTCATGCGTATCCTAGTCTTTAGATCCCCTTTTACGGTTCACACGGGTGACGCCCCGGTCTTTAGCCACCAGTTGGTGAGCAAGGAGAGACGCTTCTGTCTTTTGATCTCCTTACGGTTCACACGGGTGACGCCCCGGTCTTTGTTCCGAAGAACTCTGGATGACGCTCCACTTCACGCTATTAACGAAGGACGCCAGGTACAAGTACCCGGAACCCCAAACCCTTTCTGACACCTCTTGACAACCTTCTGACTCCTCTTTCAACCAGACCAGGCCCAGACCAGCCGAGGAACTTCCCACATCCGACACATCCAACCACCAGACCCACCATCAAAAGTCACTTACCACACGATCGCTTGGGAATTACGCATGGTACACACGGGAGACATGCCACCAAGCCTCATGTATATAGTAAGCAACCTTCAACAACAGTCCAGCAATCAGACATGCAAGACCTCTCTGACACATCCAGCCACCAGACCCACCATCAAAAGTCACTCACCACACGATCGCTTGGGAATTACGCATGGTACACACGGGAGACATGCCACCAAGCCTCATGTATATAGTGAGCAACCTTCAACAGTAGTCCAGCAATCAGACATGCCAGACCCCTCTGACACCTCTTGAACCCTCAGACAGATATGACATTACTGCCACATCTGCCACTTCTGACACCTCTGACATCCTTCTCAACCTTTACATCCTTAACACCCCAGACATCCTTCCAGAAAAACTTTCAAATCCCCATCCGCGAACGGACAGGGACGCTACTAATTTAACTGCCTTAGGTGAGACTTAGGACCCCCAACTGCATGCCCAGTCAAGAATCCACAGTCCCACCCCAACTACCATCAAGATCAATCAAAAGGTTCTCATTGGTCTCGTGCCCCAATGAGAACCATGCCAATTTTACTCAAATCCAACACACACACCCTTTTTTTGGTAGGACTTTCAGACCCCCAGCCACCTAAGCAGCCAGAGACCCTACGGTCCCACCCAACCTTACCAACCAAGATCAATACTACGGGATGCATTAAATTTCCGGCTTAGGCAAGGCATGTCACCAGAAACCTAACCATCCCATATCGTCTCAATCCTCACTGTCCCTGAAATCCCTGCTGGGTTTTCTTAGTTACCTAGTCCACCTGCTGATGCTTCACAGCAGGAGGATAGGCGTAAGCCCCCCATCACGACAAGGTGAAACCCGTCGAGGGGGCTATTTCCTATACGTGACTTTTGATTAAGCACAACAGTTTCTGGGAATGTTTTGAGGAAGTTGCTATAGACAAAATGATAAAGATGTTGAAAAAAACTGCCATTGCAAACAAAATAGATTTTTTTTAAGAACTTTTCGCCAAGGTTGGATGGCAGATCCTTACAAGTGGTGGTCAGCAAATACAAAACTGTTTCCCAATTTGACAACATTTGCTGAAATCTAGCTCTCGTCTCCTGGTACAAGTGTATTAGTGAGAGGTTATTTGCAGAAGCTGTAATCGATTTCGAATATAGACGTTGCATAAAACGTATGCTACTAACGAATGCTGAAAAAGCTATATTTATTCACCACAACTTACCATTAGATTTTAAATACTAAAATAAAAATTTTTAATACAAATACAACATTTTTTGTAAGATAATAAATCTTTTTATCTTCGGTATTCGTGAAAAGATTCCACCTAACCAAAATCTATCAATGTGTCAGTTTCCATAAGTATTTCCCAATTCATCAAGAAAAATTATGTATTTATGTAATTATGTAGTTTAGAATTTTCAGTTGTCAAAAATTTTAATGCAATTAATCATGAAAGTTACATAAGCTATTAAGTCAAAAAAAAAAATTTGTGTGCAGTTTCAAGTACTGCTTTTAAACGAAGCAATATTACCTTGCGATTTTTAAGCCCGTTGGAGAGAGACGTGTGTGGTGGCGGGGTTACACAAGGGAGAAGATGACTCCAAAAGAGAAACTAAGATTAAAAATCGCTTTCGTGTAAAGGCAACCCAAAACAGAAACAGTGTTGAGGCCCTTCGTTCTGATGGATAGACACAGTAATCGTGTTTAAATATATTTTTTTATTTTCTTGTTATAAACAGATTCTTTCTTTTTTTATTTAATTTCAATTCAACTTTGAATCGATCGTTGAACTCATGGATCGAAATCTAATCCAAATCGATCCCTAAATAATGGGAAATAATGGCGCTGTACACGAATAAAAGAAACTTCAAAACAATTCTTCTCTTTAATTATAATTATGTGAATTATAATTGTAGAATACGGGGAATAGATGTGTTGAGCAGGGCTGTCGAAGTACTGCAATTGCAGTATTTGTATTGCTTTCGGAAACTTGGTCTTGCTTTTTTCTTGTGAACTCTACATGTAGGAATCTGTTTCACTTTTCAAATTGTAGTTTAATCCCAACGATGGAATTTATTACATTTCTTAATAAAAAAGTGGAGTGTTTTTCCACTTATACTAAAACTAAAAAAAAGAAGTGTTTTCATTTCATATTTGATAATTTCGTTTGACAGCTCATTTCATTTTGATTTTTGTCAGGGTTTTAATAACTCGGTTTTATTGTTTTCTCCTTCTGTCTGTTCTTTATTACAATGAATTAAGACATTTTCAACAATTGTTTCCAATTTGAATAACCGCCTTCAGATATCTAGGTATTCAAAGCCGTCTGTACAGCTTTGCATTGTTGTAGTCCGTCGTAAAAAACATCTGGTATATGGCAATTTTGGAATAGGTTTACACCATCTTGAACAAGGAATGCATTTTGGCTTTGTTCGCAAACAATGCATCTGATTTCATACAAAATTTTGTTGAAATTAACTTCTTTTGAAATGTGAATTTTTTTCGGAAATGAGATAATTTGGTATTTAATTTTGAAATTTAGTTTGAGACTTTTTTTGCTAATTTTGATAGAAGCAAATGTATGTATTTTTGAAAATTGTTCAAAAAATGTTGCGATTTTTTAAAGTGTTAGCAAACACCTAGTGAAATAGATTTTTAAGATAATATTAGCAATCTGGCAAACGCCAGCCGGTACAGTTGGAGATGTCCTCAACAAAGAAGAAAAAGACGAGAACGGGTTGTTGTTGAATAGCGAAAAAACCGATCGGTCGAGTTCTTGTCGTTCTTGAGTAAAGGTTTTTATTTGATTAAAGTCGATTCATTCAAGTAATAATTTAAAATACTTTTCATTCAATTTATAATTATTTACTATAAATTCTTTGTTTAATGTAATTAATTATTCGTTTTCAAAGAAGTTCGTGTTTTGCATTTTTGAACACAGTTATTCGTTACCGAGACTTATTTCTTGGAATCAGGAATAGGGCTGAGTTGGCGACCTAAATATCTTTTTAACAATAAGTTTCACATTTCCGAAAAATATTTTTAATCCCGAAGTGGTAAAAACTGGTATGCCCAAGATATTTTCTTGGCTAAAAGTAACTTATTGTTAGGCCTGCTATGCGTGTCCAAGGGATTTCAACTCCTTTTTGGGTTCTCTGTTCCTCTTATGCAATACCGTTGCTCCACTTAGGTTATGTTCAGTCTTCAGGTCAAATGTGTCTGTTCAGTGTTCAGGATACAATAGAAATTACTCAAATTATATGCAGAATCTAAAAAACGCCTTTCAGCTTAATCAATAAGAATTTTAATCTTGTTTTGGCAGTTCTTGGTGTAGGCTATCCATATTAAATTTGTGTTAAAAAGTTCATTAACTGGACTTAACATAAGCTGCGTATTAACCAGATCAACTGATGCGTCTAAGTAATACCCCTGGGATTAAATGCCAAAATGAGGGTATTCAAAGCTAATTTGGACTAATAATTCATAAAGTTCAATTAAATAAATACTAAGTGTTCTGCTTGGCTGATTTTCAAATAGATTACGAAGGTACCTATCTTTTCTATTTTTTTTTATTATAAAATATATTTTTATTTATATTTAGTAATGCATAAAATGAAAATATACTTGTTTTACTACCATACTGCTGTGTACCAGTGGCGTGGCGTCCATATAACCCGATTCCTATCGGGTTACCTTTTAAATTTTCTTCTAAACAACAATATTTACTAAATAACAAACGACCTTGCTGCACAAGAATGTTTACTAAATAACGACCAACATAAAACCCACTTCATATACTAAATACGTATCTATTCATTAACCTCCACAAGCTGCACACTCCACCAACTCAATTGAACTTTATTCTCATTTTTCATTCAAATACCCACAACACTGTCACCAGCACCACACAAGTTATTATCAGGGAGTAATTTCTTCCACACTTTCTGCCCACAACCACAAGCCAAAGCAAAAGTAACCCGAAATATCTCGGGTTAAGATCTCTTGCTGGATAGATGATAGAACAATGTTAGTTTTCTTTCTCTGTTTTACTTATGGTTTTTCTGAGTTTGGGTCGACTCTGTCTAACGCCCGCTGTCTTATGCAAAGAAATAAGACGCTTTTCTTCGACTTATTTTTTGGTGAATGTTGTGTTGTGAGGTGAGTATACCCAATTCCAAAACCAAGTCACTTGGTGAATGGTGGGTTGCGCAGATAGAGCAAAAAAAATGGTGCGCAAGAAATTTAACTAGTAAAGAACTGAAGACTGAAGCTGAAGGAGGTTATTTGTATTTGTTAAATTTTGTTTTATTTATTTATTTTAATTACAATGTAAGATCGTAAAGATAATTAAAGAGGAAAGCATTAACAGTAAACCCATCAGCCTGAATTTTGTTTTATACTTCTTCTGCACTTCTCTGCTTATGCAAAAAATAACTCGCTCTTCACCGACTTATTTGCTGAATTGTGTGAGTTTTTTCTACCCCTGTACTTTCTTGAATTAATTGAGTAGGTCATTCATTCATTCATACATATCTAATGAGTTCTCAGTGAGCAGACTGAGAAGACAGGCTTTCCGATTTAGCACTTATTTCCACAGAAAAGCGACTTTTTCAAAAATAAGGAATAGACCTGACTTCTATGAAAGAGTTTTAACAGATTTTATAAAAAAAAGATCGTAGAATAGCTTTAGAATATATGTAAATAAGAGAAGTTTTTTAAGTAACACTTTTCATAGTTTCTTATTTGTTTAGAAACGCTTTTGCTATTTTTTTCAATAACACACATTATTATATTTATTGTAGCCAAAAATATTACATTTCTTATACTTAAACCTATATGGCACAATTTACAGAGATTGGTAACATACATACATACATAAATCATCTATTTGTAAACTTTTGTACATAACTATTTATTCTTAATTGATATTTTTTATATCATGATATTGAATTACTTGAAAAATTTAATTGATTTATTTGCGTATTTATCTCATACTTAAATATACTTTTGTTTTGAAGTTCCTTATTTTTAATTTTTTTTATAACATTAGATACCTTAAATTTTTCTTAATGTACATGCAATGCTTTTGCATTTGCCAGAAACCGTTTCTTTCGAAGCCAATTTTATTATGCTTTAAGATTATTTATAATTTATAAATTAATGAATTGCTTCGCTTGTTTGTTTTGGAAATCAGAACTGCAATACCTTTTTTAATTTAGGATACACATCGATATTAGAATTAATTATCGTTTTCAGGTATATAGTCTAAGCTTCGACTTACCATTTGAAATTTTTCACGCCACGCCACTGCTGTGTACTGCTTTTTTTCTCGGAGTACTGCTTTTTCAAAAGATGAAACGACAGCCCTGGTGTTGATGTATTTGCTTTGCTTTTTACCTTAAGGCTAGCCGCGCACTAGCAATTTTTAGTTGCGAAACTGCTTGGTTCGAGAAACTAAAAAATTTGTGTTTTGACACAAACTAAACGATTGCCTAAAATAAGTTCGCCATTTTATTGAACATATAATTATCTGCAAATTCACGGACATTCAACCAAGCAGTTCATCTGTTTTCTATAAGTAACCAAACAGTTTCGCAACTAAAAATTGCTAGTGCGCGGCTAGTCTAAGAGCGCGTGTGGAGTTCCAGTAGATGTGTTCCACACTAGGAATTTATAATTCGTAATGAATTTTGTAATTAATACCGAATTAAATACTCAATAAATGTTTTTCGTTCGTTTTTTTTTACTTAACATTCAACGCAAATATCTGTGATCACTTGATCAGTAAGAGTATAGCATACCTTTATTTATTCCATAAATGCGTTTCCACATTGTCTTTTTACACCCTTCAGCTCAATCTACCATTATTAATAGGGTTCGGATTTCCATGCAAATGCATATTTTTTTAGGAACACCTTGGAAGCAAGGCAACTAATTATGTATACGAATCAAGAAATTTCCTTTAAAATGGCATTTAACCGTTAGTGCATATTTTTGCATATTTTACTATAAATGCATATTTTGCATTTTTTTGTGCATATTTTACTATAAATGCATATTTTTTATAATAAATTTATATTTTTAGAGAGCATTATATAAACAAAGGTGCATAAATGAGCTTGAGTAGATTGTGCCAGCAAAACATTGAAATGAAAAAAAAAATTAAGTCTGTGTGTTTGAAACTGTACAAATGAGATTGAAATTTAAGCGATCATCTATCAAAAATGAAAGTGTGTGGGTATAATGTGGTAAAGCTTAAAGCGCGAAACAGATTGAACCAGCACCAGCAACAGCGGAAGCCATTGTTTTTGAACCAATGACGCAATGAATTAGTACGATGCTAAAACTTTTTTAGTATGATACTAGGTTAAAACAACGAATTTGCAAATTTAGAAATATAGGATCATACTTTCTCTACCCTTTTATTAAAGTTAAAATCATCGAATACCTACTTTATTTTTTTAGTATCGTGCTAGCTTCATATGACTCTTTGACATTTGCAAACATCAAAAAAGGTTCGTGTACTTACTTTTTTACACGAAATGTCATTGTTTTAGATGTGTTCAGAAGCAATTTATTAAGAAATTTTTTTTAGTACGATACTAGTTAGCAAATTGTTAAGTAGTATCATACTAATACCTTAATAATAGGCTGTTTAAAATTTTGTGCCAATGTATTTTAATCGCTCAACACAAAATAGACCAGCAACGTCAACAGCGTCGTTTGGTCAAAATCCAAAATTTGCTGTTGCTGGTTACAATAACACAAAATGCAACAACGATAAGACGTATAAATGTCAAAAAAATTACAACACGATGCTAGTTTAATGTGTTTGAAAAGTATTTGCTGGCCAGCGTGCTGTTTGCTGTTGGCGGTGCTGGTTTCATCTGTTTCGCGCATAAAGCTTAACACGTTTTAATTAGAATACCCAACTGTTTTCGGTTGCGACTACACATAAACCACTACATATGTATAAACTGAAAAATGTTGACTGATCCACTCATGCTTAGTTTTTGAGTCTTATTTTTAACTCATTTTAAAAGATGAAGAAAATGTATTTTTATATTGAATAGAAATTAAGTTGAATTGGTTTTAAGTGCATATTTTAAATGCATATTTTGCATTTTTAAACGCATATTTTAAGCGCATATTTTCAGATTTTAAGTGCATGAGAATCCGAAGCCTAATTATTAATAAGATTCTCTCTTACCTATACGCTATACCTATACCTCTATACCTATCCCTATACCTGTTTGAAAGTACGATACGTGGAGAAAGATTAGTTTTAGGCATAACCTTTACAAAATCAATGAAAAATATATGGTGTACTCATAAAAAAATAAAATTAAAAGTACATAGATTAAGCAAAAAAAAGTGTCGTGCGTACATTACTTAAATTTGTAAATTTTTTCAATCGTGATTTTAAATATTTTTTTTTGCTTTATTAAGGATTGAGTTTGAGGATTGCAGATTGCAGTCATAAAAATTTTACCAAAAATAAAAACCCGGGCAACGCCGAGTAGTATCGGCTAGTTTATAAACGTGGAGCTAAAAACGGAATTTACTTCAAAGGGATCGTTAGATTCATTTTGTTTTATTTTGTCTCCGAATTGCGTTAAGATTAAAATAAATTAAATAATATACAAATAAAATACAAAAAAATTTTGCACTATTGTTTATTTAAATTTTTAATTTTCAAAAATTTTCACAACTTTCTTATTTATTATCTAATTGTTTTTGCGAGGCGTTTCGGAGTTTACCTCCATCATCGGATTGTTAAAGAGATATTTTTTGAAGAAGGGGTTTCTGGAGATTTTCGATTTAGTTTAAGAAACGAAAACACAACAGCTACACCAAAAACTTTATTCTTCCACGAATTGGAAATTCAGGTTTCTGCATTCTTTGTGAATTAAATGTAGTGTTGACAATGACAATGTAATGCGCTACCATTTTCCGAAAACAACCCGCAGAGTCATTTGATATTTCCCTTTCAAAAATGACCACAAACAATCGCACCAAATTATTGTCAATAAAATTACAATTATATATCAACGAACATTCTTATGAGCAGGCATCACTCTATAGTAATTCTGATCATTGCTTCCATTGTCGATAATTGAGTTTAGTAATTGATCTTATATCCAGACCGGAAGGGCGTTTCCATCATTATTAATTGAAACACATCACTTTAGAGTAGAAAATAAAATCCGAAAATTACTTCGGAAGTTGTAATTTGATCCTGATGAGGTTCGCAACAGCAATCACAAAAGCAACGCATTACAATCCAAGACACAATCAAATTGGGAGTTGATGCGTGCATCGCTATGAATTGAAAAGCCTATCGGTACATAGCGTCAATCCTTACACCTGGGCTCTGTACCAAAAATGTTCGAGTCATTAATTTTTAAATTTCCATTTGCAGAATAATGAAAACCTCAAGTCATCCGTGTATCTAAAAATAAAAAATTCATTTTGCTCAGGTGCAAGGATATGTGCATATGCATATGCACATTGCACACCCATACCATAAGGACGAAATGCAAACACTTGACACAAGCGATTGAATTATTTTGAACTCTTAATTTTTTGAATGGAAAACCGGTGCCACATCCAGCTCCGCAAATCCATTTGTCATTCAGTATTAATCGGCTTCGAGGTAGCAAGACGCAAAAGGTACCAGCACCACCACCACCAGATTACTCATACACAGTGTCGTCGAACCATTAAAAGGATCCAAATCAATTTGTTAAGTACGCTACGGCAGAGAACACAACAAATCACATGCATGTATGTAGATTGTAGATATATCCTTGAAAGACCTGTGCTCACAAATCGGTGCAAAAACTATTCAATGCTAGAAATCTCCAGTTCCAGTGGCAAGAGGCAACAGCAGGAGCAATAAAAAAATCTGGCAAATCGTAAGCTTTCCAGCACAGAATCGAATCCGAATAAATCTTTTTAGAGGTCCTTGCTTCTTTTTTTTTCGTTGTATTTTCTTTGTTTTGATTTTTAGCATCCTCGGGCTGCTCCTCGTTCATAGTTGTTTCCAAGTGTGGTGTGGGTGAGAAAAATTAATCTCTCGCAATCAGTTTTGATCCGAGGGATATTGTTTAGCTTTTCGATGTGTGATGGTTTGGGTTGAGTTTATAGAAGGGACAAATCCCCTGTTAGAGTCATCGAAGTTATGATTGATGTATTTCATTTGTTTAGGGCTGATGACTTTGCCAACCTGGTTAGATTGTTTTTCTAACTCATTCTCTAGTTTTTTTTTTTTTTCATATTGTTGGTTCTTGCGAAAAAAAAGGCTTGATTTTTGTGATTGGAAAATACTCTGCCTGCTCGATTTGGCAAATCGGTAAATCCTCTTCAACTATAAGTTGTGTTTTCCTATTTCAATTTCTTGTTTTTTGTTTGTGCTAGAACAAGTTCGTTCAGTGCCAGTTTCAATATGATAAATCCACGCGGTCTCTTTGGAAAATGGTATACATACATACAAGTTTAATAGTGAAGACACATTTTATATTAGGCTACAGGCACTACGCCATTGATGGCAAAAAATTAAACTCATTATTTGTCGTCTCAAGAATTGTCTGACCGATTCCTTATTCCTTTACAAAATTGTTAAACTAACTTTAACTTATGTTCTTCAAGCTATTTCATTAAACTGTATACTTTTTCGCAGAAAGGATGAGAACAAGGCACGAAGATCGCAAACTCGCAGCATTGAGTTTTTGAATCCTTGAATTCTACGTGGTTTACCGTTTTCGTAGCAATAGGTCCACTGGTGATCTGATGGTATATCTCACCGAAGAGTGGAACAAATCTTTACATCGTTTTGGAGAAAGTAAGATTACTGCATTTTTGATACTTCAAAAGCATTTGATAGAGTTTGGCATCAAGCTCTCTTATCGAAAATGCGTGCATTTGGTATTGATGAATCTCTTCTTCGTTGGATTAAAAACTTTCTTTTGAACCGCTCAATACAAGTTGTGTTGGACGGATTTAAGTCTGAAGTTCATGAAATAAATGCTGGTGTGCCACAGGGCTCCGTTTTGTCACCGAATCTCTTTCTGATATTCATCAACGATCTTTTGTCTGAAACATCTAATCCATTAAATTGTTTTGCTGACGACAGTACTCTCAGTTTCTCATATTCGTTTCCAGATACACGTCCTTGTCCTTCGGACGTAGATTTCGAACGGCAGCGTATGATAAGCTCATTAAATTCTGATCTTGACAGCATTGTCAAATGGGGAACGAAAAACCGCGTTGAATATAATGCTTCAAAAACTCAATGCAGTCTCCTATCGTTAAAGCGGAATCCAACCCCCATGCCGCTATCAATTAGTAGCACTTGCATTCAGGAAACCGAACAGCTCTCAGTTCTCGGTATGTGTATCACAGACCACCTTGTGTGGAATGACCACATATTCGACGTTGCCAAAAACGCTGCTAAGTGTTTAGGTTTCCTTCGACGATGCAAGAAATTTTTCACCCATATTTGGGTAGGTGCTCCAATAACCCACTTGAGTCTTTTGCATAGAATCCAAAAAAGAGCTTTAAAATTGATAGGTGATAGGACTATAACAGAAACATTTGAATCTCTCGGCCACCGCCGCAATGTTTCTTGTCTTTCAATATATTACCGTTATTTTTTTATAAACATTGTTCTAGTGAAATAGCCAGTTGCATTCCTCCCCTTAAACAATTTAGCCGTAACACTCGCGCTTCGGGGAATGCTCATAAGTTCACCCTTGAGCCCAACTTCGGACGTACTGTTAAATTCAGAGATTCATTCTTTAGCCGCAATACACGAATGTGGAATGCCTTACCCGACTCTATATTACCCTCCCATTGTGATATTCAGACATTCAAAACCAATGTGCATCGTTATCTCCTTTTAAATCCCCTCCCACTTTACTAAACTCTCGCACTGTGATCAATCATTTTAAGGGTAGTCAAAAATCCCTTTAGTGCGCGCAAAATATAAAAAAAAAAAACATTGGAAAAGAGCTTTTTGTCCCTCCATAATGTGGATATGCCATTTTCCAACAGATGGCGCTATAGGAGTATAAAGTTCTTTTTCAGTGTTGCGCGTGGTGTATATAACTTTGTTATCACAGACTATTATCCAGGAGGATCTTTTGGATTTCGTCGATTCTTTTTATATTCTTTTAAAGTTTTCAGTTTGTTGCTTTCTACTGCTTTTTGCTCGATTAAACAGCTTTCTACAGCTTTTTCTGACTTCCACTAACCAGTGGGGCTTCCTTTAAGCCCTTTATGTGTAAGTGGACAGACAATTGCCGAGGATTTATTCAGAGCTGTAGTGAGATTCTTGACTTTTTTCTCAACTTTGTTTATGTTAGAAGTTTAAATAGACTTACATATGTTTATTTATTATACTTTCAAAGTTTTCTATTTTGCCAATTATACAATTATGAAATAGATAAAAATTATTTATTAATTAAATTATTAATTATTAAATTAATTTATCATGAGGGAAGTTGCAGGAATGATTTCGAAATGTTACCCAGAAACGGGGTTAACAGAACGAATCTTTCAACCTTTTCAAATTAGCGATAAATTGAGAACTGCATGATAAAAAGTCTTGTGTCGGTATGGGTGTAGGACGTAGGTAGGTACCTTAACTTAAAAATAATAAAAGCCAAACTTTTAACCCAGATATTCATGTCCTGCCTTCGCAGGTACCCTCTTGTGTCTTGCTTTGTTTAGAAAAGCTTTCTAGGCGAATTCAGACAAATTCTCATCACACTCTCACACAAAAGCAATTCCGACATTGCTTTTGGCTTACATTGAGGTCCTTAATTCTTTATCTTTTATCAAAAGATTAAAATAAAAAAACGAACTCTCTTTCACCTTATTTTTTTTTTTTTTTGAGTTGACTGAAATTTTATTATGGCAAAGGAAAGAATATATTTTCCCAAGCATACAAAACAGTCTTGAAACTGCAAACGAAAATAACGCTACGATGATTAAAAAAGCAAGTAGGTACATGTTCTCTTTTTCTGTAAACAATAAACGCCCTCTATTTCATTGACAAAGGATATAAATTTTTAACTTAAAGCTAGAAAAAAAAAAAAAAAAAACACTTAAAAGTCCTTTTTTCGGAAAACTGTTTTCTTTGAAGCTTTTGTTTCTACGTGTTGTTTGTGGATGTACGTTAAACCATTTGAAAGTCCATAAGTGCTGTAAGGTATTAACACAAAAACTAAACCATTTGGTTCGTCCTAATTGGTCTAACACTGGATGAATTCACATGCGTGTTGTTGGAATTCCTTTCAAAACTCGTCTACTTCAAAAAGTCACCTCAGTGAAATTCCTTTGAATCCGCAACTTTTTCTTTCGTCAACAGGAGCAACAAATTCTATGAATCCTAAATTTCTATTTAATTTGGAAATTTTAAGATTCTAATCAAGTTGTAAGCCGGGAAGGGGTGATGCTTAGGAAACCATTTTAATATTCAATATTGGCATCATCGTGGAGTTGCACGAACTGTTCTCAAATTTGTTTCTTAGAGAAAGGTTTCGTGGATTTGCACTAATTATGCATATTAATTGAGTCTAATGTCTCTTTAATTAAAATTGGAAATTATATTTCGTGCGATTGTCTATGGCAAGCACGATTTTAATTAATTACATTTTCCAACGCAGGTGTTATGTATATTTAGATAGTTATGGCTTAATGTGGAAATTAAATGCTCCACGGGTACATGTTAATATTTTTCCATTGAAATATAATTCATTTTCACTTAAATTTCTTCACGTGGCAATCAATAGCGTTTTGTTCGCTCTAGGTAGGTATATCAAATTTAATTAATTTTGTTTTATATGTTTGGGGACATTCCGTTGTTTGAAGCAAAAAGTTTTAACGTAAAAATAAATAAAAAAGTAATAGTTGTAGTACATAGCTATGCAATGACATTTATCGTCGTTGATATTACAAAAAGTCGTATGTCACGCTTGAACAACGTTGGGAAATATTGAAAACTTATTTCCAAAGTAAGTGCTGTGTAGCCCAAACAGTGCGTATTTTGAAAAGAAATTTTGGCCGAAATGAAGCACCCACCGCGCCTGCTGTACGCAAGTTTGTGCAAAAAGTGTTCGCGAGACTGGTATGATAGTGGGCAATACTCATGGTCTCAGTCGTCGTACGGTTTGCACAGACGAGAATGTGGTTGCTGTAACCGAGAGTATGACACTCAATTCTGCACAAATATCTCGGATTATTTTCAAGGTCATTTAAGGTATTTCAAGGTCCAATTGACTCAGCAATTGAAGGCGCACGATCGTCTGCCTAATTATCGCTTTAGTTCGGTCTTTAGAGCAGCTTTTCTGACTAGGCGGAAGGATGGCGCCCCATGCCACATCCGATCTTTTGCGCACCAAATTCCCAAATCGTGCACTCAGAGAAAAATACTGTGTAAAATTACCTTAAACGCCTTAGGTAAATATTTTTGTATGGAATTTGTTAGACAGACAATATTTTACCTGAGAACTAAGACGATTTACGCACTGTTTAGGTAATGCGATTTAGGTTAGATTACCTACTTTTCTGATGTCAACGTTCTCTTCTCACTCGCACGTGAGTTAACATAAATCGTAAAGAAGCGTCTATAATCCCATAGAAAGAATAAAGATGTTACTAGAAGTGTAAGTGTCTCGTCAGCGGCAGCCATACATAAACAAGCGAAGTATTTGAGGGTTACCATATCTTAAAAAATTATGATCTCGATAAAATAACTTGGCTGTAGCACTTGACTGACTTAAAATGTATTAGGTTGTATGTTCAAGTTTTCGTTTCGCATTGTGGTGATTGCATAGAAAGTATTTTATTATAAAATATATTGTGTAACTTTTTTCAATTTATATACTAAATACATTAACATTTTGGAGACTTTATTGCTACTTACTACCTTTTCGTTCACAATTGATAAAAAAATGTATTTATTATGTTGTATTACACGAGTAGTAATTTTTTTGTGACGAGAGTAATAGTAGAAAATTACAGAAAAGATGAGATTTTATTACTATTGTAAAATCAGCATAAGCTTCTCAGTGTGTAATTTGGAATATTTTGTATTAAATTAGATCTTTCCGGCTTCCTATCAACTGTCACACGCAAATGACCCATGACCTAAATAAAAACAAAACAGATTTAAAAGTTAATTTGAATTTTATTTGCTTACGAAAAAATATATGGTAACCCTTTTTCCGATAAAAGTTATAAATAAAATAATTAAAATATGCATTATTTTGAAGGCGCTTTGTGTTTTTTTAACGTAAAATGTTAAAATTAGTAGATACAATTTCAACCGCACTTATATTTCGGTCCCCATATGTGCAAAATAGTAAATATGCATGGCCATTATAATAAAATAATTGATAGACTTACAAAATAAATACTATCAGCCTATCAGTTTTGTTGGCATAGCAAATCATGTATACACATAAACTTAAAAAGTATTTTGTTTCTTTCTTTATTAAGCATACAAATATTCTGTTCTCTTTTTATCACCTCTCATTGAAAGAGAAACTAGGTAAAAATTATCTTATTCCTGCTAGATTTACCTTATCTGAAAGCTTCATTTAGCCAAAGAACTATGGTAAATTTACCTAGTTGTCAAGCTTTATTCAAAAAAGGTTTAAGATAAAACTCCATAGATAAACTTGCATAAATTTACCTACTTTAGACAGTTCCTAACAAATTTGTTTTGCCTTAGCAATTTAAGGTATGTTATCTTAGAACTTAACAAGTTCAAAATTGCCCTAGGAGTAACTTAGTTTATACCCCGATTTAGGTTAATTTTACACAGGTTTTTCTTTGGGTGTGTTATCAGCCATTTTGGCGATGTAAATTGGCCGCCTCGGAGCTGCGATTTGACCCAATTTGGGCCTCTTTATGTGGAGAGCCGTAAAGAACACATGTTATGCCAACAATCTGGAAACGATTTAAGCACTTAAGGGCCAATATCATTCAAGCAGTCCGTGAGCTACAGCCCGAAACCATCAACAAGTTCTTGAAAAATAGTAGTGAAAGAATGCGCTTCTGCGAAGCCAGCCGAGGCAGCCACTTCAACCATAATAAATGGGAATGTTTGCTCTTACTAAAACCTAATACATGGAAACAATTTAATTTTGTTCATTTTATTGCATTCTTAAAAAGAAACTTGTATTTGCTCTACTCTTTAAAACGATTAGCAATTTCTATTGAACATTTATATACCTACAATTTGTGTTAACTTATGCAACTAAAAAAATAAATTGAAAAAATATAAATCTTATAGCACAATAAGGGGACTAGCCTTATACATTGGGTTAATTTTAAAAGAATTTAAATATGTACATATTTTAAATGTCAACTTACGAGGGCGCATACGCACAGTGCTTCGATTGCATGGTGGTAGTGGACAAAAATCTGTTTTTCAAAAGTAAGGTAACTGTGCACAAAAATTGGTTGGTAAATGCAATAATTAAAGAATTTTATTCAATTTGAGGAATTTTCACGCCTTTTGCCACGCCCACTGCTGACGAAAAATTGGTTAAAGGGAAACTTCCGTACGATAGTGAATTCAAGTATTAATATTTTGGTTAGTTAAGAATTTATAAATTAAAAAAAGGGTGAAGTACGCCCACTTCCACGCCCATTAATTTGAACCGACATCAACCCACTGCCACGCCCACAATTTTATTATTATTAGTTAGAAGCCAAACATTTCTAAAAATGTATGATTTGTACGTTATACAAAAGTTGTAATATTTTAAAGGTTAGTAGGAATGTATACATGTTCTCAACGCACAAAAACCACTGAATATATCGACATAAAAGATTTTGCAAAACAGAATGAATATTTTTATTGTTGACAAAAATAGTTATTCATAAAAAAGTAATAACAAAAGGAAAAACTGAAAAAAACTGAAAAATAAACAATTACGAAAAAACAATTTGATATATGGCCTGACATCGCTTTGGTCAGCTTTTAAAGGTCTTAAATCTGTCTGAAATTCGAAATAAAAGGATCAGACTTTAAAAGTAATATTGTCAAGAGGTCTTCGTTTGTATTAATCCAGGATGATTTTCTTGTGTAAGAAAGGTTATTTTTCCGTAATTCTTTATGACTTGCCTCTAGTGCTTCTTCAGACAGTTCTCTCAAAGGTATTTCAAAAGATGAAATTGGATAGAAAATCCTGAAACTAAGACTCTTAATGCGATTGCAAATTTATGTATGACTTCTTCATCAAGTCTTATTATTTCTACAGTTATTTTCGAATTCTGAAAAAAAAACTTCTTGCCATGATTCCAAAGTTTGTTAACCCAAATCCCAAGGTTAGCAAGAAGTAGCAAGAAAAGTAAACATTTTCTCAAAGCGTAATAACAACAGAACATAATGACATAAAATATTTTGCTACAGCTTGCTAATATTTTTTTAGAAGCTTAACTTTATACAATTTGTAAGCCTCAAAAAAGAGTATTTTTCAAAAAATCACAAAAATTCAAATTTATAAGGAAAATTCGAAACAAAAACTCATAACTGCGGTCGAAGAATCCATTATTAATATTCCAACAAAAAAATTTATGCAGCCAACATATTTTTCTTAAGCTAATTCGCCAAAAATTGCAACTTTCAATTACATTACAGCTTAAAGTATATCAATTGCTCACAAAATTCCCGCTAATCCAGGAAGAAGAAAAAAACAAAAACAAACCAAAATTAAATTTAAGTAGTTCAAGATGTTCTAAAATATGTTTATAGGGTATAAACATAGCATTTGCATTTTTATTTTTGTCCACTGGTCGACACACTGTGGGTCGGCCCGATAAGTACTTAGCCTCACCGCCCGATGGTGCCAGTATCGCAAGAGAGATCTACATACATTCTCTTCTTCTTTTGTCCAGTGGGGGTTTAGATTTGGTCAAATCGAAGTCCGTTGTAGAGTCTTAGCATCCTCTCGAAGATTTGGAATTACTCCACCGCTGCCTTTGAGATCGTGAGCAAGACTGGGAGTTCATGAGTACCTTCGTGTGTTGGCTAAGTCCTGATCTTCTCCTCATCAAAGTGCGAAGTCGATGGAATGCCCCGTTGGCTTTTCTGATTACACTTTTTGAGTGCTGGTTGAACCGTAGCATCTCGTTGAAATTGATACCCAGGTATCTGTTGTTCCTTTTAGCTGCAATGGTAAGCAGCAGGTTTTCACAGCTGGTTGGAATAAGTTGGTCTGTGTCATCAGGCCAAAGGCACTCTCATCGTCTAAGAAGGCACATATGGCTATTTCTTTAGCATCTAAGTACTCAGGGCGGTCTCTGTTCTTCGGTCTTTCCGTCCTGATAGCATCCTGGTGGTGATTAAGATTCATCTTAATAATTACTTCCCATCTTACCTTCTTTAAAAATTTTAGTAAAAGAATATATTAAAATTATTGGGCTGAATGACTAAAAGTATTGTATCATTTTTCCCAATATTTCGAATAAAGATGACTTTAAGCTCTTCTTTATAGAATTGGTACATACCCAAGGGTAATACTACTACTACCACTACGTATACTAATAAGACAATATTTTAACATACCCCACAGAATTTTTAAAGAGATGGTTTTAAGAACTCGTTAAAAAAGTAAAACCCTCACCCCTTTGGTTCTTACAACTCACAAAAAGTTTATAAACTTGAATATAAATGAAAACATAAAAATGATTAGGTCTATCACGACATATGTCTCTTCCATCTCCACGCATAGCCGTTTAACATTATCTCAGAAATAATTGCTTAATATTCATCCTTCGATTCAGAATAAAAAATTAAACAATAACAACAACACTCAATTCAATTTAAATTCTTTAAAACCAAATGACAAATTCGTTACTTTATCCAAATGACACGCACGTGCTCATAACCAGCAAAACAGATCGAATCAGTAAAACTCATCCTACACGCCTTCGTCATCATTTAATCCCAAACCAAGAAGATTACTGTCACCAAAACATATTTCTCTGTTCTCAATAGTCCTGAGTCCATGGTGGTTCTGGTTCCGGTTCTGCTCCTGACCTGCTTCTATTCTTTCTGCACCCTTTCAATCTTTATCTTTTTGTAACCATAAGGACGGAGAATGAAAAATTGGAAAAGTTGCACATTATTAAAAAGTTCCAGCATCCTTTCACTCCTAAGGGATTCTTACATATCGGATACTCATTGCTGCTAAATACGAAACAATTGGCACTCTCTGTTGGTGGTTGTCGTCGTCCTTTACGTTTCAACTTCGGTCATTGCTAGCGACATTTGTCATAAATAATTCCAATAAATTAAATACATCCTTTTAGAATTTATGCTCACCCCCTTTTCCCATTTTTTTTTCAAACAGAAATAACCAAACCAAAACCGAGAGATACAAACTCATTGTGCGAGATACAAATTGTCCTCTGCTCGACTGAACAGCGCAGCAGTATAGATTCAAGAGTTCAAAAATGGAAAATACGTGTGACCATTGTTGTAGTAATGAAATTAAATTAATTTCTTTATTGTACACTCACTCACACTAACACAGAGGGAGTATATTGAAATTTTATTAAAATCCACAAAATCATTCGAGAAAGAGAGAAAGGGTGACCCAGCGAGTCACAATCACAGCTCACAGATAATAGCGAGGAACCAAGAAGCACTCGAGTTCATTGCTTTCGGGATGTTTATTAATACGGTTCCATGGTATTTTCATTCTTCATCAACTCATTCAACTCTGGATTCAGGATCACCCCTGCGGAATCGCCCCCTTGGTTTTATTGTTGATTCGCTTTATTTATATCGTTTTGTTTTCGGTTGGTTACAAATACCAAAGTTTTGGGTCATTGATATAATATCTATAGGTACACAGAGATACATCTTTTAATAAGATGATGTCGATGATCAACATCCGCATCAACATCATCGTGCTATTTGGAAGGGACACAATGAGGACTTCTCTGTCAAGGGGTGATACAAAGAGAATAACCCAAGGTTATATTGCATTGAATTGGAACATGATGCTAATCCGTTTTTAATATCATCGAAGAAGGAAGCCGAACGTAGTGGGGTTGATTTGGTTGGTTTCTTTGTGCTCTGGTAGAAGTTGGTTAACCTGATACAGCAGGCGCCAGAAGGAGAATTACTGGGAGAATGTATAGAAACTGGGAGAAGTTAAGGTTTCTTGAGAAGAAAACCTTAAGACGTCTGATCATAATTTTACTGATATGGGATATGGCATGTTTCGGTTTAAGAATGGAAGATTTAACCTTAAACATTCGTGTTGTAATTATGTGCCTTAAAGGTTTTAATAGTGACTTGAAACTTTCAATTAGACATGTGTGTGTATTGTCAGCAGGAATGGAGCATGGAGGAACACAGAAGGTTAGTTTTTTTTTAGAATTAACGGACAACTCGTGTTTGCATTCCTTCAAACCTGCACTCGGTTCAAATAACATAAGTCAACCTAGTCCTGACACACGTTTAAAAAGATAAAACTTATTGTTAGAAAAGTGAACTCAATACCAAAGACCATCCTCACGGACAAGAATTTTTAACAAACTCTTCTGAGAAATCTTTACCGTTTTCCAATCACTCTGAGGATAGTTTCAAAGACCGCCCTCTCATATGTATATATCTCCCTCACTTTATCGAAGAAACAGAAACTCGCTTTGAGAAAATATCCGCTATCACGGACACAAACCTCTCATCGGAGCCGCTACTGATAAATGTTTTCACTTCTACTGAATAAGTGGTTGACATTATCATCACCGAAAACTTCAGAAAATCAGCAGGAAGCGGCAAAATTTCTAATTACTACTTATTAAAAAGTTACCAAATCTGGTTATTCTCCTGCTGACTATAATCTTCAACAACCATCTCAACGACAGCTATTTCCCTGAAGTCTAGAAAATTGCAAAATTCGTCCTCGTCCCGAAAAAGACAAACCGCGCAAGTAGGGAAGGATAACACACAATTTCACTCCTCTGATATATGAGCAAGATACTGGAAGCTTTAGTATTGAAGAAACTCAACGTTTTTTGCAGAGAAACAGATGTCATACTGCATGTCCCCTGCTGGAACTTCTTACTGACGTTACACTTAGACTCAACAAAAAGGAATATAGCGTTCCTCCTGGACATCATAAAAGCTTTCGAAAACATTTCGATAAAAGAACTACTATTCAAACTGTTGGATCTTGGACTTCCTAATCACTTAGTACGAATAATCAAAAATTTTCTAACCCATAGGCTTTTTTATGTACAGGGTAGCAAAACACGTATCATCCCTCAAGAAACAAAACTTGGACCGCTGCTGTTTAACATTTATACTGTTGATCAAACATCTAACATACCAGGAACGAACGAAGCTTGATGCAGATCATAGATGGCTGCCAGGAGAGCGCAAGAGCACAAACTATCTCAAATTGGGACTTACTATCTCAAAAAGGGATCTAAAGATAAACAGCGAAAACACCGAAAGTATCTGCTTCCGAACACCAGTAACTGTCATTCGAAGCAGAGTGTTTGCAACACGCTGCCAAACTCAAGCTTCCAGGCAACAAAGTAGGTACTTGGGAGTCAATTTTGCTGACATGACGGAAATTCAAGAAGTATATAGACTTGATGTTGAAGAGAGCTAACTTTTATCTATGGTGCATCCGCTATACTCAGGAGGCGAAATGGACTAAATAAGCTGCTCGTTTACAAATAACATATCCGCGCTGTTCTGACCTAAGATTTCCTTATCTGGTTTACTATATGACCTTCAGCAACGAAGAAAATGAAGGGTTTCGAAAGAAAGATGCTCTGCATTTACACTGGGACTAAACCGCAATCCACTGACGAAGAAATACCAACCGAGAACTATGCAAGCAGGAACAAGTGATACCACTAGAATAATATATTTCTTGCAGCTCTTCGGAAAAATAATCAGAAACATAGGAGATCATCCCAGCTCAGGAGTGCTTAAAGAAGAATGTTGAACCAACAAATTTTATACAAGGCAGATTGAAAAACAAACATTCTTAGGCGCCAGTTATAGCTATCATTGAAAACTATCATTGAAACACAAATCAGTGGAACGGTGGAATATTTTTTGACAAGTCGGTTATAGCAATCAATAATTTCGCTGTCATTGAAAAGATCTGTCATTGAAAATATCTGTCGCTTTGATGCTTGCTAAATTACTAGTGATGGGTACCTCATTCATGAGGTAATACAAAATGTCGCATGTTATGGTATTGTTTAAAAGTTTTTTTTCGCTAATTGCAATCATTTAGGCCTATTCGGCGAGATCTTCTATTCAGTTATTCTGTTATGAATTTCAATACAAAAGTTTAAGCTGTCAACAAATCTTTAATGAATTAAAATTTTGGTATTCGGCATGCTAAAATCTGTTATAAAATCTGCTAAGAAAACTTTTATGAAATGTCAAGCGTTCGAAAATAGAAAAAATCTTTTACGAAAAGCATTTTTGGTATTCAGCATGCCAAAATCTGTTATGAAATCTGTTAAAAATCATAAAAGAATAAAAGACAAACTTCTGTGACTTTTATCATAAAAGATTTCAATAAGTACACATGTGCATCATGTAAAAATATATTAAAATACATATCATATAAATTTATAAGTAGAGTATATCCATGGTATTCCCAGAAACATATGAGGTAAAGTCGTGTTCCATTATATGGATACCAATAGTGTGTAAGGCTAGGCGCGCACATTCAGTTTTTAGTTTCGCAACTGCTTGGTTCGAGCAACTAAAAGTTTGTGTACAAACTAAGCGATTGCCTACAATGAATTCGTTATTTTGTGTAACATATAATTATATGCACCTGCGCGGACATTCAACTAAATATAGGGTTTTCCAATAAGAGGTGTTATTTTGATATTCAAAGAAAAATGGCATTTTTGGAAATAAATGATCGGATGTTTATTTCATTATAAAGAAGAAGGTATGCCGTTAATAATGGAACACAACATCAGCCAAATGGCCGCCAAGACCACGCTTACAGGACCATATCCTTTTCATGAAATTTTCCATAACCAAATCGCAAAGTGGCTGATGAGGCCCATTTCCACCTCGGAGGCTACGTCAACAAGCAAAACTGTCGCATCTGGGGCTCGGAAAACCCAAGAGTTATTGTTGAAAAGCCTCTCCATCCTCAACGCGTGACTGTTTGGTGCCCAGCGTCGATTCAAGACCTCAAAGATGAAATTCGTGAGGCTATCGAGGACATAGGGCAGCCACTTTGCGATTTGGTTATGGAAAATTTCATGAAAAGGATATGGTCCTGTAAGCGTGGTCTTGGCGGCCATTTGGCTGATGTTGTGTTCCATTATTAACGGCATACCTTCCTCTTTATAATGAAATAAATATCCGATCATTTATCTCCAAAAATGCCATTTTTCTTTGAATATCAAAATAACACCTCTTATTGGAAAACCCTATAGTTCATCTGTTTTCAATAAGAAACCAAAAAGTTGTGCAACTAAAAGTTGAATGTGCGCGCCTAGCCTAAGTGTCTTTTGTGCTAGTGTTTGTCTATTTCGTAATGGGCGGTTTTCAAATTTCAGTCGCCTCTCGTTTGTCGTGTCTCGCATCTCGCCTGAGAAGCAGAATATGAAAAGAGAATAGTAAAAATGTTTTTGTATACCTACGTATCTAGGTACATACATAGATCTTGGTATGTTTTATTCAAATTTCATAATCATTAGAATTGCAGAGACGCCATTGAAAAATTGATTTTTTTGTTGAAAATGCCCATATTAAAATAGGTGCATCCTATGGGACATTTGAGGTGAGACAAAATACCACCTCAAATGAGTACCTCATAAAACTCATTTTAAATTCATATCCTACCCATCACTATAAATTACAAAGACAGCCTGAATAACTTTTTGAGGTTAGAGTTGATCATTGAAAAAAAAACTGACGCATGAGAATAGAAAGAGAATCGAACACATATCATTGAAACGATTGTGTTCCACTTTGTTGGAACGAAAATCAGCTGTTCATTGAAAACGATTTTCATCATTGAAAAATTAAAACTATAGTTTTATGAGAAATATTTAACATATTTGTGTATTTTTATTTGCAAAAGTAAAATATGTAATTGATTAGCTTCGTTTGTATACCAAACATTCTCAGTATTCATAGTTTAACTATCCCAAAAAGTGAAAACAAAATTTTCAATGATGGTTTTCAATGATAGCTATAACTGGCGCCTTAGTAAAATTACATAAAAAGAAATCAGGAGGATTTTAATTAGAGAGTCGTGCTCGTGGGGGCCAGTCGATATCACTACTTTTTGACATTATTTAGCCGGATCTCTTGCAAAATTCGCAACGTAGCAAAAGGTGTGTGTGATGTGTAAACGGTATTGTTGGAACCACATGTTTTGTAGGCATAATAATTGATCAAATTCGGGAACATGAAAGTTTTTCAACTAAATAATAAATTGCTTTCTACCACTCTCTGCCAACTGAAAAAATTCATTCAAACAAATATGGCACCCTATACCTTAACAATAGGCTGTTTTAAGATTTGCGCCAATTTCTCTAAGTTTCTTGAAGATAAGAGAAAGTTAGTGTGACCCAGTTGTCCACTTTATCATACGGAGTTTAACTTACATGGGTATACGTACGTAATGACGTTTCCTATCAGCTTCTACCACAGTATGGTCCCTGTTCCCTGTATAAATACAAATTTTAATTATATGTGGCTTAAATTCACTGTTCAACGGCGAATCATACATGTTTTATTTATCGCAGTCCAAGTTTCTAATGAATTCGATGCCCTATCCGACTCTATCCAGAGAATTGTTTACCATTTTTCGCACAGTGAGATCGTTGTTACGGGCGATTTCAATGTACACAATTCTTCGTGGCTGCGCTATTCTGGTCAGACAACACCCGAAGGAAGGTATGTCTAGATTTTTGCTGAGTTAAACAACTTGTCTCAGCTTGTTGACGAACCAGCAGGTCTGACCCTGATAAATACACCATAAGTGTTTTATCGCCTCCAGGTACGTCAGACCCTTGTGTCATATCTGCGAATTTCTCGTGTCAACAAACCCCAGTTAAAGAAAAAAAACCTATGAGAACCGTTTGGCTATACAGAAAGACAACTGGGACGGTCTCAATGATTTCTTCGGCACATTTAACTGGTCACTATGCTTCCTCGATAGTGAGGTGGATTCCAGTGCAGATATGGTTTCAAATTTGATTCTTTACGGTATGAGCCATTTTATTCCGAATAGGATAAAATCTATCAAACCGAAAGAGAACTCCTGGTTTGATTCGAACTGTAAAGAGGCTATCAGGGTTAGAGAAGTATATTTCCGTAGTTTAAAAGCCAACCCTACTGAGGAAAACCGGAATAAGTACAAACAATCTAGAAAGACATCTAACGTGATTATCCGACGAACTAAATTTTAATATGACCAAAAATTACGGCAAAAAATACTACCATGTCCCAAAGGTAGTAAACATTTTTGGTCATTTGTAAAAAACGTACGGAACAGTACGAAATCCTCAGTTTCAACACTCGTCTTCAATAACACTCGTATTGTAAGCTCGATAGATAAAGCTAATTTGCTTGCAGCGCAGTTTGCTGTTAATTCAACGCTACCAGAGTGACATGACTCCTCCTGTGCTTGAGAGCGTAAGCGGTTTTATGGGACGAATCTTCTTTCGCACTCGTGCAGTTGCAAGAGTTCTAAGGGATCTTGACATTCACAAATGCGCTGGCCTGGATAGTATCCCTGCTATTGTTCTGAAGAGGTTTTCTTCAACGCCGGCAAAACCACTGCGTAAGCTTTTCCATCTATCCTACTCTACAGGTCTCTTCCCGAGTGGATCGAAAACGGCATTTGTCCAGGCTGTCCCTAAAATCGAATCCTCCTCCCCCTCTAACTATCGTCCAATTGCACTTACGTTCCTTCTTTCCAAGGTCATGGAAACCCTGATAAATTATCAGCTCAAGAAATATCTTGGAGAACGAAAGCTTCTCAATGACCGTCAGTATGGCTTTCGTAACAATAGGTCCACTGGTGATCTGATGGTATATCTCACCGAAGAGTGGAACAAATCTTTACATCGTTCTGGAGAAAGTAAAATTATTGCGCTTGATATTTCAAAGGCATTTGATAGAGTTTGGCATCAAGCTCTCTTATCGAAAATGCGTGCATTTGGTATCGATGAATCTCTTCTTCGTTGGATTAGAAATTACCTTTGGGACCGTTCATAACAAGTAGTTTTGGACCGTTTCAAATCTGATATCCACAAAATAAATGCTGGTGTGTCCCAGGGCTCCGTATTGTCTCCGACACTCTTCCTTATGTTCATAAATAAATCTTCTGTCTGAAACTTCTAATCCACTTAATTGTTTCGCTGACGACAGTACCCTCAGCTTTTCATATTCGTTTTTAGATTCACATCCTTGTCCTTCGGATGTGGACTTCCAACGGCAGTTCATTAAATTCTGATCTTGACAGCATTGTCCAATGGGGAATCAAAAACCGTGTAGAATTTAACGCTTCGAAATCTCAATGCTGCTTACTATCGCTAAAGCGTAACCCTCTCTCAATGCCATTTTCTATGAGTGATACTTGCATCGAGGAGACTGATCATCTATCAGTTCTAGGTATGTGCATCTTTTGTGAAGTAATCACATATTTGACGTCGCCAAAAACGTTGCTAGGTGCTTAGGCTTTCCCGCCGATATGCAGGAAGTTTTTTACCCCATCTGATCTGGCTCGAGTACAATTCTCATATCTGGGCAGGTGCTCCAAGAACCCACTGTCTCTTGGCCAGAATTCAAAAGAGAGCTATACAAATGATAGGCGACCGTTGTCTAACTGAAACATTTGTATCTCTCGAGCACCGCCGCAGTGTTTCATGTCTATCATTATCTTACCGCTATTTTCATATGCAGCGCTCTAGTAAAATAGCCAGTTACATAATATAATAATAATAATAATTCCTCCCTCAAAAAATTCAACGGTAATACCCGTTCTTCTAGGAATGCTCGTCATTTTACCCTTGAGATTCTTTTTTTAGCCGCACTACACGAATGTTGATTGCTTTACCCGGCTCAATATTTCCCACTCATTTCAATGTGCAGACATTTAAAACAAATGTGCATCGGTATGTCCTTTATGAGGGTATTCATAACCCCTTGAGTGCGCGTATAATATAAAAAAAATATTTTATGGAAGAAATCTTCTTTCGTTCTTGTACCAGTTGCAAGAGTATACTGGAGGATCTTGATTTATTCAAATTCACTGGACCGGATAGTACCCCACCTATTTATCTGCAGAGCTGTTTTTTAGAGCTGGCAAAACTATTACGTAAGTTTATCCACCTGTCCTACTCTACTGGTCTCTTTCTCTCTGAGTTAATGGAAAACAGCACTTTTGTCCAGAAAGAAAGGCGAATCTTTCTAAACCTATACATATCTTCCGATTGCACTTACGTCCTTTCATTTTAAGATCATGGAAATGCTGATAAATTATCAGCTCAAGGTTTCCAAGGATCAGAAGACTGTACAAGCCTTTCGGGTTAATATATTCATCAGAAAATCTTGATAGCTATATGCGTACAGTCGATCGCTCAAAAAGCTCCTGGAAACGTATATTCTTCCGCCCAGTTTACATTTCCCTGCGGTTCACCATAAATCGAATATGAATATTAGCCTTTTTCATAATTTCGTTAGCCACGTATGTACTAAACACTTTTGTGTAAAGTAGAAGTAGAGCTTTCAACTCCAACAACTCGTCCTACACCGAATTGACATCCAGGTTCACTTATATTTCTCAAAAATAGCTGCATCCTCTGTTCAGAAGTCAATGCACCTCTTCTACTCCATTTTCTTTTGAAAACCGAAACAAACTATGAAAGTCCTTATCACTGATTTCCGATACATTCCTATCCATTGGCCATATTGGCACGATAACTGAAGCGAATAATATAAATAAGAACTAGTCAAAACTTTCTAGATAGAGTTTAAAAAAATCTTTATATTTTTATTGCTTTTACTACATTCTTATAGTTTAAGATATTTTTATTCATTTAAATTTAATTTTAAACTGAAAAAATAAGCTAAAGCTACATGAATCTAGCGTTAGGTGTTTTAAAATAGATATTACTAGAACTCATCTTTAATAAGCTAGCCAAAGCTACTTTTTACTCACGCAAAACCGAGCTTTGACTTAAAAATCCAAGTTTAAGCTTCAGCTGTATTTTTATTCGCAAGACCACTGTGGTAATTTACTTTTTAGACAGTATTTCTAATGTCACAATTGAGTTATTGGCTATAGGTTATTGTTTCTTCTCGTATGCAATCCCCCTTGAAAACACACATATTGCTGAAGCACATTAGGCGTTGAAAATTCGACTGCAAATTTATAACAAAAAGAAGCACTTTTTTTATCTTATCCGCAATTCCAATTATTTCAATGTGCTTTACGTTTTGATAGAAATATTTTTCAATTGCAATCTATCGATGGAATTCAGCAAAAAAAAAAAGTAGGTGGATTATAAAAGATGCAAATAACTTCCTCCTTTCATTCAAAAAAAAAAAATAAAAGAGTGACAATCCGCACATTCAAATCCAAAAAAGGTCGATTGCCGTAGATATTCCAGATGGAACGCGAAGCCGAGAATATCGGAATAATATTATAATTTTTATTAAGGGTTGTTGTTGTGGATTTCACTGAAATCGGTTTGCATTTTCCTGCCGCTACACTTTCACCCTGATGTGTCTCCCCCAAAATGAGATAACAATAAAATTTGTTTGGTGTTTGGAATGTCACCCGCAGACATTTAGACACTCTTCGGTTTTTCGATACACTCTGGCTCTGGCTCAAACCCCCGGGGGTCTTGTTGGTCTTGGTTGTCGTCGTCATCGTAGACGAAGTCGTCTATTGTCAGGGTGATGATGCGCTGACGGGTGATTTCCGAAAGTGGGTTGATTGGGGTTGAATTAAATGACATTATAAGCGAAGGGGTGCGAGTCGAGTGGTGGCGATGGAGGTGGTGGGTTGGGTGGATGTGTCTTGTGACCTGTTTAAATTAATGGACTTGTATTTGACCTTTAATTATTTTTCAGGAGTTGGAAAAGGTTGGATTGACTTCTCTTTAAATCGATTTACGGTAATGGACCATTTGAAACAGATATTGAAACTAAATTGCCAAGCTTATGGCTCAAAGAAAGGGATAAAAAAGTTTTGAAAAAAAGTCTTCTGCTCGTTTATTCAAATTTTATTACTTCAAGGCGTGATTGTCGTCTTTTCGAAATCCACAAAGAATAAATATATATTGTGGAGGGGTGAAGATGTCTTCAAGACATATCTGTCTTGTTGCGAAAAATGTTGTATTCTGTTAACTCGTTTTTTATGGCCTGTTTATAGAGGACATATAAAATATTTCACATTAAGAACAGTTTTTTATCTGTTGCTAGCAAATGTTGGCTGATGGTAGTAAATTCTGGCACGTGAAGGAATTCCATGAGTGCCAGATATTTTTTGCCAAAGGACGAAAATGTGTTATTAATACTATCTACATCGGAGAGATATTATTATTAATATGAAATATTTGGGTTTGATATTTTTTTTTTTTATTATTTTGAGGAGAAGGATGTGGTTCTTGTGGTTTTATTGAGGAATTTTTGTACAATTTCTTATATATTTCTGGTAGGATGTCAAGAACATGTGCCATTTAATGTGTGAAGGCGTTTGTGTTTTGTGTGTTGATAGTGATGGATGGGGTAAGGATATTTGTGTATACACCTTTTTTATAATGGGAAATCGATTTAATGGTCATTAAAGATTTTGGCACATTAATCAATGTAATACTTGTTAACAGAGTGATAAACAAGGTTTTGAGGGACGAATAGAAATGGTAGATACCAATTTAAGTAGGTAGATATGTCCTTTGGGATTTGTGTGGTATTTAGAGGATTCGAAAAATAAAGAGTCGGCTTAGGAATTACCAGGTTGGAAGTTAAACAATTTCTTTAAGAAATTCAGTTGAATTGTCCCCTATCCGGGACTAAAGGATATAGTCAAGGGGACCGTATATCAAGTTCAGTCAGACTCTGGATTAAGTAGATGACATCGAGTTCATAAGAAGATCGAGACCTGTACAGTGTACATGTACTGTACGTATCCTTATCCAAATCGGATATCACAATTTCTGCTAGTAGTACCTACTTCATCTCGTACATCATTAGAAACTGCTTTTCTGCCGGAGTGGCGTAGCTTGCCATCTCGGCGACCGGGGCGGGAGACCTGTCTTGCCGCGCCCCATTTATCATATATTCGAGACATCATTTCACAGGCAATTAACTTTGTCAAAATCAATATTGCAGCCAATACTTGTTCAATCTGCTGGAGACGCTTCCGCTCCATCTGAAACTCGTCCTTGTCGATGTCTTCTAATACATGGGAAAGATCGCACTCGTACTTGCTGTCCAAAAGTTTCGCTGGCGTCAAAAATCCGAACTTGTCCGTTATTTTTTTAACTTGCTGGAATCGAGTCGTCATTTCTCGAATGATCTTCTCAAATGATGCGACCACCTCACCTATCGACGGAGTTCATGCTCATGAGACAAAGTTGCATCTGCGGATTCTTCGCCATGCATGCATTCTTCTCGTTTTGAGTTCGATTCCGAGTTTTTCGCTGAGAGTCTTAGCAAAGTCGATTGCAGCTTGGACGAAACGGTCTCTGCTTTCCACTAGTAGAGCTTTTGAAGCGCAGAGTTTCTGAACACACTTATCTACACTCAGTCCTTGTTGCTGCAGGTAAATCTGTGCCTCATCTACTTCAAGTAGCACTGCAGCCCAAAAGCCAAGAAAAGTGAGGAAGTTGAATGACTGCATGGCTGTCAGAAGAAGACTGGCTCCCGATCTTGTTTCGGAAGTTTGAGGTTAATCCGTCAATTCCTCCAGTACCTTAAGAACTTCCTCAAACTTATTTTTAAGCGTCTTGACAGTTTCATTTCTCTCGCTCCAGCACGTTTCAGTGACTCGTTTCACTGCTTGACCTGTGACGGCAACCAAAGCGTTCCACACAGCTGTTGATGCAGAAAAGAAGGCAAATAACTTCTCCAGAGTTCCAAAAAACGTCACGGAGTTTACTGATTCAGAAGAAGCGTGTACCCCAGCCAAGTTGAGTGAGTGGTTTGTGCATGTAGCGAATGTAGCTTTCGGATTCAGTACTTTAATCCGGGCTTGAACTCCATTGTGGATCCCTGACATTGTGACAGCGTTGTCATAAGCCTGTCCTCTCAAGTTCTGTATGTCCAGTCCGTCTGATGTTATCTTCGCAATTATATCGTTGCTGAGATCTCCTGTATTTTTTCCTTTTGGTAAGAAGAAGTCGATAAAAGATTCTACCACGACGACATTTTCTCCCCCGATATGTACGACGTACGTATCGCAGAACCTGGCTCATTTGGTAAATGTAAATGTATCGAAGATTACGCAATAATATTTAGCTTCTTGAATGCGACGGATGATGGTGGATCGAACTACTGTCTCAGTAAGTTTATCAATTCATTTTGGGTTTCTGGAGATAGAAACGAAACTGGGACTCTTGCTCTCAGCTTTATCTTTGTCACATGTTCCATTAAAAGATAAAGATATTTAGCTAAGAGGTGCACTAACTTCAGAAAATTCCCGCGGTTGCAACTATCATCTCCTCGATGTCCTCTGAAGGCCAGATTCTGTTTGGCTAAGAAGTGGTTAATATTCAACAACCGGTACAATACATCCCTCCACTTCTTCTCCTCACTTTCGAAAACTTCTTGTTGTTTCTGATCGATGCTATGGTTGCTTTACGGTTCAGGCGAACTTCCAACTCCTTCCATTTCAAGAAGCTCTGCTCACGGTCCAGGCTGTTCTCATGGTCTCTGATTCCTGGATTTAGCTTCCACAATTTGTTGAATCCTTCTTCAGATGCGAAGTTCGAGCGGAAATTGCCAAACAGCTTGCAACAGAAACAATACAAGGATTACTTCAAAGGCGAGTAAGGTCGCAAGAGTGCTTGCGTTATTGTCGCGCGAGTCGCGAAACTAAAACGGAACGTGCCGAAACTCTCGCGAAACTGAAACATCTGATATTGGTACCTACTTCACCTGCTGTACATATTTTATAGTATACCTATATATACATATGTACGTGGTCAAAAGTCTGCCCGTTTGCAGCGCCCCCACCCGCCAGCGGTCTCGCACAAATATGTTTCGGAACGCTCCCTTTTAGTTTCGCGAGAGTTTTAGAACGTTCCGTTTTAGTTTCGTAAGTCGCGCGACAATAACGGAATGCACTCTTACGGCCTTACTCACCGTTTACGAATTCACGAAAATCAGCCGAGAGCGTCAACGACGAATCACAGGCAGGGTGGCAAATTTCAAATGTACGTCATTGTTATTTGTTGACTTGTCAAACGTTCTGTCATGAAACATAAATGATCTCTACTCTAAACGATTCATCGGCCACATTGTCTGCCGCTGCTGTTTCAAAACATGATATAATATCGGGTTTTCCAATAGGGACTTGACAACTTTCAATTTAATTTGTGAACGCACATTTAACACTCAACATTTTCATCATGGTAAAGTACACGAACGAGCAACGTCTGCAAATTAAAAAAAAATTTCTACCCAAATTCGGAGTCGGTGACCGCAACTTTAAGAGCCAATTTCATCTCAAAAATATCTTCAGTGACGAAGCTCATTTTTGGCTAAATGGATTCGTCAATAATCAAAATATGTGTTATTGGTCGGGTAAAAATTCATATTTGCTTCATCCACAAAAAATAACTGTTTGATGCAGTTCGCATGCCGGCGGCGGCGGCGTTATTGGGCGTTATTTTTTCGTCGACGATAACGATTGTCACGTTAGTGTGAATGGCCAGCGTTATCGCGCCATGATTACCGATTATTTTTGGGCCGAATTGGAAGATATGGTCTTGGACGACATGTGGTTTCAGCAGGATGGTGCCACAAGCCACATAGCACAGCTTACAATCGATTTATTGAAGAGTAAGTTTGATTAACGTGTTATCTCAAGAAATGGGCCAGCCGATTTGCAGCCTCATTCGTGCGATTTAACGCCTCTAGACTATTTTTATTGAGGCTTTTTTAAGTCATTGGTTTATGCCAACAAGCCGACGATGTTGGAAGAGCTCAGAGCTAACATTGAAATTTGGTATCTCATGCTTAATTGCAACAGTGCTTACAGACGCTGGAAACGCTTTCGCTTAAATCAACATCTCAAATATACTCCAACCGTTTAAATCCTTCATTAAGCGACAACAGTTGTGTGGAAAATCTTCGACAAATCGATGTTAACAAAAACAAAATTGTTGTGTCTAGATAAAGATTGCAATGAGCTCATTATTTGTATATCTTTTAGATCCTCCCTTAGGTAATGCTGCCTTCCCCTTCTATAAGGCTTCTATAAATGATAACTCTAATTGTTGGGTGGATTCCTCGCTTGAATCCTAGTTGCCAATATAATATAAATACTTTGAGATTTAGTTACTTAATGATTGAGTAACTAACATTTATCTTAATAACTAAGTTTAATGTTACTTACTCAATCATTTCTAAATCTATCATTCGCCTAGGAGTAGGCAATTTAATTGTGGGTTTTATCTCTTGATGATCCGAAGTTTCTATTTCGGCGTCAACACTGATTTTACTTTTAGATCAGTTTATAGTTCTGAAGCTAGTATTTTATCAATTAAGTCAACTTCTGATGCACTTGATGAGATATATCCAAAGTTTCTGAAGTTGATAGCATAGTTGGTAGCATACATCTTTTACACTATTTTAAAAACAAGCAAATATCCAGAGGAATATTTTACCAATTCCTGAAAACTCTCGTAGCAATGAATTTAGACCGATCGCAATTTTAACTTTCTTTTCCAAAGTCTTCGAAATAAACTTCTTATTTTGTGCTTTATTTTTTCTCATTTTAAAGCTTTTGCTAGCCTACTTAACAGATCAAATATAGGCAGTTCAATCAAATCCTATTTTCTTTCAACTTCACGCGGTATTCCACAAGGTTCCATTTTGGTTCCTTTGTTATTCTCTCTATGTAAATGAATTGCCGTCTGTATTTCAAAAACAAAACAACAGTGCAAACCACATGTATGTTAATGCATGAACAGGAATTTTAGTTGCCCGTTGGGCCTCATCGAAAACGGAGTAAGCAGTCTTAATAAAGACTAGTAAAAAACAGCAATTGGTCATAAACGAATGGTCTTTTATTAAACTATTAAACCCTAGAAAATCTGTATGTCTGGTGATTTCACGTGATGGTGATTTTTGATCTTTCTTACTTTTCTTCTATGTTTCTGCACATGACAAAATTCTCAAGACCGCTAAAAACTTCTGAATGCTTAAGATTTCTACATGGGTTTAAGAAAAATTTAACGCAATTTGATTTAAGGCTTTTTTACGTCCAAAACTCAACTAAAACTCACATCTTTGGGCAGCTGCAGCCTATACTTCTCTATGGATAGAATCTATACTGATAGGAAACAGAACTATCATGGAATGATACGCATCTCTTGAACAACGTCGGAATGTTTCCTTGTTTTATCGTTTTTTCACAAGCAATGATCACTCGAAGGAAGGTGCATTTCTCCCCACAATGAGTTTACCCGTGATACCCGATTCACTAAAAATGCTTATTAGTTTACCCAGAAGCAAAATTTTGGACCTACCGTTAAATGCAGAGATTAGCTTTTTAGTCGCACATCACGATTATGAAACGGTTTTCCCTTGCCAATCAAATTTGCAAACATTCCTTATTTCCCCCTTGGTCGTGATATTTTTATGTTCAATATTATAAAGATATCACAATAAACCAGGGTTTACAATTAGAGTTGTGTTCTTAAGAAAATATTGATTCTTCGAAAAACGGAAAAATGCATCCTTAGTTTTCCAATTCAGTAGTAGTAATGAATGAATATTTTATTCTATGACTTAAGGGGTTTTCACTAGTACCCTTAAAATGATTATACACATATAAGGGGTTTTCACTACCCTTAAAATGATTATACACATATTAAAAAATAAAAAATAAACATGGTGGTGCAACAGCTCGAGGAGAACCAGGACCTATAGTGACTTACAACTCTCAACCATTCCTGTGTGTGTGTGTGTGTGTGTGTGTTACAAGGAATGAAGGCACCTACAATTTTCTACCCATTCCGAACGCCTAATGAGTAGCACTTTTCATGACACTATACCCTTGGAAGACTTGTCAATTCCTCGCAAGAGGCAGTAATCCCCAAGACCTTCTGCATGACAGTCCAACGCACTAACCATTATGCAAGGGGTAAGTACTACTATTATACGCATAAGCAATAATTAAAAAGTGATAGGGCAAAATAGAGCATAAGGTAGGGGGGCCAAATAAGGCCCACTTAACGGATTTTTCGAAATATCTGCTAGATTTTTGAGAGTATCCGAGTAAACTTAAAAGTTTACGATTCTTTGTCATTTTATCTACATGAAAACATAGATTTTATTGTTTTCGTTAAATTGAAAAGTTCATTTTTTTGACATTTAAAAAAAGCCTACGTTGTTCTTAATAAGGCCCATGGGGTCTTAATAAGGCCCACTCAGTTTTCTTAGGATTTTCGCAAGTAAAAACACAAAAAAATCAATATCTTTTAACAAACATTTTGTTTTAAATTTATTTCAAAAAAATAGTCTCTTCAGTTTAACAAAAAACACAAATTAAAAAAAAAACTTAATTTTAGCAAAAAACTTAAACAAAAAAAATTTAAACTTCACTTCTTCGTAAAAAAATAAAACTAAAATATTCTTTAACCTGCAACGCGTTTTTTATGTTGGTTACTGTTCTATTAGAAGCTCTTTTTTGGGAAAAGTTGGCATTTGGTCTGAAACACATTAAAAATATAATATAAAACCCAATAAATTAAAAGCAAATTTGTGTGTCCCCAATAAGGCCCATCCCTTATTTTTGTGGGCCTTATTAGGAACATGCAAGACTTAAAAAAAAAAATTATTTAAAACTAACGATCAAACATTTTTTACAAACAATTGTGGTAATTTACTCAAAATATTATATATTATACGGGAAAAATCAAAAACAGGTACTTACTTGGTTTTAATTTGTAAAAAAAGAACACAAAACACACTACTTTTTTATAATTTGGTAGTTCTTCACCCCCAGACGAAATTCATTGAACTATAGGTCAAGACCTGAATCGCGCAGCTGGCTTTTTTTCCTTTGTATGTGTTCTTGTAGACATGGTTTAAATATGCAAAGCAAAAAAAGTCCCGTTATTTGTTCGTTTCTGTGTTTTCTGACAAGTGGGCCTTATTGGGAACAGGGCCTTATTTGGCCCCCCTACCTTAGACAAAAAGTTCGAAACTAGGTTAGGTTCAAGGTTTGAAATGTAGATAAATTCCCAGAAGTAGATACGAGTATTACGGCGGAATTTCTTAAGTTTAATTTGAATTGAATAAACTTAAAGGAATGCTATTTTAATTTTCCCTGCAGAAAAAAAAATATTTTGTTTAGAAAATATATACAATTTTTTCTCGATTTACTTGAAACCCTTAGAAGCGAATCCTACTTAGTTATAATGGGTTCTGTTTTTGAATAACTATAAGAATAGTTAAACTTTTAAATTTTTATTAATATTATTAAAAAAAGGTGAACCTGAATCAATAAGACTAAGTACCTATGTGCTTAGGTTATGATTCGTATTTCTATACCAACAGAAATTCATGCTATATGAAACGTATTAATAAGAAATATTAATCTTGCTGTACCTATACGCGTAGACCTGTTCCAGACCTAGATACTTCTCTTGTATTTTGACACAAGAATACAAAAACATATTCAACGAATGGAGTCAAAGTATCTTTTGTATCCCCCAAATAGCTCCACCCAAAATGTCAACAAAACTAACAAAACAAAAAAGATACACACTGAAGTGGATTGGTTGCCTAAAATAGACAGGCGCAAAATGGAAACATTGTAAGTATTTGTGTTGTGTAATAAAAAGTATATAATACCTCGATGCCGAGTATAGAGGTATCTACGAAGATGATAAGAAGTTGAAGTTATTATTTTATTCCTTCTTTTATTTTTTTTTAAATTTAAATTCAATTTGAGACAGTAAAAGTCTAGTTTTGGTATTTATTTATTTTATTCAAATTTCTTCTTGAAAACGAATAAATTAATATACATAGGTACAGACAATTTTTTAACATTAAGAACTCAGAATGGGAATTCAAAAATAGATAGGTATATTTAATATTCCCCCGAATTTGATGTTATGTGCGAGGTATGCAGCCGAAAATAAAAGGCGAATTATTGTTCTGTCTTACTTACCTTTTTTTAATGGTCTGATTTTTTTATTGCTTACATGAATTTTTGGAATTTTGTAGTAACCAGAGTAGTTCTTTTGACTTAAATAAAAATGTTCTGTAAGCCACGCCAAAACATACACCCCTATTACAGAATTCGGCGAATCAGCTAAAGTGACAGTTTCAATTCATTTCCAAACTTTTGCTATTACTGAATCCGACGAATGAAAGTTGAACGAATGTCGGTAACAATCCCTGCATCACTGACATTTTGTTCAACTTATATGGTATTACAGAATTCGTAATCCATTCGCACTCCATACAATTTTTATCATTTTACATTCGCACCAATTTCGAGACGAATCTGAAGTGAATTTTTGATTAAACGAAAATAAACAATGGAGAGGACCAAAATGTAAGTCAAAAGCTTATCAACTGAATGCTAAAGTGTTTGTTTAACAAGTTTCAATAGAAAACGCACAAATAGCAACACAACAACAGAGCAAGAAATCTAAAAAAAAAAAAAGAGCACATGCTGGTTGGTTTTGAACCGTCCTCCATCTTCGTACTAACCACTCTCAACAATGCTTGATTTCGTTGATCGAAAGCGATACTATTATCACAGCGTAGGCCAGTTGAATAAATATTTGTAGCTGACAGTGTCGATACGAAAGTTCATAAATGATAAGGTAATTTTAGGAATCGACAATGTAGTTCATCCGACGAATTTCATAATTGAGTTTTACAGCGGATGCGAATCGACTCACCGGGAGTAAAATTCTGCGAATTGTATAATAGACATGATAATCTTTTTATGGAACAAGTGAGTTCTACCCAAATGACTGGTTAACCTTTTAATTTTCAGGGGGTGTGGAGGGGCCAGCGGATGCCGAACAGTGTGGAGTGATATCGTAACCGAAGGACATATCAGTGGTCACAAGGCATAACCGCTTAAGTCGATTTTTCATATTTTTCAGGAGAGCTGTTTTAAGTTTCATAATCTCTCTATGAATCAGGAATTATGAATTTTTAAATTTCTTAAATGCAGAAATGAAGAAAGAATACACATTTCTCATATACTAGAAGTAATAAAATGTATGTCGTATATTTAATGAGTAATTAAGGAAAAAAACACTTAAGCTGTTATGGCTTATTGAACTTTAAAAAAATAAAAAGCTTAGGTCGAGTTAGGTTGTTATGGCATATTAAGAAAGAATGATTAAAATTTCTTTTCTCGACTTAGGTCGTTATTCCATGTGTGAGATTGTGGAAAAAAATTTCATATGTTGAGTTAAGTTCTTTTTCCTTACCAATAAACCAGGGTATTTATTAACTTAAGTTAATTTTCCATGTTTGTTTTCTTTTGGTCGTGAAAGTATCATACAAGTAAAGGAACATTTTGTAATAAGAATATTTTATCTATTCAAGTTTTTAATATGCATAAGTTTAAATTATGTATTGTACATTATTGATTAAATTTTGAGCAAAATTGATATTTAAGTATATCTTCTGAGTTGTCAGGGCCTGTTAAATGAGGATAAGTATTTGGCTCGTCCATATTGGATGGAAGATTGTCATAAAAAGACTGAAAATCAAGACTTGATGTTTTAAGTCCATGAAATCTTCTTTTCTTTCGGGAAAGAAGTTGTTTAGATTTAAAGAAGCTCTCGTTTTTTTTTTACTTTTTTAATTTTAGAAACCTCATCTTTGTGCAAGAAATTTATGTAGGACATTTGATGCAGTTTTTATAGTAACGTAGCTACCGAATAGAGTGCCAAGTTATTTTGTTACCAGCTTCATCTATTCGTTTCTAACAAACTTTAGATCTATAAAATTTGGCAAAATCAGAAAAATCATTGTCGTTGTTCTTCGTGTCAATTAAATCAGTCTTATTAACGAAATAAAACCAATCTCTTGGGGTTTCAATTTGGACCTTCGTTTTTTTGCTCACTAAGCTAATTGAGCACGTGATGGGCGCAATCACATTTGTAAGCCCTGCTTCACGGATCGATGAAGGTCCAAGCTTTAATTTAAAAGTGTTTGGTTTTTATTGCCTCTTTTTTTCGTTGCGTTTTGCTTCACGCCTTAATTTTTTTTTGTTCGATCAATGCGAAATTTTCATTTTCGGATTCGGTAACCTTTCTCTTCGAAGCAAAAGAACACTTGTCTACTTTTGGGGCATTAAACTCTTGGCCGATAAATCCAAACATTTTTAAGTATTTTGATAAGCTTGCCAGATTCAAAGATTATGATTTATAATGGCCGTGTATTGATGTAAGATTAAAGCTAGCGTTTAAATATTTTGTACACGAGTCCCTTCAAATGAAGTGGCTTTTATGTGCAGTAAACCTCGAAATATGTCGTTTTATTGTTATAGGATCACGTTTTTCTCTGATATCCTTAAATGGAATCGAACGACAGTGAAGTTTTTTGTTTTGATGACGGATTTAAAGAAGCTCTCAGTTTCGTCAAAGAACTGAAGAAAATATTTTTTACAAAAAACACTAAAAATATTTTCGTATTCTTCATACTACGGTCGCGTTTTGGCTTCCAGTTAACTGCGTACACCAAATTTTATATCCTCAATGTGTTTGAGGGAACCAATATATAAAATTCTTTGGTAATAGCTTTCTAATGACCAGTAGCTGTTGAACTCCAGTTCAAGTTTTTAAAATTTAATGCTCTCGGTGCATTTACTTCTACAAATATAAAGAGGCTTGCAAGTCTTAACCTTAACAGTCTTTCTGCTGATTGAAAGTTTAATATATAGCTTTTTCTTAGCTTTGCATTTAGGTCTTGCAAACGTTTCTTCTATTTGAGGTCTCAGAAATTGAATTAAATAAGTGTATCTATTCCGGTTTATTAAAGAAAAATACCATCAAATTCGGGATCATTTTCAACGTTCTCAGTTTCATGTACATATTATGCAGTTCACCTGAACAACAAGAAACTGTGTGCATATCTTAACAAAAACCATAGCATTCTATTAAATATTAAAAGTTTTGTTGCTATAACTGATGACTTAAAAACAAGAGTTTGGCCATTCTTTAATGACTGTATTTCGTTATACTCGGTTCAAAATATGGAAACATTTTTGTTTGGTTTAATTGTAACAAAAGTCATAATATTATATTTTGATTTAAAGCAAAAATACATTTCTAAAAGTACACTCTCGAATCATGAATACAGGGATTGGCAGCAGGAATTCTTTTATTTCATTCCATTTTATTCACGCACAAGCTGATCTCTATTATTACATTGTCCTGCAAAAAAAATAATAGACAATGTTTTTGAGGTTTGCACAAGCGTAGTGAAAAAAAAATGCTCAATGGAAGATCAATTCTTACGACTTCTTATTTTGATATTTCTTTTTGAATTTTGTTTTGACACCGAACATTTATTTTAGAATAAATGAAAAGTAAACATGTTGTAACGAGTACTTTCTCTTATTAAGTAATACCTATACTAATTTTGTTTGTATAGGGCACTGCCACAATGTGATATCAGCTCCTTAATACATCACATAACTTTATCGTGTAATCAGAATGGTAATAGATAATTATTATCTTGTAATTTGTAAGCATCCTTGCTAATTCCATTATTTGCAGAGCTCATTTTCAGTATCTTACCCACTTTTTTATTTAAACCTTTCAACAAAACATCACTTATCTACACTACAGATGCGACTGTTCGTAATAACCTATCTTCACTTATGACTCATTTTTACAGTAAACTGATTAAGGCAAAAGAACATAAGTCAACTTAGATTTGTGATTTTTTTAAATTGAAACACGGAATAACGGCCTAACTCGATTTAAGATTTTCATGCAATCATAGTCTGGTTAGCCAAAAGAACTTAAGTCCAGTTAAGTTTGTCAAGAAATAGAAATGTGATTTGCCATAACAACCTAACTCAAGTTAAGAAAAGTAAATATTTTTTCTACTTTAGGGAATAAGAGCCTATGTTGACATAAGAAAAATGAAAAATAAGCGTTTTTAATTCTCGGCAGATTTTAAATTGATTAACTTGACTTATGTTGTTATTCCTCATTATTTTTTTTTCAATGCAGAATAATAAAAACTTAACTTAAGTTATGAAACCACCGTTGTATTTTTTTTGAGTTAAGTTGTTATGGCAAATTATAATTTTTGAAAAGCGAGTTAGGTTGTTAGGTTTTTTGTTTATAACTTTTGTTTAAAAAAAGATACAGACGTAAAAAATTGAGTGGGCATAGATTTTTATATTCTCAGCACGATTATGATAAAAACTCAATTTCGTCATAACTCGACTTAGGCGGTTATGGTTTGCGGCCACAGATATGTAGCTTAAGGGGAATCTGCTAACAACTTAGCCATACAGATTCCAAGGAGAGGAGAGGAATTATTGTCCTTTCCAATTCCTATCCACTTCCTGTTTCCTCTCCACTATGCTCAACATTTTGTGTTCTGTGTAAGTAATAGCGTTTGGGAATCGATCTCAGTTCATCGGGGAACAAGCGAACGCACCAACATTCTACAAATTTTATTCGTGGTTTTCATATGTACACAATAATTCGTACAATGTACTCAAACAAATTGTTTACTTCTTGTTTACGAATGAAATTAATGTATTGAAGATTAAACGAATAGATTCGTGGATAGTACGACAGTTATTAGTAAAATTATACGACTGTACAAATACTTCGTACATCTTACGAATATTCGTACAATGCACGAATATTTTCTTTACGAATATCATTCGTAGCCATTTTACTAATAAATGTTTTTAGTGAACTGTATCACCAAAGTCTCCTATAAGTTGTAGTGTAAAAAGAAAATGTTATTTTATCTTTTTAATCTTCAATCAATTTGATGGTCAATCCCTTAGTGTTTGGGGATACACATGAGTCTTATACAATTTCGCTTGTTTGTCTTTGCGCAAGAAGTCTCCCATCTCGTTGCATATATCTACCCTAAACTTGGATTCTTTTGAAAAAAAAGGAATGATTGCGCCACATCAGATAGTATTGAGCCAAACGTAAAAAAAAATATTTATGAGCTTTTTTCAAAGCTGAGCCTTTCAAGATCCCTTCGTCTGTGGACAATGTTTCAAAACATAGGTATCAATTATACTTTGTATCCGAACAACTTTCAAAGGAATGCCGACGGCTTTGGAGAATGCAAAAAAAACTTGTTTCAATGGGCTTGTCACCGAGTCGTTCTATTTGAATCCTAGATCTTTGGGTTCCGATTTTAGGCCAGGCAATAGAGACAAACATAAATTTATACTGCAAAAATAATTTGCCAAAAATTTAATAGGTAATTTCAATTTCGGATCTTCGCTGGCAAACTATAGTACACAATGGATTGGTTGTAAATATTGTGTTTCCATTTTGAAAAACAACATTTTTACCAATATCTTCCAGCCGGCTCAGTCCCTGGATAGCTGTATATCTAGTGTTGAATGTCATCTGAAGTGAGCTCTGTTCTGGAACGTCCTTTGGGGTATGATTCAAAGTTTTTCCGGGCCGAAGTAATGTTATGGTATAGCCATTCGCTCTTAATGACTGAGTTACCTAAATCATTAAGTTTTTACTCTTATTTTTGTATCTTCTCGTCCACTCACATCATCGAAAATTTACCCGAAGCATTTTCCTATAAAAACTGTTTAGAGCATTATCATCTACATATCTTGATAGGGTTCATGCACCTGCATCATATGTATATCAGGGACAGGATGAGAATAGACAATAGAGTCTTATATAAAGGGACACTGAAGTTGCTCAATAAAGGGCTTTGCTACTTAATTGGCATCATATGTCAAAGAAACAGCAACTAGCAAGTTATTTTTCGTTCGCTGGATATTGTCTAAGTTTTTAAGTTTCAAAGTCACAGCTGTCAATATAATGTAAAATTATGTCCAATACCTGCTTCTCAATGCTTCCTCAGCCAATGAAATAATGCTTCACTCTTTAAATTATGTCAATATTGGCGGCGGCATATGCCTCTATGTGTTTTTCAATCTTTCTCCTAAAACGATGTTACGAAGAAGTCTCGTTACAACGCATAGTTTAAGCCTTATCTAAAACCTTTTTGAGATCAAAACTATCAGTCAGTTTTTTCCGAGCTTGATGGAGCAGCGGTACAACCTGCTTGTAAAAACAATTTTGTACACTCTCAGCATTGACTGGATTATACTGTCATGCAGATGGCCAAGGAGTCACAAATCCTTAAGATCTTGAAAAGTGCTTCTCATCTTAGCCTTATTCCCAGTAGGACTCCCTCATTACCTACAAGCATGCACACAGGAGTGATTGAAAGTTAAAGGTCACTCTACGAGCCGTTCGTCTATAATTTTTTGTTATTTATTTTCTTAAGCCTTTTAAGTCGTTTTGAGGTCTTCGTAAGATTTCCGAACTTAGTTTCTGCTACAACGTCCTTCTATCATTTTGATCGAAATCGTATTTTGCTCCTTTTGCTTCTAAGAAGGTGTTCCCGAGTAGCTGTGGTCCTTGCACAGTGCTGCTTTGTAGGGCTCTTGTCTAGCTGCAAGTGCTTACTGGCAATTATCGTAAGACCAATAGTTTCGTTGCAGTGGTTGTGTAAATCCCAGCCCGTTGAACTCTACATCTGTAACGTTTTCTTTGAAATGTTCCCTTTGGTTTTTAATACTTACTGAAGGCAAATAAATATTTAAGTGACTTCATAGGAAAAGGACCTTTTGAATTTGTTCGAGTGTACCAGCACGACGTCAAATTTTCCCACAGAGTATTCTTTTTGGCTTCGATAAAGTCATCCAAGGAAAAATTTAAGCCTTCACGAGGTAGTGATATGGGTCAAATAACACTCAATACTTCTTGCGTAAGTTAAATTTACAAATCCACTCAGAAAAAGATGTACGTTTTGTTCTTGGTCACAATTGCCGTCGAATAAATCGCAGTTTATAGGATTTATTTTGCCATCCTGCGGCATTTTCTTGATGGTGGTGATACCAGCATTGGAGCAGTCAAGGGCATATTTACGTATTTCTCTGTCTTGCTTATTAAATATATGTAACATTCCAGACAGAGATCGAAGTTTGATGTTCTTATTTCATTTCCTTCGGTTATCCGTACATTCAAGACTTTTTGTTGCTTTGCAATTAAATAGCTTTACTTTAGTGACTACGGCTCGAGCCCCCAAATTCCTTCTAAAAGGACTAGCTCTGATTGTATGGCCTCAGCTTCAGCTCATATAAGGTGTCCAATAAGTAAAGTCTTTTCCATTAAGTGTTTTCTATCTTCATATTTAAATAACACAAACTGGAAGTGAGAAATCATTGTACCTTTTTTTAATTATTTCATCATTTAAATGTCCGCGGCGGCTTTGCTGTGTGGCGCGAATGGGAAATGTCAAATTTTGCATAGCCCTGGGCATAAATAAGGCTGAATTTCACCAGTGGTATTACTTATGTTGACTTTAAGGGCAGTCATAGGTGGTGGTTTATTGGAACAGGCCTCAGGAAACTTAAAAAAAAACCACTAGAAGAAGTCTAATGGGGCCAACTCGCACGATCTCGGTGGTCAATTTACATCGCCTCTCCAATAGATAACCATGTTCGCAAATCGTTAGTTGTAAAATGTCCATTGTGACACAGGCTGTATGGAACGCAACACCGTCATTTTCAAAATATATGTCTTCGGTGTCCATATCATCGAATTTGGGTCAAAATGAATTGGTTATATCATCGACCGATAGCGCTCCTCAATGACGATGATGGCCTGGCCAAGAAATTTTGGCCCGATGCTGCCGCGAGCCCAAAGCCTACACCAAACAGTGACTTTCACTAAATGCATGTCATCTTTAGTAGATCTCGTGTGGATTGTGATCATCCCGATTTCGACAATTTCGCTTTTTGACGAAACCATTCATCCAGAAATAGGCCTCGTCGCTAAATATTATCCTTCTTTCACTGGTGCTGTAATCGGCGGTACTTGGAAAAATATTTCCGTATATTTTTCACCACTTCTTGTAGTCCCCGGTGTGGTATCCATATCCATGTCTTCCTCTTTATATTCTCTTTCAATCGTTGCTTTCTCGATTTCTGCGCATAAATTCTGGGTAGAATTTCTCTGTCTTTGGGATTTTACGTACGCTCTTAAAACGGCTACAGATCCTTCCGTATCGAGTCCCAACTGATTCATTCGATCCACTAACTCCTGCTTTCTCAGAAGGTATATTGCTCCTAAGCTGGCGAAGACATCGAACTCCTTTTCGCTTTCAGACATGATGAGCTGGATCTTTGTTGCGATCTATTTGTTATATGAATGTTTTTCGATTTTGTATTTCACGGGGATGGACCTTATCATAAGTCCCTGCTCGGGCGCCAATTTTGTATGTGCTTTTTGCTTTCCAGCCGTGATTTTTGCTCGCCGGATTTCCAGGGTCGCTCGGAAGAAAACACATAACTTCAGTAGGAAGGTATTTAAAACCTTATACAAAATCTTTATTGAAAACAAATCTTAAATTCATGTAATAACTAAATCATTCTAGACTTCAATTCATTTACACATTGTATTGTGAGTCTGGTAAACATCCTTTATTCTCCTTGTATTTTGCTCCTGTTGGTTTCCTTTAGAAATCTCTATTCTGGCATCTGGTTTCTCATTAACTGGTATTCGGTATCGGGTTACTCTTTTACAAGTACGGACTACGCTCTTGGCGCTTACAAGATCAGCAGGTTTGAGGCCCCTGGTGGCACTAGATCAGCAGGTTCAAGGCCCCTGGTGGCACTAGATCAATGCATATACACTGACAGATCAGCAGGTACCAAAGCCCCTGGTCGCAATTAAAAAAGTTTATTCTTCGAACCAAACTGAGGAACGAAACAGCTGGACAATTTCAGTTGCCTTGTAAGCTGAAATCGAGCTCGTCAGCTTCGATCTTCCTCTTGTTATATTTTTTGTATAAACTGCGTGTGAACTATATACGGGGCGAACGCAAATTACCAAATGTGTTCACTCGGCTGTGATCTTATAGCGACTGTGTATTATATTAGAGCATGGTATCAAATCCCTTATCTTGCCGAAGCCATTGGTGTCGTCGGTAGCTGCTGTGTGGTATGGTGTCGTCGGCCGTTACTGCGGCGGCGGTTGCGGAATTATGGTTGAACAATGATTTATTATTTATATTGGTGGAAGCAGAGAACGCTTCGTTACAAGTTAGCGAACACGCGTTGGTATCAATCAGTTGAAGATTGTAAGTTCGCTGTGAGTGATCGGCGAAAGGCCGAGCCTTTACATGCGGCACAGAATTGATTGTCTCGAATTTTTTGCACACTCTCATGGACAGCGGTGATATTTTCGCAGATCTTGCATTTCGATCGTTCTGAAAAGTCCTCTCGGAGGGACAATTATGACGACCGTAAAATGGGCGATGCGTGCGAAATATTGCTCGAACAGACGGCCTATTTTCATAATAAAATTTTATCATTTACACATGCCATTCACCGCTGTATCTCTCCAATTTTATTTGACAATTAAGACTTAATCAATAACATCCAGTTTGACAGATGAAGCTTCAACAATATGGCCGTAATCACCTGCCAAAGTTCGGATATTCCTATTAGAAAAACCTTTAGTTTAGTCTGACTGGAACTGCAGAATATTGATTCAATCATGGTTATTAGTGTGGAACACTCCTACCTCTATTTCTCATTTGCTGCCGCAACAAGCTTCCACAGTCACAGGGAATTAAACCCTATCTCCAATTAAGGTATTAGACACCCGAAGCTTACCACGTGTAAGTGAAAGTAGGAGAAGATAGACATGGTCTTCCCGCTTGCATCCAGATTAATTATATCAACTTAAAGCATATAAATATATAAAATATGCAACCCTCTTACTGCATCAAAGGCTCTTTGCAAAAACAAACAACCACTTTTCTATCATCATTCCCAACCGTAACCACATTTATATCACTTAATTAAAAAAATACCCCTGATGAACCTACTTATTGAAATTCTTCCATTCATCAGTTATGAACTTATAACTCTTGAAAAACATAAACCTCGATATTAATTCCATACCTATAACAAATGCAATTCATCATTATCCACCTTCACTCATTCGTATGAGTTAAGCAAATATTTAAATTTTTTTAATAATTTCGATCTCGAGATAGGAATGTCCAAGCAGCCGCTACTATTCCTTTTTCCATTGACAGTAGAAAAGAAACGAACACACCGCATTGTTCGCAAACAATATGAATTGAAAAACTATATCTCTGTATCTCAAAAAAACACAAAGAAGAAATTCAATTTTTCAATGGCGGATGTGAAACAATAAAACAAAAAACATTCCTTTTTTATTTATTGAAACTACCAACCAACGTATTCCTATTGGATGGTAGAGTGCTGGCTGACGCAGTGTTTGTCATTTGGAGAGCCGAAAGGATCTCATTCTCCTTAACCCATCCGTTTAACCCTTTCAGTTGAATCTGCTGAATGTGTTACCTTTATACGTTTCCCGAAAGTGTGTATACTTTGCCAGTTCTTGTATTCCCTCTGGCAGATGAAGGACAACATCGCAAACTATATCCACTGGGATTGGGATCAATGGAAGGCTGATGGTGATGAAGCGCGCAGGACGAAGGATGACGCACAAGACTTTGCTTTTGCCGGTGTAGTTATGATGTACTATAGATGTACATACGAGTATATAAAGAAGGAAGAATCATCATCCGTCTACTCGTCTATTGAAATTTCAATCAAATTGAAATAAAAGGACGAATCTATTGAGAAACGAAACGTAATTATAAATTGTATGCACACAGTCACAAATGGTGGCGAAACAGAACTTTATCTCTGGATTTTAAGACGGTGCTGGAGTAAGATATTAAATTTAAGGCGCACTATCTCTTGTAGAAAACCAGGGCCAAGTGGCTTACGACCATTCCTGTATGATGATATCCCCGTCATATTTCTATGCGTATCTAAAAGAGAATTCTCTCAGTTATAGAAGACCTTCATCATAACCCCAATAATATATAAAACGGACCGAAATAGTGAAGTTACAAACTATCGTCCAATTGCTAAGCTTTTACATATTCCCGAAATCTTTGAAAAAATTTTGTACGAAATTTTATGTTCTCTTTATAAGTCTCTCATTTCCCCTAGAGAACATGACTTTATTAAAAGTAGGTCCACACCGACTTACCTCGTTGAATTCCTTTAACCTCTTAGACTTAGAGAACGCAAAGGAAGTTGAACCTATCTTCGTAAGATGGATTTTATGTTACCTGAAAAAAGGGTACTACAAAATTTAATCCAAATCAACCTTCTCAGATGATTTCTTAGATATCTCCGGGTCCCCACAAGGCAGCCACTTAGGACCTCTGATTTTTATTCTTACAAACAATGATATTAAAAAGGTAATCAAATATTCCCATATCTCACTCTACGCCGATAATACCAAGTTTTTGAAGACTATTTCTTCTACACATGATTCTACACTTCTTCAACTTGATGTTTTATGTGATCAAGAGCTTCTAGGTTTTGGCCGCATGTGGTGACCATGTTTCTTTGGTGATATCTGTCAAATCTATTACATATTATTCAATTTATCGTATTTTATCACCGTGGAAAGTTACACGGAGGAACAGCACGCCTGAATGATAAAACCTTATTATCAAAATGAGTGATCATTTGTGCAAATGCGTTTTGCCTATTTTACGTAAATGGTATGGCTCTTCAAAGTCGACTCTTCAATGTTTGGTGACCACATTTGAGACGACCGATTAGGTGATCAAGAAGCCAACATTCGTTCGTCAAATAATTATAAGACCGCCTGCGAATATCGCCGCTGTCCGTGAAAGTGTAAAGAAGAACCCGAGGCAGAATGTACCTTTGTTTTACGTGGATTACTAGTTATTTCAACCATAACCCCACGGGTGGCCTACCACCATTGGAGCCAGATTTAGTCCTAGCCATTAACCCCGTCATAGCAAGCTAATCCGGTCGCAAAGTTGTGATATGTTGCAGCATATGCACACCTCTTGCTTAAAGTCGAGACCTACCAACGCCTCTTGAATCCAAGAAAAGAATCCTGAATCCCATTCGTTTCCGCATTTGGAGTAAACCACGCCACCACGATCTCCCACTAGGGGGCCGACCTCAAGATAGCAGGAAAAAGAGAACTGACACACCCGAAGATGTGCACATTTGCCCTCAAAATCCCGGGCACTATCACCCGTGGTACCAGTATAAAGCTACCGGTGGAGCCTCGCAACGTCATCAAATCCCCCCTAGGCGAAAACAGAAAAGAGGACATGGCCTAATTCCTACTCAGCTTCGGGGTCAATGGATATGAATCAGTCACTTCCAGATAGGTTACTGCAAAACCCTGGGCCTAGCAACCCTAGGATACACATATTGAGAAAGTAAGTTGAGGGCGGTCAACGAACAACTCATGCGTATCCTAGTCTTTAGATCCCCTTACGGTTCACACGGGTGACGCCCCGGTCTTTAGCCACCAGTTGGTGAACAAGGAGAGACGCTCCTGTCTTTTGATCCCCTTGCGGTTCACACGGGTGACGCCCCGGTCTTTGTTCCGAAGAACTCTGGATGACGCTCCACTTCTCGCTATTAACGAAGGACGCCAGGTACAAGTACCCGGAACCCCAACCCTTTCTGACACCTCTAAGACCTAAAACACATCATGTACCTAAATACAGTCCTTGCCTTTGTCTTTGAAGAACTCCAGCTGGGCTCGATCAGCTGAAGAACTTCGACCCCATCCGATATATCCAACCAATCATCATCCATGCACTAACCACCGGAAACACCATCGAAATCACTTACCACACGATCGCTTGGGAATTACGCATGGTACACCCTGGAGACATGCCACCAAGCCTCATGTATATAGTAAGCAACCTTCAACAGTATTCCAGCAGCAGCACACTTCAAACAACCAATTAGACACATCGGACACACTCTGACACCTCTTGACTAATATGACCCGTTAACGTCACACCAGACTCAGTCCCCAGACACCGGATGAGACCTAGGATCCCCAACTGTATGCCCAGTCCAAAATCCACAGTCCCACCCATAACACTACCATCAAGATCAAATCAAAAGGTTCTCATTGGTCTCGTGCCCCAAAGAGAACCATGCCAATTGTACTCGACACACACACCCATTTTTATGGTAGGACTTTCGGACCCCTAGTCATCGCAGCAACTAGAGACCCTACGGTCCTACCAAACACTACCAATCAAGATCAAATACTACGAGATGTATTAGGTTTCCGGCTAGGCATATCACCGTAATCCTAACCATCTCATATCGTCTCCAACCCTGACTGTCCCTATCTCCCTGACTCTTGGGTTTTCTTAGTTGCCTAATACCACCTGCTTATGCTCAACAGCAGGAGGATAGACTTAAGCCCCCCCACCACGACAAGGTGAAACCCGTCGGGGGGGAGAACCCGAGGCAGTCGAATTCGTCGCCGTGCACAAGAACTTGCGGTCATTCGCAGACTTCAACTTGCCGACTTTTGCATCAGAAATTGGGCTTACAGCCGTGCAAGATCCAACTGACCCAGAAGCTCATAGTTCATGACCATATGAATGAATGAATATTAAGAGGGGGCTTGCATTGTGACTTTAAGATCTATTGTGTCCCCATCTAGAGCTAGATGAGTTGCCAACCCTACAGCTCTTCCTCCAAGTTTATCCCTTTGATGATATTAATTATTTGGAGTAGCTTCTGCTCTCTTTTATACCTGATAGCATCCCAGATGCTTGTTTCTTTGATGCATCATGTCCATAGAAAATGTCATTTGTTCGCTGATTGGGCTTTGGAGGGTTTGGAAGAAGACCACAATTTTAGCCGAAAAATCATCTTTAGCGACGAGGTTAATAAGTAAAATTACCATATATGGGACGACATAAGGTTCATGACGTTCACCAAATGACAATGCTGTAATGAAGCATTACAAAATACTTAAACCCCTGACCGACGCCAGTGACCATTTCTATACAAATTAGAATTAAACAATTTTAAACCATCTACCGAAACATGCACCCCTTTAAACATGTCTTGCCTCGAGCTAATCACAAGACAAACTAAATAAAAGGCTACAAGTAGCAGGCCACACACCGTATATAGAATGACGACGACGAAACAGGGATGGAAAATGAAATTTTTCAATTGTACTGAAATCTGGAATAAAATTGTACTGAAATGATGTCAATGGTACCGAAAACAAATTTTGTATGAAAAAAAACTTAATAATTCAACTATTTAAAAGTTTTCCAAAGTATTTTTATTAAAAAAAAAATCGAAGCAGAAATGATAAGGTTATCTTCTTATAAAAAAAATATAAATAAATATAAATAGCTAAACAGAAAAAAATACTGGCGCAAAATTTTAGTTGAATTATTTCGATGTTAAAGCTGTATGAAATTAAGTTAGAATGACGATTTTGCAAATTTTAATAATATAGCGTCATACTTTCTCTACCCTTTTATTAAAGTTAAAACCACCGAACAGCACATATTTTATTTTACTTATTTTTCTTTTTTTACAAGAGCTGTCATTGTTTTAGGTGTGTTCAGAAGCAATTTATTAAGAAAATTTCTTTAGTACAATACTATAGTTATCCCCAAGTTTACAGTTTAGTGTTAAGTAAACAAAACGATGCCATGTCGGAAAAAAAGCTGGTCGATAAGGAGCCAGAAAAGCAAGACGCCATCAAGAAGTGAAAAGAAAACTGTAATTAAGAGTTATAAGGGCTTACAGCTGAGAGTTATTGTTCTGGTATGAAAATGAATGCATTCAGGCCAGGATGATGTATTCAATTCAACTTTCAATTTTCTTTAATGTGCTTTTTTTTTTGTGAAATACATAAAATTGGAAATTTTGAAATTGTACTGAATTGAGACGAATTGTACTTTTGTACTTGTACAACCTCAATTGTATCGAATTCGGTACAATTGTACCGAATTTTCCATCCCTGCGACGAAACCAAAACTCACCACACCCAACTAAACCAGTATGGTGAATTACCTAGTGATAAGAATATTAGGGGTATTCATGTAAGCGCGGAAAACCCTCGTAAACCTCGTAAACCAGATAATTTTATCTCCGCAGAAACGAGCTGTCAAAATTTGTATGGGAAAAAGTTTCTGCAAATCGCATAAAATTATCTCACAAATTTGCTGCGGAAAGTGCAGAAATAAACCTCGTAAACTAAAGAAGTATGGATTCTGACTTTTAATTTGACATTTCACAAAATATTTCCCACATTTACGCAAGTATTTCTTATGGGGTGTTCATGAAAACATGCTGCGGAAAGTTCTATCTTTCTACAAAGCGGAAAATTATCTCGTTACATGAATACCCTTATTAATTAACAATATAGGTAATAGAAATATTAGAAAGGTAGCAAGCTGCTGCCGCTGACGCTAACGAAGACACGACCACCACACACCGCACACCACCACCGGACGCATATAGCCTATCGCAACGTCAAACTATATCAACAGTTTAATATGCTCTAATTTTGATTTGTCAATATAGTTGACATTCCCTCTCAACAGTGGCATAGCATAAAGAGGGCTATGCCAGGCGATCAAAAGGAAGAGGAAAACACACAGGCATCAGCTCAGACATAGTCTGGCAGTTTAAGTTGCAGAGAGGATAAAAGGTAAAACGAAAAGGTAACCCCATCTACCAGTATTGCATTATACTGTGATCTACCAGGCTAAACACCTGTGATGTACCAGATTTATATAAAATCTGCGATTTTTACCAGTTATACAAAGACTGTGATTTAACCAGGCTAAGCCTGCGATTACCGGACAATATTAAAAGTCCGCGATCTACCGGGCAGTGAGCTCGTGATCTTAAAGATATCGAAGGATGAACAAACGCACAGCGCAGGCCAAGCAAAGACGATAATACAGCAGCAGTACAACACGCTCAACCAGAAGACAACATCGGCACCGCACATAGCAAACAATAAAATGATAAATTATACTTTTATTTGAATTACGAAGTAATAAAGAGATTTAATCGATTAAACTAAAGTTTATGGTACTTTCTTTAGTTCGAACCCTGGAAAACACCGCTGAGTATCTACCTTAGCTGGAAACTCCAAAGTACCGTTATAATGCTTTCTCAAAAAGTTACCGTACTTTTTCATAAACGACGTTGGTGAAGCGGTCAACGTCAATGGCGAGCGCTACAGAACGATGATAATCCATTTCTTCTGGCCCAAATTGAGCCATATTGTCCTAGACCACATATGGTTCCAGCAGGACGGGTGCCACACAGCGGATGCCATTATTAACATTCTGTATGAACGATTTGAGGTTAATGTAATCTCTGACATTAAGTGGAAGTGCACCGAGTCGCTCGTGATGATTTTCGACACGAAATCGTCCTCTTCGTTGTTGAGATTGAGGATGGCCTGAAAGTAATTCATACGCGACGGACAGTGAGCAGGCATTAACTGATGCACTGTTTGCACTTTGTATGAGAACGTGTGTGAGTCTTTTATCAAAATTCGCGGTAGGGTCCGTCAAATTTCGTGGCTCGTGCGTCATCTGGTTGACGTTTCTACGTTCTCAGCGACATCACTATCCACAGCCACGTCAGCCACGATATTCTCGGGCGAACGACCAGTCCGGTGGCGGCCACGTCCTGCATAGTCTCCTGTGGCTCCAGTCTATTCGAGTCGAGTAGCTAAGCACGCGGGCATGTTCGCCCAGCTGGCGCAACACGATTAGGAAATCATCGTCAAGATTCACGCTGGGCTAACTCCACCGACCGATTATTCGTCAAAACAATCGACACAATTATTCCACGTTATTTCGGATCAGTATAGCACTCTATTGCCTGTCTACTGTATACTGCAGCTGTCTAGTTCACAAATGTCAAATATGATTGACGTACGACGCCATTTTCAAAAATTATAACATCTTTCGATGCCTGGGAAGTGCAATTATTTGGTCCTCCATTTTGTTTTCTAATAGCCGCCTAGCAGTATGATCCATTATGTCTTGGAGTTTCACTCTAGCAAATATTGCTGTGATATCCCAGTCCCAGTTTGGTGAAACTGCTTTTTATGTTGCAACTGTTATTGTGTTGTAGGATGGCAGAACATCGATATATGTTGTGTTTTCTCAAGGAAGTTCTCAGGATTTTATATTTTTCTTTTGAAATTACCCAAATCCATTAATAAATCTAATGCATTCTCATTAGTAATGCACGCAAACGATAAAAAGTATGCAATGAATGCATGCTCTTTATTGCATACTACAAAAATATAGCTAATATGACAGTTTCCACTTGGAAAGTGAAAGCATGCTTTAAAGTTTGCTCTTGCGTTAGTGAAAATCGCACGTAAATGAAAAGTTACTCAAGGTAATTCTTGTCACTATGACATTCCAACTTTTTTTCCAGACATTAACAATATTCAATTTTAGTTAAAAAAAAGAACAGAGCACAGAAAAAAAACCATACCACCAGCCGAATTCCAAAAGACTAGTGATATTAGTCTGCCAATCGTAGAGAACACATTCCACATTCCTCTGCTATGGACACAAGTTAGAATTGGATTTAAACCCAAAACGGGCTAATGTTCCCATGTAGAAGCAAAATATCTCAGACCTATTATAGTCTATCATCATTCGTTTTCAAAACTTTTAATCGACTGATTGATATGAAGAACAAGCATTGTCACTAGACTTCTGTCTACGGCTCAGTACTGCAAAGGGAAATCGGTGGAAACAGCTCGAGTACTTCCTCTACCACAAGGAGCATTCTATGGTTACACCTCTTGAAATACAGGGCGCTTTTAACAATGTCGAATCATCTGCAATCCCATCTGCAATGTAATATCTGAATGTAGAAGGCTCTCATGGACAATCGATCAATCAAATGCTAACTAGCAGGGTTATTAATTCTTAGCTGGCCGGGTTTTCCACAAGAAGATCTCTCAGTATGTAGAGGGACACCACAAGACGGCATTTCACATTCGTGTAGTGCGGCTTCAGAAAGAACCTCTGAATTTAAAAGTACGTCCGAAGTTGGGCTCAAGGGTAAGCTGATGGGCATTCCGTGGAGCACAAGTATAATGGTTAAATCGTTTAAGGGAAGAAATGCAACGGGCTATTTCACTGGAACACTGTTTCTAAAAATAACGGTAATAAAATGAAAGACAAGAAACATTGCGGCTCTTTTTTAAATTCTATCCAAGAGACTCAAGTGGGCTTTTGGAGCACCTTCCCAAATATGGCAACTATATTCGAGCACTGGACGAATTTACGCTTTATAGATTACAGCCATATCGGAAGGTGTGACAAATTTCTTGCATCGTCGAAGAAAACCTAAGCACTTAGCAGCGTTTTTGGCTATGTCAAATATGTGGTCATTCCACACAAGGTGGTCTGAGATGATACACATATCGAGACCTGAAAGCAATTGATAATGTTATCGAGATCAGAATTTAATGAGAATCATAAGTTGCTGTTTCATATCTACATCCGAAGAACAAGAACGAAATTGAGAAGCTGAGAACACTGTCGTCAGCAAAACAATTTAATGGATTAGAAGTTTAAGAGAGTCGGAGACAAAACTGAGCCCTGTGGCACTACAGCATTTATTTTTTGAACTTCAGACTTAAAACTATCCAACACAACTTGTATTGAGCCGTTCGAAAAATATGTTCTAATCTTACGAAAAAGAGATTCATTAATACCAAATGCACACATTTTCGATAAGAAAGCTTGATGCCAAACTGTATCAAATGCTTTGAAATATCAAGTGCAATAATCTTACATTCTCCAAAGCGATATAAAGACTTGTGTCACTGTTCGGTGAGATAAGCCATGAGATCACTAGTGGACCTATTGCTACCAAAGCCGTATTGCCGGTCAGCTTTCGTTATTCGAGATATTTCTTGAGCTGATAATTAATCAGTGTTTCCATTTCCATGACATAGGAAAGAAGGGACGTAAGTGGAATTGGACGAAAGTTATAAGGGTAAGAAGAAGATTCCACTCGGATACAGACCAGTAGAGTAGGACAGATGGAAAAGCTTACGCAATGGTTTTGCCAGCGTTGAAGAACACCTCCTCAGAACAATGGGAGGGGTACTATCTGGTCCAGAGAATTTGTGTATATAGAGATCTTTTAATACTCGTGCAACTGAACTGAACTTGCAGAGAAATCTGGGAGGACTTGGTATTTCTGGAAGATGATTCAATCCATTTTTAGACCGATGTATCAAAAACTAATGACGGGGTTGGTGGAGGTTTATATTCAGACTGACTAAATTTAAGTCTCTCTTTTCGTCTTCCCAATCACTGTAGCGTGTTTTAGGCGGAACTTTTGACGATTAAAGAAGTCTTTCATAGCATAAGGAAAACGTGATATTAAATAAAGATATCCCTTTCTTCTCGCACAGCCAAGCAGCCATTAAATCTCTTGATTCCGTACCAGATCAATAACAGCCCTTAACTGCCGATCGTCTCTGATGGAGATGGCGCATCTCTCCACTTGCAATATATCGAAAGCCATTTAGATTTTTTTTTTTATTTTTAAAGGTAAGACTCTGCTAGCTGCGCCAGAAAAGTGACAGTTGAACGGATGTTCAAGAAACCATACTGATTGGAAAAGACAAGCGATTTTGTATAATAACTTAATATTTTGCAAATAATTGTTTGAGAATAGCCGATATAATTTAGCTGTTGGACGATAATTGTCAATTTCGGCTTTCCTCCATTTTTTTATGAAAAACAATTGTGAAAGATTGTTTCCAAGCATAAGAATACTTACACGAAATAAATGAACAGTTCAAAAGGACAGCAAGGGCCTCGAAAAATTACTAACACATTTTTTCAAAACTGGAGTCTGGAGCTGGTATGCCACCTCGACCACCTCTTCTTAATTATATTGAATATTATATCATTGAAATGCTCAACGCGGGCGATATTTCGAAAGACTTTGATGCCAAAAATTGTTTGTTTGACTTCACACTATGTATATCGGTATGTTCAGTGTATAGTTTACGTCACTTCGAGCGTCTCTACTGAGAGACCTTTTATCAGCTCAGTTTGGTAAAATTCTATAATGATTGTAATGTAAATATTCTAAAGACAAATACAAACATTTAAATAGACGATACTCCAATTGAACTTGAATGAAGGTTACCTCCAGAAGCTTTATGCGTGTGATGATCTATGGATAATTATAACGATAACAAAACGCTGATATTGTGGAAGTTGGATGCTTCTCCATGAGTTTTAATTGTCAATAGAAAAATAGCTGATAAGAAATGGTTCTCGCATAAAATCTATTTAAAGAGCTTTCTTATCTAATAATTTATAGTACAAATATTTTCTTAAGTTCTATCATTGATTCTATCGTTTTTAATTTCCTAAGTATAAGGTTTATTTGAAAGTAGCGTTTAGTTCACCTTTTAGTCTGTTTCGGTTGATATACATAGCTCTTAGATGGGACCGTGTTCGATTGTTTTTTTCTTGCTCAGCGCAATCGCTGGACTTATTTACTTATACCTATCATGGAATTTCAATTTCTGGAAAAAACGCGGTGTCAAAGGACCTGAACCGAAATTGATTTTCGGAAGTACTCCATGTATTGTCAAACGGAACCGCAATTTGGCATTTGAATTACAAGACTTATATGAGTGAGTTTTTATCTATCAACTTAAAATTTATTGAAAAAAAAAAGGATTATTGGGGCAACATTCGAAGACAAATTGGTACGATGTTATGACTATTTCGGATAAGCTTTATTTTGACATAAATAAAAATGGCTACTTTAAGAGAGTGATTTATATTGTTAAAACTTTATATAAAAATTGCAATATAATAATACAAAATTAAGAAAGAACTGAAAATTAAATTTGGTCTGCAATGTTAATAGAAGGACCATTATCTTCTTTTTACCACTCCTCTTGCTGACACACGAATAAATAAGTGATCCATTTGATAACCCTTCATATTAAGGATCATATTTTTTTCCTCCACGATTGATAAGAAGCTTTCATCACTAAAACAAAAGCACGACAGCTTTTTGTGAAATCATGGTAAGACTAATATGTGATTGATAATATAAATATATAGGCGCAAAATTTTAAACAGCCTATTATTAAGGTATTACGAGTAGTATGATACTACTTAACAATTTGCCAACTTTATAGTAGTTTACTAACTCATTCTTAATTTTAAACATTTTCTAACTAGTATCGTACTAAAAGAATTTTCTTAATAAGTTGCTTCTGAACACACCTAAAACAATGACATTTCGTGTAAAAAGTAAGTACACGAACCTTTTTTGATATTTGTAAATGTCCAAGAGTCATATGAAGCTAGCACGATACTAAAAAAATAAAGTAGGTGTTCGATGATTTTAACTTTAATAAAAGGGTAGAGAAAGTATGATGCTATATCCGATTAAAATTTGCAAATTCGTTGTATTAACCTAGTATCATACTAAAACAGCTTTAGCATCGTACTAATTCAATTAAAATTTTGCGCCATAGTTTTTAAAAATCGGAAAGAAGAAAAGATTAGACAAGGTTTTGGTTCTTAGCTGTTGACGAAACTGTGCTTCACCACTAACTCATCTGGAGAATCTTGGTAGGAGTTTCTACAGATGGATGGCGTTGATGAAGAACTGGCACTCTTAAGTCCCATAAGAATTCCAAGGTTGTATTGGATTTGGTTATCTTTTAAAGGAACTATATGTTAACCTCATTAAACAAACTGCTGGATAGCTGGGTCTGAATTCTATTTGATAACATCTATTTGGTGAGATCTGTCAAATCTGTTGTTTATTATTCAGTAAGTGATACCAAAAAATAGCACATCCGAATAATATAATTTTATTATCAAAATGATTGTTGCTTAGCGCAAACGTTGCGCCTATTTTACATTACACGTGGTGGCACTTTACAATCGACTTTTCAACGTTTGGTGGCTAAATTTGAGATGACCGGTTCGGTTATCAATCAGCCAACATTCGTACGTCAAAGGAACGCAAGATGAGTCGAGAACATCGCCGCGATCCTTTTGCAGACTTTAACTTAGTGGATTTTTCTAACATATATCGATATGAAATAAAACTAGTTTTTATATATTATAGAATGTACTTAAATTTGTATTCTTCAATATTCTTCAAATTGAAATGAAGTTAGGTTTAGTTACATAATTTTATTATTGTAGTAGATTTATTTTATATCGTAAATTCAAAAGTTAGTCATGTTAAAATGTTCATTGAAATTTAAATGTTGTTTATTTCAACATACCTCAAAAGACAATCTGACATATGGATAAAGGTTGTATTCAGCCCTATTTAAGCAAGTTGTCACTTCTTTAATATATAACAATATATAACATTTTCGTAGGGACTTAGGCATACACCCGAACAACACGTGACCTAGGAGCTCTCCATACTTTTTTTCAAAATCGACGTCTACCCACACAGAGTAAGGGAGATTTCCGAGTGGTGGAAATGAAAAGAGGATGTCCGCACGTTTCGAGGGATTAATATCGACTCGGACCACTACCTCGTTGTAGCCAAGGTTCGGCTGCGGATATCCCGACCCAAGCCAAAACAAGGAAGCACTGTGAGGAAGTTCGACGTTGGACGCTTACAGTCGCAAGAGATCGCAAGGTCCTTTTCCGATCGAGTTTCTAACAACCTCTTAAGAAGTCCTTTGCCGCCAGCATCAAGTATTGAGGACCAGTGGCAACATTGCCAAGCAGCCATCAAAGATGCCGCCTCTGATGTGCTGGGTTTTACACGACCACCACAACGAAACCCCTGGTTTGACGATGAGTGCCGGCAAGCACATGCAGCAAAACAAAACGCATACAAAGCGGCGCTGCAAAGAAGGACTAGAGCTGCTCGCGAGCTCTACGAGCAGAAGAGGAGAGAAGAACACCGGCTTCTAAGAAAGAAAAAGAAGGAGCATGAGAAGCGCTTGATCGAGGAAATAGAAGGATGCCATGGCAGGAATGAGGTTCGGAAGTTTTACCAAAAGGTAAAAAAAACATCACAAGGATACAATCCCCGAGCCGAAGCCTGCAAGGAAAATCACGGGAACATCGTAGTAGAACCGCAGTCCATGCTGAGAATATGGAAAGAACATTTCTCCAATCTTTATAACGGCGATGAAGAAGAAAATGCCGCTGCTATAGAGATAGCACCATTCAACCTAGGCGACGCAGACCAACAATACCACCCACCCGACCTGGACGAAGTGAAGATAGCCATATCGAATCTCAAGTCCAACAAAGCCGCTGGAGCTGATGGCCTCGTTGCCGAACTGTTCAAAGCGGCAGGCGATGACTTGGTTGGGAGTATGCACCAGCTCATCTGCAGAATATGGTCGGAAGAAAGCATGCCCGATGAATGGAACCTCAGGATTGTTTGTCCGATCCTCAAGAAAGGAGACCCTCTGAACTGCGCCAACTACAGAGGCATAAGTCTCCTGAACATTGCATACAAGATCCTTTCTGCCGTATTATGTGAACGTCTGAAGCCTTTCGTCAACAACCTGATAGGTCCATATCAGTGCGGCTTTAGACCAGGAAAGTCCACCATCGATCAAATATTCACATTACGGCAGATCTTGGAAAAAACCCAGGAGCTACAAATCGACACATACCACCTTTTCATCGATTTCAAAGCCGCGTACGATAGCATCTATAGGAACGAACTATATAGAGCAATGTCTAGTTTTGGCATCCCTGATGACGATGGAGAATTCACGCTGCTCCATCAAGGTCGGAAAAGATCTTACCGATGCATTTGATGTCAAAAAAGGTTTTAGGCAAGGCGATGCTCTATCGTGCGACTTCTTCAACATAGTTCTTGAAAGAATAGTGCAAAACTCACGCGTCAACACAAGAGGCACAATCTTTCAAAAGTCCGTCCAATTACTCTGATACGCCGACGACATTGATATTATTGGAAGAACAAAGCGTGATGTCAGTGGCGCTTTTGTCAACATTGAGACGGAAGCGAAGAAGATGGGTTTAGCGGTAAATGAGGGCAAGACCAAGTATATGCTGTCATCAAGAAAGGACACACAACACCGACGTCTTGGACAAAACATCATTATAGACAGCTATAACTTTGAGGTAGTGAAGGACTTCATATACCTAGGCGCCGCTATAAATTCTGAAAACAACACCAGTGCTGAAATCAAACGGAGAATAACTCTTGCCAATCGCTGTTTCTTTGGACTAAGAAGGCAATTGAGTAGCAAAGTCCTCTCTCGAGCAACTAAAGTGTCCCTCTATAAGACCCTTATCATCCCGGTCCTTGTCTATGGTGCAGAGACATGGACTTTGTCGAAGGTGGATGAGAGCGCTTTAGGCTGTTTCGAGAGGAAAATTCTTCGTGTGATCTTTGGCCCCGTCTGCATAGATGGGGAGTGGAGGAGAAGATTTAATCACGAACTGTACGGGCTGTACAGTGAAACTGACCTAGTCAAACGTATAAAAGTCCAGCGACTAAGATGGCTTGGTCATGTAGAGCGAATGGACCCGAATGCTCCGGCCCGGAAAGTCTTCGACTCAAACCCCGAGGGACGGCGAAGTAGAGGAAGTCCGCGACTCAGGTGGCGCACACAAGTGGGGGAGGACCTCAACCAACTTGGCGTGCGAAACTGGAGACAGCTAGCTAGGGACCGACCTAGCTGGAGAAGCTTGTTGGTTGAGGCCCTGGTCCACCCCGGACTGTAGCGCCACCTTAAGTAAGTAAGTAAGTAAGTAAGTAAGGAAATGAAAAAAAATTTCTTTTTTGACCTTTTTCTGTTGGAATATATTTTCTTGTTTGTATGTTTTTGTGAGTATGTTATTGAGGTAGATATATTTTTTGTTTGAACTTTTTTGTCTGAATACATTTTTTTATTTGTATGGTTTTTGTAGGTATTGAAAAAAAGAGATATACCTATCATTTGATTTGAAATTTTCAATTCTGGTGAAAAATCAAATACGAGTAATTACTATCTGAAGCAAGAACTCTCAACAAATGCTACAAAGATACAGTGTGTTCAAGAAAGCATAATAATTGCAATGACAAACTTTATAAAAAGTATATTGGCGATAAATTTTATGGAAATTAGCACCTAATTAAACTGTTTTAATTTAAAATAAGTATCTGCCATACATTTTTTTTCCAAATTTTAGAAAATATTTTTTTTTTCTAGAATGTTTTTGTTTTACTTTGGTATTCACGGCGGATTGATGAAAAAAATTTCGAGGATGAAAAAAAAATATTAATTTATACTAGTTTCAGGGCTCCAAATGCTCATGTAAACGCACTTATTCACGAATAATTGTTGACAACTTTTTTACAAGCAATCGAATGAAGTTTTTATATTATATTCTTATATTTTTATATTATGTTTTTTTCATAATTTACACAAAAAAGAAAAAACAAACAAATTAAAAAGAATCATACGAAAATGTTGATTTTTTATGTTTTTACAACTCAAAATAATAACAATTTCTCTCAAAACTTACCTTTTTCACATATAATTTGTACCTTTTTTATCAAGTAATTATCAAAGTAACCGTTTTTTGTAGATGAACAAAAATAAAATGCACGACAAAGTCTCACGAACTTGCTCCTATGTAATAGACTAGGAATTTTAAAAACGAATGTTATCAGAGAAAACTGTTCATAAGCATAAAATTTATTTTTTAAATGACTAAAACAACTCTTTTAGCAGTTGGAGCTAAAAACAGGATGCCATGTGTCTTAAACAAAAATTAGTTTATGTAAGAACAAAATTATAATTCCACGTAGTAGTTTATTAAAAAACTAAGCTTTTATATACAAACACATTTTTAAGAAACAATTTTGGAAGCCCAATTTAATGTGTTTATTAATGTACGAATAAAAATTAAATTTCCAAAAAAAAAATATTGATTCGTTTTTTAAATACTAAATTTTCCAAAAAAAAAATTGATTTTTTTAAATTCAAAAATATATATTTTTTAAAGTTTTGAAATGCAATGTTTTTTTAACTTTTTAGAAGCTTGTCTATACAAAATTTCGGTCCTTATTCGGAATTCGGGAAAAAAGTGTGCTGTTGATAAAAAAAACATCAAATTATGGAGGAGAAACACTTTTTTATGGTAAAAAAGTGAAGTATTAAAAAATGAAAATTTATAATTATACGATCAAAAAAAGGTCGTTGGGCGGAGGAAAAAGCCCCCGAAAAGGGAGTTAAAATCATGAGAGCCCGCGAAGCGGACCACCCACAGTACTGTTAAACAAAAAAACTGTTGACATAGGCGCCTGCCTATGGCGTCTTTACATACCCTAAGCGGAGCAACGAAGTTGCGTGAGTGGGTGTGGCCCCCGAAATTTTAAATAAAATAAATTTGGTGGTGCAACAGCTCGAAGTGAAGCAGGACCTAGTGACTTACAACTCTCAACCATTCCTGTGTGCGTGTTACCAGGAATAAGGTCCAAAATTTCATTGAAATCCGTTATGCCGATAATGAGAAATTCAAAATTCAAAAAAATCGTTCTACAGTATGTACAGTCAGTAATAGATACGAGTATCTTGATTTCAAATTATTTTTTTTATTAAATTATAGATCGTAAGAATTAATTGAAAGAAATAAATTTTCTCGGAACCTTTTTAGAGGAAAATCCGATTTTCGAAAACCATTTTTTGACATTTGTATGGAGGATATCGTTCTTTTTAGGTAAAATACATTTTTTTCTCATATCTTGATTATATTAAGTAAAGAAGAAATTTTTATTTCAACTGGCACTGCAACTGATTTAAAAAAGCGGGAAAATTATTTGCAAGAAAATATTTTGATATGGCACAGTAAACAAAATATACATGTATTCACAAACCCACAAAAAACCGTTAAAATTTGCAGAGGAAAAATCAGACAGAAAGTCATGGTTGCCAAACTGATTATTTTCAATGCATTATGTTTCGAATCGTTTATTCCATATACGACCCAAACGCAAAATAGTTGGCCTACTCATCAATTAACAAATTAACATTTTTTATGTGCCACAAGCAGTTGTTTTTTAATTTTTTTTTGTCGATGTAATAAATTACATTTAATAAGTAAATTAGACCAAACAGAACTAAATTCGAGAAAGCACATATGGCTCCAGTTTGCATTCTCTCAAACAAAGATAGTGCATAATAGTTGGACTACTCTCTCTGGGATGCAAAATAGTTGGCCTATGAAGATTTAAATATGGTAGATTTTCAGTTAACCGTTATTAAAAAAATGGCATGCACTTGTTTTGTTGTTTATTGATCTCCTGTTTTATGCAAGCCAGCAACAGTTTAATGTCAACCATTGTGCGTGGCGTTGCATTATCAAGAGACCTTAGGGAATCCATAAATAAAGCCTTCGAAACGGGATTATTGAGCTATAAAATCGCAAAACAATTCAATTTACCGCGCTTATCAATTCGAAACATTATCTTAAAGTTCAAAAATAGTGGAAATGTGGAGATCGGTTAAAAAACGGGACGCCCACCAATTGCAAAACCTCGAGATTGCCAAGTTTTAAAAAAAATAATAAAAGAAAATCGACGTCAAACGGCCGCTGCAATAACTGTTCAATGTAGGGAAAGAATAAAAAAAGTGTTTCGGTCGACACTTGCAAACGGACTATGAAAAAAATTGGATACAAATTTTATAAGGTTTGTTTTAGATTTATTTAAATTAGAGCAATTTTAATTTGTTAAAAACATAGGCCAAAGAAAAACCACTTTTAACACCTAAACAAAAGAAAAAGTGGCTAGAGTGGGCCAAACAACGTAAAAACTGGACTTTAAGTCAATGGTGGTCCGTAATTTGGAGTGATGAGTCCAGGTTTGAAGTTTGCGTGGGCGACGAACGAAAACGAGTCATTAGAAATTCAAAAGAGGCTTTTCACAAAGATTGCCTTAAAAAAACTGTCAAGTTTCCAGCATCTCTAATGATATGGGGATGCATGTCGGGGTGGGGTTTGGGCAATTTACATTTTGTAATTGGAATTGTCAATGCTGCCAAGTACAGGATATTCTGGAAAATGAGCTTCTCCCATCAATACCACGACTTCAAACTAGTGATGGAGACTATATTTTCCAACAGCAAGGAGCTTCTTGTCATACTGCAAGGTCTACAATGGCGTGGTTATCTGCTGAAGCTATTCCTTTACTGGAATGGCCTTCCAGCAGCCATGATCTTTCACCAATTGAAACTGGTTTGGCATAAAATGAAACAAAAACTGCGAAAAGAACCATGCCGGACTCTTCAAGACCTTAAAGCTAAAATCATAAATACCGAAGAATGTCAAAATTAGTTGACACAATGCCACGACGTATAGAAGCAGTTATCAAGGCCAAAGGTGGCGTAACACCATGGTAAAATAAAAATTAAGACCCATAGGCCAACTATTTTGCGCTTTAAAAAATATATCAATCGTTATTTTATTTTGTAAGATTGCTCTATACCGTTATTTAATTGAAGTCATTTTGTTTTTGTTACTTATTCCTTATTCCTCCTTATTCAAAATAAATATATCTTAAGAAAAATACCAAAATCTTGATTTTATTTCCGATGGAATTTAAGAATCAGAAGATTTTTGTTTTTTATCATAGGTAGTCCAACTATTTTGCGTTTGGGCTCGTACTTTATTCAAGTTAAAATCACACTTGTTTTACACAATCCAATAAGCAGAGTTTTGCACACTTCCGTAATCAAAAATCAACTGTCTCGCTCACCTTGAACACTCCCTTATATACTTAAATTAGTTGTTCTCGAAAGTTCTTGTCTTGAAATGTTCTAGATATTTGGAATAAGGGGAAATACATTTGACATTGGAAGAGCTTTTTGTTTCTTCCATAAATTAGATATGCAATATTCCAACAGATGGCGCTGTAGTAGTATAAAGCTCTGTTCACAACAGTACAATAAGAGAAGCTTTAAGTTGGCCTACTAATTTTTTTTCTTCTTTCATGTTTGCATAGCATTCATTTTTATCTCTTACCTACTACTTAAAGAATTAAAAGAAAAATAATTTTATGGTTATGAACAGTCTCTAATAAAATTCGTTTTTAAAATTCCTATTCTATTCCATAGGAGCAAGTTAGTGCGACCCAGTCGTATATTTTATTTATTTAAAAAAATATACTATAACCCAGTAAGTGCAACAAACTCGGTTATTGCAACTGCCTTAAATTCTATTAGTTGCGTAAATCGAGTTTGTACTAATAATTTACTGTACACATATTCATATATATTTTATTTTATTTACAAGTATTTAAGGTACTAAGTAAAATAAGGTTAACCAAAACATAAAAAACTTTCTTTAATTCTATATGTCATGATTACATTCTATATTTATATTTATTTAATTGTGGCAACCATGTTCACAGATTTATATTTTTTGATAGAAATATATTTTTCCTATCCTCACAAAACGTCACTTATACATCCATGAATATAATTTTCTCATTCTATTATTATTCCTATTTTTTCTTTCTGAACACATTCTCAACACAATTTATTTTTTCTGATTCTTCCATTTTCTCTACACCCATATTGTGAAGTCTCCAAAATTTAGCAGAGACAAATTTAACAAATGGGGTCCGTAGCCTGAAGATGCCGCCACAATCGTTCGATATTACTATAAGTTATATATACAAAGGTACTATTAATAATAATATGATTTTTTTTTTAAACATAAAATATTTTGAATTTGTTTTAAATCTGTTAAACAGTTTCTAGAAAAAAAACATTTAAAAAAAAAAAACATGTGGGTGAATAAATTCAAAAAATCTATCTACAAGGTGGCGCAAAATTTATTACCCTATCGGAAGATGTTATTCTTTTTGCAAATGGCGTCGTACGTCAATCATATTTGATATTTATGGAATAGACAGCTGCAGTATACAGTAGAGGATCAATAGAGTGCTATACTCATCCGAAAAAACGTGGAATAATTTTTGACAAACAATCAGTCCGTGATGTTAGCGCAGTGTGAATTTCGACGTCGATTTCCTAATCGTGCCGCACTAACTGGGCAAACATTGCGGAGCTTAGCTACTCGACTCGAACAGACTTGAGCCACAAGAGGAGTGACCGCTACCGGACTGGTCGTTCGGCCGAGAATATCGGGGCTGTGGCTGTCGATGTTGCTGAGAACGAATACAGTAGATTTTAGTAAAAGACTTACTCATGTTCCCGTACAAAGTGCATCAGTTAATGCCTGCTGACCGTCTATCGCTTGTGAATTACTGTCAAGCCATTCTCAATATCAACAGCAAAGAGGTCGATTTTGTGTCGAAAATCATTATTAGCGGCGAGGCACATTTTCACTTAAGCAGTTGACGTGATTGAAATCTTTATTTCTGGGGCATGCATTCTTCATTTCGGGTGTGAGGCTCGAAGAGCAACAACAGCCACTGTGTAATGCGGCGGGGCATTGACGTGGCAGGATTTATTGGGCCGCATTTTTTGAGAACGCCGTCGGCAATACGGTCACTGTTACTGGCGAATGCCAAGAGGCCATGATAAACGACTTCATAGTGTCCGAATTTGATGAGAGGGACTTGGTGAACATGTAGTTTCAACAAGACGGTGAAACCGCATACACAGCACGAGTTACAATTGATATTGTGAAGATTGAATAAAAAATTCTTGATTTAATATGCAATAATATGCCGGGAAGAGCTTATGAGCTTGAACATGAACCTCAATGTCACTCTTATCTGCTACAGGTCGCAGAATTGAAGGAAAATGAACGGGCTAATGAGTCGGCCAGGCAAATATATGCTCTTCACATATCACTTTCGAAAGAGTTAACATGTTTCTTGGTATAATGAAGAGCAACGGAACATCTTGACCATTTGCATTACTTCTATTTATTTTTTGTCCTGAACAAATGACATATTATACAAGCCCAGACAAGACATGACCAGAGTAGTTGCCAGATGCACTGGACACTGGGCAATAGGAGAACAAACAATGAATCCAGGTATTCTTTACAAAACTCGTTGTCATAGTTTTGGGAGCCGGCGCGGCGGTAAAAGGAAACAGTCAATCAATTCCTCTGTTAATGTCCTGCTCTTGTCGATCAAAATGAGAATCCAATTATTCGGAAAAATATTCCCTTACGATCTTATAGAACGTTACGAACCAAAGATCAACGATTCGATCTCTTGTGTCAACGCGACGAAGTGGCTGTAAGACGAACTTCTATACGAAGTCTGCAACGGGTTTTTCTTGATCTTAAAAATACGAACCAGCGAACTTCTGATAGAAAGGAGCTCAAAATCTGTCATCATATTCTATTAAATCAACAGGTCAAACTGATATATCATTTCAAAATGGCGTATATTAGAGGTAACTAGGTCACTGAGCAAGAATCCTCTGGGCACCATTTGTAACTACTATGTAATTAAAAGTACTTAACATCAATATGGGTGATTGAGCATAGTGTAACTGAGCCAAACGTGATCTTGTTACACGAATATAACCGATTATCAACGCTTATCCAGCTCTCGACTTAAATATAATAAAATCACACATCCATCATAAAAGTGTAATCCGAAAAAAATCAATTTTCCAATTATATTGTTCTTGCAATATGACCCCTAAGACGTTTTCTGAACAAGTTAAAATTTAATAAAAGGTTTGATGAGTTACAACTTTTAACCATTCCTGTGTGCGTGTTTTTAATCGCCAAAAATATGGAACGGACCTCAAACTTTCTGCTGTTTCCGAACTGCTTATATGAGAGGCACTTATTTGAGAAAAGATTGATATGATCTTGAAGGATTTGTCAATTCCTTGCAATAGGCAAGGTCTGCTAACATATTAATTATACTTCAAATCAGTCATTTTGAGTTATTCAAGAAGTATCTAAATCGCTGCCTATTACACACCCGTCTTTGTGTAACACTAGATATCACTGGCATCTTTCAGTGAAGGGGTACTGATTCAAATTCAATCTGTCGTTTATTGGTCTGCTATACACAAAACCATTTTATCATATCAAATGCTCTCCTCTTCCTTCTAAAAGCTCATTGATAGTTTTGAATAATTTTTTTTAATATAGAAAATACAAGAACACTGGAGAGAGATTTATTGGAATATTTATGACAAGAAATCCACAAATTTTGGTGATTGATCCAAGTCTTGCTCGAGAAGTCATGGTAACAAATTTCAAGGCATTCCGTCACAATGAACCATCTTTATGGGTAATAACTTTGAAAACCTTGGCTTTCATAGTACATACTGAAACAAAGTCTTCTATAGGTCAATAGGAAGTTGGAAGAGGTCTCTGCAAGGAACCCATTTATGACCTCTGGTCCGGCTTGGAAGCCATTGAGAAGTGATTTGATCGGAGGAATAAGTACCAACAGGGTTCGTATACACTATTATCTTCAAAAAAAAAAACTGTACGTTAGTAATTCTTTAAGTCTTTCAGGTCAAACAAGCCCATCCAATTGTAGTGGAAGTCTCCAAGAAGCTGGTTACCTTTGTGAAGGCTTCCATTCAAAAGACAGGCAAAACTATTGAAATCAAAACTGTTAGTAAATGATTATTAAGAACTTCCGGTATCAAAAACTAACCCCTTCTAAATAGCTCTGTTACAGATACACGACAGAAATCGTTGCTGATTTTGTTTGGGGTCTTACTGCTGATACTTTGAAAATAGATGATGAAGCAGCCCCCAATCAAATGTTGAAAATGTTCAGAAAAGTGCTAGACAATTCTTTCATGAAAATTAGCTTTTACTATCTATCAGGACTGGCACCAATTATACGAACAATCATTGGCGGCCGACTTTTTCCCGAGGAAACGGACAATTTCTTCTCGAAAGTCCAATCGGATGCCGTTGAAATGCGCCTTCGCAATAAGAGCGATCGATCGGATTTCTTGAATTATTTGATCCAACTGCAGGAGAAGAAAAATATCAGCCATATGGATATGGTTGGGCATAGCTTGACGGTTTTACTGGATGCTTTCGAAACAACCGCATCTATTATTGCCCATTGTTCGTTTTATGTGAGTTTGAGGGTTTCTTCCATAGATTCTTGTCAAATATGGGTTTGTTTTTCTAAATTAGTTGGCCGACGAACTCGCCAAAATTGGAACGGAAATGCCTATCTTACCCGAAAAGGCAAATATAGGTATGCCCATAGCTACAAGTAAACTTATGCTGAAACGAATCGCTCTGGAACAATCGAATACAAGATGGCTTAATAGTACCACTTGTATGGCGACCAAGCGGATCTGGCCTAAACTGGATCTGAAACGGTCAAAATGTCTATTGTCCCTCAGTAGATCTCAGATCAGCTCCGTCATAGGTGTCATAACTGGACACTGTCTCATAGGTAGACACGCCGCACGTCTCGGTGTGCTATCAAACGATTTCTGCAGGAGTTGCTTGGACGAAGAGGAAGAGGAGACAATCCCACACCTTCTTTGTACATGCCCTGCTCTCTCTTACAGACGCAAACTTCATCTAGGAGAACATTTCTATAATGAACCAAGCGATCTCATAGACAAAGACATTAAAAGTCTCCTTCGCTTCATCAGAAGCTCCAAATGGTTTTAACTAATAGGAAACCTTCTTTGTTCCCTATTAGATCGTGGTATCACAATGGACCTCCAATGGTCTAAGTGTGTCAGACGCTTTAATGACAGCCACTTTAACCTAACCTAACCTAACCTAACCTGGCCGACAACCAGAAAGCGCAGAAAAAGTTAAGAGAAGAAATCATGGCCAATCTGGATGAAAATGGTTGTTTGAGCTACGATGATTTGATGGAACTTCCATACTTGGATCAGTGTGTTAATGGTAAGGATCGACATAAGAGAGTCTTACTTTTAGAAGTACTAACTGTTCTTTTTGATTTTCAGAAACAATTCGCATCGTCACCGTTCTTTCGGTCAGCTCTAGAATATGCAGTGAAGAAACGTATCTGGAAAATAGCGAAGATCACAAAGTTAAAATTGAACCGGGAATGATTGTACACGTTCCAACTTATGCCTTCCATCAAGATGCACAAGTATTCCCGCAACCAGAGGAATTTATCCCCGAACGTTTTGATAATGGCCGAGCCAAAGAATTTAACCAGAAAGGACAATTTCTTCCATTTGGCGATGGACCAAGAATTTGTGCTGGTACGCATAGATATAATATTTATTTCCTTTCTTGATTAAAATAAATAATGTTTTTAGGAATGAGACTAGGACAGTTGGAAGTCAAAGCTGGAATTGTCGAAATCATCAAAAACTTTAATTTGAAAAAAGCCGATGATAGTGTGAAGTCGATTGATCCAACTTCATTTATGCTTGGATTGTCTGGAGATATATTCGTAGAATTTGAAACTATTGAGCAGTGAATTATTTAAAGTTGTTTTGTGTTTTTGGAAAATTTTTATAAATAAATCTAAAAAATTTTGTAAACTCAACTTTAACAATACAAAAAATTAAATTTTGGTTGTGTAACTTCTCGAAGAGAACCAGGATCTAGTGACTTACAGCTCTCAACCATTCCTGTGTAGGTGTTACCAGTCGTATCCATATAATGGTTAGTGCTTTGGACCAGAAGGTCTTGGGTTCGATTCTCAGCCGCTGCAAACAATTTTTTTCATGGGTGTACAAGCTGTAGTACGGTAGCTAGAAAGCGTTCGTTCGGAATCATCAGAAAAATTCCATTCGACTTTCGAAATACGAGATGATATTATAAAGGATTTTTCAATTGGCCTGGATAGATTTTTGCCGTCCGTGGTTGCCATGTTCTTGCCGTCTTCTGTCAAATCTGTTGTTTATTCAGTTACCGATGACCAACCACCAGTGGTGGGACTTCTTCCACGTAAGTGGTATTTCTGCCACTTTTTGCTGTTCATGAAAACCTACCACCTAAAAATCTAATTCTACCACTTTTTGCAACTCACCTTTCACCTATCTTTTTATATTACCATATACCATACGATCACAATCACACCTAAAATGTATCCAAAATATTAATCCTAATATTTTAACGATTGCTTGTACTCGTATTTTAAGTACATGTCATAATTTAAGTTTGTGCTCCGCTTATGCTGCTAAATGTATACCGTGGCAAGTAGAAAAATTATTACAATTTCTATTTTTGCCACAGCTCGAAAAAACAAAAAGATTTCATTACTTTCCAAAAAGCGCTTGGCGTTAATGTGCATCAAATTTTAAAGGTTTGTCAAACTCATTCGCTTAAAAAGAATCATAGAGCAGTGGAATCCCTTGTTTGATTTTTATATACTGCACTACTTTTAAGGTTTCAAAAATTTCTGATTTTTTAAAAAAACAAAGACAATTTAGTTTTTTTGGAATTTTTATCAATAAATTTGAAAATTATAAATGAGTTGAGTTAAACAGAATATTTCAATCTGAGAACACAAAAATACACTTTTTGATCGAAAGTATGAATACGTTAAAGCTAAAATAATGAACAAAATTGTAAATTCAGAAAATATTAATATAAACACAAATGTAAGACACCCTGAAAACTATCTATCATTTCCTCAAATGTATTGAACGAAAAGTAATGAAATTAAGAAAAGTGATCTGCAGCTATTATGTCGAATTATGTTTTCAAATTGGAGAAAGACTTAACTTTTCAAACGATAAATTAAAATTATTAAAGTATTTAAATCCAAATAGACGTCATTGATGGAACAATACCATCAGTTTCGGGTCTGACGTGCCATTTTCGCTAAATATAATGAACGTAGAATTGATTAATAATGAGTGGAGAAAACTAATTGGAGAAAGTCACTTACTCCAAATTTTTAAAACTGATGACGTTTTACAATGGCGTTTGATAAAAAATTTAAAAGATGGTATGGACAATTTATTGTTTAAAAACATTTCTTCATATATGTTGGAGTTTGTTGCTCACCGCATTGAAGTGCTGCTGCGGAACGTAAATTTTCCGATTGGAAAAATATAAGAAATGAAAAAAGAAATCAATTGAAAACAACAACTGTTCACAACATTTTAGATGCATTAGAAAAATATGCTTTAAGATTTAGATTTTCTGACGGTTTATATTATAAAAAAATAATTGTAATGTTTTGAAGTCTTAACTAATTTTATTATTAACTCAAACGGCTGTTATAGATTTAAGTTTTCGGTTTGGAACGATTTTAAAATGAAATTGTATATGTATGTATATGACTTTCTTCCAGATATAATGTGATCTTTGAAACATAAAGAACCGAAATGTTATTTCATTTATTTTTGTATTTGAATTATTTTCAATAAATTTATTTTCAATATACGATTTGCTACATAAAAAATGCTTTTAATTTCTACCACTTTTCTACCACTTTTTTGAGAACCTTTCTACCACTCTTTGGCTTCTACGAAGTCCCGACACTGCCAACCACCATGGCAAGTTAAACGATTGAAGAGCACGTTTAAATGATGAAACTTTATTATCAAAATGAGTGTTCGTTAGTGCAAACGTTGCGGGCTCTCTTCATAGTTTGGTGTTTAAATTTGATACAATCGGTTCGGTTATCAATCGGACAATATTTGAACCTAAAAGATCGGCCGAGAATATCTCCGCGCTTCGTGAAAGTTTACAGGAGGTCAAAGTTCATGCTCAAAGGTAACGCCCTTTGTTTGGTGACTTCTTCGCAGCTTTCGGAAGAGAACCCTTATTTTTGCCGAGAAATCATGTTAAGCGACGACACGCATTTTTGGATGACTGGCTTTGTAAACAAGTAAAAAACTTGACATACGAGTACATGAGCTTTTCACACACAGCTTGTTTTATTCCATTTCCACACCCAACCGCCCTTATAGTCCGGGAGGCAGCGACAGAAATTTCCGTCTCATTTTCGCAAGCCTTATATTTTGTGTATGAGTCATTCAAGTGGTAAGTTATAGTTACATAGACGTCTTCCACCGCACCTTTACAACGGGGGGTTACAGGAGTGTTTCAAACCCCGCAAAAAAATCATGAAAAAAATTCATAGCCGCAAAGGTGAAACTTTTTCGACGCATTATCTGACACATAAGAAGTTTGAAAAATATAGTCTTCCACCTGTATCCCACAACAAAATACGTCTTCCACCCACGCAAAAACCGCAAAACTTTTTTGAAAAAAATTAATTCCCGCGAAGATGAAATTTCTATATATGCTAACTCTTAATGTAATAAACATAAAATAAATAGTCTTCCACCTATAACATACAACAAAAGTCGTCTTCCAAGGCTTTAAAGTTGCACACCGCACTTTGGTCTTTTTTTCTTATTTTTAAATGCAACCCTCGGGGAGAGTACGATAACTTGGACGCCAAGATTTGATAACGGGTTTTTGTAGAGGGGTCAAAAACAAGCACTTTTTACTATGGGACGGGGGGTCTATCTCCCCCCGTTTAGGAGGTAGGGGCACTTTTAGAAAAAATAATTTAAATTGAAAAAAAAAAAAAATATTAAAAAACAACGGCAACACTTACAATAAAGTGCTATACTGCATTTGAAGGCCGGAAATTTGTTCTATAATCGTGCACATAAATTAAATTACTTATGCCAATGGTTTTTGAAAAATTCGCATTTAAAGTCCAAATTTTGATAAAAAAAAACGTGAAAAAAAAACTTTAGACCGATTGTTTTCAAAATTTTGAAATCAAATTGTAAATTAACTTATATGTGATCCATGTAAATATCAGTTCTTAATCGAACACAAAACACCGCATGGTTCTATGTCTTCTAGTTTTTGAGAAAATCGAAAATTACCAAAACTACTTTTTTTGATTTTGGTGGTGACGGTGATTCCATTTTAAAGATTAATGTAAATAAACATAATGAATTTTTGTTAATTCAGTACCGCAATTCATTAGCGTTACCCAGAATGCACCATGAGGAGGTAGAATTGCATCTGGGTCAGTTATTTTGTCAGTTAGTCAGGAGTTAGTCAGTCATAGTTAGTTAAAAATGGTCAAAATGTATTAAAAAGGTGTGTAAGTCTCGTCAATAAAGCCATCGTCCGTACTATAACCGACGAGTTCGTTCAGTTACTCTTTTATGGGGGGAAGCCGAGGATGTTTTGGCGGTAAAACACTTTCTAAATTTTCGCTCTGAAGGGTGGGAGGATCGATGTCTTTTAACTGTAAACCCTCACATACATATATCACCATCGGTATAACAAGGGTAAACTTTTTTTACATCAGACAAAAACTCTATTATTTGCGAACCCCAGTCGTCCTTATATTTCCTTTCTATTTATTTTCGATAGAAAAATAGTGCCATGTATTGGTGAACATGGTCGGAAGTTTGTTTTGGTTTTCAAGATCGTTTATTGTATTTCATATGTATTTAGTGGACATTGGATAAATAGAATAAATTTGAATTTTTTTAAATACAGATTCTGTGAATGCAAAAGAAACTTTGCATGCACCCAACCTCGCACCTACCCCAAATCCTATAGTGTGTCCAACCAGGGGGGTTGCAGGGGGGCAGCATGCCACCCCATAGATACTTTACTGTTTATATATTGTAATGTTGGAAGCTAGCACTGATTTATTTATATAAGCAGTCAAAAAATATCAAACATTTTATAGAAAAGTAGTTTTAGTTAATTTCAATTTTTTCAAAAACTAGAAGCCATAGAACCATGCGGTTTTTTGTGTTCGATTAAGAACTGATAGGTACATGGAACACATATAAGCTTATTTACAATTTCATTTCACAATTTTGAAAACAATCGGTCTAAACTTTTTTTTTCACGTTTTTTATCAAAATTTGGACTTTGAATGCGAATTTCTCAAAAACCATTGGCATAAGTAATTTAATTTAAATGCACGATTATAGAACAAATTTCCGGCCTTCAAATGCAGTATAGCACTTTATTGTAAGTGTTGCCCTTGTTTTTTAATATTTTTTTTTTTCAATTTAAATTATTTTTTTCTAAAAGTGCCCCTACCTCCTAAACGGGGGGAGATAGACCCCCCGTCCCATAGTAAAAAGTGCTTGTTTTTGACCCCTCTACAAAAACCCGTTATCAAATCTTGGCGTCCAAGTTATCGTACTCTCCCCGAGGGTTGCATTTAAAAATAAGAAAAAAAGACCAAAGTGCGGTGTGCAACTTTAAAGCCTTGGAAGACGACTTTTGTTGTATGTTATAGGTGGAAGACTATTTATTTTATGTTTATTACATTAAGAGTTAGCATATATAGAAATTTCATCTTCGCGGGAATTAATTTTTTTCAAAAAAGTTTTGCGGTTTTTGCGTGGGTGGAAGACGTATTTTGTTGTGGGATACAGGTGGAAGACTATATTTTTCAAACTTCTTATGTGTCAGATAATGCGTGGAAAAAGTTTCACGTTTGCGGCTATGAATTTTTTTCATGATTTTTTTGCGGGGTTTGAAACACTCCTGTAACCCCCCGTTGTACTCTTCAGATGGAAGACCATGAAATTATTGTTAGTTATAACACGAATAACTCATATACGAAAAATTAAGCTTGCGAAAATGGTGTAATGAAATCTGTCGCTGCCTCCCGGACTATTAATAAAATACCCTTTAAATTGAGCATGTACCTTTACTTATTGTCTTTGCTTAGCAAATCCGTCACTGATACCTTAGAATCGCGAAATAAGAAAAAACGATATCCAACGATCTTTTTTGTAAGTTTTGAAATTTGAAGTGTATACAGTGGAAGAAGATACCGCGCCGCTCCGCGCTATTCAATTCAATGGAAATAAAAATAATAACGAAAGGAATTCCAAGTCCTGCTCGACCCTGAAACAGGCGGGACGGGGGTAAAGTAAGAATGAGAAGCAGGATATTATGTATAAATGTAGAAACAGACACAAAAAGAATTCAATGCGAGAGAAGGGATGCTTGGTGTTTATTTTTTCATACATTTTATTTTGTTTTTTATTTGCTTCCAATTTATCTTTTATATTATTGCGATGTTGAAGTAAATGGGCGGTGATACGAGTAGTATAAAGTGAGTACAAAAATGCAAATTCTTTTCCAAACCTTAGAGGATTCTTATTTTTTTTTTTTTTTAATCATTTTAACCTATACCTGCGATTATTAAAAACTTAAGATATTGAGTTAATAACAAAAAAAAAAAAAAACCTTTTATTAAGACTATCGCGTAGAGCTAGCAAAGAGTACGTCTAGTATTTTCGTAATTAAAATATTTGTTCCTTATTTTGTTAGGAATGACCCCAATAATAAAATAGAGATATTATCAGAGATATGGAATAAAAAGAGCGTCCGCTTAATTGAAAGATACAGAAAGAAGTAAGTTTTATTCGTTATACTAAAAGTTTGAATATTATAATAACAAGAGTAAGACAAGAGCAAATGTCGCTAAGCAGTTGTCATCGAAGGAGACGGAATTGCCAAACTCTAACAGCCCCTCTCAATTCGTGGTCCGGAGATCATGAAGTCCAAGTCCAAGCAGGCACCTCTCATGATTTGGTTTCGTCAAAGGCTTGGTTAGAATGTCAGTGACCATCTTCTCCGTTGGCATGTAGTTCAGTGAAATGGATGAGTTTCTGACCACTTCACGAACGAAATGATATCTGATGTCGATATGTTTGGATCTTAAGTGAAACACAGGGTTCTCAGACAACTTTCCAGCTCCTTGGTTGTCATTGTACATTTTTATTTGGCTTAGTTGGTTTAAGCCAAACTCCTTCAAAAAATTTGACAAGTAGACTGCTTCTCTGCTTGCATCGCTGATGACCATGTACTCTGCTTCCGTTGAGGATAAAGCCACTGTTCGTTGCTTACGTGATTCCCAAGATACTGAAGCACTTCCAAAAATGAAAACCGAGCCTGTGTAGGACCTACGATCCAGTGTACAGTTTCCCCAATCAGCATCAACATAGCAAATCGGTGTCTTGTCATCTTTCTAGAATTCTAGTCCCAGATAGGTCGTGCCTCTAAGATAACGCAACACTCGCTTTGCAGCAATCCAATGTTCGTTGCTGTAACAATTATTATATTGACTAAGAGCACTTACTGAGTATGCAATATCTGGGCGGGTGGCCAAGGCAAGATACATTAGTGCACCCACCAACTCCCGATATGGTTTCTCACATTGGTTTTCCTCAGGTTGTACCCTATCCTTTAAAAGCTTGCGATCAACTATCATTGGAGTAGCTACCGGTTTACTGTTTTCCATTGCCAATCTCTTCAAGACGTCTTCGATGTATCCACTCTGTGATGTGATAGTTGTATTTTGTGATGTGATCTTTTGATCTGAATGCCTAGGCAGCACATCGCTTCTCCTAGATCTCGCACTGTGAATTGCTGAGACAGCATGCGCTTAATGTGATCTTCCAAAATTTTGTCACTGGAGAATATGAGGATGTCATCGACATAGATAAGAACTAACGTTTTCTCGCATTTGTCATGGTAGACATATGAGTCGGAGTCCGTTGGAAACAAGCCTGTATTTTTAAGCGTTCTGTCGATCTCAATGTTCCATTGTCGTCAGACTGACGGATTCCATATAGCGCCTTCTGAAGTTTACAGACCTTATTCATTTTCACACCATCTCGAAGATCTTTTAGCATTTTTTCTGCATTGATTCTGAGATTCCCATCTTCGTCGCTAGTAGACATTCTCTGCAGCATTACTTCCAAAAACTGCGGTTTATCCATGAAGATATCCTCATCAACTCTGCCGTTCAAGTAGGCTGACGTTATGTCCAGTTGAGAGATTTTTAAATTTTTCTTTACGGCTAGCTCAATTAGCAGCCTCAACGAGCTCAATCTGGCAACTGGAGCAAATGTGCCGCTAAAATCTACTCCAGGTTTCTGCAAAAAACCTTTCGCCACTAATCTGGCTTTTCTTCTCTCGAGTACACCATCAGCAGTCCATTTGTTTCGTAGTACTATCCTACAGCCAATTGCCCTGGCGTCCTCAGGCTTATTCACGATTTTCCATGTGTTGTTTGCGACCAAATTTCTGAACTCCATGTAAATGGCTTCTTCCCAATCGGATTTGTGGTTACCTGACATCGCTTGTGAGATAGGAACTTCCGAAGCATTCATTGCAAAGTTCACATCTTCTGGTTTCGTTTCGCATTTGTCCTGCGTTCGATCATTTTCGATTTCCTCAATGTGTTCAGTTTCATTGAAGATTTTTCTCGGACGACCTCGCTGCCCAGTTCTCTGTTTTGCTGGTCTTCCTGGTGTATGCTTGTAGATTTTTGCTATACTCGAAGTGACTCGTCTATTCTTCGAGTACTCTGTGTTTTTAAATTTATCAAATTGCAAAGGAGTCGACCAGTTTTCGATTTCGCATTTGACATTTTCCCTTTTTGATGCATCATATTTGGATTTGTTTTGAAATATAGTCATAGTTGTGGCATTTGAATCTTCCAAATGGTAACGTCCATTAATAGTCTCTTCGTTTGTAAATTCACTAAAATTTCCTTGATTTTGAAGGTTAACAAACTTGACTTCTCTCGAGATGTGGATTTTCTGTTGAGATGGAACCCACACTCTTTAACCTTTGTGTGTGTCGGGATAACCGACGAAGATTCCATCGATGCCTCTATCATCAAATTTTCCTTTTCCGTGTGTCTTATCGAGGATATAGACTTTGTTACCAAATGGATGCAGGTAATTTAATTTCAGTAGTTTACCTGTCCACTTTGTATATGGTATTTCTCCATCTAGGCTTTTCGTAATACATCGATTTCGAATATGATTTGCTGTAGCTACAGCTTCAGCCCAAAACGTTGATGGAAGACCTGACTCTTTCAGCACACACCTCGCCGATTCTACCAAGGTTCGATTTCTCCTTTCGGCAACTCCGTTCTGTTCGGGGGTGTATACTGTCGTGAGTCGGCGCTTGATACCGTGTTCCATTACTCTGTTGCAGTATTCGGTTCCGTTGTCCGACTGCAAGGCCTTTATTTGTCTGCCTGTTTGAGTTTCTGCAAAATGTTTGAACTCGATGAACTTTGAGGCAATTTCGTTTTTCCCTTGTATGAAATATGTCATGCAAAATCAGCTACTGTCATCGATGAAAGTGATGAAATAACGAGATCCACCATGAGATTCCGTTCTCATTGGTCCACATACATCGCTGTGTACAATATCCAACAATTCACTGGAACGCTCGCTTCGATTTTGAAAGGGTAAATGTGTCAGTTTTGATGCTATGCATGTTTCGCATAATTTCGGATTCCCTTTCAACTCAGGAATATGCTGATTTTTGGCCATGAGTAAGACGTCGTGGTATTTTAAATGACCGAGTTTTCTGTGCCACATTTCGGGTTCTTCGACTGCATTGTTTTTTGCGAGATGGCTTTGTTGGTGCTCTACACGCACATAAAACAAATCACCCTCACGTTCGGCTACTATTTTTGTTTCTTTGTCTTTGTCTTGTATATAGGCTCTGTGTTTGGTGAATACAACTGTATCACCTTTATCTACTATCTTAGCCACGGATCAGCGTTGCCACAAAGTGCCCGATCGGGCCATTTGGCCCCCTGTTTTACTTTTTGGACTTTGCCCGGGCCAGTTAGAAATGGCCCCCAAATCTAAATTTTAGAAGATTTAACATTACATCATATCGTGCTTGATAATAATTAAAAAGCTATACAAAATTAAATATAAACCATCGCGATGCATCGCCTCTACAATGTGTTTCCACCATATACAAATAACCATTTTTAAAATGGAACTGAATTAATTCATCTATCTCGTTTAATGATTTGACTTTTTTCACGTCAATTTCGTCCAGCGTGTTGACTTTTCTCACGTAATTTACTTTCGTCATCTACCAAAGCGTTTATCTAACTTAAATAACAAGAAAATAAATCTTACAAATTATATCGTAAATTTCCTAATAATGAAGATCTCCTGATAAAATATTTGCGTTTGGAAAAAGAATTTGATTTTTTAAATAAATTTTAGTATAAGGACTACTTAATTCAAGCTGAATCGAGTCTAAAACTTAAGAATACATTTTTTGTTCATTTATCAATGATAAAAAATGTTCAAATATTATCCCCAATTTCATGCAATATTCTGGAAATACATCTACTAACATTTCAACAATTTGCAACTTTTTTGTTGATGATAAACAACCAGGATCCGATGGTATTCCTCCGATCATTTTGAAAAACTGGGCAGCTGCTCTATCGGGACCATTAACTTTCTTGTTTAATAGTTTTCTTGAAGAGGGTTATTTTCTTGATGATTGAAAAATCTCGTACGTTATTCCTATTCATAAATCAAGACCCAAGCAAGATGTTTCTAACTATCGCCCCATTAGCAAATTATAAGTCTCTTTTTCTTGGTTTGAGGACTCCTCCGTAGGTCCGTGAACGTTAATGAGGCTGATGTTCGTAAATTTGCCTCGCACGCGAAGGGTGCATAGCCTTTCGCTTATAGTGTTAAAGCCGATGATAGTAGCCATCATTTTTTCGCTGACTAGGAAGCCTACCCCGAGAACATGGTGTTTTGTATGACAGCTGTAATATACGTCATATTCTTTTTTCTGTAAAACACCATTCCCTGTCCATCTGATTTCTTGGAGAGCTGTTATGTCAGCTTTATATTTTGACAGGGCATCGGCTAGCTGCTGAGCAGCTCGAGCTCTATAGAGCGATCGTACGTTCCATAAGAAAATTCGTAAATCGTTTTTCCTTTTTCTTTGCGTGGGTTGTCGTCGTGTGATCAGTCCGTTTCCGAGGCTTGTTGTCGTTCTCGAAATTCTCTTAGTTTTACGGGACAGGGAATTAACCTGTCACCAACCTGTGGAACCAGCCTGATCATATTAGCCAAACCTTTTTTAAAAGGCTTGTTTCTAGCGGTCGCCGCGGAGAGGCTATGATCACACTTCTACCAGTCCCGAATAGTTACGGCCAGTGCATGTTTTCGTATGCTACATGTTGTTCCCCCTATTCGTCTGATGGCTGACTGTCATTGTAGACTCCACAACCGATAAAATTCGGGCAGAACAGGTAACTGTGGTCGTTAGGTTTGTTCATAGAAGCCAAAAAACAGTACAAGAGCATTTTTTAGGGCTTTTGAAAGGGGAAGACAAGATCGGAATGGGACTCACTCAGTTAATTTTAGAATTGAATTGCATAGAATTTTAATAAGTAATTGTCGTGGACAAAGCTATGATAATGGTTCAAATATTAAAGGTAAAGAAGCAGGTGTTCAGAATCGAATTCGATCCCTGGAACCAAGAGCATTTTTCGTGCCATGTTGCTCGCATTCTTTAAATTTAGTAGTTAATGATGCTGCTCGGTGCTCATTATTTGCTGTTAAATTTTTCGATACAATTCAATGTTTGTAAAACTTTTTATCAAGCTCCACAACGCGGTGAGATATTTATAAAAAAAAGAATTCCAAATCTTACTTTGAAACACCTTTCTGAGATTAGATGGGAGAGTAGAACAGATGCATTGATGCCTTTAAAAACGAATCTTGAAGACATACATATATGAAGCCCTTATAGAAATATCTGAAATAGGAAATCCTGATGCAAAAAACATTGCTGAATCCTTAGGAAATAAAATCTTTGATTTTTCTTTTATTTGTTACTTGCACATTTGGTTTGATATTTTAGAAAATATTAATAAACCTAGCAAGTACTTGCAAAGTCCTTCCGTTAATCTACCAACAGCCATAAAAGTCTTAGAAAATACAAAAAATAGTTTAATTTCAATGCGTTCCGATGAGAAATTCAATGAGTATATTCAATTAACCGAAAATATTTGTAGTTTCCTTTATCATTGCGATCTTAACGGAGAAAAAGACTTTATGTTGAAGAATGTCCCGAAACTATTTTAGACCTGAAACAAAGATTCAAAGTAGATTTTTTGATGTGTAAACATCTTTCCCGGCGGTAGAGTGAATCGAAAACGTATGTAAAATTTATACGTCCCGTGTAACCCGTTACGGTTACACGTTACGGTTACACATTACGGTTACACGTTCCGTGTAGCAATCTACCTTACCGACGATTGCATTTTACACCATGTTTACATTGTTAATATTGCGTACTTACGACATTGTGTTTACATTAGGTGCGTTTTATTATTCACAAATCTATCTGGATCCGGATCTGGATCTTCCCTTGAAAATAAAACGATACGGATCTTAGTGACAGCAGTGTTATAAGTCTGCCTCTTTTTATCCTTGGGTTTGTAAATTTTCAATTATTTTTTGTCTTTTTTATTTACACTATAGCTTACACTACCTTACCATAATAAGCCATCTAATCGCCAGTGTAATAACTGATTTTTGGATCTTTGAAATAGATCCCGATAGAAAACAGGATCCCAAATTGTTTTTGTAATACATGTTAAAACTTAATCCAGATCCGGATCCAGATAGATTTGTGAATAATAAAACGCACCTATTGGAGACTTTGAGTACTGAAATCTCGATTTTATTACTTTCCATTGCTGGCTAGAACTTAATTCAATCCCTCAACATTTCTTCACCTCTCGACCAATTAGGCCTATTCTGCCACATTTGTTATTCTGCTATAGATTTTCTGTAATGAATCATAAAATATTCGAACTTTTATAAAAGTCTGTTAGGCTAGTCGCGCACAAGCAACTGTGATCGAAATCAAATAGTATAATCACCAGTTGAAAGAGAACTGCGCACTGGCAACTCTTTACACACGCTCACACTCTTTTCTCTCTTGCGCTTATGGAAAGCAGCTCAACTATTACGATTTAATTTTAGGCAATGGTTTAGTTTGTGTCAAAGCATAAACTTTTTAGTTGCTCGAATCGAGTTGCTTTAAGTGCGCGGTGTCCCATATAAGTCCATATGTTTCATTTTAGCAACTAAACAGAATGTGCGCGCCTGGCCTTATGCTACTTCGAAAACGGGATCTGTTATGAAACTGAACTAAATCTGTTATCGTAATCAGCTGTGATTATGTAAAATATTTCATCTGACATAATTTAAATGAATGACGAACAAAAAAGTAAAGTCTTAGGTTAGTTTCGAAACTTCTTGGTTCGAGCAACTAAAAAGTTTGTGTTTTGACACAAACTAAACGATTGCGCGCACATTCAATTTTTAGTGGCACAACTGTTTGGTTGCTTATAGAAAACAGGTGAACTATTTAGTTGAATGCCCGCGCAGGTGCATATAATTATATGTTACACAGAATAGCGAACTCATTTTAGGCAATCGCTTAGTTTGTATCAAAACGCAAACTTTTAGTTGCCCGAACCAAGTAGTTGCGAAACTAAAAATTGAATGCGCGCGCCTAGCCTAAGGCTATTTTGTGTAACATATAATTATATGCACCTGCGCGGACATTCAACTAAGTAGTTCATCTGTTTTCTATAAGCTACCAAACAGTTGTGCAACTAAAAATTGAATGTGCGCGCCTAGCCTTACACACTATGGGTATTCATACAATGGAACACGATTTTACCTCATATGTTTCTGGAAATACTATGGCCATACTCTACTTATATGTTTATGATATGTGTTTTGATATATTTTCTTTCATTTGTCTCCTTTAAAGAACATTTCATTGACGAAATACAAGATAAATATTCATTATTTCTTGATGCACCTGTGTACTTATTGAAATCTTTTATGATAAAAGTAACAGAAGTTTGTCTTTTATTCTTTTATGATTTTGAACAGATTTCATAACAGATTTTGGCATGCTGAATACCAAAATTAAAATTCATAATAGATTTGTTGACAGCTTAAACATTTGTAAGAAAATTCATAGTTGAATAACAGAATAGAAGAATAAAAGTTCTCGCCGAATAGGACTAAATATGTGAAAAAGACGAAAGACAAATCAACTGGTGTAAAATTTCATAGCGGGTTCATTTAATGTCTTAAAAAATCCACTTCACGTTATTGACGGACGATAACATTTTATTTTATGCTCGCTGCTCGCAAAAAATCCAAAAAATTTTCTTCAGGTCAATCAGTTGACATCTGTAATGAAATATTCTCGATACGTCAAAATTTAATTTGTCCGTTATCTGTCATACCATATAATTATTTTAATTATTGAATTAGATATTCTGGACCTTATTCGGAATTCCCCCCCCCCCACCAAAATGAACTTTTTTTTTTACGAATCGATAAAAAAGTGTTTGCTGTTGATAAAAAACATCAAATTATGGAGGAGAAACACTTTTTTATGGTAAAAAAGTGAAGTATAAGCGGACCACCCCCAGTACTGTTGGCCCTTATTTAGGGTAGCCAGATATGTTTAGATGAAACTAGTACTGGAGTTTCAAAAACCCGGACTTTCCCGGACAAATGAGGATTGAAAAAAGAGTACAAAACAAGGACAGAATAAACACATTTATATTGTAAGAGGAAACAAAAAATTGTAAAGGGTTTTCCAATAAGAGGTGTTATTTTGATATTCAAAGAAAAATGGCATTTTTGGAGATAAATGATCGGATGTTTATTTCATTATAAAGAGGAAGGTATGCCGTTAATAATAAAACACAACATCAGCCAAATGGCCGCCAAGACCACGCTTACAGGACCATATCCTTTTCATGAAATTTTCCATAACCAAATCGCAAATTGGCTGCCCTATGTCCTCGATAGCCTCACGAATTTCATCTTTGAGGTCTTGAATCGACGCTGGGCTGTTGGCGTAGACCTTATCTTTCACGTGGCCCCAAAGGAAGAAGTCGCAAGGTGTTAAATCACAAGATCTCGGTGGCCAATTGTGATCACCTCTTCGAGAGATAACACGGTCCGGAAACTTTTCCCGTAAAAGATCGATGGTTTCATTGCTTGTGTGGCACGTAGCGCCGTCTTGTTGAAAGTAAACGTTGTCCAGATCAATACCATCCAATTCAGGCCATAAAAAATCATTAATCATCTCTCGATAGCGCAATCCATTGACCGTAACTGTTGCTCCAGCCTCATTTTCGAAAAAGTAAGGTCCAATGACCCCGCGGGACCATAAACCGCACCAAACAGTCACGCGTTGAGGATGGAGAGGCTTTTCAACAATAACTCTTGGGTTTTCCGAGCCCCAGATGCGACAGTTTTGCTTGTTGACGTAGCCTCCGAGGTGGAAATGGGCCTCATCAGTCAAGATGATTTTTCGATAAAATTCCGGTTCATTTTCATGCATTTCAAGGACCCAATTTTAATAATTTCAATGCGTTGTTGAAGCGTGCATCGTTCCATTTTTATTAATAGCGTAGTTTCTACTTGTCAAATGTCAAAAAATGACAGCTTCAAAAGTGACAGCTACCGAAAAAGCGGGCTATTCAAAATAACACCTCTTATTGGAAAACCCTTTATTAACATTTAAATAAAAATAAATATTTAGTTTAAAAATCACATTTTTAAGTTACAAAACATCTTTGAGGTATAAAAAAAGGAACTTCATTTGTTTTTTTTTTTTAATAAAAAGCCTTTACAGTGCTTGTTGTATTTTTCATTACATCTAATACTGTTAAGTATATCACTGTTGCTTTTTTGTTAAATTAATTCCTTTGTTAAAATAATTCCTTTGACGGAATCAGGTAACAGTTTGTTTCTATCTTTTGTCCACGTGAATTTAATAACGTTTTCTTTACAGCCGGAATCAAGCTTCTTCAAAATAGATTTAATTTTAAGTGGAACAAAATCGTTATCGATTCGCTCGTAAATATTATTGACAATATTTTGTAAAATTTCAACGGTTTCAATAATAGCAATGTCTTGTTTTTCAAGTTTTTAAATATTGACGTTGAATGTTGACATGAAAAAATGAACCAAAAATAAATACGCCTCGCTTAAGTCGTCTTTAAAAAATGTTTGCAATATTTTAGGCGGATTCTCGTACATAAGTAAAAGACGTTCAACAGCAAGATAGAGAGAAAGCCATCTGGTTTTCGAATGGTATAAGAAAGGCTTATATTCATTTTCAAGAAATTCAGAAAAATCTCGAAGTCTTTCCGTTCTGACTGTGTAGATAGAGAAATAGTTGTATATTTTTACAATTATGATATCGGCGTCAACTGGTAAAGTATCACATCCATGGTAGATCGCATTGACTAATGTGGTGGACATCCTACACCTATCATGTTTTGGTTGACTAAAGATTTTAAATTCGAAAAGACATTGTTCGAACCTTTCCTTTGTCTTCCACCAAAATTGGTATTGCAATAATTGTCAGCGCAAAATCCACTTACTTTTGATAATAAGTTATTTTGTGTAAGAGCTTTAACAATAAGTTGGGCAGTTGTTCTATAATTTCTTTTCTCATATATTGGATCTGTTCGTTCACTTAATATTAATGGGCCTCGGTTCATTTTTGAATAACCATTTAATAATTATAAGTAGCATAAAAGTAAATAGATACACAATGGGTAAAAGGAGTACAATCCCGGACAATTATCAAAAACTATCCCGGACCTCCCCCACACAGTGAAAAAAGAGTACATGTCCGGGAAAATACGGACGGATGGCAACCCTACCCTTATTCGGAATTCCACCCCCACCAAAATGAACTTTTTTTTTAACGAATCGATAAAAGAGTGTTTGCTGTTGATAAAAAACATCAAATTATGCAGGAGAAACACTTTCTTATGGTAAAAAAGTGAAGTAAAAGCGGACCACCCACAGTACTATAACTAAAACTACTTTTGTATGGGATATTTGCTTTTTTTGCTTGCTTACGCATTACGGCGGCGGCGTTTAAACAGTGATATATTTATGGGGGGGCATGCTGCCCCCCTGCAACCCCCCTGCCTGGGCACACTATAGGATTTGGGGTAGGTGCGAGGTTGGGTGTATCCAAGGTTTCTTTTGCATTTACAGAATATGGATTTAAAGAAACTTTGAATTTACCCTATGGCCTATATTCATTTTTTTATACTTCACTTTTTTACCATAAAAAAGTATTTCTCCTCCATAATTTGATGTTTTTTATCAACAGCACACTTTTTTTTATCGATTCATTAAAAAAAAAGTGCATTTTGGTGGGGGGGCGGGGGTCAATTCCGAATAAGGACCGATATTCTTTATTATATCAAAATATACTTTTAGCATTCACTATATCAAAATAAAGATCGTTCTCCATCTGTCAAGCCATGAACTGGATGATGACTACGACTTCAATGGATTAGAAAAATTAGTTTTTGCCACTTATAATTCCATTACAAGGTGGGAATGATGTCAATCGGTTTGTAAATCTCTGACAGAGTTAGAAAGATAAAGTACAGAAACCTAAAAAAAAGTTAAAGGATTGGTTTGATTTTGATAAGGTGAACGCTCCATCTAGTGGTTTGTCAAAAAAAAAGGTTTTGACTTTTTCGCTGTATGACAAGTATATTTTGTTGGCGGCGTTAAGCCAGATATACATTGTTCAAATGCATGAAAAGCACGTACAAGTCTATTATTTCAGTGGCGAGAGAACGTTGCCCTTTGTGGTTTTTTTTCAGCTAAATTGTGTTTTTACGAATTTGTTTGAGATTTTTGTAATTTTATCCGAGTAATTTGTTTTATTTTGTCTGTCCATTTTATCATACAATTTTCGTTTGCTGTTTTAATATTTTAATCAGTGCTTATGCTGTGCTGTATTCTCATCTCTTCAACGTACTATACGCAAATGAACCAATAAAACAATAAATACATGATCAATCATCAACCTTGCATATACAATATTTCTATGCAGTACGCTAGATTGAAAAGATTTTGATTTTTCTTCAAGCCTACATCGAATCTATACGTCTGACTTTCTCACTAATACACTTACAATTGCTGAGAAAAATGCGGAGTTATCGTTCATTCTTCTTTGTGGTTTTCTTTTTTATATTTGGAGTCATCTCTCCGCACTCTTTACTCTAGTGAGTAAATCGAAGTTCACTGTGCGAACGCCAAACAGAAATGAAACATACTTGACAAATAAAGAAAACCACAAGGAAGAAAGAACTATAGCTTTTACTGCTTTTACACGGAAGCGATTTTTAATCTTAGTTTCTCTTTTGGAGTCATCTTCCGCCTTATGTAACCCCGCCACCACACACGTCTCTTTCCCACGGGCTTAAAAATCGCAAGGTAATATTGCTTCGTTTAAAAGCCGTATTTGCAATTTTTCTAACCCCAGCAATTTTGTGTACCGCCGCCACCACACACGTCTCTCTCCTACGGGCTTAGAAATCGCAAGGTAATATTGCTTCGTTTAAAAGCAGTCTAACACATGCCACGAACTACTTCATCGAAGCATATTGTCGATAAGGTTTTTGGGTCGTGTGAAATGAATAAGTGTCGACACGGCAGTGCGAACTTTGGGAATCGATGTAGTATGCCGACATGATGTGTAAAAAGGACCGAACTAGTTCGTCGAAACAATTTTGTATGATGTTATTTGGTTTTAGTTTTATAAAATTTACAAATCGCCTGAAAAAGCAAGAATAGAATTCAATCTCCTTAAGCAACAATTCAATAAAGCTCTGATCAACAGAAAAAAGTGGTTCTGGAGCATTAAAATTCAAATATTTTTCGGGCATTTTCACTTTTCATTTAAAATTTTACAACTCTACCATTTAACAGCTGATTTTGGCATGTACTTCTACGTCGACGTATTGGTGTGTAAATGCCCATACAAAAGCGAAGTACTTTGTCGATTAGGTTGATCGATGTGGCGTGTGTGAGGGATATATACCTAAAGTCACAAACTAGTACGAATGCATTGTATGTTTATTGGGTACGTTCGATAACAAAAATTCGGCACTCGGACGAACGTTGATGTTTACACATCTTAACCGTGAGTCCTGGCACTCACTCTTTTTTTTTTTTTTCAATATACTTGATCAGGCCATTCAATCGATTTCAGAAAGGTTTGATCAGCTTGACGCATATAATATATATTTTTCATTTTTAAATAACATAGGCGAATGTTTAAGAAATAAAATTACGTTCTTCGTGCCTTAAGCTGCAGAATGCATTAACATTTGGTAGTGTTAAGGATTTAGATGAAGCAGAATTGTGCCAAGAATTAGCCTTCATTTCCCCGCTTGTTGCACCACAATGCTCAAGCTTAAAATTGTTAAATTTTATTTTTAGTTCAGGCCTTGAGGACCTTGCTCCTAATTTAGTTATTGCTCTCCAAATTCTAAATACAGTTCCGGTCACAGTAGCTTCAGGAGATCGTAGTTTTTCTTAACTTAAAATTATTAAAAATTATCTCAGGACAACAATGACTCAAGAGAGATTAGTAGACTTGTCTATTATGTAAATTGAAAAGGAATTATTAAATTCTTCAGACTATGATGACCTCATTTCTGAATTTGCAAAGGCAAAGGCAGAAAAATATGCTTTCTAGATTAAACGTTCCCCTCTGCCCATTTCTTCGCTCCGTTTTATTTAATGGTTTTACTTTTTTTCCTTAAAAAAATTCAATCAATTTCCTTAAAATGAAGTTCCGTAGAATTTTTATTTTTTATATACGTGCGTGTTACCAGGAATGGAGAGGATCTACAATTTTCTGCTGATTCCGAACGGCTAATGAGCAGCACTTTTCATGACAACAGATTTGTCAATTCCTTGCAAGAGGCAGTACACACCTGAAAAAAACACCTTTCTGCAGCAGTTGAGCATCGAACCCAAGACCTTCAGCAGAACAGTCCAACGTACTAACCATTATGCCAAGGCGTACTACAAAGCCTAGTGTCTAGTTTACGTCACTCGAGCATCTCTATTGAGAGACCTTTTATTAGTTCAGTTTGGTAAAATTTTATAATAATTGTGATTAAAATATTCTATAGACAAATACAAACATTTAAATACACGATACTCCAATTGAACTTGAATGAAGGTTACCTCCAAAAGCTTTATGCGTATGATGATCTATGGATCTCCATGAGTTTTAATAATTGTCAAAATAACTGATAAGAAATGGTTCTCCCATAAAATGTATTTAAAGAGGTTTCTTATCTTATAGTTTATAGTACACATATTTTCTTAAGTTCTATCATTTTTAATTCCTTAAGTATAAGGTTTATTTGAAAGTAGCGTTTAGTTCACCATTTAGTCTGTTTCGGTTGATATATATAGCTCTTAGATGGGACCGTGTTCGCTTGTTTTTTTCTTGCTCAGCGCAATCGCTGGACTTATTTACTTATACCTATCATGGAATTTCAATTTCTGGAAAAAACGTGGTGTCAAAGGACCTGAACCGAAATTGATTTTCGGAAGTACTCCATGTATTGTAAAACGGAATCGCAATTTGGCATTTGAATTACAAGACTTATATGAGTGAGTTTTTATCTATCAACTTAAAATTTATTAAAAAAAAAAATAAATAATTATTGGGGCAACATTCGAAGACAAATTGGTACGATGTTATGACTATTTCGGATAAGCTTAATTTTGACATAAATAAAAATGGCTACTTTAAGAGAGTGATTTATATTGTTAAAACTTTATTGAAAATTGCAATATACAAAATTAAGAAAGAACTGAAAATTAAATCTGGTCTGCAATGTTAATAACAGGAACATTATCTTCTTTTTATCACTCCTCTTGCTGACACACGAATAAATAAGTGATCCATTTGATAACCTTTCCTATTAATGATCATATTTTTTCCTCCATGGTTGATAAGAAGCTTTCATCACTAAATCAAAAGCACGACAGTTTTTTGTGAAATCCTGGTAAGACTAATATGTGATTGATAATATAAATATATGTATAATTTTTAAAATCGGAAAAAAGAAAAGATTAGGCAAGGTTTTGGTTTTTAGCTGTTGACGAAACTGTGCTTCACCACTTACTCATCTGAAGAATCTTGGTAGGAGTTTCTACAGATGGATGGCGTCGATAAAGAACTGGCGCTCTTAAGTCCCATTAGGATTCCAGTTCCAGGTTGTTTTAGATTTGGTTATGTGTTAAAGGAACTATGTTAACCTCATTAAGCAAACTGCAGGATATCCGAGTCTGAATTCTATTTAATAACAAAATGAGGCTTCTAAAGGGTTTAACAATTGGCGCGATTAGGTTTTAGCGGCCTGTGGCGGCAATTTTGTTTTAGTGACATCTGTCAAATCTGTTGTTTATTATTCAGTAAGTGATACCAAATCACCATGGTAAGTAACACGATTAAACAGCACATTCAGATGATGTAATTTTATTATCGAAATGGCACTTCACAATCGACTCTTCAACTTCAATGGCTAAATTTGAGACAACTGCTTCGGTAATCAACCATCTGTAACGAAGATAAAAACCGATCGTAGTTATAGAGGCAGCGGCGACAGAATTAAGAACAAGATACCTGCTCAATAAATTCTTCTCCTTCCGACGGGTGAAACCTTTCTAATATATCTATAGTTTTCATACAGAAGTTAATATAGAAAAAATAGGCGACAGTCAGACGATCCTTTACAAATAATGAATATAAGAAGAAGCCAGCTGTATTGCAGCTGCGTGCCATTTGTCATATAGAAAAACGGTTCTTTATTAAAAAGAAAGAATCAGGCAGCTGCGCAGAGCGCAGGACATCTGTATAGGGCAGCTGCATGTAGCAGCTGCCAGTTAATGAAAAGCAATTAAAGAATAGTAGGTTTACAGTTAGGCACCAATTTCTTACATATATTGAAATACAAACACTGATGAGAGGTATAAGGATGATGGTAGGATCGAGAAACAAATAAACAAAAGAGGCAGGTCCTGAGTAAAAGAGGAAGGAAATATGGAAGAAAGAATAGACATTAAAGAAAAGGGTGCATCGCGAGTAAATTGACTGGCGCAAAAGATATTTGGAGTGTTGACAGAAACGTAGGAAATACGTAGAAAATATGTTTGTGATGGGGCAATATAGATTAGAAGTAAGGATAAAAAGAGAATGTATAGAAAAGAGGTGAGGCATAGACTTTAAAGATAGGATAAAGATATAATGGAAAGGCGAGTAACGATATTCATCATTCGAAGTTCAGCGGTGGTAGGAATATTTGTCGAAATAGAAACGGCGTCGGAAGGAGTTGTGACATTTAAAAATAGAAATTTTGTTTTCCATATTTCACACATCATACATTCGTAGGTCAAGGGAAAGCAAGATCAGCAGAGAACATCACTGCGGTCCATAAATATCATAAGAAATGTGCCTGTATCTCGGAGTCTAGTTTTAAAATTCTCGTAAATGATGCAAATATGATGTGGCGATGTAATTCCTGCACTGTGTCGCGGCATATTGTGAACGATCTATTTAATAAACTTGATAAGCTTTCAACAGAAATCTTAGAGCTTAAAAAACAAATAAATATTTTAAATAATTCCTCTAATGACTCTTAGGCTTCAGTTTTTAAAATTATGTAAAAGTTTCTCAGCCTGAGCGCTTAGAGCTCGCTCCGAACCGAGCTTGATCTGAGCGCTCCGAGCTATTTAAGAAACACATCTAAACACTGAATTGTCATTGTATCAATTTTCAAATAAACTGTCTAAATTCTCAGCTGTGTTTGTGAAATGTGTGTTTTCATATTCTTGAAAACTTGTTTTTAATTAATTTCTAATTAATGAAAATGGAAAAAGCAATTATTTTAAGAGAAGCGTTCAATTTGTTTTTTGATTTTGATGATGAGGAAAACTTTGAGCAAAACTCGCTCATAATTATATTTATTTTTCCTTACCTTCACTGGGAGAGCAACCAGCTTCACCCGCCATTTCCATTTGTTTTGATTTTTTACTTCTTTTACTATCATCCCTTCCAAAAAAATTAATGAAGTTAGCCGCGCTCAGCTTTTTGCTGCAACTAATAACATTGCGGTCCCCTTAACCCCGACAGTGCCGGCTCTGAATCACCAGGGAAGAAGACCTAATCGTAAGAATGTTGTTGGGAATAACACATCCACTTTGATTAAAGGTGTGAACTGACACAAATCCAAATGGTTAGATTTGTCATACCTAGGCACTAACACAACAGTGGATTCTCTTACTTCGTTTATTGCTGGTGTACTTGACATCTCACTTAATTCCATTAAGTGCACCATGCTTGTAAAGAAAGATGCTGACATGTCTGATTTCTCTTTTATAAACTTCAAAGCTACAATTCCGGAGAATTGTATTGAAAAAATTATGCATGCTTCGATATGGCCTGCTGGTGTGCGTGCAAGAGAATTTATTCAATTGCCAAAAAACTACCAAAGATCGAAGCCACCAATTCTCTCTGCATAACAAATTCAACAACAAAACCTGTTTGCTCTATTGCTGATCCCGCTGCTGATGTTGATGTCGCCGTGGACGATTACAATTTTTCGTTTTCTGCTCGATTAAATGAGAATGAAAAGTCTCTCTTATTTGATGTTTTGCCTGCTGATGCTGATGTTGATGTTGTTCCTGTTGTCCTTGCTCCCGCTGTTCCCGCTTCTGCTGTTACTGCATTCGACAAATTCTCATTCTATTATCAGAATGTGGGAGGCATGCGCACTAAAACCAATCAATTTTATTTATCTGTGTTGGATTGTACGCATGAGTTGATTGCACTCACGGAAACATGGCTGTATGAAGGCTTACTATCAACAGAGTTATTTGATTCTATACTCTGTTCAATTTATATTTGCAGTACAGGCCTTATGGGAGAGCTTTTTCAGGAACACTGGTGCCTGCTGCTGTTTGCACGGCACCTTACCTTAAAAAATTGCTACTGAAATAATAAAGAGAATCACTGAGTTACATTTAAATTATTTGTGTAATCTTCTTTGAGCTCACTTGCAGCCCATCATGACCTATCTGCTCCATGGGTGAAAGGAAAGGAGACTGATCACATTACATGTTGTTCAGGCATAACACTAACAACATGTAATTGAGTTAAACTAGTATGCCCAACAAGGATGAACACGAATAAAATAATGCGAATTCTAAGCGACATAGAAATAAGACACGGCATTCTCCGCTTTAGTTCAGCCGCCATCCCTGGAGATAAAATATCTGAGACAACAACCTTCAGTCTCAGAACATCGTGCCACACATATTTCCTATCCTTCTTTCTCTTCTTAACTTCACGCCCGCGCTGTGTTGAAACATTTAAAGGGTAATCTAATCCCTTGAGCGCGGGTAGATTATAAAAACAAAAACGCTATTGGCACATCTTGCCACCATTCTGACCATTGACGACGCTTGAAATGGTAAAGGGGCCTTAGTTCTTCAGTCAATTGCACCTTGTAAGCGTGTAAATGCAAGTCTTTATGCATAATGTTCATCAACGACGAGCGTGAGAGGTGCAATTGTTGGGCACGACGACGAGTTGAGGTGGACGGATCTTAAGCCACACTATCGCGAACAGCAGCAATATTTTCTGCAGTACGAGCTGTACGAGCATGCACTGATGTTTTCACATCTCCTACAGACACGTTTTGCTCAACTTTTTGCACGATTTTTCCGATTGTACGCACATTTGGACGATTAATTGGCCTTTAACTGAATTTGAACAATTACTGTGGCAATTTATTAAAAAAGCTCTAAAATACCAAAACATCAGCTAAGATATCATTTCTTATCCGTACACTTTCGTTGGTCAATCAATCAAAGGAGAAAATCTAATCTGCTCCATACGTAATACCTGATTTCTTGTGAATGTATCATCGGTAATGAATACAAATTTACCAATATCTGCTAGATAGATTTCTTGATACTTTGATGTAATGTGTGTTGGAGCTGTAGCAACAAGCTTTAACTTTCTCGTACCAAAGACATTTGACTAAGAATTCAGTGTCGACTTTATATTGTGAATTCTCCTAACCAACCAATCGAAATGTTGGTTGGGTAATGGCGATGTTTTTTCTTGCTCTTCCTAGAATAATCGAAAATACAATTTTGATATTCCACAACATCGAAGAATAGCTCACCATCATTTTTTGACAATGGTGCTGTGATTATTCACTTTGTGATTTATCAATGGACATTGGCGAGAGCGCATCTGTGAAAGACATTGGTGTTTCTAACATTGAATTATGGCTGCTTTCTTCTGGAACTTTCTCAGAGGTTTCCTGCCCTCATAGGATTTTCGGATATTTTCATTTATTTGCTATCGACGTTTGTCTTCGTACACTGAGAATGCTGTTCAACTTGAGCTGTACCAACAAATTCTTTCTGTTTGTTAGTATCGAGCCACTTCTGGGCCGACTTTTGATATCTCGAAATGCCTTTACCTTAACTTGACACTCCACCGACAACCGACAACAACTAAGTCCAACACGATGGGAGTTGTTTGCTCCACTTGTTTTTTTTTTTTTCTTCAAAATTGTAAATATTGAAACGATATTCAATTATTTCTCAAACCGAACAGAAAAGTCTTTGAGTGTTCCAGTTGCCACTCACGATATAGTGAATTTCCCTGTGGCAGTCGAAACGAAGAATGTTGAAACGTCAGTTGATTGAGGGATTGAAGAAAGTGTGTATGCAGACTTTATACTTCTTTATCTTATGAATTCATTTATTTAGGCAAGTAGATAATGGATTTTTAATTAAAATGAAGTAACTAATTTAAATTATTCAAAGTAATCACCGGCGCGATGACGTTTTAGGTGGTCGTATGATATGTTCCAAAGATTCATCGAGCACATCCGACTGGGAACCTTCCGTTGCTTCCTCTGCTTTTTCAACAATAAAGCGAAAACATTTTTAAATAATTCTCATAACAGTTAAGCAGTTTATTCCTCTTCTTACCGACTTTTTTTTTCGGAAACGTAAGCGTTCCTTAAGTATTTAATTTTTTTGTATTTCGTCGGGACTCTTTCCATATTCTTTCGATAGCTGTATCCAACCATTTTTACTTGTTTTTTCTCAAAAACTGTCCCACAGAATTTTTTAAAAAAAATTCCAAAAATTTCATTTGGTAAAAACTAGCTAATGGTTGAAAAAAATTTTACAAAAAATTGTTATTTTCGGTAGCCCTCCTGGGTCCATTTTTTTTGTTTTTGATTTTCTCGAAAACGGTACAGCCGATTTTAATAATTTTTTTTATGCCAAAGCTCCTCCAAAGTTTGAATATTATTACATATTCAAATTTTCAATTTTTTATTTTTTGGATTTTTAAAAAAAAATTCAAAATTTATTTTTGGGATCTCAATATATCGAAAACCCCATGCTCGATTTTTTTCAAACTTGGCAAATAAAAGTTGATTAATATAATTTACAAGATTTGAGAAAAAAAATTTTGTTTTACTTAAAACTAATGATACCTTCCATACAAATTTTAAAAAATGGTTTTCGAAAATCGCATTTTTCTCGAAAACGGTTCCGAGAATTTTGCTAAAAATTTTTTTCTTTTGATTAATCTTTACAATTTATAATTTAATAAAAAAAAATTTTAAATCTAGATATTACTGACTGTACCTACCATAGAACGATTTTTTCGAATTTTGAATTTCTCATTATCGACATAACGGATTTTAATGAAATTTTTTATAAAAAAAGCTCCTAAAAAGTTTAAAAAACATTGCATTTAAAAACTTAAGAAAAAATATTTTTTCAATTTTTAAAAAAAAAAAAGTAATTTTTTTTTTGAAAAATTCGATATCTCAAGAACGGCTTAGTATTTTTTTTTTGGAAATTAGACTTTTATTCGTACAATAATAAAAACTTAAGGTTGGCGTACCAAAATTTTTTCTTAAAAATGTTTTAAAAATTTTGTACATAAAAGCTTATTTTTTTAAGGAACCACTACAAAGACTTATATTTTTTGTTCCTGCATAAATTCATATTTGCATATCATTCTGTTTTTATCTCTTACTACTTAAAGAATTAAAAAAAAAATCATTTTATCCTTATGAACAGTTTTCTCTAATAACATTCGTTTTTAAAATTCCTAGTCTATTACATAGGAGCAAGTTCGTGCGACCCAGTCGTGCATTTTATTTTTTAATCAAATCTTTTATATTCGGCACTTTTGATATTCCACAAGCTTTCGAATTTGGAATAATTATTAATTAATTTCTTCTTGAGATAATTTCCAATCAGACATTTTTCTAAGACAAAACAAAACAAAAACAAAACCGAATCAAAAAATTTGCAAGCGCGCAAAACTCAAACAAATCGTCGAATGAAATTTGAAAATGTCAAAACAAAATATATGACAGTTCTCCTTGCGATAACGCAAGCTATGAATTGTATGCGATGAGAGCATACTTTCTATCGCATGCTTTGAAAATATACATAGCTGCGATGGCGGTGTCTAATTGCGATGATGAAAGCATACTTTAAAGCATGCTCTGGATTCATCGCTAGTGGAGACCGCATGTTAGGCATACACCCGAACAACACCTGACCCAAAAGCTCAAAATTCATGACCATAAAAAACACGATTTGTTCGCTGACTGGGCTTCAGACCGTTTGAAAGAGGGCCCCAATTTTGGCCGAAAAATCATTTTTAGCGACAAGGCACCTTATTAGATTAATGGGTGTGTTAAAAAGCAAAATTGGCGTATATGGGACTACTCCAACCCAAACTAAGTTCACCAGGTGAAAATGCATACTCAAAAAGTTACCATTTGGTGTTGATTTTGGGCCCTGGCGGGCGTCGTTGATCTATACTTTTTTCAAAAACGACGTCTATCCGCCCTTATTGAAAACCTGTTTAGATCATTAAAAACTGATAATTGGCAAGATTAATATAAATTAAGCAGATGGTTTTCGAAAAATAAAGTTTTAATTTTTTTTTTTAATATAAAAGGAAAAATTTTGAAAATGTCAATACTTTAGACTTCGTCAGACTATTTAGAAGCTTAAAAAGGTTTTAATGGGAAGTACCAGGGGCGAACGCAGAAAATAATTTCGGGGGGGTTTTTCAAAAAAATATGAGATTTTCTTAAAATATTATTTTATTACTATACTGTAGGCACTTGTTAATTACATATTCTTTATTGTAATCATATAATAAAACGGCAAACATGTTTTTTGTGGTACACTTTTCTCCAAAAGTATTTAACCGATTTCGATAAATTTTATATGGCTGGAAAGCCACAGTTACGGAGATGTGCAGAATATACTTGAGACACGCATTTACACACTGTGGGTCATTTTTGTTTTTGCACTGTCGAACACTTTGCATATTAAATAAAATGAAATTTAATTTAATAAATTTGCTTGAAAACACTGCCAATAATATAAATAATAAATAATAAATAAATTGGCACTCGAATTTCGAGAGCTGGGTCGGCTAGTTATCATAAATATGTTATAAGTAAATAGTATTTGCTCTTAGGGATAGGACCTATCGGAACAATTTTATACAGCTAATCGCAAAAACAAAACATCATAAAGATGTTGCAACGGATACCAATTTGGCAAATTTAAATAATGTTACCAAAAGTTGGAAAATATTCACTACGAGGGCGTTTTTTGGTGCTTCCCATTTGGCCATTTTTAGACATAGACTTTTACTACGGGCCCTGTGATGGAGGCCATCATTTGGTTCGTAAAATATCATTAATGCAACAAGAAGAAAAAGAGTGTAAGTGATTCCATAAGTGTACCTAACAATAGAGTTATAATAAGTTCTAGGTCCGCCTAGTGGTCCAAATCTGCAAAACTAATTCCGGTATATATTAGTACGTGAAGTTATAACTTGTTGTACTTTTGTGATCATAGGACAAAGAGTTATACGAAAATATAAGGACACCATCGACACTCAACTCAATTGGTACCTACGTTAACTGTTGGCAAACCTGGCAACGCTGACACCCCCAAAAAATATTGATCTAAATTCGGCACCTCTTACATAAAAACCAACGTCAAAAAGAAGATTTGCACGAGGTAGAAAGAAGAGGTTAGAATTGAACCAGCAACGCAACCGACAAAAACGAAAATTTTAGTTTTCTCATTTGTACCTTAACTTAGTATTTTTTTACTTAAATAAAATTGAAATTGAGTTCTAAAATTTTAGTCTTTATTTGATGGAAAATTACTCCGTCAACATCCTAAAATTTTCTTTACTTTGCTGGTGAAAAATCTTTAAAGAGCCCATTCTTCGTTAGAGCAAAATCCCAATCATCGCTGTCGCAACAGGAAAAGAACATAAGGTGAGTTATAACTATGTCTGAACAATCTCATTCTGCGTCGAAATCGAAAAGAACCATAGCTCACTCCCCCCGAAAATCCCGAATTACTCAAGAATACAACGAACAATTCAGCTGCGTAAAATGCTATCGAGAAGATAGCTTCGACGAAATGGTACAATGTGATAGATGTGACAATTGGTATCATTTTGTATGTGCTGACGTACATAGCGATGATGTCGAGGACAAAGAGTGGATCTGTCCAGAAAGCTTAAGAACTTCAAGCACACATCATAATAATTCTAGAGGTAACTTGACCACTGCCACTGAGCAAGACTGCTCCTAGGTGCTGTTTCTATCTACTGTGTTATTGAAAGTACAACATCAATATGGTTGTTTGAAAACAGTGTTACTGAACCCAACGTGGTCGACGAAGATACCCGACTATCAACAGCTTTGCCACCACTAAATTCAGCCTGAAAAAGCTCCCGATTGTCTTTATTAAGTCACAAACCTATTATAATAGTGCAAATTCGAAAAGATTATTTTTTTTCGAAAATATAGCTATTGTAATGTGACCCCTAATCTATTTTTTGAACAACTGAAAATTTAATAAATGGTCTGATGATTAACAACTTTTAACTATGCTTGTAAGCATGTTGTTAATCGCCAAAACTTTGGAACGGGTGTTAAACTTTTTTCGGACAAGATAGGTATACCCTTGGTTGATTTTTAAATTCTAAGCGAGGTATGCTAACATATTGATTATACTTCAAATCTGTCATTTTGTGGTATCCAAGGAGTATTTAAAGCACGGCCTTTCAAAAGCCAAGAGGTCTGCTATAAGCAAAATATTTTTGTCATATCAAATGCTCTCCTAGATCTTCTAAGAACTCACTCAAAGTTTTGAATCATTTTTTTTAATAAAGAAAATACAAGAACACTGGAGAGAGATTTATCGGAATATTTATGACAAGAAATCCACAAATTTTGGTGATTGATCCAAGTCTTGCTCGAGAAGTCATGGTAACAAATTTCAAGGCATTCCGTCACAATGAACCATCTTTATGGGTAATAACTTTGATTACCTTGGCTTGCAATAGTACATACTGAAACAAAAGTCTTCTATAGGTTAATAGGAAGTTGGAAGAGGTCTCTACAATGAACCCATTTTTGATCTCTGGTTCGGCTTGGAAGCCAATCAGAAGTGAATTAATTGGAGGAATAAGTCCCAACAGAGTTCGTATACACTATAATCTTAAAACAAACTATACGTTAATAATTTTTTATGTCTTTCAGGTCAAACAAGCCCATCCAATTGTAGTGGAAGTCTGCCAGAAGCTGGTTACCTTTTTGAAGGCTTCAATTCAAAAGACAGGCAAAACCATTGAAATCAAAACTGTTAGTACGAGTAACTGATTATTAAGAACTACCTTTATCAAAAACTAACCCCTTGTAAATAGCTCTGTTACAGATACACAACAGAAATCGTTGCTGATTTTGTTTGGGGTCTAACTGCTGATACTTTGAAAATAGATGATGAAGCAGCCCCCAATCAAATGTTGAACATGTGCAGAAAAATGGTGGACAATTCTTTCATGAAAATTGGCTTTTACTATCTATCAGGACTGGCACCAATTATACGAACAATCATTGGCGGCCGATTTTATCCCGAGGAAACGGACAATTTCTTCTCGAAAGTACAATCGGATGCCGTGGAAATGCGCCTTCGCAATAAGAGCAGCGATCGATTGGATTTCTTGAATTATTTGATCCAACTGCAGGAGAAGAAAAATATCAGCCATATGTATATGGTTGGGCATAGCTTGACGGTCGTACTGGCTGCTTTCGAAACAACCGCGTCTATATTTGCTCATTGTTTGTTTTATGTGAGTTTGAGGGTTTCCTCTATAGATTCTTGTCAAATATGGGTTTGTTTTTCTCAATTAGTTGGCCGACAACCAGAAAGCGCAGAAAAAGTTGAGAGAAGAAATCATGGCTAATCTGGATGAAAATGGTTGTTTGAGCTACGATGATTTGATAGAACTTCCATACTTGGATCAGTGTGTTAATGGTAAGGATTGACATAAGGGAGACTTATTTTTAGAAATACTAGCAGTTGTTTTTGATTTTCAGAAACAATTCGCATCGTCACCAGTATTTCGGTCAGCTCTAGAATATGCAGTGAAGAAACGTTTCTGGAAAATAGCGTAGATCACAAAGTTAAAATTGAACCGGGAATGATTGTACACCTTCCGACTTATGCCTTCCATCATGATGCACAAGTATTCCCGCAACCAGAGGAATTTATCCCTGAACGTTTCGATAATGGCCGAGCCAAAGAATTTAACCAGAAAGGACTATTCCTTCCATTTGGCGGTGGACCAAGAACTTGTGCTGGTACGATAGATAATATATTTATTTCCTTTCATTATTAAAATAAATAATGTTTTTAGGAATGAGACTAGGACAGTTGGAAGCCAAAGCTGGAATTATCGAAATCATAAAAAACTTCAATTTGAAAAAAGCCGATGATAGTGTGAAATCAATGGATCCAACTTCATTTCTGATTGGATTGTCTGGTGATATATTCGTAGAATTTGAAACTATTGAGCAGTGAATTATTTATAGTTGTTTTGTGTTTTTGGAAAATTTTTATAAATAAATCTAAAAAAATTTGTAAACTCAACTTTAACAATACAAAAAATTAAATTTTGGTAGTGTAACTGCTTGAAGAGAACCAGGATCTAGTCTAGTGACTTACAGCTCTCAACCATTCCTGTGTGGGTGTTACCAGTCGTATCCATATAATGGTTAGTGCTTTGGACTGTCACTTAAAAGGTCTTGGTATCGATTCTCAGTAGCTGCAAACAATTTTTTTCATGGGTGTACAAGCTGTAGTACGGCAGCTAGAAAGCGTTCGTTCGGAATCATCAGAAAAATTCCATTCGACTTTCGAAATACGAGATGATATTATAAAGGATTTTTCAATTGGCCTGGATAGATTTTTGCCGTCCGTGGTTGCCATGTTCTTGCCTTCTTCTGTCAAATCTGTTGTTTATTCAGTTACCGATGACCAACCACCAGTGTTGGGACTTCTTCCACTTAAGTGGTATTTCTGCCACTTTTTGCTGTTCATGAAAACCTACCACCTAAAAATCTAATTCTACCACTTTTTGCAACTCACCTCCTTCCAAAATATTAAGCCTAATATTTTAACGATTACTTGTATGTTAAGTACATGTCATAATTTAAGTTTGTGCTCCGCTTATGCTGCTAAATGTATACCGTGGCAAGTAGAAAAATTATTACAATTTCTATTTTTGCCACAGCTCGAAAAAACAAAAAGATTTCATTACTTTCCAAAAAGCGCTTGGCGTTAATGTGCATCAAATTTTAAAGGTTTGTCAAACTCATTCGCTTAAAAAGAATCATAGAGCAGTGGAATCCCTTGTTTGATTTTTATATACTGCACTACTTTTAAGGTTTCAAAAATTTCAGATTTTTTAAAAAACAAAGACTATTTAGTTTTTTTGGAGTTTTTATCAATAAATCTGAAAATTATAAATGAGTTGAGTTAAATAGAATATTTCAATCTGAGAACACAAAAATACACTTTTTGATCGAAAGTATGAATACCTTAAAGCTAAAATAATGAACAAAATTGTAAATTCAGAAAATATTAATATAAACACAAATGTAAGAAACCCTGAAAACTATCTATCATTTTCTCAAATGTATTGAACAAAAAGTAATGAAATTAAGAAAAGTGATCTGCAGCTATTATGTCGAATTATGTTTTCAAATTGGAGAAAGACTTAACTTTTCAAACGATAAATTAAAATTATTAAAGTATTTAAATCCAAATAGAGTTTTATTTGTTACACATTAAACCGTGAAACTAACATGAGTAAAAGATGTAAACAAAAAACTTATTCATATAAAATCATTATGGGTTAGAGCGTGCGGGTTTTTCACTATGCACTATCTAGTGTATGAATATTTAAATCTACGTATGACGGTTATAACGACTCTTCTTTGCATTAGTGAATTTTTCACTTTTTGATATACTCTGGTCTGGTGCAGTTTGTTTTAACTTTTTTTTCGTTTACTATTACCTAACATAAAATCAATTTTTAAGTGAAGTGACGCGTTTGGGAAAGTTGTGAAAGCATTGTTTTATAACAAATTAATAATATTTTTTGAGTTGTGTTTTTTTTTTCAAATATGAAGAGAAAAAAGCCTTCGGAGGCAGAATTTAGAAAAAAGCGAAAGCTTATTCAAGCCGACAACAAAAAAACAAAGCATACATTTTGCAAAATTTTTAAAATGCAGCGAAGAACATACAGATGTAAGTATTCTTAATATCGATGAGGTACATGTAGCAAATAGTATCGATGAGGTGCAGGTGCAGGTAAGAAGTACAGTGGGGCCAGTAGAAGCGGTTTCTGTTATTTTATCGCATGAAGATTTTGATGACCCCAAAAATTGGACAGTTTTATCGGATGAATTTATTAAAAAAATAGTTTTAAAAGGACCGGTGCAAGGCAAGTTCAGAATCATCAGTTTCCAAAAACAAATAACAGAAAATTTTGAGTGACAAGCTTTCAACGCACATTATCCAATGGCAAGGTAGTTCCGCGGACTTGGTTGATTTATTCAAAATCAAAGGACTCTGTTTTTTGTTTCTGCCGCTTTTTATTTGCAAAAAAAAAATTTGCATGCTTTGTCCAGTATGGGTAGTTCCAATTGGCCACATTTAAGTGCAATTTTAAAAAGTCATGAGAATAGTTTATTCCACTTAGAAAATTTTACATCATGGAAATTTTTAGAAAATGGTTTGAAATCAGGCACGTCAATTGACACATTATTTGAAAGTTCGGTCGAAGCAGAAACAAAGCATTGGAGACCGGTTTTACAAAGACTTTTCAGTGTTGTTAAATTTCTAGGTTCACAGTCATAAGCTTTTCGAGGTTCTTCGGAGAAATTACATGAGTTCAATAATGGAAATCTTTTAAAACTTGTAGAGGAAATAGCTTCATTAGACTTGGTATTAGGAGAGCATTTGAGGAGAATAACAAGTCAAGAAACCCAAAATAAGTATTTAAGTAAAAATATTCAAAATGAAATATTACATATTTTTGCAACAACTGTTTGCAATAAAATTGTTTCAATGCTTAAAGAAGCAAAATATTTTTCAATTATTGTAGACTCATCATCATCATCGCCTCGACAACCGGGTTCCGGTCCTGGCCTCTTTCAACAAGTCTCTCCACCTATCCCGACGCCATCCAGTTGCGCACCCCAAGGCTTCAGGCGTCCTGGTCTACGCCATCCATCTCTCCAGCGCAAGCATGGTCTATCACGCTGTCGTTTACCATAGAATATACCACAAAGAACTTTCCGAGCAGGTTCCTCTTCGCTCATGCGAGCTAGGTGCCCTGCCCACCGGAGTCTACCGAGCTTAATTTTTGTCACGATATCTGCTTCTAGGTAGATTGCGTACAGTTCATGATTGTACCGTCTCCGGAATCGTCCTTCCTCACATATGGGCCCAACAATTCTCCTTAAGACTTTTCTCTCGAACGCAGCTAAGAGGTCGGACGTCGGAGTGCCTTTTGCTAAGCACCCAAGTCTCGGATCCATATGTGAGTACTGGCAGGACCATGGTCCTGTACAGCAGCAGTTTTGAAGTTATGGTGAGATTTCTGTATTTGAAGAGCTTTGACAGACTATAGTAGGCTCTGTTGGATTTGAGAAGCCGCCCGCGTATTTCTTCATCTATATTGTTATCGGCTGCTACTATTGACCCAAGGTATTTAAAAGATTGCACCACTTCAAATTCGTGCTCCGCTACCTTGATTGTTTGACCAACTGTTTCTCTCGCATTCGACGCCACCATGTACTTTGTTTTACCTTCACCAATGTGCAGCCCCAGATTTTGTGCCGCCTGCTCGATCTGGATGAAGGAATCGTGTACAGCTTGTTCGGTTCTTCCGATGATGTCGATGTCGTCTGCGTAAGTCAGTAACTGGCTGGACCTGTTGACGATGGTCCCTCTTGTTGCCGTGCAGGCCGAACCATCCCTTTGTCGGAGTCCATTAAAGATGTTGATTGGTCTGGATAGCAAACCGGCTATTTTTACTTGGCTTGTTACGTTGGTCATGGTCAACCTACATAGTCGTGTCAATTTATTTGGGATGCCGAATTCTCTCATGGCTTTGTAAAGTTCTAGCCTGGCTATGCTGTCATAGGCGGCCTTAAAGTCTATAAACAGATGGTATGTCGGGATGTTAAATTCTAGACATTTTTCCATCGCCTGCCTAAGGGTAAAGATCTGATCAGTTGTTGATTTGCCTGGAATGAAACCACACTGATATTGTCCGATGACGGTTTTAGCGCATGGGATTATCCGGTCTTGTAGGATAGAGGAGAGTATCTTATAGGCGGTACTCAACAAGGTGATACCTCTATAATTGCTGCACGTTGTGACATCTCCCTTTTTATGTATGGGGCATATTATGCCTTTTCGCCAGTCTTCTGGCATTTCTTCCTGCTCCCATACGTGCACTATAATATCATGAATTTCTTGACGTAAGGCTGGCCCGCCGTAATGGAATAATTCGGCTGGTATGCCATCGGCTCCCGGGGCTTTGTTCTGTTTAAGCCGGCCTATAGCCTTCTCAACCTCTTCTATGCTTGGTGGCGGCAACATAGGGTTTTCTTCTTGAAGTAGTAGCCTCTACTTCTGCAGTGTGTATGCTTTCAGGATCGGTGATCAGATTTCCCTCCGTCCTTGCAGTATGTGCAGCGTGGTGTGTACTGCGTCATGTTTCGAGCGGATTGGTAGAACTTCCGCGCCTGGTGCGGACCTCGCTCTCCGCTGTTTTCTATTTCACAGATTAGGTTCTTCTCCCAGGCTGATTTTTTTTGTCTGTGAAGCCGTTTTTCTGTTCTTCTGAGTTCTTTATATTGCTCTCCCCGTGCCCGCGTTCTATGAGATTGTTGCATTGCTCGGTACGCAACATTCTTACGTTCAGTCGCTAGCTTGCATTCATCATCAAACCAGTCGTTCTGATTTTTACGACTGCTGCCTAAGATGGAGTTGGCAGTACTAATGACAGTATTTTTAAGACGTGTCCACTTCTCATTTACGCCCAGCATACTGGCTTCAGGACTTACTCTCCCTAAATCAGGTGTTTCTAGGGCGAGTCCTAACGCATTACCAAAGGTGTTACTGATGTTTTCATTGCGCAGGGCAGCCGTGTTGATTCAAACCTGATCGGCGGATGCAATGCGTCTTCGCAAGGCAATCCGCCCTCGGAAAACCATGCCAACAAGATAGCGATCCGAGTCGATATTGGCACCTCGGTACGTTCCTACCGTCATCAAGTTCGAGTAGTGGCGACGGTCTATCAACTCGTGGTCTATTTGGTTACGAGTGACTCCATCAGGTGATACCCAGGTGGCTTTGTAGATATCTTTACGCGGGAACCTGGTACTCGCAACGACCATGTTTTTCGATGCTGCCAATTCTAAGACTCGAAGTCCATTGTCATTTGTATTCTCATGCAAACTATGGGTGCCTGCGTAATGCCTGAATACCGGCTCCCGACCTATTTTTACGTTCAAATCCCCAAGGATGATTTTAACATCATACCTTGGACAGGCATTGAGGGCCCTCTCGACTTGTTCGTAGTAAGTCTCTTTTTCTTCGTTTGAGGGCTCCTCCGTAGGTCCGTGAACGTTAATGAGGCTGATGTTCGTAAATTTGCCTCGCACGCGAAGGGTGCATAGCCTTTCGCTTATAGCGTTAAAGCCGATGATAGTAGACTTCATTTTTTCGCTGACTAGGAAGCCTACCCCGAGCACATGGTGTTTTGTATGACAGCTGTAGTATACGTCATATTCTTTCTTCTGTAAAACACCATTCCCTGTCCATCTGATTTCTTGCAGAGCTGTTATGTCAGCTTTATATTCTGACAGTGCATCGGCTAGCTGCTGAGTAGCTCGAGCTCTATAGAGCGATCGTACGTTCCATAAGAAAATTCGTAAATCGTTTTTCCTTTTTCTTTGCGTGGGTTGTCGTCGTGTGATCAGTCTGTTTCCGAGGCTTGTTGTCGTTCTCGAAATTCTCTTAGTTTTACGGGACAGGGAATTAACCTGTCACCAACCTGTGGAACCAGCCTGATCATATTAGCCAAACCTTTTTAAAAGGATTGTTTCTAGCGGCCGCCGCGGAGAGGCTATGATCACACTTCCACCAGTCCCGAATAGTTACGGCACGTGCATGTTTTCGTATGCTACATGTTGTTCCCCCTATTCGTCTGATGGCTGACCGCCATTGTAGACTCCACAACCGATAAAATTCGGGCAGAACAGGTAACTGTGGTCGTTAGGTTTGTTCATAGAAGCCAAAAAACAGTACAAGAGCATTTTTTAGAGCTTTTGAAAGGGGAAGACAAGATCGGAATGGGACTGACTCAGTTAATTTTAGAATTGAATTGCACAGAATTTTAATAAGTAATTGTCGTGGACAAAGCTATGATAATGGCTCAAATATTAAAGGTAAAGAAGCAGGTGTTCAGAATCAAATTCGATCCCTGGAACCAAGAGCATTTTTCGTGCCATGTTGCTGGCATTCTTTAAATTTAGTAGTTAATGATGCTGCTCGGTGCTCATTATTTGCTGTTAAATTTTTCGATACAATTCAATGTTTGTACAACTTTTTTTCAAGCTCCACAACGCGATGGGATATTTATAAAAAAAAGAATTCCAAATCTTACTTTGAAACACCTTTCTGAGACTAGATGGGAGAGTAGAACAGATGCATTGAGGCCTTTAAAATCGAATCTTGAAGACATACATACATGAAGCCCTTATAGAAATATCTGAAGTGGGAAATCCTGATGCAAAAAACATTGCTGAATCTTTAGGAAATAAAATCTTTGATTTTTCTTTTATTTGTTGCTTGCACATTTGGTTTGATATTTTAGAAAATATTAATAAACCTAGAAAGTACTTGCAAAGTCCTTCCGTTAATCTACCAACAGCCATAAAAGTCTTATTCTTACAAAAAATAGTTTAATTTCAATGCGTTCCGATGAAAAATTCAATGAGTATATTCAATTAACCGAAAATATTTGTAGTTTCCTAGAAATACCAAATAACTTTCCGGAAGCTTCATCATTGCCATCTTAACGGAGAAAAAGATTTTATGTTGAAGAATGTCCCGAAACTATTTTAGACCTGAAACAAAGACTCAAAGTAGATTTTTTTTTTCAATATACTTGATCAGGCCATTCAATCGATTTCAGAAAGGTTTGATCAGCTTGACGCATATAATATAAATTTTTCATTTTTAAATAACATAGGCGAATGTTTAAGAAATAAAATTACGTTCTTCGTGCCTTAAGCTGCAGAATGCATTAACATTTGGTAGTTTTAAGGATTTAGATGAAGCAGAATTGTGCCAAGAATTAGCCTTCATTTCCCCGCTTGTTGCACCACAATGCTCAAGCTTAAAACTGTTAAATTTTATTTTTAGTTCAGGCCTTGAGGACCTTGCTTCTTATTTAGTTATTGCTCTCCAAATTCTAAATACAGTTCCGGTCACAGTAGCTTCAGGAGATCGTAGTTTTTCTTAACTTAAAATTATTAAAAATTATCTCAGGACAACAATGACTCAAGAGAGATTGGTAGACTTGTCTATTATGTCAATTGAAAAGGAATTATTAAATTCTTCAGACTATGATGACCTCATTTCTGAATTTGCAAAGGCAAAGGCAGAAAAATATGCTTTCTAGATTAAACGTTCCCCTCTGCCCATTTCTTCGCTCCGTTTTATTTAACGGTTTTACTTTTTTCCTTAAAAAAATTCAATCAATTTCCTTAAAATGAAGTTCCGTAGAATTTTTATTTTTTATATACGTGCTTGTTACCAGGAATGGAGAGGATCTACATTTTTCTGCTGATTCCGAACGGCTAATGAGCAGCCCTTTTCATGACAAGAGATTTGTCAATTCCTTGCAAGAGGCAGTACACACCTGGAAAAAAAACACCTTTTTGCAGCGGCTGAGCATCGAATCCAAGACCATCAGCAGAACAGTCCAACGTACTAACCATTATGCCAAGGAGTACTACAAAGCCTAGTGTCTAGTTTACGTCACTCGAGCATCTCTTTTGAGAGACCTTTTATTAGTTCAGTTTGGTAAAATTTTATAATGATTGTGATTAAAATATTCTATAGACAAATACAAACATTTAAATACACGATACTCCAATTGAACTTGAATGAAGGTTACAACCAAAAGCTTTATGCGTGTGATGATCTATGGATAATTATAAGGATAACAAAACGCTGATATTGTGGAAGTTGGAGGCTTCTCCATAAGTTTTAATTGTCAATAGAAAAATAGCTGATAAGAAATGGTTCTCGCATAAAATCTATTTAAAGAGCTTTCTTATCTAATAATTTATAGTACAAATATTTTCTTAAGTTCTATCATTGATTCCATCGTTTTTAATTTCCTAAGTATAAGGTTTATTTGAAAGTAGCGTTTAGTTCACCATTTAGTCTGTTTCGGTTAATAGCTCTTAGATGGGACCGTGTTCGCTTGTTTTTTTCTTGCTCAGCGCAATCGCTGGACTTATTTACTTATACCTATCATGGAATTTCAATTTCTGGAAAAAACGTGGTGTCAAAGGACCTGAACCGAAATTGATTTTCGGAAGTACTCCATGTATTGTCAAACGGAACCGCAATTTGGCATTTGAATTACAAGACTTATATGAGTGAGTTTTTACTTATCAACTTAACATTAATTGAAAAACAAACAAAAAAATTATTGGGGCAACATTCGAAGTCAAATTGGTACGATGTTATGACTATGTATTTCGGATAAGTGATGAGCTTAATTTTAACATAAATAAAAATGGCTACTTTAAGAGAGTTATTCATATTGCTAAAACTTTATTGAAAATTGCAATATAATAATACAAAATTAAGAAAGAACTGAAAATTAAATCTGGTCTGCAATGTTAATAGAAGGAACATTATCTTCTTTTTATCACTCCTCTTGCTGACACACGAATAAATAAGTGATCCATTTGATAACCTTTCCTATTAATGATCATATTTTTTCCTCCATGATTGATAAGAAGCTTTCATCACTAAAACAAAAGCACGACAGTTTTTTGTGAAATCCTGGTAAGACTAATATGTGATTGATAATATAAATTATATAATTTTTAAAATCGGAAAAAAGAAAAGATTAGGCAAGGTTTTGGTTTTTACCTGTTGAAGAAACTCATCACTTACTCATCTGAAGAATCTTGGTAGGAGTTTCTACAGATGGATGGCGTCGATGAAGAACTGGCACTCTTAAGTCCCATTAGGATTCCAGGTTGTTTTAGATTTAGAAGATAAAAACCGATCGTAGTTATAGAGGCAGCGGCGACAGAATTAAGAACAAGATACCTGCTCAATAAGTTCTTCTCCTTCCGACGGGTGAAACCGTCAAAACCTTTCTATAGGTTTTCATACAGAAGTTAATATAGAAAAAATAGGCGACAGTCAGACGATCCTTTACAAATAATGAATATAAGAAGAAGCCAGCTGTATTACAGCTGCGTGCCAGCTGCCATATAGAAAAACGGTTCTTTATTAAAAAGAAAGAATCAGGCAGCTGCGCAGGACATCTGTATAGGGCAGCTGCATGTAGCAGCTGCCACTTAATGAAAAGCAATTAAAGGATAGTAGATTTACAGTTAGGGACCAGTTTCTTACATATATTGAAATACAAACACTGATGAGAGGTATAAGGATGATGGTAGTATCGAGAAACAAATAAACAAAAGAGGCAGGTCCTGAGTAAAAGAGGAAGGAAATATGTATCTCGGAGTTTAGCTTTAAAATTCTCGTAAATGATGCAAATATGATGTGGCGATGTAATTCCTGCACTGTGTCGCGGCATATTGTGAACGATTTATTTAATAAACTTAATAAGCTTTCAACAGAAATCTTAGAGCTTAAAAAACAAATAAATTTTTTAAATACAGTAAAACCCGCTTAAGAGAAACGGCAAAATGTCACAGGCTTTCTTTCACTTAAGCGAACCCCGCTTAAGTGAAAAATAATTTCACTTAAGCGTAATTCGGATAAGTGAAAAAAAAAATTCACTTAAGCGGATTTAAAAATTTCATTAAGCGGAGATTTAATGCTAGAAACAATATTGTTTTTATCTTTTGGAATTGCCTTGAAAGAAGTTAAATGAAACAACGATTAAATAACACAAAAATAATTTATTAAAAACGAAAACTAGCAAATTTTTGTTCTGTTCGATTTAATTTTTTTTCACTTAAGAGAGTTTTTTTTAAAGCCTAGTACTCAGTTCAAGTGAAAATGAAAATTTCATATAAATGTGGCGGTAATTTCACTCGCATGAAATCCCCAACGAGAGGTGAGTACCAAAATGTGGATTGGAAAAACAATTATGTTCCACAACTTTTTCCACGCCAAATTTTCATTTCTCAATGTACAACCACCAGGAAAAAGTTTAAGGCAGCGTGGAAAACTGTGACATTTGTCAGTTAATTTAAATATTTTGTTTCAAAATAAAAAAAATGAAAATTTATAAAACAAATAAAGAATGGATAACATATTTTTTGATACTGCTCTCGAGAGTTTACTTAATGAAAGTATTCAGTATTTCAGGTGAGTATCAAAAAATTCACGTGGAAAAGTTTATTGTATTTTCATTTTTATTCTCCGCGTGTAATTTGGAACGTATTTATTTTTCATTTCACGCTAGGTGAGTACTAGGCTTAATGAAAAATAATAAAAATTAACTGAAATTATGTTTCAGTTATCCGGGTTTTTCACTTAAGCGAGTTTCACTTAAGCGGAGTGTTTTAAGGGAAATTGGTCGGAAAATACTTGGGGATGAAAAAAGTGTTGCAGATAAGCGGGTTTTCTCTTAAGTGGGTTTCTCTTAAGCGGGTTTTACTGTAATTCCCCTAATGCCTCTTGCGCTTCAGTTTTTAAAATTATGTAAAAGTTCCTCAAATAATAAAGAACTAGGCATAAACGTTTCAACGGGTCATTGCACTCGTATTTCTTTGATTCCATCATCATCAAACAATGATTCTGAAGAGATTGTCACCAATACGTTCGTATTTAATAAAGATGAAGAGAAAGATGCAACTAATAACATTGCGGCCCCCTTAACCCCGACAGTGCCGGCTCTGAATCACCAGGGAAGAAGACCTAATCGTAAGAATGTTGTTGGGAATAACACATCCACTTTGATTAAAGGTGTGTCAGTTCCCAAATCCAAATGGTTACATTTGTCATACCTAGGCACTAACACAACAGTGGATTCTCTTACTTCGTTTATTGCTGGTGTACTTGACATCTCACTTAATTCCATTAAGTGCACCATGCTTGTAAAGAAAGATGCTGACATGTCTGATTTCTCTTTTATAAACTTCAAAGCTACAATTCCGGAGAATTGTATTGAAAAAATTATGCATGCTTCGATATGGCCTGCTGGTGTGCGTGTAAGAGAATTTATTCAATTGCCAAAAAACTACCAAAGATCGAAGCCACCAATTCTCTCTGCATAACAAATTCAACAACAAAACCTGTTTTCTCTATTGCTGATCCCGCTGCTGATGTTGATGTCAGCCGTGGACGATTACAATTTTTCGTTTTCTGCTCGGTTGAATGAGAATGAAAAATCTCTCTTATTTGATGTTTTGCCTGCTGATGCTGATGTTGTTGTTGTTCTTGTTGTCCTTGCTCCCGCTGTTCCCGCTTCTGCTGTTACTGCATTCGACAAATTATCATTCTATTATCAGAATGTGGGAGGCATGCGCACTAAAACCAATCAATTTTATTTATCTGTGTTGGATTGTACGCATGAGTTGATTGCACTCACGGAAACATGGCTGTATGAAGGCTTACTATCAACAGAGTTATTTGATTCTATACTCTGTTCAATTTATATTTGCAGTACAGGCCTTATGGGAGAGCTTTTTCAGAAACACTGGTGCCTGCTGCTGTTTGCACGGCACCTTACCTTAAAAAATTGCTACTGAAATAATAAAGAGAATCACTGAGTTACATTTAAATTGTTTGTGTAATCTTCTTTGAGCTCACTTGCAGCCCATCATGACCTATCTGCTCCATGGGTGAAAGGAAAGGAGACTGATCACATTACATGTTGTTCAGGCATAACACTAACAACATGTAATTGAGTTAAACTAGTATGCCCAACAAGGATGAACACGAATAAAATAATGTGAATTCTAACCCGGGTAGAATTTTCGACTCGATAATGCCAAGGCCCCAGCTAGTTTTTCTTAGTTTCAATCATGGCCCTACCGAGCAGTATCTAGCTTGTCCCTCGCTAATTTGTTAATGCTCTGCATATAATGGGCCTTGCTAGATGTTCCTATATGGGCCCTAGATGAGTCTTCACAAGTAGCACAAGAGCTACGGCAATTCTTAAAAAATTATTAGAAAAAAAAAAAATTTTTTTTTTTATTATTGTTGATTATTTTCATTTTTTCTTTGCCTCTCTATATTCGACTCTTTAAGTGATTTTTTGCTGGAATGAAAGAATTTTTTTTTTTTTTTTTAATTTACCTCCACTGAGATTCGAACCCGAGTCCTCTCGCTTGCCGTGCTTGTGCGCTACCTATTGCGCCACTGTAATATATAAAATATCGTGTCTCAAAGTGCTACTCAAATAACTCTCTTTTAATTATACTGTTTAAAAGACTTAAATACGTATTAAAGAATCTGAAAATACCGATTTAGGTCCAAAACAAAAAAGTTAGAAGGATAATGGATAGCCTTTTATAGAGACATATGTATAGGCACATCTAGGATACATCAAGTAAAAACTATATAGCCCCAGTATAAGTAACATCTGAGAATGCCTATAAAGAGCCGACACTAGCTAAGGCCAATATAACGCCCAGATACAATTCCTTACCCAGGCGACACTAACTAAGGCCAATATAACGCCCAGATACAATTCCTTATCCAGGCTACACCAAGTAAAAACTATCCAGGTCCCTTGTAGTTTATTTGTTACAATGCCAATAAAGAGGCGATACTATCTATAGCCAAGATATCGCCAAGAAAAAGTTTCATATCTAGGCTACATCAAGTTAAAAATATCTAGGCCCAGTCTAAGATACTCCTGGAAAAGCCAATAAATAAGCAGTTCTAGCCAGGTTCAATATAAAGCCAGGATAAGCATAAATTAGTAAAGATCCGCCAGGCTTGCATCTGTCTAGGCCCAGCACAGGATTTACTATAAAATGGCCAATCTAGCTAGGGCCACGCTATTCGATAGTGTTTCCTAGATAATTTTCTACCCGGGAAGCGACATAGAAATAAGACACGGCATTCTCCGCTTTAGTTCAGCCGCCATCCCTGGAGATAAAATATCTGAGACAACAACCTTCAGTCTCAGAACATCGTGCCACACATCTTTCCTATCCTTCTTTCTCTTCTTAACTTCACGCCCGCGCTGTGTTGAAACATTTAAAGGGTAATCTAATCCCTTGAGCGCGGGTAGATTATAAAAAAAAAAAACCGCTATTGGCACATCTTGCCACCATTCTGACCATTGACGACGCTTGAAATGGTAAAGGGGCCTTAGTTCTTCAGTCAATTGCACCTTGTAAGCGTGTAAATGCAAGTCTTTATGCATAATGTTCATCAACGACAAGCGTGAGAGGTGCAATTGTTGGGCACGACGACGAGTTGAGGTGGACGGATCTTAAGCCACACTATCGCAAACAGCAGCAATATTTTCTGCAGTACGAGCTGTACGAGCATGAACTGGTGTTTTCACATCTCCTACAGACACGTTTTGCTCAAATTTTTGCACGATTTTTCCGATTGTACGCACATTTGGACGATTAATTGGCCTTTAACTGAATTTGAACAATTACTGTGGCAATTTATTAAAAAAGCTCTAAAATACCAAAACATCAGCTAAGATATCATTTCATATCCGTACACTTTCGTTGGTCAATCAATCAAAGGAGAAAATCTAATCTGCTCCATACGTAATACCTGATTTCTTGTGAATGTATCATCGGTAATGAATACAAATTTACCAATATCTGCTAGATAGATTTCTTGATACTTTGATGTAATGTGTATTGGAGCTGTAGCAACAAGCTTTAACTTTCTCGTACCAAAGACATTTGACTAAGAATTCAGTGTCGACTTTATATTGTGAATTCTCCTAACCAACCAATCGAAATGTTGGTTGGGTATTGGCGATGTTTTTTCTTGCTCTTCCTAGAATAATCGAAAATACAATTTTGATATTCCACAACATCGAAGAATAGCTCACCATCATTTTTTGACAATGGTGCTGTGATTATTCACTTTGTGATTTATCAATGGACATTGGCGAGTGATGAGAATGTACCATAAACCTCTACAGGTACCCTAACGTCTAACTGCAAGGAAACATCATCTCGTCTAACTGGATTAAAAGTTTCATCTGAGAACTCGACAGTCCAGTGTGTCATCAGTTCATTATCATCTCTCATCGCATGTGCACGCTCTTATTAATTAGTCATACCTATACCATTAATGAATTATACAAATTATTATCTATTATTACTTATTAGAATTATTATATTAAATTAAGTGTTTTCTAAAACTATATTGTTTTTATTGTGGAAACACAACAATTGGCGACGAGAATTTAAAATACGGTCCCAACGCATGTGCTAGTTCTAGTGTAATTTATTAATTTTGCATGAACATATAAAGACATATACATATATTTGCATATATATACATACATATATCCCGCATGGTAAATTGCATGAAATAGATGCTAAATAATTGATTAAATATTGATTAAAATATGAGTGAAGAATTAACCAAAGTGTTAAATTCGTTATTAACGAGCCAAAATGATTTTTTGACAAAATTGGTCAATCAAATTAATATTAAATCTGAGCCAAATAATGTTGAAAGCAATAATCATATCCCGCCATTTAATGCTTTTGACAAAGAAAAATGTTCGTGGGTTACATACGAACAACAGCTTCAACAGCATTTCACAGCTTACGGTGTTTCTTGTCCAAATAAAAAACGAGCTTATTTCTTATCATGGATTGGATCTGAAACGTATGAGCTTTTGGGAAAATTATACGGTTCTTCTAATTTGGCATCAGAAAATTTTGATAATTTAATTGAGAAGCTATCAAGTTACTTTAAATCGAAAGTGCATGTATGTACGTCAAGGTATAACTTCTTTAAAAGCCGCATGCAAAAAGACCAAGCTTACTCCGAATAGATTGCGGAGCTACGAGGTCTTGCAAGAAATTGCCAGTTTTCTTGTGTCACAGAAAATTGTAAAAAAGAGTACATCGATGAGATGATTCGAGATTCAATTATTCTCCATACGCCGCACGATGCAGTGCGTACAGCGGCTCTGCAAAAAACTAATCCGACTTTGGATGAGGTTAAGGCGATTGCAGAAGCCTATGAGACTACGCCGAAGTCTATTCAATTAATAAAAAGCGAACGAATTGATCCAACGGTTGAAATTAATCAGTTATCTTATTCGTCGAATTTAAATAACCAAAAATATGGATCGAGGGGGCGTAGTAAATCGCGAAGTAACAGTAAAAATCGACAACATCAGCAACAGCAGCACAAGAGTAGCATTAAACAAAAATCTTGTTCTGGATGTTTTATTCGCCATTCGAAAATGAATTGCAAATTTTTAAATGCCACTTGTAATAAGTGTGGGAAGAAAGGCCACATAGCTCCGGTTTGTCTTTCGTTTGGAAGCAACCGTGGTTCTTTTTACAATCATCAACAAAAAGGGTCCGTTAGAAACGATCATGTGAACAAATTATCCGAGGATAACATATTTTCCGTTGATGATTCAATGCAGGTTATCGGCAATAAAATGTTTTTGACTTTGAACATAAATAACCATGAAGTGAAATTTTTGTTAGACACGGGCGCCAGCAAATCTATGATAGGTTTATCTGGGTATAACGCGATCGGCTGTCCAAATTATTCAGAATCGACACGTAGAATGAAGGCATATGGTGGTGTCGATGTCCCTATGCTGGGAGAAGTTGATGTGGATGTGAAGTTTAATAGTTTTTCAAAAAAGTTGCCTTTGCTTATCACCAATATGGAGCATGGTGACAACATTTTTGGTTGGAATTGGGCAGAAGCTTTTGGGTTGCATGTTAGGTTCGATGGTGGTGCTGACACGAGAGTCTTAGAGAGTGTGTCATCAAATGACGTAGATGCTTTATGTGCTAAATATACCGAGTTATTTGCATCTTCTCTCGGGCACTGCAATTCTGTGAAGGCAAAGCTTTATTTAAAACCTTACTCAAAACCAAAATATTTCAAAGCTAGACCGATTCCTTATGCACAGCTTGATGATTTTAAGTTGGAAGCTAATCGATTAGAGGAAGAAGGAATTTGGAAGCGCATTCGGTTTAGTGAGTGGGCTGCGCCAATTGTTATTGTCCCGAAGCGTAATAAAAAGTTGCGCATTTGTGGTGATTTCAAGGTAACGATTAACCCACAGCTTGAAGTTGACCAGTATCCAATTCCTCGACCTGAGGAATTATTCCACAAACTATCGAAAGGTCAATTTTTCAGTAAATTAGATATGTCTGAAGCATACCTGCAAATCGAACTAGAAGAAGATTCGAAGAAATGTACTGTGGTGAATACGCCGTTGGGATTATATCAATACCAACGTCTGCCTTTTGGCATTGCAAGTGCTCCTGCAATATTTCAACGGACACTTGAAGCAGTACTAGATGGTATAGAATGTGCTGTGTACTTGGATGATATCCTTGTTACAGGAAAAACTATGCAAGAACACCTACGGAATTTGGATGCTGTTTTCGAACGGTTAAATAGTAATGGCCTACGAGTGAACCTACAAAAATGTGAATTTATGAAACCTGAAGTGGAATATTTAGGTCACGTTGTGAGCTCCAAAGGTGTGCGTCCAGCTGAAAGCAAGGTAGAAGCTATTCGAAAATTGCCACACCCAACAAATCTAAAAGAGCTACAGTCATTCATGGGTAAGATAAACTACTACAACAGTTTTATTAAAAGTTTTTCCCAAATAGCAGCCCCTCTGAATGAACTTCGAAAACAGGATGTTTTGTTCCAATGGAAAGCTGCGCAAGAAAAGGCATTTCAAAATCTGAAGCAGCAAGTGGTGGATGCAACATACCTCGCTCATTTTCAACCAGATTTGCCTATAATCCTTGCAACAGATGCTTCATATTATGGAATAGGTGCGGTGATCTCTCACCTTAATCCAAATGGTACAGAACAGCCCATAGCCCATGCATCAAAAACGCTTAATGATTCGCAACGCAATTATAGCCAAATCGAGAAAGAGGCGTTCTCAATTATTTTTGGTGTAACCAAATTTCGACAGTATTTATATGGCCGCCGTTTTATTTTATATACCGACCACAAGCCGTTAATTTCGTTGTTCAATCCAACAAAAAATCTTCCAACGATAACAACTGGTCGTTTAACACGATGGGCGTTAACTCTAATGAGTTTTTCTTATGAAATTCGCTACAAGCCGTCCAACAAACACGCTAACGCTGATGCACTTTCGCGCTTACCTGTGGGCCCAGATACAGATTTTGACGCTTTGGAAGAATCTTGCCAGGAAATCACCTCTGAAATGTCAGAAAAAATAAATGATTTTCCTGTGAACGCTACTGATGTTGCTGAAGAAACCCGAAAAGATGCATTGTTGTACAAAGTAAAGCAATACATAGAGTATGGATGGCCAGAAAAATTACCAACAGGTGAAAAACATTTAATGCCTTACTTCAACCGCAGATTTTCCCTCACCACGGAACAAGGAATTATATTATTACAAACCGATTACACTAGGGTCGTGATTCCTAAAAAATTGCAAGATAAAATTCTTAAAATGCTGCATGATGGTCACTGGGGCATTGTTCGTACGAAGCAACTCGCACGTCGTTACTGTTGGTGGCCTCAAATCGACTTAAGCATAGAGTCCAACATAAAAACGTGCTCAATTTGTCAAACGTTTGCAGTTGATCCTCCTAAAGAATTTCAAAGTTGGCCGCATCCAGAAAAACCCTGGGAGCGTATCCATATCGATTTTGCTGGTCCATTTTTAAATCAAATGTGGTTGATTTGTGTGGACGCACTTTCAAAATTTCCGTTTGCAATTCCACTCACAAATGCAACTTCCAGTAATACCATAAAAGCTCTTTCAAGAATCTTTGCACTTGAAGGATTACCAGAAGCAATTGTAAGCGACAACGGTACACAATTTTCTTCGAAGGAATTTGAATGTTATTGTACCTTCAACGGAATACAGCACATAAGAACTGCACCATTTCACCCATCTTCGAACGGAGAAGCTGAGCGTTTTGTTCGCACTTTTAAAACGAACTTGCGCAAAATCATCGAAGAAGAAAAGTGTCTTGAGGAAGCCGTTTCAAAATATTTGATGACGTATAGGACGTCCCCCAATCCTTTAACTGGGAAAACTCCGGCTGAGATTTTACATGGACGGTCTTACAGAACAATTCTCTCCAAATTAGCACCGAGCAGCAAATTCAACCATAGTAGTTCAGTGTGTTTGAAGTTCTCTGTCAACCAGCCAGTTTACGTTCGTAATTTTGCTAAAGGTCCTAAGTGGTATAAGGGAACTGTAATGTCACAACTTGGTTCCATAACCTATCTGGTTCAAACTGAAAAAGGTCTTTGGAAACGTCACCAGAATCAATTAAGAGCTAGACAAGATGACAACAACGAAAGTTTTACTACAGCAAGAATATTAGCTGAAATTAAGCAACCACATGTTGAAATAGGTAACTCTAAAAACTTAAATGATAATTTTATATTTTCTAGAGAAAATGAAGTCCAAGAACCAAGTCTAACTAGCACAAGTATAAGTCCTCAAATTGCAACCTCAGCTACTCGTATTCCGATCCCAGAAGCAGTCATACCCAGACGATCGACTCGAGTACGACAGCCAGTTGTGCGTTTTCAAATTAATAATAAAACGACTTGAGGATGTCTAATATTGATGGGGAGGAGTGATGAGAATGTACCATAAACCTCTACAGGTACCCTAACGTCTAACTGCAAGGAAACATCATCTCGTCTAACTGGATTAAAAGTTTCATCTGAGAACTCGACAGTCCAGTGTGTCATCAGTTCATTATCATCTCTCATCGCATGTGCACGCTCTTATTAATTAGTCATACCTATACCATTAATGAATTATACAAATTATTATCTATTATTACTTATTAGAATTATTATATTAAATTAAGTGTTTTCTAAAACTATATTGTTTTTATTGTGGAAACACAACAGCGAGAGCGCATCTGTGAAAGACATTGGTGTTTCTAACATTGAATTATGGCTGCTTTCTTCTGGAACTTCCTCAGAGGTTTCCTGCCCTCATAGGATTTTCGGATATTTTCATTTATTTGCTATCGACGTTTGTCTTCGTACACTGAGAATGCTGTTCAACTTGAGCTGTACCAACAAATTCTTTCTGTTTGTTAGTATCGAGCCACTTCTGGGCCGACTTTTGATATCTCGAAATGCCTTCACCTTAACTTGACACTCCACCGACAACCGACAACAACTAAGTCCAACTCGATGGGAGTTGTTTGCTCCACTTGTTTTTTTTTTTCTTCAAAATTGTAAATATTGAAACGATATTCAATTATTTCTCAAACCGAACAGAAAAGTCTTTGAGTGTTCCAGTTGCCACTCACGATATAGTGAATTTCCCTGTGGCAGTCGAAACGAAGAATGTTGAAACGTCAGTTGATTGAGGGATTGAAGAAAGTGTGTATGCAGACTTTATACTTCTTTATCTTATGAATTCATTTATTTAGGCAAGTAGATAATGGATTTTTAATTAAAATGAAGTAACTAATTTAAATTATTCAAAGTAATCACCGGCGCGATGACGTTTTAGGTGGTCGTATGATATGTTCCAAAGATTCATCGAGCATATCCGACTGGGAACCTTCCGTTGCTTCCTCTGCTTTTTCAACAATAAAGCGAAAACATTTTTAAATAATTCTCATAACAGTTAAGCAGTTTATTCCTCTTCTTACCGACTTTTTTTTTTCGGAAACGTAAGCGTTCCTTAAGTATTTAATTTTTTTGTATTTCGTCGGGACTCTTTCCATATTCTTTCGATAGCTGTATCCAACCATTTTTACTTGTTTTTTCTCAAAAACTGTCCCACAGAATTTTTAAAAAAAAATTCCAAAAATTTCATTTGGTAAAAACTAGCTAATGGTTGAAAAAAATTTTACAAAAAATTGTTATTTTCGGTAGCCCCCCTGGGTCCATTTTTTTTGTTTTTGATTTTCTCGAAAACGGTACAGCCGATTTTAATAATTTTTTTTATGCCAAAGCTCCTCCAAAGTTTGAATATTATTACATATTCAAATTTTCAATTTTTTATTTTTTGGATTTTTAAAAAAAAATTCAAAATTTTTTTTTGGGATCTCAATATATCGAAAACCCCATGCTCGATTTTTTTCAAACTTGGCAAATAAAAGTTGATTAATATAATTTACAAGATTTGAGAAAAAAAATTTTGTTTTACTTAAAACTAATGATACCTTCCATACAAATTTTAAAAAATGGTTTTCGAAAATCGCATTTTTCTCGAAAACGGTTCCGAGAATTTTGCTAAAAATTTTTTTCTTTTGATTAATCTTTACAATTTATAATTTAATAAAAAAAAATTTTAAATCTAGATATTACTGACTGTACCTACCATAGAACGATTTTTTCGAATTTTGAATTTCTCATTATCGACTTAACGGATTTTAATGAAATTTTTTATAAAAAAAGCTCCTAAAAAGTTTAAAAAACATTGCATTTAAAAACTTAAGAAAAAATATTTTTTCAATTTTTAAAAAAAAAAAGTAATTTTTTTTTTGAAAAATTCGATATCTCAAGAACGGCTTAGTATTTTTTTTTAGTTATCATAAATATGTTATAAGTAAATAGTATTTGCTCTTAGGGATAGGACCTATCGGAACAATTTTATACAGCTAATCGCAAAAACAAAACATCATAAAGATGTTGCAACGGATACCAATTTGGCAAATTTAAATAATGTTACCAAAAGTTGGAAAATATTCACTACGAGGGCGTTTTTTGGTGCTTCCCATTTGGGCATTTTTAGACATAGACTTTTACTACGGGCCCTGTGATGGAGGCCATCATTTGGTTCGTAAAATATCATTAATGCAACAAGAAGAAAAAGAGTGTAAGTGATTCCATAAGTGTACCTAACAATAGAGTTATAATAAGTTCTAGGTCCGCCTAGTGGTCCAAATCTGCAAAACTAATTCCGGTATATATTAGTACGTGAAGTTATAACTTGTTGTACTTTTGTGATCATAGGACAAAGAGTTATACGAAAATATAAGGACACCATCGACACTCAACTCAATTGGTACCTACGTTAACTGTTGGCAAACCTGGCAACGCTGACACCCCCAAAAAATATTGATCTAAATTCGGTACCTCTTACATAAAAACCAACGTCAAAAAGAAGATTTGCACGAGGTAGAAAGAAGAGGTTAGAATTGAACCAGCAACGCAACCGACAAAAACGAAAATTTTAGTTTTCTCATTTGTACCTTAACTTAGTATTTTTTTACTTAAATAAAATTGAAATTGAGTTCTAAAATTTTAGTCTTTATTTGATGGAAAATTACTCCGTCAACATCCTAAAATTTTCTTTACTTTGCTGGTGAAAAATCTTTAAAGAGCCCATTCTTCGTTAGAGCAAAATCCCAATCATCGCTGTCGCAACAGGAAAAGAACATAAGGTGAGTTATAACTATGTCTGAACAATCTCATTCTGCGTCGAAATCGAAAAGAACCATAGCTCACTCCCCCCGAAAATCCCGAATTACTCAAGAATACAACGAACAATTCAGCTGCGTAAAATGCGATCGAGAAGATAGCTTCGACGAAATGGTACAATGTGATAGATGTGACAATTGGTATCATTTTGTATGTGCTGACGTACATAGCGATGATGTCGAGGACAAAGAGTGGATCTGTCCAGAAAGCTTAAGAACTTCAAGCACACATCATAATAAATCAGGTAGTTTACTCCACGGCCAACCTGCATTGTCAAAAGATCAACAGCAACATATGCAAACATCAACGGCTAACGCAAATCTGCCAATAGAGTTAGACTGCCGAAGTGTAACCAAGATCCAGACAGATACAAAAAAAATCATCCAAACCACCGTCCAAAAGCGCGCAATCTGAAAGTTCAAGAAAATCACGATCGTCATCAAAGTCTGTACAGCTGCAGCTGAAAAAATTAGAGGAAGAACGCTTGCTTCAAGAAAAAAGAGATAGAGAGTATTTGCAAAGAAAATACAAAATTCTCGAACAGCTTGTATCGGACAACGATGATGACAATGATGATGATCTTAATATTTCCGATATAGAGGAGAGAACGTCCAAATGGGTGGAAACAGTGAAACCAACAACAGGTGGTACACTTACCAGAAAGCCCGTAGTAAAAACTTTTATTCCTCAGTCACGAAACGCCCACGCACTCCAACAGGTAATCCAGAACCCCACTAGTCCAAACAAAGTAGAAGACGAAAAAGCTCAACCGCTCATGAACCGCTCTGATGAAGTTGGTACTTTACCCGGCCATACATCCGATACGCCTAAAATAAGTTCCCTTCATCTAGCGGCTAGACATGCAATGTCTAAAGAGCTACCTAGCTTCAGCGGCAACCCAGAAGACTGGCCGCTTTTCATTAGTTGCCTTGAAAATTCTACTCGCTCTTGTGGGTACACAAACGACGAGAATCTTATGCGTCTTCAGCGCAGCTTAAAAGGTAAAGCGTTAGACGCAGTGCGCTTTAGACTTTTATACCCTGAAAACGTTCCATCAATTATTTCCACTCTGCGGATGTTGTACGGTAGACCTGAGGTCATCATACATTCCCTTCTAACGAAGATTCGTAATGAACCTGCACCAAGAGCTGATAGGCTGGATACACTTGTGACGTTTTCCTTTGCAGTCCAAAATATACATGCTATCATGGAATCTAAAAATTTGGAGTCTCATATTGCAAACCCATCTCTACTCCAAGAGTTGATCGAAAAGCTCCCCGCGAGTATAAGGCTTAACTGGGGTATGCACAAGCAAACCTTAGATAGTGTTAACTTATCAACATTCTGCACATGGTTAAGTTCAATAGCTAGAGCAGCAGTTGAGGTTTCACCAACAAGTTCACTTAGAGACCCAGAATCAAAGTTTGAAAGACGCTCTTCGAATACTAAAACCTATCTTAACACACATCAAGAATTAGAGATACGAAATAAGCCATCCCGAAAATGCAGGATCTGCAATGGCAATTGTGATCATGTCGAAAACTGTCAAAAGTTTATATCAATGACACTAAAAAATAAGTGGTCAGCCGTAAATGAATTACATCTTTGCCGGACATGTTTACGGCCTCATGGTAAGAGTCGTGGTACTTCAACAAAAAGGTGCGGTCAAAACGGCTGTGTATTCAAGCATCACAGTCTCTTGCATAAGTTTGATACAGATGATAGTACACCTACAGCTCCAAACAACAATAACAACAACAGTCAAGATCAAAACAGCGCAAATGGAACCCAATTTAATTGTCACGTTCACAAATCAGAAAATCGTTTAACTATATTTAGAATTATTCCTGTAACACTATATAGTAGCAGTGCACGATTTGAAACCTTTGCCTTCCTAGATGATGGTTCATCTATAACCCTCATGGATGAGGAACTTGCTTCGATTCTAGGACTCGATGGTGAAGCTGAACCCTTATGTTTGAGATGGACATCTGACACTCACCGTATGGAAGAAGGATCGCAAAAGGTTAGTGTGAAGATCTCCGGCATCAATAACTCAAACTTATATAAATCGAAATCATTTATTAACCATAAATCGGCCCTTAAGATTAACACGGATATCTGTGTCGGTATATTTGCTCCGTTAGTCCGTTTTCTGCCCTATACATAATGTTAATTATCAAAAACGCAATTGCTGTTCGATTCGTCTCTATTTTTTAATCATCAATTCAAATTAAGACAGTTGCGTTAAAATACGAAGACACATGAAATAAAATGCACGACTGGGTCACACGAACTTGCTCTCATGTAAAAGACTAAGAATTTCAAAAATTAATGCTAAGAGAAAAAGCATAAAATTCATTTTTTAAATGACTAAAACTCCTTTAGTAGTTGGAGCTAAGCACAGGATCACATGTGTTTTGAGCAAATATTAGTTTATGCGAGAACAAAATTGTAATTCGTTTTAGTGGTTTCTTAAAAAAATAAGCTTTTGTATACAAAATCTTTAAAACATATTTAAGAAAAAATTTTGGTTCGCATATTTAAACTTTTTTCTTATTTTTCGAATAAAAATTTAATTTACAAAAAAAATATTGAGCAGTTTTTGAGATATCGAATTTTCAAAAAAAAATAATTTTTTTTTTCTTTCAAAAATTAAAAAAAATATTTTTTTTTTAAAGACTTAAAATGCAATGTTTTTTTAAACTTTTTAGAACCTTCTCTAAAAGTAAAGATTAATCGAAACAAAAAAAAAACTATCAAAATTCTCGGAGCCATTTTTTTGAAAAATACGATTTTCGAAAACCATTTTTTGACATTTGTATTGTGGCTTGTGGGTACCTTTATTTTTAGGTAAAACAAATTTTTTTTTTACTTAGATCTTGTAGATTATATTAAAAAACTTTTATTTATCAAGTTTAAAAAAAATCGAGCATGGGGTTTTCGAAATATTGAGCTTCCAGAAAAAAATTTTGAATTTTTTTTGAATAATCAAAAAATAAAACTTAAAATTTGTATACGCAAAAATATTTAAACCTTGGTGGGGCTTCATAATGATTAAAATCGGTTGTACTGTTTTCGAGAAAATCAAAAAACCAAAAAAATGGTCCCAAGGGGGTTTCCAAGAATAATCATTTTTTGAAAAAAATTTTTCAACCGTTACCTAAAATGACAAAATGAAATTTTATGAATTTTTTTTTTTAAATTCTGTGGGACAGTTTTAGAAAAAAAAATATTTATAAGATTTCGAAAAAAAAATCGTATGGCAGCTACCGTTTTTTTGGTCTTAAAAAGAAAAGGAAAAAAAAACGTGTGGGGGAAAAAAATTCAAAACGATATCTACCAAGTTTAACGAAAATCGACCCAGTCTTTTAGGCCGTAGTCGAACAGACAGACAGACAGAATTTTGGGACCCACATTTTTCGTCTTCGCTATAATAGTAATATCAACTTTGATAAAAATCTTGAGTTTGATTTTTTTTACGAATGCATTACTTAAGGCAAGTAGTACCTATAAGTCGTAAGGAAAAACAACACTAGCAGAAGAATTTATGGCATGAAAATAACACTTAGTTTTTTTTTTCTTTAACAAAATAAACCCTTATTTTTTTGGTCGTTTCGGGGGGGGGGGGGGGGGGGGGGTTTGAACCCCTAAAACCCCTACCTGCGTTCGCCCCTGGGAAGTACCATTAATAATAAAATTTTTGATTTTTTTTTCAAACATGAAATATTTTGAATTTGTGTTTTAAATCTGTCGAACATTTTCTGAAAAAAAAAAAAAAAAAAAAAAACATGTGAGTGGAAAAATTCAAAAAGTCTATCTAAAAGGTAGCTCACCATGTATCACCCTATCGAAAGATGCTATATATCTTGCAAATGGCGTCGTTCGCCAATCATATTTGACATTTGTGAACGATAGCTGCGGTATACAAAGAAAGACAAGCAAGAGCGTGGAATAATTGTGTCGATTTTTTTGCAAACAATCAGTCAGTGATGTTAGCGCAATTGGAATTTCTACGTCGATTTCCTAATCGTGTAGCACCAACCGGGCAAACATTCCGGCGCTTAGCCATACTTGACTCGAAAAGTAGTTCGGAAGTTCAGCTGGAAGGTGGCTGGGACTGCCGATGTGGCTGAGAACGAAGAAATCTCAACCAAACGGCACACGCAATTGGACATCAAAATGCATCAGTTAATACCTGTTGACCGTCGTCTGTCGCGTGTGAATTACTGTCAAGCCATCCTCAATCTCAACAGCAAAGAGGTCGATTTTGTGTCGAAAATCATTAAGTGGCGAGACGCATTTTCACTTAAGCAGTTGACGTGACTGAAATCTTCGTTTCTTGTTCATGCATTCTTCATTTAGAGTGTGATGTACGAAGAGCCCATTACATCCACACAAGGCCACTGGTGCGGCGTTGACGTGGGAGGAGTGATTTGGCTGCAATACGGTCACTGCTACTGAAGAATGCCACAAGGTCATGATAAACGAATTATTGGTGCCAGAATTGGATGAACAGGGCTATGGTGAACATGCAGTTTCAACAAGACGGTGCAACCGCACAAATAGCACGAGCCACAATTGATATTGTGAAAGAAGATTTTCCTGATCGCGTAATCTCCCGTTTGGCATTTTGGCATAGCTAGCAATATCGCCCGATTTAACCATCCCAGACTTCCTATGATCACAAGACTCCGACAACCGCAGCCCTTAAGGAGAATATTCGGCAGGAATGCGAACAGTTATCACCGTAAATCTTTTGGAAAGTTATGGAAAATGAGATGGCTTTTACCAAAATGATAGCCCCATTATTAGGAAAGATATTCCTTGACGATATTAATGAACTATTTGAATTAAAGATCAGAGACATGTTCTCTTTTGTCAACGTGACGAAGTGGCTCTAGGAGGAACTTTGGTGACTTCTGCAACGGGTTCTACTTGATTTTACGACTGCAAACTAGTTAACTTCAGATATAGTGGAGCTTTATGAATCACTCATCATATTCTATTAAATCATTAGGTCAAACGGATCTATAGCATCGAAATGCCGCTGTTGTATTCTAGAGGTAACTTGACCACTGCCACTGAGCAAGACTGCTCCTAGGTGCTGTTTCTATCTACTGTGTTATTGAAAGTACAACATCAATATGGTTGTTTGAAAACAGTGTTACTGAACCCAACGTGGTCGACGAAGATACCCGACTATCAACAGCTTTGCCACCACTAAATTCGGCCTGAAAAAGCTCCCGATTGTCTTTATTAAGTCACAAACCTATTATAATAGTGCAAATTCGAAAAGATTATTTTTTTTCGAAAATATAGCTATTGTAATGTGACCCCTAATCTATTTTTTGAACAACTGAAAATTTAATAAATGGTCTGATGATTAACAACTTTTAACTATGCTTGTAAGCATGTTGTTAATCGCCAAAACTTTGGAACGGGTGTTAAACTTTTTTCGGACAAGATAGGTATACCCTTGGTTGATTTTTAAATTCTAAGCGAGGTATGCTAACATATTGATTATACTTCAAATCTGTCATTTTGTGGTATCCAAGGAGTATTTAAAGCACGGCCTTTCAAAAGTCAAGAGGTCTGCTATAAATAAAACATTTTTGTCATATCAAATGCTCTCCTAGATCTTCTAAGAACTCACTCAAAGTTTTGAATCATTTTTTTTAATAAAGAAAATACAAGAACACTGGAGAGAGATTTATCGGAATATTTATGACAAGAAATCCACAAATTTTGGTGATTGATCCAAGTCTTGCTCGAGAAGTCATGGTAACAAATTTCAAGGCATTCCGTCACAATGAACCATCTTTATGGGTAATAACTTTGATTACCTTGGCTTGCAATAGTACATACTGAAACAAAAGTCTTCTATAGGTTAATAGGAAGTTGGAAGAGGTCTCTACAATGAACCCATTTTTGATCTCTGGTTCGGCTTGGAAGCCAATCAGAAGTGAATTAATTGGAGGAATAAGTCCCAACAGAGTTCGTATACACTATAATCTTAAAACAAACTATACGTTAATAATTTTTTATGTCTTTCAGGTCAAACAAGCCCATCCAATTGTAGTGGAAGTCTGCCAGAAGCTGGTTACCTTTTTGAAGGCTTCAATTCAAAAGACAGGCAAAACCATTGAAATCAAAACTGTTAGTACGAGTAACTGATTATTAAGAACTACCTTTATCAAAAACTAACCCCTTGTAAATAGCTCTGTTACAGATACACAACAGAAATCGTTGCTGATTTTGTTTGGGGTCTTACTGCTGATACTTTGAAAATAGATGATGAAGCAGCCCCCAATCAAATGTTGAACATGTGCAGAAAAATGGTGGACAATTCTTTCATGAAAATTGGCTTTTACTATCTATCAGGACTGGCACCAATTATACGAACAATCATTGGCGGCCGATTTTATCCCGAGGAAACGGACAATTTCTTCTCGAAAGTACAATCGGATGCCGTGGAAATGCGCCTTCGCAATAAGAGCAGCGATCGATTGGATTTCTTGAATTATTTGATCCAACTGCAGGAGAAGAAAAATATCAGCCATATGTATATGGTTGGGCATAGCTTGACGGTCGTACTGGCTGCTTTCGAAACAACCGCGTCTATATTTGCTCATTGTTTGTTTTATGTGAGTTTGAGGGTTTCCTCTATAGATTCTTGTCAAATATGGGTTTGTTTTTCTCAATTAGTTGGCCGACAACCAGAAAGCGCAGAAAAAGTTGAGAGAAGAAATCATGGCTAATCTGGATGAAAATGGTTGTTTGAGCTACGATGATTTGATAGAACTTCCATACTTGGATCAGTGTGTTAATGGTAAGGATTGACATAAGGGAGACTTATTTTTAGAAATACTAGCAGTTGTTTTTGATTTTCAGAAACAATTCGCATCGTCACCAGTATTTCGGTCAGCTCTAGAATATGCAGTGAAGAAACGTTTCTGGAAAATAGCGTAGATCACAAAGTTAAAATTGAACCGGGAATGATTGTACACCTTCCGACTTATGCCTTCCATCATGATGCACAAGTATTCCCGCAACCAGAGGAATTTATCCCTGAACGTTTCGATAATGGCCGAGCCAAAGAATTTAACCAGAAAGGACTATTCCTTCCATTTGGCGGTGGACCAAGAACTTGTGCTGGTACGATAGATAATATATTTATTTCCTTTCATTATTAAAATAAATAATGTTTTTAGGAATGAGACTAGGACAGTTGGAAGCCAAAGCTGGAATTATCGAAATCATAAAAAACTTCAATTTGAAAAAAGCCGATGATAGTGTGAAATCAATGGATCCAACTTCATTTCTGATTGGATTGTCTGGTGATATATTCGTAGAATTTGAAACTATTGAGCAGTGAATTATTTATAGTTGTTTTGTGTTTTTGGAAAATTTTTATAAATAAATCTAAAAAAATTTGTAAACTCAACTTTAACAATACAAAAAATTAAATTTTGGTAGTGTAACTGCTTGAAGAGAACCAGGATCTAGTCTAGTGACTTACAGCTCTCAACCATTCCTGTGTGGGTGTTACCAGTCGTATCCATATAATGGTTAGTGCTTTGGACTGTCACTTAAAAGGTCTTGGTATCGATTCTCAGTAGCTGCAAACAATTTTTTTCATGGGTGTACAAGCTGTAGTACGGCAGCTAGAAAGCGTTCGTTCGGAATCATCAGAAAAATTCCATTCGACTTTCGAAATACGAGATGATATTATAAAGGATTTTTGAATTGGCCTGGATAGATTTTTGGAGTCCGTGGTTGCCATGTTCTTGCCTTCTTCTGTCAAATCTGTTGTTTATTCAGTTACCGATGACCAACCACCAGTGTTGGGACTTCTTCCACTTAAGTGGTATTTCTGCCACTTTTTGCTGTTCATGAAAACCTACCACCTAAAAATCTAATTCTACCACTTTTTGCAACTCACCTCCTTCCAAAATATTAAGCCTAATATTTTAACGATTACTTGTATGTTAAGTACATGTCATAATTTAAGTTTGTGCTCCGCTTATGCTGCTAAATGTATACCGTGGCAAGTAGAAAAATTATTACAATTTCTATTTTTGCCACAGTTCGAAAAAACAAAAAGATTTCATTACTTTCCAAAAAGCGCTTGGCGTTAATGTGCATCAAATTTTAAAGGTTTGTCGAACTCATTCGCTTAAAAAGAATCATAGAGCAGTGGAATCCCTTGTTTGATTTTTATATACTGCACTACTTTTAAGGTTTCAAAAATTTCTGATTTTTTAAAAAAACAAAGACAATTTAGTTTTTTTGGAATTTTTATCAATAAATCTGAAAATTATAAATGAGTTGAGTTAAATAGAATATTTCAATCTGAGAACACAAAAATACACTTTTTGATCGAAAGTATGAATACGTTAAAGCTAAAATAATGAACAAAATTGTAAATTCAGAAAATATTACTATAAACACAAATGTAAGAAACCCTGAAAACTATCTATCATTTTCTCAAATGTATTGAACAAAAAGTAATGAAATTAAGAAAAGTGATCTGCATCTATTATGTCGAATTATGTTTTCAAATTGGAGAAAGACTTAACTTTTCAAACGATAAATTAAAATTATTAAAGTATTTAAATCCAAATATAGTTTTATTTGTTACACATTGAACCGTGAAACTAACATGAGTAAAAGATGTAAACAAAAAACTTATTCATATAAAATCATTATGGGTTAGAGCGTGCGGGCTTTTCACTATGCACTATCTAGTGTATGAATATTTAAATCTACGTATGACGGTTATAACGACTCTTCTTTGCATTAGTGAATTTTTCACTTTTTGATATACTCTGGTCTGGTGCAGTTTGTTTTAACTTTTTTTTTCGCTTACTATTACTTAACATAAAATCAATTTTTAAGTGAAGTGACGCGTTTGGGAAAGTTGTGAAAGCATTGTTTTATAACAAATTAATAATATTTTTTGAGTTGTGTTTTTTTTTCAAATATGAAGAGAAAAAATCCTTCGGAGGCAGAATTTAGAAAAAAGCGAAAGCTTTTTCATGCCGACAACAAAAAACAAAGCATACATTTTGCAAAATTTTTAAAACGCAGCGAAGAACATACAGATGTAAGTATTCTTAATATCGATGAGGTACATGTAGCAAATAGTATCGATGAGGTGCAGGTGCAGGTAAGAAGTACAGTGGGGCCAGTAGAAGAAGTTTCTGTTATTTTATCGCATGAAGATTTTGATGACCCCAAAAATTGGACAGTTTTATCGGATGAATTTATTAAAAAAATAGTTTAAAAGTACCGGTGCAAGGCAAGTTCAGAATCATCAGTTTCCAAAAACAAATAACAGAAAATTTTGAGTGACAAGCTTTCAACGCACATTATCCAATGGCAAGGTAGTTCCGCGGACTTGGTTGATTTATTCAAAATCAAAGGACTCTGTTTTTTGTTTCTGCCGCTTTTTATTTGCAAAAAAAAAAATTTGCATGCTTTGTCCAGTATGGGTAGTTCCAATTGGCCACATTTAAGTGCAATTTAAAAAAGTCATGAGAATAGTTTATTCCACTTAGAAAATTTTACATCATGGAAATTTTTAGAAAATGGTTTGAAATCAGGCACGTCAATTGACACATTATTTGAAAGTTCGGTCGAAGCAGAAACAAAGCATTGGAGAGCGGTTTTACAAAGACTTTTCAGTGTTGTTAAATTTCTAGGTTCACAGTCATAAGCTTTTCGAGGTTCTTCGGAGAAATTACATGAGTTCAATAATGGAAATTTTTTAAAACTTGTAGAGGAAATAGCTTCATTCGACTTGGTATTAGGAGAGCATTTGAGGAGAATAACAAGTCAAGAAACCCAAAATAAGTATTTAAGTAAAAATATTTAAAATGAAATATTACATATTTTTGCAACAACTGTTTGCAATAAAATTGTTTCAATGCTTAAAGAAGCAAAATATTTTTCAATTATTGTAGACTCATCATCATCATCGCCTCGACAACCGGGTTCCGGTCCTGGCCTCTTTCAACAAGTCTCTCCACCTATCCCGGTCTCTAGCCGACGCCATCCAGTTGCGCACACCAAGGCTTCAGGCGTCCTGGTCTACGCCATCCATCTCTCCAGCGCAAGCATGGTCTACCACGCTGTCGTCTACCATAGAATATACCACAAAGAACTTTCCGAGCAGGTTCCTCTTCGCTCATGCGAGCTAGGTGCCCTGCCCACCGGAGTCTACCGAGCTTAATTTTTGTCACGATATCTGCTTCTAGGTAGATTGCGTACAGTTCAGGATTGTACCGTCTCCGGAATCGTCCTTCCTCACATATGGGGCCAACAATTCTCCTTAAGACTTTTCTCTCGAACGCAGCTAAGAGGTCGGACGTCGGAGTGCCTTTTGCTAAGCACCCAAGTCTCGGATCCATATGTGAGTTTTTATGTTCTTGAATAAATAAGAATCAAATAAATATTATTTATCTTATCAATTTATTAAGTTAAATTCTATATTGATTTATTAAATGTTTTTAGATTAAGTTACAACAATTCGAGTTTAATATTTTAGAAGCAAAGAACTTTTCTGTTTTAGCTCTCTCACGGGAATGGAAGTCGGAAGTCCATTTTCGATATTTATTTTTGGCAGTTCGGATTATTACAGATGAGTTGCGTTCAGGGTCTTAGCTAATATTTGTAGTTAGGACGTGACTGGCAGGACCATGGTCCTGTACAGCAGCAGTTTTGAAGTTATGGTGAGATTTCTGGATTTGAAGAGCTTTGACAGACTATAGTAGGCTCTGTTGGATTTGAGAAGCCGCCCTCGTATTTCTTGTTCTATATTGTTATCGGCTGCTACTATTGACCCAAGGTATTTAAAGGATTGCACCACTTCAAATTCGTGCTCCGCTACCTTGATTGTTTGACCAACTGTTCCTCTCGCATTCGACGCCACTATGTACTTTGTTTTACCTTTGCAGCCCCAGATTTTGTGCCGCCTGCTCGAGCTGGATGAAGGAATCGTGTACAGCCTGTTCGGTTCTTCCGATGATGTCGATGTCGTCTGCGTAAGCCAGTAACTGGCTGGACCTGTTGACGATGGTCCCTCTTGTTGCCGTGCAGGCCGAACCGTCCCCTTGTCGGAGTCCATTAAAGATGTTGATTGGTCTGGATAGCAATCCGGCTATTTTTACTTGGCTTGTTACGTTGGTCATGGGCAACCTACATAGTCGTGTCAATTTATTTGGGATGCCGAATTCTCTCATGGCTTTGTAAAGTTCTACCCTGGCTATGCTATCATAGGCGGCCTTAAAGTCTATAAACAGATGGTATGTTGGGATGTTAAATTCTAGACATTTTTCCATCGCCTGCCTAAGGGTAAAGATCTGATCAGTTGTTGATTTGCCTGGAATGAAACCACACTGATATTGCCCGATGACGGTTTTAGCGTATGGGGTTATCCGGTCTTGTAGGATAGAGGAGAGTATCTTATAGGCGGTACTCAACAACGTGATACCTCTATAATTGCTGCACGTTGTGACATCTCCCTTCTTATGTATGGGGCATATTATGCCCCATCAAACAATCAAGGTAGCGGAGCACGAATTTGAAGTGGTGCAATCCTTTAAATACCTTGGGTCAATAGTAGCAGCCGATAACAACATAGAAGAAGAAATACGCGGGCGGCTTCTCAAATCCAACAGAGCCTACTATAGTCTGTCAAAGCTCTTCAAATCCAGAAATCTCACCATAACTTCAAAACTGCTGCTGTACAGCACCATGGTCCTGCCAGTACTCACATATGGATCCGAGACTTGGGTGCTTAGCAAAAGGCACTCCGACCTCTTAGCTGCGTTCGAGAGAAAAGTCTTAAGGAGAATTGTTGGCCCCATATGTGAGGAAGGACGATTCCGGAGACGGTACAATCATGAATTGTACGCAATCTACCTAGAAGCAGATATCGTGACAAAAATTAAGCTCGGTAGACTCCGGTGGGCAGGGCACCTAGCTCGCATGAGCGAAGAGGAACCTGCTCGGAAAGTTCTTTGTGGTACATTCTATGGTAGACGACAGCGTGGTAGACCATGCTTGCGCTGGAGAGATGGCGTAGACCAGGACGCCCGAAGCCTTGGGGTGCGCAACTGGATGGCGTCGGCTAGAGACCGGGATAGGTGGAGAGACTTGTTGAAAGAGGCCAGGACCGGAACCCGGTTGTCGAGCCGATGATGATGATGATATTATGCCTTTTCGCCAGTCTTCTGGCATTTCTTCCTGCTTCCATACGTGCACTATAATATCATGAATTTCTTGACGTAAGGCTGGCCCGCCGTAATGGAATAATTCGGCTGGTATGCCATCGGCTCCCGGGGCTTTGTTCTGTTTAAGCCGGCCTATAGCCGTCTCAACCTCTTCTATGCTTGGTGGCGGCAACATAGGGTTTTCTTCTTGAAGTAGTGGAGCCTCTACTTCTGCAGTGAGCTGACCATTTAGCAATTCATTAAAGTACACTTCCCATCGCTCCAGTATGCTTTCAGGATCGGTGATCAGATTTCCCTCTCCGTCCTTGAAGTATGTGCAGCAGCGTGGTGTGTACTGCGTCATGTTTCGGGCGGATTGGTAGAACTTCCGCGCCTGGTGCGGACCTCGCTCTCCGCTGTTTTCTATTTCACAGATTAGGTTCTTCTCCCAGGCTGATTTTTTTTGTCTGTGAAGCCGTTTTTCTGTTCTTCTGAGTTCTTTATATTGCTCTTCCCGTGCCCGCGTTCTATGAGATTGTTGCATTGCTCGGTACGCAACATTCTTACGTTCAGTCGCTAGCTTGCATTCATCATCAAACCAGTCGTTCCGATTTTTACGACTGCTGCCTAAGATGGAGTTGGCAGTACTAATGACAGTATTTTTAAGACGTGTCCACTTCTCATTTACGCCCAGCATACTGGCTCCAGGACTTACTCTCCCTAAGTCAGGTGTTTCTAGGGCGAGTCCTAACGCATTACCAAAGGTGTTACTGGTGTTTTCATTGCGCAGGGCAGCCGTGTTGATTCGAACCTGATCGGCGGATGCAATGCGTCTTCGCAAGGCAATCCGCCCTCGGAAAACCATACCAACAAGATAGTGATCCGAGTCGATATTGGCACCTCGGTACGTTCGTAGTCAAGTTCGAGTAGTGGCGACGGTCTATCAACACGTGGTCTATTTGGTTAAGAGTGACTCCATCAGGTGATACCCAGGTGGGTGCCTGCGTAATGCCTGAATACCGGCTCCCGACCTATTTTTGCGTTCAAATCCCCAAGGATGATTTTAACATCGTACCTTGGACAGGCATTGAGGGCCCTCTCGACTTGTTCGTAGTAAGTCTCTTTTTCTTCGTCTGAGGACTCCTCCGTAGGACCGTGAACGTTAATGAGGCTGATGTTCGTAAATTTGCCTCGCACGCGAAGGGTGCATAGCACCCGTTAAAGCCGATGATAGTAGACTAGGAAGCTGACTAGGAAGCCATACAAAACACCATGTGCTCGGGACATGTTGTTTTGTATGACAGCTGCAGTATACGTCATATTCTTTCTTCTGCAAAACACCATTCCCTGTCCATCTGATTTCTTGCAGAGCTGTTATGTCAGCTTTATATTCTGACAGTGCATCGGCTAGCTGCTGAGCAGCTCGAGCTCTATAGAGCGATCGTACGTTCCATAAGAAAATTCGTAAATCGTTTTTCCTTTTTCTTTGCGTGGGTTGTCGTCGTGTGATCAGTCCGTTTCCGAGGCTTGTTGTCGTTCTCGAAATTCTCTTAGTTTTACGGGACAGGGAATTAACCTGTCACCAACCTGTGGAACCAGCCTGATCATATTAGCCAAACCTTTTTAAAAGGATTGTTTCTAGCGGCCGCCGCGGAGAGGCTATGATCACACTTCCATGCTACATGTTGTTCCCCCTATTCGTCTGATGGCTGACCGCCATTGTAGACTCCACAACCGATAAAATTCGGGCAGGACAGGTAACTGTGGTCGTTAGGTTTGTTCATAGAAGCCAAAAAACAATACAAGAGCATTTTTTAGAGCTTTTGAAAGGGGAAGACAAGATCGGAATGGGACTGACTCAGTTAATTTTAGAATTGAATTGCACAGAATTTTAATAAGTAATTGTCGTGGACAAAGCTATGATAATGGTGCAAATATTAAAGGTAAACAAGCAGGTGTTCAGAATCGAACCAAGAGCATTTTTCGTGCCAAGTTGCTCGCATTCTTTAAATTTAGTAGTTTGTACAACTTTTTTTCAAGCTCCACAACGCGGTGGGATATTTATAAAAAAAAGAATTCCAAATCTTACTTTGAAACACCTTTCTGAGACTAGATGGGAGAGTAGAACAGATGCATTGAGGCCTTTAAAAACGAATCTTGAAGACATACATATATGAAGCCCTTATAGAAATATCTGAAATAGGAAATCCTGATGCAAAAAACATTCCTGAATCTTTAGGAAATAAAATCTTTGATTTTTCTTTTATTTGTTGCTTGCACATTTGGTTTGATATTTTAGAAAATATTAATAAACCTAGCAAGTACTTGCAAAGTCCTTCCGTTAATCTACCAACAGCCATAAAAGTCTTAGAAAATACAAAAAATAGTTTAATTTCAATGCGTTCCGATGAGAAATTCAATGAGTATATTCAATTAACCGAAAATATTTGTAGTTTCCTTTATCATTGCGATCTTAACGGAGAAAAAGACTTTATGTTGAAGAATGTCCCGAAACTATTTTAGACCTGAAACAAAGATTCAAAGTAGGTTTTTTGATGTGTAAACATCTTTCCCGGCGGTAGAGTGAATCGAAAACGTATGTAAAACTTATACGTCCTGTGTAACCCGTTACGGTTACACATTACGGTTACACGTTCCGTGTAGCAATCTACCTTACCGACGATTGCATTTAACATCATGTTTACCTTGTTAATATTGCGTACTTACGACATTGTGTTTACATTAGGTGCGTTTTATTATTCACAAATCTATCCGGATCTGGATCTTCCCTTGAAAATAAAACGATACGGATCTTAGTGACAGCAGTGTTATAAGTCTGCCTCTTTTTATCCTTGGGTTTGTAAATTTTCAATTATTTCTTGTCTTTTTTATTTACACTATAGCTTACACTACCTTACCATAAAAAGCCATCTACTCGCCAGTGTAATAACTGATTTTTGGATCTTTGAAATAGATCCCGATAGAAAACAGGATCTCAAATTGTTTTTGTAATACATGTTAAAACTTAATCCAGATCCGGATCCAGATAGATTTGTGAATAATAAAACGCACCTATTGGAGACTTTGATTACTGAAATCTCGATTTTATTACTTTCCATTGCTGGCTAGAACTTAATTCAAGCCCTCAACATTTCTTCACCTCTCGACCAATTAGGCCTATTCTGCCACATTTGTTATTCTGCTATAGATTTTATGTAATGAATCATAAAATATTTCCACCTGTAAAGATCTTTTATGATTGGTATTCAGAGGTTCGAACTTTTATAAAAGTCTGTTAGGCTAGTCGCGCACAAGCAACTGTGATCGAAATCAAATAGTATAATCACCAGTTGAAAGAGAACTGCGCACTGGCAACTCTTTACACACGCTCACACTCTTTTCTCTCTTGCTCTTATGGAAAGCAGCTCAACTATTACGAATTAATTTTAGGCAATGGTTTAGTTTGTGTCAAAGCATAAACTTTTTAGTTGCTCGAATCGAGTTGCTTTAAGTGCGCGGTGTTTCATTTTAGCAACTAAACAGAATGTGCGCGCCTGGCCTTATGCTACTTCGAAAACGGGATCTGTTATGAAACTGAACTAAATCTGTTATCGTAATCAGCTGTGATTATGTAAAATATTTCATCTGACATAATTTAAATGGATGACGAACAAAAAAGTAAAGTCTTAGGTTAGGCGCGCACATTCAATTTTTAGTTTCGAAACTTCTTGGTTCGAGCAACTAAAAAGTTTGTGTTTTGACACAAACTAAACGATTGCGCGCACATTAAATTTTTAGTTGCACAACTGTTTGGTTGCTTATAGAAAACAGGTGAACTATTTAGTTGAATGCCCGCGCAGGTGCATATAATTATATGTTACACAGAATAGCGAACTCATTTTAGGCAATCGCTTAGTTTGTATCAAAACGCAAACTTTTAGTTGCCCGAACCAAGTAGTTGCTAAACTAAAAATTGAATGCGCGCGCCTAGCCTAAGGCTATTTTGTGTAACATAAAATTATATGCACCTGCGCGGACATTCAACTAAGTAGTTCATCTGTTTTCTATAAGCTACCAAACAGTTGTGCAACTAAAAATTGAATGTGCGCGCCTAGCCTTACACACTATGGGTATTCATACAATGGAACACGATCTTACCTCATATGTTTCTGGGAATACTATGGCCATACTCTACTTATATGTTTATGATATGTGTTTTGATATATTTTCTTTCATTTGTCTCCTTTAAAGAACATTTCATTGACGAAATACAAGATAAATATTCATTATTTCTTGATGCACCTGTGTACTTATTGAAATCTTTTATGATAAAAGTCACAGAAGTTTGTCTTTTATTCTTTTATGATTTTTAACAGATTTCATAACAGATTTTGGCATGCTGAATACTAAATATGCTATTCGTAAAAGATTTTTTCTATATTCGAACGTTTGACAGTTCATAAAAGTTTTCTTAGCAGATTTTATAACAGATTTTAGCGTGCTGAATACCAAAATTAAAATTCATAATAGATTTGTTGACAGCTTAAACATTTGTAAGGAAATTCATAGTTGAATAACAGAATAGAAGAATAAAAGTTCTCGCCGAATAGGACTAAATATGTGAAAAAGACGAAAGACAAATCAACTGGTGTAAAATTTCATAGCGGGTTCATTTAATGTCTTAAAAAATCCACTTCACGTTATTGACGGACGATAACATTTTATTTTATGCTCGCAAAAAATCCAAAAAATTTTCTTCAGGTCAATCAGTTGACATCTGCAATGACATATTCTCGATACGTCAAAATTTAATTTGTCACTTATCTGTCATACCATATAATTATTTTAATTATCGAATTAGATATTCTTTATTATATCAAAATATACTTTTAGCATTCACTATATCAAAATATAGATCGTTCTCCATCTGTCAAGCCATGAACTGGATGATGACTACGACTTCAATGTATTAAAAAAATTAGTTTTTGCCACTTATAATTCCATTACAAGGTGGAAATGATGTCAATCGGTTTGTAAATCTCTGACAGAGGGAGTAAGATAAAGTACATAAACCTAAAAAAAAGTTAAACGATTGGTTTGATTTTGATAAGGTGAACGCTCCATCTAGTGGTTTGTCAAAAAAAAGGTTTTGACTTTTTCGCTGCATGACAAGTATATTTTGTTGGCGGCGTTAAGCCAGATATACATTGTTCAAATGCATGAAAAGCACGTACAAGTCTATTATTTCAGTGGCGAGAGAACGTTGCCCTTTGTGGTTTTTTTTTCAGCTAAATTGTGTTTTTACGAATTTGTTTGAGATTTTTGTAATTTTATCCGAGTAATTTGTTTTATTTTGTCTGTCCATTTTATCATACAATTTTCGTTTGCTGTTTTAATATTTTAATCAGTGCTTATGCTGTGCTGTATTCTCATCTCTTCAACGTACTATACGCAAATGAACCAATAAAACAATAAATACATGATCAATCATCAACCTTGCATATACAATATTTCTATGCAGTACGCTAGATTGAAAAGATTTTGATTTTTCTTCAAGCCTACATCCAATCTATACGTGTGACTTTCTCACTAATACACTTACAATTGCTGAGAAAAATGCGGAGTTATCGTTCATTCTTCTTTGTGGTTTTCTTTTTTATATTTGGAGTCATCTCTCCGCACTCTTTACTCTAGTGAGTAAATCGAAGTTCACTGTGCGAACGCCAAACAGAAATGAAACATACTTGACAAATAAAGAAAACCACAAGGAAGAAAGAACTATAGCTTTTACTGCTTTTACACGGAAGCGATTTTTAATCTTAGTTTCTCTTTTGGAGTCATCTTCCGCCTTATGTAACCCCGCCACCACACACGTCTCTTTCCCACGGGCTTAAAAATCGCAAGGTAATATTGCTTCGTTTAAAAGCCCTATTTGCAATTTTTCTAACCCCAGCAATTTTGTGTACCCCCGCCACCACACACGTCTCTCTCCAACGGGCTTAGAAATCGCAAGGTAAAAGGTAATATTGCTTCGTTTAAAAGCAGTCTAACACATGCCACGAACTACTTCATCGAAGCATATTGTCGATAAGGTTTTTGGGTCGTGTGAAATGAATAAGTGTCGACACGGCAGTGCGGACTTTGGGAATCGATGTAGTATGCCGACATGATGTGTAAAAAGGACCGAACTAGTTCGTCGAAACAATTTTGTATGATGTTATTTGGTTTTAGTTGTTAAAATTTACAAATCGCCTGAAAAAGCAAGAATAGAATTCAATCTCCTTAAGCAACAATTCAATAAAGCTCTGATCAACACAAAAAAGTGGTTCTGGAGCATTAAAATTCAAATATTTTTGGGTCATTTTCACTTTTCATTTAAAATTTTACAACTCTACCATTTAACAGCTGATTTTGGCATGTACTTCTACGTCGACGTATTGGTGTGTAAATGCCCATACAAAAGCGAAGTACTTTGTCGATTAGGTTGATCGATGTGGCGTGTGTGAGGGATATATACCTAAAGTCACAAACTAGTACGAATGCATTGTATGTTTATTGGGTACGTTCGATAACAAAAATTCGGCACTCGGACGAACGTTGATGTTTACACATCTTAACCGTGAGTCCTGGCACTCACTCACTCTTTTTTTTTTTTTTTCAATATACTTGATCAGGCCATTCAATCGATTTCAGAAAGGTTTGATCAGCTTGACGCATATAATATAAATTTTTCATTTTTAAATAACATAGGCGAATGTTTAAGAAATAAAATTACGTTCTTCGTACCTTAAGCTGCAGAATGCATTAACATTTGGTAGTTTTAAGGATTTAGATGAAGCAGAATTGTGCCAAGAATTAGCCTTCATTTCCCCGCTTGTTGCACCACAATGCTCAAGCTTAAAACTGTTAAATTTTATTTTTAGTTCAGGCCTTGAGGACCTTGCTTCTTATTTAGTTATTGCTCTCCAAATTCTAAATACAGTTCCGGTCACAGTAGCTTCAGGAGATCGTAGTTTTTCTTAACTTAAAATTATTAAAAATTATCTCAGGACAACAATGACTCAAGAGAGATTGGTAGACTTGTCTATTATGTAAATTGAAAAGGAATTATTAAATTCTTCAGACTATGATGTCCTCATTTCTGAATTTGCAAAGCCAAAGGCAGAAAAATATGCTTTCTAGATTAAACGTTCCCCTCTGCCAATTTCTTCGCTCCGTTTTATTTAACGGTTTTACTTTTTTTCCTTAAAAAAATTCAATCAATTTCCTTAAAATGAAGTTCCGTAGAATTTTTATTTTTTATATACGTGCGTGTTACCAGGAATGGAGAGGATCTACAATTTTCTGCTGATTCCGAACGGCTAATGAGCAGCACTTTTCATGACAAGAGATTTGTCAATTCCTTGCAAGAGGCAGTACACACCTGAAAAAAAACACCTTTCTGCAGCGGCTGAGCATCGAACCCAAGACCTTCAGCAGAACAGTCCAACGTACTAACCATTATGCCAAGGAGTACTACAAAGCCTAGTGTCTAGTTTACGTCACTCGAGCATCTCTATTGAGAGGCCTTTTATTAGTTCAGTTTGGTAAAATTTTATAATGATTGTGATTAAAATATTCTATAGACAAATACAAACATTTAAATACACGATACTCCAATTAAACTTGAATGAAGGTTACAACCAAAAGCTTTATGCGTGCGTATGATGATCTATGGATAAGTATAACGCTAACAAAACGCTGATATTGTGGAAGTTGAAGGCTTCTCTATGAGTTTTAATAATTGTCAAAATAACTGATAAGAAATGGTTCTCCCATAAAATGTATTTAAAGAGGTTTCTCATCTTATAGTTTATAGTACACATATTTTCTTAAGTTCTATCATTTTTAATTCCTTAAGTATAAGGTTTATTTGAAAGTAGCGTTTAGTTCACCATTTAGTCTGTTTCGGTTGATATATATAGTTCTTATATGGGACCGTGTTCGCTTGTTTTTTTCTTGCTCAGCGCAATCGCTGGACTTATTTACTTATACCTATCATGGAATTTCAATTTCTGGAAAAAACGTGGTGTCAAAGGACCTGAACCGAAATTGATTTTCGGAAGTACTCCATGTATTGTCAAACGGAACCGCAATTTGGCATTTGAATTACAAGACTTATATGAGTGAGTTTTTATCTATCAACTTAAAATTTATTGAAAAAAAAAAAAGAATTATTGGGGCAACATTCGAAGTCAAATTGGTACGATGTTATGACTATTTCGGATAAGTGATGAGCTTCATTTTAACATAAATAAAAATGGCTACTTTAAGAGAGTTATTCATATTGTTAAAACTTTATTGAAAATTGCAATATAATAATACAAAATTAAGAGAGAACTAAAAATTGAATCTGGTCTGCAATGTTAATAACAGGAACATTATCTTCTTTTTGTCACTCCTCTTGCTGCCACACGAATAAATAAGTGGTCCATTTGATAACCTTTCCTATTAATAATCATATTTTTTCCTCCATGATTGATAAGAAGCTTTCATCACTAAAACAAAATCACGACAGCTTTTTGTGAAATCATGGTAAGACTAATATGTGATTGTAACATAAATATATAATTTTTAAAATCGGAAAAAAGAAAAGATTAGGCAAGGTTTTGGTTTTTAGCTGTTGACGAAACTGTGCTTCACCACTAACTCATCTGAAGAATCTTGGTAGGAGTTTCTACAGGTGGATGGCGTCGATGAAAAACTGGCACTCTTAAGTCCCATTAGGATTCCAGGTTGTTTTAGATTTGGTTATTTGTTAAAGGAACTATGTTAACCTTATTAAGCAAACTGCAGGATATCCGAGTCTGAATTCTATTTAATAACAAAATGAGGCTTCTAAAGGGTTTAATAATTGGCGCGATTAGGTTTTAGCGGTCTGTGGCGGCAATTTTGTTTTAGTGACATCTGTCAATGACGTTTGAGGTGGTCGTATGATATGTTCCAAAGATTCATCGAGCACATCCGACTTGGAACCTTCCGTTGCTTCCTCTGCTTTTTCAACAATAAAGCGAAAACATTTTTAAATAATTCTCATAACAGTTAAGCAGTTTATTCCCCTTCTTACCGGTCTTAAATTAAAATGAGATTTTCGCAAAACAATTACCGAATCTAGAAATTTTAACTCCTCATAATAATACAAATTAGGGCGGTTAATGGACCAAGTGGAAGTTCCAAATTTTTTGGAATTTTCGACTTTTTTTTCGGAAACGTAAGCGTTCCTTAAATATTTTTTTTTTTTTTTATTTCGTCGGGACCCTTTCCATATTCTTTCGATAGCTGTATCAAACCATTTTCTTTTAAATCAAGTCTTTTATATTATATTTATATAACCGAATCAAAAAATTTGCAAGCGCGCAAAACTCAAACAAATCGTCAAATGAAATTTGAAAATGTCAAAACAAAATATATGACAGTTCTCCTTGCGATAAAGCAAACTATGAATGTTATGCGATGAGAGCATACTTTCTATCGCATGCTTTGAAAATATACATACATAGCTGCGATGGTGGTCTCTACTTGCGATGATGAAAGCATACTTTAAAGCATGCTCTGGATTCATCGCTAGTGGAGACCGCATGTTGGGCATACACCGGAACAACACCTGGCCCAAAAGCTCAAAATTCGTGACCATAAAAAACACGATTTGTTCGCTGACTGGGCTTCAGAGCGTTTGGAAGAGGGACCCAATTTCGGCCGAAAAATCATCTCTAGCGACAAGGCACCTTATTGGATAAATGGGTGTGTCAAAAAGCAAAATTGGCGTATATGGGACTACTCCAACCCAAACTAAGTTCACCAGGTGAAAATGCATACTCAAAAAGTTACCATTTGGTGTGGATTTTGGGCCCTGGCGTCGTTGGTCTACCTATACTTTTTTCAAAAACGACGTCTATCCGCCCTTATTGAAAACCTTTTTAGATCATTAAAAACTGATAATTGGCAAGATTAATATAAATTAAGCATATGGTTTTCAAAATATAAAGTTTTAAGATTTTTTTTTTTAAAATATAAAAGGAAAAATTTTGAAAATGTCAATACTTCAGACTTCTTCAGACTATTTAGAAGCTTAAAAAGGTTTTAATGGGAAGTACCATTAATAATAAAATTTTTGATTTTTTTTTTTCAAACATGAAATATTTTGAATTTGTGTTTTAAATCTGTCGAACATTTTCTGAAAAAAAAAAAAAAAAAAAAAAAACATGTGAGTGGAAAAATTCAAAAAGTCTATCTAAAAGGTAGCTCACCATGTATCACCCTATCGAAAGATGCTATATATCTTGCAAATGGCGTCGTTCGCCAATCATATTTGACATTTGTGAACTATAGCTGCGGTATACAAAGACAGACAAGCAAGAGCGTGGAATAATTGTGTCGATTTTTTTGCAAACAATCAGTCGGTGATGTTAGCGCAATTGGAATTTCTACGTCGATTTCCTAATCGTGTAGCACCCACCGGGCAAACATTCCGGCGCTTAGCCATACTTGGCTCGAAAAGTAGTTCGGAAGTTCGGCTGGAAGGTGGCTGGGACTGCCGATGTGGCTGAGAACGAAGAAATCTCAACCAAACGGCACACACAATTGGACATCAAAATGCATCAGTTAATACCTGTTGACCGTCATCTGTCGCGTGTGAATTACTGTCAAGCCATCCTCAATCTCAACAGCAAAGAGGTCGATTTTGTGTCGGAAATCATTGAGTGGCGAGACGCATTTTCACTTAAGCAGTTGACGTGACTGAAATCTTCATTTCTGGTTTATGCATTCTTCATTTAGAGTGTGATGTACGAAGAGCCCATTACATCCACACAAAGCCACTGATGGTGCGGCGTTGACGTGGGAGGAGTGATTTGGCTGCAATACGGTCACTGCTACTGAAGAATGCCACAAGGTCATGATAAACGAATTATTGGTGCCAGAATTGGATCAACAGGGCTATGGTGAACATGCAGTTTCAACAAGACGGTGCAACCGCACAAATAGCACGAGCCACAATTGATATTGTGAAAGAAGATTTTCCTGATCGCGTAATCTCCCGTTTGGCATTTTGGCATAGCCAGCAATATCGCCCGATTTAACCATCCCAGACTTCCTATGATAACAAGCCTCAGACAACCGCAGCCCTAAAGGAGAATATTCGGCGGGAATGCGAACAGTTATCACCGAAAATCTTATGGAAAGTTATGGAAAATACGTAAATGCCATTATTAGGAAAGATATTCCTTGACGATATTAATGAACTATTTGAATTAAAGATCAGAGACTTGTTCTCTTTTGTCAACGTGACGAAGTGGCTCTAGGAGGAACTTTATCGACTTCTGCAACGGGTTCCACTTGATTTTACGACTGCGAACTAGTTAACTTCAGATATAGTGGAGCTTTATGAATCCCTCATCATATTCTATTAAAACATTAGGTCAAACGGATCTATAGTATCAAAATGCCGCTGTTATATTCTAGAGGTAACTTGACCACTACCACTGAGCAAGACTGCTCCTAGGTGCTGTTTCTATCTACTGTGTTATTGAAAGTACAACATCAATATGGTTGTTTGAAAACAGTGTTACTGAACCCAACGTGGTCGACGAAGATACCCGACTATCAACAGCTTTGCCACCACTAAATTCAGCCTGAAAAAGCTCCCGATTGTCTTTATTAAGTCACAAACCTATTATAATAGTGCAAATTCGAAAAGATTATTTTTTTTTTTCGAAAATATAGCTATTATTTCAAAGCAATAATATTTATTTATTTATTTACATCAATTAGAGTTAACAATCTCAAATAGTCTAATGAAGTATAAACATAATAATATCCTAGTTACATAATTAGAATTAACATAAATTTAATTTGTTAAAAAGTAAAAATTTAACATATTTTTGAATGAGTTTCTACTCAAATGAAAATTGAAATCAAAGTTATTTGATATATTATTAATCTCCCTAACACTGCGAGTTATAGGTTCATTATACGCGTAATTTACTCTATGAATATTTTCTCGAATGTGGTACGAATTCTTAGCTCTCGAGAAGGAGCATATAAATCTAAAAGAGATAACAGAAGAGCACAATCAATATGATATGATAAAATATCATTGATAAAAACAATAGCAAACATCTTACGACGGTTTTCTAATGTCTGAATGCCAATAAGCTGACATCTTACATTGTATGAAGGCATTTCAATGTTCCACCCTAATTTCTTTACTACAAATCTTGTAAATTTTTTTTTAACTTTTTCTATTCTTGTAATATGAACATTGTAATGAGGATTCCACACTACGCAGCAATATTCCAGGATGGATCTAACATAGGCAACGTATAGGGCTCTTAAAGTGTAAGGTTCCCTTAAATCAAAAGAATTGCGTGAAATAAAACCCAGCATAGAGTTGGCCTTATTCACCATGAATTCTATATGATGTACAAAGTTAAGCTTCGAATCAAAAATTACTCCAAGATCTTTTTTTAATGAAACTCTTTCAAGAAAATGATTTTGAATGTTATAAACGTAAGCGAGAGGTATCAAACGACGCGAAAACGAAAAACATTGACATTTAGTTATATTTAGGGCTAATTGATTTGTTTTGCACCAACTGGTAAGATTGGTCATATCATTTTGGAGAAGCTTACAGTCAGTTATACTTTTTATACATCTAAAAAATTTGAGATCATCTGCAAACATAATTCGCATTGAGTTTATAAGGACATCAGGTAGGTCATTTATAAAAATAAGGAATAGAATTGGGCCTAAATGACTTCCTTGCGGAACGCCAGAAGTTACTGAAAACGGATTAGAGACAATTGAATCTATAAAAACATGCTTACTACGTCCGGTAAGATAGGTCGTCAACCACTTATGCATATTTGAGTGAAATCCTATGTTCTCTAATTTTTGTAATAATATTTTATGATGCACCCTATCAAACGCTTTTGCAAAGTCTGTGTAGATAACGTCCACTTGGTAACCCCTTTCTAATGAATTGAGAATACAATTCGAGAAAATGGTTAGGTTGATCTACCCGATAAAAACCGTGTTGATAAGGAGATATGGTTTCTTTTAATAAGAATTTCAATTTATCACAAACAATTTTTTCAAATACCTTAGGTATTGCTGACAACTTACATTTGTGAATAGGAGTAACGAAGGACATTTTCCATTCTGGCAGGAATACACCATATGTTAGTAAACTATTGAACACGTAACACAAAACTCTAGAGAGAGCAGTACAACAATTTTTTAATACAATAAGCGGAATTCCATCCGGACCAGATTTACTATCTTCAATAAGGCCAGATAGCGCCATTTCCACTTCTAATATGGTTATACTTAAGTGACCTATATTCAAACTATTCATGGACTGACTAAATGAAGAGTTTGTCACATTGTCGGAATCGATATAATTTGATTTAAAAAAATTAGCAAAAGCCTCACAAATACCTAGTTGGTAAGCTTGTTAAAGTCGAACCTAAATATTGCATACTTTTAGGAAATCCATTAGATTTTTTTTTTTATTTTTAATGAAGCTCCAAAAACATTTACTGTTATCTCTTAACTTGGATTCCATAGAGTAAATATAGTTTTTATATAAAAATTTATTTAGAACATTGAAGTTCCTTTCCAATTCTTTGTAAATATTGCGCAAACTGGCATCAGAAGAAGACTTACGTAAAGATTTATAAGCTTTGTTTTTTTTATTACTTAAATTACTTAGCCGTCCGTTATACCAAGGGGGCTTTGAGGCATTTTTAATTTTAATTTTGGGAACAAAAAGATCGATAGCTTCCTTAAGAGAACTAAGAAAATTGTTGTAAAAATTTGAAAGTTCACAAGATTGAATCAAAGTCGAAGGCAATAATACATCATTATTTATATGACTCGCAATGTTATTGAAATTAGCTTTACAGAAATTATATTTATAATGAATGGGCATTTTGGATTTGAAAAAGTTTAATATTTTAAATTCAAATATCAAAGCAATGTGATGTGAAGTGTTAGAAAATATAGGAAAAATAGAACTATTTACGGATAAATTTAATTCTTTATCAACAAATAACACTAGTTTACACAAAAAAAGTACTTCAACAAAAAAGTATTTTCTAGACTAATTTTGGCTCTCTGAACACGAATGGCAATCATTTATTTTTCCAAAGAAGCGTTTTCGAGATATGACCAAAAAACGTGTTTTTCTGCTCCTTTTCCATGTATAGGCCTAATTATCAAAAACGGTCCAACTAATTAACATTAAATGTATAAATTTTATACTTTATAGTTTTGAACAGATATTTTGTTTGTCTTTCCAACAGTATACGGCTTGTGTAAATCGGCCCAACAATCATCAAGAAAAAGCCGTTCAAAGTTTCAAAAAACACAATTTTTCGCCGTTTTTTGAAAATCGCTTGTTTTAAGTCATTCCGTAAGGATAGAAAAAAAATATTTAAAATAGTTTTAAGATCTCAGGTAAAAAGATATTGTTTTTACAAAGCTAAAACGCATAAGATCAATGAAATCGAATAATAAATGTGGAAGTTATGAAACATTACGTGAAGGCAGATCATTTCAGGTTTTTTCTTTTTTTCATAATTTTTATAGAAAATATGAAGTATTGTTTACACTTCTTCTTTTATGTGGCGTTGAATCTTTTCCATGATAGCAAGATCCTGGTGGAATCTTTCACCTTGTTCATCGCTTTCAGCTCCTAAATTCGAGGGAAAAGTTTCCAAATGGCTGTGCAGGAAGTGCATTTTCAAAGACATGCGAGCACCTGAAAGGAATACAAATATTTAAATTAATCTGCTAAATACTCACCAATAGCATGAAATGTAATCATCATTTTTTCGATCAATTGACGATAGTTTGTACTTCTGTAGTTTCCCAAAAATCCATGAACTACGTCTTGAAAAGCATTCTCGTTTTTTCTCTTTTCTCGTTTTTTTTAGACAATTCAAAAACCCGGTGTCACTAAACAATTTTTTTTTTCTGTGGACCAACGAATATACCCGCCTTAATTTTTTCGGTCGACAGCTTGGGAAACTTTGTTTTCAAATATGTTAATCCTTTGTTTTCGGGATCTTTTGCCAAGGCTTTTATAAAATTTTTCATAATGCCGAGTTTAATGTGCAATGATGGAAGTATTACATTTTGTTTTTCAACAAGTGCTTTTTCAGCAACGTTGCTCTTTCCTACTACATGATTTTCACGAAGTGGCCAATTTCGTTGGATGAAATGCTTTTCATCTGCTCTGCTATCCTAAAAACACAGAAAACAGCAGTATTTTTTGTAGCCACCCTGCAGTCCAGTAAGTAAACCACGACTTTTAAATCACAGCAGATTTTCCAGTTATAGGAATTGTATTTCACAAGTTGAAGAAGTTTTTCCATGATCTTGTAGTCCCCTTTTACATTTGTGGAGTGACCAATCGGGATTGATGGTTTCGTGTTCCCTTTATGAAGTAAAACAGCCTTCACGCTATACTTGCTGCCGTCGATAAAAAGCCGCCAATCCTTAGCTTTGTGGTGTTGTCCAAATTCAGCAAATAATCCTGTCACATCATTGCAATAACAAAAGTCACCCGTTTTTGAATAATACCTTTCAAATTTCTTATTCCGATTTCTGTAATAAGTGACTTTTTTTTCTGCTTCCAAGCAGTTAAATTCCTGCAATCTCAAAACGAGCAACTCAGACTTCTCTTAAGATAAGTTGAGATCACGGCATAAATCATTGAGTTGGAATTGATTAAATAGCTTTAGTTTTGGACTTTCAATTTCCAAACTGCTGATGATACTGGAACTCAAATCTGATACTTCTCCGGCTGTTATTTTTGTTCCTGGTGGTTCTTGTTTTGGATACCGAGAAGAATGTGGCGCCGTCTTTGTTACTGATTGTACTTCGGGATAAAAAGCTTTCCGAAATTTCCCTCCTTGTATTTTAGTTAAGCAGAAGTAACAGTCAGTCACATGATCAATTGGGTTTCTCCATTCAACTGGCTTTCCAAACGATAAATACTTCCTATTTCCGTTTCCAAATGCAATTAACCTCACAAAGCACGTAGCACAAGTTGACAATATAGCATTACTTTACTATAAAGCACTACAGTAAATGCTCTGAATTTATATATTTTTTTAAACAATTCATAAACAGGTAGATAAAACTAAAAAACATATTTTTTTGAAAAAAACTGAAATGGTCTGCCTTCACGTAATATTTCATAACTTCCACATTTATTATTCGATTTCATTGATCTTATGCGTTTTAGCTTTGTAAAAACAATATCTTTCACCTAAGATCTTAAAACTATTTTAAATATTTTGTTTTTCTATCCTTACGGAATGACTTAAAACAAGCGATTTTCAAAAAACGGCGAAAAATTGTGTTTTTTTAAACTTTGAACGGCTTTTTCTTGATGATTGTTGGGCCGATTTACACAAGCCGTATACTGTTGGAAAGACAAACAAAATATCTGTTCAAAACTATAAAGTATATGTTAATTAGTTCGACCGTTTTTGAGAATTAGGCTTATACATGGAAAAGGAGCAGAAAAACACGTTTTTTGGTCATATCTCGAAAACGCTTCTTTGGAAAAATAAATGATTGCCATTTTCGTGTTCAGAGAGCCAAAATTAGTCTAGAAAATACTTTTTTGTTGAGGTACTGGCCAAAAACCGAAAATTTGTAAACTAGTGTAATAAGTCGAGTGGTCTATCTACACTATTTTTACAATTGTTCATTTGAACCAAATTAACTGTTGATAGCGAATCAATAAATAAAGAATCACACTCATTAATTACATTAAATGGAACAAGAAGACCTTCATCTGAGTCAAATACCCAATTATATTCGGCAAATTAAAATCACCTACTAAAATGACGTGTTGATTACTATTAAGCTTAGAAATATAATAAACACAGTTATTTATGTGTTCTTTATATAAATCTATGTGGCTCTTAGTGTTGAAATAAAAGAAAAAGTTTACAACAAAAGTATTTTATTTAGCGTGAGTACAAAGACAAACTATTCAGCCGACAAATTCGTTGGAAGTGAAGATTTGAAATGCACAAGTGAGATAGATACATAAGAATAAGATACATGTGTTTAAGATTGAGATAAAAATAAAAATGGATGTGTTCCATTGGATGCGTTCAACAATGTTCATTCAACACCTTCCCTCATTGTGAACACATTCGATAATTTTAATACCAATAGAAGATCGAAATTTTGAAAATGTTGGAGCTGGTAATGCTTTCGTCAGAACGTCAGCTTTCTGCTCCTTTGTAGATATATATTTGATGTCTATATGATTTTCATTTTGCAGCTGACGGATGAAATGATGTTTGATAGAAATATGTTTAGTTCTCTTATGGAACTCGGGATTCTGAACTAATTTGATGCTGCTCATGTTGTCGCAAAATATTGTTGTCGCACCGCTGCTTTGCTCAAGAAAACCAAGCTCCTTTAGAAAGGTTCGCAACCACATCGCTTCCTTCGCTGCTGAACAAGCTGATATATATTCAGCCTCAGTGGATGATAACGAGACGGATTTCTGTTTTTCACTGCTCCAGGTAACACATGACCCATTCAACATGAAGAGATGTCCAGTCCGGGATCGGCGAGTGTCCACATCACCGGCGAAGTCCGAATCACAATATCGAGTTAACTCCGTAAATTTTGAAGCTTTTGAGTATTCGATTCCATAATCCATAGTTCCTTTTAGGTACTTCAAAATTCTTTTGACACCTGTTATGTGTGCAGCAGATGGTTTGTCTAGATATTGGCTAAGAACGTTCACTGCATAAGCAATATCTGGTCTAGTGGCAACAGGGAGGTACATGGCCTCTCGATATGGAAATGTTGATATGTTGTTTTCTTTTATAGCTTAAAACTTGATGTTGGGATCAGCAGGTGTACTCACAGGTGATGAAGAATCCATATTAAAATTTCTTATAACTCGTTCGCATGTATTGCTTCTGATTGATGATGATTTTTGATTCTGTAGAGATGATATGAAGTCCGAGAAAATATGAAGCTTCAAACTCTTTGACTTTGTAATCAAATTTAAGATGCTGCATTAGAGTATCCAAAATATTTTTGCTTGATGAGAATACAAGCCCATCATCAACGTAGAGCGCAAGAATCAAGATGTCTGTACTATTCATGAAATAAACACACGGGTCCGCTTGGCACTGTTGAAGATTAAACTTATTGAGAGTTTCTTTAAATTTTGCATTCCAAACTCGCGGAGCTTGCTTAAGCCTATACAGACTTTTATTTAATTTCCAGATTTTATTGTGATGTCCTATATTTGGCGGTGGAATCACATAAATTTGTTCTTGTAATTCACCATACAAGAAAGCAGTTTGTATATCAAATTGACGCATGTGAAGTTGTTTGTGAGCTGCAATTGAAAATAAAACTCGTAAGGAATCAAATCTTACCACTGGGGCAAATGTTTCCTTGTAGTCAATTCCAGGTTTCTGACAGCATCCTTGTACAACCAGTCTAGCCTTGTAGCGACTTAGTAAACCATCAGAATCTATCTTGCGTCTGAGAACCCATTTACTTAGAATTGGTTTCATCCAGGCTTCACGTTCAAGTACTTCATATGTGTTAGATTCTCGAAGTGATTCTAACTCTTCAGTCATAGCCCTTAGCCATTGAGATTTTTCGTTACCTGATATAGCCTCATCATAAGTTGGACTTCCTTCGGCTGCTGCTATGGCACACATATTGCTTGTGATTCTATTCCTCAATGGATAACGATCATTTGTAGAGCAATCATTTTCTTGGCTTCGGGTGGTGACATCTTCTGGGTTAACTTCTTCAGGATCATCCATCGGATATGTAACCTGAGCACTATTTTTCTTAACTTGCTGTTCTTTATGTTGATTCTCTTCAGGAATTTGCTCAGCATCTAATTCAAAAATGTTGAAAGGCAATACACACAGATTTGATGATTTATTTAAATTAGTATTTGTGCATTCGAAAAATGATTTATTTTCGTTGAATCGAACATCTCGAGCTATTACAATTTTCGATCCATTGTACAATCTGTAGCCTTTGGTTTCATAGCTATAGCCCACGAAAGCAGCATGTTTACTCTTTGCATCCAATCCCTTACGATTTTCTTTTGGAATATGATAGAACGCACTGCATCCAAAAGTGTAAAGACTCTTGTAGCTTGGAAGCACATTCTTCCATAATTCGAAAGGCGATTTCCAATTATTTGATCGAACTGGGCATAAATTTCGAACCTGCACTGACGCATTGACAGCTTCAGCCCAAAGCAGCTGTTTGGCACCACAATCATAAAGTAAAGAGAGAGCGGTTTCCTTTACTGTTCGGTTTTGTCTTTCAATAAAACCGTTTTGTTCCGGAGTATATGGTGTTGAAGTCTCATGATGAACACAATGTTTTTCCAAAATACCTTTGAAAGACCTGCACATAAATTCGGAACCATTGTCAGTTCTAACCGCTTTCACAGTGATGGAGCTGGCGCGTGCCTTGGTCAGGAAATCATGGAACCTGGATGCAGTATCAGATTTCTCTTAAAGGAAGTAGACATCAGTATAGTTTGAAAAATCATCTTTGATGAGCAGAAAATATTTTGAACCTCCTAGGGAATGAATCTGCATTGGTCCACAGAGATCGGCATGAACCAACTCGCCTGGTTCCTTCTTTCTTGATTTTTCATCCTTCAAAAAACTCTGTCGATGAGATTTTCCCAAAGCACATCCCTTGCAAAAGAATTTTGCAGATTTGCCCATTGAGAGTTGTTTGCTCAGATTCGATTGCTTGATTGTGTCGACGCTCAAATGTCCGAGGCGCTTGTGCCATCTTTCAATGCTAGGACAGACTGAAACATTCGCAATATTTGGTTCAACAATGCTCACACAAAGCTCATACAACCGAGAAGATTCGCAACGTTTTCCAACTAAAAGAATCTGTCCGTTTCTTTTAACTTCCGCACGACCATTCTTGAAACATGTAGTAGCACCATGCATGTCAGCAGAGCTGACGCTGAATAAATTGAATCCAATGCTGGGAACAAAAAGTACATCCGTAAGTGTGTGGAGTTGCACGTTGCCACTGACATCTGATTTGATTTTCACATCGCCGATTCCTTGTGCATACACCGTTTCCATATTTCCTAAGCAAACTGGGTATTGGCGTTCACCAATAGCTCGGAAAGTACTAAACGCACTTCTTTGGAAACACATGTGGCTCGATGCTCCTGAATCAGTGTACCAGCATGTACTCTTTCGGTCTGTGAAATGAGCCGACGATGTACCATGTGTGTTGTCTTTTTGCTGTGACAGTCTGATGCGGCATTCTTTCCACCAATGTCCACGCTTTTTGCAAAAACAACAGGTTGAATTCTTCTTCTTTTCTGCTACTGACAATTTTTTCTTGTTGTGATGAACTAAGGCCTGGTCTGTACGAGATTCATCTGATTTGTTCATTACAAGCATCTCCTCTTTCATTAGTCGCTGGGTTAAGTTTTGGAGTGTTTGCTCCGATTGAGCTACGGAATCCCATGCTGACCGAAAATGATTGAATTGTGATGGAAGGCTACAGATGACTTTTGTAATTATTGCTGATTCTGCCATCGGAGCACCCAGTTCCTCAAGCTGTTTGGCCATTTGTTCTATGGCTGATATATGGCTGGCCATGTTGTCGGCTTCCGACTTTCGATACTCATAGAATTTTTGTTGCAGTGTACTGAGTGAGACTCCAGATCTCTGCTCATAAATGGAAGATAGTTTGGTCCACATTTTGGCTGCAGTCACTTGTCACCAAAAACTTCAGCTGGTTAAAGTCCATTGACGCAGTGATTATTAGTTGTGCCTTCTTGTCTTTCTGAATCCAAGCAGCAAGAGCCAATTCCTCCGTTGGCTTTTTGGATTCATCGAGAACGCCGTCCAAGTCATGGGCATGCAGATAAACCAATACCTGAAACTTCCAAAGCGAGTAATCCCTTCCATTAAACTTTTGCAAATTTATGCTTTTGTCCATCGTGGTGAAGTAAAGCCTTTTCAGCAGAGCAAGCAACAATTATATTCGTGCTGATAACGTGTTGAAATAAACGAAAAAGTTTACAACAAAAGTATTTTATTTAGCGTGAGTACAAAGACAAACTATGCAGCCGACAAATTCGTTGGAAGTGAAGATTTGAAAGGCACAAGTGAGATAGATACATAAGAATAAGATACATGTGTTTAAGATTGAGATAAAAATAAAAATGGATGTGTTCCATTGGATGCGTTCAACAATGTTCATTCAACACTTAGGCGGAATATAACTCACTATTAGAAAAATATCTTTGTTATAATTTAATAATACCTTGATTGATTTGATGTTGGCAATGACATTTCAGCACAAGCATATAAAGAGCGCACTGCAAGTAGCACCCCTCCTCCTCTTTCAAGTCCAGTGGATAGTAAACATCTGTCTTTACGAAACACAGAGTATTGATGACAATTAAACATTTCTTCATTGTTATGATTTTCAGTTAGCCATGTCTCAGTAAATGCTAAGAAATCATATTGCTCGGAAGATGATGACAGCAGCAATTGTTGCATTTTTGTGCGCATTCCACCAATTTTTTGATAATAACCAAGGAAATTATATGAATCGGAATGAGAAGGCAAATGAGAAGCATTAGTTAAGAGTAATGCATTGGTGCATTGGGATGTTAATGTTGATGGTGAAGGTTGTGGTGGTGGCTGCGGTGATGGCAGTGGCGATGGCGACGGTGATGATGGCGGTGATGGTGTGCATGGTGAAGCAGAGTGAGTCGATCTTATTAAAAGCCACTTTACACGATATTATAAGTCATATGCTTTCTCATATGACCTGTCAAAAAAAACAAATCAAATCGTTTGAACGCACCCATTAAACGCATATCACTTCTCAAACGAAAAAGCATAATATGACTTTTTTAACATTAGGACTGTTCGGACTGTAGCTAATTCCATTTGAGAAGTCATACGAGATTTGTTGTTTTCGTGGGAAACATTGAATGGAGTGTTGACATTTGAATGCGAAAAGGTAACTATGTATGCGGTTTTTTTTTTAAATATTTCAGATCTCATTAACATATATACTGTAAAATTTTGAATTAATACAGCTATCATTGTTAATAAAACCACTGTCATTGCTTTCTTTTTGTTCTCCATCATGGAATAACGACACAAATTTATTTCAGTTTATATTTTATATTTATTTTGGATTTTGGTACTCTGAAAATCAAAGGGGAAGTCATAGACGTGTAAAGCATAGATAAACCAAAACGGTATGACTTGACTCGAAATGACAGGTCATTTGATAAATCATACAGAAAATGTAATGACAGGTCATATGACTTCTATTATCGTGTAAAGTGGCTTTAAGAAAGGTGTGATGGTAGAAAGCGATGATGACGAAGATGGTGAAGGTGATGATGATGACGATGATGGTGAAGGTGGTGATTCGGATATTAGTTCTGAGCTATGACACACGGAGGCGCGGGAGGTATAATTTGCATTCTCTCTTTTTTGTCCAGAGTTAAAAAATATTTAACTTGAACATGGAGGGCCAGATCGAAGAATCCATCACTGTTGATTAATGTTCATGTGCCACACTCAGTTTAAATGTAACGAATTTTAGTTCTGAAACATTTGCATCCTATTTTATCAGCATAAAACATTTAAAAGAATTAGTGGGAATGTTTGTTTTTTCAGATATGAATTTAATAATGTCTTCAGGAGTAGTTGTGTTAGTGAAACGAGATAAATGAAGCCATTTGATTTTGGGTATAGCACTAAGATTTGTTGACGTATCGGTGCCGATTATTTTCGCTTCTCTTTTTTGTTTGGGTTTCTTTTTTCTCTCAACAACAACAAACTCGGAATTGTTAGAATTATTTTTAATTGAAGGTCCGGGAACATTATCATTTAAGGAAGGGCATTGACTAGTAACAGGGTCATTGTTAAGACTAGATTCAACTTCTAAATTATCAGTTAAATTGATATTTTCAACAGGCAGGTCATTAACTTCGCGGTTTAAATCATTTTTATTGTTGTTTTGACTTGGTAAAGAGTTTGATTTGATTTTTTTCGCTAATTTGCGGGGTGTGGAATTTAACTGAGACACTTTAAATGAATAGAATTCTTTTCTGAGATCATTTACACTCGAAGCAAGCTCATTGAAACTGTTCCTAAACTGAGAAAGATTAATACTCAGACAAGAGTTGCATTTCCAGAATAATCTTTTATTAGAAACTATATCAAAATCATTATCACTAATCTCGACACAATTTTTATGGAAAAAACGACCGCAGAAATATTCGCATTGAACGTATTTAACTTCTTTGGCCAGTTTTATACTTTGATCGCATTTTTCGCAAACTTTAGACATAGTGAAGATTATAATCAACTGATCGTGAGAGTAGTTAGTCGAAGACTATTGTAATGTGACCCCTAATCCATTTTTTGAACAACTGAAAATTTAATAAATGGTCTGATGATTAACAACTTTTAACTATGCTTGTAAGCATGTTGTTAATCGCCAAAACTTTGGAACGGGTGTTAAACTTTTTTCGGACAAGATAGGTATACCCTTGGTTGATTTTTAAATTCTAAGCGAGGTATGCTAACATATTGATTATACTTCAAATCTGTCATTTTGTGTTATCCAAGGAGTATTTAAAGCACGGCCTTTCAAAAGTCAAGAGGTCTGCTATAAACAAAACATTTTTGTCATATCAAATGCTCTCCTAGATCTTCTACGAACTCACTCAAAGTTTTGAATCATTTTTTTTAATAAAGAAAATACAAGAACACTGGAGAGAGATTTATCGGAATATTTATGACAAGAAATCCACAAATTTTGGTGATTGATCCAAGTCTTGCTCGAGAAGTCATGGGAACAAATTTCAAGGCATTCCGTCACAATGAACCATCTTTATGGGTAATAACTTTGATTACCTTGGCTTGCAATAGTACATACTGAAACAAAAGTCTTCTATAGGTCAATAGGAAGTTGGAAGAGGTCTCTACAATGAACCCATTTTTGATTTCTGGTTCGGCTTGGAAGCCAATCAGAACTGAATTAATTGGAGGAATAAGTCCCAACAGAGTTCGTATACACTATAATCTTAAAACAAACTATACGTTAATAATTTTTTAAGTCTTTCAGGTCAAACAAGCCCATCCAATTGTAGTGGAAGTCTGCAAGAAGCTGGTTACCTTTGTGAAAGCTTCCATTCAAAAGACAGGCAAAACTATTGAAATCAAAACTGTTAGTAAATGATTATTAAGAACTACCGTTATCAAAAACTAACCCCTTCTAAAAAGCTCTGTTACAGATACACAACAGAAATCGTTGCTGATTTTGTTTGGGGTCTTACTGCTGATACTTTGAAAATAGATGATGAAGCAGCCCCCAATCAAATGTTGAACATGTGCAGAAAATTGTTGGACAATTCTTTCATGAAAATTGGCTTTTACTATCTATCAGGACTGGCACCAATTATACGAACAATCATTGGCGGCCGATTTTATCCCGAGGAAACGGACAATTTCTTCTCGAAAGTACAATCGGATGCCGTGGAAATGCGCCTTCGCAATAAGAGCAGCGATCGATTGGATTATTTGAATTATTTGATCCAACTGCAGGAGAAGAAAAATATCAGCCAAATGTATATGGTTGGGCATAGCTTGGCGGTCGTACTGCCTGCTTTCGAAACAACCGCGTCTATATTTGCTCATTGTTTGTTTTATGTGAGTTTGAGGGTTTCCTCTATAGATTCTTGTCTAATATGGATTTGTTTTTCTCAATTAGTTGGCCGACAACCAGAAAGCGCAGAAAAAGTTGAGAGAAGAAATCATGGCTAATCTGGATGAAAATGGTTGTTTGAGCTACGATGATTTGATAGAACTTCCATACTTGGATCAGTGTATTAATGGTAAGGATTGACATAAGGGAGACTTATTTTTAGAAATACTAGCAGTTGTTTTTGATTTTCAGAAACAATTCGCATCGTCACCAGTATTTCGGTCAGCTCTAGAATGTGCAGTGAAGAAACGTTTCTGGAAAATAGCGTAGATCACAAAGTTAAAATTGAACCAGGAATGATTGTACACGTTCCGACTTATGCCTTCCATCATGATGCACAAGTATTCCCGCAACCAGAGGAATTTATCCCTGAACGTTTCGATAATGGCCGAGCCAAAGAATTTAACCAGAAAGGACTATTCCTTCCATTTGGCGGTGGACCAAGAATTTGTGCTGGTACGTATAGATAATATATTTATTTCCTTTCATTATTAAAATAAATAATGTTTTTAGGAATGAGACTAGGACAGTTGGAAGCCAAAGCTGGAATTATCGAAATCATAAAAACCTTCAATTTGAAAAAATCCGATGATAGTGTGAAATCAATGGATCCAACTTCATTTCTGCTTGGATTGTCCGGTGATATATTCGTAGAATTTGAAACTATTGAGCAGTAAATTATTTATAGTTGTTTTGTGTTTTTGGAAAATTTTTATAAATAAATCTAAAAAATTTTGTAAACTCAACTTTAACAATACAAACAATTAAATTTTGGTAGTTTAGGTAACTGCTCGAAGAGAAGCAGGATCTAGTGACTTACAGCTCTCAACCATTCCTGTGTAGGTGTTACCAGTCGTATCCATATAATGGTTAGTGCAGAAGGTCTTGTGTTCAATTCTCAGCCGCTGCAAACTGGACTTCGCAGCTTTCGGAAGAGTACCCTAATTTTTGCCGAAAAATCATCTTAAGCGGCGAGACGCATTTTTGGATGAATGGCTGTGTAAACAAGTAAATGACTTGGCATACATGAGCCTTTCACACACAGCTTGTTTTATTTTATTTCCACATCTAACCACCCTTATTATTGTACCTTTACTTATTGTCTTTACAATAAGGGACGCCATTTAATTGGTGGATTGACCTTATTTTTTTGAAAGATGGCTCTTTTTTTCACATAAAAAAGTGAATAAATCTGATGTTGCAATTCACGGCACAATAAAAAGATTACAAATGCGTATGTATACGAAACGTATGAAAGTTTCACATTTCGTTCATTTATAGTCTCTGGATAGTGTAATAAAATAGAACATAATATTTGAAAAATCATTACAAGGTACAAGTCATTTAACACCAATATTTAGGTATGTTCAAAATTTCTATATTGAAAACGATGATATTTGAACTCGCACATCTGGTTGTCAATACGAAAATTTTGCCGTTGCAGTCATCACTTAAACAATTGTGGTTGTAAATACTATGATTATTTCCATAAAATGTTCACATTGACAATCACAGTCATCAACGTGATAATTCTGATTGTCAATTTGAATAGCCAGAATTTAGATTTCAATTCATGTTAAGTTCTTTTAGTGTTAGGTTATGTCATTAATCTATCGGGCGTAATCGGCAGTACAAGTTGTTAGTTTGACAACTTCTTTGATCAAATATACAATCAAAGTATTCAATTTGAAAACTGTTGTAATCAAATTAACAACCATAGTTTTCAGTTTGACAAAGGCTGCCTTAAAATTGCCAACATAATTTTTATATTTGACAACTGATGTGGTCAAATTGATAATTGTAATTTTCTTGCACTGAACCAAAAAATGCAGTCATATCGACAGTATATGACAGTAAAGTTGTCAATTTTCAAACCAATTACCGGTCTAGTGAATACGATAATTTCAGACACGTTTAGACAAGGAGAGATTGAAAATTATACTGAGAGGCATAGGCAAATTTGATTTAAAATTTTTGAGAAAATTAGCGGGAATTATTAGACCCTTAACCCTTAGCTGCACTTGTGGGGTCCAGGTGACCCCAGCGCTATTTAAATTACAATAAAACATACAATTTTCAAAAAATTGGAATTGTGGCTCCATCTGTTATTAGTTGAAGCATACCTCTTTCCCCTGAAACCCATAGTACGATGATATGCGCGCTAGTATCGTTTTGGCAGTCGTTGGAAGTGGCATACAATTTGCGCAATAGGACATTGCGACAAGAAATGATCGAGGATGATTGTAACAATGGCGTTGCTGAGAATATTTCGGATGCTGAAGTCGATGATGGTTCTGAGTCTGAATTCAACGTATCTGATAGTTCATCTTCATCTGAGTTACATGTAGAGATGAAAGACGCAACTTTCGATCCACGTCATTTACAGTTTCGCGGTTGACCTACGTCGAAGCTCTTCATAGTATAAAATAAATATACTTTTTTTCTAAGACAAATATGAAGGAATACACTTTGAGAGTATCTCATTAAATTTTTAGCTCAAAATATTAAAAAAATAGAATTTTTTTGGTGAAAATGATCATGAAAATCCCCTAGAACTACACTGAAAAAAAAATTGTACATAAAATCTATGAACGGCGATGTTAGAGCCAAAATCGCCGATTTTCTCCGAAAATTCATGAAAAAACGGTCGTAGATTTTATGACTGGGTGTTGTTTTTATGAATCACTATTCCTGAAAATTTTTGTATGGGAAATTTTCGTCTAAAATCACTGATCATAGATTTCATGATTTTATTCATACGAGCATGAACGGTTCATGCTCCAAAAAGTGCACTTTTTTATGAAAAATTCATAGTGTTTAGGAATACAGTCCTTAGTTTTATGGATGGTTCATATAAACCTGGATTTTTGGTTTGCATGTATCAATTTCATGAATTTAATGCCTATTCCTAGATTGTATGAATCATAAACCTGGATTTTTTAAGTTTTTATGTGGCAAGAGCATGAACCATTCATGGAAATTATGATCACTGTTCTTAGATAAAGTTCTTCGATACAATTTTTGTATATGAATCCAGATTCATAAAAAACATTACCCGATCATGAAATTATTGCTTTTTCATGAATTTTGTATTTTACTACCTACATGATTACCATTCATGAAAACTACGATCCTAGTCTTAGAAACATTGCTTTTTTCATGAATTTCGTATTAAACTACCTACATGATTACCATTCATGAAAACTACGATCCCAGTCTTAGAAACATTTCTTTTTTCATGAACTTTGTATTTAACTACCTACATGATTACCATTCATGAAAACTACGATCCTAGTCTTAGAAAATTGCTTTTTTCATGAATTTTGTATTTAACTACCTACATGATTACCATTCATGAAAACTACGATCCTAGTCTTAGAAAATTGCTTTTTTCATGAATTTTGTATTTAACTACCTACATGATTACCATTCATGAAAACTACGATCCTAGTCTTAGAAAATTGCTTTTTTCATGAATTTTGTATTTAACTACCTACATGATTACCATTCATGAAAACTACGATCCTAGTCTTAGAAAATTGCTTTTTTCATGAATTTTGTATTTAACTACCTACATGATTACCATTCATGAAAACTACGATCCTAGTCTTAGAAAATTGATTTTTTCATATTTAACTACCTACATGATTACCATTCATGAAAACTACGATCCCAGTCTTAGAAACATTTCTTTTTTCATGAACTTTGTATTTAACTACCTACATGATTACCATTCATGAAAACTACGATCCTAGTCTTAGAAAATTGCTTTTTTCATGAATTTTGTATTTAACTACCTACATGATTACCATTCATGAAAACTATGATTCTAGTCTTAGAAACATTGCTTTTTTCATGAATTTCGTATTAAACTACCTATATGATTACCATTCATGAAAACTACGATCCTAGTCTTAGAAAATTGCTTTTTTCATGAATTTTGTATTTAACTACCTACATGATTACCATTCATGAAAACTATGATTCTAGTCTTAGAAACATTGCTTTTTTCATGAATTTCGTATTAAACTACCTACATGATTACCATTCATGAAAACTACGATCCCAGTCTTAGAAACATTTCTTTTTTCATGAACTTTGTATTTAACTACCTACATGATTACCATTCATGAAAACTACGATCCTAGTCTTAGAAAATTGCTTTTTTCATATTTAACTACCTACATGATTACCATTCATGAAAACTACGATCCCAGTCTTAGATAAAGTTTTTCTAGAAAGACCAACTTCACCTTCACCACATCACCACATAAAATTCACCCAAAGGAATGATTGCGTTCAAAAATAAAAATGTGGTGAGTTCATAAAGCAAAGCGACTACTATGTGCATGTCAAATCAACACTGTTTTGGCTCTTTTGCTTAAGCTGACGTAAGTGAGCAGAAGCAATAATAGTTGAGGCATTATAGAAACTGCCAGTGCATTATGTTTGAATCGGCCTTTAGATTAGTAGTTTAGTTAACCACTTTTTCGATAGCGCCATTTTCAACCGCTCGTCATACGAACTCGGTCTTATTTTCCAGAGTAGGTAATTCATACATAATGGCTCTCCTAAACAAAAACGGAACATTCACTGACGAAGCGAAAATAATATTAACAATATGTTGTTAGACATAAGAAGGAAATATAAAATTGTTTTTGGAATTGCTCCATTTTGTTCAGTTTTGAACGGAATGATATGATTGAAATCTACCAAATGTAGATACGACGTGACTGTTTAGTCCCCTATTACACGTTGCCTTATAAGACATGTCTCATTTTTGGTTTTCTTTTTAAATTTGTATCCCGTGAGGCAGTTTACGTGAGATAGTTGTTCGTTTTTGTTATGGTTTTTTTCGTTGGCCTTAATCTAATTTGAAAACAACAAAACAAAAAACGAATATGAAAAAAAGAAACGTCAAAATGAGACTACTAAAAATCAGCCCGGTACTCACCGGAAATATTTTTTTACATCTCATTTCCTCATATCTTCTTCCTTTTTTGCACTTATGTGAGCCTGGTCTCGTGAAACATCGTGTAATAGGGGGCTTACTGCTTAACGAGCAGTCACGATGTAAACAGGGTCTTGTTGTTGTTTTCGAATCATCAGCGAATGTTCAGCTTTAGTTTGGGAGATCCTTAAATCGGTCTACTTAGACACTTTCTAACTACTTTAAATTCATGGAAATATGCTGTATTGAATAAAAATAAATATATCACTTTTGTCACTTACTCTTATGTCTTAGTTAGGCATATAATTGGATTTGTTTTTGGATTAAAAGTTCCGTTCTAATTGAATTCAGATGAGGTACGAGTAATTTGAAAATGGACTTAAAATAACATATTTTTTTATTAATAAGATTTTATAATTGACCAATTTAATCTTAAGTCAGGTCCACACTGTTCTCATGTGATGTGTCGATACCTTTTAAGTATATTTTATCGATCTATGATTGATCGATGAAATAAACTGAAATAATTGTTATGTTTTTTAAAACCCCGCGGGAATGGACAAAAAGAACAATCGCTGGGCCATGACAGAAGAAAAATGTAGTTTCCATACAAACTGTCCATAACATGTATAAAATAATCGCTTGTAGTCCATTTTTAACATGGTTAACTTAAGCCCCGAGAATTATCTGGGTTTTGCTAAACACCCCCAGGGATTGGTTGTTGTTGGATTTAACATGCAAAATTTTTACCGCCGCGGTAGTTTTTTTCGTCAATTTCCCTCGGGGTTTGGAAAAATAAACACCACTAATACGAGAACAGTGTGGTACAGGCCTTAGAAACTGTAAATTGAATTCATGTAAAAAATGTATTTCATACATAAATAAAAAGACTGAATACATACATTTTATGAATGCTATACATATGCATGATATGTATTCATAAAATTTATGTACTCGATCTTTCAATTCATGATTGAATTACATATTTTGCATGAATTCTATGCACTGTTTTCAAGATTCATAAAATCTAGGTATCAGTCTTACGATTAATGTATGAATTGCCTACAATGCAAAATAAGGCCATCTTCACATGCACACATTAAAAAGCTAAATTTTTAAGAAATGGAAATTAATACGAAAGATTTTATTTGGAAAATGTAACTAACGCTAAATTGTGCTTTATGTGCATAAAAATTACCTAGATTGTAGAAACAGTCAATCGAATTTATTATAGATTATTGTCTACTTAGACACTGTCTAACTATAGTATGAACTCGGTTAACGCAACCCTCGATTCGCGCAACTCCTCGATTTTCGCAACACGAAAATTGAAGCACATCTTTATTCTATAAGTGCTACTTTTGTAAAATGTTACAACAATTAATGCAACTTTTTGTGTTTATGCATCTGTTCATTAAAATCATCAAACCAACAAAAACGATTTGTTTGGTTTCAATAATCTTGTTTAATAACATTTTCGTTATCTCTAAAACAAAATAAGCCATTACAACTATAATTTTGTATTAAAAAAAATATAACCCAGTAAGCGCAACAACCTCGGTTATTGCAACTGCCTTAATTTCTATTAGTTGTGTAAATCGAGTTTGTACTGTATTTTCAAAATTGGTGGAAATATGCTTCAAAATAAAAATAAATATCATTATTCACGGTTAAGACAGTCTACTCTTGTGTCTTGCAGTTAAAAGACAACAATTGACCACATTTTATAATGTTGGATAGTTGTTGTCTAAGAATAGACAACTTTTATAAATATCACTCAGTAGGTACATTGAAAATAATGTATTAGGATTCTTGTATTGCTCAATTAATTTTATATAATTATATTTTACCTTTTTGGTTTTCTCCATTTAATTTCAATAAAACGCATTTCTTCTATTTTTTAACTATACATATATTTCGAGGACCTATTTGCCTCATCATCAGTACCTATAAAAATAAAATACAAAAATTACCAAAATAATTTATTTATTATAAATAATTCTGGTAATTTATTCATTAGAAATAATTCTGGCAATTTTTGTATATAATCAAATGTCTTATGTATTTATTTTATTAAAACGCATGTACATATTTTATTTTTATAGATACTGATGATGAGGCAAATAGGTCCTCGAAATATATACATATATAGTTAAAAAAATAGAAGAAATGCGTTTTATTGAATTTAAGTGAAGAAAAACAAAAAGGTAAAACATAATTGACAATAATATTCATGTATGTATTTTTACATAAATTATATTAAAACCTAGCACGTTGTTGATGCGGAAACAGAAATCCTCTACAAAAATAACACAAGAAAATCATAAACCAAAAATTTCATTATGATTTTCTTTTTGCAGTACGCTGTTTAACGAGCGAAATTGATATTAACTGGAGAAGTATCAACTCTTTTTCGCATACAATTAATTGATCGGCCAATTAAATGTTAGAGCAAAATGAAATTTAAATTTGTTTGTATAATATTTTTTTTTCACAGCATCGGGTTCACATTTGGCATTAGTGAGCATGAGCAATCATCATCTAAACATGGCCTTATATTTTTGTAAAGGTTTCTGAACGTGTTTAGTTCAGCGTGGTGAGTTTAGCAACTTATGAATACTCATACATAAAACGTAAGAACCAATACATACATTTTATGCTTCCAGTCTTAAAACACAGGAATGGAATATTAAGTGCAAGAATATATTCATGCGAAACCCTTCGTGCATGTATTGATACATATTTTTCATGAACATCCCGTTATTTTTAGGACGCGATAGAGCGTTCTTTAGATTTTTTTTCTACTTTACCGTTTCGTCTGGTGTTTTTGTGTGGTCGCGATCGCATTGTATCAAAAATGTGGCGTTCAGTATTCATTTCGTGTTCGGTCTTCAAAGTGTCCGGGTCGTTGATTTTGATTTATAGCGTGAAATAGTGAATTTTAAAACTAAAACCAAAAATAATTGAAAATAATAATTGGAGCAACCTACATACATACATAAGTACTTGGTATTCAGGTAAGTTTGTTTTTCTTTATATTATATTATATTATATTATTTGAAATTGAAAAAGTGCAATTTTGTTGGTATTCTCGCTTACCTCCAATTACATATATGTAATTGACTCAAATTCAGATTTCGAACCGCTTGCTAAAATTCTAATTGGTAATTCCCACTTTTTAGATGATTCTAATCAGAATCCAAGCGTGTATAAATATTTTTTCTAGGATACATACAGCAGGAGATAATCCAAAAAAAAAGAAGCATTTTCGTAGATATTCTCGATGCAATTACATATTATATACATACATTCCACCCACAAGTAAGATTTTGATCAGGTTGCTCAAATTGAAATTAGTAAAGGCCACTTTGTAGATGATTCTAATCAGAATCCAAGCGTGTATAAATATTTTTTCTAGGATACATACAGCAGGAGATAATCCAAAAAAAAAGAAGCATTTTCGTAGATATTCTCTATGCAATTACATATTATATACATACATTCCACCTACAAGTAAGATTTTGATCAGGTTGCTCAAATTGAAATTAGTAAAGGCCACTTTGTAGATGATTCTAATCAGAATCCAAGCGTGTATAAATATTTTTTCTAGGATACATACAGCAGGAGATAATCCAAAAAAAAAGAAGCATTTTCGTAGATATTCTCGATGCAATTACATATTATATACATACATTCCACCCACAAGTAAGATTTTGATCAGGTTGCTCAAATTGAAATTAGTAGAGGCCACTTTGTAGATGATTTTAATCAGAACCTAAGCGTGTATAAATATTTTTTGTAGGATATATACAGCAGGAGATAATCCAAAAAACAAAGAAGCATTTTCGTTGGTATTCTCGATGCAACTCGACTCAAAAGTAAGATTTTGATCAGTTTGCTCAAATTGAAATTGGTAAACCCCACTTTTTAGATGATTCGAATCAGAATCCAAGCGTGTATAAATATTTTTTCTAGGATACATACAGCAGGAGATAATCCAAAAAAAAAGAAGCATTTTCGTAGATATTCTCTATGCAATTACATATTATATACATACATTCCACCTACAAGTAAGATTTTGATCAGGTTGCTCAAATTGAAATTAGTAAAGGCCACTTTGTAGATGATTCTAATCAGAATCCAAGCGTGTATAAATATTTTTTCTAGGATACATACAGCAGGAGATAATCCAAAAAAAAAGAAGCATTTTCGTAGATATTCTCGATGCAATTACATATTATATACATACATTCCACCCACAAGTAAGATTTTGATCAGGTTGCTCAAATTGAAATTAGTAAAGGCCACTTTGTAGATGATTCTAATCAGAATCCAAGCGTGTATAAATATTTTTTCTACGATACATACAGCAGGAGATAATCCAATTTAATTTATAGCGTGAAATAGTGAATTTTAAAACTAAAAACAAAAATAATTGGAAATAATAATTGGAACCTACATAAGTACTTGGTATTCAGGTAAGTGTGTTTTTCTTAAGATTATATAAAAAAAAACTGCAATTTTGTTGGTATTCTCGATTACCTCCAATTACATAAAATTGACTCAAATTCAGATTTTGAACCGCTTGCTCAAATGGAAATTGGTAATTCACACTTTTTAGATGATTCTAATCAGAATCTAAGCGTATGCAAATATTTTTTCTAGGATACATACAGCAGGAGATAATAAAAAAAAATGCATTTTCGTTGGTATTCTCGATGTAATTATATACAATCGATTCGAAATTTAGATTTTTAACCGCTTGCTCAAATTGAAAAAATTTAATTTAAAAAAATTTAATTTAAAAAAATTTAATTGAAAAATTTAAAATGAAATTTCTTGGAGATCTCTACAAACCTTCTTTCTATTTACTCGTCGATTAGTTGTCTTATAGGTTTTTTGTTATAGATTATATTAATCATTAATGGTATTTATTTGAAATTTATGAAAAACTAGATATTCCAATGCATATTATAAAGAGGAGCCAAATATTCAATGTCGAGTTTTTTCGCGATACAAAATTTTGTTTAATTCAGAATTTATTGAAATAAATATTAAAAGTAGGTATCAAATATTCTATCAGAAGATTCTAATCAGAATTTAAGCGAATGCAAATCATTTTTTCTATGATATATAGAATAGAAGATACCTAATTGTTTCATCGAATATCAATAACATCTGTTTTTGAAAATTTTACAAAATTTTACAAAAATCTGATTGTCGACATAAAGTTTTCAAAAACTAGCTGACTATATGTATTCCTTTATGAAAAAAATGTAACCTCAAAATAAGAAATACTCCGAAATTCTTTTAAATTTTCCTTATTCTAACAGGTTGTCGCTTTAATTAGTTGGTATCAAGGTTGTTGCTTTAATTAGTTGGTAACAGGAAATTAAGAAATTTGTATGCATAAATATATTTTCAAGAACAGATACTGTTTGAGATTTTCCAAAATTATTAGATATCAGTTTGTTTTTCAATCAATAATAACAATAATATCTGTTTTCGAAAATTTTTTGAAATGTTCAAAAAAAGATACTTAAAAAAAATTTAATGACTATATTCCATTTCAAAAGTTTGAAAACCAATAACATAATCCAGAAGTAAAAAATGAACGAAACTCATTTAAATTTCCTTTATTTTAATAGGTTGTCGCTTTAATTAGTTGGTAACTGTGAGCTGCTATCAAGGTTGTCGCTTTAATTAGTTGGTAACTGTGAGCTACTATCAAGGTTGTTGCTTTTATTTGTTGGTAACTTTGAGCTGCTACCAGGTTGGAGGCTGCTATAAAAGTGGTATTTGAAGGTACTCGTGTGTCAGAAAATCAAGAAATTTATGTGCATAAATAAATTTTCAAAAACAGATATTGTTTGAGATTTTCCAAAATTATTAGATATCAGTTTTTTTTTTCAATCAATAATAACAATAATATCCGTTTTCGAAAATTTTATGAAATGTTCAAAAAAAAAAATACTTAAAAAAAATTGTATGACAATAATCAATTTCAAAAGCTTAAAAATAATTAACATAATCTCGAAGAAAAAATGATCCAAAATTCTTTTAAATTTCCTTTATTCTAATAGGTTATCGCTTTCATTAGTTGGTAATTGTGCGCTGCTACCAAGGTTGTCGCTTTAATTAATTGGTAACTGTGAGCTGCTATCAAGGTTGTTGCTTTTATTTGTTGGTAACTTTGAGCTACTACCAGGTTGGAGGCTGTTATATCAAACTGGTATTTGAAGGTATGTCAGAAAATTAATAAATTTCCATTCATATATATACATCTTTTATCTTATACTCGTATTTATATATTTCCTTAACTCTTTAGTCAAAATGATTTGTTTTATTTGCCACACTAAATGTACCAACATTACATTGCTAATGCATCACCTCAAAAAAAGACATGATTTAAATTGTTCTAGTAATTATCGTTGTGTGGATTGTAACCTATTGTTTAGTAGCTCCTCAACTTTTAAAAGACATATGCTACGATTACATTCCACTTTAAAATTTTCAAATTCTGAAATTCAAGCACAACAGTATAGTATTAATGAAGGAGATTCAAAAAAAGTTACTGCTTTGTTAGAAGAATCTAGTTTCATCAAGGTAAACGATATTAACATGGAAGAGAAACTAGTTCTTCCATCTTTTTTATCACCATGTCACGCCAAAAAAGACAATTTCAACGTAGAAATAAGAAATTTGCTCGAAAATGCGTTTAAATTTTCTTTATCGCTACATGCAAACGATAATTTTTCTAGAAAAGATGTAGTCAACATTCAAAAAAGTGTATCCACACTTATAGTCGCACCATTGCTCCAAATCTTTGAAAGCTTCTCTAAAATTAGACTTTCCCATGACCATGAAGTTTTAAATGAAATTTCAAGTATAATTAGTTCTTGTAAACACCCGTTTGAGGAATGTGCATCCGATTATCTCTTATTACAAAAACTTAAAAACGGTGGATTTATGAATGACGTTAACGACTTTGTTATCAATAACGAAATGAAAACGGTTTTCCATCGTGGAGAGTTATCACTGGACGAAAACTTAACTAGAGGCGTCGTTCTTCCATTACGATCCCAGTTTAAACTTTTGTTTGAGACAAACAATTTTCTTGTTAGTATGTTAGAGCACATGCGAATGTTGGAAAAAAGTAATAGAATCATAAACTTTATCAATGGAGAATTATGGAAGGAAAAGGTCAAAATGTACCCAAATAAGTTATTGATTCCTTATTTCTTATATGGAGATGATTTTGAAATAAATAATCCTCTTGGATCTCATTCTTCCGTTCATTCAGTATGTAATTTTTATTATTCCTTTTCTTGTATGCCTATTAAGGAGTCTAAATTGGATAATATATTTTTAGCTGCTGTAATAAAAACAAGAGATATGAAAACGTTTGGTAATAGTAAATGCTTAGATCCTCTAGTAAATGAATTGAAATTTCTAGAAGAAGAAGGGCTTCAGATTGAAGCATCTGATGGTCAAGTATACCGTATTCATTTTATTTTAGGCTTGGTTTTAGGTGATAACTTAGGACTCAATGCATTAATGGGTTTTAACAAATCGTTTTCTGGTGTATTTTGTAGATTCTGTCGATTGGAAAAGGATAAATGTAGAACAATGTGTTTTGAGGATCCCAATGAAATGCGAAGTATATGTAATTATGATGAAGATGTCATACAAAATAACAGCCAAATAACTGGCATTTCAAGTAATTGTCCATTTAATATAATTCCTTCATTTCATGCTATTGAAAACTACAGTGTTGACGTAATGCATGACTTGTTTGAGGGTATATGCCACTATGATCTTTGCCACGTTTTGTTAAATTTTATACAAATAAAAAAATACTTTTCCCTAGAAGTTTTAAACAAACGAAAACAAACTTTTGAATATGGTCCACATGAAATAGGCAATATATCAAATGAAATATCTCAAACACATCTCCAAAAGCGACATTTACGCATGTCTGCAAGAGAAATGCTTACTTTTATTCAATACCTTCCAATCATGGTAGGGGATTTAGTTCCATTAGATGATGAAGTTTGGCATTTTCTATTGAATTTAATAGAAATAATTGATTTAACGTTATGTTTTGAAATAAATGAATCTTCGATTTCTTCTTTGAAGAACAAAATAAAGACACACCACGAGCAGTATCTATTACTTTTCCAAGATAGTTTAAAGCCCAAATTTCATATTCTTACTCATTACCCAACTATTTTAAAAAAATCAGGTCCACCTAGAAATTTTTGGTGCTTTAAATATGAAGCGAAGCACAAAAATTTCAAGATTTACTCACGTGCTATTACTTCCAGAAAAAATATTTGTCTCACATTGGCCAAAAAATTTCAACTAAGTTTTGCAAACAAGATTTTAAATTCAAATAATAAAAACGAACAACCTGAAATTTTTAAGACGAATGCAATAACATCTGGGTTTTCTTCCTTAATAAGCAAGAAGATGGGGGTCCAGGAGGAATACTTAGAATATTTCAGTAAGACTGAAATCAACGGCTTTAAATTTCAAACTGGCTATTACGTATCCAAATTGTTTAATGATTATAAAATTTTTGCTATAGTATGTTTAGTCCAACATCTAAACAAATTTTTTCTTTTTTGCCAGGAATTGAATGAAGTATTTTACGATCCCCATTTTACTGCATATGATATAAATCCTTCTATTTTAGGTGAATATTTTATTCTTGATCCCGATGAAATCGTTGGGCCACCATTAACCATTATTAAAACAGCTAAAGGTAGAAATATGATTCGAATAAAAGATTACACTTTACAATAGATAAAATAGATTTGCTTGACCACAGACCTGGTCTGAGATTTTAATACCTACTTTACTTCAACAAAATTAATGGTAAAATATAGAGCCTAATCTTTTTCAATGTAAATACACGTTAGATAAAATGTCAGATAGAAATTTATTGAAGGTAGGTACATCGAAATAACAAACACACTCTATAAACTTAGCGGTAAGTAATACTGGACAGTTTTCTAATTGATTTTGAAGTTTATAACACTTGAATATTAAACTTTATAACAAAGACGAAAATGAATTTACAAGAATATGATATCGTTTGAAATATATATATTATTATATCATTTATTTTATTATTTATTTTTGTATCGATTTTAGTGGATCAATTATCTAATTTATTTATCCATTACATACATAGTTTGATTCTGAAATTGAATGCTAATTTTAATTTAGTTAATCTTTTTACAAGTTTACTATTTTCAAAAGGTTCGGAAACACTATATGAATATTAAACTGTAAGGTTGCTTATTTGTGTTTTTACCACCAGAAAAACTTAATATAACATCAAAGACATGTATATCCCCTTCCACAGTTGTTCTCCTAAATAAAAAACCTAAAACATCATTAAAAAATAACTTATAAATAACATCGGGCATGATTTGAGCGTGAAAAATATTGATATTCTGAGTTTTTGAGCTGCAATTTTACAATGATTAATTGAACAACTAAGATGTATAAGAGAAAAGGGGATATACATTTCCATATCCTTTTCTCCAAACCTAAGGATATTTTCTGACACATACCTTAAGTTTCAGAATGGATACTAACAATTATATAACATTGGTACAACCATCAACAAGTACTCAAGTTTCGGCCGGACAAATAGTATATAGCATAGTTCCAGAAACAGAAACTATGTCAAACGAGTCCCAGTCCCAGTTCGAAATAAAAGAACTCCTGAGCAGTTGGAATCTCGGACACCTGTCACAACTGTTTATTTGTAAGAGAGAATTGTTTTCTTAATTATCATTTGAAAAATAGCAAAAATTAAAATTTCAAAACCGATTTTATGTCTGTTATATGTATTTTTTGTTTGCATGTTAAAAATATTTAGCTTGGAAAAAGAAATGTAATTTGGCCTATCACGAATTCTATCGTAATCGGAAACTTTTAGGAATCCCAAAAATAGCTATCAACAAATCCGTTCGTAATGTTAATTTGGGGGAGAGTACGATAACTTGGCCGCCAAGATTTGATGACGGATTTTTGTAGAGGGGTCAAAAATAAGCACTTTTTACTATGGGAGGGGGGGGTCTATCTCCCCCCGTTTAGGAGGTAGGGGCACTTTTAGAAAAAATGGTTTAAATTGAAACAAAAAATATTAAAAAACAACGGCAACACCTACAATAAAGTGCTATACTGCGTTTGAAAGCCAGAAGATTGTTCTATAATCCTGCATTTAAATTTTATTACTCATATCAATAGTTTATGATAAATTCGCATTTAAAGTCCAAATTTTGATAAAATAACGTGAAAAAAAAAGTTTAGACCGATTGTTTTCAAAATTTTGAAATGAAATTGTAAATTAACTTATATGTGATCCATGTATCTATCAGTTCTTAATCGAACTCAAAAAACCGCATGGTTCTATGTCTTCTAGTTTTTGAGAAAATCGAAAATTACGAAAACTACTTTTTTTGATTTTTGGTGGTGACGGTGATTCCATTTTAAGGATTAATGTTAATAAACATAATGAATCTTTGTTAGTTCAGTACCGCAATTCATTTAGCGTTACCCAGAATGCACCATGAGGAGGTAGAATTGCATCTGGGTCAGTTATTTTGTCAGTTAGTCAGGAGTTAGTCAGTCATAGTTAGTTAAAAATGGTCAAAATGTATTAAAAAGGTGTGTAAGTCTCGTCAATAAAGCCATCGTCTGTACTATAACTGTCGAGTTCGTTGAGTTACTCTTTTATGGTGGGAAGCCGAGGATGTTTTGGCGGTAAACACTTTCTAAATTTTCGCTCTGAAGGGTGGGAGGATCGATGTCTTTTAACTGTAAACCCTCACATATATCACCATCGGTATAACAAGGGTAAACTTTTTTTACATCTGATAAAAACTCTATTATTTGCGAACCCCAGTCGTCCTTATATTTCCTTTCTAGGCAGTATTTTCGATAGAAAAATAGTGCCATGTATTGGTGAACATGGTCAGAAGTTTGTTTTGGTTTTCAAGATCGTTTATTGTATTTTATATGTATTTAGTGGACATTGGATAAATAGAATAAATTTGAATTTTTTTAAATACAGATTCTGTGAATGCAAAAGAAACTTTGCATGCAACCAACCTCGCACCTACCCCAAATCCTATAGTGTGCCCAAGCAGGGGGGTTGCAGGGGGGCAGCATGCCCCCCCATACATACTTTACTGTTTATATATTGTAATGTTGGAAGCTAGCACTGATTTATTTATGTAAGGAAGCAAAAAATATCAAACATTTTGTAGAAAAGTAGTTTTAGTCATTTTCGATTTTCTCAAAAACCAGAAGACATAGAACCATGCGGTTTTTTGTGTTCGATTAAGAACTGATAGATACATGAAACACATGTAAGCTAATTTACAATTTCATTTCACAATTTTGAAAAAAATCGGTCTAAACTTTTTTTTTCACGTTATTTTATCAAAATTTGGACTTTAAATGCGAATTTCTCAAAAACCATTGACATGAGTAATTTAATTAAAATGCAGGATTATAGAACAATCTTCTGGCTTTCAAACGCAGTATAGCACTTTATTGTAAGTGTTGCCGTTGTTTTTTAATATTTTTTTTTTCAATTTAAACCATTTTTTTCTTAAAGTGCCCCTACCTATTAAACGGAGGTTTTCTCAAAAACCGGAAGACATAGAACCATGCGGTTTTTTGTGTTCGATTAAGAACTGATAGATACATGAAACACATATAAGCTAATTTACAATTTCATTTCACAATTTTGAAAACAACCGGTCTAAACATTTTTTTTCACGTTTTTTTATCAAAATTTGGACTTTAAATGCGAATTTCTCAAAAACTATTGATATTAGTAATTTAATTTAAATGCAGGATTATAGAACAATCTTCTGGCACTTTATTGTAGGTATTGCCGTTGTTTTTTAATATTTTTTTTTTCAGTTTAAACCATTTTTTCTAAAAGTGCCCCTACCTCCTAAACGGGGGGAGATAGACCCCCCCCTCCCATAGTAAAAAGTGCTTATTTTTGACCCCTCTACAAAAATCCGTCATCAAATCTTGGCGGCCAAGTTATCGTACTCGTGCCTTAATTTGTATGAGATTTTCCACTACGATGGATTTTGTGATATTTTTTTTCGGGATTCGTAACAAGTTTCCGAATAGGTACTTAATTTACAATGATTCAATAAACTGATGGCGTGCAAAAAAAAAAAAACTATTTCACCACACCATGCAAAACCGATTTTTTTGCCTGCAATAAAATTGTTTATGCAATTAGATTGAATAATGGTGTCTTATACGCGCAAGTACAGTAAAGAACATAAAACTTCGGTGGAATTTTGATTAGATAATTAATTTTTAAATTACATTTTACTGTAGACCAGGCTTAAAACGAAATTAAATAACTTTTATTGACATTCCAACAGCTGAGCAAATAACAATTGAAGTGCTTAAAATTATAAAGGAAAAACATTTTCCTCTGCTTTTCAAAAACAGTTTTGTTGGGGATCTTGCAATGTTTGAATACAAGCTAGCGGAGTGGAGAACCTCTCTAGGTATCGACGAACAGCAAATCGATATCATTACTTTGGGGGATAATTCATTTAGGCAATCATTTTCATCTTCGCCTACTTCTTCAATAACAGAAGATTACACTGCGCCTGGTATATCTCTTTCTTCAATTTTAAAAAGCTCGCCAAGGGCAAAAGATATAGAAAAATTCTATGAAGAAAACTCCAGGCTTCAGGACATCCATCGACAGGCTTTAATCACTTTAATATGTGACTATTTCATCGACAACGATCTTCATTTGCATTTATATACTAGTCACATGCTAGAGGAACAAATATTGCAAAGATTCAAAGGCGAAAAGATTGAGTTTTATCGCACCGGTAAAAGAGGTAAAATATACACCAAGTATTGTAATGCGAAAACCAGCTCTAGATTGGCTGTTAAAAGATCCATTTTGCCTACGTCTGTTGTGCCAGCTGAGAAATCAAAGAAAAAAAATGTAAGGGAATTCAGTAAGTGTTTTTTTCTACATTTCTATTAAAAACAAATTAAAACTCAGGATTGAAAGAAAAAAACATTTTTAATACTTTCTTACGATGCAGCTTTAAGTTGCTAGTGCAATATCGTACGACTCAGTCGTGCATTTTATTTTTAATTGCGAAATGTAAGTAAGTAAAAATGCATTTTTACAACCCTGTCAATTTCTTTTAACTATCTATACCCTTGCCAAACTATCATAGATTCTTGAATTTGTTTTTGTTTCATTCAATCCTATCATTTTATTCAAATAACTAGTTATTACGAGTAGTATCTACGATTGTATCTTTCTTATAATGAAAGCCTAATTTATTTTCCTAAAGTGTTCCGGAGTGAAATGACGATTTTTCAAATAAGATTTTAAAGCGTGTATAGAAACGAAATTTCAACAAAATCATTTTAAAGAAAGTAAATTTTTTTACTCTATTGCTTAAAAAACAACTTAAAAAACGATCGAAACAATTTAGGAACTGTTTTTTTCAAAGCAAATGTAGCATTTTTTGCAAATTTACCTACTAAAACGTTTGATAATAGCTTCATACATTCAACATAAAAATGCTTGTGAATATTTTTTACAATTTTTATTAAGTGTATTCAATTTATTATTAACCTTTTTCATTAGTTATTTAATCATTATTGTATGATTTGATACTAAAATTTTTAATTTCAAAAAGACACTTGACAGAAAATGCATTTTAATTTTAAAGTTAAAAGCTACCATTTAGTAAAAACGCAATATTTTATATAAAATTGCATCCAATGAAAGTTAAAAAATCCACAAAAAAGTTCGCAAATGATTGGTTTTGTTCACTCCGGAACACTCTCAAGCTTTTTAAATTTTGATCATAAAAGAGAATGATTTTTTTTTTTTGAATAAATTAAAAAAAAATAACTATTAAAATTCTTGTTTCATTGTAAATTGTGTGGAAACTGTTACGCAATACCCACACAAGAATACAATTTTTGGTAAAAGATTAAAAGTTTAGGATTCTTGTCTCAACACACAAATTTATGAATCGGTAGTAGTCTCGTAAAATGGGGCTTGATAAAGGAACATAGAAACAAGATCATTTATATGACATCGTTTTTCGTTGGTAACTTTCTAAAAATCAAAATCAACAATAACATCATCCCGATTTTTGGAAATCATACCGAAATTGAAAATCATGCCTTCACTTCAACGTTAATCTTAAGACTGATTAAGCTTAACAGCTTTTATTTACAATTTTTACAATAATTTTCTTATAATTTTCTTTTCTTCACCTTTATTTCGCCATCAGCTCCGGAAATTGATGCAGAGGAATGTATAAGAAGCATCAAGTATGATAATTTATCAAATTTAGAATTAGACAGCTGTTGGCAGGCTTGTAGCCAATTCAGGCTGGATAAAATATTTAAAGAGACAACATTGCAAAATATTTTCGAGGAATGGCCGGAATATAAGAAGCCCGGGGGATATCGCTTGGTAAGCTTTATTTTTAAGAAATTAAATTCTAACTTCAAATTGAAAAAAAAAACATAAAATTTAGATTGACAAGGATTTTGGGGTTCTTTTCCGAAACAAGCCAGGTGTTCTTTTAAAGTGGCCAGAGGAGGCTGACAAAATAAGAACATTTTTGTTAGACGAAGACCACCTGCGAGACAAAAATCTAAGATGTATAGTAAAAAGAATTGATGAAAATGCTATTAAAACTGGTACGTTTAATGTTTTCGGACGGTCTTATTTCATTTTAAAGAGAAATGGGCTTTAATGAAATAAGACTGCGATATTATTAAATTTTTCAAGATGCAATTATGCCACTATCCGTTAAAACTATCTTTTCTCAGCATACATAAATAATCATTATCTAAATATTTCGTCAAATATTTATTAATTCACAACTATTTATACTCGTAGACAATTGTTTGAGCTATTGTATTTACCTTGATGGCAACAAGTTCATGTTTTTAAGTTTAATTCAATTTGTCTTCTTCGATTTTTACCCGATTGTATACAGTTCACTAGAAAAAATCCGTTTAATTATAATTATTGAGGCTATTTACAAGTAGATTCAAAATAATTGTTCACACGAAGTTGTGGCTTACGATTTAATACTTTTTTTAATTTTTTTTTGTAGATAGTGCTGCAGTTAAACTATTTTGGTGTCTCCACGGGTATTTGATACCAACACAAAAGGCCAGCCGAAAAGATAACTCTGGCAAGAGTAGCACTGTTAGATTCACCATTAAAAGCTCTCAAGAGGCTTTCATGTTTGTTGGGTCAAGCGTACAAGAGCTCGATGACCATATATCTTTTTTAAAAAGCAAATCAGAAAATATCGTCGTCGTTCTATGAAAACTCCCTAAGTCCATTTAAAAAAAAAATGTGATGCAATTCTTATTTAATTCATTTCGGATAAACCATTTGCAAAAAATTTTATTGCACAATGCCTACGCCAAACAAATTCTACAATTGAAGCCTGAGATCATGCTATTCTGATAATTTTTGGATTTTTTTATATTAATTTCCAAGTTCAAATGCAAATATCTCAAAAAACAAAAAATGGACTTAGGGAGTTTTCATAGAACGACGACGATATACAACCATTTATTCTTGCCGTTGGGGATAAGGACTTTGAAAATTTTTCGAGCTATTACGTTTACCTTGATGGCATAAAGTTTATATTTTCAAGCTTCTTAAGAGCACTTGATATATGTTTCAAGTGCTTCAACTTGTTTAATTTGGAGTATCCGTTGGCGTGCTCACAATTATGGACATTTATTGAGCATTACTTTTACGAAATCAATGTTTCTAAGCTCAAATCCCCTAAAATGTTTCTACTCACAGAAGCGTTAAAAACAAGGTGAGCAATTTTGAATTATTAATTACTTTTCTTGAGAACTTCTTAAAAATAATTCTCTAAAATTATGAGAGATTTTTTATTGAAAACAAACGGAAAATTATCAATCCAAAATAGCATGGTAGAGAAGAATTAAAAAATACCACATTACTCATAACGAGACTAAATTTTTATAATTTGTATGTTTGTATTGCCATGATTGAGTTGATTTAACAAAAAATAATATTTCTTATTGTTCAATACTTTTCTATTCGGCAATTTCTTGCGATATTTATATACATTCTATAATTTTTTCTTAACACTTTTCAAAAGCTGAAGAGCACAGTTGAGAGATTACGTTTTGTTTTCTTTAAAACCAGATGTAAATCTCAGTGTCATTTCATAGTTCATAACAATCCTTAAACAAGAATTCTTTTAAACATTCTTGAGTAATGATGGACAAAATTTATACATATGTATAAATTATCTATTTTCAACACTAAATTTTCTTTATAATACATATACATATTAAGTTCTTGTTTCTAGCTGAAAGCCTGGTGGTTAGGGCTATATAATTTAAGTTAATATGTAATTTATTATATATTAATTAATAATAAAATAAAAAAAAAATATTTAGTTCTTTCCAAATAAATAAACTTCAACTAAAATGACTATTTAAGATACAAATTTGTTTCTTCTTTTTTTCTTTTCATTATAACAGTGCAAAACATTCGAATGGAGATTCCGCAGATGAAGCCGCTGTATTAATTTAAGTTTTCTTAATTAAGTATATAATAATATATAATAATATAATTATATAATTAAGTTTTGTTTATTTAATTTAATCACATAAGTTAATTTGTTTATAAAATTTATAATATATCTACATATAACAAAGTTTTCATATTTCATTATAAAAATTGTATTAGGCTCATAAACTTAAGTATGGCTCAAATAGATGAAGATGTACCTAAATAGTTAAATGTTTTTTTTAATTGAACTAAAATTATTGAAGAAAAAGTTTCAGGTTTGGCAAGAATCTTTACACATACTGAAAAAGGTCCAAGTTATAGATTCAGAAGATGCATTTGAGAAACAAAAGTAAGTATAGTTTTGGAAAAAGAATCTACTTTAGAAAATAAAATAATAATAATTTATATCTTGAGCGATTCGTTATATGTTTCGACAATTCTCATTGAAACAATATAATCGTGTATTAACAAATATGAAATTCTGCTTTAAATTTAAGGCGATCCCAACCTTTTGATACAAAACTTCTAGGAGATATGGATACATATGTACGAAGGACGCATTCATTAAGGCTACGTAAGCATTTTATGAAAAATATAATTTTTTCTTTATTTTTATAAATACTAAGCCATGAAACGTATGATTTTTTATAAATATTATTAAACTTCTTATAACTTTTATGAAATATATCAAACCCAAAATATTTTTTCTTAACTTTTGTGACATCAGTCATTAAAGCTTTGTGAGCATTCTAAGAATAATATAATTTTTTTTTTATTTTCATAAATGTTTAGCCATGAAACGTACGTTTTATGAAAAATTCATATGCGTTTAATGACTAAATATTTATAAAAATAATGAACAGTTCATATTATTCATGAAAGCTGTACATAGCTTAAATGACTGTATTCATAAAATCTAAGGACAGAATTATAAGTTTTATGTATTGATTTCATAAATTTTATGAAATATTCATACGTTTTATGACTAGGTATTCATGAAAATAATGAACGGTTCATATTTTTCATGAAATCTGTACATAGTTTTAATGACTGCATTCATAAAATCTAAGGACAGAATTATGGGTTTTAGGTATTGAGTTCATAAATTTTATGAATTATTCATGCGTTTTATGACTAGGTTTTCATAAATATAATGAACGGTTCATATTTTTTATGAAATCTGTACATAGTTTTAATGACTGCATTCATAAAATCTAAGGACAGAATTATGGGTTTTAGGTATTGAGTTCATAAATTTTATGAATTATTCATGCGTTTTATGACTAGGTTTTCATAAATATAATGAACGGTTCATGTTTTTTATGAAATCTGTACATAGTTTTAATGACTGCATTCATAAAATCTAAGGACAGAATTATGGGTTTTAGGTATTGAGTTCATAAATTTTATGAAATATTCATGCGTTTTATGACTAGGTTTTCATAAAAATAATGAACGGTTCATATTTTTCATGAAAGGTGTACATAGTTTTAATGATTGCATTCATAAAATCTAAGGACAGAATTATGGGTTTTATGTATTGAGTTCATAAATTTTATGAAATATTCATGCGTTTTATGACTAGGTTTTCATAAAAATAATGAACGATTCATATTTATCATGAAAACTGTACATAGCTTTAATGTCTGCATTCATAAAATCTAAGGACAGAATTATAAGTTTTATGTACTGATTTCATAATTTTTATGAAAAATTCATGCGTTTTATGACTAGGTATTCATATAAGTTATGAACGATTCATATATTTCATGAAATGCTTACATAATTTTAATGACTGACACCATATACTTTAGGTAAAATTTTCATAGGATACATGAACATATTCATAAATTCTATGTATAGTAACTGACAAAAAATTCACTTTTAATGAAATTCATTCATATAACCTAAGCATACAAACATTGGATTTATGAACATAAGATACATACATTTTAAGAACGAATCATGCGCCCGTACGACTCGTTCCTACTCCTATGAATACATTCATGCAATTATACCTAGATCACACGAACGCGATGTTTGGTTCAATTTCGATGTACAGATTCGTGCAAAATAGGAAATTATTCGTGAAAATCATGCACCTTTTTGGTTCAGTGTACTCGTACAACAAAAGAATCAATCATAACATAATTTTTTGAATTTTAGTTTGACTTATTTGAAGCCTTCTTTAATGGGTTTTGGTACATTCACCACGAATTGGAGACCCGTAAAACAATAAAGCTTTAAATATTGATTTGAAAATAAAAAGTTTATTTTCAGAACTTCGCTTGGAACGCCGATTTATAAATGAATACAGTGTCTTTATTGTGACACCTACTTTCTTTGTTATTTGTTTTAATTATATGTAATCCGAATGTAAGTTTCGCATCAAGAAGTACTCCAAGATATTTAGCACTTGTATCCCAATTAAACCTAGATCCACGAATTTAAAGGCTATTGCTTGTTATAAGAAGATCTACCAATCCATCCGAAACATGACGCAGTACACACCACGCTGCACATACTGCAAGGACGGAGAGGGAAATCTGATCACCGATCCTGAAAGCATATGTTATAAGCCAGGTTTCCACGGGGGACATCTTCGGTACACTAGAGGTGGCTACGGCACGCTTGCGGTTGCTCGGCTTCGCTCGTCGCTTGGGGTGGTTCTTTTGTCTGTCTTGTGACTAGTGCGTTCGAAATTCAGCATTTGTTTCAGCCCATCTCTTCACCACAACCACTACATATTATCTGGCGTGTAGTCTAATCTATGGTTGGCTGTAGTTCCAAGATGAACATCCACATGAACAAGGTTTTCGGACCTTGAATCTCTACCTCACGAAGAATCTGGTTGTACCTGATTCTGTGGACAGCCAAGATTCAAAATCTTCCAACCCTGTTCCACTTTTGGAGTTGTCACCGACCCCAAGCTACCTCACAAAAATCTCTGACTCTTGGCCTTAAGAATCGGATAGCCGCTTGTGATCTGTGCCAAAACCAAAAGCTTTTAGTCTCTAGATTTGTGTATTCAAAAAAAAAATTCTCAATGAAAATCAAAACAAGTCCAAGGTGATGATCTTCAGTAAAAAAAATCATCCCCTTGGAGTTGCCTTAGTCCTTCAATTAAAAGAACCTTTAGGTCTCGTTGGGCGCCATTGTTAGGAGCCAGGTTTCCACGGGGGACATCTTCGGTACACTAGAGGTGGCTACGGCACGCTTGCGGTTGCTCGGCTTCGCTCGTCGCTTGGGGTGGTTCTTGCCATCCCCTAGTGCACCTCCTGCTCGACTAAACATTAATTTGTTATCGTGCCTAAAGTATGGATGGAAAATTATGACACAAATCTAGAGACCCTGACGATATCCGAGAAAAAAGATAGTTTGGTGCTTTGATTTTTAATAAAAAAATTAAAGAAGATAAAAAAAATAAAAAAGCTAACCAATCTAAACTAACTAAACTAAAAACCCAGTACCAAAAATGACTAAAAAAAATTATAAAAATAAATGAATTAAAAGAAATGAAAAAAAAAAATAAATAAATCCTAAACTAATCCTAAAAACTAATACCCTATACGCTATACCTATATCCTATATCTAAAGCACCTCCTATTCTTCGCCCTCTAGTGTACCGAAGATGTCCCCCGTGGAAACCTGGCTCCTAACACATACTGGAGCGATGGGAAGTGTACTTTAATGAATTGCTATATGGTCAGCTCACTACAGAAGTGGAGGCTCCACTACTTCAAGAAGAATACCCTATGTTGTAGACATGGGTAACGCAGTAAAATTTGCTGCGTTGATACACTAACTCAAGCGCACTTCACTGTATCAGCGAAATGCGTTAACGCAGTTTGCGCCATAACGCAATTTTTGTTTTAACTCATTTGAAGCAAAACAGGGCAGCGCAGCGCAGCTGTATTTTGTTAACACTCATCGTCATCATCATATTTACAAACTTCGTAGCGCACAAGCGCACACAAGTTGTTCATCGTCGACCAAACAGTCTGAGTGAGAATGGGGGTGACTTTTCAAAAAAAAAAGATTTTTCGTTCGAGGTGTGGAGACGTTTGTACTTATATCTTTGGTTCTGATAGTCCAATCTTCAAGATTAATATTTTAAATGAAAGATGGAATGTTTTCCTAAATACCGGTCTAAAAATTTTTGAGGAGGGACAAAGTTTTTCTTACTAAAAGCGTGCAAGGAGCTCGTTGCGATTCGATTTTAAGAACTCTAAATTCAAATGTTGATGAAAAATTTAACAATTTTAAAAAACTAAAGATGCAAATTAATTGCAATAATGATATTTTACAAATGTGTCATAGGTCATTTTGGTAAATATGAAACAGGAGAGGAGGTAGGGTGACTTTTCTCAAATTTTCAATAGAAATTGAATTTTGATTAAAAATTTAATTAAAATCTTAAAAATATGCCGACTTACATACTTTCTAGTTCTTCTAACTTAAGTATTAGTTCTCAGATCTTAATTATTGAAGTATATATTTAATTGAGAAATGTCAAACTTTATTTCTGTGTAAAAAAAAAATTCAAAATAACAAAAAATTTCGTACTAAAAAGTTAATGACGCAAAAATCAATTCGGTTCAAATCACTCAAAATTCAAAAGTTGATGAAAACTTTCAGAACTTTGAAATAAAATTACCACTTACTTATTGCCCCAATCCTCTTCTAAAATAATGCTGAACAATGTTTTACAATTAATTCGACAGGAAACACGCTAAAATTGGTTGAAAGGATTTGAAACGAAAAAAATTGATTTTCATACAAAAAAGAAAGAGAGATGGTTTCATAAACTATTTTTTTACTTCGAAAATATCATACAGATCTTTAAGATTAAAGTCTTAAAATACTGTAGACATTAGACATTCATACAATTTATGAAAAAAATATCAATTTTTCCCGACTACACTTAAAAAATGTAAAAATAATCTGGAGTAGTGATTTTTTTGTTCTCCCACTTAATTGTGGATAAAATTTAAATAAATACAAAAACCTGAACATAGAAAATTAAAACTATTTTGTATTATTATTCAATATATTTTCTAAATATATGAAGAAAATTGAAAAGCTCTCAGTCCAACATGAGGGCAGATATAAACTATTTTCTAATACATTTTTTTTAAGACTTGTATTTTTTTACACATTGCTTGCTTCAGATATCACTCATTACTTTTGGCATTTTAACGGATTTTTACAAAATATCTTTCATTCGATTAAGAACAAGTAAGCACTTATATTGATATATACAACATGCATGTGCTGTAGCCTTAAAGCTTCGTTATAGTATCTAATGTGGAAAAAATTCAAAAAAAATGTCTTCGATTTATTTATTTTCCAGATAAATGCAAGAAAATTTTCAAAATGTTCGATTTTGCTGCACTCTATTGACTATAACTAGAGAAATACTTCTTCCATCTATAAGATTGAGGTGTCTATGAATAGGTTAAAATATCTCTAATATGAATATTAAAAAAAAAATTTTAGGTTGTCATACAACTTAAATGGTTAAGAGGCTTGGTTAGATCAAAAAAGAAATCCTAGGCAGAATTAACAATTCTGCCCACATTTTCTAACCGATTTTAAAAATTAAAATTTTATTATTTTCTTGAATAATCAGCGGTTATTTTGGTATATAAAATACTTTTCTACGTTATCCACAAGCTGCAATAAGTCTTCTGCAATACAAACATTTTTTCCCTTAAAAAGCAAAAATACCATATACCACATCATGGAATTTTATTGAATTCCGTCAAAAATGTGAAAAATATGGGAGCGCTACAAGGAAGTCAGCGCTTTTGTATCTGCTTGAATGGTTTTTGTCTGTGCAGCGCAGCGCTGCGCTTATCAAAAGCGCTATTCGATTATTGAGTTGATGAGTTGATGAACTGCGCTATTGCGTTACTGAGTTACAAACTGATGTATCAGCGCACATAACGCAGCTGCTGCTTCAACGCATTGCGCTAACGCAGCGCTGCGTTACACATGTCTACTATGTTGCCGCCACCAAGCATAGAAGAGGTTGAGAAGGCCATAGGCCGGCTTAAACAGAACAAATCCCCGGGAGCGGACGGCATACCAGCCGAATTATTTCATCACGGCGGGCCAGCCTTACGTCAAGCAATTCATGATATTATAGTGCACGTATGGGAGCAGGAAGAAATGCCAGAAGACTGGCGAAAAGGCATAATATGCCCCATACATAAGAAGGGAGATGTCACAATATGCAGCAATTATAGAGGTATCACGTTGTTGAGTACCGCCTATAAGATACTCTCCTCTATCCTACAAGACCGGATAACCCCATGCGCTAAAACCGTCATCGGACAATATCAGTGTGGTTTCATTCTAGGCAAATCAACAACTGATCAGATCTTTACCCTTAGGCAGGCGATGGAAAAATGTTTTAACATCCCAACATACCATCTGTTTATGGACTTTAAGGCCGCCTATGATAGCATAGCCAGGCTAGAACTTTACAAAGCCATGAGAGAATTCGGCATCTCAAATAAATTGACACGACAATGTAGGTTGACCATGACCAAAGTTGGTCAAGTAAAAATAGCCGGTTTGCTTTCCAGGCCAATCAACATCTTTAATGGACTCCGACAAGGGGACGGTCTGGCCCGCCTCCTCTTCAGCCTGGCATTGGAGAAAGCAATCCGTGACTCTGGCACGGCAACAAGAGGGACCATCGTCAACAGGTCCAGCCAGTTACTGGCTTACGCAGACGACATCAACATCATCGGAAGAACCGAACAAGCTGTACACGATTCCTTCATCCAGATCGAGCAGGCGGCACAAAATCTGGGGCTGCACATTAGTGAAGGTAAAACAAAGTACATAGTGGCGTCGAATGCGAGAGGAACAGTTGGTCAAACACTCAAGGTAGCGGAGCACGAATTTGAAGTGGTGCAATCCTTTAAATACCTTGGGTCAATAGTAGCAGCCGATAACAATATAGAAGAAGAAATACACGGGCGCCTTCTCAAATCCAACAGAGCCTACTATAGTCATTCAAAGCTCTTCAAATCCAGAAATCTCACCATAACTTCAAAACTGCTGCTGTACTGGACCATGGTCCTGCCAGTACTCACATATGGATCCGAGACTTGGGTGCTTAGCAAAAGGCACTCCGACCTCTTAGCTGCGTTCGAGAGAAAAGTCTTAAGGAGAATTGTTGGCCCCATATGTGAGGAAGGACGATTCCGGAGACGGTACAATCATGAACTGTACGCAATCTACCTTGAAGCAGATATCGTGACAAAAATTAAGCTCGGTAGACTCCGGTGGGCAGGGCACCTAGCTCGCATGAGCGAAGAGGAACCTGCTCGGAAAGTTCTTTGTGGTACATTCTATGGTAGACGACAGCGTGGTAGACCATGTTTGCGCTGGAGAGATGGCGTAGACCAGGACGCCCGAAGCCTTGGGGTGCGCAACTGGATGGCGTCGGCTGACACCGGGATAGGTGGAGAGACTTGTTGAAAGAGGCCAGGACCGGAACCCGGTTGTCGAGCCGATGATGATGATGCTTGTTAAGAGGCAAGCTTTAATTTTACGCGTAAAAAATACGGCCTGCGTCTTGGAAGCATTTATTTTGATTTTCCAATCATTCAAATATGCCTGTATTGTATTTAAATCAAATTGCAGGTTACTTTCTATTATGGAATAAAATAAATCTGATTTATAGATGCAGGTATCATCATCTGCAAAAATACCCTTTTCACAATACATCAAACTAAGAAAATCTGTATTGTATAATATATATAAGATTGGACCAAGAACCGATACTTGAGGTACACCTGCATCAATATTGAAAATTTCGGACAAGCAATAAATATGTTAACAGAAACTTTAAATCTTCTTGAAGGAAGAAATGACTTTAACATTTTGACCAGGTACGAGGGAAAATTTAAAGTAACAAGTTTGTGTAGAAGGCCATTTTGCCGGACAGTAAGTATCGAATGCTTTTTCGATGTCAATTAGTAACATTCCTGTACTTTTTCCTAAGTCTAAAGTTATTTTTGACATCCCTTGTTATTCTGTGCATACTTGATGTATGTTATAATATTATGTTAAGCTCTGAAACTGAAATGGTTTTGAAAGTTGCAAACTATTTTGAAGCAGAGCTACTCGTATTAGTTTAATCTTAATTATTTTTTCGAAGCATTTGCTCAGGGAACTGTATGTTTACCTGGTTTTAAGATCGGTAAACAGTTAAAAAGTTATTTTAAGAACCTTATTCCAGACATTGGAAGATTTTTTAAATACATACATACATTATGTACATATTTTAAAGATTATCAAATCCTACAACTTTTCTTGTTTTTAAGCTACATAGATACGAGGATTAATGTTTGAATATCTCTTATTGAAACAAAACTTCCATCCATGCTAATTGAAGTTGTATCTATAAAATCAACAGGTCTGTTGGCTGTAGCTTCAAGTAAATTATTGACAAGTATACAGATATTGTTAAAAACTGAACGATTGGCAAAAAATTGCTCATCTAAGACGTTCGCCTTTTCCGAGTTTGATAGCATAAGGGCAATGCCAGTTCTTAAAGCAGGAACATGCGTTTTAGGGTTTTGTGATAACTTTGACAAAATTCCAAAATGGTAAACAGGACTTTCTAAGCCTTGTAATTTACGATTCCAGGAATGGAGTCTTCTATCAAAGCGTTAACTTCAGTTTGCAGGAAGAGATATCTTGTTCTCATCCATTTTGTCCTTAAACTGTTCCTAACCTTTATCATGCGAATTCTTTCTAAAGATAATAATTGGTTAGCACTTCCACTTGTAATCCCTTTTTTTTTGGTACAGCTTGTTCAACATTGTTAACAACAAAAGTTTCAAAAATTGATACACTTTCTTCAATATCATTTTCATTGACTTCTCCTGCAAGATGGTTAGGCATAATTTTTAGTTTATTACGCATTTGTTTTTAATGAATGCACTAATTTGCATTTTTAAAGTCGAAAACTTCATTTCTTTGCATTAGAGGAGAGCCAAAAACACCAATACTGACTGGCAGATAATCGGAACTGAAATCCTTAACAACCATTAGCTCTTCATCTTTCCTTTCTTTTTTATGAAAAACAATTATGAAATGATTGTTTTCAATGCATAAGGAAACTTGTACGGAACAAGTGAACAGTGAAAAATGACTACAAGAGGCACCGAAAAATGACTAACACATTTTTTTTCAAAACAGGAGCTGGTATGCCACCTGCGGACCAGATGTGGCGTTATCTTTTAAATTACATCATATGGAATATAATGTCATTCAAATGGTCGACGCAACTTCACTGGACACGAATTCGAGAGGCTTTGAGGCCAACAATTTTTTTGTTTGACCTGCGAATTAAGATAGTCCTAAAGCCAGAAGTCTAAAGACGATAAATCACATGATGTCGGTAGGCTCAGTGGCTACACTGAAAATAAATTCCTAGGTAATATTGACAAAAACGTTTTGTTGACCTTTAACAAAACAATTTTATCGTTCTGATAAAATTTTTGTCAATACGAAAGAATGATTTTGTTGATTTCACAAAATTTGTATAATCCAGCATGATTTTTTGTCAGTTTAACAAAATATGCACTACAAATAATATTGTCAGTTTAACAAACCAAGTTTTGTTAATATAACAAAATAGAACAGAGATTTTTATCACATCGACAAACTTTTTTGTGATGTTAACAAAATGTTTTTTGTATCTACAAAAAATCTGTTTTGTAAATGTTTGTCAATATCACAAAGTTTTTGTTAATTTGTTTTTGTCAATTTAACAAAAAATGAAAACATTTTTGTTACAATGACAAATATTTTGTTTTGGGGTTGAATTATTTTGTAATATTGATAAAATAATATTATCAGATAGATAAAACTATTTTGTAAGGAAACCAAAAAATTTCTTTTGTGTATGGTATAGTTCACACTTGGTTTTTGTTAAAAAATCGATGTAAGATTAACTGAACTTAACAAAAATTGCATATTGTCCATACGCCCTCACAGATGGTTGCATGTGAGATCGTAGGGACGAAACGCCAATTTTTGTGGACTTAAATCCCAAAAAAAAAATATTTTGACAAAATTGATTTTGTTTTTTTGTGGATTCAACAAAAGAAATTTGTAAGATTGACAAAATATTTTGTTAAATTGACAAAATATTTTGTTTATATGAAGGTTTTTTATAATACAAACTCTATATACTACTGAAATAAATCAGCCAAGTAGAAGACTTAGCACTATTATTGGACTTGTTGAATTATTGATTCAAATTAGCTTTTTTGGCCTTTAGTCCACAAAAATTGGCGTTTCGTCCGGGTTATCTCACATGGACTCATCAGTTGACTTGTGAGGACCTTGTCAATACGCAATTTTTGTTAAGTTCAGTTCATCTTACATGAATTTTTTGACAAAAATCCAATGTGAACTATATCCAACAAAGATTAGAATTGTAATCATTAATGTTGGAATGCTAAGTCTTCTACTTGGCTGATTTATTTCAGTAGTATATAGAGTTTGTATTATAAAAAACCTTCATATAAATATTCAATGCCAGGCCACGGGCAAAAAAAAAAAATTCCAACATTAATGATTACAATTCTAATCTTTGTTGGATATAGTTCACATTGGATTTTTGTCAAAAAATTCATGTAAGATGAACTGAACTTAACAAAAATTGCGTATTGACAAGGTCCTCACAAGTCAACTGATGAGTCCATGTGAGATAACCCGGACGAAACGCCAATTTTTGTGGACTAAAGGCCAAAAAAGCTAATTTGAATCAATAATTCAACAAGTCCAATAATAGTGCTAAGTCTTCTACTTGGCTGATTTATTTCAGTAGTATATAGAGTTTGTATTATAAAAAACCTTCATATAAATATTCAATGCCAGGCCACGGGCAAAAAAAAAAAATTCCAACATTAATGATTACAATTCTAATCTTTGTTGGATATAGTTCACATTGGATTTTTGTCAAAAAATTCATGTAAGATGAACTGAACTTAACAAAAATTGCGTATTGACAAGGTCCTCACAAGTCAACTGATGAGTCCATGTGAGATAACCCGGACGAAACGCCAATTTTTGTGGACTAAAGGCCAAAAAAGCTAATTTGAATCAAAATATTTTGTTAATTTAACAAAATATATCAAGAAATTTTTGTTAATTTAACAAAATATTTTGTTAATGTAACAAAACAATTTTGTTGATTCAACAAAACAATTTTGTTAATTTAACAAAACAATTTTGTTAATTTAACAAAACAATTTTGTTAATTTAACAAAACAATTTTGTTAATTTAACAAAAAAAATTTGTTAATCCGATAATAATAAAAAAAACAATAACACTAACAAAAAAATTGTTAATACAACAAAAGAATTGTTAATATGACAAATTAATTTTGTAAATTCTACGAAATTTTGTCATATTGACAAAATATTTTTGTTATTTCAACAAATTTATTTGTTAGCATAACAAAATAATTTTGTGGATACAACAAAATATTTTTTGTTACCTCAACAAAATTCTATAATTTTTGTCAATTTGACAAAACTTTTTGTTGGACGTATATTGACAAAATTTTTGTTAAATCAACCTAGATTTTTATCATATATATCTAGATTTTATTTTCAGTGTAGTTTACTTCATTTCGACCACCTCTATTGAGAGACCCTTAATCAGTTCAGTTTGGTAAGATTCTATGAAGATTGTGATAAAATTGTTCTATAAACAAATACAATCATTTAAATACACGATACTCCAATTAAACTTGAATGAACGTTACCTCCAAAAGCTTTATAGGTCTGATGATCTTTGGATAATTATAACGACAACAAAACTCTGCTATTGTGGAAGTTAGAGGCTTCTCCATGAGTTTTAATTGTCAATAGAAAAATAAATGATAAGAGATGGTACTCCCATAAAATTTTTTTAAAAAGCTTTCTTATCTCATAATTCAAATATAAAACAAATATTTTCTTAAGTTCTATCAATGAAATTTTTAGTACCTTAAGTATAACGTTAAATTGAATGCAGCGCTTAGTTCATCATTTAATCTGTTTCGGTTGATATACATAGCTCTTAGATGGGACTGTGTTCGCTTGTTTTTTGCTTTCTTGGTGCAATCGCTGGACTTATTTACTTATACCTATCATGGAATTTCAATTTCTGGAAAAAACGTGGTGTCAAAGGACCTGAACCGAAATTGATTTTCGGAAGTACTCCATGTATTGTCAAACGGAACCGTAATTTGGCATTTGAATTACAAGACTTATATGAGTGAGTTATTTTTTATCAACTTAACATTTATTGAAAAACAAAAAACTATTATTGGGGCAACATTCGAAGTGATGAGCTTAATTTTAATATAAATAAATATGTCTACTTTGAGAGAGTGATTCATATTGATAAAACTTTATATAAAAATTGCAACATAACAATACAAAATTAAGAAAGAACTGAAAATTAAATTTGGTCAGCAATGTTAATAACAGGACCATTATCTTCTTTTTACCACTCCTGTTGCTAACACACGAATAAATAACTTATCCGTTTGATAACCCTTTCATCACTAGAAGCACGATAGCTTTTTGTGAAATCGTGGTAAGATTCTAATATTCATCTGGCATGTACATACAGTGCCGAGCAGTGAAGGTACTCTTACTGAAAACTGAAAAATATACTAAATACAAATAAAAACCTAGGCGAAAATGTTTATTTTAATTTATTTATTATGTACAGAATACCATGAGTAACTAAAAAAAAAAGTAATATTTTACAAAAGCATTTTCAAAAATTTGGTCATAATTTGATCGAGCAAAAGTGATGGTACCTTTAAATAAAACATATTTGTTAGCCATTTTCTTTTCTTAAAATAATTCAAATTTGTACCTAATACTTAGTTGGGAATCTCTTTAACCTCAAAACTTGTTGCAAACGCTTTGGCATTGAGTGGACTAGTTTCTTAGACTTCAGGCGTTATTTCTGGCCATTCTGCAAGAATAAATTCTTTTAGTTTGGGATTTATTCCTTATCTCGTGGTTCCGTATACGCTTTTCAAGGTGGTCCCACAAGTGGTCAATGGGATTCAAAGCAGGGCCTTCATCGCGTATAACGACTATGGTTTGACTATGTCGTTTGAACGATTGAACTGCTTCGTGTAACACATACAAACTTGAATCGTCTGGACGATATGTCGTTAAGACGATTCAACTTTAGCTTCATGTAACTTGTTGAACTGTCAAATATGGTCGACTGAACGATTGCGATTGAACGATTGCTATTTTACAATCGTCTCATACATTTTGTGGATTTTTTTTAACCCTAGTTTACGGATTGGGGTTCGCGCGAACCCCAGCGCATGTTTGAATGCTTTTAACTTTTTTTTAAACCATGTTTTTGACCTGGGATGAAAACTCAGTGAACAAAATTGATTTTTCCTTACGTTTTTTGTCTTTTTTTCATCAAAGTAATTTTAGATATTTTTCTGGAATTTATTTCTGAAAAAAAGTCATAAACCAAACTTGGGGTTCGTGCGAACCCCAAGACTTAAAATAGGAAAACGAATATTTTAACAAAACACATAAATGTATACTTTATTTGAATATGAATAATAATAGATGGTGATTTACAAAATGAAGATTATGAGTCATGAGTATTAGAAAAACCCTCAATCAATCTGGAATCTGCGGTAGTTCTGAAAGGCATTTGACACAGACAGTATTTTGGTAGTGCAGACAACAGTTTTTTCCACAAACATCACATGCGGTTTTGCTCTTCCTGTCGTCTGCTCTTGGACAAATGTGACACCTGGTCTGAAAATAAAAGATCTTCTAGAAATAAAATATTGGATTCACATTATACAATACCTGTTTACGAGGAAGTCTTTCGCCAACTACTCGAAAAACTGGCAAATTTCTTCCCATAATGCGAAGCGCATCCAAGCTAGATCTAGAGATTGTATTTTGTGCCGATGGGTGTGAATGGTCATCTAGTTCAAGTTACATAAGCTCCTCTGCCAGCTCAATTAGTTTGTCGTTTCTAAATAATTTTGTATTCTTTGTTGGTGGATTGAAATGCCGAAAAATAATGACTGTGGCTAAGGCTGCAACATCTAATAAATTGTAAAATACAACCATGAGCCAGCGATTAGTTTGGCGTGAACAGGAATAAATTGACTCCATTTGGTCGAAAACACCGACTCCACCTTTTGTCCGGTTGTAATCGAGTGTCATTTCCGGCTTGTTATGACAGCCTGAAATAGCCTTTTCAAGATTGTACTGTGTTGATAGTAAAACGACTTGTTTATTTGATTTTGGAACATAAGATACCAATGCGATTCTCTGCGAAAATCCAAAAATCGATGAATGAAGTGGACGGTACTGTTTCTTTTTGAAGTAAAACTTCTTTTCCGGCGTTGGGAGTGAAAAATTTTCTATGCAGCTGTCAGTGACATGTCAAAACGACACGTTATCAGTCAAAGACGGCGACATGTTTTTAGAATACAAAATGTTTGTACGTTTATAGGTTTCGCTCGAGGGAAAAGAAGTTTTACTTCTACCGCGCATAGGTCAATACACAGATTCTTTTTTTATTTATTTTGAATGGTTCGTTATTTTTATCTAAAAGCTCTTTGACAACGAATGGCTTTGGGACATCTCTTTTATTCTTTCGGATTGAATTAGACACTGAAATATAAAAACAATATAAAGTTGTACAAATATTTATAATAAAACTTAAAATTATAATTTTACAACTTACTTTTTGGTAACTTTAAATTACTTTTCTCACTATTTTCAACAATTTTTAGTAAATTTTGGCAAAACCAAACACGTGTTCTCATAATAAGACAGCGCAATTGTCAACTTAATCAATTACAATATAGACAATGAATCAATTTGTGAATAATAAACAATTAGATGTGAATAAAAACTTTGGGGTTCGTGCGAACCCCAAGATTATTTATTGCATTATTTTGCGTGCTGTAAACTAGGGTTAATTTTTGAAAGTTTTTTTTATTTTAAATTAATTTAAAAAAATGTTACACTTAGTCCCTCATTATGAATAACGAATCGAACTAAAATCTTTGCGAATTCGATAAATTCTTATTATGAATAGCGATTCGCTTTAATTAAGTTCGCTAAAAATGTCTAAACCTTAGCGAATTTGCTTAGCGAGGAATTACAAATAGCGAATGTTCGCTAATCATACCGCTTGAAATGTGAAATTTAATCTAATCAAATTATTTAGTGATAACGCTAGCGAATGAAAAACTGAAGTACCTTTTTATCAATTGTTATTTTTTATTTTGCAAGTAATGAGTTAAAAATGAAAATGATAGTTGCAAATAAATTGTGTTATTTTAATTTTCGTTTAGACCTCAAAGTTTATGATTATTTAACAAACAAAAAATTAATAATCAGTTCGGTCATCGAAGCTATACACAATAAAATTGAATTATTTGATTGTTCTGCTTTAGGCTTGTGTTGCGAGATTCGTTAGGCAGGGGCGACCGCAGGTGGGGGTTTTGGGGGTTCAAACCCCCTCTGAAACATGTGGAATAAAAAAATAAGGATTCATATTCTTAAAGAAAAAAAAAAACAAAGTGTTATTTTCGTGCCATAAATTCTTCTATATCTTTTCATAAAAAATTTCCATAATTCAAATATTATTAACGTACGGCCCAAGAATATGAGTTCCTGGAAAAAAATTGAGGCAATTTTCTTTGAAATTCGCAAAAATTTGAAGTCAATACTTGTACTTATTTATTAAGTAGGAACAAAAGTTAACAACTTTATTTATATTATATTCATACCACAATTTCTTAAAATGTCTTGTAAAGTATGCAATAAGTAACTATGTACTTATAAGTAATTAAATAAAAAACAGCATTATGCCCCCGTGTCACAAGGAAATCGTTTTGAATTTTCACCCACAGGTTTTTTTCTTTTTTTTTAGACCAAAAACCTACCTATACGATTTTTTCGAAATTTTAAAAATATTATTTTTTTCTCAAAAACTGTCGCACAGAATTAAAAACAAATTCATAAAATTTCATTGATTTTAATCTAGGCAGTAGTTAAAAAAATAGTTACTTTACGGAAGCCCCAAAAATTTTTGTATGTAAAAATAAAGGTACCCTACGTACAAATGGAAAAAAATTGTTTTCGAAAATCGTATTTTTTTTAAACAGCTTCGAAAATTTTGATAAAGTTTTTTTTTATTTCGATTAATTTTTATGATCTATAATTTAATAAAAAAAATTTTAAATTAAGATATAGTATCGTTTGTTAATTAATCGACGACTTTTGTCGAAAATCGATCATCGAAAAATTAAGATATCTGAAATTATTCTTGTATAATATACCATAAGCTGTGTTTTTATACGTGGTTACACCAGCATTAACTTATCTTAATAGTTTTGGATACAAATTTTAACGCATCAATCGTTTTGGCACTATCGACTTTTATCGAATCGAATGTTAACGACACTCACAATAAGGCCCGTAACTGACTGTACCTACAATGAGTCGTTTTTTCAAATTTTGAATTTCTCATTATATGAAGAACGGATTTGAATAAAATTTTTCAGGGAAAAGCTTCTAAAAAGTTTAAAAAACATTGCGTTTCAAAATTCGTTATCTCAAAAATGGCTCAATATTTTTTTTGGAAATTTATTTTTTATTCGTACAATAATAAATGCTACAAGTTGGCGTACCAAAATTTTTTCTTAAAATTTTTTTTTTAAGAATTTTGATGATATTATATGAACTAAATAATGGCCTCCATCAGAGGGCCCGTATTAAAAGTCTATGCCTAAAAAATAATAAAAAAAGAATATTTTCCAACTTTTGGTAACATTATTCAAATTTGCCAAATGGGTATCAGTTGCAACATCCATATGATTTTTAGCGATTAGCTATATGAAATTGTTCCAAAAGTCCCGATCCCTAAGAGCCAATATTGTTTAGTTATAACATACGAGTATTTATGTTGATAACACTAAAGATGATGTAATTAGCAAGAACCTTCAATAAAGTAATAAAATAATATATTTATAAAAAATTGATATTTTTTTCTGCGTCCGCCCCTGTCGTTAGGTAATGGTTTAATTGGTATATTCTAAGAGACAAGGATTCCTTCTTCTATCTGGATTATGTTGTGCATAGCTTTTAAGGACTCCTATGTATCCTTTTTATAATAAGTTTTCCTAGACAATGGAGTAAGCAAATACGGCAAATACAGAATCTCCAATACGAAATGATTTTTCTTCATAAGGTACATTGATCTTTCGTAATTTTGCTACCGTCTTTATAAAACTTCTTTTATTCACTGCGATATCAGGATATCAGGCTAAAGCATTTCGAATGTTCATGTAGTGATCACAAGTCTAAAAGAAAGAAAATTATTTAATTCAAGCTATAAAAGCATTTCTAATTTAAGTACTGGTGTTGAAGATGGTTTGCAGCAATGAGCCAAATGTAAGTTCCATCCACACATTCTACTATGCCAGGTATTTTAGATCTTCTATAGAAATAGTTTCTTCCTTCTTTTTATACATACAGATTTAGTAACTACAAGGCATCGAAGTGCAAAAGCTAATTTTATTTATTTGAAAATAAAGAACAAATCTTTGAAAAGAAAACATATGAAACCATAGAATATGTTGTATTCTGGATATAAAACTTACACATGATCTGGGATCTACAAAGGGTTAGAACTGGCCCTAATTTTTCTACACAACATTCATATTCTAATATTTTTTTATCTTTGCACTGTGATAATCGAAATTCGCTTAAATATTCGCAACTTATCGAATGTTCGATTTGCTATTCATAATAAGGGCCTACAATTTGTTATTTTTCGGTGATAATGAAAGCGAATCAACTATCGAATGAATGCGAATGTGAAGGACACTAATGTCGATTTCCTATACATGCTAGGGATTTCGATCCCGGATGATTTTTTTTCTTTTGGTGTGCGTATTTCGTATCCATGTAAAACTCTTCAAATAAGGATTCGAAAATTTTGATCTCTGTGAAAAAAAAATCGATTTTTTTGGTGTGAAGGAACGTAAAATCTGTCGAGAGATCGAAATCTTCACACAGAAATTGATCTCTCATTATGTAAAGGAAATCGACATAAGGAATACATCGGATCCTCTCTCACTTCCACCGAAAACTTTAGTTTGATTACAACCAGACAGGGACAGCCCAAATGACATTTGTTGCTTCTTGATGTTCTTAAACTGTAGACGATGGACGGCACGACCAAACGATACGATTGAAACTTTACACGAATCAAACTTCTGACGACGTCGTGTTCGACAGTCGTTTGAACGACGATCGTCTTAAAAATTACGCAATGAAGGCCCAGGACTTTGTGATGGTGTTACAAGCATGTGTGGTGTATTATACGCGATCCATATCTTCACATCTAGAGTGGTGTGCTTGAGATCATTGTTTTGATTGAAATAAAACCTGTCTCTGATCCCCAATTTCTCAGTGCTTTCGTGAAGGTTTTTCTTCAAAATGTTAAACACTTTTATTCATTATTTCTGCAATGATTACCAAATTACCAACACCGCCAGATGGCATAGACTCCCATACTATAACACCACCACCCCATGCCTCACAATTTTTATTGTATTCTGGGAATTGAGGGCTTCTCACTTTTTCCTCCACATCTTAAGGGGCCAGTTATAGCTCATCAGAAAAGTCCATCAGAAAAAATTTTGTCTTCCAAATTTGACAATATTACAACTCAAATTTTGAGTAAAATTTGAATGCAATTAGACGAATACTTGCTTGGACTAATTTTTACAAAAAGAATTACAACATTTTGTTGCTAAATTTACTCAGAAAATGTACTTAAATATTTTTTCTGATGGAATTTCATTTTTCTGAACAGCTGATTGCCAAAACTCAAAATATATTCCATTTCGTTTTTCTTTTGTGTTCCGATTTTTTTCTGTTCTGAATGAGAAAAAATTTTTTTTCTGATGATATGACAGGAAAAAATTGTTTGTTTTCTGACGTAAAATTATTGGTAGCTATAACCGGCCAACAGAAAAATGTTTCAGATTTCGATTGTTCCAATTTTTCTGATGGACTTTTCTGATGAGCTATAACTGGCCCCTAAGTCTACCATCTGACACGTATATGTTGAGCTTGGGCTCATCGGAGAATATGACGTCATCCGAAAATTCGGTGGTTTTATTTTTATACCCATTTGCAAAAGTTATTCGTTTTTTCTTGTTGACATCGCTAACACAAGGTTTTTTATGAGCCATGTACCCAATTGCTGTAGTCAGACCTATGGAGCGATCTTCTAACAGTTCACTCGGAAACCGTTTTGTTCAAATTATTTGCACGTTAAAATATTTACAAACATCAATTGTGACACAATAAGCAGAGCTTTAACTCTTTTATTTTCACATTGCATTATTTCTTTTTAAAATTAAATAACTGTATAAAACAAAAAACCAAAACAAGTACCAACACTTTTGCTCGATAAAATTGAAGTGCATTTTTTTTTAAATTGCGTTTATTTATAAACAATATTTTTTTTCGGTTATACAAATAATACAGTAATGCAGTATTATGAATAAACTAAAGTAAACATTTTTTCCTCTATTCGTGGCCGTGGCGCTATGGTTGTGTGCTCGCCTGTCAACCTCATGATCACAGGTTCGATCCCTGCCGTCGCTCGTCTATGTCGTCTTTATTTCCATTAAAACCTTCTTAAAATTGTCATCAATGGGTTGCTGCAGGGCCGCCGCTACCGTATGTGCAAAATGTGCGGCGCACAAGGGCGCCAACGTTTAGGGGCGGAAAATTAAGAAATCGATCTAACTCAACTGGAACTTGCTTACATTTGACCATTCACTACCTAGTTCCCACACACAATCTACTACAAATCTTTATTCATATTTTGTTTGTGACTGTCGCCTCTCACACCAAATAACCTCTTCGATTGCAGTCATATTCTAAACTGCTTAACGCCATGTCGCCATAGATTGACACTTGGGAAATAGCTTTCCACGCAACCTTCATCTCAGACTTATAAACTCGAAAAGGATTTTGATTTTTTTTAGATTTACAGCCCATAAAATAAAACGAAAACAGTGTCTCAAAAACATTAATTTTATTAATTACTTGTATTTTTCTATGAATAAATATCAATATTCTGATTGCAATGATATAGCTAAACATCTTAAATCTAAGTTGGTAACATGAACAAAATTATCGAAGGTGATTTAAAACATTCCTTATTTGACCGATGCAAAATGTAAACAAACATATTTACAACGGAAACCAAAAAAAAAAAAAACAAATAAATAAGGGTTTACGAATAGTTTTTAATTAATTTTGGAATTGAATTGATAAATAACTTAAATGTCAACGGATTGAACAAAATCAGAATAACCCATAAATTTCACGTCGTTCGAATTTAAGCTTTCAATTAACATTTAGAGTTCAGACTCTATTTATATCAAAATATAGTTCGCACACAAGCCACAAAATGTCAAATTCCATCAAAGGGTACCTAAGATGTCAAGAAATTATATATAATACTTCCAGATCCGGAAGTAAATGATTAAGTGTTTCAAAAAGAAAGTGAAAACAAAAACTTTTAAAAATATCTAAAACTTCTTTCTGTCAAGCTATAAACTATTGGTTTTTACCATAGGATTGATTTGACATACATAAATTAAAAACTGTGCTAGGAACTCGAATACTTGCATTTTATATGAAAATGGTTTTGTTGAAGAAAATTATTCGCAATCGCCATATTTTTTGTTTCCTCTTAAAATAAAATGCACGACTGGGTCGCACGAACTTGCTCTTATGTAAAAGACTAAGAATTTTTTTTTAGTGGTAGCTGGAGCTAAGAACAGGATGCCATGTGATGCAAGTAAATATTAGTTTATGCAAGAAAAAACTTTATAACAAAGTTATAAGTTATAAGTCAAATAATCTTTTATATACAAATTTTTAAAAAATTTTTTTAATTCTTTACGAATAAAAAATAAATTTCCCATATTTAGCCTTTTTTTGAGATATCGAATTTTCCAAAAAAAAAAATATAAAAAATTTCATTGAAATCCGTTCAGTCGGTAATGAGAAATTCAAAAATCATCAAAATGGTTCTATGTTCGGTACAGTCAGTAATATATTGATTTCAATTTTTTTTTTGTTTAATTATAGAAGGTACAAATTTATCAAAATTCTCGGAGTAGTTTTCGAGAAAAACACGATTTTCATCATTTTATCAAGTTTAAAAAAAAAATCAAGCATGAAGTTTTCGAAAGATTGAATTTCGAAAAATAAAATTGAAATCCAAAAAAAAAGTTTTGAAAATTTTAATGCACAGGAATATTTTAAATTTTGGGGCGATTTAGCATAAAACAAATTATCGAAATCGGTTATACCGATTCTTTAAATTTTTTGATTTTTGTTTAAATCTGTTGGACATTGTTTTAAAAAAAAAAAATTATAAAATTTCGTTAAAAAAAAACGTATTGCAGGTACAGTTATTTTTGGTCTGAAAAAAAAGAAGAAAAATAAACGTGTGGGAACAAAATTTTGAGACCCACTTTTTTCGTCTTCGCTATCATCGTAATGTCAACTTTGATCAAAATCTCGAGTTCGATTTTTCTTACGAATGCATAACTTGCCTTATAGTGCCTATACATAAGTCTCAAGTAAAAAGAGTAAATAATCTTAAAAGGATGCAAAAACTGTACATATATGCTATAATGACTACGTTCATTGTATAGGAATTTGGTGTAGCTCGGAACGCGACAACAACAATGCACGATTGCTTAAATTTTTCAACTGCAAAATGGCGAATAAATAAAACTTTCACTTATTCAACGTAAATATCTCCGTGAACCCGATACATGGGACGTCAATTTAAGGTGCTTGCACAAGGGCGCACGAATACCCAGCGGCGGCACTGGGTTGCTGTAATGAGTAATTACATGTTGTTTAGGCATAACACTATTAACATGTGATTGAGTTAAACTAGTATGCCCAACAGGGATGAATACGAATAAAATAATGCGAATTATAAGGGACATAGAAATAAGACACGGTTTTCTCCGCTTTAGTTCAACCGCCATCCCTGGGAGATAAAATATCTTGGGCAATCACCTTCAGTCTCAGAACATCGTGCCACACATCTTTCCTATCCTTCTTTCTCTTCCGTAACTTCACGCCCGCGCTGTGTTGAAACATTTAAATGGTAATTATAATCCCTTGAGCGTGAGTAGATTATAAGAAAAAATAAAATGCACGACTGGGTCGCACGAACTTGCTCCTATGTAATAGACTGGGAATTTTAAAAACGAATGTTATTAAAGAAAACTGTTCATAAGGATAAAATTAATTTTTTAAATTCTTTTAGTAGTAAGAGATAAAACCAAAATGCTATGCAAATATGAATTTATTCAAGAACAAAAATTATAAGTGGTTGTAGTGGTTCCTTAAAAAAATAAGCTTTTTTGTACAAAATTTTTAAAACATTTTTAAGAAAAAATTTTGGTACGCCAACCTTAAGCTTTTATTATTGTACGAATAAAAGTCTAATTTCCAAAAAAAATACTAAGCCGTTCTTGAGATATCGAATTTTCAAAAAAAAAAAAATGACTTTTTTTTCTAAAAATTGAAAAAATATTTTTTCTTAATTTTTTTAAATGCAATGTATTTTAAACTTTTTTGGAGCTTTTTTATAAAAATTTTTATTAAAATCCGTTATGTCGATAATGAGAAATTCAAAATTCGAAAAAATCGTTCTATGGTAGGTACAGTCAGTAATATCTAGATTTAAAATTTTTTTTTATTAAATTATAGATCGTAAAGATTAATCAAAAGAAAAAAAATTTTGCAAAATTCTCGGAACCGTTTTCGAGAAAAATACGATTTTCGAAAACCATTTTTTAAAATTTGTATGGAAGGTACCGTTATTTTTAGATGAAACTAAATTTTTTTTTCTAATCTTGTAGATTATGTTAAAAAACTTTTTTTGTCAAGTTTGAAAAAAAACGAGCATGGGGTTTTCGAAATATTGAGTTTCCAAAAAAGAATTTTGATTTTTTTTTTAAATCCAAAAAATTAAAAATTTGAATATGTAATAATATTCAAACTTTGGAGGAGCTTTGGCATAAAAAAAATTATTTAAATCGGCTGTACCGTTTTCGAGCAAATCAAAAACAAAAAAAATGGACCCAGGGGGGCTACCAAAAATAACAATTTTTTTCAACCATTATCTAGTTTTAACCAAATGAAATTTTTCAAATTTTTTTAAAAAATTCTGTGGGACAGTTTTTGAGAAAAAAAATATTTATAAAATTTCGAAAAAAAATCGTATGGCAGGTACCGTTATTTTTGGTCTTAAAAAAAAACAAAAAAAACGTCCGGGGGGGAAAAATTAAAACCCATATCTACCAAGTTTGAAGAAAATCGGCCGAGCCGTTTAGGCTGTAGTCGAACCGACAGACAGACAGACAGTCAGACAGAATTGCGAAACCCACCTTTTTGGTCTTCGCTATCATCGTAATGTCAACTTTGATCAAAATCTCGAGTTCGATTTTTTTTACGAATGCATAACTTGCCTATAAGTCGCAAGTAAAAAAAGTGTGAGTGCCAGGACTCACGGTTAAGATGTGTAAACATCAACGTTTGCCCGAGTGCCGAATTTTTGTTATCGAACGTACCCAATAAACATACAATGCAATCGTACTAGTTTGTGACTTTAGATATGTACCCCTCACACACGCCACATCATCAACCTAATCGACAAAGTACTTCGCTTTTGTATGGGCATTTACACAATAATACGCCGACGTAGAAGTACATACCAAAATCAGCTGTTAAATGGTAGAGTTGTAAAATTTTAAATGAAAAGTGAAAATGACCGAAAAATATTTGAATTTTAATGCTCCAGAACCACTTTTTTGTGTTGATCAGAGCTTTATTGAATTGTTGCTTAAGGAGATTGAATTTTATACTTGCATTTTCAGGCGATTTGTAAATTTTAACAACTAAAACCGAATAACATCATAAAAAATTGTTTCGACGAACTAGTTCGGTCCTTTTTACACGCCATGTCGGCATACTACTTCGATTCCCAGAGTTCGCACTGCTATGTCGACACATATTCTTTTCACACGACCCATCAAAAACCTTATCGACAATATGCTTCGATGAAGTAGTTCGTGGTGTGTGTTAGACTGTTAGAATTTAAGAATAATGGGATCAAAAACACTACTTAACAATTAAAACCGAATAACAACATACAAAATTGTGTCGACGAACTATTTCGATCCTTTTAAGGTCAGGCGCGCACATTCAATACTGTTTAGTTGCTAAAATGAAACATATGGGCTTATATGGGACACCGCGCACTCAGAGCAACTCGATTCGAGCAACTAAAAAGTTTGTATTTTGACACAAACTAAACTATAGTTTAAAATTAATTCGCTACAGTTGAGCTGTTTTCTATAAGCGCAAGAGAGAAAAGAGTGTGAGCGTGAGTAAAGAGTTGCCAGTGCGCGGTACTCTATCAACTGATGATTAAACTATTTGATTTCGATCACAGGTGCCAGTGCGCGGCTAGCCTAAGAGACTTTTATAAAAGTTCGAACCTCTAAATACCAATCATAAAAGATCTTTTAAGGTGGAAATCTTTTATGATTCATAACAGAAAATCTATAGCAGAATAACAAATGTGGCAGAATAGGCCTAATTGGTCGAGAGGTGAAGAAATGTTGAGGGATTCAATTAAGTTCTAGCCAGCAATAGAAAGTAATAAAATCGAGATTTCAGTACTCAAAGTCTCCAATGTAAACACGATGTCGTAAGTACGAAATATTAACAATATAAACATGGTGTTAAATGCAATCGTCGGTAAGGTAGATTGCTACACGGAACGTGTAACCGTAACGTGTAACCGTAACGGGTTACACGGACGCGCAATAAACCTTTCACAAAACAATATGTACCACGTTCCAAGCATAAAGACATTAGACATCACTTTATACGGGATCTTATAGATAAAAACAAGTTGAAGATAGAATACCTGAAAACAGAAGACATGCTTGCATGGTATAAAAGTACCTAAAATCTAGAAAGGGTGTTGAAATTTAAGATTTTGTGCTTTGTACTTATCGACTTTTTGTTTATGGAAATTACTTTATCGAGTTGCAATTTACTTAAATATTTTTATAAATTGAAAATAAAACATTCATTAATTTTTAGAATCTCAAAACATCACTTAGGCATACACCTGAACAACTCAAGCTCAAAGTCCATGACCAGGGCCGAACAAGCTATACGTGCAAGCTGTGCAAATGCGCAGGTCGCTAAACCCAAGGGGCGCCTTGGGAAAGCGTTAAAAAAGCCACTACTTCATAACCACTACCTACCTTCTTTTTTAAGTCTCATTTCTTTTTATATTCATTATATAACTAACAGCTAATTCTGAATTTAAAGACAGATATATACATACATATATACATACTAGGTATCTACTATTCCAAAAATAAGTCGATGTTAATTTCCTATTCACACCCACACTCCCACAGTAAAAAAAACTACATCACAAATCCTTACAAAGTGCACGATTTTGTTCGCTTAACAACAGATACCTACCTATTTGCTATTTTTCTCTTTATCAAACTGTTGACGTTTTTCTTCACACTTACCATCGCGTGTATGAGTAAAGGCATTTATTTTATTTTTTCATAACCCTCCCCTGTGCAGTGCAACATAAAAACAAAATTTCAACAGCAAATACAAGTACTTAACATGCGCCCGATGTCTATAAGAAATCGGAGTCAGCAATGTTACTCAAACAGAAATTCCAAGGTAAGAAATTCATACTCATTGACATAACAGCGCGCAAAATTGAAAGTTGCGTCTATGAATTTAAACCCTTCCGGTTGAGTGTTTTTTGTACTATGTTTTAGTTTGGCACTGGCCTCTCTTTATGAGTGAAATTTTATCACTGTCATGTCGTGTGGCTCGTGTGTTGAGCTGAGACAAAGGGTTGAAATATGGAAATAATTATTGATGATGGTGCGATGACTAATGTTGAGGTTTGATGTTAATGAGTGAATCTGTTTTATTCTATTTCTCCTTTTCTCTATTTTTTGTTCCACCTATTACTTACATACATTTGAAAAGATGGACTTTTTGACTAATCTAATAATTACTTGATTTGTCTATTGTGGTAAAAAAAAAACTCAAAACAAAAGAAAGGATATGGAATCTATATTGAGAATAAAACTTGCTAAGCTACTATTCCAGTAGTGCATTGCATATGTATAAGTTTATGATATTTTTTACTTCAAAAAATACTTTTTTCAGTTCCTAAATTTTTGTGATATATTTTTTGACTTTAGCTTACAATTATTTTTGTGTTCTTTAGATACTATTATTTTTGTGAAATATTTTTGATTTTTTAGTTTTGCAAAGGGTACCCCTTGGGTAATGAGGAAATGACTTCTTCCGCCAATCACCGTAAATGAGGCGTGCCACTGATGAAGCTTGCGCAGGGCTCTAATTTAGCTCGGGCCTGTCCTGTCCATGACCATAGACAACACAATTTTTTCGCTGACTGGGCTTCAGGGCGTTCGGAAGAAGGGCATCAATATTGGCCGAAAAATCATCTCTAGCTACGAGGCGCATTATTAAATGAATGGGTGTGTGAAAAAGCAAAATTACCGTATACGGGACTTAACCCAAACTTAGTTCACCAGGTGAAAATGCATACTCAAAAAATTACTATTTGGTGTTGATTTTGGGTCGATGGCCTCATTGGTTCATACTTTTTCAAAAACGACGTCTACCATAGACATAACCAGTGTAGTTGTCACATGCACTGGACACTGGGCAATAGGAGAACATTTATACAATGAAGGCATTCTTTAAATAACTAGTTGTTATAGTTTTGGAAACCTGCGGGAAAAGGAAACAGTCATTCGATTCATCTGTTAATGTCCTGCTCTTGCTGAAATGAGAGCCCAATTATTCGGAAAGATATTCCCATACGATCTTGTTTAACGTTACGAACCGAAGAAAGATTCGATCTCTTGTGTCAACCCCACGAAGTGGCTGCAAGACGAACTTCTACGACGTCTGAAACGGGTTCTTCTTGATCTTGATGACTAACAACTTTCAACCATTCCTGTTCGCGTGTTTTTAGTCGCCAAAACTATGGAACGCACCCTAAACTTTCTGCTGTTTCTGAACTGATTATATGAGAGACACTTATTTGGGATTTGTTAATTCCTTGCAATAGACAAGGTCTGCTAACATATTGATTATTATACTTCAAATCAGTCATTTTCTGTTATTCAACAAGTATCTTAAGCGCTGCCTATTACACACCCGTCATTGTGTAACACTCATCTGTCATTGAAGGGGTACTGATTCACATTCAATCTGTCGATTATCTGTCTGTCTGTCTTTCTTCTAAGAGCTCATTCAATGTTTTGAATAATTTTTTTAATATAGAAAATACAAGAACACTGGAGAGAGATTTATCGGAATATTTATGACAAGAAATCCACAAATTTTAGTGATTGATCCAAGTCTTGCTCGAGAAGTCATGGTAACAAATTTCAAGGCATTCCGTCACAATGAACCATCTTTATGGGTAATAATTTTGATAACCTTGGCTTGCAATAGTACATACTGAAACAAAAGTCTTCTATAGGTCAATAGGAAGTTGGAAGAGGTCTCTACAAGGAACCCATTTATGACCTCTGGTTCGGCTTGGAAGCCAATCAGAAGTGAATTAATTGGAGGAATAAGTCCCAACAGAGTTCGTATACACTATAATCTTAAAACAAACTATACGTTAATAATTTTTTAAGTCTTTCAGGTCAAACAAGCCCATCCAATTGTAGTGGAAGTCTGCAAGAAGCTGGTTACCTTTGTGAAGGCTTCCATTCAAAAGACAGGCAAAACTATTGAAATCAAAACTGTTAGTAAATGATTATTAAGAACTACCGTTATCAAAAACTAACCCCTTCTAAAAAGCTCTGTTACAGATACACAACAGAAATCGTTGCTGATTTTGTTTGGGGTCTTACTGCTGATACTTTGAAAATAGATGATGAAGCAGCCCCCAATCAAATGTTGAAAATGTTCAGAAAAGTGCTAGACAATTCTTTCATGAAAATTAGCTTTTACTATCTATCAGGACTGGCACCAATTATACGAACAATCATTGGCGGCCGATTTTATCCCGAGGAAACGGACAATTTCTTCTCGAAAGTCCAATCGGATGCCGTTGAAATGCGCCTTCGCAATAAGAGCGAGCGATCGGATTTCTTGAATTATTTGATCCAACTGCAGGAGAAGAAAAATATCAGCCATATGGATATGGTTGGGCATAGCTTGACGGTCTTACTGGATGCTTTCGAAACAACCGCGTCTATATATGCTCATTGTTTGTTTTATGTGAGTTTGAGGGTTTCCTCTACAGATTCTTGTCAAATATAGGTTTGTTTTTATAAATTAGTTGGCCGACAACCAGAAAGCGCAGAAAAAGTTGAGAGAAGAAATCATGGCTAATCTGGATGAAAATGGTTGTTTGAGCTACGATGATTTGATAGAACTTCCATACTTGGATCAGTGCATTAATGGTAAAGATTGACTTAGGAGACTTATTTTTAGAAATACTAGCAGTTGTTTTTGATTTTCAGAAACAATTCGCATCGTTACCATTGTTTCGGTCAGCTCTAGAATATGCAGTGAAGAAACGTTTCTAGAAAATAGCGAAAATCACAAGGTTAAAATTGAACCGGGAATGATTGTGCACGTTCCGACTTATTCCTTCCATCATGATTCACAAATATTCCCGCAACCAGAGGAATTTATCCCTGAACGTTTCGATAATGGCCGAGCCAAAGAATTTAACCAGAAAGGACAATTCCTTCCATTTGGCGATGGACCAAGAATTTGTGCTGGTACGTATAGAAAATATATTTATTTTCTTTCATAATTAAAATATATAATGTTTTTAGGAATGAGACTAGGACAGTTGGAAGCCAAAGCTGGAATTGTCGAAATCATAAAAAACTTCCATTTGAAAAAAGCCGATGATAGTGTGAAATCAATGGATCCAACTTCATTCCTGCTTGGATTATCCGGTGATATAGTGGTAGAATTTGAAACTATTGAGCAGTGAATTTATAGTTGTTTTGTGTTTTTGGAAAATCTTTATAAATAAATCTAACAAATGTGTAACCTCAACTTTTACAATAAAAAAATTTAATTTTTGTTAAGTAACTGCTGGAAGAGAACCAGAATCTAGTGACATACAACTCTCAACCATTCCTGTGTGGGTGTTACCAGCAGTGGCGGCTGTACCTTAAGTGCGCTTGTGCGCTGAACCACCAATTCAAAAGATTTAAAAATTACAAAATATTACTGCATTTTTATTTTTAGATTACCATATTAATATTTATTTTTTAAACATATAAGAAAATAAAAAAGTAAAATTTCCAATTATGACGAAACGATGTAAGCGCTTTGCTTTACTATAAAGACTTACTTTCCATGCAAGTAAAAATACTCGTGCGCTTCTGCGAGCGCAGGAGGACTGACTAGAATGCGCTGCGCCTGCGAATATGTAATGTTGTTTCGCTCTATCCGTGACTGGTTAAATAGTGTTGGTTTGTAGGAGTTAGGTTAATAATTGTTTTTTATTTTGGTTTTGGTTCTATTCTGTACTGTGTACAGTGTGTGGTGTGGGATAAAATGAACAGTGATTAGGTATATTAAAGACAGTAATAAATCTTTTTAAAATAAAGTTAATATAAAATTAGCCGGATCGCCAAAGCCCTTTTTAAATTTTACATGCAATATTTTTGGCGGAAAATCGATTTAGACAGAAACCTGAATCCACGATTTGACTCATTTAAGTGAAAAAATAAAAAACATGATTCCTTGCTAAATGTAATAAGTGTGTCAGTTTTATACATGATCGAAATTCTTCGAGCAATTATACAAAATAATAAAAAATCAACATATACATGTAAATTCTTGTTTTTTTTGCGATTTCTAATCTTAATACCTACTTAGTGAGCAACTAAAGTGCACCACCTGTTCAACAACTCACCAGCCGCCACTGGTTACCAGCAGTATCCCTTTGCATAATGGTTAGGGCCTTGGACTTTCACGCAGAAGGTCTTGGGTTCGATTTTCAGCCGCTGCAAAAAATTTTCTTCAGGGGTGTACAAGATGTAGTACGGCAGCGAGGAATTGACAAATCCTGTAAGGCGTTCGGAAATGTCAGAAAATTGTAGGTCCCTAACTGGCCTTATTGAAATACCCTTGAGCGTGTATCTTTACTTATTATCGTTGCCTACCAAGTCCGGCACTGCTACCTTAGAATCGCGAAAAAAAAAAAAAAGTGTGAGTGCCATGACTCACGGTTAAGATGTGTAAACATCAACGTTCGCCCGAGTGCCGAATTTTTGTTATCGAACGTACCCACTAAACATACAATGCGATCATACTAGTTTGTGACTTTAGATATATTCAAATGAAAGCCACTATTTTTCCCACAATTTATCCCTTCCACTTATATTTAAATCCAAAAATATCTCTACAAAGCTGTACATAACCCTTTCCACCTAAACACATGTATTTTTGGACCATGTCCTGTAAAAACAATTTGAAATAACCAACTATTTTGTTGTCTTTACTTATTTCTAGTAAAATAATTATTTCGGAACGAATCCAAACACTTTTTTCTTGTTCATTTTCCATTATTACTTGTGTTTAGGATACTTTTAATGTAATAATCAAAAAATTATAAAGTGAATTTAAGAATAATGGGATCAAAAACACTAGCTAACAACTAAAACCGAATAACAACATAAAAAATTGTTTCGACGAACTATTTCGGTCCTTTTTAGGCCAGGCGCGCACATTCAATTTTTACTTTTGCAAATGCTTGGTTCGAGCAACTAAAAAGTTTGTGTTTTGACACAAACTAAACGATTGCCTAAAATGAGTTCGCTATTTTGTGCAAAATATAATTATATGCACCTGCGCGGACATTCAACCAAATAGTTCATCTGTTTTCTATAAGCAACCAAACAGTTGTTGTGCAACTAAAAATTGAATGTGCGCGCCTAGCATTACACGCCATGTCGGCATACTACTTCGATTCCCAAAGTTCGCACTGCCGTGTCGACACTTATTCATTTCACACGACCCAAAAACAAAAACCTTATCGACAATATGCTTCGATGAAGTAGTTCGTGGCATGTGTTAGGAGTAAGTGCACTCCGCTACGTAACGTAAAGTTTGTTTGACTTATGTTTAAACAGGGATGTTGCTTGAGACAGCATTATATTTTTACACTTAATATTCAAACAGAGATGTTATCTGATAGAAAATAGACTGTTTTTAAACGAATCCGATTTTAATCTCTGTTTCTCTCTTGGCTTCCTTTCGAGTGCATCTGTGCTTTTAAGCACAGCGATTTTTAATATAAGTTAACTCTGTTCATGCGAAAAGGAGTCATCTCTTCGCACTCCTTCGTATAGATTGGATGTAGGCTTGAAGAAAAATCAAAATCTTTTCAATCTAGCGTACTGCATACAAATATTGTATTTGCAAGATTGGTGACTGATCATTAGAGCTGTGTAAATCGTTCATTTCAAATAATCGAATCGTTCAACAATCGATTACGAAAATGATCCGATCATTTCAATCAAGCAATCATTCGATCATTTTCATTTCACTGAAATGATTCAATACTGTTCCTATTCGATTTTAATTTCGATTTCGATGATAAGATTGACTTGTGGCTTTGATAGTTCTTACAAAATACTCTATTATTGTAAGCCAAATTGGCAAATAACATCGAATGATGGCAATTTGTACATGGATTAAAAAGTGTCAAAAAATTCAAGAAAAAGAGATTTTATTTGTTGCTTTGGAAAAGAGCAATTTTAGGGCTTTTGGCTTACATTCGGTACGAAATACTCTTTGTACGTCCATTCGTCAAGTCATAAACTGTCAAATTCCATCAAAGGATGGCTACGATGTCGATGGATTAAGAAACGTCCAAAAATCCACATTAAACATACCGGATTCCGATACATCAAATAACATCAGTTCAACCCAACAATTTTGTTTGCGGCCTACAACATCAACAACATCAATCTGTTCTTTAATGTCGAGTTCAACCCAGAAATTCCAGTCCACCGTCCGTTTGACGTTCATAATCCACATTGATTGAATCGGAACAAATGGAATCAAGTAAATCATGGTTAATCGAGTCAACTGATATCGAAAATCGAGAATCATTGAAATGATTGAGATTGAAACAGAAAATCGAGAATCCAGAATCGAGAATTATTTAAATGATTGAGATTGAGATCGATTAAAATGATTGATTTCGATCATCAATACTTTTCGATGATCGGATCAAAAAAATCGAATCGATCCTGATTGACACAGCTCTACTGATCATGTATTTATTGGTTCATTTGCGTATAGTACGTTGAAGAGATGAGAACACAGCACAGCATAAGCACTGATTAAAATATTAAAACAGCAAACAAAAATTGTATGATGAAACGGACAGACAAAATAAAACAAATCACTTGGATAAAATTACAAAAATCTCAAAGAAATTCGAAAAAAAAAACACAATTTTGCAGAAAAAAAAACTCACAAAGGGCAACGTCCTCTCGCCACTGAAATAATAGACTTGCCGTGCTTGTCATGCATTTTAACAATGTATATCTGGTTTAACGCCAGCAACAAATAAACTTGTCATGCAGCGAAAAAGTCAAAACTTTTTTTTGACAAGTCACTAGATGGAGCGTTCACCTTATCAAAATCAAACCAATCCTTTAACTTTTTTTTAGGTTTCTGTACTTTATCTTACTCCCTCTGTCAGAGATTTACAAAACGATATAATATATATTTTGATAAATATAATAAAGAATATCTAATTCAATAATTAAAATAATTATATGGTATGACAGATAAGGGACAAATTAAATTTTGACGTATCGAGAATATTTCGTTGTAGATGTCAACTAATTCCCCGAACAACTCTGAAAATGCATTTTTTGCGAGTATAAAATAAAATGTTATCGTCCATCAATAACATGAAGTGGATTTTTTAAGGCATTAAATGAAACCGCTATGAAATTTTACACCAGTTGATTTTTTCTTTCGTCTTTTTGACATATTGGTCGAGAGGTGAAGAAATGTTAAGGGATTGAATAAAGTTCTAGCAATTCCAGCATTCGAAAGTAATAAAATCGAGATTTCAGTACTCAAAGTTTCCAATGTAAACACGATGCCGTAAGTAAGCAATATTTCCAATGTAAACATGGTGTTAAATGCAATCGTCGGTAAGGTAGATTGCTACACGGAACGTGTAACCGTAACGTGTAACCGTAACGGGTTGCACGGAACGTATAAGTTTTACACACGTTTTCGATTCACTCTACCGCCGGCAAAGATGTTTACACATCAAAAACGATATCCAACGATCTTTTTGTAAGTTTTGAAATTTGAAGTGTATACAATGGAAGAAGATACCGCGCCACGCTATTTCAATTCAATGGAAATAAAAATAATAACGAAAGGAATTCCAAGTCCTGCTCGACTCTGAAACAGGCGGGGGTAAAGTAAAAATGAGAAGCAGGATATTATGTGTAAATGTAGAAACAGACACAAAAAGAATTCAATGCGAGAGGAGGGATGCTTGGTGTTTATTTTTTCATTCATTTATTTTTTGTTTGTTTTTTATTTGCTTTCAATTTATCTTTTATATTATTGCGATGTTGAAGTAAATGGGCGGGGATAATATAAAGTGAGTACAAAAATGCAAATTCTTTTTTCGCATGATTCCAAGCCTTAGAGGATTCTTACTTTTTTTTTGTTGGAAAACGTTTTAACCTACTAGACCTGTGTTTAATGAGAAACTTAAGATATTGAGTTAATAAAAAAAAATCTTTGATTAAGACTATCGGGTAGAGCTAGCAAAGAGTACATCTTCTTGTTTAGTTTTTAGTATTTACTTAATTAAAATATTTGTTCCTTATTTTGTTAGGAATGACCACGATAATAAAACAGAGATATGAACAAGTGAAACCATTATTTTTTGTTCAGAGTTTCACTTAATAAGTGAGAAAGTAGGTAAGTACACGCTAAACTAGATGTCAAAAATAACAGAAAACAGAAATGGTAACAGAAAACATCATATTCTATGTAGTAAGCTTCGAAATCAGCTTAACTACTCTGTATAATCAACAGAGCTGGTGGTCTCATATTTACATAGACAATAAGTTATAAATAAATCCATATCAGATTTTGTTTCACAAAGTTAAGGTGTTCCACAAGGCTCTTTACTTGAACCATTATTATTCTCAATGTACATAAGTGAGATGTCTTTTAAGCTCTTCGATTGATTATGTATGCCGACGATGTGCATAATAAAGTGAGGAAAAGGTTTACCTGCGAGCTTTAATACAAAGATTCAAAAAAAGTTCAAGAGTCTTGTTTGCATCAGTAGATTCTTCACCTATAAATTTCAAATATCTTGTTTGGCTGTGAGATATTTAGCGGGTTGAGTACGATATCCCGCTTTTTGAAATTCCGCTTTTATAATCCCGTTTTATATAAACCTGTTTCTTATAATCCCGCTTTTTTAAAATCCAGCTTTTTATAATCCCGCTTTTTAAAATCCCCCTTTTTTAAAATCCCGCTTATTTAAATCCCCTCTCTTATAATCCCGTTGCTTATTACGATGTATAAGCAGTGAGGTTTTTATAATCCGGTCTTTTAAAATCCCGTTTTTTATAATCCTGTTTCTTATAATCCCGCTTTCTTAAAATCCCGCTTTTTATGATCCCGCTTTTTTTTAAATCCCGTCTCTTATAATCCCGTTTTTTATAATCCTGTTTCTTATTACGACATATAAACAGTGTGGTGTGTAAGGGGCAACCCCCTTATTGCGCACACTATAGGATTTGGGGTGTATGCAAAGTGTCATTTAAAGAATCTGGGAAATAACCAACATAAAATCAATTAGTTTTAGCTACTTATTCTAAAAAAACGGGATAAGCGGTATAAGACGGGATTTTAAATGTGGGATTATAATAGAACGGGGTTTTGAATAAAGGGATTTTAAAAAGCGGTATTTAAAAAAAACGGTATTATAGAGGACGGTATTTTAAAACTTTTTTTGCGGGATTTTTGAAAAATGGGATTATAAAAAGCGGGATACCGTTACGCTCCCATATTTAGCAACTGTTTTTATGAGCACAAGCGGAAACTTATCGTAGCTTACAATATTGTATCGCGCTTTAAATATTTGGACTTAAAAGAAATTTGGCAAGCAAAAAGTTCAAATTTATATTTGATCAAAGAAAATGAGTAATAATTATTAATAACATACATTCCATTTCAATTGATCACGAATATTAATTTTGCGCGAACTAAAGAAATAATGACTACCTTTAAAATGTTTGAGCACAGTGCGAGCGTTTAGGACAGTAGCGGAGGATTTCAACGGAGATAGCGATGGACATTAGTTTTGAATGTCTCAATATTATTATGGAAGGAATATGTAGTCAGGTAAGGTATTCCACATTCGTGTAGTGCGGTTAAAGAAAAAATTGAGTATTTCATTCGAGTTGCTTAAGACGAGAAATGCCGCCACTGACTATTTCACTAGAACATTGTTTATAAAAAGACTGGTAAAATAATAAAAGACATAACGCATTGCGGCGGTGCTCGAAAAATGTTTTTGTTATACTTCTATCACATATCATTTTTAAAAGTCTTTTCTGAATTCTATCCAAGAGACTCTAGTGGGTTATTGGAGCACCTGCTTAACTATGGGAATTATATTCAAGCTTAAAAAGAATATAGAGTTTATAGAATACAGTCAGATCAGAAGGGGTAAAAAATAATTTATTTGAAACAAGTTAATTTATCTATACATTATTAAAAGTCCTCTTAAAAACGGTGTTTGATACATTAGAAATATTAATTAATATTTTATGGTTAACATTATACAATTTTAACATACTATTTAGCTGTGAAATTGAACCCTTAAACCTGTACTCAAAAGACAGAACAGGCATTTTACTTATTAAATTTATAATCTTACATTTGTCGATATTCAAATACAAACAATTACGTGCGCACTAGTTATAGAAACAATTGAGATCAATTTGAAGCTTTTCACAACTAATATTATAAGAAATGTTTTTAAATAAGTTTACCTACATCATCTGCATAGATAAGACACTTCGAGTATTTTAAAACTGATGGAAGATCTTTGGGGAACTTCTGAGCTTACAATGAAACTTTTTGATTGATACCCGTTAAAGTATACAGTAATCTTTCAAGCAAGTACAGAGATTCTGTTTTTAGCCGCACTACACGAATGTGGAATGCCTTACTCGCCTCAACATTTCTCACTCATTGTATTTGCATTCAAACCAATGTGCATCGGTATCTCCTCTCTAATTTTATCCTACTTTCCTAATTTCTCGCACTGTGTCTAACATTATAAGGGAATTCATAACGCCTTGAATGCGCGTATAAGAAATAAAATGCACGACTGGGTCGCACGAACTTGCTCCTATGTAATAGGCTAAGAATTTCAAAAATGAATGTTATTATAGAAAAACTGTTCATAAGCATCAAAATTAATTTTTTAAACGACTTAAACAACTTGTTTATTAGTTGGAGGTAAAAATAGAATGCCATGTGATTCAAGCAAATTTAGGTTCTTGCAAGAACAAAAATTTTAAGTCTTTGTAGTGGTTTCTTAAAAAATAAGCTTTTATGTACAAAATTTTTAAAACATTTGTAAGAAAAAATTGTGGTACGCCATTTATTATTGTTTGAATAAAAAATTAAATTTACAAAAAAAAATATTGAGCCGTTTTCGAGATATTGAATTTTCAAAAAAAAAACAAGATTTTTTTTTTTCAAAATTCAAACAAATATTTTTCTTAAAGTTTTGAAATGCAATGTTTTTTAAACTTTTTAGAAGCTTCTCTCTAAAAAATTTCATTAAAATCCGTTATGCCTATTATGAGAAATTCAAAATTTTAAAAAATCGCTCTATGGTAGGTACAGTCAGTAATATCTTGTTTTCAAATTTTTTTTATTTAATTATAGATCTTAAAAATTAATTGAAAGAAAAAAAAATTTAAGTAAAATTCTCGGAACCGTTTTCGAGAAAAATACGATTTTCGAAAACCATTTTTTAAAATTTGTATGAAGGGTACCGTTATTTTTAGGTAAACAATTTTTTTTTTTAAATCTTATAATTTATATTAAAAAACTTTTATTTATCAAGTTTTAAAAAAATCGAGCATGGGATTTTCGAAATATTGAGTTTTCAAAAAAAAAAATTTGAAATCCGTTAGTACGCAATCAATTTGTCTTTTTTTTTTATTTTTAAAGAACTTTATATAAGACTCTACTAGCTACACGAGGAAAATGACAGTCGAACGGCCTTTGAAGAAGCCATATTGGTTACAAACAATAAAAGATTTGGTGTAAAAGCTTAGGTAAAGTTTTAGCAATAATTTCTTCGAACAATTTTGGAATAGCTGATAGTTTAGCTATCGGACGATGGTTATCAATTTTATCTTTTCTTTCTTTTTTATGAAGAGGAATTATAAAAGATTATTTCCATGCATAAGGAAACTTACACAAAGACAATGAACAATTTAAACGAACACCAAGTGGAATCGACAAATGATTCACAAACTGTTTTAAAACAGAAGATCGAATTCCATCTGGATCAGATGTGTCATTATCGTTTAAATTAGATATATTTTACTTAATATCGTCAGTACTTATGTCAAAATTTATATCAGTCAAGTGAGAATATAATTTCAAATGACCAAGTAATTGACCATTTTCGTCAATATTATCTTTGTGTATAATATCCTATACACGGTTAAAAATCCTGGCGTTAAATTTAATATTTTTTGGGTTGCATATATGACCAGTCCAAAATGGTATTTAAATGTAATACTTTGAATATATTTGATTTTCAAACTCAATAGAATACATATTGAATTTCAATACTGTTTTGTATTAAAAAACAAGTTCGTATTATTAAATAGTAACACATATAAGTATTAGTATTTAAACCAAAAAAATAAAATTCATCACTTCTTGTATTGGTTTTAAATGCATTTGTATTAGAATTTAATACGCTGGATATTGAAAACATATATTTTTTTATTTAAATTGAATATATTTTTTACTCGTTTTAAGCCCAAAGAGACTTTAAATGTAATACAAGATTATTAAATCTTAATACTATTTAAGGTTTCATTGGATTACTTTTGAACCCACATAGTATTGAAAACTAATACCTATTTATTAAATTTCAATACTATTTATAAGATTTGATTGGATTACTTTTGAACCCACATAGTATTGAAAATTAATAGCAGATACTCAGCTCCCGCCATCACTAACGCCCTTCGAGAAGAATCCTTTAGCGTACTCATCCAAAATGTATGCCGCTGTGCTTGTTTTTATAAGTGCTTTTAATACTTGTAAAATTAGGAAAATTTTATTTATATAGGTACATTAAATTTACTATTGAAAAAAGTTACTTACTTCTTTGTATAAAAAAAGAGAGCTCCCAATTGCTGCTTCTTGTTTTTTCAAATTTTCACTTATTTGATTAGGAGGCTCTCCATCAGCAGTGTCAAGAAGCACAAGGAAACAGGCACAGCCTGAATACTGCCGCACTATATCGCACAAGGAATCCACTGGAATCAGCACACTGTCTCGATCTTTCAAAGTAAATCCGTTCACCAGTTCTTCGTTTTCCAAGACTAAAACAAAAAAAAAAAATTACATAAATTAGCACGGCTTGCACTCTCCAGGAAATAAATATATGGCACTTAAACTTGCTATTTATTACTTACTTGAAAGAAGGATATCTTCATTTGAAACAATTAAGGATTAGATGATTCATGCGTCTGATTTTTTAAATGATTGTATTTTTTTCCACGTTTTTTTCACTTTAATGTAAATCCCAACTAAATTTTCCATTAGGAACTCCATGTTGCCGACCGACGACGCCGACGTGTTATAACAAACTAACGGAGTTTTCTTTCGACAAAATTATACATATTAAAAATCAATACCTACATAAGTACTAAAATCTAATTTTAATGTGTTCAAAATTAATACCTCGATATTCAATTCAAGTACGAGTTAAAAAGTATTTCTTGAGCATTGAGTCAAGAGTTTCGGCCTAAATAAAAAATTTATTGAATTTTAATACAATCAAATATTAAATTTCAATACATTATTTTACTATGGTCACTTTTAACCTGATATTCTACTAAAATCAAATAATAAATTATTGAAATTAAAGTTTTCAATAATAATGGTAATAGATTATAATATAGAAAAATTATATTTTAATATTTGAAGATTAAATTTTAGTGGAAAAGTATTAAAAAAAATATTTTAGTGGGATATGTACTGAGTTTTAATACCAAATTATTACAAAAAATGTTTAATAAAGTTGGAATATTAAAAACAAATTATTCATGTATTGCATACGGCTGTAATACGAGGGCCGTATTAAAAAACATCCCAGAATTTTTAACCGTGTAGTATTTTCGTGGCGCTGAAATAAGCGCTAGAATTTACAGTGGAGAGTAGAACAAGATACAAAACAAGTAGCAAAAAAGAGAATATTTTATTATTTAATTTAGCAGAGTTGGTATTGCCATGTTCAAAGGAGAGATCCTGAGAACCCCGTCAAAAAGGCAATATCATACAACGTTCCAATTCGGAATAAAAAGAAAGGTAGGCCTAAACACTCCTGGTACAAACAAATGCAAAAACACCAGCATTCAGTTGGCCTCAGAAATGGAACAATACAAAACCGGGAGGCTTGCCGCCGATTTCTGAGGTCAACCCGGCGAACCCCACAGGCGGATCACTAGTGTGAAGCAGATACGTGGGAGAGTTATGATCCCCTCGACATCGAGATCATAACAGCGCCGAAGAAAAGGAAGAAGAAGAAGAATTTAGCAGAGACAAATCTAGCAAGTACTGTCCCTATACTTAAGATGTCCCTACAATCTTTCGTGTTCTTGATAGTACTACAAGTTTTATATACAAAGATATTATCACAGATTAGGTTATCGCAGTTAGGATAGTTACGTTTACGTCTCGCATAGTCGAAGGAAATCTGAATACTTAGAAGCTTTTTTGGCAACTACGAGGTTTTTCGTTCCCCATTTGACAATCATATCGAGATCAGAATTTATTGAGCTAACGCTGCCATTCTAAACTCTCATCCGAAAGACAGAAACGTGAATCTGGAAACAAATATGAGAAACTGAGAATACTGTCGTCAGCAAAATAATTTAATGGTTCGAAGTTTTAGACAAAAGATCATTGATGAATAACAGAAAGAGATTCGGAGACAACACGGCGCCTTGTGGCACACTAACATTTATTTTATGAATCTTAGACTTTAAAACTTCCAACACAACTTTTATTGCGCGATTCGAATGCTAGTGTCCAGGGGAGAAGAAGAACTACAATACCAAATGCATGCAGTTTTGATAAGCGACCCTTATACCAAACTCGGTCAAATGCTTTTAAAATATCAAATGCAATAATCTCATTTTTATCAGATCACTGTTGGACCTATTGCTACAATAGCCGTTTCCTTCGACCATAGAAAGCTTTTGTTTTTCAAGATTCACATTGCTGTTTCCCATCCACTCGGAAAGAGACCAGTAGAGCAGGATAAATGGAAAAGCTTATGCCAGTGCTTTGATGAACTTATTCCGATTTTCCTCAGTGTGATTGGCTTTATAACATCAGAATCTTTCTTCTCCTATACTCTGTTCAACAAAAATTTTCAGTACAGGGAGAGCTTCTTCCAAAGCACTGGCACCTGATGCACTTATCACTACACTACGTTGGAAAAATGCCACTTAAAAAACAGCAAGCACCTGACTTTCCTTAAAGAATTGTTGTTGTAATTCTTCGCAAAAAGTTGTACACCCCCACGCGACCGTTGAATCCGACTGCTGAAGGGTGCGCTTGTGATATACATCAGAACAGAGTTGCCATTATCATTCTTAATTACAAGCAAGGAGCTTATTCAGTGGATTTTATTAAAGAGCTTTTAGGATTTGAAGCTTTTGAGAACAAGTTTTATGAAGTTGAGTATGTTGAGTGTTGGCGATTTATAATGCAAACTAGGGAAACCCTGTGAGAGCTTTAAAAGGTGACACACTTATGCAAGCCAATGAAACCAGAGTGAGAGGCAAACTTCCTATCTTCCCTGTACTGACAATTTTTGTTGAACAGAATATAATAACCTTTTTACAGCTTGAATCAAGCCACGGATTCTCGTTCGGCTTGAGAAATTTTCTGAAGTAATCAAGCCATCACGGATGCCAGGGCGTTTGTCCTAGATGACTGGAAGTAGTGTGCTCGAGATCGCAGAGGATGGATAGCTGCGTGTCTCAGGCAGAGATCCTTCATGGATCGGGAACCGGTTAAGTAAGGTATAGTATCTACTGAGCTTAAAGAAAATCGGACGAACTCTTTACGTTGTAATCGAACAGACTAAAAGACAGAATAGCTAGACCCACTGTTTTTGGTATTTCCTATCTTCGTAATGTTAAATCTGACCAAATTCTCGAGTTCGATTCTTTTTAAGAATGCATGAACTATCGCAATTGTAAGAACAGAATCGACAAATTTCTGCCCTTCTGAGAAAAGCATTTCTAAATTTGTTTCAAAACCAAATATTGATGCATCTTCACTAAATAAACACTATCATCGATCACAAATTCATTAGCTCCACTAATTGACTAAGCCGCCTTATGGAGTACACACCAACTGCAACTAGTTGCATTATGATTGCTGAGAGACCAAAGATCAAAGCCTTCTCCACAAAGACTCATAATTATAGTTTAAAATTTCTCCACGCATCAAAATAACAAAACGACAAAATTTCCCAATGGCAATGGCATTAATGTACAACAACTGGTGTGTGATATTTTTTCGTGAAATCAATTCCGTCAGGGCGGCTTCTCGTCGCACACCTCCTTGGAAATCAACAATAAGTAAACAAATATGAAAATACAAAAACACAACAAGACAACAACCAGCCTTGCGGGGCAGCATTATACTCTACGCTGGGCTAGATGGTATGCGTACGAGTATAAAGGCTACAAATGTTTTCTTTTCTTTGGATCCCATTAGGCCTTGAGATGATGATTTGAAGTCTTTCCCCAGTCCACCCGCAACAAGGTATAGTATTATTTTTTTTATTTAAATTAGCGTTACAATAACTTGCGCCGCATTATATGAAACACCCGGGGCGGCCTGGCCGCACATCACCGCGCTCTTCATCGTCATCCATCAGCGTCATGTGTCGATGAAACGAAAATAGACATCAAATAGTCAGCGCGGGTATTCGCTTACTTGAATGGACATACGTACAGTGGGGCAGCCTAAGTAGACAGGTTGAAAAAGGAAATCGCAGTTTTGAAAATGATGGCGACTGTCTTAAGCAGACACACCCTATTCCCCATTCCTGCATGCATTTTTTTAAATATTGAACCTTCAAGTTCTAGAACCGTCTACAGCATTGCTGAAGAACTGGTTGGTGCTCGCAGTTCCAAACAACACCTCGTAAAAGACTCAGACGGCTCGCTACTTATAGTTCGGATGAGGATCAGCTGAGAAGGTGGAAGGACCATTTTGCGAACTCCTGCATCCACTCATAAAGAAAGCTTGGGTCTCCGAAGGATTTCCGAGTGAGTAAAGGGAATGATAGTCAAGCTCCCTAAAAAGAGAGACCTAACACAGTGCGAAAACTAGAGGGGGATTTGCGTCCTACCTGCCGTTGCCAAATATTAACGAAAATAGTACTGGAACGCATCAGGGAACATCTAGAAGCCACACTCGATGCCGAACAAGCAGGCTTCCGCGCTGGATCCTCATGCATTGATCATATCAATAATTAAAGGATCATGATTGAGCAGTGCGTCGAATATCGATTACCACTTCACCTGCTATTCATTGACTTTGAGAAGGCTTTCGATAGCGTCAATAGAGAATTTATTTGGATTGCTTTACGCAGGAGGGGTATCCCGGATAAATTAATAGCTATTATTAAGGCAACTTATGATGGATCCAAAGTCACTTTTTGCACGAAGGGAGGCTGTCAGAAGAGTTTGACGTCCAAAGTGGAGTCAAACAAGGCTGCATTCTGTCACCAATATTGTTTCTGTTGGTGATAAGCGATGTCCTGCGAGCGGCCTTGACGCGAAACGGAGGAACTCGATGGACTCTGACGTCTCACCTGAAACATCTTGATTCTTGACTATGCGGACGACCGACGTATGCTTGCTTGTGGATGCCCCACGGACATAAAAGGTCTGAGGACCTAAGTAAATTCTAAGGTTTTTAGTGCTTTTTCCTTATTTCGTACCTATTTGGAATAAGTCCAGTTTTTTCGAAAGTTGAATCTGTAAAACTAAGTTCTTCGAAGGCCTTGAACATTGTCTTAAGTCTTATGAATACCACAAGTGCCTTCAAAACCTATGAGTCAAAGAGGGGAACAAATTCGTGCCTATGGCTCGAAAATATTAAAGTCGTACATTTTCAAGCCTCAGATTTTTCTTTAAGAAATTCAATATCCCTTTGTTTTGGATGATAATATTTTTTTAATTTAAAATTTCTATTTATATGAATGAAATAATTTCAATTAGAAACCTATTCGGTCCCACTGTCCAACAGACGAACTGTCAAAAACGAAATATTTTCTGAGCTGCCACATTTGTCGCATTATTTGTTTTAGCGCTGGCATCGATTTGCTTTCTTTTTCGGGCCCACACACAAATCAATGTTTTTTTGAATGACAATGTAAACACTGCCATCGATGACCTCCCATTACCATGACGAACGTTCTTTTTTCGTTATCGCCAATGCCATCCTCCACTTCCTTTTTTAAAGGTAGCGCTGTTTTCTGTTGACGATGCTGCTGCTGCTTCTGCAGTAGCTATGGCGGACAAGATGGTAAACAGGCGTAAAGAGTCACAAACTAAGTGGCTTCCGCTGTCAAGTGGCGGTCTGACAACAGTTTCATTTGAGATGGAGGAGCTGCTCTCAAAAACTAAGACCGAAACCAAAGACGCTGCCGCACCACTCCTCCGTGTGCCGCTGATGTATACCTACTTCAAAATTGTTTTTCTTAACGAGTCTTGTGTAGAGTTTTAGTGCGGGATTGAAAAATTTTGAAAATTTGTTTTGAGTTAATGATGCGACTTGAGATAATACCCACTCTGATTGCCGCATCAGTTAGGTATAAGACCACCCTCGAGTTGTGGACGGGTTTAATTGTTTTCTTTGATTCCCCTTTTCGGGATGATTTGGCGCAATATTGTGGTTGTTACCGCATTTACACTCTCACTCGGCTTTCAAGGATGCGGATTTAAAACGGGAACAATTTGCGATAGGATTGAATTGAAATACCTTTTTTCATCCACCCCCAGGGGAGGATGACTTTTGAGTGAAGATGCGATTCTTTGGCAGCATGTTTATCTTTTCTAAAGGGGATTTCTAACTAGACGTATATGAGTATTTGGTGTTCTCGTGCAATATTGTTTATTTGAGGGGGATTTATTCCTTCATTCAAAAGGGTTTAAGGTTTTTTTTTTTTCTAAATAAGGCGATGCGGCTGGAAAATAACAAAAATTATCGCTTGAAGGATGTTTACGAAATTTATTGCTTAACGCCTTTTTAATGAGTGAATAGAAGTAGAGTCGTTTTCGTTAAAGGGGGGTTGAACAAGTTAATTTTGTGTTTTTGTTTTTAAATCTTACCCGGGGGCCAAAACGTACCAATTGTTGATGTCTGAGACGAATTAAGTAATTTTTAACTGCAGGCAGGGTTATGAGGAACCAATAGGCGGCTCGAAATCTTGACAGAAAATCAGTATCATATACCTCCACGGAACAAAATGAGTCGCTTTACGTTTGAACAACGTTGGAAAATATTGAAAACTTATTTCCAAAGTGATTACTGTTTAGCCCAAACAGTTCGTTTTTTTTTTTAAGAAGTTTTAGCCGAAATGAAGCACCCACCGCGCCTGCTGTACGGAAGTTTGTGCAAAAAGTTCGTGAATGTGACTGGTATGCTAGTGCGCAACACTCAGGGTCCTCGTCGTTGTACGGTGCGCACAGACGAGAATGTTGCTTTAGCCAAGAGTATGAGACTCAATTTACGAACATCAACTCGTCATCGATCTCAACAGCTCAACATTTCACGCACTTGCCTGAGGAGATTTCTGCACAAAGATCTCGGATTATTCGCTTACAATCATATTTTCTGACGAGGCGGCCACGTTATAAAACAAAATTGCCGTATATGGGCGTCGGAAAACCCGCACGTTATTGTCAAGAAGAGCAACAGTTGGGTGCGGATTGTGGAGTGGTGGGATTATTAGACCATTTTTCTTCCATGAAGACATGGATTCGGACGACCTCACAGCGTCCATGCCACAATCGATCTTTTGCGCACCAAATTCCCAAATAGTGTTATCAGCCGTCTTGGTGATGTCGATTAGCCGTCTTGGAGCTATGATTTGACCCATTTTGACTTTTTGTTTGTAGGGAACCGTGAAGGACCGATGTTAGGCCAACAATCCCGAAACGATAAAGTTAATTTCATCCAAGCAATCTGTGAGCTACAGCCCGAAACCATCAACAAGGTCTTGGAAAATTGGAGTGCAAGAATGCACCTCTTTGAAGCCAGCCGAAGCAGCCACTTGAACGACGTTGTGTCTATAACTAATAGGAATATATGCTCTTACTAATAAGGCCTAATACATGGAAACAATTTAATTTTGTTCATTTTATTGCATTTTTAAAAAGAAACTTCAATTTAGCCCACCAATTACAATGCCTGATTCACAATACTTTCACTACCCAATTCACAATACGCTAACCTTCTACAAGGCTTACTCCCTGAACACAATTTAACGTCTTCACATTGGACTGACTTCACGAGACTCATTTTGATATCGGTTTATTTAATCTAACTCCAACCTCATAGTGACAACGAGTTAGTCAAGTCAAATTTAAGTTTTCAAAAATTTGAAAAAAAAACTTTCCTCACTTAACTATCTGCTTCTCAGTTGATGTTGAAGTGATTTAAGTTAAGGAGACGTCAAAATGAATCGCGCGAAGTCAGTTTTGCTCGTGGCATATAAAATTTAACAATAAAAGTTATAACTACTTAGAATACCTTGAATACCCTCTAAGGCTCTCCCAAACCAGTGTGAAATCGGAATAAAATATTCACACCTTAAAATAAGACAAATACCTACACAATGCTAAATGATAACAATAAAATCAGAAGGTCTCCCAATTCCCAAACCGGCGCGAAACATTCGCCGACGCGACGGCAGTTTTATGTTATTTATTATCAATGTTTATCTGTCATTTCTCATTTTTGTTTTCACTGTGAATGATTCGCTATGCATTCGCGAAACCAATGCGACTGTGGCGCGGAATATTCACCGATGGCAGTTTTTGTTGTTATTAAGCATTGTGTACCTGTCAGTTTAGTTATCATTGTGAATTATTCGCTTCATAGAGCGAATGTTTGAATGTTTCGTGCAGGTTTTGAAGAGTCAGACTGAAAAGTAGAATTGTTTTTTCTCCTTCATTTGCTTTGAGCCGTCACAATGACAGTACAAACGTTAATACTTAACCGCAAAGTTAAAGACGAGTTTCTTCACTTTAAAATATAAGGTGATGTTTAGCGTTAAGCTGACTACATATTAAATTGATTATTTGTATGGTTAATTGCTTAGAGTTTACTTAAATATTTAAGTCATCTCTTAATTTGATTGTTGGAAAGACCCAATGTAAAGAACATCAAAGGCATATACTACGAATAAATTTACCAATAAAAATAGTGCAGTTAAAGTTTTGGATGGTCTGAACTGAAGTACAATGACACTCAAATGGATTGGAGAAAAATATTTTTTTCGTGGAGCTGGGAGGCTTTGATTTTGATTATATGTTCGGTGATACTTGTTCATTTTATGGTTTGTTTTTAGGTGGTTTTGAGGTCTAATATTAATCTAAGATTAGACGATCTAATGTAAATAGTGAATGATTTGACTACTTGACCTAACAAAAAATAATCAATACTCACAATGTTGTCCCTAAATGCATTGGCGTGTAATATCTGTCAAAGTGTTAACATTTTTGAATTAGAAACTGAAATCAAATAAAGATGCATTTTCTAAATTCTTGCTTTTCCGGGACAGTTCGAATTTGTGATGGTATTGGCATTCTATTTATATAGTTTGTTCGCCATCTATCAGGTTAGGTATGGTTGATGTGGCTGTCAGCAAGAGAGCGACACACTTAGACCATAAGTTGATCCAAGCTTATACCACTTTTAATGTTGGAAACTTTCTACCTAATCGTTAAACCACTTGGAGCCTAAATCTATATTTTTCAGATCCAGTGTAGGATACGTACCGAGAAGATAAAGGACCTATTGCTCCTCTTCTTCAGCCATGCAGCTTCTGCAGAATTCGTTAGAATAAATTCCAAGCCACGTTACGTGCTTGACTATATCAAACAGTGTCCTGCTACTGTTATAATACGTATTACGGAGCCTGTGTGCGATCTGCCTAAAGATATTAAACCTTTGGAGCGCGTCAGATTCGATATTGCCTAAAAATTTTTTTTTGGCCAAGCAGGTGGTGATACTGTTTCACCTTAGGTTTGTTCTCTGTATAGCATCTTGCTAAATCGTATGTTCACACATAGACGTAGCGATGGGAATACCTATATTTGCCTTATCTGGCAATAAGGGTGTCATTATTCCACTTTTCGTGAGTTCATCAGCTTTACATTATCCTGAACTTTGGCCTGGAACACGGCAGAAGTGAATGTTAAACTACTGCGCCATCTCCATCATAGAGGATCGGCAGTTAAGGGCTGTCAGGTAAAAGTATGTTATTTTATAGAAGGATGGCTCCGATGTAAATAAGAAGAACTAAACAAATTACATTTGCAAGCAGTTAAACTTAGCTTAATACAAAACTTAAACAATATTCGGTTAAATAAATAAAAGGTCTTTCCTCTTTAACAGATCCACAAAAACTGAACTGATCATATCTTTAATCTCTCAGTATATTCTTCTACCTAACCGGCATGTAGTCTCTTTCTATTAAATACAATCATTATTATCTTCTTTCTGAACATCCATTTGTTTTTCTTTATTCTTTTTTCTGGAAGCGTTGCCACACATTAGCCGTGTTTTTTGGAAAAGTTATCCGTAGTACAGTAGGATTTTATATCTACCATATTGCAAATTATGATATGTTTTTAGTAAGGAAGAATTATCTTGCTGATTCTTTCAGATTTCGTGTATATGCATGCCATTGAGAATTGATTAAGTTCATTATTATGACAGTTGTGTGACAGAAATGTTGTCAGTGGGATATATCCAGCATAAAACATTGTTTGAATACTTTGTAAATCGAATTATTAACTTAAGAGGATAGCTGAAACTTTAAATTGAAAATCTAATTTACTTTAAATTAAAGTAAGAATGACTTGATAAACCCACCTTTTATTTCAGAATCAATTTATTTCAATTCATTCTTGATTGAAATTTAACTTTTGATGTTTACATGAAATTTGTAGATTATTTCTGATTGAGTACTTCTGTAGGTATTTTTTAATCAAATTCTGGAAGAGACCAACGAATCTTTCTATTAATCGACTTCAAAGCCGCATAAATGGCTATGGCCGAACTCAAGATTCCGGGAAAACTGATCCATCTGTGTCGCGTGGCATTAAAAAATATTAAAAACTATTTCAATTTCTATTCTCTCGCTGCTCGATCAGCTAAGAGATTTAGACAACTAAGAAAACCCAAGGGAGTAGTAGGGTCGAAACGGGTGTGTGTTGGTGAAATCTCCGGCTACTTACGTGGTTGGAGATTTTTAAGGTATTCTTCAGGTTTTGAAGGGTGAATTCGGTAAGGTCTTCGGCTACTCGCGTGGCAGGAGATCTTTAAGGTTTGAAGGGTGAAATTGGTGAAGTCTCCGGCTACTTGCGTGGCTGGAGATTTCTAAGGTTTTATCGGGTTGTGACGGGTTAAATTGGTAAGGTCTCCGGCTACTTGCGTGGAGCAAAAGACTAGGATGCACATTGAGTTGTTGGTTTCTACCCCGACCGACTTCTTGGTGTGTATCCTAAGGGTTGACAAGCCCAGGGTTTTCCAGGAGCCCATCTGAAAGTGACGGGTGCAGATCTAAGAGTTTCCGAGGCTTGAGACAACGACTCAAATTAGGTCGGGTTGGGATCGCCTAAGAGACTCTATGAAATGACAAAGTTGCGAAGCTCCACCGGAAGCTATATTCTGGTACCATGCGAGATAGTGCCCATTTGAGTTTGAAGATTGACTTTTATCCTCTGCTCAAACCCTATCTATGAGGTAGGCCCCCTAGTGGGAGCATCATGGTGGATTGGTTTATTCCAAATGCGGAGACACATGGTTTTCAAGATTCTTTTCTTGAATTCAAGAGGTGTTAGATAGACCTCGCCTCCAAAGCAAGAGGTGTGCATATGCTGCAACATATCACAACTTTGCCACCGAGATAGCTTGCTATGTCGGGGTTAATCGTCAGGACCCAATCTGACTCCAAATGGAGGTTGGCCTCCCGTGGGATTAAGCCGTAACAGGCAGGTGATCACGTTAAACCAAAGACGATCTTATTGTATAAATATTTGTACATTAAGATAAATATCTTTTTTGGTACTAAGAGTACGAAGTACTTAGATAGCTATAACTATTTTTATTTAATTTAATACTTTAAACTTAGTTTACAAATATGATGAAAGAAGAAAAGGATTGAGATTTTAAAGATTATGTAAAGAATAATTGTGAGTTTAAGTAAGGGATGAGAAATAATGACAAATTGCTTTTTTGAAGCGAGTGAAACTAGAGATAGATCTTACAGTTATTGGTAGAGAGTTCCATAATTTAACGGCGTGAATGAAAAATAAACGAAATGAATTGAGATACTGATACCATGATGGAATTAAAGTAAGACTTCTAAGGGAGCGAGCAAAATTATTTTTTTTTTATAAAAACACAGCGGAGTCTTATCAATTACAAGTATATGTAAGAAAATACAATTTCTGGCATCGATATGATGTTTTAAAGTTGTTTCAAAAATGTTTTTAGCATAGTAAGAAATATGGTTACATCTGCGAAGCCCATATGATTGTATCTAACTAAGTCGTTAAACGCTTCTTGTAATTTACCTTGGGACAAAGAATCGACATTAGGATATACGACCTGAGAGTAAGTCATAAAGGCTAGAATCAGGCTTTTATTAAGCCTTCGCCTAGTATCAGGAGGAGTTAAGTTTGCCATCCACAACTTCCGAAGACATCCATATATTTTACCTACATATAACATGGTTCGTATGATTATATCCTGATAGGCTAGAGTTCAAAACAATTTTCAGATTATCTTCAGAAAGTAAGACAGCAGGTAAAGTATCGAGATTGCAAGCAACTTCAGCTATATTGTTAAGTGGCTGAGCTAAGTACAACTGAACATCATAAGCATAAAGATGTACTGTGGAATGTTTACAAGCAGATGGTAAATCATTAATTAAAATACAGAAAATAATGGGACCCAGGATTGATCCTCGTGGAACAGCCTGTTCTACAGGTAAAAGGCTTGAAACAAAATCGTTGGTTAGAAGTCTCTGAAGTCTGTCAGAGAGATAACTTTCTAGCAACTTTACTGCTGATTTACCGAAACCAAAAAGTTTTTTTTTTAATTTCCAGCGAAGAATTTTGTGGCTTACTTTGTCATTTCTTAAGAAAAAAAAAATGTCTAATTTATATTTTAACATAGGTAATTATAAAATAGCTACGCTTATATCACAACATCTAGGTTTCATAATCAATCTATCACGTTTATGCTGTTGTTAGTATCCACAAAATCTTGGATGTCACCAGGGTAAGAACGTTTATTACATTCCGCAACAATATGGTATATGGTTTGTCGTTGGGACCCGCAGTCACAAGCTGGAGGACTGAAGCTTCCCCATCGGAAAAGAGTCTACGCATTTTCCATTATTCGTTCGGATTCTGTTAAGAGTCGACCAGGTAATGGTGTCAGCTTGCATAGACGTTGCCCATTCCAATATCCAGGCCGAATTTGTATTAAACACATCATTGGCCAGTTCTTCAGCGAGCTTTATAGTTGGATGTCGAGATTTAAGCCTTTGCTGCAGTGACCAAAGTGTAGAAATGTCTTCATGGATAAGAAGTTCGGCGTTAGTCAGTATTTTGTTTCGCTCCCTTAAAAGGGTGTTCAGACGTCGCAAGTGCGGTGGAGCAATGTTGCTTAGCACAGGAAGCTATCGTGTTGGTGTTGGCCTTATAGTGCCGGTTATGAGTTGCATGGTATTGTTCAGTTGCACGTCCACCCTCTGTGAATGGGCACTATTCAGCCACACTGGAGCGCAGTATTCCGCTGAAGAGTACACCAATGCAATTGCTGAAGAGTTGATGCACATAAGCCCCAGGTCGATGCAGTTAGTTTTTGCAGGATGTTATTGCAAGTTCTGAGTTTGCCAGCCACGTTTATTAAGTGCTGCTTGTAAGTGAGGGATCTGTCCTAGCTATTTTGGGTCTCGGTTGTGGTTTAGTGTTGTGTTGTTGAACTGGACATTTAGACTATATAGTTTGCAATTTGGTCTGTTAAATGAAACAGCATACTTCCGTTTTAGACATGCTTGGACACAGTCTCCATTGTTGAAAGTATATGTCAGTTCCTCCAGGTCTAAAATTAGAGTCCTCTTTGTTGTCCTAATCTTGGGTAGCTATTACCAAATCATCCGCGTACCCAAATTACCTCGAAACGGTCTTAGGGATATCGCTGATATATAGATTAAACAGCAGAGGGGCAAGGACGGAACCTTGTGGGAGCTAATTATGTAGCTTTCTTACTCTGCTTTTCTCATCATTTATAAAAACTTGAAAAAATCTGTTTGAGGGTAGATTGTTGATAAGGCGAGATGTCTTTAGACAGGGAACTACTTTTAGAAGTTTGAATATAAGTCCACCTTTCCAAGCGGTATCATAAGCTGCGGTTAAGTCGACATAAGCAACAGATGTTTTGAGCTTTCTTTCAAAGCCTGCCTCAATATGTGTCGTCAAGGATAACACTTGGTCCGTGCAATTTCTACCCGCACGAAAACCAGCTTCTTCATTGGGTATAATTTCATTAATAGCAGGATTTATCCGATTGTAGATAAGGCGTTCGAGGAGTTTGTATAGCAAGTGCTTAGAAGTGCTATAGGGCGATAGCTTTACGGTAGGTTGTTAGGTTTTCCTGGCTAGAGAATACCAATGATTTTCGTTCGCTCGAAAGCAGTTGGAATTGTACGTGTTTCTAATATATTGCTGTAAAATTCTGATAACCACCGTCTTGTGTTTTTTCCGCTTTGCACAAGAAACTCCGGATGCATACCATCAAACCCCGTCGCTTTGCCTGTTTTTACTGCGGTGAGAGCAGTATTGACTTCTTCTGGAGTGAAAGCACTCGAGATCTGTGTGGGGTGTTTTTCGTCAGGTTTCTCAGGGCACGCCTGGTGCTGATTGTATGTGCCTTGTCCACGGGGGCTCGGGAAACCTCTACAACACGGTTAGCTACTTTATTTGGGTCAATGCAATAACCTGCGGTAGTTGAGGTATTATACATACTTCCTCCATAAAGGCTCCATGCTTTCCTGCTAGAGTGGGTCTCGTCAAGCGATTTTAGCAGTTCGTGGCCAATTTCCGGGTCTCCAAATTCTTTAAAGTATTCATAGAGTTGTTCGTTTTCCTCAGTCCAACCGGGAATATACTCCTTTCAAAAACCACGGGGAATATGTTTTTTTTTGGCGGTTGCTTTGACAATTTCTACAAATCTGTCATAGTTTTTAGGTAGTGGAGGGATGAACCGCAAACATGAGTCGAGTTCATTAGCGAAGTTATTCCAATTGGCCTTTGAAAAGTTCCATCGGGGTTTTTGGACTGAATCAGTAAGTGGTATATTTGGATACCAACATCGATTACGACTGGCTGGTGTTGGCTTTTCGGGAAATCCGACAGCACTGTTCTGAAAGATGGTAGGGAGTGAAGTTCAGCGTCACAGGTAACGAAGCATTAGATGCGGATTGTAGCCTTTTCGCCATCTGCGGTAGTGAAAAGTTGACTTATCTTTTGCGTCGAAGATTAAATCTAAGTGGTCCGCCCATTTTAATAGTCTTTCTCCATTGTCATCGATATTTTCATACCTCCACAAGCTATGATGGCTATTGAAGTCACCAATGAAAACCGTTGGTTGATTTGGGATATCTAGTACGTTAGGCGGCCAGGGAGGTTTGTATATGTTTACAATTTGGAGGCCTCTGATTTGGATGGTAATTGTAAAGATATTTTGTGCGGAGCTGATACTAAAAACTTATTACGTCATCTAAACCGTTTTTAACATAGGTAGCTGATCCATATGACTAACATCTATGTTTTGATAGATAATAGCTTTTGGCTTTACTTATACCTTCAATATTAAGTTGACATATTCGAACAGAAGATCCGACACGTCTTGTCAGTTGGAGCTGAGAACCACCGGTTGCGTTTGGCATGTTATTTCCGAAAGATTTCTTTTTTTTAGTTTCAATTTGTCTTATTTATAATATGGCCAGGAGAGTAATCTTGATTGCTTATTGCTTATTTTGGCTTCCTCTTGTGATAATTCATTTAGCGTTATCAGTGCCGGATTAAGCAAGCGCGGGGCCTGTAGCAAATTCTATCAAGGGGCCCTTAGACTGTTTTAGGTTAGGCACTTATCAAGTTTATGGTATTAAATAAAACAAAACTGTTACAAACAAACTTTTCTTGATTTAATTTAGGAAAATTTATAAATAATGCTGTTGATATCGACTTCTCGGAGTAAATCATGTTCAATATTCATTAAAGTGAGGAGACTAAAGACGTTGTTGGCTCATCGTGTTCCTCAATTCATTTTTAACACGTTTTAATGTTGAGAAAGATCGTTCACCACTGCAGTTGGTGATCATGAGAGACAAATAAATGCGCAAAGCAATTTCAACGTTCGGGAAACAAGATTGTAAAGAATTATTTATCAACAGTTTGTAAACCTGCATTTCCAGAGCCTCATGATTCCTGCTGTCAATAATACCAGCCACATCAGAATTGAGCATTGAAGCGAATTGCACTAATTCGTTGCCCAGACTGTCCACCAAATCATCTGCGTAAGCACTTACTATGGTTGCAGATTTTTAATTTCTTCTGGTGGAAGAGGTTTTATATGAAGGTTTTTATAATACAAATTCTATATACTACTGAAATAAATCAACCAAGTAGAAGACTTAGCACTATTAATGGACTTGTTGAATTATTGATTCAAAATAGCTCTTATGGCTTTTAGTCCACAAAAATTGGCGTTTCGTCCGGGTGATCGCACATGGACTCATCAGTTGGCTGCGAGGACCTTGTCAATACGCAATTTTTATTGAATTCAGTTCATCTTACATTGATTTTTTGACAAAAATCCAATGTGAATTATATCCAACCAAGATTAAAATTGTAATCATTAACGTTGAAATATTTTGCTATTTTCAACAAATTCAACAAATCCATTAATAGTGCTAAGTCTTCTACTAGGCTGATTTATTTCAGTAGTATATAGAATTTGTATAATTCCGATATTCTAATACCCATTCTGGTAAACATCTTAAATGGTTGTATCGCTCTGGCTCACATTCCTTTGTCATGGAGAGAAGTAAATGTTATTTTCATCCCCAAAGCTGGCAAACGTAGCCATGTTAATCCTAAAGATCTAAGACCTATTAGCCTTTCATCATTCCTTCTTAAAACATTTGAACGTCTGATTGAAATCCATTTGAGGGCAAACATTGATAAGTCCTTACTATCCAATGCTCAACATTCTTATAACAAAGGGAAATCTGTAGAAACCGCTCTACATACGCTGGTTCGTACTATCGAATATTGCCTTCATCATAAGGAGTTCACCTTAGTTGCTTTCCTGGATATAGAAGGAGCTTTTAACAATGTCGACGCATCCGCAATCACATCTGCGCTGTCATCTCTGAAGGTCGATAAGTCAATCAGTAATTTGATAAATCATATGCTGATAAGCAGGATTATAAATTCAAAACTGGGCGATTTTACTACTCGAAGGACTGTCAGTAGGGGTACGCCGCAAGGCGGCGTCCTCTCTCCTCTCCGCTTACTACCTGGGCAGATCAATTTGGACACGGTGTCAACCCCCACAAAACTGAACTTGTCCTATTTACCAGGAAATATAAAATCCCACACATAGACCCTCCCTACATCAAAGGTATACCGCTTAAATTTTCAAACAAAGCAAAATATCTGGGTCTTATTTTGGAAAAGAAATTAAGCTGGAAGCCCAATATTCAAGAGAGAATCAACAAAGCCAACATAGCTCTTTTCTCTTGCAAAAAAGCCGTAGGTAATAAATGGGGTCTACAAACTCATATTACACACTGGCTATACATCTCAGTCATTAGACCGATACTTACATATGGAGTAACAGTATGGTGGACTGCGCTGGAAACAGCAACAAACCGCGATAAGCTCAGCAAAGTCCAACGAACAGCCTGTTTAATCATGGGTGGAGCTCTCCGCTCAACTCCTTCTGTTGCACTTGATATTCTTTTTCATCTCATACCGCTAGATATTTTTAGCAAGCAATCGGCCGCTAACACAGCCATTCGACTTAAAGCCTCCTCGCAGTGGATCAATAATGATATTGGTCACTCTACTATGCTGAACTCGTTCAGTACTGTACCTAGTAACGTCGATTACACCACCCCTCAACCAAAATTTGATAAAAATTTTCAAGTATCCATCCCTTCCAGGTCTTCTGGGAAAATGAGTCGCTTTTGATGGACGAAGCAATTCATTTCTATACAGATGGATCTAGAACCGATGACGGGGTCGGTGGAGGCGTATACTTTGAAAGATTAAATCTTTGTCTATCTTTTCGTCTTCCCAATCACTGTAGCGTGTTCCAGGCAGAGCTTTTAGCAATAAAAGAAGTCCTCTCTTGGCTAAAAGAAAACGTTATATCGACTACTGATATACGTATCTTCTCAGACAGTCAAGCTGCCTTAAAGTCACTGGACTCTGTCTCCATTAACTCACAAATAGCCCAAAATTGTCGATCATCTCTGGTGGAGATGTCAAAACAGTTTAACATTCACCTTACATGGGTGCCGGTGCATAGAGACATTCCAGGAAATTGTAAAGCTGACGAACTTGCAAAAAACGAACAATATTACCTTTGTTGGATAGCAAATCTAACATCGGTATACCCTTAGCTACTTGTAAACTTATGCTAAAGCATGATACCATAAAGAAAGCTAACCGTTGTCCAATTTGCGTTTGGTGCGGAGCGAAACATGATTTTTGGTAAGATCAGCAGATAGAAAAATAAAATTTTAGTTGATCATTTTGATGCAAATATTTTCTTCTTAGTAATTGTGACTAAATCTCATATGTAAATAATACTTTTTTATGGTCAGAAAAGGTTGGTGCGCGGGGCCCCCAAATGCGCGGGGCCCGTAGCATTTGCTACTCTTGCTTCGTGGCTAATCCGGCACTGAGCGTTATCCAGGGTGTACAATGGGAAGGCAATCTATCTTAACACCCCATGCATTCTACAAATCTAGAAGATAAATAAGTGTTACATTATCTCTAAGCATAATCCTGCCTTATATCATCCAATAAATTCACAATGGAGTAGAACAAATGTGGTTAGATCTGAAACCGGATTGTCCAGAATACAAAAGCACAACAACCAACCTTAAGCACACGTCCAAACTTTTCCAGAATTACCTTAATATAATATGAAGAAATCTTACAAGTCATGGCCACTGCAATCACCGGATATAAACCCTATAGATTTATTGTGGGAGGAGTTATTGAATGAGAGTGGAACCAAATTTGTCGCTGCAGTTTACATAGCTACATATAACGGATGTTAGGTACCAGAGCTATTTTATTATCCGATAAGGAAATTTATGTCTTATGGATGTTTACACCTGAGGAAGCTCTCTAGGTAATCAGAGTTTTCACTGTAACGTATTTCGTGTCTCAACCACAAGAACAATATTTATATTTCTTAATAAGACCACCATCTTCAACAAAAGAAAAAAAAAAAAACTTAAACCCACCCACTACCATATACACACTTATATCAAAAATACAGCTTAACATCTGCGCCATTCATTTAGTAGGTAATTCCCATATTCACAAAAAAAAAAAAAACACAAGCTTCACCCACGTCATTTTCCATCATTGTAATTCGTAATTGAATTTCCATTGCCCGAAATGGCAACCTCTCTCATTCGTTTCGATCAATCCTTCAGTCCGTATAGCATTCACAAATATCAATTACAATACAATAGCCAACGACAATTTAATAAAAGGATATTTCATATAGTGTACCTTCTCCTCTCAGCCATTGCTCAAAAAAAAAAAAAAAAAAAAAAAAAGAAGAACAAAAAATTATAACAATGAAATTAAAGAAGAAAAAAATAGCTATATCCTTCAAAATTATATCCTGCATGAAATCCTCACAGAGGGTGATTGTGATTATATATATTTGATTGTAATTATTGTCCGATCACATAATGAATAACACACAATTGCCGTACATAAAAGAAGTGGCAGCAAGTAAATAAAATCGTTTAACCGCCCAAAACTTACAAAACACAAACTCGAAAAAAGAATTCAATACTTAAGTTTCCACCACTGTGGCCATTGTGTGCCACATAATGCGCACAAAAGGATCAATTTTTTAAAAACAGTCGAATTAAACAACAAAATTCTGGATTGTAAGGGAACCACATCCTTCCCAATCGTCATCCATCACTACATAGTTCATCACAACCGGCCGTATCGTCAGTTTAACAAAAGCAATCGTGATCCTCAATCCTCCAACAATTCAACTGAAATCTCCAGGACAATCGACATTGCGTACTCATCACCATCGCACACAACGTAATTGCACACTCGCTTCCAGGAAATTAACCAACAAAAAAAAAACTATATACCTACGTAAACTAAGCGCATTTATGCTCGTAGAACCGCACACAGCCTGTGGAGTGTGGATTTGCAAGGCTCTAAGGACTCGTTATCGTCGGGGCACCCCCTGAAGCCTACAAAAACATTTGCCTACCGAATCCCAACCCTCGCTCTCCGGCTTAATCCTTTTTATTTATTTCAAATAAAATTGTAATTCATGTTTAAAAAAAAAATACCCTATACCCTTTTCCCTTGTGAACAATGTCCTTATTGGTCGCCAATGGCAACCCGAAATGGAAACAATGGAACGAGTAGTAGTTCTCTCTTTTTCTCTGCGCGCAATTTCATCATTGTTTCAAACTGTCACCACCGCAGATACAATGGCGGCCACGTACTTAACGAATTGTTCCCAGCTGAATGCATCTAGTGGATGCTGTTACTTTATTTTCTTTATGTTCCAGCATTTTATATCCTTGTTCGTTGATATTTCATATTTTATTAAAAAAAAAAACAAGGAATGTTATAAAAGTGCTTAAACAATCCTTGGCATTGCCATCGAGATGACATCTCATGTTAAAATGGAAATCCTTGCGAGCAACGAAAAAGAGCCACCGGAATTATTGTTCCCAAACGAACGATGATGACGATATGGATGGAAACTCTACGTTTACGTGTACAATTGCACACTTAACTTTTTGTTGTTCTTTGATGGGACTCTTAATTGTTTATTACCATAAGGACTTTTCCGTTATTTTCGTCTTGGTTTTATTTGTTTTAATTCAGAGTTCGAAGGGTTTTTTGGCTAAATGCACAAAGCTAAGAAGCGAGAGTGTTGAAGCTCAATGAGGAAATATACCATTCGCACAATTGAAGCTTTGTAGAGTTCTGGGTGTCGAGTTTTCGTTTGAGGATTTTTTGAAGATGTATTTAATTGTTTTTTTGAAGTTTTAAAGATGCCGAATTTGAAGACTTTTAAAGACTTAAGAACTATTAGACAGTGCATAATTTTGTGTGAAAAATCGTCATTCAAGTTCGTCTATGTGTCTGGATGGCATTATGTGGCTCCTTGATAAATATCTGGGAACTTGCCTATACTTGAGAATCCAAACTATTAGTAAAGCAATTTTAAGACCCTTTAGCGTTTTAAATACATTCAGGAGGTGTTTACACATCATCATCGACTACCTAACCTAGTACATGCCTAGTGCCCACCTAGGACCTTCTCCTTTTATCCGAGATGGAGCAAATGGTGACTCCTATAGTCCCAGTTATACCGCCATGCTTAATGAACACCTTCCAGGGCTATTATACCATACATGTGGAACTCAGGTCTGTAAGGAAAGGCTTATCCGACTTCCCATCCTTTTGGAGTTATTCTAAGAACCTGGCCCTCCAGGTTGGGTGTTGTGCCATCGGTGTGACTTCCCGGGTATATACAACAATTTTCTAGAATACGTTAGATGATGAACTATGTTAAAGATATATACACAACACAACAAACTTCCGATCTATACTTGGAATGTCAGGACCCTTAAAAGTTAAAAGACCATGTGCAGCCAAAAATTTAGCCAAAGTCCTAAATTGCTGCAAAGCAGATATAACCACTATTCTAGAAATGCGGTGGGATGTATCTGGGTGACGAAAATTAAGGACTTTGATACCTAACTTCGGCGACTGCGTTCGGGAAATAAAAGCAGAGTTATAGATTTGTTATAACTCAAATAGAAGTTTTTCCCCTGAGCCTCTATTTTCAACTCTTAGTGAATTTTCGATGAGTTATGGAAATATAATTGTATGTGGTTACTTCAATGCAGAATTTTTTCACGCTGATTCTATACTCTGTCCAACAAAAATTGTCAGTACAGGGAAGATAGGATGTTTGTCTCTCATTCTGGTTGCATTGCCATCATGTATAAGTGTGTCGCCTTTTAAAGGCCTCACAGGGATTCCGTAGTTTAAATTATAAATCGCGGCAAATAAAAGTAAAAAACGCATAGGGCTACCGTCTGCCGATTCAAAACGACTGAAAACAATATTCAATTTACCTTTTCCCACAACACCAAGCGGTAAGATAATAGGCGCGTTTTTTTTTAAGTTGAAAAGCAATACGACAACACTCAACATACTCATCTTCTTAAAATGTGTTCTCAAAAGCTTCAAATCCCAAAAGCTCCTTAATAAAAACCACTGAAAAAGCTCTTTGCTTGCAATTGAGAATTATAATGGTAACTCTGTTTTGATGTAGATAAAGAGCGCACGATCGTATTGAGTTTTGAGTCTCTTGAGTCTTGACTCTTGAGTCTTGACTGTATCTCATCAGCAGTGGGATACGACGCACGGTCGTTTTGGGGTGTACAACTTTTTGCAAAGAATTACAACAACAATTCCTCAAGAAAAGTCAGTGGCTTGCTCTTTTTTTAGTGGCATTTTTCCTAACGCATTGTAGTGAGGGTGCATCAGGCGCCACTGCTTTAGAAAAAGCTCTCCCATAAGGCCTGTACTGACAATTTTTGTTGGACAGAGTATAGATACATCTCTTTTTTTTATTGATACGCGCACTCAAGGGGTTATGAATAGCCTTATAATTTTAAACACAGTGCGAGCACTGATAATGCTCATATGAATCTTTCAAAATCTTTTAACTTATTAGAAAATGTAACTTGCAGAATACATAAAATGACAATTGGTCGGTCTGTAATGGCCTAACGCTAAATCTAGCCAAATCATAAATTATTGCCATCTCTAGATAAAATTTGGTACCAGAAATCTACTACCTGTTTTCCTATTTCAATTTCAAATTGAGTTTTTGAGTATTGTTTTAAGTATAGGCTTTCCTTTCAATATTCAGTCGTCGTCAACCATTCTGTGGACCTAAGCTCTGGAGTCCAATTTTTAAGACTGTCTTATTTGTACGCCCCGCCATAAAATAAATAAATTGAAATTAGCTAGACTTAGGCAAAAAGTCTCAAGTTTCAACTGTATGAACGACCCACTCATAACAATCAGCATCAAAGCTAAAATTGTCAACATAATACTCATTTGCGCGCATGCCACAGCAGAGGAGGAAGATGAGAAAACCAAAGACATACGAACTCCTGGACAACTACGCGGAGCACTAGGTATGACATTAAAATTGTCTTAGGAGATTTTAACGTCAAGCTAGAAAAGAAGACATCTTTGGTGGTATAGTCGGAAAAAACAGCCTGAACGATACCATCTTCGATAACGGATTTAGGCTGATCGACTCTGCCTTGGGGTGAGACTTTGCTGTAAGCCGAGACGTTCGGTACAGCTAGCACGCAGTTCAGTTCTACCGATCGATCCACAGTAAACCAGGTATACCACATTGTGATCGAAGCAAAGCATCGATCGAGTCTCTTACAACCTCTTAAGGTTTCCAATGCCGTCAGCATCAAGAATTGAGAACCAGTGACAACAATGTCAAGCAGCCAATAGAGATGCCGCTTCTGAGATGGTTTTTACATGACCAATGCAATGAGCCCTGGTTTAACGATGAGTACCAGCAAGCACATCCAGCAAAACAAGAGGCACAGAACGGACAGATATGTCAGCGAGCTGTACAAGCAGAAAAGAAGAGAGGAATACCTGCTTTTCAGGAAGCAAAAGAAGGACCATAAGAAGCGCTCGATCGGGGAAATAGATTGATGCCATAGCAGGAATAAAGTTTGCACTTTTCACCAAAGAATTAAAAAAAATACATATCAAGAATACAATTTCCGAGCCGAACCCTGTATGGAGAGTCAAGGAAACATCGTGGTACTCGTATAACCGAAGTCAATGCTGAGAATATAGAAAGGCCATCTCTCCAAATCGTATAAGGGCGAAGAAAGATAGTATCATAATAACGCCCACCCGGCCTTGATGAAGTGAAGATAGCTATAACGAATCATAAGTCCAACAAAGGCCCCGGAGCTGAAAGCTTCTTTACCGAAAGTTTCAAAGTATAAGGTGATGACTTTGTAAGGAATTTGCATCAGCCCATATGCAGAATATGGGCAGAAGGAAGCATGCCTGATTAATGGAACCTCAGCATTGTTTACCCTCTCAACTGCATCAATCTTCTGAACATCGTATACAAGATCTTGTCTGCCATATTAAGTGAAGGTCTGAAGATTTTTGTTAACAGCCTGAAGTGTCCATATCAGTTAGGCCTTAGACCAGGAAAGTCTACCATCGATCAAATGTTCACATTACGGCAGATCTTAGAAAAATCACAAGAACTTCTTCGTCAACACTAGAGCCACAATCTTTCAAAAGTCCGTCAAATAACTCGGATACGGTGACGATATTGACACCATTGGAAGAAAAAATCGTGAAGTCAGTGGCTTGTTTGTTTCAGATTGTTGAGACGGAAGCGAAGAAGATGGGTTTAGCGGTCAATGAGGGACAGACTAATATATTGTCCTCAGGAAAGGACATCCAACACCGACGCGTCTTGGACGGAACGTCATCATACACAGCTATGACTTGGAGGAAGTTAAGATTTTTGTTTACCCAGGCACCGCTATTCATTTAGACAATAAAACCAGCGATGAAATCAAACGTAGACTAACTCTAGCCAATCGCTGCTTCCTTAGACTAAGAAGGTAACTGAGTAGGAAAGTCTTATGTTTATAAGATTGACTCTTTATAGGAATCGGACTCTTATCATCTCAGTACTTGTATATGGCGCATACTCCTGTATCTTGTCAAAAGTGGATGAGAATGCTTTAGGATGTTTCGAGAGGAAAATTCCCCGGGTAATTATTGCTCTTGTTTGCATAAATGGAGAGTGGAGGAGAAGATATAACCATGAACTGTACGAGTTATAGTGCAAAACCGATCATTGAAAGGTATTAAAGTTCAACGACTGAGATGACTGGGTTACGTAGAGCGAATGAACCCGAATGCTCCGCCCCGGAAAGTCTTTAAATCCAATTCAATCCCAAGGAATGGCGCAGAGGTAGACTTTGACTCAGGTCGCGCACATAGGACCAGCTAGCTAGGGACCGAGATTAAAAGCACTTTCACGACAAGATATACCATTGAAAAATTCGTCACTTTCTCGAGAAAGTCAAATCGAGATCTAAAGATACATATAATCATTCCAATATTGTATGTCTAAGAAATGGGCTTCTATAGATATCCGATCGAGATGAAGCTAATATTCCAAAGCTTTTCATATTTAAAGGTCTCAATTGATTGGCTTTGATCGGGAAACCTTGGTAAATACTGGAAACATCTTAATATTTCGTTCAGTATTTTTTCAGGTGCTCATTAAATGACAGGGTTCAGCCCAGAGTAGCTCCTAGGTACGTATTTCGGTATAGAGTTGTGAGTTAGAATCAAATCCTACAATTCATTTTGATTTTACGTGTTTGTTGGGACATAGGCTCCATTTTTTGAAACATTCGTTCAGTTTTGAAAAATCTTCTTGGAAAGTTTTTTGGGTTTATGCTAGGCAATGTTTTTGGGAAGCTAAGGCGGGGCCGTCGTCGTAGACCGGTGTTGTATTTTCCTGACAGGCTTTCGACGAAATTGAGGAACACTTGAAATATGATCTACCGATGAGTATGTTATTAAGAATCGTTTCTATTTTAACTTTTATTTTTAGCAGTATACGAGTATGATCTGAATAAGTTTTGTAGATCAGACCTTTTCTCCAGACTTACACTCTGTCGTCACAGCAGCTGCACTTAAATCTGAAGCCTGCCTTCCCAGGATTCTGTTCGATTATGAAAAACTTTAATGCAATACTAAGCACCAGTGGCGTAGATAGGGGGGGGATCAGGGGGATATATCCCCCCCATTTGGATCGATAATTGTTCAATATAACCAGTCATGAACCAAATAAGTTAAAGAAACGCACTCTGAAATTTTTTTTTACGTCTCTCACCAATTGATAATAGGTAAACGTGCAAGAAAAAGCGCTTCCATCCAGCTATAGGTATATATTTTATTAAAGATATTAGCTACACTGCCGGTTTCAACGTCAACTCCCGAAAGAACTTTCTCCAGTCAGTAAAGAGAATAAAAACAATACAAAGAAGCATGACCAACGAAGTGAGATTATTAAAAATATGTCTATTTTAATAACAGTGTGATAAGCTTTGGATGTTTACTTATTTGCAGGATCGTTTGAATGGTTTGACTGCTCTAGCTATTCATCGCGAAATACCTATACTATATAGCTATAGCAGACGAGATTATAAGTGTTTTATCTAAAAAGAACAGAAAACTGGATTTTATTTTGTGATTTATTTTTTAAATTAATATTATTTTACTTACTACAGTGCCTTGCATAAGTAAAACCGCACCTGTAAAAATGCGTTTTGTAGAAAATTAAAATGGGAATGACACTTTACTATTTTTTTTATTGAATGGCATCACTAATTAAGTAAATTGAGAAGAAAAAAAAGTTCCGTTAGTTTCTCTTCTGGTGGTTAAAAATTAAAACAGATTTTTTTTGTATTGCAAAAGTATAACCGCTTTTTTATTTTGATCTGTTTTTTTATTTTAAGTAAATTTTTTCGGCTAAATTAGTAAAGGACATTGCTGCCCCTATTTTCGACCAATCTAAAAATTGTTTTTGACATACTGTTGACAAGGTTATTTAATATGGAATCGTCTATACAGTTCCATTCTTCCACAATCGCCTCTCGCAGCTCAGCAACACTGTTTAATTGCCTATTATGGGCATAAATTTTGCGGGTCAAAATTTCCAAAGATTTTCAATAGGGTTACAATCTGGAGAACGTGCCGGGAACACCATAAAATGTTAGTATAAGACGTTAGTCGTGAATTTTTGAGATGGTACGAATCGAATAACATTCGTAGCATCTCAAAATTTGACGACTAACGTGAATTGGGGCATTATCATGCTGGAAGACATGCCGAACTCGACGAAATCGTCTTAAGTAGGGTACCAAATTATGCTGAAGCACCTGGGTGCAAGCTGAACTGTTCATCTTTGCAGAGGTGAAGGCAAGTGCAACCTTACCACGGTCGCAGAAGGCTCCCCAAACCTTACAACTGCCACCGCCAAAGTTTCTCTAGAAAACAAACTTTTTTCCTTTCTCAGATCGTGCCAATATCCGTTAAAACCACCTGACCCATCAAGATTAAACTTTTTTTCGCCACTGAAAATAATCTAAAAAAATCATTCATTGAATTATGCCATTTGCAATAACAAGAGTTAAGTGTAAATTAATGGAATGTTACTTATGGTTTTCCAATTCCGTTTCATATTTTGCTGGGCAAATTCTTACTTTTTTTGTAGACTGTTGTAAAATTTGCAGCTGGCATCATTTTGCACCGAACAATTACTTTACTGCTTTTTAAAGCACGAAAAACCGTTGAAACCTAAATTCCTAAGACCAATTCGTCACGAACGTCTGGCAAAGAATGCGCCGAGTTGAATGCAGCATTTATTAAACGGCTCTTATCTAGACGTGTCAGCTTCTGCAGATGCCCGGGTCTTATTTTCGTCTCATAAGATTCTGGATCTTGTAAGAAATTTCGGACGACACGATTGGATCTTTAAATTTTCCTACCAATAGCTCTTAAGCTTAGGCCAGTTAACCGAAAAGCTTGAATTTTGACTTTTTCCGTATCGCTTAAATGTTTACCACGCGGCATTGTTTCTTGTCATTTCGAAGCACATAACTGAATGAAGCTTCAGAGAGGTTTGCATTGTGCGGTTATACTTTTGCAATATATAAAAATCTGTTTTTAATTTTTAAACACCAGAAGAGAAAATAACGGAACTTTTTTTCTTCTCAATTTACTTGATTAGTCATTCCCATTTTAATTTTCTACAAAACACATTTTTACAGGTGCGGTTAAACTTATGCAAGGCACTGTATATCAATATTTATTCTAGTTCATATTAAAATTAATGCGTGTAATATATTATCTTTAAAAAATATAATTTTTTTATGGCATTATGAATTCAATGAAGTCTTGTTATTTGTTTTTTTTTTTTTAATTATTAAAACTTAAAAAAAATGAGCGAACTAGATCTATCCCCCCCCATAGCGAAAAGCTATCTACGCCACTGCTAAGCACTGCAATCGGCATAAATCTTTCTGTTTTCTAGACTTAAGCAAAACGATGACTCTTTCAGTTCGATAAAGGTTCAAGATTCCATAATGTCTGAATAGATAACTGCGATAAAGATTCTGTATACAAAAATAAGAGGAACTAAAAAAAATTAAAAAAAATACCATCAAGATCAGCAGATTTTCCAGGCTTAAGCTTTAAGAGTGCAGCGGTGAGCCGTTGAGCGGTCTAGAACTTCAACACTTGTTAAGAGTTTTTTTCAGTAGTTTGAGACTCTCCTGGACCATCCCACTTCTTCTTTTTTTTTTTGCGGTGCCTTTAAAAGCTTCACAATTCTGTTAGCGGTTGTTAGTTCGTTAGTTAGTTAGATTGAGACTTTTGATGTTGCCAATTATCAATTTATGAATACGAATTCAGGCTTTTCCGTTTAAATGCAACTTTGTGTTGCCACTTTGTACTGCTTGAAATATCGAGTCACTACAACAGTTTGTCTTCGGTTTCAGGTGCTCCATTTATCTCGCATTGTTCCTATAAAAGGTTAATCGTTTCTGAACATCTAGAACCACCAATACAGGAGTCAATTTTCATCAATGCTTATATAAGAAAGGCCAACACTGATAACGCAGTTCGATAGAACACAATCACGCTTCAAGTTAATGCATATATGTATGTATGTAAGTTAAAGAGAACCTCAACCCACTTATTATGGGAAAATGGAGCCAGCTAGCTTGAGACCTTGTTCGAAGTATTAGGTATATGGCTTAGGACCAAGCACAAAATAAATCGAAAAAAGGGAGGAAAGAAATTATATTTATTGAAATGTAAATAATTTGCTTGAAAACAAAAGAGCTGTCGCCCAAACTTGATATTTCTTAATTGTTGAATATTCACAATTGTGTTAAGGAAATCCGTGTTATATTTCTCTTCTTAAAGACACATGTCGAGCTTAAAAATTGTGTGATCACATTTGAAATGTATAAATTCCATAAATCATAAACATATAACAATTAATCTAGACCGCAGTGTGTTTAACTTTTGTGTTTGTTTATGCAAAATAATAATTACAGTTGTCACGCTGGCAGGTATGTACTCGTAAATGCTTATCAATAAGAAACGCCCTTTGTTGATCTCACTTCAGTAGATATATTTACCCTTTCGAGCAAACATTTCCATTCAAGTTATTTTCCTCAATAAATTCGTGCCCAATTAACATCAAAATTACCATTGTTCCAAATTAAATGTCAACTTTCATAATTTCCACAATCATTATTCAAAACAAATACTCCACAGGACAATTAAATGCTTATTATCCGAGTATATTCAACCGAAGAAAAAATATAGTAAATTGGAGTCATCATCATTGCGTGAGTCCCTATAACAGTTCACACGAACCAAGTTAAACAAATTTCCATTATGAGAAAATTATTTGAACGTTAAATCTTCCCATCTAAACAATTATGTACGAGTTTAATTTTAAATTAGGACAAAATTTTGTAAATAAGAAAAAAGAAAAAAAAAACAACCCCTACCCACGCGCCAATAAATCATATAGGTCACCCTCATGGATTTCAAATAATTGAAGAGAAATAAAAATTCTTCGCAAAAGGAATTTCGAACTATCCAATAATTGTATTCGAATTCAAAAACAATAAAATAAAATAAATTCCTGTTTCACTACCCATTTGAGCGACAAGCGACGCACGACAATGAACGACGTTCGATGTCAAATACAGGACCACGTGACAATCACCGCATATCGCCCGAACAATGGTGGCCACCAGTCGCAAGGATATAACACACAAAACCTGCGTTTTTGTTCATTGCATTGCCGCAAGGACACCCCATAAATACACCACATAGGATTTAACTGATAAACGAACATTTCAAAAATATCCTTCCCTTACATAGTACACCAGAAAAAAAAGGATACTCTACCTACAATTTGCATTTTAATCCTTTGTTTAGCGGTTTTCAAATTGTGTGTGTATTAATTTAAGATGAAACAAGATTTTAAAATCAAATTCCTGAAAAGGACATTCCTTGCTCCACTAAGCACACGAGCAATGGTGGTTGTGCAATACGGAGAATATGTATGATGTATTGCGACTCTATTGTGGCTAGGAATTTTGAGTCCAGGTAAAATGTCCAGTCAGCGGGTTTTGTTAAACAAAAGAAAATTACTTACTGATATACTCGTAGCTAGGTAGAGGATTTGTTTTGTGATTCGAAAAAGAGACTTGCATCGGACAGATACACCAGAAGTCGTTATGCATTCTAATAGGATGCCCAAAATGCATTCCAGAGCCAACCAGCATACACAAGAGAGTCAAGAGGACCCCCGTTTCCGGTTCGTAGTATAGTTTTTTCCTCCATGTTTCCACAGATTACAAAGGACGAAACTATATGTTCGAGACAGTTCAAAGTGTGGTGAGAGAGAGCATACAAATCTATACAGCCTTTTGATCGTATACGAGTACAAAACACACAATGCGCAAATAAGGACGAATAAGATGTCCCCAATGAGGCTGGCTTCCGGTCTTGTGTAGTGTTGTTGTTGTCGTTCCACTTTTGCTTACCGTTCGATGACAATGTCCAATTCATTGACTTCTGAGCAATATTTTCTAATTCCATCGGCACAAGGACAATAGGGTTTTGAATTTGATATGTGTGGTTAAGTTCCACTACCATCATCATCAGCAGAGAGCATCGTCATCATCAAGGATCCAATCCACATGATAAGAATATCCTGAGGTAGGGCTATCCAATGGCTATTCTTTCTCACAGAATCGAACTCGGACTTGAGCAGCCTAAAAGTGGAAAATCATTTTCACTCGCATAAAATGTGTGTGCGTGCCAAAGAAGGATACGCTTTTCTGGTCTATTATCCTGAAACTATTGTCCTCATTATTGTCTTGTTGTTGTGGTTCGTTCATAAATGAAGCGAAGGTACCTACTTATTCGATTTCTATTCGGACACACAAATGATGAGAACAAAGGACCTTTTGTGCTAAATCCTTGGCCTTACGTTGGTCATTATTGAGCATGTGAATGTATGGTGTTTGTTATTTAGTATTTTGACAAGTATAATGTATTTTATGTATGTGATGCTTACAAAAGGCTTACATATTTTAATGTCCTGGCTGTTTGATGATGAAACATTTATTATATCCAATTTATTAATAATGCTGTCATTGTGGTTATTTTAATTGTTATTTGTTTGCCGTGGGGGCGTAAAGCTGTTATAGATTTTATTGATAAATTGGTAGCAAATAATAGCATACTTATATAATAAAAAGGATAATAAATGTATGGTGGTATTTGCGAAACAAATAATTAAGTAACAATAGGTTGAACGATTAATATCTTTATCGTTTTTTTATTTATTTATAATTTAATAAAGTTTGACGGTAAATAAATATTCTGATATTAAATCATCCGATTTATAGTATAGTTTTTTTTACATAAAATAAGACTGGCAGAGTTTAAAAACAGTTTTAATGGGTTGCTGACAAAATGCCATTTTTATAGTTGTATTTAAGGCCATATACTAATGGCGGTCAGCTATCAGACGAATAAGGGGAACAACATGTAGCATACGAAAACATGCACGTGCCGTAATTATTCGCGACTGGTGGAAGTATGATCATAGCCTCTCCGCGGAGGCCGCTAGAAACAAGCCTTTTAAAAAAGGTTTGGCTAATATGATCAGGCTGGTTCCTCAGCTTGGCGACAGGTTAATTCCCTGTCCCATAAAACTAAAAGAATTTCGAGACCGACAACAAGCCTCGGAAACGGACTGATCACTCGACGACAACCCACGCAACGAAAACTGAAAAACGATTTACGGATTTTCTTATGGAACGTACGATCGCTCTATAGAGCTCGAGCTGCTCAGCAGCTAGCCGATGTCCTGTCAAAATATAAAGCTGACATAACAGCTCTCCAAGAAATCAGATGACAGGGAATGGTGTTTTACAGAAGAAAGAATATGACGTATACTACAGCTGTCATACAAAACACCATGTGCTCGGGGTAGGCTTCCTAGTCGGCGAAAAAATGAAGTCTACTATCATCGGCTTTAACGCTATAAGCGAAAGGCTATGCACCCTTCGCGTGCGAAGCAAATTTACGAACATCAGCCTCATTAACGTTCACGGAACTACGGAGGAGTCCTCACACGAAGAAAAAGAGACTTACTACGAACAAGTCGAGAGGGCCCTCAATGCCTGTCCAAGGTATGATGTTAAAATCATCCTTGGGGATTTGAACGCAAAAATAGGTCAGGAGCCGGTATTCAGGCATTACGCAGGCACCCATAGTTTGCATGAGAACACTAATGACAATGGACTTCGAGTCTTAGAATTGGCAGCATCGAAAAACATGGTCGTTGCGAGTACCAGGTTCCCGCGTAAAGATATCTACAAAGCCACCTGGGTATCACCTGATGGAGTCACTCGTAACCAAATAGACCACGTGTTGATAGACCGTCGCCACTACTCGAACTTGATGACGGTACGAACGTACCGAGGTGCCAATATCGACTCGGATCACTATCTTGTTGGTATGGTTTTCCGAGGGCGGATTGCCTTGCGAAGACGCATTGCATCCGCCGATCAGGTTCGAATCAACACGGCTGCCCTGCGCAATGAAAACACCAGTAACACCTTTGGTAATGCGTTAGGACTCGCCCTAGAAACACCTGATTTAGGGAGAGTAAGTCCTGGAGCCAGTATGCTGGGCGTAAATGAGAAGTGGATACGTCTTAAAAATACTGTCATTAGTACTGCCAACTCCATCTTAGGCAGCAGTCGTAAAAATCGGAACGACTGGTTTGATGATGAATGCAAGCTAGCGTACCGAGCAATGCAACAATCTCATAGAACGCGGGCACGCGAAGAGGAATATAAAGAGCTCAGAAGAACAGAAAAACGGCTTCACAGACAAAAGAAATCAGCCTGGGAGAAGAACCTAATCTGTGAAATAGAAAACAGCCGAGAGCGAGGTCCGCACCAGGCGCGGAAGTTCTACCAATCCGTCCGAAACATGACGCAGTACACACCACGCTGCACATACTGCAAGGACGGAGAGGGAAATCTGATCACCGATCCTGAAAGCATACTGGAGAGATGGGAAGTGTACTTTAATGAATTGCTAAATGGTCAGCTCACTGCAGAAGTGGAGGCTCCACTACTTCAAGAAGAATACCCTATGTTGCCGCCACCAAGCATAGAAGAGGTTGAGAAGGCCATAGGCCGGCTTAAACAGAACAAATCCCCGGGAGCCGATGGCATACCTGCATAATTATTTCATCACGGCGGGCCAGCCTTACGTCAAGCAATTCATGATATTATAGTGCACGTATGGGAGCAAGAAGAAATGCCAGAAGACTGGCGAAAAGGCATAATATGCCCCATACATAAGAAGGGAGATGTCACAACGTGCAGCAATTATAGAGGTATCACGTTGTTGAGTACCGCCTATAAGATACTCTCCTCTATCCTACAAGACCGGATAACCCCATACGCTAAAACCGTCATCGGACAATATCAGTGTGGTTTCATTCCAGGCAAATCAACAACTGATCAGATCTTTACCCGATGGAAAAATGTCTAGAATTTAACATCCCAACATACCATCTGTTTATAGACTTTAAGGCCGCCTATGATAGCATAGCCAGGGTAGAACTTTACAAAGCCATGAGAGAATTCGGCATCCCAAATAAATTGACACGACTATGTAGGTTGACCATGACCAACGTAACAAGCCAAGTAAAAAAATAGCCGGATTGCTATCCAGACCAATCAAAATCTTTAATGAACTCCGACAAGGGGACGGTTTGGCCTGCCTCCTCTTCAACCTGGCGTTGGAGAAAGCAATCCGTGACTCTGGCACGGCAACAAGAGGGACCATCGTCAACAGGTCCAGCCAGTTACTAGCTTACGCAGACGACATTGACATCATCGGAAGATCCGAACAAGCTGTACACGATTCCTTCATCCAGATCGAGCAGGCGGCACAAAATCTGGGGCTGCACATTAGTGAAGGTGAAACAAAGTACATGGTGGCGTCGAATGCGAGAGGAACAGTTGGTCAAACAATCAAGGTAGCGGAGCACGAATTTGAAGTGGTGCAATCCTTTAAATACCTTGGGTCAATAGTAGCAGCCGATAACAATATAGAAGAAGAAATACGCGGGCGGCTTCTCAAATCCAACAGAGCGTACTATAGTCTGTCAAAGCTTTTCAAATCCAGAAATCTCACCATAACTTCAAAACTGCTACTGTACAGGACCATGGTCCTGCCAGTACTCACATATGGATCCGAGACTTGGGTGCTTAGCAAAAGGCACTCCGACCTCTTAGCTGCGTTTGAGAGAAAAGTCTTAAGGAGAATTGTTGGCCCCATATGTGAGGAAGGACGATTCCGGAGACGGTACAATCATGAATTGTACGCAATCTACCTAGAAGCAGATATCGTGACAAAAATTAAGCTCGGTAGACTCCGGTGGGCAGGGCACCTAGCTCGCATGAGCGAAGAGGAACCTGCTCGGAAAGTTCTTTGTGGTACATTCTATGGTAGACGGCAGCGTGGTAGACCATGCTTGCGCTGGAGAGATGGCGTAGACCAGGACGCCCGAATCCTTGGGGTGCGCAACTGGATGGTGTTAATGATAAGCTAATGGATTGTGGTTAACTGCTGACTTCATTTTTACTATCCAAAAGTTTAAATCCTCTTCTGAGATCTCGGCGAACTCCGGGACTCTTCGAGAAAGCATGTCTGTAACTACACGCTCTTTGCCCTTTCGATAGATAATTTCGTAGTTAAAATGTTGGAGACTAATAGCTCAACGTGCTAGTGTCCCCTATGGATCTTTCAGATTGTGTACCATACCGGCGAATAATGATTCGCAACGACCGTAAGACGAACGCCTTTGAGATATAGTCGCAACTTCTCAATAGCTCATAGTGCAGCGAAGCATTCTTTTTCTGTTTTACTATAATTGTGTTCACTCCTATTTAAGGACCTGCTAAGGTAACAGACAACTTTTTCACCCTCATCGAAATTTTGAAACAAAACAATACCGATTCTATAGTCTGAAGCATCTGTTTGTATGACGAATTGTCGTTTGAAATCTGGACAAATAAGTACCATTGGTGCCCTCACCAAACATTCCTTTGTCCCCCTTAAACTAACCTCACATTTTCCAATCCTACCTTTTATCAATAAGTCTAATAATAGCCTGCGTAACTCAGTAAAATTGGGTACGAAACGAAGGTACCACGAATCTGTTTCTAGAAAACTTCTAATTTTCTTAACATTCTTCGGTGCTGGAGTCTTAACCGTGCTATCCACTTTGTCTGGTTTCACATGCAACTCGTTTCGATCCACGACATACTAAAAACTTCAATGATGGCACATAGAAATTACATTTTTCTTTACTGACCTTAAGACCTGCTTCACTCAAACCTTTCATAATATCCTTTAGGATTTCAAGGTGCTTCTAGACGAAAACAAAAGGCTCTAAATCTGCACCCAAAACTATGTCGATAAATGGCTGCCAAGTCGCAGGTGAGTTTTGAAGACAAAAAGGCAGTCTCTTTAACTGGAAAAGCCCCCTTCCAGGAACTGTCAAGGCGGTAAAAGTCGCCGCAGGCAGTACGCTGGCTTGATATCTAATGATGACAAGACATTCTCAAAGTTCCTCATGTCATGTTTACTCATGTCTTTCAGTCGTGCATTAATGTTCCTGCTAGGATTACTAGCTCGTCTAGAACATGTCCAGATCATATTTTTGCTAAAATGGATATTACAACTGATACATCCAAATCTATATTTTCTGTATCTGATTTGCAAGTATCTGATCATATTTTGAAGGATATCTACATATATAAGATAAGATTTATAGATCATTTTTAAGTTCAATGAGTTTAATACATTGGGCCATACCAGCAATCAAATTAAGATACGACTTTAATATTTGAGCGAAATGGACCATTATTTAAAGAGCTTTATAAAGTTAAACATACATGTTATGAACTTCATATTTATGTGAACTCTTAATTATGAACCATTTATTCTACGAAACCTAAAAAATAAAATGGAGCATATATGGTCAGTTATATAGAATCCATTAAATAATGCTTCATTTCGCTCAAATATTAAAGTCGTCTCTTAATTTGATTTTTGGTAAGGCTAATTAACTTTAAGACATGATTTAAAACAGCCCGTCCGAGTTTGACAAAACTTATAAAAGTCTCTGAAAAGATTCTTCAGTTTATTGCTCTTCTGTATTTTGCAGGTTTTGATAGTAGATCAATGGAAGAAGCACTATTACACTTCTGTAACATGATGTATGATAGTCTCAAAATGAACTACACATCAAGAACCGTATTCATCAGAAATATGAAAGGCAATATCATTTGCATACATTCCAAAATCACAGTTATGTTAACTAGGGAAATACGAAGTGAAAATATTAAAAAGCGTTGTGGACAGAACGGAACCTTGAGGAACTCTCGAGGGTAGGAAGAACATACATACTTCATTTAATGCAACTAACAACTGTCTGTCGTTCGTCATACATGGTTGAAAGCTTTTTTAAAATCGAATTGAAATTTTCTAATGATAATTCAACACCAATTGCTTCAAATATACTTGTTTTTATATTAGAAAGTATTGAACATGTTTAATGGAATTTTTAAGAATTAATTATAATTTGAAAAACCAACATCTTTGGTATTTTGGTATCAAGTTTTCTTATCGAAAATGCATTTTGTATTGACGAATCTCTTCTTCGTTGGATTAGAAACTAACTTCTGAACCGCTCAATACAAGTTGCGTTGGATGGTTTTAAGTCTAAAATTTATAAAATAAATGCTGAAGTGCCACAGGGCTCCATTTTGTCTCCGACACTCTTTCTGATATTCATCAACGATCTGTTGTTTGAAACTTCTTATCAATCAAATACTGGCGAAAGTACCCTCATACTCTCATATTCATTTCCAGATTCACGTTTTTGTCCTTAAGATGTAGATAAGCTCATTATAGTCTGATATCGATATCGGTATGGGAAATCATTGAGGAAACCGAAGAGCTCTCTATTCACGGTGTTGGAATCACAGACGTCGTCGCCAAAAACGCTGCTAAGTGCTTACGTTTCTTTCGATGTTGTAAGAAATGTTCACCCCTTCTAATCTGGCTGTGATCTATAAGGTTTATATTCGTCCAACGCTCGAGTAGAATTCAAGGTTTCTTGTCTTTTATAATATTACCGTTATAATAGTGTTCTAATGAAAAAGCCAATCGAATTTCTACCCTTAAGCAATTTAACCTTAATACTCGTACTCACGCTTCAGTGAATGCCCATCAGTTTATGCTTGAGCCCAACTTAGGGCATACTGGTAAATTCAGATATTTTTATTTTAGCCACACTACACGAATGTGGAATTCCTTATCGGGCCAAATTTGCCTGTTAATGCGGTGTTTATATACTCAAAACCAACCTACCTCGATATTTCCTTTTAAATCCACTTCAGCTTTCCTTTTACGCTTGCAATGTGCATTTTAAGGGAAGTCATACATAAATTCTCTAGTGTGCTCAAAATTATAAAGAATAAAACAAAAATGTAAGTATGTAGACAAGAAGTTTAATCAAAATCGTTGAATCCGTTTTCGATAAAACAAAAAATAAAGTCAAACTCTTTGTATAACAGCTACCAATTTAGCGGAATCACCATTCCTCCACCTCGCTTAAACGCACACTTTAGTGTATAGTATCCCCAAAAAATTAGGCTATTGCTCGGGGACATCGCTCTCTCAATGTGACCGGTCTATTGTATAGAGCTTGGTTGGAATAGTAATGTTTGTACTCCGATTCTGGCGTTTTGTGTAATCGAAGGAATCGTCTGAGACATTTGAATTTCGAACATCAGAATCTTTTCCATTTCAAATGGGACAACGTGAACCATACCGAGCATCCATTTAGGCAATCATCGGCCGGATGAGGGCCATGTAGGAAATCACCTTCCCCCTCCTACCAAGTCGGTTGCTGTAAAAAAAACCGTTTCATCAGGACAAAGGCACCCTTAGCCCTGGACAAAGCAGCATTTAGGTATATGTATGTGTGTCGAATTATAAATACTGTTCCAACCAGATTCCACTTTTACTCGCCAGTGGTTATAAATGTGGCCCTACAATCATTTGTTTGAGTCAGTTTTTTCTCATATCGCTTGGAATTCCAGCCAACGGAATACTTTCAGATTTCTGAAAGTTGATTTTAAACTTTAATATCGCTGAGTTTTGTCGAAATCACGCTGCGAAACCTCGACTTCACAGACTAGTTCAGACTCGGCATGAATTGTATCCTGTCCTGCCTTAAAACCGAACTGAGTATCCGCCCATTTGGACTGACCTCTATTAATAACTACTTCGAATACCTAATTGATACTCGGAAGAAGACTTATCGACTTGGAGTTGGAAGTCAGCTGTCTTCCATCGCACTGGATTATGTGAACGTTTGAAAGTTTTTGTAAATAAGTGCCTTTAAATTTGTGAATATTTATAGTTTTCAAAGTCTTTTTTAAAGTTTAAACAAGTTTATAAGGAAGAAATTACCAACATAAATTCGCATACTTAAAGGTGAGCCAATATTTGATAAGTGCACTTCACAAATAGTTGAACAAAAATGATGGGTATCAAAAGAACACCGCCAAACAAGAAATCAATGGCAAACAACAACAACGAAAAGAACGACTATAATGAACCCTTACAACAAGGTCCTAAAAGCAAAAGACCATTTTCGGAGATTTCTCCTAATCAACAGCTGAATACACAAAACTTGGAAGTCGGAAGCATGCAAGTTGTCGATCTAAAATCCATGATCGAGTCCTCACTGGGAGCAATACTGGATACTCGACTAAAAAATCTGCCAACTAAATCCGACATCGCAGAAATAACAACAAAAATGCAGGCGCTACAAGAACACAATGCGGAGCTGCAGACAAAAGTGCAACAAATGGAGGCGAGATGCTTCGCACTTGAGCGGCAAGTAGAGTATCTAGAAAGAAAAAACAACGAAAACAATGTGGTCTTGCATATCCCAGCACAACATCAGGAAGATAATCATCTAATAGAAAAGGCAAAGAAATTATGCATGGATCTATTACAACAAGATAATCCAGCTCGTATAAAACGAACACGTTTAATACGTTCGAGAGATAATAAGATGGCCAATATAATTGTTGAAATGCAGGAAAGTGGTGATGTGCCGATCATTCTGAATGCTGCTATTCGTTTGAAAAACACTGGGATATCTATTCATCGTGACTATACAAAGGCTGCAAGAGACAAACGAAGACGACTTATACAAATAAAAACAGATATAAACTCTAAAAATAGAAACATCAAAGTGGTAATTAGAGGACAAACATTACAAATAAACCAAAAAACATTTTATTTGGACAAAAACAATAACATAAAATGCGACGGCAAAGATGGGTTGAGCATACTTCAACAGATGGTTGGCGTTGACAGCAGTGACAACTCAATTGAAATGCATCAATTCAGAGAGAGAGAGGCTGGGTCCAGTGCCGGCGTTAGGAGTATGAATTGTGGTATTTAATACTAAAGCCGTCTGCCAAGCAAAAAGTTGTTTAATTAATGATGTTTTATTTTATAAGTTAGAAACTTTTAGAATTTTATCTTACAATGTTTCGGGATTAAGTAATAAATCACTTTTTAATGATTTTTACAAATATGTGAATACCTTTGATTTTATATTTTTGTATGAGACATTTGTAACTGAAAATAACTTTAGATTAGTCGAAAATAAAATGATAAATTTTACATTTAAATGGATACCAGCAATTAAAACACAGTCGAGAGGAAGAGCAAGCGGAGGATGTTATTTCGGATATAAAAAAAACCTTAACGGCATCAAATGTGAGTTTCAAATAAAAAACGAGTTATCATTTCTAGAACTGAAATTAGGAAGCAAAGTTCTTTGGATACTACCTATTTATGTAAACTGTAACAACTGGGAAACTGAATATGAGCAACTAGAAGAATTACTTAGTCGCAAAAATACAAAAAACCTGTTGCTGATTGGAGATTTAAATGCAAGGATCGGAGAGGAAACAGGGATGTTGAATTCAGTGAAGGGAATAAAAAGACAATCAAAGGACAAAATATGTAACGCTAGAGGAAAGAAACTGCTTGAACTCTGTGATTCATTTGGCCTCAGAATTCAAAACGGAACAAGTCTGAATGATAAGTTTGGGAATCTCACGTTTATCGGCGGTCAGGGTACATCAGTCATCGACTACAGTATATTGGGAGAAGATTGGGAGGCTTACATATCGGATTTTGAGGTCAAAGGAGTGCCCTACTCAGACCATCTACCTATCGTAGTGACCTTTAACTTTGCAGCGTATGAACACTTTCAACAAGATATTACCAAATTCCAACGGCTTCCTAAGCTAAAGTGGATGATGAACAGAGCTCCAGAGTACAGACGGCAAATTGATCTACAAATTAAATCGCAAGGGGAAAGTGACTTCGAAAAACTTGAATCAATAATCAAGAGCTCATACCCTCAACAACAAAACAAAAAGAAATTAGACGGCAAAGACCCTTGGTTCGATGAAGAATGCCAGCGCGCCCGTAGTAAATCTTTTACATGGCTTCAAGTTTTCCGAAATTCTAAACAAGGATTATTTAAACAATTCTATTTGAATGCGAACAAAGAATACAAACAACTATGTATAATGAAAAAGAAAAGTTACGGTGAACAGCAAGCGAATATGTTGGCCAAATGCAAGGATGCTTCGGAATTTTGGAGATTAGCGTGGAAACTAAACGGCAAACATATGACTGAAAACAAAATGCTTGATGAAGGTTTGTTGAGAGAGCATTTCAAGAAGTTGTTAAACCCGGTAACTAGTAATATTAATTGGCATTATGCAGTTCCTGACTTTGCAATAGGTGCACTGGACAAAGAAATCACTTTGCAGGAAATAGAAGCAGTGCTTGGAAGTTTGAAGGATGGAAAAGCTCCAGGTACAAATGGAATACCGGTTGAATTTTATAAGTACGGAACGATTAACTTGAAACATGAATTGGTAACACTTTTTAACAAATTATTAGAAGGAGATGTTTGCCCAAAGGAGTTCCAAGAGTCAATCATATTCCCGATATTCAAAAAAGGCAATTCGGAAGAGCCATCAAACTATCGCGGAATTTCTTTTCAAAATGCTACATATAAAATATTTACAGCGGTTTTACAGAAACGTCTTACTAAATGGGTCGATGCACAAAATCTATTAAAAGAGTTTCAGGCGGGGTTTAGAGCTGGTTACTCGACAGTGGACAACATATTCATTTTAAGAAGTATTGCAGAACATTTTATATCCAGAAGCAAAAAACTATATGTGTTTTTCATCGATTTCAAGGCTGCTTTTGATACGATAGATCGGAGAGCTCTATTTTATAAATTATATGGTTTGGGCATGTCACGGAAGTTCGGAAGAGTGCTAGAAGTGCTGTATAAAAATACCCAAGCTGCAGTATGGAATGGAGTGGGATTGTCGGATTGGTTTGATACTCGCACTGGCGTAAGACAGGGGTGTACACTAAGTCCAACATTATTCGCGCTTTTCATAGATGATCTAATTGATTGTCTTCCTGGTGGTGTGGAATTTGCGGGAGACCGGATAAAGGCACTGCTCTTTGCAGATGATGTGGTCTTCTTTGCATATTCTCCTGAGGCTTTGCAAAGAATGATCAACAGGTTATATGACTACTGCTGTTTATGGAATCTCATAGTCAACATTGAAAAATCTAAGGTCATGATATTTAGAAGAGGTGGAGGGAGGACTGCTTCGAACGAAAGGTGGAGTTTCGACGGACAAAACATAGAAATTGTCTCAGAATATAAATATCTAGGCATCTATTTCACCAAGAACTTGAGTATGGTAAAACATTTTAAAGAAAAATTGCTGAAGGCGAAAACCGCTATAAATGTTTCGTGGCGAAGTTGTTTCATGAACAAACACATAGCACATAGTAGCAAATACAAGGTGTTTCAAGCAGTTTCGGAGACCATTCTATTATATGGAGCACAAGCTTGGGGATGTGTAAAGTTTGATGCAGTCGAACAACTGTTGAGGTATTTCGTGAAAAGGATATTTCATCTACCACCAAACACTCCAAATTATGTTATTATGATAGAAACAGGTCTATCACCGCTGTTCATAAAAACACTCAAGCTGCAAGCAGATTTCTTGGTTAAAACGATCAATATGCCCGCGTCTCGGCTAGTTAGAAAAGTCGTTCTTAAAGCTATTCAAGACAAGACCAACTGGTACGGAGAATGGTCGGAACTGGCGAAGGGATGTAATATGAGTTTGAATATCACCATTGAAGATGTAGCCAACATTGAAAAAAATCTCTACGAAATAATAGCCAAAGTAGATGAGAAATGTAGAAAAGAATATATAGCCGAGGCAACGGGATCGATATACAGAACAATTTACAGCAGACTGAATCATAACTTGCTAGCCAATAATTACTTTCATGACGAAAACAATGTTGATCTCATTAGCACAATGATCAAGCTGAGGAGTGAATTAATAAATCTAAATTACATCCCTCACAGACCTGATTTACCTTTGGAGTGCAGTATATGTAACCTAAGAGAAAGAGAAGATACTATTCACTTCATTGGAAAATGTCCTACGCTTAGAGAAACGAGAAGGTGTATCTTGGGGAGCGACTTCTTATCAGAGGATCAAGTTCTTGATCAACTTAATCAAATGGATGTTTCTCGTCTTTACGAATATTGCAAAGTTGCCTTGAAGTATAGAGAAAGAATTCATAGCGGAGATTTTTAATAAAAAATAATTTTGAGTGTATTTACCTTTAATATAAAATAAAATAAAAAAAAAAGTTATTAATTGTTACATGAAAATTGCATAGTAATTTAAAGAACGCTTTTTACAAATAACTTAAGATATTTAATATTATAATTGTCAATCTGGCAGACGGCTATGCCATGCTATATATTTAGATTATTGTCATTATAGCAATTGTATTGTAATTAGATTAGTAAATAAAGATCTTATCTATCTATCTATCTATCTATCACTGGATTATGTGCATTATTAAATACGTTGTTAAACATTCTGGTATAAATGTCTACTGTCTCATCGATCCCTACCGATTTCTTTTATTTTAATGAGTCGAAGATGAACAGGAACTGGAACCGTTTGTCTCGGCGATGATGGCGTTTGTCATATGATCATCATTTAACCCGACGAAACCGTGGTTCTCCGATCGCTGTTGCGTTATTTCATCTCAAAGGCAGAAATGGTGAAGCAGGGCTTTGTTTTACATGATTCGGAATAGCCTTCACCTTGTACACTCGCTTAAAAGCAGTCCCTCTCCTGTGGAGCTTCGGCAAAAAAGAGGTCGTCGTTCAAGCGGTTCGGTGGTGGCCTCTGGATCTACACCTGCTGTCAGAAGTACGTCGCTATTTTCTATTGTTCTCTGAAGCTTAAGACTAGAAGATAGTTTTGAAATTAATGAACAATCTATAGGTTTCCCTGGTCAAGTGGTTGATTTTTCAGTGTCCAAATCACCAGATCGCTTGAAAGTAAACCGCTAAACCGTCAATACAAACGTTTAAGTATTGCCAGTAGTCTACTTTTGTGTCTGTGGAATGATTCAATGGTGGCGTTACGGCACATGTCGGTAGTTCCACGTTCTTTGTGTTTTGCTATTGCTCTGTTCATTCTTGGTTTCCATCCATCTGTTATAAGTATTCGTCTATCTCAGTGCTTGTCAAATTCCTGATATTTGATAAAGCGTTGGTGAGTGGTGGCCAGCGCATCTTACTGTAATTGTAAGAATGCGCAGGAACATAATCCTCAAACTCCACAAGTACGATCGGAACCTTTATAACGGCGGTAAGTCCGCATTGGTCGCTGTCGTACTCGATCGTTTACGATCGGTTCTTGACTCACAATGTCTGTAATTGTTAGTCTTTTGTCTGATTTGCAGTAAATCTAGGTAAGCCTTTCTGTAGCCAGAAAATCGATCCCATATTCAGCGCTTTTCCGGCCCATCCAGTCTTCTAGAATTTTGCATTTGATTTCTCCAATTTAGGTGTTTGGTATTCAAATCACCGGCCATGAGGTAACAAATCTCTTCCGAATCCATTCGTAAGCATTCAAAAAGGTTTTAAAGCTCTCTTACAAAATCAATTGGTTGAAGCAATACTGGTGCAGTAGCAGCTATCACATACATCCGCTTCCCCTGGTGGAGAGGAATATGATGGAAGCAACCCAAATCTACACTCATCACTTTTATAAATAACTTTATGATCGATGCATTTTCGTATAAAGATTGAAGACGCCCCAGACTTGAGTTGAGTTGGGCCGTCCTAAATTGTAATCAAAGGGAGTCGGTTTATTTTCCTGGTTCGGGCTAGTTTCGCTGGCTTAACACACATCTGGACCTTGGTCTTTCGACAGTTAGAACAGATTACCTCTTCGTTCGGTGCTAATCAGTGAATTTACATTCCCAACAAGGATTTTAAAAGGCCTCTGCTGGTGGGGGCCCTTACCTTTAAATGTTAAGCTCGACAAAACAGAGTAGACATTTTTTTTTGTAGGTTTGTTAACTAGCCTTGTACGTACTACATACGTGCAGATGCAGACGCTTGGATGCACATCACCATCAAATATCAATCTAATGTTTAGTTCATCAAAATCGTCGAGTTTTTCGTCCACATAAGATCAAGACTTACCGATTGGACCTAGTCAAACTTTAAGAAAAAAAAATCAACGACTTTCTCATTCATATGTATATGTTTATATATAGTTTATTGTTTCAATTTTAATCATAACATGTTACTCTTAAATATAAACATATTTAATTATTATTTTTACAGGACACGTAATTGTAATTTGTGTATATGGATCCTTAACACATAGTCTCAGTTTATACTCTGTCTTTTATTTATTTATTTTTCAAACTTCGTATACATAAACACTATTTTAAATTTTACACATAAATCGCAATACTATATTTTAATACATTATGATACATTTTATTATCTAGATTTGATAAAATTCTAAACTTAACTCTGCTCTACATATGAGTATATGCGAAATAACTATTACAACTATTTACACAAAAGCTTAACGAAATTTTAAAATTAATTTTATTTTTAGATTTTCATTGAAAAGATCATCAAAGGCCAGCTTTTCAATCCTGTGAATCACCAGTGTTGCTATTTCGGTCAGTGTTGGCACTATTGGACTCGGATTGGTCTGCATCTGGTTGCAGGACTCCAGGCATATAGCCTGTTCCGGAGTAAGGGGCAGTCAGGAATCTCTTGGCGTGAGCCTGCATGAAGGGATATCGATTAGTGGGAGATCCAAAGACCCCGGGTGGCACTAATGGTGAGAATGCCGATTTGATCGGGAATGGTGGTGAGGGTGGCACACTGGCTGGATTCAAGGCTTGCGTCATGTCTTCGCCCGCGAGCATAGCTTCCATTGCCTGCAGGACATCTCCCCGGTAGCGCTGCAACAGTTGTTCGACTTCGCTGCGTCGCCGATTGGGAAAAACCCGCAACAGGACATCCACAGGCGACCTCTGCTGGTGTTGTTGCTGTTGCTGAAGTTGGTGAGTGGGCATTGCTGCTGGCATGAACTGGGAATGATGGTGGTAGGGAATGAATCCTTGGCCATTGTTGCTGAAACTGCGCAGGATATGCAAGCTATCGGAAGGTGTTGTTGGCGGTGAAGTCGAGTCGTCCTTCTTCAGACTGAGATTCTCTGGAGTTGCTTCGTCCGGAGCAGAGTCTACATCCAGATCAGACTCGGGAGAACTCGGTGGACCAGTTCGAGCCGGAGAAAGATTCGCCGAATGGTGGTTGTACGTCTGACTTTTGTGTCGGGGACTACTCGGTGATGATTCCGACCCGGTGTCCTGGTCCGTTTCGTTCGAAAGACGGGCACGTTTCGATCCTGCAAAAAAAAAGAAAGAAAACACAATTATTATTTTTAATCCCCAATTAAGAAGCAGCATTAGTAGGTCTTCAAGGATTCAATCAAGCGTTAACCTCAAATTTGCTACAATTCGTATGCCCTTGTTCGAGCAACCGCACAAAAAGGAAACACTTTCCCAAATGTGTAAAAAGGTGAAGCGAGAAATGAACAAGGGGTTTTCAATTATTATTATTTATTTTCTATTCCCCGGCAAAGAAATAAGGATACATTTTCATTTTCTCGGGGGTTGCAAGTGCACTTGAGTGAAGTTTTATTTGATTTAGTTTTTTTTTTTCTGTACTTCATTCCTTGCGTGTGTCCTTTTTTTGAAACATTTTTGCCTTAATTGACTCGATGCTTATCCCTTAATAGTTCACAAACAAAATAATAACAAAGTAAAAGTGAGAGGGGGAGAAATCGAGGACCACCTTGATTTTAAGATATTAATGATTTGCTTTTCATTTACGAAGGATTCATAATACAAATATACTCGTAGCAGCAACAGGAATAGCATATGGATCCCGGATAGATCCCATTGATATTTGATACTTTTTCACAAGGAGTAATTCGAAATGAGATATTGTGATGAGATTTCTTCTGTGCTGTGTTGTTTGGCTTTTGGTAATGGAAGAGGGTGTTTTTAAGGATTTTCATGGCTGTTGTTGTTTGTTTGTTTGCATATGGTGATTTTCGAATTTGATAGCTTAGATATGCGATGGCAGGACAATATTGGCATTTGAATTGGTAATCAAGGATAAGTTTTAAATTTTAGGAGACTATAGGAAATTCTATTTGGTGAAGGGCCTACCAGTGTTGTGAAGGAGATGTTAATAAGAGGAAGCACCTGTTATTATAGCGGATGAGAATAAAACCTTGGGAAATGTCAACATTATGTTGATTCTTAATTTGAAACTCACCATAGCAAAGGTGAATTTTTTAGTTTCTTCAAGTTCTTAAGAAGATCTCAGAACAAAGTTTTCGGGAATCGAAAATACTGGATTGGAAATGAATCGATGATTTGTGTCTCTTAAAGTTCTTAAAAGCCTTCGTTTCTGCAATTCGATTAGTTTGTTAAAAACTATTCAATTGCACCTTTTTGAAAAATGCGGAGAAAAAGTAGCTATTAAAGGCTTTGCGCATGCGTAAGTTTAGTAAAAAAATCATATTGTTGTGAACAGAGCTTTATACTCCTACAACGCCATCTGTCGGAAAATTGCATATCTATGTATTTTGTGGAAGAAACAAAAAGCTCTTTTCCAATGTCAAATGTATTTCCCCTTATTCCAACCATCTAGAACATTCCAAGACGAGAATCTTCGAGAACAACTAATTTTAGTATACTCGTATAAGGGAGTGTTCACGGTGAGCGAGAGATAGTTGATTTTTGATTACGGAAGTGTGCTTATTGGATTGTGGAAAGTGTAAAACAAGTGTGATTTTAATTTGAATAAAGTATTTGAGTTGATTATGAATTGAGATTTATTGTTGTGATTTGGAAAGTAAAACTAAAGAAGAAATACTAGAAAGAGTAATAAGTTTTATTTAACGAACCTAGTAAAAATATAACAATATAATAAAACGGCAAACATGTTTTTTGTGGTACACTTTACGCGGCCCACAAAAACCGAAGGGGCATAAATTACATTTTAAACGAAAGCATTTTTTGCATAGATGTGCACAATGCCAAAATTAGTTAAATATACTACACAGAAATTGTTTAAAACAACAAATAAAAATTGCAAGAAAATGCCCGGACATCTGTTGTTGAATAGAGCATACATTTACACTAAACTGTCATACAGTTACTGTCATACATTATATATAAATTATCTGTGGTTTAAGTTTAGTAAAAGTTAGAACCATTTTAACTTTTGCTTTTGTTGTTGTTTGGAAAAATACAGCACATTATGTTCACTTTTCACTCTTTAAAGTTAAATGTTAATGTAGTTAAGTCTTAGAGTATTAACTACATCTATCGGGCAAATTCCGTGTTAGGCTAGGCGCGCATATTCAATTTTAGTTGCACAACTGTTTTGTTGCTTATACATAGAAAACAGATGAACTATTTGGTTGAATGTCCGCGCAGGTGCATATAATTATATGTTACACAAAATAGCGAACTCTTTTTGGGCAATCGTTTAGTTTGTGTCAAAACACAAACTTCTTAGTTGCTCGAACCAAGCAGTTGCGAAACTAAAAATTGAATGTGCGCGCCTAGCCTTAGTGTTTTCAAAAAGTGAAAAAGTGAAATTTAGAACCATTTCAACTTTTACCTTTTGTGTTTTTCGAGATGGAAGATAGAAATTTGAAATGAGTTGGAAAAAGAGAGCATGTAGTTCTAGCTTTATTCTATGCCTTACTGTTTTCAAATCTTCCCTGAAAATAAAATATCCCCCTGGTTTGACAAGAATGCGTTAACAAACAAACAAAATATCAAATTCGAATTAGAGCTGAGTAAATCGTTCATTTCAAATGATTGAATCGTTCAACAATCGATTACGAAAATGATCCGATCATTTCAACCAACCGATCATTCGATCATTTTCATTTCACTGAAATGATTCAATACTGTTCCTATTCGATTTTAATTTCGATTTCGATGATAAGATTGACTTATGGCTTTGATAGTTCTCACAAAATATTCTATTATTGTAAGCCATAAATTGCCAAATAACATCGAATGATGGATACTTTGTACATGGATTAAAAAGTGTCAAAAGTGGTATTTTATTTTTTGCTCCGGAAAAGAGCAATTTTAGGGCTTTCGGCTGACATTTTGTACGAAATACACTTTGAACGTCATTACTGAATTTGTCCTCTATTCGTCAAGTCATAGAGTGTCAAATTCCATCAAAGGATGGCTACGATGTCGATGGATTAAGAAACGTCCAAAAATCCACATCAAACATACAGGTTTCTGATACATCAAATAACATCAGTACAACCCAACAATTGTTTTTGCGGCCTACAACATCAACAACCAATCTGCAACGTGTCAAAAATCTGCAATGTGTCAAAAATGTGTATAGGTTTGAAAGTTTGTTTACCATTAACTGTTTTCCTTTGGACTCCAGGATTGAGTGCTTAGTAGGTACTTCTCATTGCATTCAACAATTTAAAAAAATCATGAATTCTCTGTCTTTTATTGAATGATAATGAATTAAATAAATAAATTGGCACTCGAATTTCGAGAGCTGGGTCGGCTTGTTATAATAAAACGTTTCAAAAAATGTTAATGACATTATTTCGCAGGTTATAACTTTTTCTGAACTGATCCAAATAGATGTAATGGTGGTGGAAGCTATTTTATGTTTATATATGTATATTGTACGAGCACTCAAGGGGCTATGAATAGCATTATAATGTTAAGCAAAGTGCAAGCAATTAGGAAAGTTGAATAGGATTAGAAAGGAGATACCGATGATATTAGTTTTGAATGTTTGCACGGTGCTCTAGTGAAATAGCACAGTGCAATAAGTGGGAAATATTGAGCTGTGTAAAGCAATTCACATTCGTGCAGTGCGGCTAAAAGAAGAATCTCTGTACTCAACAGTACATCCAAAATTGGGCACAATGCAAATGGCTATTTCACTAGAGCACTGTTTATGAAAATAGCGGTAAAATAATGATAGAGAGATACAAATTTTTCAGTTAGACAACGGTCGCCTATCATTTTTTTAGCTCTCTTTTGAATTCTGTCCAAACAACAAACTTCATGTGTTGTAAAGTGTAAGTCTGCAAAAGACGGTGAAATAGAGTTTTTGTCTTCAGTACGTGTTGGAGAAAATGAAAAAATTCTCGTGGGTGTTGTGTATAGGGTAACAAGCACTGAACCCTTTATCTCCTTACTGGAAGATATACATAATTGTCACTTCATAAAAAGAAGTTGTGAGTAGTGATATGAGGAGTGATTTACTTTTGAAGGATCATTTACTGAAAAGCATGTTTACCCTGAATCTTTTCCAGTCAATTTTCCTTGACCTAGACACTTCAGTGATCAACCGGCTATACTTCTTGATGTTTCTTCCTAAGTGAAGAGATTAAAGTTGCTTTGCGTTATCAGTTGTTTGCCCGTGCCTTCTCAAAACATGACCTTGTTTATTTAACTTTTGAGTTATTTTTTTTATATGAAGGTTTTTATAATACAAATTCTATATACTACTGAAATAAATCAGCCAAGTAGAAGACTTAGCACTATTATTGGACTTGTTGAATTATTGATTCAAAATAGCTTTTCTGGCCTTTAGTCCACAAAAATAGGCGTTTCGTCCGGGTGATCTCACATGCACTCATCAGTTGACTGTGAGGACCTTGTCAGTACGCAATTTTTGTTAAATTCAGTTCATCTAACATCGATTTTTTGACAAAAATCCAATGTGAACTATACCCAACCAAGATTAAAATTGTAATCATTAACGTTGAATTTTTAATTTAACAAAAATTATGTATTGACAAGGTCCTCACAGTCAAATGATGAGTCCAAGTCTTTTTTTTTTACTCCACCTAAGAGTTTCATATACAGAGATTTGAATAACATTCATCAAGTTGTTATAGAAATCGATGTCAGAAGAATAGTTTGGAAACCGTTTTATTTTATAACTTCATGTGATGAATAAATGAATATTTTTCAAAACCAACATTAATTTTCATTTTGATAAAATAAAACGAAGGATTGACAACGATAAAATTACTTTTCTTTTACTGCTCGATTTCGAGCATTTGATACCGTTGATCACACTATTTTTTGCAAAAAAAAAAAAAAACTCTTAAATAATTTTGATTTTTATTCTCTGCCAATAAACTTCTGTTTTCCTATCTAACCGCTCGGGAATAAGCAATCTTTGGTAATAATCTGTTATCTTACTTTATTACTGTACCTTTGGGATAACCTCAAGATTCTATCTTGGGCTATTTGCTAGTTTCTTTTTATAACAACTACTAACCGCCATCGATATTATTACTAGCTCCTCTATTGCACTCTTTGATGATGACGCTTAATTTTAAAAAAAAAGTTGTCCTCTTGGACTAATTGAATATTGAGTATAAGCCGTATTAATGCCGATCAAAAAAATCTACTTTAATTAATACAACGAAGTAAAAGTGTATTCTAGTCTTCAAGAAACCGACATCTAATAACTTAATAATAAAGATCCCATGGAATATGTCTGTACCACTAAAAATCTGGAAAAAACTTTAAATAAAACTTTGACCTTATGTAACCACATGAGTTGGCAAAGATTATGAAGTTCTACGCTCCTTATTGGCATCTCAGTCTTTTACTCCAATAATAACTCGAATGGTCCTAGTCAAATCACTAATCTTACAAATATTGACTTAGGGGTGCTAAGTATACGGAAATTGCGATGAAAAATTTTGCGCAAAGAAAATTTGGCTCTCTCAGTGGTCACATGCACGAAATAATATTCAAACCTTAATAAAATAAAATGCACGACTGGATCGCACGAACTTGCTCTTATGTAAAAGTACTTTGGAATTTAAGATACATTTTATAATTATAAAACATGGATTTAATGAGATAATAATGTTCAAGTGCATAAAATTGCTAAAAAAATTTCAATTTCCCCTCTAGGGAATCACCGAAGACCCTTAACTACCGAGATTGAAAGAAATAGGTTCAGTGGTTTAGGCTGTAGTGAGAGGTACAGACATACAGACACACTGAAACATGTTTTTTGTGTACTAAATTTTTCTTAAAATTTTTATAAAAAAAATTAATATGCAAATTGTTAGTATTTAATAACATAAATTTTAAAACGTAATTTAAAAATTTAATCCTGTATTGGTTTTCAAGATATTGAATTTTCAAAAAAAAAAATTTTATTATTTTCTTAAAAATCCAAGAACTATTTTTTCGAAAAAAATTTTAGTTTATATTTTTTAAAATGCAAGGCAGCTCTTGCATAAAAATTTTGGTTAAAATCGTTAGAGTCGTTGGTGAGAAATTCGAAAATCAAAATAACGGTTCTATGACAGGTACCCCTAATAACATTTCGCCCCAAATTTTTTTCTGACCAAAATGTAGTCCCTGCCCATAATATCACACTTAATTTTTTTTATCAAAATCGTTAAAGCCGTTTTCGAGATAAATAAGATTTTGCATTACGGGTGTATGGGGGGTACCGTTAGTTTTAGAGCTAAAAAAAAAATTTCAATTTCCCCTCTAGGGAATCACCGAAGACCCTTAAGTACCGAGTTTGAAGAAAATACCTCCGGTAGTTTAGGCTCTAGTTCGAGGTACAGACATACAGACATACAGACAGACAGACGGAATTGTCGGACCCACTTTTTTCGTCTTCGCTATCATCGTAATGTCAACTTTGATCAAAATCTCGAGTTCGATTTTTTTTCCAAATGCAGAACTTGCCCTATAGTACCTATATCGCAAGTAAAAAAATTATGGCAAATTTCATAGATATTAATATAATATTTTGTCTGTGTTTTATATAAAATTTAATTTGTTCTCTTCTAAAACAATCACTCTTTACATTCTTAAAAAAGTTTTCCATTAAGATAGAAGTATAATCATTTTCAAATTTAAATAAAACAAACTGTGATTCAGATATCATTGCCATTGAGGATCATGGCCTGGCCAACGTCAGTGCCGTCCTCAAAGAAAAATGGACCGATAATGCCGCCAGCCACCAAAAACTGACTCTCTGGATTCATTGCAATTAGGTGGATCTCGTGTGGATTGTGATCGTCCCAAATTTTAAAATTCTGTTTAATGACGAGCCCAATTATCCTTAATATGAGCGCAAGCGATTTTATGGCACAAATCTTGTTTCGCACACGTATAGTTGCAAGAGAAGTCTCGATATACACAAATCCACTGGCTCAAACAGTATCCCTCCCAGTGTTCTCAAGAGATGTTCGTCAACCTATCTATCTGTCTTACTTTCTGGTCTTTCCTACTGCATAGGAAACAGCATTTGTCAAGCAAATTTCTAAAAAAGGCAAATCTTGCTGAATTTCTCAAAAAAAAAATGCTTGTGTGCCACAGGGCTCCGTTTTGTCTCCAACTCTCTTTCTCATATTCATCAATGATGGTCGGCCAGCTTATTAAATTCTGTCTTCATATTGGAAACCCTAAACCGCGTAGAATTAAATGCTCTCTTCTGTCGTTTAAGTGCAACACAACCCAGTGTCGTTATTCATGAGCGGAACTTGCATTTCTTGCTTTCATTTCTCGGCATGTGCATCACAGTCTACCTTGTATGGTATAATACCGTCATTCTCATAAACAGTGAAATAGCCAGTTGAATTCCTGCCTTAAAACAATTCAACCGGAATACTCGCGCTTCAGGGAATGCCCATCGCTTGAACCCAACTTCGGACTTACTGGTAAATTTAGAGATTATTTCTTAAGGCTCACTACGCGAATGTATAATACTTTACCCGGCTCACTATTTCCCCCTATTAAAATATTTGGACATTCAAAACTAATCTTCATCAGTATCTCCTTTCCAACTAACCTAACGCTTACGCTGTGCTAGAACATTTTAAGAGTAGTCATAATCCCTTTCGTGAGCTCAAAATTCTAAAAAAAAATGATTTTTCAACTGCGTAAAATTGGGCTCGAACAGGGGAACCACTTTCATAAAACAAATTAATCATTTAAACATGTTATTGAATGCTATATCTCTCTAAATAAATAACAGGCGATTTGACAGATGTAGCTTCAACAATATGGCCGCAGTCACCTATCAAAATTTTGGAAATACCTATATTGGAAAACCCTTTAGTAAAATCAAAAATGTTCACTGAACCTTATATGTTTAAGAATTTTTATTTCTCAAATCTCATGTACCTATTAACTTCAACAAAACCAATCTAATAACCTTCTACTGGTAATTTTGTTCCTCATCCTATATGATTCCCTCTGAAGTCAACAACATTTTGTTGCGTTTCATTCAACCATAAAATGTTTTCTAAAATTCAGCAACATACGAATTCCTGAGGTGGAAAATAAGAAACAAATGATTGTTTATGGTGCAACAACATGCACTTCCATCACATACTACCTCACCTCACCTGATGTAGAGCAATGTACATTTTTTTTCGTCGTTTGACACCAGCACCAGCATCAGCAGAGCAAATAAAAATTTGACGCCAAGTGACTTCTGAAGTGTTATACCAAGTCGCGGGGCCACCCATATATTTCTTGGATTCGTCATTTTATATATTTATTGAAATTTCAAAAAAAAATTAAATAAATTTCGACGGTTGCAGTTGAATTCTGCAACGAAATGTCACACAATGGCCGTTTATAACGAGCTCCGGATTACCCTTGTGTGTTGATATTTTTCGTTTCTGTTTTTTTTTTTTTTTTTTTAAAGATGGAATTTTGTTAAAACACACGCATGAGTGTTTCCTTTGACACTCACCATCATAATAAAATCTCCTCATACTTAACAGGACGATAACGACGACTACGAGACGAGGGTTTCAAAATTGAGTTTCTTACATCTCCATTTTTTTGTGATAAAAGTTAAAAGCGGAAAACGTTTAATTCAAAAAGAAAATGTTTTTTTTTTTGGTTTTGTTGATTTGATTAAATGACATTGTTGCCGTAAGGACGTTTGTGGGTATGCGTGCGGAGCAGTTAAACAGTTAAAATGGGGCGACAAGAGGTTATGTGATGTGTGATGATGTCATTCATAAAATTTGAAACAACTGAGGCGATAAAAAATTAACAGTGTGGAAAAATGTTTTTTAAATAGAAGTGGACGAAAAACCTGGAATGTGAGAGTTGGGAGAAGAATTAAGAAATTGTGCATTTACAACAAATCTTACTAAAATTCAATTTAAAAGTACGCGAGAAAGTCAACTGAAAACTTTCCTTTGTGATTGGGAAATAAATTTCTTATACTGAATTTACACGAGTGAAAAGATGTCATTTTTTCTGCAACACAGTGTAGCCATAATCGTACCCAAAGGCTAAAACTAAGTTAGAAATGGCAAGAAAGATGATATGTTATCAAAGGTGTAGATACAGTATTACACACTATCAATAAACATCGAACAACCCTGAGTTACCACTTATACATAGAGTGTCTTTTAAGAGATAGATAAATTTATATTCGGTACATTCCTTTCTTTGGCAGTATAACACTTTATCAGTATAAAAAACCAACAACCCAGAGTTAGCATTAGCACTTATAGAGTGTATTTTTAGAAATGGAGAACTTTAAATTGGTAATACTGTTTTCTTTGACATACGATTTGACAGTATAACACCCTACCCGTTGTTGTTTTATATCAAAATAACCCCACAATACCCTATTTATCTCAGTCATCTACATGTAACGAATACTACTAATGCTACGTGAAATCAATATTCTAAACCTATGTGTTATACCAAATATCTATAAAATATAAAAATCAATTGCTGTTTGTTTGTCTCGCTAAAACTCGAGGATGGCTGGATCGATTTTGCTAATTTTGATCTTGACATATTTGTGGAAGTTCACTCTTAATGTAGGGAAAACTTATTGAGTTCTTTGTGGGCAGTTCAGCAGTTCACTCTTTGGAGATGTATATTAAAAGTTATTTTTTTTATATATTATACGCGCACTCAAGGGGTTATGAATACCCTTATAATGCTAAATGGTACACGGTGCGAGCAATTATTCTTTTCAACAGTTCATTTTATTTAAAACAGTTTTCGATACTTAATTTATTAATTAAATTATTAAAACTTAATTTACAAAGAGTTAAATTACAAACCACTCACGAACCGCGTTGTGTCAAGTCACCAAAGAGAAGGAAAAAAGACGAAAAGAATCGTGAAAGGAAGTGCGATCTTAGGTTGCACCAGTTTCTTGCGCGTTTTCATTGGCGCGTTTTTATAGGAGCGTTTTTACTAACGCGATTTTATCAGCACGATTTGTAAGTGTGTGCTGCCACAACCCCAATGAAAACCAGAGTGGATCTTGCCAAGACCCTAGTCATCCCAGTACTTACGTATGGATGCGAAATATATACAACAATTGCGTTCTGCGAGCATAAAAGAGTTGAATATAGCATTTAATATTGCGATTGGGTATATTTTTGGCCTTAGAAAATACGATCATGTCTCTCATCTGTCTATGAACCTCCTAAGTATGTCGTTTGAAAATTTTATAAGTTTCGAACTTCAAAGCCTAGATTTCCTGCATCAAACAGATCATTATGATTTAATACTGTCTCGATTATCGTGTCTCACATCTGAGAGACAGTTTTTTATTGCTGGATATGTCTAAACAGAATTGTTGCATAGAGCGATGATAATCCACGATCCATTGTCAAAACATCCAGAAATTGCTGCGAAGTAAGCAATTATAATATTTATATAATTGCAAGATTATCGGTATTTCCGGTTTAAATTTATTGTACTAATTCATTTGGTTCATTCAAAAGGAGAAATCAAGCGGATTATGCAAGGCAATCGATGAACTCTTGCTATTAAAACTAAGAAAACTCGCATTTAGCAACCATTTTGCTGTATGATATTTATGCAATAGATCATACTGGGTATTTTTCAATTACCTTAATTCAAAAACTTTTAACGTTCACTATGGAATACTACATGGCAGCCACTTAGGCCCTTTACTTCTTATTTTATTCACAAATGACTTAATAAATGGAAAAGTTGAATCGTTGCATTTATTAACTTTAATAAAAGATACGTTAGGAATTTGCAAGAATACATAAATAATAAGGATATTCATGGAACGAGATAATTTTCCGCTTTGTAGAAAGATATAATTTTCCGAAACATGTTTTCATCAACACTCCCTAAAAAAAAAGCGTAAATGTGGGAAATATTTTGTGAAATTTCAAATTAAAAGTCAGAATCAAAATTAATTTAAGTCGATTTCCTTTACACACTAGGGATTTCGATATACATACATGTAAATCCCTCTTTAAATACGGATTCGAAGAACTTGATCTCTGTAAAAAAAAAAATCGATTTTTTTGGTGTGAAGCAACGTATAATCTGTCGAGAGATTGAAATCTTCACACAGAAATTGAATTCTTATGTGTAAAGGAAATCGACATTAGTTTATCAGATTTATTTCTTCACTTTCCGCATCAAATTCGTGAGATAATTTTATCAGATTTGCAGAAAGTTTTTCCCATACAAATTTTGACAGCTCGTTTCGGCAGAGATAAAATTATCTGGTTTACGAGGTTCATCAGGGTTTTCCGCGTTTACATGAATACCCTTAATACAAACTGCTCGACTTATTACGAAAGATTTTCTCCTTTAAATAAAATACATCAGTTATATAATTTTTTCAATGATAAATATATTAATTTGTTTCCTTACAATGTTAATTTCATTCCAGCATTAGCCTCAAAAGGAACTTTTTGGTGGGTTAAAAAATATGTGTTAAAACCAACTACGTACGGATTATTGTTAATAACAACTTAGTTAAGTAGAGTAAATGAAATTGTTTAAAATAAACAACTAAGAATGTTAGTTTAATTGAGATACCAAGCTATAATTCGCAGTTTCCAAGATTGTTAAATTTAAATGAGTAACTTATTTAAAACAAATATGTAATTATATATTTAAATAATTTTAAACATTTCTAATTTCGTATTTAACAATATTTTTGGTTAAATTAAACAAATGGTTATGTTGTTTAAATTAAACTAGGTTGAAACAATATAGCTATAACCAAATTTATTTAGTTTTACTAAGTCAATGGATTAACATTTTTAAGGCTAAATAATCTTCTCGTTTGAGCACAGCGAGCACAGTGCGAGAGTTTTAAGAAAGTTTGGGAGGATTGAAAAGGAGATACCGATGCATATTGGTTTTGAAAGTCTGAATATAGTAATGGGAGGGAAATATAAGTCGGGTAAGGCATTTCACATTCGTGTAGTGTGGTTAAAGAAAGAAAGAATCTTTATTTATGAAAATAACAGTAAAATAATGAATGATCGAGATAGCTCTTAGCAATAACTGAGAGCTGTTCGGTTTCCTCAATGCAAGTCCCGCTCATAGATAGCGGCATTAGGGTGGGTTGCGCTTTGACGACAGCAGACAACATTAAGTTCTTGAATCATAAAATTCTACGAGGTTTATTGTTCCTCATTTTCCGATTCTATCGAGATCCGAATTTAATGAGCTTATCATATAAAGAAGGACATGCAATTAATATGATAAAATGAGAGCCTATTGTATGCAAGACAATTTCTAGATTAGAAGTTTCAGACAAAAGACCATTGATGAATACTAGAAAGAGAGTCAGAGACAAAACGGAGCCCTGTGGTGCTATAGCCTTTATTTTATGAATTTCAGATTTGAAACCACCCAACACAGCTTGTATTTAGCGATTTAAAAAGGATTTTCTAATCGAATGAAGAAGAGCATCATCAATACCATATGCCAGCATTTTTTGCTTAGAGAGCACTTTTTCGAGTGCTTTTCAAATATCAAGTGCAATAATCTTACTTTCTCCAAAACTATGCAAGGATTTATCATTGTTTATTGAAATATACCATCAGATCACCGATGGACCTATTGCTACGAAAGCCACACTGCCGGTCGTTGAGAAGCTTTCGTTCTTCGAGATATTTGTTTAAGCTGATAATTTATCAGCTTTTCCATTCATCATCATCATCATCGGCTCGACAACCGGGTTCCGGTCCTGGCCTCTTTCAACAAGTCTCTCCACCTATCCCGGTCTCTACCCGACGCCATCCAGTCCGCACCCCAAGGCTTCGGGCGTCCTGGTCTACGCCATCTCTCCAGCGCAAGCATGGTCTACCACGCTGTCGTCTACCATAGAATGTACCACAAAGAACTTTCCGAGCAGGTTCCTCTTCGCTCATGCGAGCTAGGTGCCCTGCCCACCGGAGTCTACCGAGCTTAATTTTTGTCACGATATCTGCTTCTAGGTAGATTGCGTACAATTCATGATTGTACCGTCTCCGGAATCGTCCTTCCTCACATATGGGGCCAACAATTCTCCTTAAGACTTTTCTCTCGAACGCAGCTAAGAGGTCGGAGTGCCTTTTGCTAAGCACCCAAGTCTCGGATCCATATGTGAGTACTGGCAGGACCATGGTCCTGTACAGCAGCAGTTTTGAAGTTATGGTGAGATTCCTGGATTTGAAGAGCTTTGACAGACTATAGTAGGCTCTGTTGGATTTGAGAAGGCGCCCGCGTATTTCTTCTTCTATATTGTTATCGGCTGCTACTATTGACCCAAGGTATTTAAAGGATTGCACCACTTCAAATTCGTGCTCCGCTACCTTGATTGTTTGACCAACTGTTCCTCTCGCATTCGACGCCACCATGTACTTTGTTTTACCTTTACTAATGTGCAGCCCCAGATTTTGTGCCGCCTGCTCGATCTGGATCCGATGATGTCGATGTCGTCTGCGTAAGCCAGTAACTGGCTGGACCTGTTGACGATGGTCCCTCTTGTTGCCGTGCAGGCCGAACCGTTCCTTTGTCGGAGTCCATTAAAGATGTTGATTGGTCTGGATAGCAATCCGGCTATTTTTACTTGCCGAACTCTCTCATGGCTTTGTAAAGTTCTACCCTGGCTATGCTATCATAGACGGCCTTAAAATCTATAAACAGATGGTATGTTGGGATGTTAAATTCTAGACATTTTTCCATCGCCTGCCTAAGGGTAAAGATCTGATCAGTTGTTGATTTGCCTGGAATGAAACCACACTGATATTGTCCGATGACGGTTTTAGCGCATGGGGTTATCCGGTCTTGTAGGATAGAGGAGAGTATCTTATAGGCGGTACTCAACAACGTGATACCTCTATAATTGCTGCATATTGTGACATCTCCCTTCTTATGTATGGGGCATATTAAACCTTTTCGCCAGTCTTCTGGCATTTCTTCCTGCTCCCATACGTGCACTATAATATCATGAATTGCTTGACGTAAGGCTGGCCCGCCGTAATGGAATAATTCGGCTGGTATGCCATCGGCTCCCGGGGATTTGTTCTGTTTAAGCCGGCCTATAGCCTTCTCAACCTCTCCTATGCTTGGTGGCGGCAACATAGGGTTTTCTTCTTGAAGTAGTGGAGCCTCTACTTCTGCAGTGAGCTGACCATTTAGCAATTCATTAAAGTACACTTCCCATCGCTCCAGTATGCTTTCAGGATCGGTGATCAGATTTCCCTCTTCGTCCTTGCAGTATGTGCAGCGTGGTGTGTACTGCGTCATGTTTCGGACGGATTGGTAGAACTTCCGCGCCTGGTGCGGACCTCGCTCTCGGCTGTTTTCTATTTCACAGATAAGGTTCTTCTCCCAGGCTGATTTCTTTTGTCTGTGAAGCCGTTTTTCTGTTCTTCTGAGCTCTTTATATTCCTCTTCGCGTGCCCGCGTTCTATGAGATTGTTGCATTGCTCGGTACGCAACATTCTTACGTTCAGTCGCTAGCTTGCATTCATCATCAAACCAGTCGTTCCGATTTTTACGACTGCTGCCTAAGATGGAGTTGGCAGTACTAATGACAGTATTTTTAAGACGTGTCCACTTCTCATTTACGCCCAGCATACTGGCTTCAGGACTTACTCTCCCTAAATCAGGTGTTTCTAGGGCGAGTCCTAACGCATTACCAAAGGTGTTACTGGTGTTTTCATTGCGCAGGGCAGCCGTGTTGATTCGAACCTGATCGGCGGATGCAATGCGTCTTCGCAAGGCAATCCGCCCTCGGAAAACCATACCAACAAGATAGTGATCCGAGTCGATATTGGCACCTCGGTACGTTCGTACCGTCATCAAGTTCGAGTAGTGGCGACGGTCTATCAACACGTGGTCTATTTGGTTACGAGTGACTCCATCAGGTGATACCCAGGTGGCTTTGTAGATATCTTTACGCGGGAACCTGATACTCGCAACGACCATGTTTTTCGATGCTGCCAATTCTAAGACTCGAAGTCCATTGTCATTAGTGTTCTCATGCAAACTATGGGTGCCTGCGTAATGCCTGAATACCGGCTCCCGACCTATTTTTGCGTTCAAATCCCCAAGGATGATTTTAACATCATACCTTGGACAGGCATTGAGGGCCCTCTCGACTTGTTCGTAGTAAGTCTCTGTTTCTTCGTCTGAGGACTCCTCCGTAGGTCCGTGAACGTTAATGAGGCTGATGTTCGTAAATTTGCCTCGCACGCGAAGGGTGCATAGCCTTTCGCTTATAGCGTTAAAGCCGATGATAGTAGACTTCATTTTTTCGCTGACTAGGAAGCCTACCCCGAGCACATGGTGTTTTGTATGACAGCTGTAGCTTTTCCATTGCCTTAGAAAAAAGGGATGTAGATGCAATTGGACGATAGTTAGAGGGCGAAGAAGATTCGCTTTTTTTAGTGATATGCTGTAAAAATTATGTTTTCCATCCAATCGGAAAGAAACCAGTAGAGTAGGACAAATGGAAAAACCCCGCTTCAGAAAAATGGAAGGAGCCGGCGCGCCGCCGCGGCGGATTGGTATATATTGCGAACAAAGTTTTTTTTCCTTTAAAATCTCTTACGACGCTCTCAATTACAGGAGGAATTATGACACAATCAGACAGCGACGAATTAACATCAAACTGTATTTTTGTAAGTGTCAATAAATACGAGCTTAGGCACAGAAAACGAAGTAGTATTTACATTTTACTACCTTCAGGACATAGTAGTATTTTTTTTTATTTATTAAAACAACCATCAGATTTATTTAATTTTGCCTAATTAAATTCCTATTAAGTGCTGAATACGACAACCGATTAGATCGGTTAACTCGGTTAAAAAAGTTTGAAAAGAAAATTGTATATTAAATACGATTTAATTTTACTTGTTTAATGGGATATTGTAACCACTTTAATTAAGACAGCACTAACTCTAAAGTTGGTTAATAGAATTAAATACATTTAAACCGAATTAAAGACTGTAAAATTATACATTTATTATCAATTTCATAAATATTAAAAATACTTGTCTATGTTTCATTTCGATTTAAATTTATACGCCTCTAAGACAATATCTTTTGCGATAGCACCCGTATAACTTTTTATTGAATGAACGGATTTTGCTCTTAGCGCATCAATTTAATTCGTTATTAATACGAAATAAAATAAATTTGTATCGACCATTCTCTACGACTGTCAAACTGACAAATTTCATTCACACAAAAATGGCAACCAAATTAAATCGACTTCCCAATTTGACAATGTGAAGATATAATTGAAAAAGGACAATTTTTGTTTGCACTAGACGCAATATCTACTATGTGACTATAATCTCAACAAGTTAAACATCCTAAACATTTATAATGCAATTATTTTAAGGATTTGATTGTATCTTTGAGTTCAAACCATCATCTTTACAATAGTACTTACCAGGACTATCAACATCCGTCCGATCCGGTGAGTATCCCATCGACAATCTATCCGAGCGTATCCGATCCGAATCCGGTTCGCTACCATTAAACTGTACCCGTTGATTAGCGTCCATATCACTTGGCGGCGATGGAATTCCCGAATGAAAAACACCCTGCGATGGTTGTTGCGAAGTAACACTACCATCAGCTCCCCCATTTCCGTTGGCATTATTGCCACCATTCTGTTGTGCACTTGGCACCGACGAGTAGAGTAATCCCAACTCTCGTGCTTCGTTTTCCTCTTGAGCTTGTTGACGGCGAAGAGCCACCTGAATTGTAGAGAAATACTTGGAATCATTAGAAATCGCATGTAAATATTTTGTGAAGTATTTTTTTTTTTTTTTATTGCATTTGTGCACCGAGATGTTTAATTTGTTTGCAGCAAGGAAAATCTTTATTCTTGTGCATTCAAGTAGTGTCACAAAGTGATATTTTACATACCTGAGCTGCCATAACGCGTTGTCGTTCCGCAATCAGTGTGCATTTAGCACAAACACAGTCTCGCCAGCGACAGTATCTTTTGTGTCCTTTCAGTGCACTTACCTGAAACAATGAAACATTATTTATATTTTATTTATATTTTAGACTATTTTAATATAATTTTCAAACTGTTAATGTAATTCAGTGATGTGTCATACAAAGATATTTGTGATATTAAGAAAGTCCCAAGTCTTTTCTTTATTTAAGACTTAAATCAGATATGGAATTCTATTGCAATGAGGGAATTACGGTTTGGGGGACAAAATACCTAAATGCGTGATCAATTATTCACTTACAATATTAGTTTTCATCAAAAAAAAAATAAAAATCCTTCTTCATTATAATTATATGGAAAGTAAACTAAACGTAAGGCAGCGTTCACATTATGTTGATTTGTGTAATTCAACATCGCTGATTAATAAGTTTAAGTGAGTTTAGACGTTAATCAACAGCCCCAATCAACTTTAACTGACCCGAACCCAACCCGATTCAAATGGGTTGAGTTCAACACAGTTGTATCAAACAATAATTTTCTAGACTGGACGAGTTCATCAGCACAATAGTCAGAGCTGTCAGTTTTGGCTGCGGTCAGTTTATTTAATTGTCTTGCAGAATTCATAATTGCTTTATGTTTTGTTTTTGGTATTTTTGTTTATATTATATAAGTTGGATTGCTCAGATGGGTAGTTCATATTCAAAAAATAGTACACAAATTATTTTGAAATTATGTTCAACACAAATGACACTCTAGACGTCAAAATTGACACATATAAGAAGGTAAAAATGTTGAATATGTTAATCCACAAAGTAAATTATATAATGCTGATCGACATATAGTTGACTCTTTACAAAATCCATCAATCAACTTTCATTTGAATACATCAAACAATCTATCCTTTTTTCCCAATCAGTTATTGGTTTGAACTTCTACAGACTAAAAATTTGATCCAGTGCCGAATTGTAATTCAATGCCTTAGTTTTTTATCATTCTTGCACGTTGCACCATAGCCTATAATCTTACATCTTTCTCTGGCTGCCATCAAATTAAGCTTAAAACATTGTCCATCACTCAATAATCTTATTCATTAAAGATTGCATTATTTTGTGAATGTAATCTTTAATAACTTCAATTAAAAGATTGGATCCATTGACATCACTTTTAAACTTCCACTACAACTTATGCAATGAAAATGGCATTAAAAAGATTACAATAAATTTTTCACATTGAATATGTAGTAAGTAATCAATAGAATGCAATCTTTTAAGAAAGAATGCATTCTTTTGCATTTAGCAAATCAACTACATAGTTTGTTTTTCTTACCTTATCAAACAAGTGCAAATTGAAAAACAACAGATATTAATAATTGTATCTATTCGTATTTTAAAGTGTTTGGCTTGCATTCTGTTGGCAGAGAAAGAGAGCTTAAAACCATTAAATCTTCTTTCTGGCCCTCTGAACTAAGCAAAGCTTGGCTTTAATTCCCGTTCTGTTTATATGCACTTTAGTGTAATGGGACTGTAGCACATAAGGCTTGTAGGAAAAAATGCTAAAAATGTAAATGAATGCAAAGAATATGAAAGAAATAAAATTGAATTGGAAGAATTCAAAAGAATGCATGTTTTTAAAAAGATTGCATTGAATTGATTGCGAAAACAAATAATTTCAAATATTTATCCAGCTTGACCTTACAATCATAGAGAACTGGAACAAAAAGTGGATCTCGCATTTCCATCTGCTTGTCGCCGAAAATATTTTGTAAGAAAAATTCTGGAAATACGGTGAAGGAAAATTAAGATTCATGAGTTTCTTCCCTGACCCTGGTCACAAGGAATTTTAGAACTTCCTTGCCTAGAATTTTATAAATCACAAAACAAATCAAATACAGTCAATTTTGTTTTATTACTTAAAATTTTTAATTTAATATGGACAAGTTTAAGAAGACAGCATCCTTTGATTAACTAACGAATATCCTTTCGGAGTTCCAAAACTTCTCTTGTGTGACATACGATAATGACTCGGAGATAGTCGCAGTTGGGATAAGAATTAGATTGAATTACAACAGGATTACAACCGAACGACGTATTCCCGAAATCAAAACCCGATACCGACAAATTGAACTGGAGAAGATTCCACTCAGAAGTGGAAGAACAACTCCAAGAATTATCTAGCGTCAACAACCTTACCATGAATGGGATTGATAGCACCATTAATCAATTTGAAATAGTGGTCAACAAAGCTTTGGCCCGGCAGAAAACTTCTCACACCAGCAAAAACAGGTACGCAAACTTTCCCTAGGATATACAAGTAATATATGCTCACCAGTGGCGTAGATAGGGGGGGGTGATCAGGGGGATATATCCCCCCATTGGGATCGATAATTGTTCAACATAACCAGTCATGAACCAAATAATTTAAAGAAACGCACTCTTGATAATACGTAAACGTGCAAGAAAAAGAGCTTCCATTATTATTAAAGATATTAGCTACACTGCCGGTTTCAATGTCAACTCCCGAAATAACTTTCTCCAGTCAGTAAAGAGAATAAAAATAATATAAAGAAGCATGACCAACGAAGTGAGATTATTAAAAATATGTCTATTTTAATAACAGTGTGATAAGCTTTGGATGTTTACTTATTTTCAGGATCGTTTGAATGGTTTAGCTGCTCTAGCTATTCATAGCGAAATACCTATAATAGCAGACGAGGTTATAAGTGTTTTATCTAAAAAGAACAGAAAACTGGATTTTATTTTGTGATTTAGTGCCTTGCATAAGTATAATCGCACCTGTAAAAATGCGTTTTGTAGAAAATTAAAATGGGAATGACACATTGAGAAGAAAAAAAGTTCCGTTAGTTTCTCCTCTGGTGGTTAAAAATTAAAATAGATTTTTTTTTGTATTGCAAAAGTATAACCGCTTTTTTATTTTTATCTGTTTTTTTATTTTAAGTAAATTTTTTCGGCTAAATTAGTAAAGGACATTGCTAACCCTATTTTCCACCAATCTAAAAATTGTTTTTGACATACTGTTGACAATGTTATTTAATATGGAATCATCTATACAGTTCCATTCTTCCACAATCGCCTCTTGCAGCTCAGCCACACTGTATAATTGCCTATTATGGGCATAAATTTTGAGGGTCAAAATTCCCCAAAGATTTTCAATAGGGTTACAATCTGGAGAACGTGCCGGGAACATCATAAAATGTATGTTATTCGATTCGTACCATCCCAAACTTTGACGACTAACGTGAATTGGGGCATTATCATGCTGGAAGACATGCCGAACTCGACGAAATCGTCTTAAGTAGGGTACCAAATTATCCTGAAGCACCTGGGTGCAAGCTACACTGTTCATCTTTGCAGAGGTGAAGGCACGTGCAACCTTACCACGGTCGTAGAAGGCCCCCAAACCTTACAACTGCCAGCACCAAAGTTCCTCTTGGAAAAAAACTTTTTTCCTTTCTCAGATCGTGCCAATATCCGTTTAAACCACCTGACCCATCAAGATTAAACTTTTTTTCGCCACTGAAAATAATCTAAAATAATCTAAGCTTATGGTTTTCCAATTCCGTTTCATGTTTTGCTGGGCAAATTCTTACTTTTTTTTTATAGACTGTTGTCAAATTTGGAGCTGGCATCATTTTGCACCGAAAAATCACTTTACTGCCTTTTAAGGCACGAAAAACCGTTGAAACCGAAATTCCTAAGCCCAATTCGTCACGAACTCCCGCAAAGAATGCACCGAATCGGATGCAGCATTGATTAAACGCTTCTTATCTTGACGTGTCAGCTTCTGCGGACGCCCGGGTTTTATTTTTGTCCCATAAGATTCTGGATCTTGTAAGAAATTTCGGATGACGCGATCGGATCTTGAAATTTTCCTACCAATAGCCCTTAAGCTTAGGCCACTTAACCGAAAAGCTTGAATTTTGCCCTTTTCCGTACCGCTTAATTGTGTACCATGCGACCTTGTTGTTTGTCATTTCAAAGCACATAACTGAATGAAGCTTCAGCGAGGTTTGGATTGTTATACTTTTGCAATACATACAAATCTGTTTTTAATTTTTAAACACCAAAAAAAAAATAAAGAAACTTTATTTTCTTCTCAATTCACTTGAATAGTGATGCCATTCAATAAAAAAATAGTAAAAAGTCATTCCCATTTTAATTTTCTACAAAACGCTATTTTACAGGTGCGGTTATACTTATGCAAGGCACTGTATATCAATATTTTTTCTAGTTCATATTCAAGTTAATGCATATAATATATTATCTTTAAAAAATATAATTTTTGTATGGCATACATAATAAATTCAATGAAGTCTTGTTAATTGTTTTTATTATAATTTCAAAAAAATGAGCGAAGTAGATCCATCACCCCCCCCCCCCCCATAGCGAAAAGCTATCTACGCCACTGATGCTCACTGGCAAAGACTCCCCAAAAACCTGCAAATAATGTACAACAAGACCTTCAATAGAAAAGCTGAAGAATACTGGCGACTGCATTCAGAACTTCAGTGCACGAACACAATATTCAACCAGGCAGTAAAGCCCTATCAAAAAATTTCGGGAAGAAACTCGAAGGTATCGAATCTGGCCCTGGCACGTTTAAAAAGATCAAATTGATTGTTAGAAGAGCGAACCTAATTGCAGCCATCATTCTTCACGATCGAAAAGTTTCCACAACTTCTGCTGAAAAAGCTAAATTATTTGCCAATCAATTAGAGGATAGTTTCCCTTGCCTTTTCAATTTGCAAACATTCAAGACCAATGTTCATCACCACCTCCTTTCTATCCCCTCCCCTAATTTCCCCAACGCTCGTGCTCGAAGAAGTCGAAACTCGCTTTAAGAAGATATCAACTACCACCGACAGTAAGACCTCATTCAACGAAAAAGACCCCTCATCAGAGCCGCTTCATTTATGTAAATATTTTCACTATTCCTGAAGAAGTGGCTGACATTATCATCACCGGAAACTTCAAAACATCAGCAGGGAGCGACAAGATTTCAAACGCCAAGCGTCCTTAAAATGTTTCTATTTCTGCTGAACTGTCTATTTCGATTTGAACATCTATTTCGCTGCAGCCTGGAAAACGGCAAAATTTTTCCCCGTACCTCGCAAATGTGGAAGGATATCGGGCAATTTCGTTGGTCTGCTGTATGAACAACATACTGGAGGCGGAGGCATTAATATTGAAGAAACTTAACGTTTTCTGCAGAGAAGAGTTCCTGTAGGGCTTTCAAAATAAACACTCCTCAATACATTCACTGTTGCGGCTTCACAGTGATATTACACTTGGACTCAACAAAATAGAAAAGTCTTTAGCGTGCTGGTGGGACATTTAAACTCTCGGATCTTGGACTTCCTAATAACTTCGTAAGAGTAATTAAAAATGTCCACAACAATCAAAGTTGCAAATAAAAACAGGTATTTTCCAAGGAAATCAACGCTGGAGTTCCTCAAGGATTAATACTTGGACCGCTGCTGTTCAAGATTTATATTGCTCATCACATCAGGAACAAAAACGAAGCTTTATGAAGACGAATTAATTACTAAAGCCACCGACTTTTCACCAGATATTAATATCAGGAGAGTGCAATAACCATATTAAAAACCTATGTGAATACTATTTTACATGGGGACTGAAGATAAACAGCTTAAAGACTGAAATAATCTGCTTCCGAACACTAGTGACTGTTAATGGAGGACGAGCGTTTGCAACATGCTATGATGCTATTAAACTTAAGTTTCCAGACAACACTGAAGTAACTTCATCAACGAAGTACTTGGGAATCAACTTTTCCAACAAACTGAAATTCAAGATATTTGTAAGCCAAACCTTATAAAGATTCTTCGAGTACCTAACTCCTTCTTAAGCTCCAAGCAACTAGATCTTAGGTTAGCCAAATCAATTCTTTACCTGATTTACAGAAATTCGAAAATCGAAAACTGAGTCGCATGTGCTAAAAAATTATATAAGATCCGCAAAATATATTGTTAGAAGCCAAAACCCCGTTTGGTAAACTCGTATTTTAGCAACTTATCGCTCATTATTCCAAGTTTAGAGACAATGATTGTAGCTCTGATTTTTTTTTTAAATCTCGATTAAAAAAAAAAGTCCAATTTAAGTTATAAGCTTAAATAACTTTATACCTGAAATCCATTTTGAAATATGAGAAATTAAATTATTTTAGAATGGCCTTTTAGTCTCATAAGTTTAACAAGAATGTTGTTTTTGAAACCGGCGACGAAAAGGTCAGATTTGTCTATGCAAGCTCATGAATGTGCTGAAACTGCTATAAACCATAGCTTTGAATACCTAAATCAAAAGCCAAAACTCGGTGTTAATAGTAAAATTACAAAAATATGTAAATGGATTACACAGTTTTATTCTTTCCGCATAGATTACGTACACCATTAGCCGCAAATTGAAAGCAAATTACCGAAGTAAAGTGACTGTAGCTATAGTTTTTATTTAAGTCAGTTTTTCGGAATTTATTTATTCCGTTTTGTCTGTAGAAAATTCGTGCTTGCACATCGATTATTTGTGAAAAATATACCGAAACCAATAAGGAACATTATTTGAAGAAAGAAAAACTATATTTAAGGAACCTATATTTATTCATTTCCTGATGAACTTAAAAACCGGCAATGAAAGTTTTCTTGGCGTATTCATAGACTATATTCATTTATATCCATGTTCTTTCTCAACAAAAAAAACATTAAAATTCCTATTCAAATCGCCTCTGGAGCTTTTAGGCTCCTTTTTGTTCTTTTGGCTGAAAAATAAACTAAAATTAATCATAAGCTAGGATCTCGCGTTGGGCGCCAGTTAATTTGATAAATCGACACAGAAGCCAGGAATGAATATTAAAACGATTTCATTTTAGCATTATTCCAGAATCGTATAGAAGTTAATCCGACGGCATTACCATCTACGAGGGAGAGTGTGTGTGCGGCGAAAGAAATATTACGAACATAAAGCTTAGAAGTTTGCCTGAGTATTTCATGGAAGTTTTTTTGTGGTAGGTGTTTGACATATGAAGAAGTTGAACATTATCAAATCAAAGATGCATTTATTGGAAATATAATCAATTCAGCCTGATTATGAAGTTTTTATGAAAGAATCAATGACGAGTCTGACAAATTTTGATTCATTTCATACTAATACATTCATTTTCATTTCACTGCTACTTTCGTTTGCCTTTTTTTTTTATTAAAATTTAGGCAAAAAAAAAAACGATCAGTTCCTTCTTTTGCGTCTTACTGAGTTAAGAAAACTTGAGATATACCTTACAACCATGAAAGACTCCAAAAAGCCGTTTATATATACTGACAAAAAAAAACTTATCCTAAAATGAAATTTCGCATTGGGCGCCAGTTACCTAAATAGAAAACATTTTATCATTGTTTACCTGAGGAATACAACTGAATTTGATGATAAAACTTCTTGCTCAAACCCATTATAATTACTATCGACGTTCTGATTTATAATTGACAGGTATCCAAAAATATACTTCACACTACTGAAAGAAAAACTTCCGACGGCACTTAATTTCATTTAATTTGTATATTTCCCTTTAAAACTTAAAAAAAAATACTCACAACGCCATGGTTTCTGCATCTTGCACATTTCGGTGTTCTTTGATAGCGTTCAGATGCGGCGCGTAAAAAGAACGCAGGTGGCAATGCGCCCAAAACCGGATGTTGTGACATTAAATTTTGCATATCAACGCCACTGGGTAAACTCATACTAATTTTCTTCCAAAATAAAAAACTTCACAGACTTTTTGTTGATCACAATTCACAGCGATACGGATTAATTTTTGTTTTGTATCCTTTTTTTTTATGAAAATTTTAAGTATCCTTTTTTGTTTAACAAAAACGAATCACAATATCTTTTTATTGTTTTAAAAATAGTTCGCACACTAAATGGGTTGTTGTTATAAAATCATTGCCAAAGGTAGGTAGGTACTTCGATTTAGCAACAATAAGCGCGCACACACGTCATAGCCCGACAATATTCCAATTGCAACTGATTCCAAAATCCGAGGATAGCATTCAATAGTTTCTTCCATTTCCACCCATCAAGGCCGAGATGTGTTTATATTTTTATTCCCAAGGGTTGGCGATGAACGAATACGAAAATGCTGCTTCGACTGCCTCCACCTCCACACCATTTTGCCGCGCTCTCTACTCCAGCTGCTTGATATACTTGCTACCTTTCCACAATGCTGCCGCTGTGCCGCGCCGCACCGGGTTTTGGCAACATTATTTCACGACTTCACGTACACATAAACTCAGCACACAATGGAGGCAGCAAGAGTTCAAGTGAAAATGTCACCCCGAATGGCACGATGGCGAAACAGAGAGAGAGCCAGCGAGACAGAGAGAGATGTCAGAAATCGAAGCAAAAAATTATTAAATTTGGTACTGTATCTGTACCATATTCGCAGGGGGGAGAAACTCATTGAAAGCGAGAATAGGCCCGCAGGGATGATGTTACGACCAACCAAAACCGTTCATTGTGCAAATACCCCGAGAGAGAGAGAGAGTGCGAGAGCGTGAGTGGAAGTGGAAGTGTGTGCGGCTGTGTTCGTAAGTGCGCACCCGAAGGCAGGAGAGGGATGAAACTTTGACTTTGTATCAGTTCGTCGTTCGGTTACTTTTGCAATTCAAAATAGGGGATGAAGTGTGGTGTGGCTGTGTGAGTGTATCTCATTTTAATGAATTCTTTTTAACTAAATGGCGTTGTTTGTTTGATGGTGTTGGTGGAACGATATTTTTGAGACTTCTGATAGGCGGTGGATTTTTTTTTCTTCCTTAAGACAGAGTAGTTGCTTTTCGGTCTTTCCCAGGCGGTGCAAAAAGGATACAGGCAGACGAACGTCTTGAGTGTGTTCGTGGAAAATGTATACAATGGCAACTTGAAACAGTTTATCTGGCGTAAGTGACTTTTACAGAGTAGGCATTAGGCAATATGGAGCGAAGGGCACAAACGAGATTACGGTAGGTATGTGTTCCACTTTCTATAGCGTTTGCTGCTTTAGGTCCTCGACTTGGAAACTTGATACAGATAACGTGATTATTGAGAAATATGTAGAATATAAATTTATATTTGTTGGTAGGTACGTACTACGTACCCTCTGTGGCTGTGGCTGTGAAGAAAGTTTTCCCTGGTTTGTGTGACATAGGGTAAGGAAAAGGTCGGTATACCTACCTACCTACCTACATTGCTGCACGATCAAAGTAAAGTTAATTTGAAAATTAAAAGTTTTGCAATGCTTTGTAATAAACATTTTATATCTACACTCCTGACTTCAAAGTTAGGTGATCAAGTTATTTGAGGAGAAATGTGGCGATTGCTGAACGTTGGGTCTGCTCATAAGCTCATGGGACATGGGCGCCCGTTGGTTAATGGGGATAGGATTTAAATATGGGAAGGAAGAAAAAAAAAATTACACAAGGTGCGTGATGGAAATCATTATTTGGACCTTTGCAATTGTTTCTGTTAAGTGGAAAACATAATATCCGTCTCAAGTGGCCGTTCCCACTGCAGATACACATTTGTGCATGTTTTATCGCAGTTTCCATGACTTTCCCCAAGATTTCCGATGATAGCTTCTCGCATTCCTATCGAATATTCTACTTACGGCCTGCGATTGTCTGAAGCTTTTTGGCATAAGCCCGCGACTTCAAATAGCCCCAAAGAAAGAAGTCGCGTTCTCCAGTAACAGTGACCGTAACCGTGTGAACGCTGCTTTACTTTGTAGCTTTTAATGAGTGTAATGGTTCTTCGTGTATCATACGCGGATTTTCAGTGCCCTGAAAACCAAGATTTTGCGTATCTATTGACGTAACGGCTTATGTGGTAATGGGCCTCGCCGCTTATGATAATTTTCGACACAAAATGACACGGGATGACTTGCCAGTAATTTACACGCGAAGGACTGTCAACAGGCATTAACTGATCCACTATTTACACTTTGTACGGAAACATGTGTAATGCTTCAGCCCGCACTGAGCGACTGAGCGATTGAGAGACGTCGTCGCTATGTCGCTTAAAACAATCACAAGTTCACAAGTAGCTCAGGGCTTATATGGCCATGGCCACCTCCATACATTTTGATGTGTTTTAATTTTTTTGCGTCGCTCAGCGACTCGTCGCTCAGTGCGTGGCCGAAGCCTGAGTCTTTCATTAAAATTCGCTGTAGGTTCCGTATGGTAATGTCCAATTGTGTGGTCTAATTGATGTTTCTTCGTTCTCAGCGACATCAATATTGTCGGCCGAACGACCAGTAAGGAGTCAGGTGGTTCCAGTCTGTTGGAATCGAGTACCTAAGCGCCGGAATGTTTTCCCAAGTGGCGCGACACGATTAGGAAATCGACTTCGAAATTCACGCTGCGCCAACACCACCGACGGATTAAATGTCAAAAAAAATCGACACAATTATTCCACGCGCGTTCGGATGAGTATAAAGCTGCATTGCTTGTCTGTTTGTCTAGTTCTAGTTCACAAATGTCAAATATGATTGACGTACGACGCCATTTGCAAAAATTGTAATATCTTCCGATAGTGTGACTAGTTTTGCGCCACCTTGTTGCTATTATGAAAAGGAGGTTCTACCTATATCTATGTTTCTTTTGACTGTCTGAACACAATGGAGTGCTGCAACTGGAGCTGCAGCTGGAAAAGCTGTCGAAAAGTGTCATACGTGATATTTTATTCGTGTACACAATACTGTTGTACAGATTTTTAACAGATTTCTGGATCAGCTGTTTTGCAAATTTATTAAACAAATTATGAGAAATTGAAAAGATATTGAAGATCAATTCAACCTTATTATGTTAACCTGCATCGCATGGTTTGACTAGTTGGAATTTGAAACGTCAAAAGAGCTTAACATAAAAGTTAATAGTTGGCCAATTCATGCAGCTATACGACTGCAGCTCCGTGTCCGTATTATGTACCTACATAGATTAAGATTTATTTTAAATAATTCAATTTAATAAATGGTCCTTGAATTCTTTTGGAAATCTCCCCTTGCCTGCAATGTCTCTCGTATAGCAGAGAGTTCCATAAACGGATAGTGTAAATGAAGAACTGACGTACAGACGTCAAACTAGAACTAGAAAATCGAATAATAAATGATTTAACGAGAATAATTCGAGTTTTTATTGAAGTTTAGTACTGAGACGACCAAAGGCATCGAAATAGGAATGCCTTAAGCTTTTCTTGCGGTTACTCCAAGTCTTTCTAGGATACACTAAGACCTTTTTAAGTTAGTTAAAAGAAAATTTTTCTTGGACCATTTAGTGATGTTCCCAAGATCAGAATTAATTCGGCTTACACAATATTCAACAAGTCTTATAGAGGACAACTTATGTGAAGTTGAGCGCCATTTGCATAAAGCTGAATAACAGATGGCAGTTCGTTGATATATAGGGTAAACAGTATGGGCCCCGAAATAGAACCTTGAGGTACCCGGATGGTACACCAACACAAATTGTTTATTTATTGTTTATGAAAACAGCTTGTTCTTAAAAATCAAGTAAGTAGTTGAAGAAAGGTCATTTGGTCTTTGTCATTATTTTGTGTGATTTCATCAACAGAAGAGTCAAAAGCGTGGTAGTGCTGCTATATTTTCTCGAAACCCAGATTGCGCAGTTTTGAATATGTTGCAACTATTAAAAAAAAAGTTAATTTGTAGCTAAACAATTTTTTAAAAACTCTTCGACAAAAATGGAAGTAGAGAAATATTATCTAAGTATAAAATGGCTTTACCGCACTTGAGTCCTTAGGAACGGGTATGATTTTGATTTTAGGCTGGCCGCCATCTGTTCCGACGGCAACAAATTTAAAAGAGAGTATCCTTTCAATTTCAACTACTTACATCAGATTAGTCAATTCCTGAAAATTCAAACTTGTTGCAAGATTCAGAGGCATCAGATAAAGAAATGTCTTGTTAAAAAGTAGGTCGCGCTTCGTTCGAGAAAGATGGAAGAGCTACGAATTCTTCGTTGAGAGCATTTCCTTTAATATTATTGAAAACTTGATCTTTCAGTTCACCCAGGGCTATATATTGCGTAAGTTGTTCCAAAGCTTTTTTTATAAGTACTCAAAAATGAATCTAACCTTTTGGCGAAGATTAGACTTTTAGTGGACATCTGTAGTCGATATTTGTAGAGCATTAAGATTAATTGTGATGCAAAGTTTATGAAATATAGCGGGAAGTTCTTCATCGGAATGGTATGGGACGCCAACGTAAAGAATTGCATCGGACGCAACAAATTTATTTTCTTGTTCTTTGATCAATCATTGTAGCTCAAAATTTGTATACGAAATGTTTGACAGCTTGATTGAATTTGTTCATATTGTTGTTTGGGCGAGAGTGAGCTTTTAATTAAAGTGAAATCAGATTTTATAAATTGTGTTCATAATTCGCGCTTATAGGAATCGGTTATTTTTATATTGATATATTTACGGAAATGAACTCACTTTGACTTTGTAAGCTATTTTCGATGTGTTTCCATCCGTCTCTGGTGTTTTTAAATAGAAGTATTGAGCTTTTAAAGAAGGGAAATTGCTTGGTGTACGGGTGGAATCCAGTTCTTTAGAGTTGGTGGTAATTCTATTGTTTTTCACTGTTAACGCTGTTAGATGACTTTTCTTGTATAATGTAGTTGTTTTTGTGGTAAAAGTTTTAGCCAAGTGAGAATGAGTTGGAAACGTAATCAAATCACTATTGTTCAGATTTATCACTTATTGAAAAACATTTTCCACAAGTTTCCATTGAATATCTACAATTTAGAAAATTTTGTATTTAGGATGAATTGTTCAATTTAAAGATTCAAAAGCTGTCTTTGAAGCTTATTGAACAGTTCTTAAGTGGGAAACCAAACTAAAATAACCAAAAGAGTAAAAAAAACACGTCTATCGAGTTGTTCTCATTCTACAGATCCGTTGTGTTTCTTATGTTCAATTTGTGTATCCAATATTTTGACACTTATTTCATTTGCAGTTTCAGTTACAGCTCCGTCCGGATGAAAATAGTAGTGGACCCAAAAATTATAAGTCTTTGTAGTGGTTTCTTAAAGAAATTAGCTTTTATATTCTTAAATTTTTAAAACATTTTTAAGAAAAAATTTGGTACGCCAATTTAAAGATTTTATTATTGTTCGAATCAAAATTAAATTTACAAAAAAAATATTCAGCCGTTTCCGAGATATTGAATTTTCCAAAAAAAAATATTTTTTTTCAAAATTCAAAAAAAAAATATATTTCTTAAATTTTGAAATGCAATGTTTTTTAAACTTTTTAGAAGCTTCTCTTTTAAAAAATTTCATTAAGATCCGTTATGCCAATAATGAGAAATCAACATTTTAAAAAATCGTCCCATGGTAGGTATAGTCCGTAATATCTTGTTCTCAAAATTTTTCTTAATAAATTATAGATTGTAACAATTAATTGAAAGAAAAAAAATTTTGCGAAATTCTCGTAACCGCTTTCGAGAAAAATACGATTTTTGAAAACCATTTTTTAACATTTGTATGGAGGGTACCGTTATTTTTAGGTAAAATAATTTTTTATTTCGCATAGATATCTTGTAGATTATTTTAAGAAACTTTTATTTATCGAATTTAAAAAAAAAATTTAAAAAAAAGCGAGCGTACAGTTTTCGTAATATAAAGTTTCCAAAAAAGAAATTTGAAATTTTTTTTTTAAATCCGAAAAGATTTTGAATAAGTACACAATAATATTGAAACTGCTGGGGAGCCTTAACATAAAAAAATTTATCAATATCGGTCATACCGTTTTTGAGAAAAACAAAAAAAAATGGTTCCAAGGGGGGTACCAAATATAATAACTTTTTGGAATTTTTTTTCCAACCTACCTAGCTTTAACTAAATGAAATTTTTTGAATTTTGTTTTAAAAAATCTGTGGGACAATTTTTGAGAAAAAAAAATATTAATAAATTTTTGAAAAAAAATCGTATGGAAAAAAACATTCGGGGGGAAAAATTAAAACCCATATCTACCAAGTTTGAAGAAAATCGGCCGAGCCGTTTAGCTGTAGTCGAACCGACAGACAGACAGACAGACAGAATTGCGAGACCCACTTTTTTAGTATTCGCTATCATCGTAATGTCAACTTTGATCAAAATCTCGAGTTCGATTTTTTTTTAGAATGCATAATTTGCTTTATAATACCTATAAGTCGCAATTAAAATTTTAAACAATTTGCAAAAATTGCTCGGGAGAATCTTTTCAAGATGAGTTATAGAATAAAACTTACTAAGAAATAGTCGAGAACTGTCCAAACGACTATGAGAGAAAACAGCGTGCCAATTTAAAGTTTTTTCAGTGAGTTCCTGAAAGATGTTACGACAGCCGTTTAGTTTTATATACATATAAAACTAATAATGCATTTAGTGAACCCATTACTCGCTCTGTTTGTCTGATAAGAGTTTTTAATTTTTTTTTAATATCTATGTTTGAAAAGAACAAAGATTTAAAATAAAAAATAAAAACACCACGCTTGTTCGGCAGACCACACTTTATTGTTTTTTTTTTTTTTTTGTGGTAGATTTTAGAGTAAAAGTGAAGCGACTGACGTTTTAGTGTACATTTATACCTTTACTGTATTTTTGTATTACAGTATTGACATGTTCCCCGTCGTCGTACGGTGCTTATAGACGAGAATGTGGCTGCTGTGCCCGAAAGTGTGAGACTCAATTCGCAAACATCGATCCATCGACTCGATTTCATTATTTCAATATTTCACGCAATAGCCTGAGGAGAATTCTGCACAAAGATCTCGGATTATTCGTTAACAAGTTCTAATTGACTGATCAATAGAAGGCGCACGACCATCCGCTTGAATGATAATGTTGTGTTCCATAATCAATGGGACTGTTTGCTCTTACTAATAAAGCCATAATACCTACATGGAAAAAATTTAATTTTTTTCATTTTATTACATTTCTTAAAAGAAACTTGTATTTGGCCCACCTTTTACTTTTCCTAACGTTTTTGCTGAAGACCTTTCAGGATGTAGATAATAATTGATGTTTATAAGTTAAAGTGTTATGTCTCCATGTTTTTTTTTTTTTTATTTGTATAGGTACTTATAATGTGCAAAATTCGTTAAAAAGCAGTTGTAAAATATTTGGGCCTTTTTTTTAAGAGGGTAGGGTTATTTGCTTAGATAATTTTTTTATTTAATTTTGATTTTTTTGATCATCAAGTGGTTTTAACTGCATTTCAGTGATGTGATCTTAATTTTTAAGTGGCAAGTTGTTTTGCATTTATAACAAGTAATATTATTTGTACTTTTCTTAAATAGTGCAGTGGAATAGCCTTTAAACATATGCTACACTCGATATTGTCGAGAAAGATACATTTAAATTATAGGTAAACATGTAAGTAGACACCTATAAAGATATATTTTTTATTTATCTCATCTAAATCAAAAGATAGCTACCCTACTGATAATTCTCATAAATAGGTGACAACTCATAGTGCTCACTACATGTAAGAGCTTAAAAAAAGAGATAGTTGACTGAAAGCTATTACAGTCAAAGTAAGATGGAAATCCCCCTATCTTCACTTTTTTGAACAAAGTACCTATAGATTGAAACATTTTTTCTCAAACGAATTGAGTTATCTATTTTTAACCGAGTGTTTTGTTACCAAATATGTATATTCACGAAAATCATAATTTATATTTACATCTAAGTAAAAAAAAAATAAACTTTTCCGTTTTTAATATTTTTTTTTTAAAAGCTTAACAGCTGATTACGGCCATGTTGCCATGTTTTTCTATTTTAGTATTTCAAACACAAAAAACAAACCACCATCAGGACAAGGTAAAGTATATTGAGCAACACAACATTTCCAAATGATAAAACTCTATAGGTAGATAAAGTGAAGAAGTTAAAAGCGGACATTGTTTTTCAAAAAAAAAAAAAAAGAAAAATGTTCATGGGGATCTATCAACAAGCAAAAATTGTAAATTAGAACGATGTCACCAAATGTCAGAACTTTACTCTTTGTTGATTGGATTGTGGACCGGTGACATCACTAGTCTGTACTTCTTCGAAAATGACCATGGCATTGCCATCACTATCAACTGAGAGCAACAAGATAACCAAATTCTTTTTCTCCCAATTGGATGAAATGCATGTGAAAGACATCTGATCCCAAACAACAGAACTGCCGCTGGCGCCAGGTGCCAACTGATGCCACAACACAATTATTGATAATCTGCACCAGCGATTTAAGGAAATCTTTATCTCAAACAGTCGATTTGGCCACCATGGACTTTTACTTGTGGGTTTCTTTAAGTCGCTGCTCTATGCCAATACCTATATCTATCTACCTATGCCCCAAACGACTCAATGATGAGAATCACTTACCGAAAGCGTTGTTGTCATTTGAGCAATGTCATACCTACATATGTCACCCATTATGGTTGTCAGTGATAACGAATAAATTGTTGGCTCAACGAATAAGTTATTAATCGAGCATTTGGCTCTGTTACTTTCCATCTACTTATACCTATCTAAATTTTATTCAATAAGGGATTCACATTATTCAAAACTCCTTTCCCTACAGTATCTTAGAAATATTTGATTATATCACTTTACCATAAGTTATACCTTATACCTACTTACACTACATTACATAGGTACCTACCTACCTATTTGTATTTTTTTTTTCTTTTTCAAAGAAATTAAATTAATACAATTTTCCGGTTCCCTTATTTTACCATTTATTATTTTACCTCCTCTCTGTCCCTATGCAAATTCAAACTTTTATTCCCTTTCCCTTGGACCAATCATTCAAATAAAAACTATTTCTATGTTCCTTTGCTCATAGTATTTATATTGCTACTCCTGTATGCATTTACAATTTTACTCCATTTCTCTTTTTTGTGGCATTCATCATCGTCATCATCATCTTTAGCAACTTCCCCACCTTAGTTATAATACAGTTTCAAACTGAAGTTTAGCAGTATTGGTGAGGCGAAAACTCCTCCTCAAAAAGGCGGAGTAAAACATTTATATCTTATTGCCCCTGGCAGTGCAAAGTTTGAAGAATAATTTATCTTTTTCCATTCTGTTTCCAATTTGTATCTTTAAGGAACGCACACACTTTGGCGTCTTATCATTCGTTAGTCGGAAAGTAGGTGCATTCCTGTTCAATGGGTGTGTAACTGTAGGTATATTTTTCTAGTCCAATGCTTGAGTAGGTTAGAAGTTAATATCTACGGATATCTGTGTTTTGATGTGGGTGGCTGTGGCTGTGAATAACAATGGAATCTTTTGAGGCTTTTATTGCTGTCGAAATATAATTTAATAACAATTGTAATGCCTTTAGGCTTTAGGCAATTCGTTAGTATGTTGTAGATATATACCTAAGGGTAAAGCCGCAAAATTTAAATAAGTCTAAGGCTAGGAACGCACTTGCGATTTTTTAACAAAGATATTAAAAAATCGCGGTCGCCACAAATTATTGTCAGGCGATTATTCAATCATAAATAAAACACACCACTTTTTAACTAAGTGCACGCATTTGCTACAAATAAATAGTAGATAGGTACCTACTTAGCTAACTCACTGTCACTATACAGAAACAAATTATGAAGATATTTTTTTATTTAACCGCAATGTCACAGATAAGATAATCGCTCCTCAGGTACCAGTGGCGTGGCGTGGATAATTTTAAATGGGAAGACGTTATAAAATTTTGTCACCTGTAAAAATGAAAAAAAAAATCTTAGAACCTTAAAAATAACATTTCTAGTAGGGATATGGTATCTACAAATGCATTCCACATTGACTTAGCAAAAAAGGTGTAGCTATATTTTTTATACTTCAAGACATTAATATTTCAATCAACAATGAGCTTAAAACATAATAAAAAAGGACCTCCTTTTAGACACCACCCCTTTCGTCTTACATAACCTTCCTAGGAATTTTCTATTAATTTTTCCTTGCAATCATATGTGTCAAGAATATTAAATATATGATGGGACAACTCATCTGCATTAAGACTCGCCCTAACGTTCAAAAATACAAGATATCTTTCTTTTATTCCATTGTCTGACAAGAACCGAAATATGGCACTCAGTTGTCTCCTATGACTCAAATCTGATGTTTCGTCGATCATAATCGACACGAACCGGGCTTCTATGATTTCTGTTTTAATTTCAGATTTAATAACAACCGCGATACTACGTATCAAGAGGGATTTACGCACACTAAACAAAAAATTTCGATCTGGGATCGAAATCCATGGTGTGTAAAGGAAAAAAGGATAAAATATAAACTATCAACTATCCTTACTAAAATTATTTGGTTTCTCCGATAGGTAAACTGTTAAACAGCAATCTACATTTATCAAAGACAAAAAAACAAAATCTAGAACTGCTCTAAAACTAAGAAGCCAATTTTTTTTTTATCAATATAGTGGATAATAAAAGGAATTAAATCTTCACTTTAACATCTAACTTTTCACTATTTTTCATTAAGTTCAAATTGGCTTTTCAATTTATTTGAAGTTATTGAACCTGTGCAACACAGTCTTTTATTGAATGCCAATTGAGTCTAAATTTAAATTCCTATTAAAAAAAAAACAAATGCACACAATTTACACTGCTGACAAATTGCCATATATTCTACCATGATTTATTTCATAATTTAAAATTATCACAGTAAATTTTCAAAAATATCAATCGTGTATATTACAAACTATCACAAGAGAGAGAAAAATGAAAGCATTTTACATTAGCATGCAAATCAACATCAAATTCAAGAATCAACAATACTCACATGCCATATTAATATTTATATGACATATTAAAGAAAAAAAAAACAAATAAGTCGAAGAACACCGTCTTATTTCTTACACAAGGTTGAAAAAAGGCGAGCACCTGAACTCCTGCAATGTATTATCTCCCTACTGAAATGCAATGCTAATTGATAAAGGGAGAATAAAATACAAATAATTCCAACTCCTACTGGTATACATCGAAAATTTTATAAGACGGAATGTAGCGTCTTATTTTTTGCGGATGTTGAACAAAGAGGATCCGAAACACAATGCTTGGGGAAGAAAGGGATATAAAACAAATAAATAAGACGGTGATTGAAAAGTTTATGTCAGAGTATTTTTGTGACTCTCTTGGTTAATGTTGGTTGTGGATTGTGGAATGTGTTTGGATAAAGTATAAGATACAAACGAGAAGCAGAATGGTAAACTTAAACTTATTTGATGTTTATTTGGTAGATTGTGTTATTTGTGAATTTTCAAAAAGGAAAGACGATAGGAATCGTGTTATATGGACACCACGCCACTGTCAGGTACCTAGATTGAATTTCACAATTTTGTATTTTTATACACAATTCAAGGTTTGTGTAGACTTTAAACGTAACAAAAAAGCCACTACACAAAAATTCCTAATGAAACCCCTTTTAATAGGTAGGTAGGTATCTACTGAAGAATTTTATTTAAAAGTCACAAGTGGGTGCAGAATAATTTAAATCCATTTGATCTACTTACTTATAATTTTACAAAAAAAACTTGTTTCATTTTTATAATCGCTACAATTTTTAAGTCACATGTGCGTGCATTTTTACATTTAACACCATGGTGTGTCTTATTTCTTGCATCTTAAAATTCGTGCTATTGAAAGTCACAAGTGCGTGCTTTCCAATTTTTTATTGCGACTACGATTTCGCAAGTGTGATCATATCCATTTGAGTGCATTTGCTTTATTTACACTTATTAAGACAATCGCCAGAAAAATTAAACAAATTTCGACTTTTAAATCATCACGATTTTTTGGTATCAAGTGCGTTAATTCTCATTAAAACTCATTGAAATCGCAAGTGCGTTCCTAGCCTTAGTCTAATGCCTGTGACACACATCTAGTAGGTATAGACACTATAGTATACGAATGAACCACATGTCTGTCAGGGTATACAACGGTAATACCAGCCGAGCAAAATAGTATGAGGGTGGTATCTATACTAGGGTTTTTTGCGTAGTAATAGTCTTCTCCTTAGTGAAAACAGCTCCATTTTTCTCAAGTGAATAATAGATTTACCAAAACTCAGTGTCATATACTCATATTAGGTGCGTTATATTATTCACAAATCTATCTGGATCCGGATCTGGATCTTCCCTTGAAAATAAAACGATACGGATCTTAGTGACAGCAGTGTTATAAGTCCGTCTCTTTTTATCCTTGGGTTTGTAAATTTTCAATTATTTCTTGTCTTTTTTCTTTACACTATAGCTTACACTACCTTACTATAAGAAACCATCTACTCGCCAGTGTAATAACTAATTTTTCGATCTTTGAAATAAATCCCGATAGAAAACAGGATCCCAAATTGTTTTTGTAATACATGTTAAAAGTTAATCCAGATCCGGATCCAGATAGATTTGTGAATAATAAAACGCACCTATTGATGTTTAATAATTATGATTTTTTAATATTTTCTAATTTGTAATTTCAAAATGGAAACGAATTTCATAAACGGAAAGTTCTTGACAGTGACAAAATTGCCCAGATTTTCAATATTTGGAGGGAAAATATCGACGATTTAAGCGGAAATTTATTATCTATTATTTAAAGTGATTAAGCCGAAAAGATCCATACAAATTTTAAATATGTATATCTTCATTTGAAAGATTGAAAATTTGTGTTTGCCAGAATATGATTGGCTGTCAAACTATACGACTTTCTGTAGTATGTCACGTAGTATGGTATTGAGAGTACTATGGTATTCATACCATGAAATCTATACTAGATGAGTGTCAGTGGCATAAGCACTTTACTTAATTTTAAAAATTTTCTAACTAGTATCGTGCTAAAGCTATTTTTTTAATAAGCTTCTTCTGAACATACCTAAACCAATGACAGTTCGTACAAAGAACTAAGTAAACAAACCTTTTTTTGACATATGTAAGTGTCAAAGAAACATGAGGTTAGTGCGATACTTCAAAGATAAAATAGGTATTCCACGATTTACAATGTTGGAGAAAGCATGATGCTAAATTCGATTAAAATTTGACTAAAATCTTGTTGGATTTCAGGGAAGTGGTGCTTTGTGGTTTATTGGCATAGCCCTGTGACTTATATCCGTGACACAAATGAAGTAAAGAAACCATAGTACCTATACGAATGAATCACATGTCTGTCAGGGTATACTACGGTAATACCAGCCGAGCAAAATGGTGAGCGTAGTATCTATAGATACTAGAGTTTTTTTTGTGTAGTATAGTATTCTCCTTAGCGAAAACAGCGCCATTTTTCTAAGGTGGATAATAGTTTTACCTAAACTCATTGTCATATTGATGTTTTTTTTTATATTTTAAAATTTATGATTTCAAAATGGCCACAAATTTAAAACATGGAAAGTTCTTGATTATGTGGAGGAAAAATATCGACGGTTTAAGGGGATTATCTATATTACTATTGCTGTGATTAAGCTGAAAAGATCCATCAGAAATCTTAAATATCTTCATTTGAAAGATTGAAAATCTTTGTTTGCCAGAATATGACTGGCTGTCAAACTATCCCTACTACGCTCTGTAGTGTGTCGCTTACCATGGTATTGAGAATATTATGGTATTGATACCATGGTGTCTATACTAGATGTGTGTCACGGCTCACGGGTATTAAGACAACCTACAATCAAGAGAGCCCGGGATCAAATGGCAAGATCTCAATGGCCAATTCACATCGCCTCAGCGTGAGATAACCATGTTCGGAAATCGCCCGTGTAAAATGTCCACTGTTGCACGGGCTGTGTTTCATATACCGTGCGTCATCCTGTTAAAACCACATGGCATCGGTGTGCATATCATCGAACTCGAGCCAAAAAAAAAAATTGGTTATCATCTTATCATCGACCGATATTGCCCGCCGTTGACGGTGATGGTCAACGTCGCTCGGAGTCGTTCTCAAAGCAGTATGAATCGCTGATGCCGAAAGCTACAAATCCATACCAAACAGGGATTTTCTTAAGATGCATTACAATTTTGTGGATTGTGATCGTCCCATATTCGCAAATTTTGCTTATTGACGAAAACACTCATCCAGAAAACGGTTTAATATGATTTTTCGACCGAAATTAGGGTCCATTTCCAACTGCTCGAGAGCTCATTTAGCGAACACATGTAGTTGTCTATATGGGCGTTAAATCTGAGATCCTGGGCCAACTGAAGTTTGTACGAGTATAGGGCCAAATCAAGTTGTGTTCTGCGAAAGGCTGAATTCTTGAGCATGGTACGGAATTGACAAACTCGTATTCTGCTCACAGACAGCGTTGGTATTTTCGACAGATCTTGCGTTTAGTTAACGTACGGATGTTGGTGGATTGTTCCGTGAACTGCCAAGTCGGCCAAGGCATACAAGTCCTTGTAAACTTTCCCCATCATCGGACAACCACCAGAACTGGTTCTCCTGTCTCAACTTGTCCATCCGGTCTCGATCGAACATTGTCCTACTGAACCGAAGGCGTTCTGCTCCGTCTTGTCCGAGGACGTCTCTACCATAAGGGAGCCGCCTATTCCTATCCATAGTCCTGCCGCCGATGTGGTAGATCAGCAGAATCGCCATTCTATCCTGGAGCAGCCCACTGTCTTCTGTCTAAGTAGATAAATGCATCGGGCGGAATTAAGACGCTTAGACGTAAACTCTCATGATAATGGTTGTTTGGGTGCTAAGCCTCAAATATTAGGGTGTTGGTCGAGGACATCGCTTTTGCAATGTGTCAATTCTTTTCCATTTTAGATGGGACAACGTTAATACACACCGGGCATCCGAAGGCAATCATCGGCCGGATGAGGGCCATGTAGCAGATCACCTTCAGTCTGAGCCAGAACCGAAAAATGATTTTCTGCTTCCAGTGATCAAAATATCGGTGAATCTTGTCTAGGTCACACTGCAAAAGAATACTGATGACCTCGACTGTTGGAGCTGTTCGGTACGCTATAAGATCGTCGGCATACGCAATTGTCTATAAGTGAGGTAGAAATGGCGAAACAGAGGTTTGTTTTCCAAGTCGTGAATCGGGCGAATGCTAGCATTCACCTTGTACACTTGCTGAAAAGCAGCCGCCACCGTCTCCACTCTATCCTGCGGATTTTCGACAGTAAAGAGTTCGTCGTCCAAGACCGGCGTGCTCTGGAACTATACCTGCTGTCAGAAGTATGTCTCTGTTTTCTATCGTCTTCTGAAGCCTAAGACAGAAAATCGTTTTGATCATTCCTCCTAAAGATCTTATTAATTTGTGGGAACATGCTCGGGTCGCTAGAATTAACGGTCAGAAATCTGATATCCCAAAACAAATTAATGGACAACTGATAGTTCTCCTTGTAGTACCCCTTGGCATAATGGTTAGTGCGTTGGACCGTCATGCGGAAGGTCTCGAGTTCGATTCTCAGCCGCTGCAAGAAAGTTTTTTTCTGGGGTGTACTGCCTCTTGCGAGGAATTGACAAATCCTCCAGCTCATTAGCCTTTCGGAATCGGCAGTAAATTGTAGGTCCCCTCCGTTCCTGGTAACACGCACACAGGAATGGTTGAGAGTTATAAGTCACTAGGTTCTGGTTCACTTCGAACTGTTGCACCACAAATTGACGACTTCAGAGTCCTTATCTCCAGATCATGTGTGTTTTTTACCAACCCTAGTACAAACGACTTACTCAATTACTTTCGCTACAGTCTGAAATTCAACAAGGTTTCAACCTTCCTTCAGCTATTTTAGGCAGTTGCGCTCAAAAAATTCTTCTTCCACTTGCGTCCACAACTTGATGCAGTGGTTTTCCTCTAATAGGCGGTCGGTCGGAACATAAGAATTTCCAATCGGAGGCATGTGTCCATGAGAATTTTCTTCCAATCCAACATGAACAGGAATCATGACTCTTTACCATATATCACGGCCGAAAAGATTAGTGTCTTATGAAGGGTAACTCTAGCTGCTCATTGGAGGAATTTACTACTCCTAGGTCAAGAAAGCAATGATTCGAAGGAGTGATTTTATCTTTGATCTCAGCTGCTGGTAAGATTAACCCATTTAATCGAGTTTATAGCGGAGCCTTTGTAGGTAGGCAAAGTTTCTAACTACCTCGAAGTTATGTCTGTCTGTGTCTAGTAATGTTCTTTCAAAGAGTACAGTGTTGGGTTCCCTGGAGAGAACTATAGAGAAAAGAGTTCCGATGCTGAGTCTCAATAATGATAAAGTCCAGCAACGAAGAAGAGAGAGAGGGAGAGAAGGCCAGATCCCAACCTTGATTGATAAATATTGTACACCGAAAAAAAAACCTTGGTAAAATCAAGCACGAACCTTGTTTGTTTTTGCGTCAAACACGAATATACTTAATTTGAACAAGCTGGCATTTTCAATTTTTTTGTTTAAATGATACAATTTTCATTGTTCAAATCAACAATGCCATTGTCAATTTCGTGCTTAAACTATCACTAAAATAATAGTAACATGAGCATAAACATTGTTAGCCAAAAACGTTTGTGATGCTAAGAACATGAAAATCGTGTTTTCTTCAATATGCAAATGTTGGTCTGACAATATTGTTGTGCTCGAATTAATACGAAATTGAGCAGGATCGTTGTTGATCAACAACGTTTGTGATGTCAGAAACATGAAAATCGTGTTTCCTTAAATATGCAAATGTTGGTGTGACAACATTACATATTAATTTAAGCATTATAATTTCAAAAAAAAACGTTTTTAAGTTTCTTATAGTTTGTATGTACCTATTACTTTCAATTTTTAAATTTTCAGAACATTATTGTTGTCCTTTCTTCACATGCAGAATTCACCGTATGAAGATTAAAAAAAAAATCCTTTTTCATACGAGAATACTCACCACTATTGATTTTCCACCTGAGAGTTCCGGGAAAAGGAGACACAAGACACTGTTATAATCAATTTTTTTTTCAATTTTTATTAAAAACAACAGAATTACATTTTTTTTAATTACAAATACATTTTTTTTAGTATTTAAATATAAGCTATTTTCTTAGTAATCTAAGCAAAACAAAATATTTTAAGTATACATACAATCATAGACTGTTGGGAGTCCTTTATAGTTGGCCTGAAATATTTCCGTTTTCGGGATAATCCTTCAACTTTTAAATGCCTTGTTGATGGTGGGAGTGTTGCATGAAGCAAATTAACAATAAGTACATCTTCTGGTGCTAATACATATAGGGAAATGTTAGTTTAAACCAATAAATAACTTAGAAAAAGCAAGGTACATTTTGAAAAGTTTTGTTAATTTAAGTCCCTTAAAAGTCCTAGATAGAATGTATCTTTAACTTTTTCATTAAAAAACTGGACCAATAAGTGATTTAAAATCCTCTCAACGCTCTATCAAAGAGTTCGAGTTGGTTGGATATTTGCTTGCGAAGGCGGAACTGATCTGAAAGTTATACAAAAATAAAGTAAAGTATGGCTATACAAAAACGTTCAATTCATAACTAAAAATTTAAACATAATAAATGTAAATGAAATGTAAACCCTTATTAATACGTTAAGAATTAAATATTTACCGATGTTATTCCAGCAGAGTGTTTTAAAGCGGCCAATCATTTATAAAAGAAGGAAATTTTAAAGTATGAGCATCTTTTCGTCTTAACGTGTTTTTCCATTTCCATTTCACTTCGTCCCACGGTTCATTGTGTAGCTGGAGCCATCTCTTGTCAGCAAAGCAGTTTTCTAAAGCATATAAATAATTTTAATAGCCAAAAATTACAACTAAAAATAAAGAATCTCCAAGCCGATTAGCAAAAAAAAACATAACACGCTTGTATAAGAAACTGCTTACCTATAGGATCTTCAAGCTCTTCTTCTGAATTTAAATTGGAACAGCTTTCTTCTTCCGTGGATCGATTATTAAAGATGTAGAAGCCAATTTTTCTTTATCTTCGTTATAAAATACCCTTTTTAAATGTCCTGGGTTTTTGCTTAGTTGTGTTTTTTTTCACCGACTTATTAGTTTTTGTTTCTATTTATTTTTGACACTATTCTTTTGTTAACTTTTAGATTTACATATATTATTTATTTATTTTCACTCTTCACTTTAATCGCGTGCACACTCATCAAAAAAAGCTGAACTAATAAACAAGAACAAAGAAACACATCAGAATAAGCACAGGAGTTGAAACTCAGTTCTGCAAGGATTGTTTGTTGTTGGCTAAACAAGAAAAGTATTCAGTTCGAACATGATCTTGATACTTTAAAGAAGAAAATTTTTCAATTGAACATTTGCGTGATACTTTTAATTCGAAAAGTATTCAAATCCAACATGTTTGTGATACTTTAACAACGTTTATGTTTCCTTAACAATTCTGTTGATTGGTTAAAGATAAACATTTTCAACCAAGCAAATTGGTTATAATTCAACAGCGTTCTTATTCGTTCAACAGTTGTTAGTCAAATTTCTGCTGTAAATACCTGAATTGAAATTCCGTTATGGGGCACGGCGTTTGTTGTGGGCTAAATATTAAAAGTATTAAAATTCAACATGTTTGTGATACTTTAACAACGTTTCTATTTCTTCAACATTTCTATTGATTGTATTTTCTGTATTGTGTATTTTCCTAGTATTTCAAGAAAAACAAATTTTTTCTAGATATATAATTAAACATATTTATGATATTTTCTCCCGAAAAAAAAATCAACTAAGACCGATTTGAGTTTTGAATATGATACATTGTTTGTTTTAATCACAAACATGTTGTTTTAATCACAAACGTTTTAGTTTTCGTAATATTCAGTTGAAATGTAAATTAAACACGTTTGTTGTTGATTAAGTATAAAATCAACAATGACATTGTTGCTTGAAAATAAGAAAATATTCAAATCAACTTCAAACATGCTTAATTTAAAAAAGTTTATGATACTTACCCAAAAAAAAATTAATCACGGCTGCATCGTTGATTTGAAAATGCGATCTTGTTTGTTTTTATCACGAAACTTGTTTAAATTCACAACTATTGTTGAATTATTAATTAACAATGAAACATGTTTAAATCAACCAAGGTTTTTTTTTTCGGTGTACTTTTGTATCCATTTTATTTGAATGACAAACCCTATAGGTCTGTCGAAACTATTTATATCCCCTTCTGATTTGCTTGTCATTTATTTTAAACTTCCCCGAGTCTCAATATTGCTTGGCCCAGAGTTTTGATTACTTTAAATTATACGCACAGCTGGATTTTCCCAAATATCCACATAGAAACAGATAACCTCAGGGCATTAAAGTATAACAACCTCATACCTCACCGACTATTAACCCTCTTCCCTTTCAAAAACCCATCATTTCATGGGTATAAGCTTTATCAAATTAAATAACCAGCATGTCAAATACACCGAAAACCAATCCCTTAACATTCGCATGCCATATTATTATTCATTTACGTATTTAATTTATAAATTCACTATTCACAGCTCCCATCGTCATCTGATTGCAAACTAATAACAGTATCGTCATCATCAACCCCTAATAGAAGAGAAACCAGCAAGAAGAGGCGTTGTTCGAAAACATCGGAAACTGTATTTACCCAAAACAATCACCCGATTAGCATCAAAAGTGTGCTCGTGTGAGATCCTTCCTTCCTCCGTACAACTTCACACACCATCATCATTTTTGGACACCCGTTTTCTAAAAGTCCTGCCATAAGGTTACACTGTTATTTCTGATTTCTGAATACCTACTCCTGGCACATAAAAGGCATCTTGTTACAATCGAAATAAAGAGAAAAATTATACAACCTAATAAGTAGGTAGGCATAAGGATTTCCACAGAAAAAGTATACGTAAATTGTGTCATATTGCTCAGTTAAATGGCAAGAAGGATATTAAAAATACGAAAAAGGACCAACAGAATGTAGGTATAATACAGGCGATGTTGAGTGAGGTGTCAAGTTAAAAGAGGAGGAAAAGACTTCTCAAACCGGAAATATATCCCAGTCCCAGTGGATGTGTGTGCGACTATACGTATACCTAGAGCTGCGAATAATGCTGGATTATTGCTGATCCTTGAAACAGGACCTTGAGTTCGATTAAAAAATATTGATACGAATGTTTACTGTTGTCAATCTTAATCGAAGTTCTTTCATTTCGGGTGTTCTACTTTGTAATCTTTGTCGCAGGAGTTTTGGGTGTCATGTTATTGGATTTTCAAGATTATCTCTGTAATTTGATTAACTTCTCAAAAGGAATGATACAGCAAGGGAGAGAAAAAATATTTTTCACAAAGACTTTCATTTCTTTGGGGGAGTCTTGCGTTAGCCTCAATAATTGAACATTTTTAGGAAAATACGTTGGAAACTTAAACATTTACCAACTTGGTTAGACAATAATTTGATTGATATCAATTAGAAAAACAGCAAGTGGAAATTTTCAAGACATTTGGTAATGTTCTACCAAGTAGGAAATGAATAAATGATTTATGTATTGGAGCCCTGTTGAAGGGCTAAATAGTCTGCCTCTTCGTTTCCATGAACACAAAGGTCTTACTACCAAAGTGTACATCGACCTGAGGATGTTCGGTTTGCATCTCCATGACTTGATGACTTGCCTGCAAGTATCTTGCAAATCAATAAGGGCTTTTGTGGCTTTCCCGACTATACTTTCATTGTAAGTGTTTGTACCAGAGGAGTTTACTATCTAGTGTAATTCCTAGATATTTTACCTCACCAGCTAACTGGATATCTTTCATATGTGGCAGAAGTCTTCTCCTGATAAATGGTATGATTGTTGTCTTGGAGGAGTTTATTGATAGTCCTACAGATAGACAGCACTTCTTTTGTAATTGTTAGTTCTCTTTGAATAATATCGCAAAGAGTTTCTTCAAACTTACCTACTGCAATGAGATAGCGATATCATCGGCAAGACCAATACAGCATAGACCTTTGGAGGTAATATTTTCTAACAAATCATCCACTACAAGACTCTACAATAAGGGTCATAATACACCACCCTGAGGACAGCCTCTTGTGATAACATTTTGTCCTGCTTGTGCCTTTGTATCTCCAGTACCTAAAATTTCTTTTATCCATATAGTTATGGTGATGGGTACGCATTTCTACCAAGTAGTGTGGGACTCTTACCGGACGAAAATTACCGGGATCAGAACCAATCTATGAGAGATCGATAAATGATTTTTTTTGCTTAATTTAAAATAACATTAGAGAAAGTTTAAACTTTTAATACTTTCCCTTAGCTTTTAGACCATCAGCTCGTGAGGGTTGGTTCTTATAAGTCTAATTAACATTTTCTCTTACATAAAAGACAATTTCCATCTAGGATGACTTCGAAATCTTTGATTATGCGATACGGTGTGTTTTTTAACCTTTTATGTGACCATGTACCAGGGGTCATTTATTATACAACGAAGGATCTTGTTTTCGAATTTTCGGATGAGTTCAGCATTTGTTTTTTTTTTGTACAGCTCCATTGCTGGATACCATAAGTCCAAACGTATTTCAGCACTTGCTTCTTTTCTTCTGTACTAGTAACCAATACATTTTTCTGTACTTTAAGTTCAGTTCTTTTCTTTACTCTTTGATGCGCTCTTTACATTTTAGTTTTGCGTCCAAGGTCATTCCAATGTATTTTTTTTCCTTGGGGTACATCGGCTTCAATTTTCTTTATCTACGAGTAATGTTGGTCGTGCCCTACTCTAAAGAGTCGCTTCGTAACTTAAGATTTCAGTATTTCGTAGTACTGTTTGGGAAGTTCCCTAGCAGTTTGGATTCAAGTCCCAAATGCCAAACCTTATCAACGGCTTGAGCAACATCTTAGAATGCAGCTAATTACATACATAATTCTATGCACTTCATCTATCGTGGAATGTTGATTTCGAAATTCAAACTTATGGTTTGGGATTAGTTTTCTTTCTTCTATTTGGCTAAGCCTTTTCAAGAGTAGTTTCTCGAAAACTTTTGCCATGATTGGTTTAATCGATATAGGTCTGTTACTTTCTGTTGATGATGGCTTATTGAATCTTACCTTGTTAATTTTTTTTAAATAACCTTTGTTGACACAGACGTCTTACTTTTTTGAGCGTGACAATGGGAGTCTCATATTCGTCACTTCTATCAACGATATGTAAGTCATCTCTAGCTGTACATATTTGCTGAGAATGACTTAAAGACATTCTTGAAATTTTATTGGCGGGTTTTGTGTCTGCGGATTTTTTTTACATGCTTTTTTTTATTGCTTTGCATTAGTAATATTCGGTGGAAGTATTCGTTGCCAAACTTTTGAAGAATGTATCAAGTGAATCATTTTTAAATTCACTGATTCTTTTTTCAATTCATTGTTAAGATGGTTGAAAACTGCCTTTTCGCCTGGAAATCGCGTAGTTAGCCCTTTTTGCGAGCTCTTCTTTTTGCCAATATCAGCTCTTTTATTTTTGTGTCCCTCTGCATATTGAAATAGTTGGAGTACTTTCTTCTGCAACCTGGGGCCTATTGCACCATCTTACAAAATTGTGATTACAAGCATTTTTTAACAAATTTGTAAAAAATCGAGATTTTTTCATTTGTAATTTTTTTGTTAAACACAAATTTGTGCTTGTGAATTACAAGTCACAAATTTGTTGACAAATAGAATTTTTCATTGCGAAAATCTGTTGCACCATAATAAAGCGATCAAAAATTTGTTTCAGTTTGTGAAAAAATTCTACAGATAAAAGACCGTGTGTAAATATTTCTACAAATTTGTTAACACACTCATTTGAACCTGGTGCAACAAAAAATCGTATACAGGATTTGTATTTGTGGTTATAAATTGTAAACTGGTGCAAAAGGCCCCTGTTGTATATCAGCAATGAATTGTCTACTTGATGATCAAGTTGTTCAATTGTTTCCATAGGAAATCTGAGGTTTATTAAAACCTTCAAGCTTATCTCTAAATTCGTTCCAGTTTGTCCTCTTATTCAAGAGCTAAAAATTACTTTTTTTTATTATACCTCACTAAGGGACAAAATTAGTGGAGTATAATCTGACGATAAATCGAAATTACCTAAGACACTTATATGACTTTGTTTTATTCCTTTAGCTACGAAAAAGGTCTGATATTTTGTTCCGGTTAGATGACCAGCGTTTTGGCAAACCAGCAGAAGCGAACACTCAGTTGTATTTGCGGCCTGCTTGGAACAGGCGGCAGATCGGCGGCAGTGGGTATGTTTAGCAATGAAGTCGCCATCAACAAGGAAGTTATGTCCTAGCAAATTTAGGAGTTTTGCATATAGATTTCTTCAGTTGGAGAGCGCCTCGGTGGGCAATATATAGCTGATATTTTAAACTCTTTCTAATCTTTACCAATATACTTATTGTTCTTACTTGCACACATTCATTAGAGAGATTTGGTTGTTCATATTGTTTTAAACACTTTTTCAGAAGTATTGCCGATCTTTCTCTAGATTTGTCCACTGGATGCGGAGCCTAATAACTATCAAGACTTTGTACTATTGCAAAGTCAGTATCGAACACCAAATAAATGTCTACTTTTTCTATATGTCTAAAAAGATGTTTAATTCGGATACATGTTGTAGAAGACCGTTTGCATTCCATGTTGCGATTTTAAGTGTCTGTTTCTTAAGAGAGACTTCTTCGCTTAACTGTGAGATGTTCAAATCCTGTTTGCTTTTTTTTTTTTTTTTTTTATAATCTACTCACGCTCAAGGGATTATGATTACCCTTTAAATGTTTCAACACAGCGTGGGCGTGAAGTTACGGAAGAGAAAGAAGGATAGGAAAGATGTGTGGCACGATGTTCTGAGACTGAATGTGGTTGTCTCAGATTTTTTATCTCCAGGGATGGCGGCTGAATTAAAGCGGAGAATTGCCGTGTCTTATTTCTATGTCCCTTATAATTCGCATTATTTTATTCGTTTTTCATCCTTGTTGGGCATACTAGTTTAACTCAATCACATGTTGTTAGTGTTATGCCTGAACAACATGTAATGAGTAAACCAGCAACCCATTGATGACAATTTATAGAAGGTTTTAATGGAATTAAAGACGACATAGACGACGGCAGGGATCGAACCTGTGATATTGAGGTTGACAGGCGAGCACACAACCATCGCTCCACGGCCACCCCCAATCTTTTGCTAATCTTTTTTTAGAATATTTGCCAGCATTTCTTTTATTGAAGTTTTTTCGTTATTTCGCAAATTTTTTACAATTTCGGAATACGATTTATATCCATCTTTGTTGCTTACTGCAATTGATTTTTCCAATAGATTTTTGGATTTGTTTTCGGTCGACGCTTTTTTGGTTTCAACTATTGTTTTTGTGTTTGATGAGTTGCTAGTTTTGTTTCTTCTTTTCGCGTCTTGAAATTATTTGACGAAAACAATGTTTCGATATGTATGTGTATTTAAGATGAGACCAGTGGAAGTTCCCATACCAATGGGACAATCCACTAACATTTTCCAGGCGGAAGTCAATGTCATAGCGGAATGTGCAGGTACAAATCTCGAAAAGAATTACCGAAACCGAAACATTCCATTATGTCAGATTATGTCAGATAGCCAAGCCGCACCCAAAGAATTAAGCTCATACGTCAGCACTTCTAAGTTGGTGCGGGAATGTGTAGGAAGGCTATACGAACTTGGCAAGAACAATAATTTCTCACTTTATTGAGTATCTGGACATTTAGGTATCCCAAAAATAGGGATTGGGACAATGCAAGGCATTTCTCCATTATCAAGGATGTCCGAACTTCCGAGGGCCAACATTGCATTGGACCACTTCATTATTTTGAAATCAAGCTACGGACATCCATTGGTCTTGGCTCTTATTTTAGACAAGACGTTAAGTTGGAAACCTAGAATTCAAGAAATAGTTAAAAAGGGCCACAATTGTACCCTTCTCATACAAAACAGCTATTGGGAATAAATGGGGATTTCAACCCCGAATTACTCACTGGCTAAACGCCTCTGTAAGCAGATCCTTTCCAACGTACGGCAGTATTGGGGACAACTCTATAAACAAAAACTCTTATTGTTTAATACTAGACAAGACCCACGGTCAGCTTGTCTGTGCATGGGCGGACTCCCTCCGCTGCACTGAACATTATGTTCCATGTAACACCCATCGATATATTCGGCAAACGAACGGCTTCAAACACAGCTATTCGTCTGCCTCCTAGCAGTGGATTTATAATAATGAATTTTCCCATCATTCTAAACTCATTCGGTTCAATTCCATGTAGCACCGATTTGAATCGTTCTAACAAAATCTGGGAGGACTTGGCATGCCTGCAAGATGATTCAATCCATTTTTACACCGATGTATCAAAAACTATTGATTAAAATCTCTTGTCTTGTCTGAGCTTAAGGAAAACTTGATACCAAATAAATATATCCGCATCTTCTCGGACAGCTAAGCAACCATCAAATCTCTTGATTCTGTCTCTACCAGCTCAATAACAGCTAATAACCGCCGATCTTCTCTGACATTTGAGAAAATTATAAAGCTGACGAACGCGCCAAAAGAAGAACAATGATATACAAATATAGGATTTGGCCAATGTTGGATCATAAGCGCTCCAAATGTGTAATATCTTTGAGCAGATCGCACATATGCCTTAACCTTAGCTAGCCTTATGTTGAGGTTTTAAAGAAAAACTTATTTTGAATCAGTTTTCTAATTTTTTGTCATTAAACTGCAGCTCAACACACTTTAAACAGCGATACTTCCTACAAAAAAAAAAAAAACTAAGAAAACACACCTATTTTTATCATTTTAAATGTTAAAAGGTTAGAGCTATTTCGATATTAAAAAGATCAAAAAGGTATTCGATTAAATGATTTTAATGAAAAATTCTATTAAAATTATAAAAATCTGGTAGCATATTAAAATTGTTTAAAAATCGTACTTAATCGAGTATAATTCTGCCCCGTTGTTTTTATTTTCATTTTAGTTCAACAAATGAGATGCTAATTTTTAGTGTAAAGTTTCGAGTTCAACATCAAATCAACTTGAGAAAAAAATATAGAAATTAATATTAATTTTACTTAAGCTTTTTTTTAGTTCAAATATAGTTGACATTATAATTCAAATTGAAGGTAACATTGTGGCGAATCAAGTCCAAGCTGATTTCTGAATCAATTTAAAAATGTGTCTTTTCAAAGTTTCAACTTAAGTTTTTCTTCCAGTTTTAGTATACTTACTAGGGGTATACTCGTACAATGAATTGAATTAATTAAAAAAATATTCACATTGTAAATGGACTTGCTGCTTTGTTTTTCAAATTCAAATCAACACTGTTTCTATTGAACTTCTTGCTACTTTGTAGTATTACTTTGAAAATCATTAATAGTGTGTAATTGAGTTCGCATTATTGTCAATCCGTCATATTGGAAATTAATATTTCAGTTTTTGATGGTCGAGACAGGAACATTACCCATTATCATGCAAATATTCAAGGCTAAATGATGCGAAACATAGGTAATATGGAATTCAAATGAGCTTTATAATTTAAACAAATTATATTACGGAAACAGATACAATTAATGTGAGTCTTGCGGTGTCTTGAGCTTGACTAAAGGGTCTGCTACTACACTTAGTTTATTTCATTGACAAATAAGACATAATAGGCACGCGAAATTTGCCTAGGCTTGGCTTTTCAATTAACTTTCAATAACTGATTCTACATAGTGCAGTCAAACTAGACACAAATTTGATTGAGGCTGCACTTAAAAAATTATTATGTTTTGCTTCTGAATGTGTTCATTATATTTTTATAAATTAGGCGACAACGTATCTAACTTACTAAGGTACATATTGAGGTTATGACCATGACCTAGTAAATGGTTGAAGCTAACAAATACCAAACTAAAAGAGGTAAAACAAAACCAAATGAACAAACTGTTAATGTCAAAACATTCAGTGGAAAACATCATTTTCGTCATGGTAAAGGTCGAAGAACATTTACAAATAAATAAAATAATTTACCAAAATTACGAGTCGATTACAGCTACTTTAAGGCTGGTATTCACCGAGCGCTCTTAAACGGCTCTTAACTTGAAATTTCTTTGGGGTATTCACCAACCACTCACAAAGTCACAAGTGTTTTTCGAAGTTCGAAAATGAGAGCCACTCTCTCTTGTTCAGGCATACCCAAACTGTGAAATGTTGTGGAATGTTGATCTTGCTTGACAGGAGTGGTCGGGAGTCGGGATCGGGACCACTCCTAACTTTTAAGAGCGCTCGTAGATCTTCACTAATATTGCTTGGTGAATAGGTTTATGAGCTTCTTAAGTTATGAGCGCTCGGTGAATACCAGCCTCAGATTGTCTATCAGGGATGGTTAATTCGCTACAATTGTACCGAATTCGATACAATTGAGTTTGTACAAGTACAAAAGTACAATTTGTCTCAATTCAGTACAATTTCAACAATTTCAAAATTTCCAATTTTCCCTCTCTGTCTGTCACTCCAAGCGTATAATCCGAGAACTTTGTACAGATTTCTCCTCAGGCTAGTTCGTAAAATGTTGAGCTGTTGAGATCGATGCGAGGTGATGTTTGAATTGAGTCTCGCATTCTTATGCCACATTCTCGTGTATGCGTACCGTACGGCAACGGGGATCATGAGTGTTGTCCACTAGCATACCAGGCAATAAAACAGCAAGTGAGGTGTTTGCTTCTTTTCGGCCAAACCTTCTTTTCAAAAAAAACGCACGTTTGGGCTACACAGCACTCCCTATGGAAATAAGTTTTCAATATTTCCCAACGTTGTTCAATCGTAAAGCAACTCATTTCCTTCCGCGGAGGTATGATACTGACCTAATGATGAAACCTTATTTGCTAGCAGCACAGTTTAGTTATAATTCAACACTCCCAGAAAACGTCAAGACACCACCGGTATTTGAGAGCCAATGACCACATATTCGATGTCGCCAAAAATGTTTACGTTTCCTTTTGCCAGAAATTTTTCGCCTTGCTGATCTGTCTCTGATCTATAGAGACTATATTCGTCCACGGCTTGAGTACAATTTTCATATTTGAGCAGGTATTCAAATATTGGATAGAAAGTCAAAGTAGAGCTTTAAAAATGATAAACGATAGAAGCATAACAGAAGCATTTGCATCTTTCGACCACCCACCGCCGCAATATTTTTTGTTTTTCATAATTTTATCTTATTAAGAGTTTTCCAGTGAAATTGCCGGAATTCCAATCAGTTAACCCCTGAGTCCAACTTCGGGCCTACTGTTAAATTCAGAGATTCTTTCTTTAGCCGCACTACACGAATATGGAATACAAAACAAATTTATGATTTTAATATCGGTCAATTTTGTATTTTGATATTATGAATAGAAAACTTGATAACTCTTAGGCTCTGTCATTAATTGACGAATATTGATCGTTTTCAAAGCATGCATGAACACAATCCAACACAAAGAAATCCAACAGCGGTATCACATGATATTGGTGGTCAATTCACAACCACCATAATGAGATATGTATAACTCATTCAGCAATTTTTTTCACATAAAGCTAAAATATGTCTGGAGAATCCACATGTATTCCACATCGATTTCTTTGGTTGCAGGACAAACATATTATGCCAAGGCTATGAAGGTGACGGCTATAACTTCCTCATTTTCGAAGAAGCATGAACCAATATGGTAGCACCAGATCAAAATGGGAAACCTCAAACTTAACATATACAGCTTCGGATGAGAGTTGAGTTTGACGTTTGAAGCATTGAAATCAAATACAGACTACGAATTGAATGACAATAAATATTTTTAATTTTGGTCTTTTCATTATTATTTTTTGTTACCTCTTTAATTTTGAAAAATCTCAAAAGTTTTTTCTTCAAACTCAGTAACGGAACTACTCCGAAGTTGGGTTTAAACGAAACACTCTTTTATTCACACAATCGCAAAATTCCCAAGTTGTTTTTACTATTCCAAACTTGACGAAACCAAGGCCGTATCGCCCCTTTATTATAATTTAAAAATATATGTTGGCATGCTTGAGGGTGTGTTTGTTAGTATTTATTTTCTTATACTTTGCCTTCACTAGTCCAAAGTGTGATCCATAATGTGATACCACTACTGACACTACCATTAATTTTGTCACAAAATATTGAATCAATTTACACGAAGACGAATAGTTTCGATTAGTATGTTTTATCAGTACAATGGCATTCGCTCAGATATGTCGTCTTACGGCGACATTATTCTGAATTTATACATATCAGTGGCGTAGATAGCTTTTCGTTATGGGGGGGGATAGATCTAGTTCGCTCATTTTTTTTAAAGTTTTAATAATTAAAAAAAAAAAAACAAATAACAAGACTTCATTGAATTCATTATGTATGCCATAAAAAAATTATATTTTTTAAAGATAATATATTATACGCACTAATTTGAATATGAACTAGAATAAATATTGACATACAGTGCCTTGCATAAGTATAACCGCACCTGTAAAAATCCATGTGCTTCGAAATGACAAGAAGCAATGCAGCGTGGTAAACATTTAAGCGATACGGAAAGAGTCAAAATTCAAGCTTTTCGGTTAACTGGCCTCAGCTTAATGGCTATTGGTAGGAAAATTTAAAGATCCGATCGTGTCGTCCGAAATTTCTTACAAGATCCAGAATCCTATGAGACGAAAATAAGACCCGGGCATCTGCAGAAGCTGACACGTCGAGATAAGAGGCGTTTAATAAATGCTACATCCAATTCGGCGCATTCTTTGCCAGACGTTCGTGACGAATTGGGCTTAGGACTTTCGGTTTCAACGGTTTTTCGTGCCTTAAAAACCAGTAAAGTGATTGTTCGGTGCAAAATGATGCCAGCTCCAAATTTGACAACAGTCTACAAAAAAAAAGTAAGAATTTGGCCAGCAAAACATGAAACGGAATTGGAAAACCATAAGTAATTTACACCTTAACTCTTGTTATTCCAAATGGCATAATTCAATGAATGTTTTTTTTTTAGATTATTTTAGATTATATTCAGTGGCGAAAAGAAGTTTAATCTTGATGGGTCAGGTGATTTTAACGGATATTGGCACGATCTGAGAAGGAAAAAAGTTTTTTTCCAAGAGGAACTTTAGCGTTGGCAGTTGTAAGGTTTGGGGGCCTTCTGCGACCGTGGTAAGTTTGCACTTGCCTTCACCTCTGCAAAGATGAACAGTTCAGCTTGCACCCAGGTGCTTCAAGATAATTTAGTATCCTACTTAAGACGATTTCTTCGAGTTCGGCATGTCTTCCAGCATGATAATGCCCCAAATCACATTAGTCGTCAAAGTTTGGGATGGTACGAATCGAATAACATACATTCTATGGTGTTCCCGGCACGTTCTCTAGATTGTAACCCTATTGAAAATCTTTGGGGATTTTTGACCCGCAAAATGTATGCATAATAGGCAATTATACAGTGTTGCTGAGCTGCGAGAGGCGATTGTGGAAGAAAGGAACTGTATAGACTATTACATATTAAATAACCTTGTCAACAGAATGTCAAAAACAACTTTTAGATTGGTCGAAAATAGGGGCAGCAATGTCCTTTACTAATTTAGCCGAAAAAATTTACTTAAAATAAAAAAAAAACAGATCAAAATAAAAAAAGCGGTTATACTTTTGCAATACAAACAAAAAATTTGTTTTAATTTTTAACCACCAGAAGAGAAACTAATAGGGCCCATACACTACGCAAACCGTTTGAGCAAACAAATGCCTTTTGTTGTTGTAAAAATGTTTGTGCAAACTGTTTGAGTAGTGTGTAGCGATGTTGAGTATTTGCGCAAACGGTTTGAAGAAATTCAAAAAATTTTGAATTTTCCGTGACTGCACAAACATGTTTGAGTGGTGTGTGTTGAATTTTGCTCAAACAGATGCCAATTTTCATGAAATTAAGATTAATAAACATGACGAACGAATTTTTTTGGACCAAATTCTTTTTTTTTTGTTTTTTTTCTATTTTTTTTAAATAGAAATAGAGATGAAAAACGTCACGCAAACTAATATCTCTCAAACATGTTTGTGTAGTGTGTGGCGAAAATATGTTTGCTCAAACACACGTTTGAACAAACGTGTTTGCGTAGTGTATGGGCCCTATAACGGATTTTTTTTTTTCTTCTCAATTTACTTAATTAGTGATGCCATTCAATAAAAAATAGTAGGGTGTCATTCCCATTTTAATTTTCTACAAAACACATTTTTACAGGTGCGGTTTTACGTATGCAAGGCACTGTAGTAAGTAAAATAATATTAATTTAAAAAATAAATCACAAAATAAAATCCAGTTTTCTGTTCTTTTTAGATAACACACTTATAATCTCGTCTGCTAGTATAGGTATTTCGCGATGAATAGCTAGAGCAGCCAAACCATTCAAACGATCCTGCAAATAAGTAAACATCCAAAGCTTATCATATTGTTATTAAAATAGACATATTTTTAATAATCTCACTTCGTTGGTAATGCTTCTTTGTATTGTTTTTATTATCTTTACTGCCTGGAGAAAGTTCTTTCGGGAGTTGACGTTGAAACCGGCAGTGTAGCTAATATCTTTAATAAAATATATACTTATAGCTGGATGGAAGCGCTTTTTCTTGCACGTTTACCTATTATCAATTGGTGAGAGACGTAAAAAAAATTTCAGAGTGCGTTTCTTTAACTTATTTGGTTCATGACTGGTTATGTTGAACAATTATCGATCCCAATGGGGGGGGATATATCCCCCTGATCCCCCCCCTATCTACGCCACTGATACATATGACAACTGACAAAATGTCTTTATATTGAATATTGTGTTTTTTATTTCTCCAACACTCAAATGAATTCAGTATAAAGCAAATCAAAATGTTTTTTTATAAATTTAAAAGTTCAAGAAGTATAATAGTAAAATTGAGTGGATTGTAGAAAAAAGATATATTTTCTTACTTTTGTAAGCATAATGTAGTCAACTGTGTAAAATTCCAAAGTGTTATTGCAAATTCAATAACGAGAAAAACTCTAAATCAACTCGATCTGCGTTTTATGAGTAAGTATTTCAATTCCAGCTTAAAAACGAGATACAAATCTTTCGAACACATCCGTGTAAGTTAATTCAACAAGTAAGTAGTAAGGTTTTCACACATAATACACTGATACCAACATTGGGTGTTTATTAATGGTGAGTGTTTTTTTGGTGCTTGTATTACTGCGCTAGCTATAAATTACCAATAAAACACAGCTCATGTAAACCAACTTCAAATTCACCGCCATCTCGCGGCAATGAAAGCAAACACAGGTATGGAATCAATTTTGCTGCGCCTTTATTTTTGGAGTCGTGACCTTTGACAGATTTAAAAACAACTTAAAAATTCGTTTATACTTTCAATAAGTGTCAGATTATGTATTAATTACATATCAAAAAATATCAATATGGCACCTAAAATGAATTTTCCTTAAGAAAAAACAGCTTTCCTTTTATGAAATGAAAGTGCGAGACATATTGTACCATTTTCACATTTCTGTATATACTCGTATAAGTTCCTACATCAAAATTGGTCTGATGGTGATACACACACAATTTTATTTGTTTCAATCGCACCATCAACAAAAAAAAATCCATTAAAAAAAATTAATACAAATCCAAAAATATCTTCAGTTTCTTTGAAGCTAAATCAAACAAAAGAAAATCTTCAAACACAAATATTGACCAACATTTTAAAATTTTGAAATTCAATTTCAAAGTCGGACTCATCTCCGTCAGAAGAATCCGAGTGACACAACACACAATAACAGTTGACAATAATTATAAATTCCATTGTGACTACTGTATTCCAGCGCAACATATATCATTTCGATGATGGTTATGTCGCATTAATTCATAATGGGCTGTCTTTTTTGGTTTACTTAGCTTTTTTTTTGTTTTAATAAAACACAAGGAGCCAAGGCTGGTGTACACTGCACATCGATTAATTAAAGTCTATATTTTTTAAGATATAAATGTTGTCAAACACAAAAGGAACAATAGGGGGATTCACATTCTCAAATATGTTTGACAAATATAGTTTGATGAATATTTGACGGATTGAAACCATTTGCGTTCACATTCGTCAAACATGCTATCAAACATCACTTCTCCTTAGAATTCTTACCATGGAGGACCAACTGAAATCATAGATAAAATATTAGTTGAGCAAATTTACTACCATTTTTATATTTGGAAGTCTGCAGAAAACTTATATTAATCTAATAAAATCCACCTGAATTACTCCTATTGCATATATGACTCATTTTGAAATATTTTCTTACGATATGCACAGCTCGAGAACTTCATTGATAAACAATGGCCTTGAATGTTTGCAAATTTAAATAGCCATTGAAAAAATCTGCCGGGTAGACTATTCGATGATCGTGTTGTGCGGCTAAAAAACGAGTATTCCCAGCGAAACAATGAAAGAGATGGAAATGATTCCATGATAATACCTAGCGTTTCTTATCGTTATAAAAGCTGCGTTCTGGATTGCTCAGGTAAATGAAGAGAGGATTGGGTTTCGTCTACCCAAAGATGTGAGTTATATTTGAGTTTCGGACGCACAAATGCCTTTTAAATTGAAGCCAGATAATTGTGTTGCAAAAATTTCTTACACCGATAGAGAAATCCTAAATATTTAGTAGCGTGCGTACATGATTGTCTCGAAAACAGTCATTCTAATGAAGATCCTCGTTGGCACACATACCAAGCACGGAAAGCTATTCAGATTCATCGAAAGAAGTGGCATTCAAGGACAATGGCATATGGGATACAATTTGCTTCAACGACATTAAACAGCATTTTCTATATCTCATTTAGCAATGCTTTTAAGATCGGCGTTTAATGAGCTACGATACCGTTCCAATTCTACTTCCGAAGGAGATGGATTTGAGTTTGAGAATGAGTATGAGAAGCTGAGAATAGGGTCGTCGGCAAAAGCAATGAAGTGGATTAGAAGAAGAGAAAGAGAGTCGGAGACAACATGAAGCCCTGGGGAACACCACCATTTATTTTATGAAGATCAGACTTGAAACCTTCTAATACATGTATTGAACGATCTAGCTTATTTCTAATCCAAAGGATGAGGCTTTCGTTGTGTTGCAATTATTTTTACAGATCGCGAATTAAACACTATTTTAGGAAGATCGAACTAATAAACCGCGACTTTGGATATTCGTATCCAACAATTTAAAAAATTAAACGAAAAGAAAATTAATTGTACTGGACCGGTGTGTCTCGCAGTAGGTAAAATTCGAAATGAGATAGTGTGGTGTAAAGTTTCCATTCAAACTTCCCAACATGAAAAACTAAATTAACTTAGTCGTGAGAACATCAATTTTTAAATTATTTAAAGTTGATGTTCCCACGATGGGTTTGCTTCTTGATTGGGACTCGACACCTCATTCGCTTTTTCCCCAATTCGAGCAAAGCAGTCTCTAACCAACCTACAAACAAGATAATTGTTTCTATTCATTCTCGATCGAAAGGTAAAAAGATGCTAATCTTTCAGAATTGGTCGCGTTCGAAGAAAATTACAACACGGCAGCAATTAAAATGCTACTACCCGTTTCGTTCAGCGAAGGGTGGGTTCGGGTTATAGACTTTAATTTTTTTATTGATCGAGTGCTGGATCAATTAAATTAAATGAATTTTGATTAAATGTCGAATCAATTTTAGAAAGTACAGGGACATACTTCAATGGGAAGTTTTTATCAATGATTCAAAATACCTTTTTTGGCCTTTAGTCCACAAAAATTGGCGTTTCGTCCGGGTGATCTCACATGGACTCATCAGTTGACTGTGAGGACCTTGTCAATACGCAATTTTTGTTAAATTCAGTTCATCTTACATCGATTTTTTTGACAAAAATCCAATGTGAACTATATCCAACCAAGATTAAAATTGTAATCATTAACGTTAGAAGTTTTTGCCCGTGGCCTGGCATTGATTCTATATGAAGATCTTTATAATACAAATTCTATATACTACTGAAATAAATCAGCCAATAGATCACCCGGACGAACCGCCAATTTTTGTGGACTAAAGGCCAAAAAAGCTATTTTGAATCAATAATTCAACAAGTCCATTAATAGTGCTAAGTCTTCTACTTGGCTGATTTATTTCAATAGTATATAGAATTTATATTATAAAAACCTTCATATAGTTTATTAATGGTGAAACTTACCAAATCCTGAAATAAATGAATTTCCTCTTCTTAATTCAATAAGAAGGCACGATTCAAATTTCAAAATAAAGATTATAATTTTATTGAGGAAACCTTTTTGATTATAGGCGAAAAACCCTAAATTTTTTCAACAATTAAATTTACAATTATGTATTAAATTAGCAAAATTACAAAAAACGGAATTAATTTGAAAACAGTTTTTGCGGTTGAATGGTAACGTTACTATGTGCCGTAAAACGCATGAGAAACGGAAGGTGACTCTTGGAAAGATTCCCGAAACACAAAGAAGAAACTGGATTTTAAATACCGTACTTTCAGGACACGAATGATTAAAAAAAGAACGTCTATCGGGGTATTTCTTTTATAGCTTACTAAAAAAACAACGATTCAAAGATTTTTATACACAAAGACACTTATCTTGTTTTCAAAAATGGGATTTTCCTCTAGAGTTTTCTGGCCCACCTTCTCTAACTCTTGAAATGGTTTGTTTTTCCAGACATTTCTCCTCACCAAAAATTATCTGATTCTATCTCACAGCTCAAACAATTTCCTCACAAAACGATTACAAAATCTTAAATTTGCTAAAAATTGAATTAAAACGATTCGAACAGATTTTTTTTCTTCTCAATAAAGCTTTTCTCTGGCGATCTGTCTCAAACAACATCTAGTTAAAAAAGTGCCATCATGACGGCCTCCTTCATTCAATTTCGCTTTCTCACATTATTTCTCTCTCTTTTTAACGGTGTTCGCCGAACACTGTTCGGTCACGGTTATAATATAACGCAGAACTTCGCATTTTGGCTGACAGCTCGCTCCGTTGTTAAACCCAATACACTCTCTCATTCCTAAATCTTAATCCCTAGTGAAAGGGATCATTCACAATGGAGATAGCTCAATGAACGAATTAGCTCACCTCCGTCTAATTCCACTACAGCTTCATCGAAGAACGAAAAATCAGATTCACACGAGTAATGGCCCATCCCATACCGATCAGTTTAAAATGGAGAAAAGTATCTTGGACGCATGCATTTCCAACATTTGTCATTCTTAAATGGTGAGGAAAATTCCATTTCACGTGAAAAATTACACTTAATTGAAACCGTAGACCTTCTTGCAGATTTGGAGAATCGGAGGACACTCTATGGTGGGCTCTCGGCCATTTGCTTTCAGCGTTGTTATATATATGAAGTTCTGTGGACCACCAGTCACACATGTCGTTGGAACTGGACCGTCGTCTGTCCCCTGTTTTGCCATCTTATGAGTGGAATTCCTGTTTTGCTGTTTTTCCAAGATGCTTAGGAGTAGGCCTTGGCTGATGGTCCAGGATCATACTAAGGCTTCAGCCACGCACAGAGCGACGAGCGACGTCGCTCTTTTTTTTTTTTTTTTTTTTATAATCTACCCGCACTCAAGGGATTATGATTACCCTTTAAATGTTACAACACAGCGCGGGCGTGAAGTTAAGAAGAGAAAGAAGGATAGGAAAGATGTGTGGCACGATGTTCTGAGACTGAAGGTTGTTGTCTCAGATATTTTATCTCCAGGGATGGCGGCTGAACTAAAGCGGAGAATGCCGTGTCTTTTTTCTATGTCGCTTATAATTCACATTATTTTATTCGTGTTCATCCTTGTTGGGTATACTAGTTTAACTCAATTACATGTTGTTAGTGTTATGCCTGAACAACATGTAAACCAGCAACCCATTGATGACGATTTTAGAAGGTTTTTAATGGAATTAAAACGACATAGACGACGGCAGGGATCGAACCTGTGATCATGAGGTTCACAGGCGAGCACACATCCATCGCGCCACGGCTCTGTCGCTTAAAACAATGACAAGTCGCTCAGGGTGTACGTGGCCACCTCCATACAATTTCATGTGTTTTAATTTTTTTGCGTCGCTCAGCGACTCGTCGCTCAATCGCTCAGTCGCTCAGTGCGTGGCCGAAGCCTAACTCTGCCGCAATAAAAATGGAGGGGTTGTGAGGAAAAATGGAAACGAATGGGCTGGTGAACCTTGTTGTAGGAAAATTTACCGCAACAGTTGTTACCAAACGCCAGCATTTTCGAGCCTGGTGCCAAACTTCATCAAATGCCTTACAAATATCAAACCCAATAATCTTACTTTCTCCAAAGCATTGTAAAGACGTGTTCCACTCTTCGTTGAGATATGCCATCAGATCACCATTGGAACGAATGCTGTCGAAAACCGTTTTGCCGGCCATTCGATCTTCTTCAATATATTTTTTGAGGTGATGATTTATCAGCGATTCCATGACCTTGAAAAGAATGAATTTCTATGATGAGTTAAATGTGAATTTTGACAAGCTACTTCAACATTCCATTGATTGATAATAGCCTTATCTGTTTTCAAAGCAGTGTTCATACTGGACTCATTCCACTGATTTACTCTGGTTTTTTCATAGTTGAATTGGGAATTCATTGCATATAATTCCCTTCAAAAACAATAAAAACAAACGACACAATCAAGTGACGTGGAGTGTGAACGCGCATTAACGTAAATTTAAATACTTTTTTGAATGGCCGACGAAAAATCACCCCGATCCATTCCATTTGACGACTTCTTAATGTCTCAAACATTTGTACCAACACACCATGACTCTGAAGCTTGTTGTGGTGGCTATTTTGGGCAGCTTCGCCCATCAGATTGTTATTGTATCTGACTTCAATTTAATATTTTTATTTACCTCTACACTGTTTCTGATGTAGGTATACAGAGAAAAGCAGTAGCAAAAATACTTAGCTACTGAACCAATCGAACATCTCAAGCCCGGTGGCCGAAGTTTGAGAACACAGTGATAGTGTAAATACGGTGACACCTGTTTACCCTCATATTGGTCACAAAATATTCAAGGATAAGTGATGCTTTCAAAAAAGATTCAGTAAGTGTCTTTGTGAAGAGTGTGGAACAGAGATTAAAGGTTAATTTTTACCTACCTACGTTAGTTTGTAAATTCGGTAATTATTTGATGGACCGTTTTCTATTTGAACTTTTATTTCAGAGGTTACTTAATCGTCACACCTGACTAGCTCAGGCAATAAACCTCATTTCGCAAGATATCCGATCGAATATGAAAACCTAACAAATCAATCAAGAGTTCGGTTTTGTTTGGTTAACTATGAGGATATTTTTGGACCCATATCTTGTATCACACTCAATATTATCTATTAGGGGCTTCTTTCACCTGTTTTTAACTATCAAATCTCATTCTTTTCCTATAGATTCCCACGCTATATAGAGACAATCAAAATAAACAAAACCATCATCAGGTAATGTGCATTCGATATTTATCTAACCACATCCCATATTCCATTCATAGTCCTGCGGGAGCGAGTGGGTTAAGGAATCGAAGTCGATGGTGATCCTGGGAGTTCATCGTATATGTGCACGCAGACATTTTGTGTATCTAAAGCAATCAATTGTTGCAACATCACAATCTCTGATTAAATCCATTTAATGAGCAATAGAAACCATGATGTAATCTTGTTCAATAAAAATATCAAATGTACCTATGTACCCCTGGAGAATTTCAATAGGTATAGCCATACACACGGGTTTTTCAGTTTTACATGTGATGCTGATACACCAGATAAGATAAAGGCAATTTAAGGATTCGTAGTTAAAAATTAAAATTCAACATCAAAACTGGTAATGTCACATAGAAATCTGGTTTTCAGATCTAAAGATCTGTGTAGGCCCTTAGATTCCAAATAACTACTCTAAAACGATTTTGATAACGTTTCATATAATTATAGCTAATTTTGGAGCATTTGGAGCTATATCTAACTCATATTTTGATTAAGTAAGGTAGGAGATCTATGTCTGTGACTTTATGACGTCTTCTATCTCAAATTGCGATTTAGTGATGTCTGTTGGCTCTTAGTTTAATTAAGCTGTATTAATTGTAACATAAACTGTTTCGACTTGAACCACAGTTCACAGTGAACGTACGTAGTACGTCTTCTTAATCCATCCTTCGAATTGACCTCAAGTTTAAGATATAATAAGAGCTATATTTAAGTTGGATTAAGAATTACCTTGTATTAAGCTAAATAAATGGTGGTGTCTGGTATTTTAGACTGTTATTTAGTTGCAGGGCCGCTGCAACCGGATGTGCAATGTGTGCGGCGTACAAGGGCGCCAACGTCTAGGGGCGGAAAATTAAGAGATCGATCTAACTCAACCTATACAGCATACTACAAAAGTTTTCCTTAAGCTATTGGAACCTGTTTACATTTCACCGTTCACTACGTGGTGTCCACACACAATCTACTACAAATCTTTATTCATATTTTGTTTCTGACTGTCGCCTCTCACAACTCACACCAAATAACCTCTTCGATTGCAGTCATAGTCTAAACTGCTTAACGCCATGTCGCCATATAGATTGACACCAGGGTTCGGAGACCCACTTTTTTCATCTTCGCTTTTATCGTAATGTCAACTTTGATCAAAATCTCGAGTTCGATTTTTTAAGGAATACATAACTTGGCTTATAGTACCTATAAGTCTCAAGTAAAAAGAGTAAATAATCTTAAAAGGATGCAATAACTATATATACTATAACAGAAACTCTTAAACTCATTTACAGGAGAATCCCCCAAATCCTAGTTTGGCTACGTTCATTGTATAAGAATTTGGTGTAGATTGGAACGCGACAACAACAATGCACGTTTGCTTAAATTGTTCAACTGCGAAATGAAGAATAAATAAGACTTCCACTTATTCAACGTAAATACCCCCGCCCTCCGAGATATGGGGCAGCAATTTTAGGTTCTTGCACGCGGGCGCACGAACAACCAGCGGCGGCACTGTATGGGAGGGGAAAACCGTTTCGGGTAAATTATTCCATAACCATGTTGTTAAACTAAAAAAACGAATTTCTGTATTCTACGTGACGTCCGAAATTAGGTTCGAGAACGAACTGATGAGCCTTCTTACGGAAACGGGTATTACGGGTGAAGTGTTTGGGAGTGCTTGGAGTGAGCAATGCTTGTAAAAAAGGAATAAAATATGGAAAGACATGAAAGATTCCGATGATGTTCAACAAATGGGATTGACCCAATGACAATTCTGTTTCCAATCAATTTTGTTACTCTTTTCTGGATTCTATCCAATAAATGATGATAAGTTTGGGCTGCACCTGTCCAAAGATGTAAGTTGTACTCGAGTTTTGAACGTATAAACACTTCTTAAATTGTAACCAGATCAGAAGAGGTGAAAAATTTCTTCCATAGTTATAGAAATCCTAAGCGTTTAGAAGCGTTTTAGGCGGTCTTGAGAATGTGGTCGTTCCAAAGAAGATCGTAACACATTCGACACACGTACCAAGTACTGAGAGTTTTCCGCTTCTTTGATGCATGTTCGATTGAAGGACAATGGCACAGGGGGTACATTTTACAATTTACATTTTTCAACAACAAGGCACAGCATTGAGTTTTCGAAGCATTAAACTGCACACGATTTTATATAACCCATAACAATGCTGTTAGGAATCATCATCATCGGCTCGACAACCGGGTTCCGGTCCTGGCCTCTTTCAACAAGTCTCTCCACCTATCCCGGTCTCTAGCCGACGCCATCCAGTTGCGCACCCCAAGGCTTCGGGCGTCCTGGTCTACGCCATCTCTCCAGCGCAAGCATGGTCTACCACGCTGTCGTCTACCATAGAATGTACCACAAAGAACTTTCCGAGCAGGTTCCTCTTCGCTCATGCGAGCTAGGTGCCCTGCCCACCGGAGTCTACCGAGCTTAATTTTTGTCACGATATCTGCTTCTAGGTAGATTGCGTACAATTCATGATTGTACCGTCTCCGGAATCGTCCTTCCTCACATATGGGGCCAACAATTCTCCTTAAGACTTTTCTCTCGAACGCAGCTAAGAGGTCGGAGTGCCTTTTGCTAAGCACCCAAGTCTCGGATCCATATGTGAGTACTGGCAGGACCATGGTCCTGTACAGCAGCAGTTTTGAAGTTATGGTGAGATTTCTGGATTTGAAGAGCTTTGACAGACTATAGTAGGCTCTGTTGGATTTGAGAAGCCGCCCGCGTATTTCTTCTTCTATGTTGTTATCGGCTGCTACTATTGACCCAAGGTATTTAAAGGATTGCACCACTTCAAATTCGTGCTCCGCTACCTTGATTGTTTGACCAACTGTTCCTCTCGCATTCGACGCCACCATGTACTTTGTTTTACCTTCACTAATGTGCAGCCCCAGATTTTGTGCCGCCTGCTCGATCTGGATGAAGGAATCGTGTACAGCTTGTTCGGTTCTTCCGATGATGTCAATGTCGTCTGCGTAAGCCAGTAACTGGCTGGACCTGTTGACGATGGTCCCTCTTGTTGCCGTGCCAGAGTCACGGATTGCTTTCTCCAACGCCAGGTTGAAGAGGAGGCAGGCCAAACCGTCCCCTTGTCGGAGTCCATTAAAGATTTTGATTGGTCTGGATAGCAATCCGGCTATTTTTACTTGGCTTGTTACGTTGGTCATGGTCAACCTACATAGTCGTGTCAATTTATTTGGGATGCCGAATTCTCTCATGGCTTTGTAAAGTTCTACCCTGGCTATGCTATCATAGGCGGCCTTAAAGTCTATAAACAGATGGTATGTTGGGATGTTAAATTCTAGACATTTTTCCATCGCCTGCCTAAGGGTAAAGATCTGATCAGTTGTTGATTTGCCTGGAATGAAACCACACTGATATTGCCCGATGACGGTTTTAGCGTATGGGGTTATCCGGTCTTGTAGGATAGAGGAGAGTATCTTATAGGCGGTACTCAACAACGTGATACCTCTATAATTGCTGCACGTTGTGACATCTCCCTTCTTATGTATGGGGCATATTAAACCTTTTCGCCAGTCTTCTGGCATTTCTTCCTGCTCCCATACCTGTACTATAATATCATGAATTGCTTGACGTAAGGCTGGCCCGCCGTGATGGAATAATTCGGCTGGTATGCCATCGACTCCCGGGGCTTTGTTCTGTTTAAGCCGGCCTATAGCCTTCTCAACCTCTTCTATGCTTGGCGGCGGCAACATAGGGTATTCTTCTTGAAGTAGTGGAGCCTCCACTTCTGCAGTGAGCTGACCATTTAGCAATTCATTAAAGTACACTTCCCATCGCTCCAGTATGCTTTCAGGATCGGTGATCAGATTTCCCTCTCCGTCTTTGCAGTATGTGCAGCGTGGTGTGTACTGCGTCATGTTTCGGACGGATTGGTAGAACTTCCGCGCCTGGTGCGGACCTCGCTCTCGGCTGTTTTCTATTTCACAGATTAGGTTCTTCTCCCAGGCTGATTTCTTTTGTCTGTGAAGCCGTTTTTCTGTTCTTCTGAGCTCTTTATATTCCTCTTCGCGTGCCCGCGTTCTATGAGATTGTTGCATTGCTCGGTACGCAACATTCTTACGTTCAGTCGCTAGCTTGCATTCATCATCAAACCAGTCGTTCCGATTTTTACGACTGCTGTCTAAGATGGAGGTGGCAGTACTAATGACAGTATTTTTAAGACGTGTCCACTTTTCATTTACGCCCAGCATACTGGCTCCAGGACTTATTCTCCCTAAGTCAGGTGTTTCTAGGGCGAGTCCTAACGCATTACCAAAGGTGTTACTGGTGTTTTCATTGCGCAGGGCAGCCGTGTTGATTCGAACCTGATCGGCGGATGCAATGCGTCTTCGCAAGGCAATCCGCCCTCGGAAAACCATACCAACAAGATAGTGATCCGAGTCGATATTGGCACCTCGGTACGTTCGTACCGTCATCAAGTTCGAGTAGTGGCGACGGTCTATCAACACGTGGTCTATTTGGTTACGAGTGACTCCATCAGGTGATACCCAGGTGGCTTTGTAGATATCTTTACGCGGGAACCTGGTACTCGCAACTACCATGTTTTTCGATGCTGCCAATTCTAAGACTCGAAGTCCATTGTCATTAGTGTTCTCATGCAAACTATGGGTGCCTGCGTAATGCCTGAATACCGGCTCCCGACCTATTTTTGCGTTCAAATCCCCAAGGATGATTTTAACATCATACCTTGGACAGGCATTGAGGGCCCTCTCGACTTGTTCGTAGTAAGTCTCTTTTTCTTCGTCTGAGGACTCCTCCGTAGGTCCGTGAACGTTAATGAGGCTGATGTTCGTAAATTTGCCTCGCACGCGAAGGGTGCATAGCCTTTCGCTTATAGCGTTAAAGCCGATGATAGTAGACTTCATTTTTTCGCTGACTAGGAAGCCTACCCCGAGCACATGGTGTTTTGTATGACAGCTGTAGTATATGTCATATTCTTTCTTCTGTAAAACACCATTCCCTGTCCATCTGATTTCTTGAAGAGCTGTTATGTCAGCTTTATATTTTGACAGGGCATCGGCTAGCTGCTGAGCAGCTCGAGCTCTATAGAGCGATCGTACGTTCCATAAGAAAATTCGTAAATCGTTTTTCCTTTTTCTTTGCGTAGGTTGTCGTCGTGTGTTCAGTCCGTTTCCGAGGCTTGTTGTCGTTCTCGAAATTCATTAAGTTTTACGGGACAGGGAATTAACCTGTCGCCAACCTGAGGAACCAGCCTGATCATATTAGCCAAACCTTTTTTAAAAGGCTTGTTTCTAGCGGCCGCCGCGAAGAGGCTATGATCACACTTCCACCAGTCCCGAATAGTTACGGCACGTGCATGTTTTCGTATGCTACATGTTGTTCCCCCTATTCGTCTGATGGCTGACCGCCGCTGTTAGGAATAGGATCGAAAATTAATAAACTGATCGTACGGCACAGCTGCAATTCGACTTCCGAACCGAAGGAGATGGACGTGATTTTGGGAATAAGTATACAAAACTTAGTTAAGAGAGGTCGGCAAATACAGTGAAGGGTTTTTAGATAAGAGATCATTTAGAAAACTGAGGGGAGTATCAAAAATAAAATGGAGATGTCAACGGCCGTGGCTTTGATGAAAGCATTGCTTCCCATCGATCAGCGAAATCAAGCATCATTGCGCGCGGTTAGTACTTGGATGGCGGACCGTTCAAATACCAACCGTGTGCTGTTCACATGTGTTTCTTCTGTTGTTTTTTCTTTGTGTGTCTCTCTCTCTGTCGTATTGTCTAAAGCCGATGGCCTCAGTTGCCAGTGCTTTTCTGTGTCTCTACTTCGTAGATTTATCTACGGTGTAGTGTAAAATGTAATGTAATGTGTAATGTAAAATGGAGGTATTTATTTTGTGAAAATCAGACCTGTAACCGTCCAATATACCGCACTAATTTTCAATAAGATAGCTTGATGCCAAACTATATGAAAGACCTAAGAAATATCAAGCGCAATAATCTCACCTTCTACACTCTTCGTGAATATGCCTTCAGATCAGTGGAACGATAGCTGTGAAAGCCGTATTGCCGCGGTCATTAAAAAGCTATCGATCTTCGAGATATTTCTTGAGCTGATGATTTATGAGCGATTCCACGACCTTGGAAAGATAGGAGGAGGTGGAGGAAGGTCGCCTTTTTTTAGGGACTGGCTGGACAAATGCTGTTTTTCAGCGTTTAAGGAAGATTCCAGATCGGTTTCGCGAGCCATGAAGAATACGGCTAGCCGCGCACTGGCAACTGTGATCGAAATCAAATATGTAGTTTAATCACCAGTTGATAGAGTACCGCGCACTGGCAACTCTTTACTCACGCTCACACTCTTTTTCTTTCTTGCGCTTATAGAAAACAGCTCAACTGTTGCGAATTAATTTTAGGCAATCGTTTAGTTTGTGTCCAAACACAAACTTTTTAGTTGCTCGAATCGAGTTGCTCTAAGTGCGCGGTGTCCCATATAAGCCCATGTTTTATTTTAGCAACTAAACAGTTGCGAAACTAAAAATTGAATGTGCACGCCTGGCTTACCTCTTCAGAAGAATGGGGGGTATACCATCAGGAGCAGTAGATTTCTTTATTAATATCTCGAAGGGGCAATGTTGCTATCGGGTAAAGTAGTGCCAGCAGCAAAATGAGCCGCAAGTATATTTTCCTTATCTATAAAGACCAAGTTATCGGGTTGTTGTTGAAAATGAGCGTTGGAACCGAAAATGGAGTTGAATTTTGTACGTTCTTGACAAATGACCAGAAATTTCTACTGCCTTTGGAAAATTGCAGGATTTATTGCCTTAATTTTTGATGATGTAAGAATTTCGTGTAAGAGCGGAAACTTACTTCTCACAACCTGATAGCTTCCTTAAAGCTTGAATCGAACCAAAACTTGTATTTATTTTCGTACTCTTGATTCTGTTAAGAATGAAAGTACGCATCCGAAGAAATAACCCTTCTGTGATCAAATCCAAACTGCTGAATGGGGAGTTTTCCCCAGGCTTAGAATTAAGAAACAAATAGAGAGTTTGGGAGTTTGCCAGCAACCTCAGCCCACCCGTCTCATCTAGAAACTGAGTAAGGTGGTGTATCTTAGCAAAGATATCAAAATTTCTTCCTTCGTTTATTGTCTGCCCAGAATAGGGGAGCCGACTTAAATTGTGTACATTAAAGTCGCCCGCAATATCGACTTCAGTGTGATGTTACAAGCAAACAATTCAGGTGTTCTTGCGGACACATAAAGTTTAAGTTCGTATTGGAACAATATCCGTATTGAGGAAAGCTCTGGCAAGTAACATCATATCTAACATAAATTATTGGGCTGTGATGGCAAAAGAGTAATGTGTAAGTTATAGCCAAGAAAACACAACACAAAAATCACTTACCATTTCAAAAATCACAAACACACAAAACACAACTCTGACGATCTAAGTTCAAGCATCAGAAGAGACATGTATTGGGTAGCAAGCGATAGTTATTGACCAATCGACGAAAGCAAGTGTTTGAGGGGGAGATGGAGAGACAAATTTCGACTGATTCATACGCAGTATACTTCGTTCATCCGAAGTTAACCATCTCCCGGACTTTGGTCCTTACCGATGAGTTTTACCTTGTCGTAGTGGGAGGGCTTACGTCCATTTCTCCGGATAACCCAGCTGGAGATTTGGACAACTAAGAAAACTCAAAAGTGACCAGAGTAGTCACAGCCAAGCATAAAGTAAAGCGATTGAGATAGTGTTCTTTTTTGCTCGATGTTTTGGATTTCGCAATCTTGGAAATATGATGTTAAAAATAAACGATCGTTGAGACCAAGAAGATTGCTTAGGACTATCGTTCCTAAAAAAGACTAATAAAAGGGTGCACACTCCTAGTGGTTGGTTACTACTTCGATCGACTGCTGGGTGTATGTATCCTAGGGTTGACAGGCCCTGAGATTTGCAGTAACTCATTTGTAAGTGACCTCACGGGGTTGCGAAGCTCCACCGGAAGCTATATTCTGGCACCACGGGAGATAGTGCCCTATAAAAAGTATTGACAAACGTCATAAGAACCAGTCTTTACTTAAGCTATCTATGAGGTAGGCCCCCTAGTGGGAGTATCGTGGTGGTTGTGGTTTAATCCAAATGCGGAGACATATCGTTTTCAAGCGTGCTTGAATTCAAGAGGTGTTAGATTGACCTCGCCTTTAATCAAGAGGTGTGCACATGCTGCAACATGTTACAGCTTTGCTACTGAGTTGGCTTCAGCTGACTCGGGGCTAATGATCAGGGCTCAATCTGACTCCGATGAGGTTAGGCCCTCCGTGGAATTAAGTCGTTAAAGACAGGTGTTCACGTTAAACCAAACATAGGTTCTGTGCCGGACTTTGGTTTATTGTTTGGTTTCCTTAGACTGTTGTTTCGTTAGACAGCGATTAATCCGTACATAGTAAGTTCTTTTAAAAAGTAGAAAATGTTCGTTGTTCAATTTAGTAAAATCTCTTTTTAGTAATGCTTCGAAATTAGATTCCATTGAAACATTTTTAGTCATAACTTTTGCAGTTTGACGGCTGTCTAAAATTAGACAGGGTGCTTAAATACGACTACAATATTGTGCTGATAGCCAACTGACTTGCCAGTTAAAGTTACTTTGTTCATGTATGTGCACAAAATGAATGGTCAATTCGTCAAGAATACAGAAAACTGTGTGACTCTAACTATTAAGTACTTACTGTGGTATTCGATTTTCAAAATAGTTTTCACAAATTCCAACATTACCAGCAATCGTCACAAGAGCAAGTACCTGCTACCTTCCTAGATTCCTACTTAATTTTTTGGGGTGCGAACTTGTTGGTTGGATATCAGGGGATGTTATTGAACCAATACCCTCCCTTCGAGTGTTTTTGAATGACGGCAATAAGAGATGATGATGAGATAGAAAAACAAAAGCCAGACAATGGAATGTATCTACTTCTTTATTTCGTTTTTTTTTTGTATTTGTTTGGTTTCAATTGATTAAATTCTTTTTTTTACAATATTTTTCTGCGATGAATTTTTTCGAGATGTTTTTTTTTTTCTTGTTTTTTTGTAAATGATGTTTCTAGGAGGATGTTGTTGGTGTATTCAATTTCATCGTGTGGAAATTGACGTTACAGGTATTGTTACTCCATTGAAATGAAACCTTTATTACTCGTAATGGACTTTAGTTTTTTTTTGTTTGTTTATCTTTGTTTCAAATATGTATTTCACATATTTTTATAGGTATTCTAAGGTATGGATTTTTTTTTTCTGTAAAGAGCAAGTATCTTTAATTTTTGGTGGATTTATGTTATGCTCTTGTTGACGCTTTATGAATTTTAAAACCTAAAGTGAAATAAGGTCTTAGACTCTGAGCAAATATTTTTATTTTCTAAAAAATTTAAATGACAACCCTATCGGAAGATGTCATAATTTTTGCAAATGGCGAAGTACGTCAATCAAATTTGACATTTGTGAACCAGACTGCTGCAGTATGCAAACAGACAAACAATGGAACGCTATACTCATCTGAAAGAGTGTGAGAATTTCGACTACGATTTCCTAATTGTGTCGCGCCAACTGGGCAAAAATTCCGGTGCTGACCGTTCGTCGAGTGTGAATTGAAGGGTTGTAAGTCTAATCTAAAGGGTCTAAGTGCCAAAAAATCAAAAGTCAATATTTTTATCAAAATACAATCTAAGTGCCAAGCCTTATAATATCAAAATGGATTCAAGTGCCTATTTCCTGTAGTTACAAGTTATGTTTTCGATTAATTTAAATAAAAATAAATAATTATTTAATCGAATTGTTATTCTTATTATGTTTTTCTCTAAATTATAAAAATAGCACTTAGACCCTTTAGAAAAGACTTACAACCCTTCAATTACTGTCAAGCCATCCTCAATCTCAACAAAGAAGAGGACGATTTTTTGTCGATAACCATCTTGAGTGACCAGGTGCATTTGCACGAAGAGCCATTACATCCACTCAAAGCCACAAAGTACGCCATCGGTAATATGGTCACTGTTACTGGCAAACACTATACGGGGCCATGATAAATGACTTCTTACTGCAGGAATTGGATGAGCGGGGCTTGGTGAACAAGTGAAATTTCAGGGTTTGGCGATTTGTGCATGGCCAGGAAGATCGCCCGATTTGACCATCCTAGACTTCTTTTTTTAAGGCTACTTGAAGTCGCGGGCATATGCCAACAAGACTCAGCCAATCGTAGCTCTTAAGGAGAACATTCGACTTAAATGCGATAAAACGAGCACAAATGTGTATTAATGAAGGATATCATCTTTTCCACTTAACAGAAAAAATTGTAAAAGGTCTAAATAAAGATTTTTGAGTCTTGGCAATCATTTTTTTTTATTTAGTAAGAACGTAACTTTGAACCTTGTATCTAGCAATAATATTAAATACCACACTAAGTTCTCTTTACCTTACCTAAATTTTACATCCGTACAAAAGTATAGGTATAGTATAGGTCATAGTTTTAGCAAGTATTACCCTTGTTTTAAGTGTGACCTTTGTGTATATAACCTATAGTATTATCATATGGAGCGTGTGATTTTGTATTGCGAGCTCTAGCCTGGTGGTGGCGCTGAAATTAGCGCTAGATTTTACAGTGGAGAGTAAGATAAAATACAAAACAAGTATAGTAAAAAAGAGAATATTTTATTATTAAATTTAGCAGAGACAAATCTAGCAAGTACTGTCCCTATAATTAAGATGTCGCCACAATCTTTCGTATTCTTGATAGTACTATAAGTTTTATATACAAAGGTATGATCTAATTGTGAACTTCGCCAGCATACATTTGAACAATTGACTCAGAAACTTTTTGAAAAAGTTCATTGATGTAGAGGGAAAATAGAAGAGGACCGAGACTCGAGCCTTGTGGCACATCTTTTGCTGTATAGAAAAAGTTTGATAGATTACCATTCAACATAACAGCTTATTTCCGACCTTAGAGGCAAGACTCAACCAGTAGAACTGCTGATTTGAGAAATTTTACAACATTATAAATATATATAATTTTTCACAAATATTAAAATGATCAACCGTGTCAAAGGCTTTTAAAAAGTTAAAAGCACCAGGAATGTTATACGTATTTCTAATGTCTAAATCTAATCTGATGTCTTCAATAACCTTAATGAGAGCTATAGTGCAACTGTGCTTTTCCATAAATCCGGACTCTTTTGGAAATAGGATATTATTTATTTTCTTTTGAACAATTTTTTTCAAAAACCCATGACAGATAAGGAAGAGTGGTAATAGGTTTAAGATCTTTACTATCTGGGACCTTTCTCAACTGGTATTATTTTTGCTAATTAGGTACCTACCACTGATCAGGTAAAAGTGAATATTTCAAAATATTGACCGGTAACTGTGTGAAACGAAAATTTTGGGAGTTATAGAAAGATATTTGGCCCTTTTTAGCTATTTACTTCATTAACAAAAAAGTTATAGGTATAAAACGTAGGTACCTACCAATACTTCCATTTATTTATTAACTTGACTCTTGACTAAGAAATATCTATACTATTTAAGGACAATATGCACACTTTTTTAATTTTAAAATTAACATAATCCGAAACATTTTCCGAAACGCCTGTTGTCTGCTCCTTCCATTCTCTACTGAAACATTCTAAGAAAAATGTCTGTTTATGACGCTGTACAAAAATGTCCCAACGAATACAAATACAATTTCTAAATGAAACGACTTCGACCGACCTCCATCACAATTGCTTTAACTGGAGTATATACCTATATAAGTATATTATCATGTCTGTCGTCTAAAAAGCAAGATTTCGAAAAGAAACAAAAAGGATTCAAGAACGAAAACACAATTTCACGCCATGTTTCACATAAATACAATTCGTTATCCCTGAAAAGGAAGTTCTCGTCTTTGCCACTATTTTCTTCTTTTTTTTGTGAGTTGGTTTGGCTTTTCACTCTCACTCTCACTCTCTATCTCTCCCTCTCTTTTTGTCTCTTTATGTTTATGCCATCACCATTTTTCGCTGATACCTTGCCTTCAGCTTTCTTTTGTATTTTGTTAAGTTCAAAAGACAACACAAAGGTTAAAGAAGTTTCCTCCTCATGGCTTCACAATCGGGATGCAGTCAAGCCCGAACGACCTCTACTGTATTCACCACTTACCACCATCATCTATCCTCCTCGAAGCAAGTCAAACCTCTGTGTAGAGTCAGTGTCGTTTTCTTGTAGTTGCCCAGATCTGGATCTCTGTTAAAAGCACTGAGCAATTGTTTCTTTGAGAAATCGCTCATAGCGAACAAAAGAGAAAAGGACATTTTGCTTTAACAAATTCAAACCCAAGAAGATGCCGCCTCCGACGACTGGCGCTCTCCCTCAAGGCCTTGATTTGACTTCTTTTTTGGTTTTTCCGGTTGAGTTGCCGGAAATTAAAACAATCAAAGAAATTGTGAAGAATTTGCTAAAGTATCCGCTGCTGAGTTCTTTCTTCAACCTTCAACACCGACACCACAATTCCTCCTTTTATGATGTGATTGTTATGTGGGCGAGCACAATCCAGATTCCGAGTGCGTATATATATCTTTTCTTTGGATAAAGTGCTCCTGGGAAAATGGAAAGGATATTTTCAAGGATGCTTCAAAGTAAATTAAGTTTAAATAAGATGAACTCTATAGATACTTTATGTAGTAGTGGAGACTTATGCATTTGACAGTTTCTGATAAGATCGAAGAAGATTTTAATTGGTGGTGTTACAAATTTATCATGTTTTCTATGGTTATATCGATACGAGTGCCATACGAAAATAAACTTGTACTACTTTAAGGGATAGTTAGGTAGGTACATAGGTATATCACATGTTGGATATTAATGAAATTTAGTTTTATTAGGTGTGTTTTTTTGGAAAAATATCCGTGGTGTAGTATGATTTCCCAAAAAAACATATCCGCAGTTGTGCGATTTTTCAACCTTAAAGTTGGTACTACTGACAAGTTGTCAAATATTTGATTGAAAAAAAAACAACCAAAAACTTTTTGCCAGGCTGAGAATAAGAAGATAGTTAAATTAAAATGGAAGATTTACATGAAAATATGGTAAGAAACATTAAAAAAGTTTATTTATATTTGTTAATTTATGTTATACAGTTTTATACGCGAACTCATAGAGTTCAGCAGCAGCGATGATGAATTTGTTTTGCAATTTTTTTTGCGGCTATGCTGCAACTCACTCCTCCTGGCTGCATAAAAATCCAGCAGCGCTTCCGTGACTTCCTTGGTCATTTTCTTGTTTCTGCAAATATACATACATATATTGTGGTTTTTATTTACTGGCCATCAGCCATTCCTAATAACACAGAAGTTGTTTTATTTGTGTATTTTTTTTTTTGACAAATATCAAAACAAAAGTTAAGGGGTCTGTTCGCAGACTTTAGTTCGTTTTGGATTTCTCAACAGCGTTTTTCATGAGAAGGCTTTGTCGTGTTAGTTACTCTTATATGTCGCTGTTTAACTAAAGTATAACAGCTGACAACGTCATTTCGCTGCTACAAAAATGCGTTAGTTATTACGAGTAAACGGCTTTCTATAAGAGTTCGTCACCAACGAGATAAAAAATTGCAACTTTATTCTTGTAGAAACCATTTGGAGAAAGCCTTTAACATAAAAAAAAAACATTTTTTTTGTCCCGCTAGTGTGCCGACACTCATGAAACAATGGGTTGCTAGGATTAGACAGCTTAGAGACCTTATGTTGCAGATAAAACATGAAGTCTCTAAAGGTGTAGTAAACGGTAAAAGGCGTAACTCTCAGTGAAAAATGAAAAATTCTAAACAATAAACTATTTATTGTACTCTACGAACATGCCTTCGAGATACACAAGAGTTTTCAATTGTACCAACATCAATATTCGAGACTCGAACAAACGTCAAAATATCCGGATCCTATACTTTTACTTTTATCGGCAGTGAAGATTTTGTATTTGTAATACGTGTAATATCATACTTCACTACGGATATTTTTGCCAAAAAAACACACCTATTATTTTACTAGATTTTTTTTTAATTTTCTTTTCTTAGATCTGTAGAACAGTTCTTGAGAAAAAAACAACATTTATAAGATTTTCAAAAAAATCGTTAGATTTTAAACCATAGGTTATTCTGACACTGACAGCTGTCAGTATCATACCTCGGCGGAACAAAGTGAGTTGCTTTACAATCTTGAGAAATATTGAAAGCTTGTTTCCAAAGTGAGTGCTGTCCAAACAATGGTTTTTTTTTTTTGAAAAGAAGTTTTGGCCGAAATGAAGCACCCACCGCCCATGCTGTACAAAAGTATGAGCAAAAAGGTCGTGAGACTGGTATGCTAGTGGACAATACTCATGGTCCCGTCTTTTTACGGTGCTCACAGACGAGAATGTGGATGCTGTAGCCGAGAGTGTGAGACTCAATTCACGAAAATCAACTCGCCATCGACCGATCCGCTTCAATGACGGTGTGTTCCATAATAATGGTTTGGCCCACTCCTTATTTGGTCTTAATTTTTGCCTTATACGAGTAGTACCTATATTTAGATATTTATTTATTATTTAAAATCTTTTACAATAGATTGCATCCAATCTTAACTTAGTAAAAAGTTATCATGAGAAAGAAATATAAAAAACAAAATTATTAAATGAATTGAAATTTAAAAATTTGATACAAATAATAAAAACTATAATGAAACAAAAGTTCGGAGCACATCCTCCTGATCCTCAAGGGCAACGAGTGGTTTGTACGAAAAACTGACGTTCAGAGGTTTGACATGTAAAGCGAGGCTGTATCATAGAAAAAGATCGCATTTTTCAAACAAATACCTACGTGAGTTGTTTGCTTTTCATTAAAAAACAAAATTCAAGGTAACAAGTCGTTTTTTATTGGTAAATGTATAGGCAGCGTAGTAAAATTTTACATATTAAATAACAAAGGAATAGTGCATATAAATTAGCCAGTAATAATAGTGCACATAATAGTGCTGATAAAGTTTTGAAGCGTCTGGATTACAGTGACACTCAAATTGGTTGCAGAAATTTTATTTTGCGTGAGGTTGACAAGTTTTGATTATTCGAGAATGTGCTCGGTGATATTTTTTATGTGTAAACATCTTTCCCGGCGGTAGAGTGAATCGAAAACGTGTGTAAAACGTATACGTCCCGTGTAACCCGTTACGGTTACACGTTACGGTTACACGTTCCGTGTAGCAACCTACCTTACCGATGATTGCATTTAACACCATGTTTACATTGTAAATATTGCGTACTTACGACATCGTGTTTACATTGGAGACTTTGAGTACTGAAATCTCGATTTTATTACTTTCCATTGCTGGCTAGAACTTAATTCAATCCCTCAATATTTCTTCACCTCTCGACTAATTAGGCCTATTCTGCCACATTTGTTATTCTGCTATAGATTTTCTGTTATGAATCATAAAAGATTTCCACCTTAAAAGATCTTTTATGATTGGTATTCAGAGGTTCGAACTTTTATAAAAGTCTGTTAGGCTAGTCGCGCACTGGCAACTGTGATCGAAATCAAATAGTTTAATCACCAGTTGAAAGAGAACCGCGCACTGGCAACTCTTTACTCACGCTCACACTCTTTTACCTCTTGCGTTTATGGAAAACAGCTCAACTATTACGAATTAATTTAAGGAAATCGCCTTTTAGTTGCTCGAATCGATTTGCTTTAAGTGCGCGGTGTCCCATATAAGCCCATGTGTTTTATTTTAGCAACTAAACAGTTGCGAAACTAAAAATTGAATGTGCGCGCCTGGCCTTATGCTACTTCGAAAACGAGATCTGTTATAAAACTGAACTAAATCTGTTATCATATTCAGCTGTGATTATATAAAATATTTCATCTGACATAATTAAAATGGATGACGAACAAAAAAGTAAACTCTTAGGCTAGGTGCGCACATTCAATTTTTAGTTTCGAAACTGCTTGGTTCGAGCAACTTAAAAGTTTGTGTTTTGACACAAACTAAATGATTGCGCGCACATTCAATTTTTAGTTGCACAACTGTTTGGTTGCTTATAGAACACAGATGAACTATTTAGTTGAATGTCCGCGCAGGTGCATATAATTATATGTTACACAGAATAGCGAACTCATTTTAGGCAATCGCTCAGTTTGTATCAAAACACAAACTTTTAGTTGCTTGAATCAAGCAGTTGTGAAACTAAAAACTGAATGTGCGCGCCTAGCCTAAGGCTATTTTGTGTAACACACAATTAGAAATACAAGATAAATATTCATTATTACTTGATGCACCTGTGTAGGTACTTATTGAAATCTTTTATGATAAAAGTAACAGAAGTTTGCCTTTCATTCTTTAATGATTTTTAACAGATTTCATAACAGATTTTGGCATGCTGAATACCAAAAATGCTATTCGTAAAAGATTTTTTCTATGTTCGAACGTTTGACAGTTCATAAAAGTTTTCTTAGCAGATTTTAGCGTGCTGAATACCAAAATTAAAATTCATAAATGAGCTGTTGACAGCTCAAACATTTGTATAGAAATTCATAGCAAAATAACAGAATAGAAGAATATAAGATCTCTCCAAATAGGCCTAAATATGTGAAAAAGACGAAAGACAAATCAACTGGTGTAAAATGTCATAGCGGGTTCATTTAATGTCTTAAAAAATCCACTTCACGTTATTGACGGACGATAACATTTTATTTTATGCTCGCAAAAAATGCATTTTCAGAGTTGAACTTTAAAAATCCAAAAAATGTTCTTCAGGGCAATCAGTTGACATCTGCAATGAAATATTCTCGATACGTCAAAATTTAATTTGTCCCTTATCTGTCATACCATATATGTAATTATTTTAATTATCGAATTACATATTCTTTATTATATCAAAATATACTTTTAGCATTCACTATATCAAAATATAGATCGTTCTCCATCTGTCAAGCCATGAACTGGATGATGACTACGACTTCAATGTATTAAAAAAATTAGTTTTTGCCACTTATAATGCCATTACAAGGTAGGAATGATGTCAATCGGTTTGTAAATCTCTGACAGAGGGAGTAAGATAAAGTACAGAAACCAAAAAAAAAAGTTAAAGGATTGGTTTGATTTTAATAAGGTGAACGCTCCATCTAGTGGTTTGTCAAAAAAAAAGTTTTGACTTTTTCGCTGCATGACAAGTATATTTGTTGGCGGCGTTAAGCCAGATATACATACATTGTTCAAATGCATGAAAAACACGTACAAGTCTATTATTTCAGATTATTTCAGTGGCGAGAGAATGTTGCTCTTTGTGGTTTTTTTTTTTCAGCAAAATTGTGTTTTTACGAATTTCTTTGAGATTTTTGTAATTTTATCCGAGTAATTTGTTTTATTTTGTCTGTCCATTTTATCATACAATTTTCGTTTGCTGTTTTAATATTTTAATCAGTGCTTATGCTGTGCTGTGTTCTCATCTCTTCAACGTAATATACGCAAATGAACCAATAAATACATGATCAATCATCAATCTATACAATAGGTGCGTTTTATTATCCACAAATCTATCTGGATCCGGATCTGAATTAAGTTTTAACATGTAATACAAAAACAATTTGGGATCCTGTTTTCTATCGGGATCTATTTCATAGATCCAAAAATTAGTTATTACAGTGGCGATTAGATGGCTTTTTATGGTAAGGTAGTGTAAACTACAGTGTAAAGAAAAGAGACAAGAAATAATTTAAAATTTACAAAACCAAGGATAAAAATAGATGGGCTTATAACACTGCTGTCACTAAGATCCGTATCGTTTTATTTTCAAAGGAACATCCAGATCCGGATCTAGATACGTTTGTGAATAATAAAACGCGCCTAATATTTCTATGCAGTACGCTAGATTGAAAAGATTTTGATTTTTCTTCAAGCCTACATCCAATCTATACGTGTGACTTTTTCATTAATACACTTACAATTGCTGAGAAAAATGCGAAGTTATCGTTCATTATTCTTTGTGGTTTTCTTTTTTATATTTGGCGTTCGCTCAGTGCAATTCGCTTAACTGAGTAGAGTAAGGAGTGCGAAGAGATGACTTTTTTTCGCATGAACAAAGTTAACTTATACATATTAAAAATCGCTGTGTTTGTTTAAAAGCACAGATGCACTCGAAAAAGGAAGCCAAAAGAGAAACAGATATTAAAATCAGATTCGTGTAAAAACAGTCTATTTTTTATCAGATAACATCTCTGTTTGAATATAAGTGTAAAAATATAATGCTGTTACAAGCAACATCCCTGGTTAAACATAAGTCAAACAAACTTTACGTTACGTAGCGGAGTCCACTTACTCCTAACACATGCCACGAACTACTTCATCGAAGCATATTGTCGATAAGGTTTTTGGGCCGTGTGAAATGAATAAGTGTCGACACGGCAGTGCGAACTTTGGGAATCGATGTAGTATGCCGACATGGCGTGTAAGGCTAGCCGCGCACTAGCAACTGTGATCGAAATCAAATAGTTTAATCACCAGTTGATAGAGTACCGCGCACTGGCAACTCTTTACTCACGCTCACACTCTTTTCTCTCTTGCGCTTAGAAAACAGCTCAACTGTAGCGAATTAATTTTAAACAATCGTTTAGAAAATGAACAAGAAAAATGTGTTTGGACTCGTTCCGAAATAATTATTTTACTAGAAATAAGTAAAGACAACAAAATAGTTGATTATTTCAAATCGCTTTTACATGACATGGTGCAAAAATACATGTGCTTAGGTTGAAAGCGTTATGTTCAGCTATGTAGACATATTTTTGGATCTAAGAATAAGTGGAAGGGATAAATTGTGGAAAAAATAGTGGCTTTCATTTGAATATATCTAAAGTCACAAACTAGTGCGATTGCATTGTATGTTTATTGGGTACGTTCGATAACAAAAATTTGGTACTCGGACGAACGTTGATGTTTACACATCTTAACCGTGAGTCCTGGCACTCACACTTTTTTTTTTCATTTTATGGTTTGTTTTCACTGGAGCCAAAATTGTGTGGTTTGAAATATTAATCTATGATTAGACGGTAAACGTTAATAGTCAATGGTCAAAATGTTGTCTCTTAATGCGTTTGCATGTTCGCTATATCTGTCACGTGAGAGTATGAAATTCATCGAAGGATAGCTGCGATGCCAGAAGATTAAAAAGCATATGAACAGTTAGGGAATGACATTGAAAAAACAATTGGAGAGATTTGCTGTGCTAAATCCATAAAATCTACGATTTCGATGTCTTATTTCTAATAATTTAGAAGATACAACAATTTCTATTGAATTAACCGAAATGTCAATATGTCATTCCTATTCCTGGCGAGACCACTAATGGTTTTGGATGACTTACAATTTTTTTTTTTAATTTTTTAGGACTTGACTTTATCGTGTAAATAACTTTTGGATCTGCTTTTATTTTCGACAAAAGAAACTGGCTTCGTTTTATAAAAAGTAACTTAAATTTTCACTAAGGCTAGTTAAGCTAGTTTTAGCGTACGGGGCTCAACAGCAAATTGTGAAAATTTGTGAGAACTTTCAACAAACTAAACACACGTAATGTATGACCACCATATTATACTGCAAATCATTTAAGGAAGCATGATATTGCTGATTTTTTCTGACATCGAAACTTGACTTTGTGTATCTACAATTCTACATACATGCCATTAAGATTTGATTTCATCAATAATTTTGCCACTTGTTTGACAGCAAATTTGTCAGTGGTGTTAATTCAGCACAAACCACATCTTTAATGATTTAAACATTTGTTTTTATCGAACATTATCTTAAACGAACTTAGGTATACATAAAAAAATGTATACTTTTCCAACGCATCCTTTAGCTTATCATAAGTGGATTGTTTATTTGTAGGTATATATTTCATTTTCGTTTCCTTTTACTTTGTTCACTTAATGAGCCTGAAATATCTACTAAATTAAGATAATTTGTTAAAAGAAAATCATTAATTATAATATAGCCCTTATCTGTTTTGGTTCTTTATTCATTTCAATTTGTGTTATTTTTGTAAGAAATTACATACCTACCTATTTATTTTACTTTCTTTTCCAAATCAGCTGATTTTGACATAGATATAAATGCCAAGCATACCAACTTTAAAATTTAAAGTAAAAAGCATTTTATTCGGACTTGCAATGCTGCACTATGATAGATTATATTATTATATATTATATTATACTATAGATTACCAATAAAATACGTATATGTAATGTGCATCCGAGTATCTTTTTTACGAATGGTGAAACATGGTCATTTCGCTTCAGATCAAACACATAACGAGCTGTATTGTTGAATGCTACTTCAAGTTTTCTTTTGCAGTCGGCGTTATGTTCTAAATAAAATAATTGAAATCAAGACATTACTGACTGTGCATAGAATCATTTTTTCGAATTTAAAATTTTAATTTTATTTGTACAATGATAAGAACCTTAAGTTGGCGTTCTTAAATTTTTGCTTAAAAATGTCTTAGTATTTACAAATTTCATATATAAGAAAACCGCTTAAGCAACTTACAATTTTTGTTCTTGCATAAATTCATATTTGCTTAAGAAATCACATGACATTTATGTTTTGTTTCTCATACTAATAAAAAAGTTGTTGAATGGATGAATTTTATGCTTATGAAAATTGTACTCTAATAACATTAATTTTGAAAACTCTAAATCTAGTATATGTATATAAAAAAATAAGTACGACCTAGATGTGCATTTTATGCCTCAACTCTATGTCTCAAATTTTACGTTTTTCACAACTATAACTGCAAAAGTACGAGCAATTCATTGAAAGTATACATTTTTGTATTGCTCTATTCTCATTCTTGTGATTTATTAATAATTTTTAATTTCAAAGTATCTCTTCGTAGTGTACAATTTTAGCAAAGACATCAATCGTTCAATAAACTGAGTCTCATTAAGCCCCTCAAACTGTAAGAAGCTGCCACCTATCGGATAATAGGAAAAGAAAGTGGATTTCATATTAATCGTTAACTTTCGAATTTTGGCGGTTGGGTTTTATTTCTACGAGGAAACTCTTATATTTTTTAGAGTTTATTTTTCTCGTTAACAAAAGCATATTATTTGGAAAACAAATTACAAGCGTAATTGTAAATTCTAATGAAACCACGATGTCTTCTTCATTATTAAGAATCGTCTAAGTTATGAAAATGTCTGACTTTCTGCGGTGGCATTATCACCATGTTCTACAGCTTGTAAATTGGTAGCGCCCAAATCAGGCAATTTTGCTTGTATAAATAAATGAGAACAACTTTTTTATGTTTTTAGTTTTTATAACATTCTTTATTTAACAGAACAGAGACGTAGTCTGTTGATAACGCTATCAAGAACTGACTTGATTCCCTCCACTCAGCTTCAGATGAACCAGGTTTCTTATTATCGCCAACGGTAACTTGTTTACCACTTTTTGGTACTTTCGGTTTGAGATTTTGTTGAACGGTAAACTGTTTACCGAATTTGTACTTTTGCGAAAACAATTTTTTGTGGAAAGTTCTCAACATAAGTACAGGGTGTTAACTTATATTTCTTACATTAATAGATAAAACTTATTCAGACGAAGTTTTTTTAATTTTCCAAGGAATCGGGTGTTATCATAACAAGTTATAAAAGAATATGCCTGTTGATGACTGATGATGTTTTTATCATGATAAGGCGGATATAGCTAATGGACAAATACAACAAACTTCGAGGGCGGTCCGATAAGTAAGTACTTATCAAAAGAAAATCAAAAATTTTGGAAAATGACTTGATCCAGCGGTGCTCCAACTTCTTTAACACATACGAAAAATAGGTTTCCCCGAGGTCTGCAAAGTAGGCCTCCGTGGCGGCGATGACTTCCTTATTCGACTCAAATTTCTGCTGAGTAATTTTGTTCAAGTTTGCAAACAAAAAGTAGGCGCACGGGGCCAAATCTGGAGAATACGGTGGATGGGGCAGCAGTTCGTTCTGCAATTCAACCAATTTGGCTGAGGCGATGGGGGAGGTGAGAGGCACCTATCCCGCCGACAGCTTTCCCATGCCCAAAATTTCATGTAGGATATGATCCACGCGGACTTTTGGGATGCCTACTGTTACAGTTATCTCTCGCATCCTCTATCGGCGGTATGCCAATACGAGATCGTGGATTTTTGACATGTTATCCTCGGTGGTAGCAATTTTCATCAAAAACTGATGTGCGACCACGTTAAAACTCCTTATAACCAATTTTTGATGGTCGCCATCGAACGAGAAGAGTCACCGTACACAGCATCCAAGCGCTCTTTGATTTCGATGCGCGATTTCCCTTAAATAAAAATCGAATCACTGACCGATATTGCTTTTTTTTCATTTTTCTAAAATTCGAAGACAAGCTGCCTTCCACACATGATGAAAACAAAACTACGAGTTCGATTCGGCTGTAAAAATTGACAATAGAGTTCTAAGGGAATGTAATAGACGATAGTGAATCTCTTTTGCGATACTGGCATCATCGGGCGGTGAGGCTAAGTACTTATCGGACCGCCTCGTAGATAATTTTCCGTTTTGCAGAAAGGTAGTGTAACTTTTCGCAACATGTTTGCATGCACACATCAAAACTATAAAATTATATATTATTTTTTTTTCTGAAATTCGTTGCTCTAATTAATTTTTAATCAAAAAATGATTGATGATTTTATGTCTTCTAGTTTTTGAGAAAATTGAAAATTACCAAATATACTTTTTATTAGATTTTTATTTGTTGATTATTTTTCTTTGAGGATTATGAAAAAATTAGTTCTTTCTAATAAGTATAATACAGTAAGTCATTTTGCTTTACCCAGAATGCACCACGAGGAGGTAGACTTATATTGCATTCCACGTCCAAGTCAGTCAGTTTGTCAGTCAGTAAGTCTTAGTCAATTATGTCTTAAAAATGTATGTTATTTTCGTCCATAAAGTCATCGTCTGTAGTTTCGTTTGTGTCAAGTTCGTAGAGTTCGTTTAGTTCGTCGTTGATGGTGAGTAGCCTAGGCTGGTTTAGGTGGGATAACAGCCTCTAAGTTTTTACTTTCAACGGTGGGCGGATCAAAATTTTTAAGCTGTAATTCTACACATTCGGCTCCATCGACAATGCATGGGTACACTTTTTTCATGTCCATCAAGAACTCCATAATTTGAGAGCCCATATCTTCTCTGTATTTCTTTCGAGATAATGTTTTCGATAGAAAAAGAGGGCCATTTATTGGTGAAGGTGGTTTGTTGTTCTTCGGCACAAAAGGTTTTTTTTTTAATATTCTACTCGTATTTTGATTTTCCAGATCATTTATGGTGTTGGTGTGATCGTTTTTATTAACATATGTATTCACCTTTACTGTGGTTTGTGGTATTATGGACCGTGCTTCCAAGGAATATTTTCTCAATATCTACCTATTGCCGTTTGCTGTCGGTGCAAATGCGACTCGTATTCGGGTTAACGTACTTGTGTATGTAGGGCCACAAATCGGCTTTACATTTGGAGTTGACTTTAAAGAAAAGTCCGATTTTATCGTCTTTACAATACGATGCTTTACTAGGAATAAGTCCAACTTCTTCTGAAAAAACTATGGTTTTTTCGTTGGTCGATATTAAGTTTTCGGATAAACAAAAAATGGAAAAGTTGCTAAGGTTAGGATGAAGCAGTGGATGTTTAGCCGGCACTGTTTATTAAAAAAAATTCCTTACTCTCACAAAAGCTGATTAAAGAATGACCTTCGTTTATATTAACTTGTAACACATCATGTGCATGACAAAAAAATAATGGGACAAATTTTTAAGTTTGTGCGGTATTTTTTTCTATAGGGGGTTCACATATGTTTGACAAATGCTGTTTGATTGGCTCGAATTTGAAAATGTGAAAACGCTTCATCAAATGGATTGTCAAACATGCTTGATGATATCAAAATATTTTGATATTTTGCTGATTTGACAAGCATATTTGAGAATGTGAACGCATGCTTGTCAAGCCACAAGCAAATTTCATTTTCAATGAAGTTCTCGAGCTGTGCATATCGTGAAAAAATGTTTCAAAAAGAGTCATATATGCATTAGCGGTAATTCAGGTGGATTTTATTAGATTAATATAAGTTTTCTGTACACTTTTAAATATAAAATGGTAGTAAATTTGCTCAACTAATATTTAATCTATGCTCTGAGTTGGTCAGCCATGGTAAGAATTCTAATGAGAAGTGATGTTTGACAGCATGTTTGACAAATGTGAACGCAAATGGTGTAGTGCACACAATATCACATTAATTTTTATTACTGGTCATTGACTCTAAATTCACACTTTACAATGACCAGTCTATTTTTAGATGCACTATACTCGCATTTCATTCATGGCCATGAGTATCAACCTCATGCCCTGCATAGAATACCCATTAATATTTCCAATGCCATAGACGTTTCAGATTACTTTTATTCTGGACAAATGTATCTTTCTACTTCCTAGGTTCAATGCTCTGCGTAGTGTTTATGACTTAATGTATTTGGATACATTTGTGCATTTTGAAAGGGGCATGCATATTGGCTATTAATTTGATGACATAGCAAGTATGCAGCCCGAATTTGGAGCACATAATATTGTATGTATGTTTAAGTAATAATATGTATAGGCTTAAGTTCTTAGTATGTAAGTAAAATATTTTGTATAAATAGCTTAAGTTTGATCAAATAAAGTCACTTTCGATTTGGAAGTTATAAGATATACATCGGCTCTTTAGCCTTCTTTTAATTTCTATTTGGAATAAACAGATCGGCTCTTTAGCCATCATACTTTTCGGCTTGGGGAAGCCTTTATAATATCTCCCATAGCTTTGTAGGTGAGGTAGGTTATTCCCCAAGCCGGAATCATTACAATGGTTTCAATCCGTCAAATATTCATCAAACCATATTTGTCAAACATATTTGAGAGTGTGAACCCCCTTTATGATGTATTATGTACTACAGTGCTACAGACCACTTGAATAACCTCACAAAAATTATTTTTAAATTAACTTAAAACTTTTTTATGAGATTTTTGTTTTTTGGTATTTACGCCGCACCTCCATTAGCAATATTTATTTCTGACATTATATCAGACACTATATCTGAAGTTTATATTTCTTTAACTCTGTGGGCAAATTATGTCGTGATTATTCATTCCTCGCCATAATCTCACCAGGTAAGTCACGTCATTTGATTTTAGCGATAAACGCAGTGGAAAAACTGAAAGAGGCAAAACGGGAAGAATACAAAAGGACCTTGAAGAACATTTGCTCCAAGACATAATTAAGTAGTTCCACAAGCATAAAAAGTCTCTGAATGCCCTAACTAATTTAAAAAAAATTAATCAAAATACTTACTATCTTTAATGTTTAATTCTTTTAATGTTAATTTTGGCCTGCAAACAAACAAACAACACTATATATGTACTTCAACAGACAGTAAAATTACATCTTGGCTTCACAGGACATAATTTCTATACGAAGTGAAAACATAACATGAGTTCGTCAATGAAATGAAGGAATGTTACATGAAAATGTGGGAATTGGTGTCAAGACTCGACGTCTTGTTAGAAATTTGTGTCTAGTGAAGTCACAAGTCATGAAACGTCAAAATTTATATCTGCATTTATTTCTTCTACGAAGACAAGAAATAAATAGAAAAAATTATGTCTAAAAAGAACAAAAATCGAGACATAAGGGGGCTCCACAAGAAATATTGGCTACATGACACATTTCTTGCAATCATTTATTTCAAGTGGAGGCTCAGTGTTACGGTAGTTTTAGTTATTTTCAATTTTCTCAAAAACTAGGACGACATAAAATCATCTGGTTTTCAATTTTTGAATAAGAATAAATTAGAGCAACACATTTTAGGAAAAATTATAATATATAATTTTGCAGTTTTGAAAAATTAAACTTTAATTTTTTTTTTTCCAAATTTTGAGATTAAAACCGGTATTTTTCAAAAACTGCATAGATTTTACTTGATTTAAAAACTAGCTAATAGAACAGAGTATTTAAAAAAAGGTATAATACTTAATGTAAGTATTACTGTAATTTTTTAATATTTTTGTTTCCATTTTTAGTACCTTTTTAATAAAATTGCCCCTCGGGGAGAGGTAGAACCTCCCCTCCCGTGGCTAAAAACTCTTGTATTGAACTGTTCTACAAAAAGCCGTTATCATTTTTTGGCGCCTTAGTTATAGTACTCTTTGTCAAGAACAAGCAAAAGAAAATTTATTATTGTAAGTATTGTTTTCCTTACCTTCACCATTTTTAGTTTGTTTTGAATTTAAAAAAGTGTTTTTGAATCGATTTGATAAGGGCTATTTAGAAATGTCAAATTAAAAGTCAATTGATATTTCTTAGTTTATAAGGCTTATTCTGCTCTTTCCGTGTCAAATTCGTGAGATAATTTTATCAGTTCTGCAGAAAGTTTCTCCCATACAAATTTTCTGAGGAGATACAATCATCTGGTTTCTGAGGTTGATCCGGGTTTGCCACGTTTTTTATGAAATAAGTCGAGCCATCAATGGAAAAGCTATAGCTTGATTGATCTTTTCGATTGAGCACATAATCTTCCAAAATACTTCGATTTTGATATTTTCAATGCTCTTATAGATATTAAATTTTCAAAATCCAGATTTCGTATTTCCCTATATTCCAAATCAATTCCTTATCATTTGGACGTGCTGTTCCATCGTGTACCTTGCCATGGTGATTAAGCACTAGTTTAGTAGTAATAAACAACAGATTTGACAGATCTATACATATACCCGCGCCAGTTGTAGTTGCCACTGTGTGATGTAATATTTGAAAAAAAAAAAATATATTTAAAAACTAAAATTAGGTATCACGTTTCATTCTTTTTATGATTACAAACCAGTTCTGTTTATTGTGTTTTAACTTTAATAACGCAAAATCACGAAAATTCATACATACACTACTAAATTCATGAGTTCATGTGTCTGGAATAAAAAAATTAATGAATCTGTACCATATTGGAATTTCAAAAGCCAACTGTTCGAGTTTCTGTTGTCTTCGCATTTATTTACCAACCGTTTTGCCGTTGTGTTTTTTACGTTTTTAAATAAAAGTGTGACTGATTTAAAATTAAACAAAGTTCCTACTTGAAAATAGATTGGTGTTAAAGTTTCTAATACCTATTTAAATGTTAAAAGTAGGTTTTGTTTTGCTTTTTTAAAGATTGATATGGACGTCTTTACAAGGAAAATGTTTTGGTAGTGGGTTTTGAAATCAAGCATTTTGTTTTTTGAACTTTCAAATGATTAAGCGTTATGAAATTTGAGATTATAACAACACTGCTTAAGGGCCAACATACACCAAACTAGGTAAAACAAATAACATGTGTTTTGCCTAGTTTGTTGTGCACGGCCGCACAGACTTACGCACGATATGATGAAAACCGCTTTGTTTTACCTCTCCATTATTGTTGTGCTAAGTTCGATTAAACAAGGAAATAAATTTAAACTTTAAAAATCTAGTTTTAGCAAATATTTACTGCACAGCATTGTTTAAATGTAGGGCATTCCTCGTCTTGACTCACTTCATAAAGGTGTTAAGTTAAAGGCACAGTTGAATTTATAAATGCGGATATTACCTACAAAAATTCTTGAAGTAAGAGGCGTTAATCGGTAAAAAAAAATTTCCAAATCGAACAAAGGCTCTTGTGTCAATCAGTAGCAAGACAATAGGTCTTTTTTGTCAGAATACAAAGTTAAAAAATTTGGACTTCTATCTCCGGAAGTCTTGCCAATGGTTCATTGCCTTACGAGTTTATTAGTTTACTGGTTCAATCAATGGTCAATGGATTCTATGAAAAGTAAGTGTAGGCAAAGAGACTGGTAAATGGCGAAATTCGTGGAGTAGAGCGTAATGTTAAACTTTTCCAAAAACAAAGCTAATGTTTACACTAAAATTGGTATGATATCAATATGAGAATATGTATATGAACTTGCAGAAAATAAATTGGTTGTAGCCAGTGGCGGCTGGTGGGTTGTTGAACAGGTGGTAGGTATGTTTCCCACATTTTGAAAAAAACAAGACATTAAAAGTTACATTAGACATTCATACTAAAAATTGTTGGGAACATTGTTTTTTTGCCATTGTCAATCTTGATAAAGTAAACTCTTATTAAACGATAAAGATGCAAAATTTTAAACAATCTATTATTAAGGGCTTAGCAATTTACTAGTTAGCAATTTGTTAAACTTTTAGCAATTTACTAACTCTTCGAAAACTTTAAACCTTTGCTTTCATTTTACTAACTAGTAAATTACTAATTGCCTTTCATTAAAAATGGTGCATTTGAACACGTCCAGTTCGTAAAAAAATACAAAGCAAACAAAACTAAATCTGAGGAAGGGACCTAATAATTTGATTTGTCAGAAGTCAAAGTGACAACCACAATTTATTTCTCCCAAAGAAGTGTAATGAAACTAGTACTTGTTGTTCTGGTGAAATTGGAGACCCATCACGGCATGTAGTTCGGTCTTGGATTTTCAGGTTTTCAACCAAGAACTGAATTCTTGTCTTGTCAAACTTATTCCTGGAGTAAAATTCTCCATCATCCAGCTCTTCAAAAGGATTTGCTGAGGACTTCAAACACCGTACTTTTCTGCACAAAGCTGAGTCTTCAAACATATCGAAATCTTCGTCTTCCGAAAACATTTTATATTATTTTGTTTACTTTTAAAACCAATTAGCTCACGAATCATAAAAAAAGCACAATTTAACTTTTTCAAATGAAATTGCCAAGAAATTTTGTACGAGGAAAATGACAGAAGTCATATGAATTTAGCAAATTACTAAAAGTTAAAGTAGCCAGTTTGTTATTTTAACTTTAGTAAAATGTTAAGAGATAGTAATATGTTAAAATCGTTTAAAATTAGCAAAATCCTTAGTAATTTACTAAAATGGCTTTAACATGTTATTAAATCGTTAAAAATTTTGCACCAAAGAAACAAGAAACTATTTGCCGCTGTTAAAATTAGACGAGTGCTTTATGGCTAAAATATACAGGGTGGGTCAAAGAAATAGAGCTTAAAAAAGATGGGGTTTTCTCGTCATTTAGTTTCCACTATGGAGCAGTGAAGTTTCGCTCACCGTGCGTTCGTGTATGATGCATTTGTGAAAAACAATGAATCGGAAGTGAAAGTACAGTACATCATTCAGAATTCATTTCAACATTGGCCGTCACAGTGTGGTTCGCGATTGGAAAATAATTATGAGATGGCTCACTGCTTTTTGAACAACGGGAATGATTACAAAAAAAACAACTGGCCGCGTACGTACTGTAAAAACTCCCGAAAATACGGATAGGGTAAGAGCTGCTATTCTTCAAAGTCCACAAAGCTCGATGCGCAAACAAGGTCATGGTTTACAAATTAATAGTTCTTCCGTTCGACGCATTTTCAAGCGTGAGTTGAACTTCCATCCTTATAAATTGACAATTGTTACTCATTTGAAACCCACTGATTATCACCAACTTTCAGAATTTGCAATAGAGATCCTCTCATTATTGAGGTAAATGACAATATGCTGTTATTTATGAGTAATTAAGCGTATTTTTACCTCGGCGGTTTTGTAAATAAGCAAAACTACTGTTATTATGCTGCAGGAAACCTTCAAAGCCTCCTCGAACGACCGTTACATAGCACCAAAGGGACTGTTTAGTATGCCATGCCATGCTTAATAACTTTTTGAAATCTGTGTTTCGTAGAAGAAGGCGAACTTTTAACCCCTAAAATATCTGGTTTCAACAAGATGGAGAACCTCACACTGCTATCACCACAATGACGCGAGATGTTTCCCGGCCGCCTCATTTCACGTTTTGGAAACACGCATTGGTCTCCCAGATTACCTGACTTGACGGTTGTGCGACTTTTTCCTTTGGGGATATCTTAAGTTAAGTGCTTACGTGTCAAAACCACGCATATTAGACGAACTTAAGGATTTAATAAAAATTGCCTTAAAAGACAAAAACTAGCTTTAACGCGTTCCTTCAAATTGTTTAGACTGACTTTCTTATGTCGTTTTTATTTGGCAATCCGGAATCTCTCTCCGATCCGGAATCCCAATTGAACACTTTTGTTTGCTTCTGATGATTCTGAAGTTTTGTTTGAATGTATATGTGAAACATCAAATGCGTACAATAATCAAAATCAAGAAAAATGTTTGTTGAAAGCAGGGTTGGCCGAATTGTCACTTTGTAGAAATAACTACATTTGTTACGTCTGCTACGTAGCTTATGTAGTTAATATAGTTAAATGTAGTTAATTGTAGTTAATGTAACAAATTGTAGCATTGCTGTCAATTAACTGTCAGTTGTGCATTTGAAATTTGAATTTTTAAATTAAACGTTCAGTTATTCCTACAATTCTTCATCCTTATGGTAAATGAAACTTTTTTTTTACAAACCTTCATTAGATCATAAAAGTGCAAAATTGTTTTTTTTATTTTTATTATATTGATTTTTTATGAATTAACTACATACATTATGTAGCAGACGTAACAAATTGTAGTAAATTAGGCTTGTAGTTTCTTCAATAAACTACGCGTAGTTAAATACTTACTAATTTATAATGTAGTATCGAAAGATCGAGTTGGATTAGGGTCGGATTTTCGACCCACATTTCTACTCGACACCGCTGAGCGATTGGGATGGAGTCGAAAGAAGCTCATTTCAACTCAATACAGGTATATAAAGGTTCGAAGCGGGCTTCAAGCTCGCTTTAACACCTCATATAAACGTAGTAAATCATGTAGAAAATGTAGTGTAGTTAATTCGGCCAACCCTGGTTCGCACAATTTGGATACCAAAAATCACAGCTGTTGAGGTTGACGTTTAAGTATATGAATGTGTGAGTGCTTCTGGTTTTGCTTCTGATTTCAAATCCAGAAGCAAATTTCTCTTCTTTTCAGAATCAGAACTGTCATTTTTTCCCAATTGAACACTTTCAGAAGAGTCAGGAAGGCTTCCGGATTGCCAAATAAAAACGACATTAGTGTAAAGAACAAGATGGACGTCATACGCTCGAAGTTCTTTTTAAAACTTAAAATGTCATTTGTTTGTATATAATAAAATAATTGTACGTCTAAAACATCCTGTGTTATATCTATTTGTTTTTGTCCCAATTCCCGTAAACCACCCTGTACTTTATGTCATTTAAATTAAGAAAAAGACGGTTAAATGCGAGGTGGCGAATATATTTTCAGGGAAGAATCATTTGTTTAAAAGTAGTTCCCGTTCATTTTTAATTATTTTTTGTTGCATAGTTGTGTTTGAGTACTTTTTCTGTCAAATTTAGAGTTGTTCAACGTAGATTTCTAAAAGTAATGTTGTGTTACCAATTTTTGTTAGAAGAGTTCTTTAACGTGTTTAAATTTATGAAGAGTCTATGCCTTGCAACTTAACGACTTGGTTAAGTTTTTATAATTTTATTTCATTTCACTTTATTTAGTTAAAACAATTATAGGCTTAGGTTTAAAGCAACATTTGCAAGAGATAATTTGACCGAGTTGAACTGCCTTAGACTTCAACTAATAAACTAACTGGTAACTGACTAACACCAGTTATACTAAATGCTCTTACTAAATCGGCAGTCGTCATTTTTGTTACTAGCTGGATAATATATAAAATATCCATTAAATTCTTCCAGTTTTACCTTTGGAAAGGATCAACTGCGGTGTGTGTATAATCAAACAGATATTCAATACTGCCGGTAGCTGTCAAAGAGATATCTTGTACGAGATTTTAATCAGCCTAATCCTGTTAGCAAGGCCAAAACTGAGGACCTTATTAAAATTACATGGGTGCAAACTAATTTGTTTTGACAGCTTATATTCAGTGCGTTTGAGTGCATTGAAGAAGAAAGATCGACCAGCTCGACGAGTTTTCGAGTATTTACCTAATGGACAACGCACAGAGAATGACCTCAACCAACTTGGTGTGCGTAACTAGCTAGAAACCGATCCGCTCTTAGAGGCTATGTACAATCTATGTATGTAATCTTTCAAAATAAATAAAGGTCAAATGTGTACATATTTTAGAATTTATAATTATTTCTCTAGAATTCAGATTTTCGATAGAGGAAGTGATATAAAAATCGTCACATAATTACTTACAATAAATTTCGAAGTTTTTTAATAAATTTGTGTTATTGCAGTGTTAAACGATTTAATATTATGAAGTTGTTTGTCTTTAAGTCACTCCATATTTCCTTCATAACCTGGCGACTTAGTAAACATTAAATATGGACCAACCTACATAAAATGATGAAAACAACACTGGCCCCAAATTCAAGTTTTATAGTTTGTCGAATGTCGACACATACTCGCATGTATTCAATTCAAACGAGATATCCTTTAACGAGGTGAAAGTAGTTGCAAAAAGCTATTAAATCATACCTACGTTTTACTGCAATCAAATGTTCGCATAATATATCCACAGATGAGCCCCTGCATCCATTCTCACTTTCAGTTTTGGTATGACAAAAAACACACTGACCAACAGACCGAGAAATTGATCTGATTATAGGAGTAGCTTGCAAATCTGTATCTGCAAGTGGAATTCCCATTAGGAACGAGTCCTGACGAATTAAAAAATATCTCAAAAAACCTGGCCTGGATTCAGGAAGTTAAATGATATAAGGAGACATATGCAAAGCAAAAAAGAATATCCAAAAAATACGAGCTGCCAGCTGCCATACATTAACTTGACTTATGTGGCTTAGCTCTAGAGTTACAACTACTCCAGTAATCAATAAAAGTCTTGCTTTGCACGCAAGTATAGGTACTACGTAATTGCTCCTATAATTTTAGATGTCCTACTGCTGTTTGTGTCGGATGTGACCTAAGTAAGTGTAAAAACATTAAATGTCTATCATGCAGATAGTCGTTATGGAGGCACACAAACAAATTTCCAAAAAAAAAAGTTACAAGAGTTGTCATATTGCCAGGGCTTTACGATGTTAGTAGAGCCGACAGTATTACGCTACTAGTTCTCTTTTAAACTAATTATTATTAATAGTAGTTTGTTTTAATATGTTAGTGACTTCAGGAAACAAATAAAGAAACTGAAATTTTAAATCAAACTTCAGCTTTTCGATGACAACACTAATTGGAACTTGTTAACTTGGACATACCTATACAAACTGTTAAAGTCAACAGACTTTCTGTGTTTTTCAATCGCATTGCTGAATCTGCCTTGACACCACACATTAGACCTTCAGTGCCAATGTTGATTTGATCTCTTATGTAATTCAACAAACTCAATGTTTTTTTTTTTTTCAAATTAAATGCGACATTTGAGATAAATTCTCATATCAATATAAACGTTATATGATGTGTACTTGCGACATATATGTATATGGTAAGCTATGAATTTGTTAAAAAAAAACTTGAGCTCGAGATTTTGATTCGACTTGACAGTACGATGATAGGGAAGACAAGAAAATTGGGTCTTGCAATTACGTCTGTGAGTTTGTTTTTCGACTTTAGCCTTAACTACTCGTCCGATGTTTTTTTTTTTAAACTTGGTAGATAATATTTTTAAATATTTACCCGTTCACGTTTTTTCTTTTATTTTTAAGACCAGACATAATGGACGTACTATTTTTTTTTTAAATTTAATATAATTTAGATTTAATTATTTAGAAAAATTAAAAAAAAAAACTAAAAAATTCATTTAGTAGATAATGGTTGAAATTTTATTTTCAGAAAATGGTTATTAATGATAGAATCCCCCATAGAATCATTTGTTTTGTTTTCCATTATCTCAGAAACAGCTCAACTGATTTTGATTAATTTATTTAGACCTAAGCTCCTAATAAGTTTAAATAATATTAAAAAAAAAATACTTTTTTAACCTCTATATTTCGAAAATTCCATGCTTGTCCATACTATCTACAAGAGGTACGTACAAAATTTATTTTATCTGAAAACAAAGGTACCAAATGGTTTGTGAAAATCGTATGGCATGTTTCTTTAATTTTTACGATTTATACTTCGACAGCAACAATGTAGGCTTAGCTATAAATAATATGCGGAGGTGATGTTTTGGTAGGGTGCTTGCATCAAACCATCAATCCAATGGTGTTGCTTATGAGCTTCAACTACAATATGACACTTGTTTAAATACAAATTTTTAATTTTATGTGGTTTAAGTTCACAGTCCATAAACGGATCATTTTGTTAAATTATGTAAATCTTACGATATGGCAACATTAACTATTTGAACTATTGTTTCAATTCCATTATTATATAGTATATGATTAAACTTTCCCAAGATGTTTCTTTGTATGTATATTTTCAACAAGTGAATTCTATTTCCAGTTCCACTATGTTTTACTTTATCAATAAATCTTGTTCTGAGCAGACGTGTGGTCTCTTTATTCGTATCAATTTCTAACAGGTTATGGGCCCAGGCCGAACCTAAAATTAAATACTAAAGTTAAATAAATTTTTTTTTGTTTAAATAATAGTAGAGGTAATTTGTTGATTTCAAAAGTAACATGAGTGCCGCGGGTTTGTACTCCATTGAAAAACTAGACGACTCTAACTATGCATCATGGTCAGTCCATATGAAGAGCGTTCTGGTTCATTCAGATTTATGGGCTATCACAAGTGGTAGACTTATAAAAAGTGAGACTGCTACTGTGGCGGAGGCTGCAGCGTTCGATGCAAAAGACGAGAAGGCTCTAGCAAGTATATTGCTTTGCATGAAACCTTCGCAACTAAATCACGTGAGACACTGCCTAACCTCAACATTGGCCTGGAACAAATTGAAAGAAATTTACCAGCCATGTGGTCCTGCGCGTAAGATCATACTGTTCAAAAAGCTCCTATACCTTAGTTTGTCTGACGGAATTAGCATGTCGGAGCACATAAATGAATATTGTGAAACAATAGATAAGTTGGCTGAAATTGGTATTGATGTGCCTGAGGAGATGATGGTTATTATTTTGCTCTCTAGTTTGCCAGATTCGTTTGAAAGTTTTGTAGTGGCCATCGAAACACGTGACACACTTCCAGCTTTAAATGTGCTTAAAGTGAAATTGCTTGAGGAAGGAGCTAGGAGGCTTGAAAAGTCGGGTAAGGTAGCAGAGGTTGGCGAGAATCATCAGGCATTTGTTGCTCGTGTGAGTTCTAAAAAAATTCTCAAAAATAAGCATAGTGGTGGCGGTGACACTAGTCTTGGAAGTAGCGTGGATGGTAGCATTAGGGGTAAAAGACGAGTAAAAGGCAAGTGTTACAATTGTGGTCGTCGGGGTCACTTTGCATCTCATTGTAAGGATCCAAAAAGGGACATAAACAGTGAGCGTTCGTTTTCAATTCTCGCTTCGGCTTCAAAAAGAGGCTTTGATAAAGATTCCTGGTGCATTGACAGTGGAGCTACGTCACACTTATGCTGTGATCGAAATATGTTTTTCTCATATATGCTGAACAAAAAGAAAAAATTGTATTAGCGGGAGAGAATTTTATAGAAGCGGAAGGCAGAGGAGATGTTTGCATTAAATTTAATGGTCTAGCTGTAAAACTGAGAAACGTTCTATACGTGCCAACATTGCAGGGAAATTTTATCTCCGTTACAAAGGCAGTGGATAACGGGCTAGCGGTGGTTTTTGATAAAGATAGTGCTGTTATAAGAAACCGAAAAGGTGATGTCCTCATAAATGCAGCTATGTGTGGTGGCTTGTTTACATTTAAGGCTGATTCAAATAAATGCATGCTCGCTAACGGTGAAATTAAAGACGCAGTCGATTGGCATAATCGATATGGACACTTAAATTTTGATAGTTTGAGAGTAATGTCAGCTAAAAGCCTAGTACATGGGCTAACAATAAAAGGTGTGCCAGGCAAAAACGAGTGTGTGACTTGCGCAAAGAGCAAAATATGTGCGAAGCCGTTTCCAAGTGTAACAAATACTCGATCAAAAGATCTTTTAGAGATTGTGCACAGTGATGTCTGTGGTCCAATGAATAAAAAGTCAATAGGTGGATCTCGCTATTTTGTCGCATTTATAGACGACATGTCTCGTTTCATTTTTGTCTACTTCGTTAAGACCAAAGATGAAGTATTTGGAATCTTTAAATCTTTCAAGGCCTTAGTAGAGAAGCAGACAGGTAGGCAAATCAAAATTTTGCGTAGTGACAATGGTGGCGAGTATCTCTCAAAGGAATTTGGGGCATTCCTAGATACAGAGGGTATACAGCGTCAGCTGACTGTTCCACATACACCTCAACAGAACGGCGTAGCTGAACGCGCTAATCGAACTTTGGTGGAGAGGGCCAGGAGTATGATCGTCCACAGTGGTATGAGTGAAGCTTTTTGGGCAGAGGCAGTCGCAACTGCGGCATATTTACGGAACAGATCTGCAACAAAGTCCATTGTCGATAAAACTCCGTATGAAGTGTGGACTCGCAAAAAGCCAACAGCATCACACCTGAAAGTATTTGGTAGTTTAGCTATTGCAATCGATAAAACGCAACGAAAGAAGTTTCGTCCAAAAGGAAAGGAACTGATCATGGTTGGCTACTCCGATTCTTCCAAGGCATACCGGTTATATAATCCCGAATCGAAAATGGTAATTGTCAGCAGGGATGTCATTTTTATGGAGCATTCGTATGATGGTTCCAAAGATGCAGAGTTCGACATAGTTATCTATGATGCTGGTCAGGTTGAAGTTACTAATGAAAACGACCCTGCCCGGATGGAAAGTAAAAATGAAGTTAGTTGTGGAAAGCGAGGGCGCGAGAAGGAAGACGACAGCACAAGCGAAGATTGTGAAAAAGAAGTAAAGTTTAGTAGAGGCAGACCAAGACTTGTTCGTACAGGGAGGCGAGGACGTCCTAGAAAAGAACGTCATGTATTGAATCTTTTGGAGGTCGATGATGTTTTAATTCCACAGAGTGTCGAAGAGGCTATAAGTGGCAAATATTCTAGGTGTCGATGCAGAAGGAGTATGATAGCTTAGTGAATAATGACACATGGTCGTTAGTTGACCTTCCAGCTAGACAGAAACTCATTGGCTGCAAATGGGTAATTAACTTAAAGAGGAATTCAGATGGCAGCATTCAAAAGTTTAAGTCCCGTTTGGTCGCGAAAGGTTGTAGTCAGCAATTTGGCATTAATTTTACTGAAACCTTTTCGCCAGTTGTTAGGTACGCAACCATACGCATGATCATTGCATTGGCTTGTGAAAATAATCTGCATATGCATCAAATGGATGTGTCATCTGCGTACTTGAACAGCGAACTCCAGGACACTATCTACATGAAGCAACCCGAATCATTTGTCGAAAAGGAGTTTCCACATAGAGTACTTAGACTCAACAAAGCACTTTATGGGTTAAAGCAGAGTGGGCGAGAATGGAACAAACGGTTAGATTCAGTTCTAAGAAAGATTGGGTTTTTGTCGTGTGTCAGTGAGCCGTGTGTGTAAACAAAAAATCATGAAGGTAATTTTAATATTATCGCTGTGTATGTTGATGATCTCATTCTAGCAATCACAAAGTTGGATGAACTTACTGAGATCAAAAGTCAAATAGCAAATGAGTTTGAAGTTGTAGATGGAGGTAAGCTTGAGTATTTCCTGGGTATGGAAATAAATCGTGAAGGTGAAACTGGTGCTGTTACTGTTTGTCAGCGGCAGTACATAAATAACATCTTATGTCAGTATGGTATGGAGAATTGCAGACCGGTATCAACACCTTTGGACGCAGGATTTCAAGTCCATTGCACTAACGATAGCTGTAAAAGGGTCGATCAAACAAAGTATGAATCCGTTATTGGTGCTCTCATGTACCTTGCAATTTCTTCTCGGCCTGATATTCTACATTCCGTATGTAAACTGTCTCAGCGTAATAGGGATCCTCACTCCGAACATGAAGCTGGTGTTTGGCATATCCTTAAATATTTAAAGAAAACTATTGATCTTAAGCAAAACAGGACAGCCTATTGAATGCTTCGTTGATGCAGACTGGGGAGGCGACGCTAGTGACAGGAAATCTTATACTGGATGTACCTTTGTCGCAGGAGGAAGCGTGTTTTCATGGGAATCTAAAAAACAAAATATAGTTGCACTTTCCAGCACTGAAGCGGAATACGTTGCACTCTCCGCTGCAGCGAAGGAAGCAGTCTACATCCAGAAATTAATCACCGAAATGGGTTTCGGTAACAATGCTCCGATGGTCCTTAACAGCGATAACCAGAGTGCTCAGCATTTGATCAAAAATCCTGTTTATCATGCTCGCAGCAAACACATCGACATCAAGTATCATCATATTCGTGAATTATATAAAAACAATGAAATTAAATTGAATTATGTTAGTACTAGTGAAATGATGTCAGATATTCTTACAAAGAATTTGCCGAAAATCAAGCATTGTAAATTCACCCAAGCTATGGGATTGTATTAATCTATTTTTCTTATTTATGAATTTAATTTCAAATAAATAGTGTTGAGAAGGAGTGTTAAATTATGTAAATCTTACGATATGGCAACATTAACTATTTGAACTATTGTTTCAATTCCATTATTATATAGTATATGATTAAACTTTCCCAAGATGTTTCTTTGTATGTATATTTTCAACAAGTGAATTCTATTTCCACTATGTTTTACTTTATCAATAAATCTTGTTATGAGCAGACGTGTGGTCTCTTTATTCGTATCAATTTCTAACACATTTATATATGCTTAATTTTTCGCATCCCAAGTTTGGATAGTAACTCGACTTCTAACGAATTCGATGCTCTATCCGAATCTTTCCAAATAGTTGTTTCTCATTTTCCTCACAGTGAAATCGCTGTGGCTGTGCTTTTCTGGTCACACAACATCAGAATGAAAGTATGTCGAGATTTTTCCTGAATTTAATAACTTGACTCAACTCGTTCACGAGCCTACTCAAATTCCAGACGTTGCAGGTCAATCTGCCAACACTAGACTTGTTTCTTACCTCTGCCTGAAAACGGCACTATAAATGTATTGTAATATTTTTACTAGGTTCGTTAAATAAAACTTATTACTCTTTTTAGTATTTCTTCTTTATTTACACTTTACAAATCAAAACAATAAATCTCAACTTATAATCAACTCAAACATTTTTATTCAAATTTAAATCACACTTTCCACAATCCAATAAGCAAAGCTTTTGCAAACTTTCATAATCCAAAATAAACCGTGAACACTCCCTTGTATACTGAAATTGGTTGTTCTCGAAACTAATTCGTGAAGGTTCTCGTCTTAGAATGTTCTATACTCTGTTCAACAAAAATTGCCAGTACAGGCCTTATGGGAGAACTTTTTCCAAAGCAGTGGCGCCTGATGAACTTATCACTACTCTACGTTGGGAAAAAAACCACTTAAAAAACAGCAAGCCACTGACTTTCCTTAAAGAATTGTTGTTGCTATTCTTCCCAAAATTGTACACCACAACGTGACCGTTGAATCCCACTGCTGAAGGGATACTGTCAAGTCAATACGGCCGTGCGCTTGTTATATACATCAGAACAGAGTTACCATTATCATTCTAAATTACAAGCAAGGAACTTATTCAGTGGATTTTCTTAGGGAGCTTTTGGGATTTGATGCTTTTGAGAACAAGTTTTATGAAGTTGAGCATGTTGAGTTGAGTGTTGGCGATTTATAATGCAAACTAGGGCAACCCTGTGAGAGCTTTAAAAGGCGACAGAGTGAGAGGCAAACGTCCTATCTTCCCTGTACTGACAATTTTTGTTGAACAGAGTATAGATGGTTGGAATAAGGTGAAATACATATGACATTGGAAAAGAGCTTTTTGTTCCTTCCATAAAGTACAAATGCAATTTCCCAACAGATGGCGCTGTATAAAGCCCTGTGTATGTCGGTGTTGTGCGTAACAGTATTATCCCCACTAGGCACATTCGACCATTGCGTCATATCTGCAAATTTATCGTGTCAACAAAACCTAGTTAGAGAAATAATTTTGAAGAGAATAGTTTGGCAATAAGAGACAGCCAGCTGGGACGGTTTCAACGATTTCTTCAGGAACTTTAACTGGTCGTTATGCTTCCTCGATAGTGATGTGGTCTTGAGTGCAGATATGAAAACAAATTAAATTCATTTTGGAATGAGAAATTTTATCCAGAATATGAGAAAAGAAATTTTATGGTTTGATTCGAGTTGTAAAGAAGTTATTTGGGTCAGAGAAGTAAGTTTCCGATATTATAAAGCCATCCTTTCTGAATAAATCCGGAAAAAATTCATACAAGCTAGAAAGATCTGTAATTATCATATCCGACAGACCGAATTTTTGAATGACCAAAAATTACGGCAAAAATTCTGTAATGCCCCAAAAGTAGTAAACATTTTTGTTCATTTGTAAAAAATTTACGAAATGCTACTTTGTCTTCGGTTCCTACGCTCGCTTTCAATTACACTCTTTATGTCAGCTCACAAGAAAAAGCGAAATTTGCTTGCAGCATAGTTTGCAGTCGATTCGACACTGTCTGAGAGTGTCATGATTCTTCCTGTAATGGGTTTCTTTCCGAGTAGATGGAAAACAGCATTTGTGTCTGGCTCTAAAAAAGGTAAATCTTCTTCCCCTTCTTACTATGATCCGATTGCACTCACGTTCCTTATTTTTAAGATCCTGCAAAGAAAAATTATCAGATCACGAAATAACTTGAACAAGGAAAGCTGCTTAATGACGGGCAGAAGCAAAAGATCCATTGGTGATCTGATGCATTACCTCACCAAACAGTGGCATAAATCTTTACATTGTTTTGGAGAAAGTAAGATTATTGCATTATGGCATCAAGCTTTTTTTTTATCGAAAATGCGTGAATTTGTTGTTGATGAATCTCTTCTTCGATAAATTAGAAACTACCTTCCGAACCGCTCAATACAAGTTGTAATGAATGGTTTTAAGTCTGATATTCACTGAGTTTATGCTAGTGTGCCACAGGGCTATGTTTTGTGGCCGACTCTCTTTCTCATATTCACCAATGATCTGTGGTCTGAAACTTCTTGTCGATTGAATTGTTTTGCTGATAAATTACTGTTCAAAAATTCAATGCTGTAAAAGTGCGAAATGACCACATATTCAATCGCCAAAAGCGTTGCTAAGTGCTTAGGTTTCCTTCGACGTTGCAAGAAATTTTGTACCTCTTCTGATCTGCCTGTAATCTAAATATATGATTATGTTCTTCCAAATCTCTAGTACAATTCCCATATTCTATTTCATTTTTTTTTTAACTCTTGACCACCATCGGAATGTTTCTTTGACCTTTATATTCAAACAGTTTAACAGTATTACTCGTACTCCAGGGAGTGCCCATCAGTTTACCTTTTAGCCTAAATTTGGACGTGCTGTTAAATTCAGAGATTCTTTCTTTAGCCGCACTAGACGAATGTGGTATGCTTTACCCGACTGTATATTTTCCTCCCATTATATTATTCAGACATTCAACTCCCAACTTTCCTAAAACGCTCGCAATGTGTTCAAACATTTTAAGGGTAGTAGTAATCCCGTGCGTGAAAACTACAAAGTAAAAAAAAAAATACAAATATTGGTGGAAAGCAGCATGTCCGATGACTGGAAAGGTTATGCTAAGTATGTGTAGCAAGAATTAACGAATCATATCCCTACAAAATGTCGCATATATGATGTTATTCAATGTGACGTTTGCATACGTCTTAAGCCGTTCTGTAATAATTTAGTCGGTAAGTACCTGTGTAGCTTCCGACCCGTGCGTCGGATTGACCATAGACCAAATATTCACATCGAGGCTAGTCCTGGAAAAGACCAACGAATTTCAAGTCGAGACTTACCATCTATTCATCGATTTCTAAGCCTCATATGAAAAGCATTTATCGTCAAGAGATCTACGTATATATGGTGATGGTCGAACTTGCATCCAGGGAAAACTGATCCAACTGTGTCGTATGACATTAGAAAATACACGGTGTAATGTGCAACTGAGGGGCAATTCTTGTGAGATATTCCAAACATGAACAGGGTTTCGGATTAAATATAACTCAGTCCTTCGTCCTTAAATATTTTTATATGAATTGTAGAGTGTTCCCGACGAAAAGTTAAATCCTGTCTTGGTTTAATGAAAACATGATTTAGATCTTCTCATGTTTAACAAAGTCAAGCTTAAAACTTTGGAATCTATTTGTAACAAACTTCAGCTTCCGATATATTATTTCATGCAGTTGGCACTTTACCATAGCTAGTAAACGATTAAGTACCCTTTTATCCGGTCTTGCTGTACCCCAAACCCTTTTGCATTATTTGGGATATTTCAACAGTAATGAAAACATTAAGAAACAAAACTTATGAGGCACGTTTTAATTAAACAACGAATACATTTTAAATATTTAATCAAGGTTTAATTTGAGCATATAATAATTACACCTGCAGTAATTCTTCGAATTTCATTCAATAGAACGCAATAAGATATCTCGATTTTAACAAAAATATCGTGATAATCCTTACCTCTAGAGTATGATTTATTTTATCAATCATCAAATCAACTGATGACTGATGGGTAATTCCTTATGGCTTTTGCGAAGATTCATCCATAAATAATTGATTGCACTTAAAATTTGAGACCGCCTATCAATAATAATTTTCCAAACAATTATCAATAAATTATTTATTGCAATTTTCAATTGTAAAATTATTTTACAAGAATTAAATTATATGGTAGAATATGCTTTGTGAATACACTGATGGAAAAAATGTAGAATATAAAACTGCTTGAAACGACTGCCCATCTTAGATGATTTTTTCGACAAAATATCACGATGTGATGTTTTGAAAATTGTCAAACTTCATCTGCCAAATTGAACAGTTGAATGGTAATACACCTTGGCTGTCATGCAGAGGTTCGTGGGTTTGATTCTTGGAGGTGTACTGCCCAATCAATTCCTGCCGACAATACGCACACAACAACTTTTGAGAGTTTCTAAGTCACTAGATTCAGCTATTATGCGAGCTGTTGTGCCTCAGATTTTTTTCCTTATAAACAAATTATCACTGATAGCTTTTTCACACCAAACCCAAAAGCAGTTTTCGTGAATAAACCGGTATTAAAGAAAAGGCTTAATGAAAAACATAAGTTTTTTGTAAACCACAAGTTTTACATAAAAGCTTTCCAAAACAAGTTGTAATACAAAGATGAACCAAATACACCTTTAAAAAATTCAGTGCCTAGTCAAACTTCAAAAAAGGAACTGATCGGTTGCTTTCATAAGAAATGAAAAAAAAAACAGGTGTCAACAGAAATTCCAATTACAATTTTTAGTTATTAAGGGGCCAGTTATAGCTATCATTGAAAATTCATTTGCATTTTTAAGACGATTAAACAAACTGCAATGGCTTTAACTGGTACCAAAATGAAGGTAATGAGTGGTAGAATTTTCACTCTATAAAATACATAATTCTGATTTAAACTTTCTTTTAAACTCACTTTTATAATTTCACTGATAGAAATCAATTTCAATGAACAGCTGATTTCCGTTTCCTTAACTTGGAACACAATCGTTCCACTGAATGTGTTCGATTCTCTTTCTATTCTTAAACGTCAGTTTTTATTTCAATGATCAAACTTAACCTCAAATGCATAGAATTGGTTGTAATCAGCTACTGACAAGATCATTTACTGAAACCAATTTTTCAATGATTGCTATATAACTGGCTTGTCAAAAGAATAAAGTCAGCATTCCACTGATTTGTTCCAATGATGAATTTCAATGAAAGCTATAACTGGGGCCTAAGGATGAATTCTTCCTGTTCCTCCACTCCAACAATGGAAGAAGATAAATCTACGAAGAAGACACTTAAAGTACTGGAAATTGAGGCCATCGGCCTAGACAATACAATATCAATGAAAAATTTGGCAGTTTGTGTCAAAAAAATTGAAATGACGGGCCAAAAGTTGTAAATGCTTGGTGTTAATTCCTTTCGAGTTTTTGAAAACTTGTCACGAAATCCGTTACTAAACTAAAAATAACAAATTCAAGAAAATCCGTACATCCGTTTAGACTCTTGCTAAATGTAAACCTAGACGCAAGGCTTAACATGTAAATATGTTAGTTTAAATAAAATACGAAACAAACCAATAATTGGCCTATAGTCCAAGTAAAAGTTGTATCCGCGAACGCACCCAATTTCCAAATTCCAATAACTGATTTTGAACGCGTCACTGTAATGTCAAGATTGATTTGAGTTCGATGAAATACTCGTGCATCAATTTTTCCATGTTTCGGCAGCGCTCTGTAGATGGTGAAAATTTCATGGTATTCAAGCAAAACTAAAAAAAAAAAATATTTTCTTATACTACTTTTCCACCGATCACTTAACCAAGATTTAGTGTCATTTAACCTTATAATACGATTTAAGTGGTGCTTACACCACACTAAAAGATTAAATAGAAGATAAACCTTGACATCACCTATCAAAATGCTAATGCGTTTATCTTGTCTTATAAAGTGGAATTGAGAGAACGAAAGTTTAATTTGTGCCAAATGATTGAAAATCATAAATAATACTTAAGGACTATATGGATATAGGTCAGTTCGAACTATTGATTAATTTCTAATCGACTGGATAAACGAAGTTAAGATTTAAGAATCGAACAGGGCAAAGTCTATAATAAATAAATTCATTCGAGACTCGATGTTTTTGTTTTCAACATTTGACACAAATGAAACTGCATGAGAAAATAAAATGCACAAGTGGGTCGCACGACCTTGCTCCTATGTAATAGACCAGGAATTTAAAATGAATGTTATTAGAGAAAACTGTTCATAAGGATAAAATTAATTTTTTTAAATTCATTAAGTAGTAAGAGATAAAAACAGAATGCTATGCAAATATGAATTTATGCAAGAACAACAATTATAAGTCGTTAACAACGGTTTCTTAAAAAAATAGCTTTTATATAAAAAATTTTTAAAAGATTTTTAAGAAAAAAATTTGGTATACGCCAACTTTAAGTTTTTATTATTGTTCGAATGAAAATTAAATTTTCAAAAAAATATTAAGCCGTTTTTGAAATATCGAATTTTCCAAAAAAAAATTTTTTTTTTAATTCAAATTTTTTTTTTTTTTAAGTTTTGAAATACAATGTTTTTTAAACTTTTTAGAAGTATCTCTATAAAAAAATTTCATTAAAATCCGTTATGTCGATAATGAGTAATTCAAAATATGAAAAAATGGTTCTATGGTAGCTACAAGCTGTAATATCTTAATTTCAAACTTTTTTTATTAAATTAAAGATCGTAAGAATTAATTGAAAGAAAAAAAAATTTATTAAAATTCCAGGCGTCGTTTTCGAGAAAAATACGATTTTTGAAACTCATTTATTAACATTTGTATGGTGGGTACCTTTAGTTTTAGGTAAAATAATTTTTTTTCTCACATCTTGTAGATTATATTGAGAAACTTTCATTTATCAAGTTTAAGAAAAATCTAGAATACGGTGAATTTTTTTTTAAAAATCCAAAAATTTTTATTTTTTCAAAATTTGAATACAAAATTCAATTCAAGTTCTTGAAGAGCTTTAGCAAAAAAAATTTGATCAAAATCGGTTGTACCGCTTTTGAGAAAATCAAAAACAAAAAAGAAAGTAAAAATGAAACCCCATTTGCATTTTAAAAACAACTTCCAAAGTTAATCTTCTTTTTAATATTTTTGTGTGGTGAAAAAATCACATAGGTTTATTTAATCTAAACTCAAATAATTATTCGGTGGAAACATAGGCATATTACATATTGTAATTTGTAAATTTCAAGAATATTTTGCTAAAAATTTGAAAAAAATTTATTTTGCGAATAGAACTGCACTTTATCGAGAATTTAATGCTAGTTACAAATTAGACGGACACCTTGAAATTCTGTATAAATGTCGTAGATCAACCCTGTAGTAAGTTATGAGTTATGAGGGAGGATTTAAAGGCAGATAGCGATGCACATTTGTTTTGAATTTTGGAATATTACAATGCGAAGACGAAATATGTACAGTCAGATAAAGAATTGGTGTAGTACGGTTAAAGAAAGAATCTCCATACTTGACAGAACGTCTAAATTGGGGTTATGAGCTTACTGATGGGGAGTATTTTACTATAGAAAGAAAATGGAAATATTACGACGATGCTCAAAAGATCACATTCTAATTGCACATTCAAATCTTAAATCTGAATGTGTTTTCACACGCGAACTTTTACAGTTGAAAGCATAATCTGCGTCGTACTTTCGGAATCAATTGAAAACATTGTTTTTGTCAGTGTATTGTAAAGGTGATATTTCTAACCACTTAGATGCAAATCAATGGGGCAAATTATTCGAACAATAAATCTTCCAGATAAAGGTAATTTGCGCAATCCCCGCATCATGACCTAAGGTATGGTCTATCATAAGATAAATGGATTCGATTGTTTAGAAGAGAATCATTCATAACACTTTCATTGGTGGATTTTTGTTTTTAGAAAGTCTCTTGAGTGCCAAATGAAAGTGCTCCTTTTACAAATGGTAAAAGTACTTCTACTCGTAGAATTGGAGTAAACAATGATATAGTCTTGAAATTCATCTTCGTAGCAAATTACTGCATTTACCTTTTTTATTCTATTCAACTCGCAAGACTGACTTAAGATATTGTGAAAGTTCACTGGGAATCAGCAAATCGAATTTTGATTGATGGTGCTCCACGGAATATGTGCTGCAGATACAATAATATAAACTACATAAACTTCACAACAAATTGGTGTTCTATATTCTGGCCGGGGAGTTCGTAAAGCTTTGAACCATGATCAATGCACGAATATTATTATAATCGATGGTGACATGAATATGAATTTCATAAGTGAGCATCATTGCGGGAGCCTTTGGATGGGCTCTTTTGTGGAGTTCTTTGGTTTCATGTCATGCGAGTCCATTTTATGCAGGAGATTGGTTCAATGAGATTTATTGCTACATAGAATTCTGAGCGCATGGGGCGCCCTTCAGATTGGGTCAGAAAATGCATAATGATGACAAATTGTGCTTCCTCATTTTGACAAGTCAATGGGCTTTCTTACGTGTGTACAAAAATTCAGTATGGCAGTGAGTAATATGGGTCAGCAAGAATGACACATGATTTTACGTCAATAAGACCGCTTCGGGTATCCATTGATGTTACCGGTACTTGTGCTTATGTATCCCAGCAGTGTCAATGTGTATATTTTGACAAAGAAGAAACGTAAGATGATCGGTCATTGGCATCTTAATCAATTTTTTCGATATTCTGACCTATCTGATATAAGAACAAGAAAAAAACAACAACTCTTTTTTTGGTTTAAGATTATTGGTGATCTCAATAGTCACCATAGCTTGTGCATATTCTACAATCCAGATCTGTGGACCGTTCCGAATTTTCCAAAAGCCAGCACCGCTCTTTCGAAATCGGTATTGGTATTGAAATCCAACAAAATGTTTCTTTTCAAAAGCCCCGATAGAATTTTGCAAAGCCCAAAAGGAATTGCTTACGTTAAATTCCATCAACCGGAATTAGTAATTGTAGGAACTATAAAAGATATATTTTTGTTTATAATTAACGCATACTCAAAGGGGTATGACTACCTTTTATATGTCAGAAAACACAGTGCGGGCATTAAGGAAAGTGGAGAGCATTCTGAAATGGAAAAAAGGATGCAAATTGGTTTTGAATTTCTGTGTATCAAAATTAAAGGGAAAAACAGAGCTGGCTAAAGAAAAAATCTCTGTAATTTAAAGTACATACAGAATTCAACTCGAAGATAAATTGGTGGAATTCCTAAAAATGCGAGTGTTAGGCTAGCCGCGCACTGGCAACTGTGATCGAAATCAAATAGTTTAATCACCAGTTGATAGAGTACCGTGCACTGGCAACTCTTACTCTCGTTCACACTCTTTTTCTCTCTTGCGCTTATAGAAAACAGCTCAACTGTTGCGAATTAATTTAAGGCAATCGTTTAGTTTATGTCAAAATACAAACTTTTTAGTTGCTCGAATCGAGTTGCTCTAAGTGCGCGGTGTCCCATATAAGCCCATATGTTTCATTTTAGCAACTAAACAGTTGCGAAACTAAAAATTGAATGTGCGCGCCTGGCTTAAAGGCTTCCCTCTGAATACTATCCGAAAAACTCAAGTGAGTCGAAGTAGCACCAGCCCAGATATGAGAATTACACTCCAACTTATGACGGCCATAAGTTTTATAGATAATAGCCACTCAGAAGGAAACTCAAACACTTTGTGAAATTTTTACCGATACCGCGTTTCAGCTCATTTTACAGAAGTTCACCTATCGAGGATTGATAGTTTGTTAGTTTCGTGAATAAATAGAAGGTTTTGCTTTATCAACAAGACACAGTATTGAGTTTTTTAAGCATTAAATTTCACGTGGTTCCTAAATCTCAATTAGGCAATGCTTTCAAGATCAGAATTTTATGAGCCTATCATACGGTGCTGTTTTAATTCCACATACATCAAACAAATATGAAAAGCAGAGAATTCTACTTCATTTGAGGTTTTAAACAGAAGATCAATAATGAAAATGGGAAAAAAAGTCGGAGACCAAACAGAGCCCTGTGGCGAACCAACCCGTAGCTTTTGGAAATACAACATTCCTGGACAGGCTGAGAGCAGCTAACGAGACTTTCAAAACTTTTTAATATTTGAAAACCCGAAAGTTAACCACGAATTGCCGAATTTCTGGAGAAGACTTGTTTAAGGATAAGCACATAAGCCGACAGCAATTTCAACAAAGCATGGCGTAGTATATCCGCAGTGAAGACGTTTCCCATGTCTCTGTAAACATTACAATTAACATATTCTTATAACTAAACTAAACCTTAAGAATAATATCCCGTTGACATCACAGTTCTGGGGCACTTTCACAACCGAGGAGGTAAGCATTGCTCATTTGACAGTAAAGAGACAAAAAATGGTTCTATGGTATTTACCTAAAGATTGTTGTAAAAATCAGGAAAAATAACAAGAAGTCGCCTATAAGAATTTTACATCACAATATGAGGATCAAAATCGACCATAAGCAAGCGCAAAAAAAAATCATTGCTATTCTCAATTCAAATAAACTGAATGACCTATCAAAAGGAACTTTCAAATTTCAAACTTCAGAATTATTGTTCAGTTTAAAAACACCGCACTTCACTGTAGCCGAAACTAAAAATAGTTATATAAATTTCCCATACTATCTAACAAGCTTAGCTGGGAATCTCAAAACACGCATTAAAATTCTTAATTTGTTTCGATAAAATCTGCAGTAATGTGATAAAAAAATTTTCAAAAGTAAGTCTCTTTATATCATCCAAGATCATCCAAGACAACAAGAGGTGGCATATTAAATTTCGCCCCATTTTGAAGTTTTAATTCTTGAAATGCTCAAACTGGCAGATTAGTAATTAGGTATCGATCAAACGTTCCATGATGTGCTGAGTTTAAACAAGATTATGATTTTTTACACAAAACTATTCTGAGTGAACATTTCCGTTTGCTTGTTTGACTATTTCAGAGGATGAATCGTTTTAACTGAATTTGTCTTGTCTAAAATTGATACAACGGACGCGGATGGCGTTTATTTTCAGCCACAATCGCAGGGTTGTAAAAGAATTTAATCTTTTGTGAATGCAATCTTAATAAAATGCACGACTGGTTCGCACGAACTTGCTCCTATCATAAGGATAAAATTCATTTTTTAAATGACTAAAACAACTGCCTTAGCAGTTAGAGCTAAGCACAGGATGCCATGTGTTTTAAGCAAAAATAAGCTTATGAAAGAACAAAATTAAAATTCGTTGTATTGGTTTCTTAAAAAAATAACCTTTAATATACAAAATTTTTGAAACATTTTTAAGAAAAAATTTTGGAACGTCAATTTAAAGTGTTAAAATTAAATTTACAACAAAAAAAATATTGATACGTTTTTGAAATATCGAATTTTCCAAAAAAAACACTAGATTTTTTTTTTCAAAGTGCAAAAAAAAAGCTTTTTTTAAAGTTTTGAAATGCAATGTTTTTTAAAAATTTTAGAAGCTTGTCTAAGAAAATTTCATTAAAATCCATTATGCCGATAATGAGAAATTCAAAATTCGAAAAATCGTTCTATGGTAGGTACATTCAGTAATATCTTGATTTCAAAATTTCTTTTTATTAAATTATAGATCGTGAAAATTAATCAAAAAAAAAATTTTAGCAGAATTCTCGGAATTGTTTTCGAGAAAAATACGATTTCAAAAACCATTTCGAATTATGAGTTTTCAAAAAAAAATTTTAAATTTTTGGAAAATTTGAATTCACAATAATATTTAAACTATTTGGGACTTATAGCATAAAAAAATTATCAAAATCCGTTGTACCGTTTTTGAGAAAATTAAAAACCAAAAAAATGGTTCTAAAGGGATGGTACCAAAAATAAAAATTTGTCGGAAATTTTTTTTTAACCATTACCTAGATTTAACTAAATGAAATTTTTGTATTTTTTTAATTTAAATCTGTGGACAGAGAAAAAAAAATTTATAAAATTTCGAAAAAAATCGTATGGCAGGTACCGTTATTTTTGATCTTAAAAAAAAGAAAAAAAACGTGGGGGGAAAAAATTCAAAACGATATTTACCAAGTTTGACGAAAATCGGCCGAGCCGTTTAGACTGTAGTCGAACCGAAAGACAGACAGAATTGCGAGATCCACTTTTTTGGTCTTCGCTATTATCGTAATGTCATTTTTTATCAAAATCCCGAGTTTGATTTTTTTTCCGAATGCTTAACTTACCTTATAGTACCTATAAGTCGCAAGTTAAAAAAATCATTCATTAAATTCAATTAAAAGATTGCATTAATTAACTTCGCTTTGAGATTTTAAATTTTTAATCACCATTCATTTCACATTGAAAAAAATTGCAAGCACTTTTTTCCCCATTCATTACACAGCAACCCATTAATTTGAATCTTCTAAGAATGAATGCCTTCTTTTGCATTCATTTGAATTATTTCCATTCACGTGCAATCATTCATTGGAATGGAAAAGTGATTGCAATCTTTTTAATGTCTAGTGAAGGGTGATTGCAAATTTGAAGTTGATGTCTCAAAGTAAATTCAATGAATGTTATCTTACAATTGAGGTTATTTCCACAAGGTATTGCATTCCCTTATAATTCCTATAAAAATATCAGGATTTTAACTTTCGAAGCACAACCGCAATAATGCAAAATAATAATGAAAAATTTCATGTTTTTTTTCCAGAGAAGCCATAATCAAAAGAATACGACCGCTGCTGCATGGAGGAAGGTGATGTGACAGGAAGATTCTAGGTTCGTTAGAGGAATACACCAGGGTGGAGTTATGTCCCCTCTTCTTTAAGTCATGAATAAAATTCTATTTAAGTTGGAAAGATGTGGCGTGAAGGCGGTTGAGTATGCATATGATTTGGTACTATTAGTGTCAGTGTCATTTATAAGGTTTTGAGAAAAGTTAGAAACTATGAGCTATGAGACATCGACTAAGTGTTAACCGAAGCAAAACTAAACTGATGTTATTTTCTACAATAAGTCAGATACACCCCTTCGATCTACCCCAACTTAACGACCAAATAATATCACTCTCTTCCAATGCAAAATATCAAGGTGTTATTCTTGATCCTTAATTAAACTGGAAACTTAATATTGAATAAAGGGATAAGATGCCATGCATACCTTTCTACGGATTTAGCCAAATTTTTGGTTAGAAGTGCGGTCTCTAAGCTTAGATGATTTTCTGTACGTACACAGCCATGTTACGACTGACTTACGACCGATCCTCAAGTATAGTTCGATTGTGTGGATTGTTGGGACAAAAAACTTTGACTCAACTATCTTTACTATCTTACCAGGTAAAACACAGCTATAATCATTGCTACCTTTAGCGGACAACTGGGCAATCCTCACAAGTCACAACACTCACTATATTACCTGTGATACGACCGGGAAAAGGAAACAGTAATCAATTACTTTGGAAATGCCCTGCTCTGACCAAAATTAGAGAACAGATATTAGAAAGGGAATTTTTTTAAGAACATTGTCGAACTTTTGGAAATTAAGGTCAAGGGCTTGAACTCTTTTCTCAACGTTATGAAATGACTCTAGGACGAACTTCGGTTACTTCTGTGCTGTGCCCTCCGTTTGATTCCTTAAGGTGTGTCCAGACCAAAGAAACATTTTTTAAACATTTCAGAAACATTTAAGAAACATTTCAGAAACATTTAAAAAAACATTTCAGAAACAGAGAAACATCTCTGAAATGTTTCTTAAATGGTTCTTTGGTCTGGACGCTAGAAAAAAAATTACAGACAACTCAATCTGTAAGCATTGGGAAACAAAAAAACATTTCAGAAATGTTTCTCAAAGCGTCTACACCAAAAAAAAAACAAACACATCATGAAATGTTTCTGCAATGTTTTTTAAACAAATGGGAAACATTTCAGAAACGTTTTTTAAACCATGTTTCCATGAAATGTTTCTTTGGTGTGGACATACCTTTAGACAGCGAGCAACCGGAATAAGGTCTTTGACTGAAGTTTATGATACAAGGGGCCCGGATGATCACTCAATTGGATTAGTTACCGCTTCAGCACTACTTAACAAGTTGCCTCATTTGGCACAATGGAAATGGTTTCTAATTCCGGTGATGGTTCAGTGAGTAATCTGAATTTAGGATGATTGTGCAAAAGCAGACACTAATAAAATACATCAAAAACATTTTCTTGAATTTAATCCAAACTAAATGACTCTTGAGAATGTTCACGATTCCTCATATCAACTCCATCCACAGGTTCAAAAGAGTTATAATGTCAAAATAGCACACTTCAACTTCAAAGAATATTCTGTTCAAATCAGAGATTTTTCTTTAGCCGAACTACACGAATGTGTAATGCTTTACCTGGCTCAATATTTTCATTCCGTTGCGTTGGTTAGACATTCAACAACAAATGCTCTCCAACTATCCCCACACTGATCTCAAACATTTAAAGGGTGTGAATAAGACCTTTAGTCATCGCAAAATACAAAAAAAAAATCGTGAAACTTCAATTGTTCCGCATGATGGGAATCATATCTGAATTTCTATCAGCCCATCTGACTTTTGCAGAGGGCGTTGCAGAACTTAGAATCAAATACGGCTCATTTCAAGCAAAGCTGTTTTATTACTTTTAAGACAAAGACACAAGATCAACCACATACGACTCAGTTATAGACTTTAAAATACTATCCAATACTATCCAAACTCAATTTTTTAATTCAAAGAATTAAGAACATTTTTAGTTGGATTATTCGAAGTGAGAAATAATACTTTTATCAACTCTGCTAGGGAAATTTTTATAATACATTCTCACAGAACTTGAGTCATATTAAGAATTTCACTTCTAGCTATACTTATGAAGCTCTTATAATGCTTGGGCTTACATGAACTACTCTTTAATAATTTTAAAATGGAAAATTTACTTCGGTTTAAGATTTTATCTATGTAAATGCTTATAACTGTTGAACTTTTGGCCATTAAAATGTCAATTCTTCATAGAAAAGAAAAATAAACAAACTAGTCTGGCCGTAACCTAAAAAATTCTAAACAAAGCTATTTAATTGTAACAAAAACGTTACTTTTAACCCATCGCAAGAAACAACAGCAACCACTCAAAATTGCAGCTAACTTGGACTTCATAAATAAATAAAATTTATGTCTCTATGTCCGAATGACTGGTTTAGCTTCATTAAACAATTATTATTCTGGTAACTCTTACTTGTATATCTAACCTCTGGTACCTATATACATAGTGCTCTGAGCAGATTCGCACGAACTCGATCAATCGGTCGATTGCACTTCTTCTTAATCGTCTAACCCAAAAGTCAAATTCGTCTGCAATGAGCTGCCAAGCCCAATATGATCTAAAATCTACCGCCACTGCCGTGCCGGGCCATCAGGCCGACAATAGGGAACAATCTTTTGTAATACGAGCCCAAACGCAAAATAGTTGGACTACCTATGATAAAAAACAAAAATATTCTGATTCTTAAATTCCATCGGAAATAAAATCAATATTTTGGTATTTTTCTTAAGATATATTTATTTTGAATAGGAATAAGTAACAAAAACAAAATGACTTCAATTAAATAACGGTATAGAGCAATCTTACAAAATAAAATAACGATTTAAACATTTTTTTAAGTGCAAAATAGTTGGCCTATGGCTATTAATTTTTATTTTACCATGGTGTTACGTCGCGTTTGGCCTTGATAACTGCTTCTATGCGTCGTGGCATTGTGTCAACTAATTTTTGACATTCTTCGTACCAAAAGACTCCCAAATATTTATGATTTTAGCTTTAAGGCCTTGAAGAATCCGGCATGGTTCTTTTTGCAGTTTTTGATTCATTTTATGCCAGCCAGTTTCAATTGGTGAAAGATCAGGGCTGCTGGAAGGCCATTCCAGAAAAGGAATAGCTTCAGCAGATAACCACGCCATTGTAGACCTTGCAGTATGACAAGAAGCTCCATCCTGTTGGAAAATATAGTCTCCATCACTAGTTTGAAGTCGTGGTATTGATGGGAGAAGCTCATTTTCCAAAATATCCTGTACTTGGCAGCATTGACAATTCCATTTACAAAATGTAAATTGCCCAAACCCCACCCCGACATGCATCCCCATATCATTAGAGATGCTGGAAACTTGATCGTTTTTTTTAAGGCAATCTGTGAAAAACCTCTTGAATTTCTAATGACTTGTTTTCGTTCGTCGCCCACGCAAACTTCAAACATGGACTCATCACTCCAAATAACGGACCGCCATTGACTTAAAGTCCAGTTTTTACGTTGTTTGGCCCACTCTAGCCGCTTTTTCCTTTGTTTAGGTGTTAAAAGTGGTTTTTCTTTGGCCTATGTTTTTAACGAATTAAAATTGCTCTTATTTAAATAAATCTAAAACAAACCTTACAAAATTTGTATCCAATTTTTTTCATAGTCCGTTTGCAAGTGTCGACCTAAACACTTTTTTTTATTCTTTCCCTCCATTGAACAGTTATTGCAGCGGCCGTTTGACGTCGATTTTCTTTTATTATTTTTTTTTAAACTCGGCAATCTCGAGGTTTTGCAATTGGTGGGCGTCCCGTTTTTTAACCGATCTCCACATTTCCACTATTTTTGAACTTTGAGATAATGTTTCGAATTGATGAGCGCGGTAAATTGAATTGTTTTGCGATTTTATAGCTCGATAATCCTGTTTCGAAGGCTTTATTTATGGATTCCCTAAGGTCTCTTGATAATGCAACGCCACGCACCATGGTTGACATTAAACTGTTGCTGGCTTGCATAAAACAGGAGATCAATAAACAACAAAACAAGTGCATGTCATTTTTTTAATAACGGTTAACTGAAAATCTATTTAAATCTTCGTAGGCCAACTATTTTGCATCCCAAAAAGAGTAGTCCAACTATTATGCACTATCTTTGTTTGAGAGAATGCAAACTGGAGCCATATGTGCTTTCTCGAATTTAGTTCTGTTTGGTCTAATTTACTTATTAAATGTAATTTATTACATCGACAAAAAAAAATTTAAAAAACAACTGCTTGGGGATCAGAAAATATAGGCACATAAAAAATGTTAATTTGTTAATTGATGAGTAGGCCAACTATTTTGCGTTTGGGTCGTAGACAAATTTACCACTTACATTTGCAGCAGCAGCAACAGCAACGAGTACACTATTAACCCAGACCGTAAGAGAACCCCTTCTACTTTTCAAGCTCGAATCGAGTTAGATACCTTAAACACAGATTCATCCATCTAGTTGTTTATCTGTAGGTAGGTAGACTCCAGCTGGCCATTTGGATACTTGAGTGCGCCACTCAACCCGGAGAAAGGTATAAAAGGTTTGGAGTCTTTAGATTTTGCTCAATCGCTCTCGGTGTGTTCACAGTTAAAGGTGGTTCGTGTATAGGATAAATGCCTTATCACTTGGATATTGGATTTCTGTTCAGTTTTCTATTAAAAATTTAACTCCAAGTGAAATAATTCTTCTTATTTTGTCCTTAGTATTTTTTTGTAAAAAAATAAATAAAGTTGAAAAAAAAAACCTTCGACTTCAAGTGTTGTGGGTGATAATCGTGAACTGCAAACACAATTAACTGACATATATACATAACTTAATCTGTAGCTTGTAAGGTTAAAAATAAACTAAACTTAAGTGTATCTGCATAGTTAACAAGACTAATCCATAGCAAAACCTTCGCGGTTCAAAGACACGAAAAACAAACAGAAAGTGCAGCAGGAGTTCGGTGCAATTGACAAACTGCAGAGACATTGTTTGCATTGTTAATTGCATATTCGACGGGCGGCGGCGTTTAGTTCAGTTCAGTTCGGTTCGAAAAAAAAATAAACGATATTTTCCATTGGCTATTACGTAAAATTTCAAACCAATCTTCTTCTTCATCATGAACGCAAAGGTGAATTTTAAAATGTTGATTTTGTTTTTTTTTTTATTATTCATGTATCATTAAGTTATTGATGTGCTGTTCGATATTTTGTTCGCGTTCTTAGAAGTGCTTACAGTAGACTTGTTCAAATGTCGTGTTATTTAACACTTAAAGAACTGTCACAATGCTTTGAAGGAGACTAAACATTAAAACGATCAGTTTATTTTTCACATTTTCTGACAGCAAAGTTGAAGAATTTAAAAATGTAGATTTGAAATGTTTGGCAATAGGGACGAGATTTCTCAATATAGACTCAGAATTAAAGTCAGTCTATGGTTACAATTTTGACAGAATGCATTTCCAACTAAATAATTTATTTTTCAAAGCTGTTCTTCAAACTTGCAACTTAGATAATTTAAATAAATTTACTTAAAAGAAAGTAGATGATTAAAACGATGTTTGCAATAACATAAGAAATGTGTTTTTAGTAAATAAAATTAATATTTAGTGTTGCCTTTTATGACTTCTGATTTTCCTTAACTGATATTCTCTGACAATCGACTGTACTTATTTTGTTTTATTCTTATTTTATAAATCATTTTTGATGCTCAATTGGGTTCATATCTGGAGACTACGCAAGCAATCGAAGCAGGTCAATATTGTTTTCAATACACACCAAACAGTAACTTTTTGACGATGCATCGTCACTTGGTCGAGGCGGGTTGGTACCGTCCCATATACCAAAATTTTACTTGTTACTCGCAACACAGTTATGCATGCCAAGATGATTTTTCGGCCAAAATTTGTATCCTCTTCCAAACACTCTTAGCCCAGTCGGCGTTGTCTGTGGTCAGCTTAGCTCCTAGATCGGTTGGTTTCGTTTACGGGTGCAGGTCCAAGCCCCGACGCGAAATTCGCCAAGTTCAAGTCTGCCAAAGGCCAAGTTCTTGTACACGGCGGGGAATCGACTGCCTTGGGTTCTGTTGTACTCTTTCACGGACCATGGCGATATTCTCGGCCGATCTAGAGTTGCTTTGACATACGAATGTTAACTGGTTTGTTACCGAGCCGGTCGGCCCAAATTTGGCCATCAAATATTGAAGGGTCGTGGTGATAAAGGGCCACTAAGTGAATTGAATAAGCCGGAAGTCACTGACCTTCAAACTCTCTTCAATTCCTCATAAAAATACTCAAAAAATGACATCAAATATCAAATACCAGCATTATGAGCACGTAAGAAAATATCACACTTTTTGACAGCTATTCCAGCTGCAGCTGTAGCTCCAGTTGCGGTTGGAGCAATCCATTGTGTTTTACATCAGGTGACATCGTAGATTAGTGGAACCTTCATTCTAACCCAATAAGTTCCAAAACTTTAAATGTTAGTCAAGGGCGTTGGACTTGTAATGTTGCTCCAAAACAGTTTAAGTATATGGAAAAACAAACACAACTGTCAAACACTGAATTTTTTTTCACGAAATTTGGATTAGTTCACATTTCGATAAACAAAGAGTAAAAGTCAAACATATTTTTCGCAAAAACTCTACCCACTAGTAGTATATATTTAACTTTAAAATAAAACGATTTATTTAGTTTATGGCCCGTCTTATGCAATCTCATTGGAATAATAACGTGTGTACTCCGACTAAAGTTTTCATCTTCTAAGACACAGCATCTTAAACACAAAAATCTTTGCAATTAAATTGTGAATACGTTGGCCATTCACAGACAATCATTGGTCCGATGAAATCCATATGGCTAATATACGAGTATATTACACCCTGCTGTCAAGCCGAATACTATAAAATAAACGGCTGATCCGGGCAAAAGATAATATAGCCTCAGTGTGAACAGAATTTATAATGTCTATCAAAATGCAAACACTATGATACAACCAGATGAAAATTAACTCGCAAGCAACAACAAAAAGTGTATCCCATTATGTCAGCAATCAGAGTAAAATCTTTAATTGTTGAAATGTTAAGATGGCACTTAATTCTTTTGTAGAAAGAAATATTCGAAATGTGGCAGTTATACTCGTATGATTCACCAAAACACACCAATTGTTGGTTCCTGCCCAATTGGACGGAACCCTATTCATAATTTTTTCGAATATTTTGCTGATACTTGGTAGAAGATGTTTCGATTGAAGACTAACTGGGTGGCAGTTGTCATTTTCCTTTTTCGAAAGAAGATGATGTGTTGTTATGTATGTATGCTATGGACTCCAAAATTTCCAAACTGACTGCACATTTATTTTCAGGTGTAATTGTTTCGATGATTGATCAAAATCATGCCAAAAGTTGCCCAACTGCTACAAATTAAGGGCGATAATCTATTTGATGCTACAAAATAATGATTTACTTATTTAGTTATCATTTGTTGAGTCATATTTGTTTTAAAGCTTATGAAGTTATTCTAAATGTCTGGCCTTATACTCTTACAAAAAACTTTTCACTCAACATTGACATCCAAGTAGATCAAAAATAGGTTATTTAATGTCAAGTGACGTCTTGACATTTAGGGTTGACCTTTAACGTTCTGTGTCATGAATGCAACTTGACAAAGCATATTTGTTGATCGCTTCTTTATAATTATTATTATTGTAAACAACATTGAAAGTAACTGTTTTTCCTACCAACCGGAAAAACATTTTCGAAGAAAAACTAACTATATCTTTCACATCTGACTCGCGTGCGTGTAATGTAAGCTTTGGCGATTGATCAATGGCAAATTATTAGGTCGAAGCTTCATTCAACCACCACCTCATAATGTATTGGCAATCCTTGATCTGGTTTTAGTACATAAAGATGAATGAACGTTCAAATACTCGTAGCTCCTTTATAGTTAATTTTAATTTCAATAAAAATAATCCTTTTTGTATCAAACTGAAATACAAATGGGCCAGTAAATACAAAAAAATTCAACCTGTTTTTCAAGATGGGGGCTCTCTTCTAGCACCTAAGGTTCCATTAACTCGGTTTTATAAAAAAAAACACTTACAAAAAAGTTGTAAATTCGATCTCTTCGTAGCTTAACAAAATTAACATCTTCCTTATGTGCACTTTATTTCTGGCATTCTTCACCGAATCTTCCCAAACTAAAAACATATTATTTCTAAAAGGTCCAATAGAATCTAAATGCAGTCGTTCCCATAATGCCTTACATAAGTCGCAAGTAAAAATTAAATTGAAGAGTTCAATCTCAAATGTAAATAATTTTATTTAATCTTATTATTTAGCTGGAGCCACATACCTTTCATCTGAAATGCTTGGAAAATTTTAGCTTGTGTAAACTTGGGAGCTAAAATTAAGCGTAATCTGCATGTAAGGCTTGAAACGTTGATAATATTTTAAATAGTTAGAAATTATGTCTGTTTCTATTCCGATTTGTGGATGAAGAAATCCATCGATGGTTGTGGATGAAGAGATTGTTCTACTATAACTCTTGGATTTTCGGAGCCATCCAAATTGAAATGAGAACAATTTTGTTTAAGAAATCATAATTTTTCTTTCATTTACAACATAAATTTAATGTGAAAATGTTTGTATTTAGTTTTTACTAATAAAAACTGATGAGGATGACAATGACAATTTAATGTTGACAAATAAAAGATGGCGCCCAAAATTAAAATGAAACCACTTGTTTTCAATCAATGACTAACGCAATATAAAAATGTGCATATTCGTAGCCACTAACCACACTATAGTAATTTCATTAATTTCGTCACATGAGGATGTGCTTATTATTGTTCTATAGATTTGTCCAGACCAGAGAATTTGCAGAGAAAATGGAGGTCTGTTTCCTTTTCCCACTGGTCTCCACAGCTATGGCAGTGAGTGTTGTGAGGAATGCTTAGCTTCGTTGCATGACCTCCTATTGGCTAGTGTCCACTACAGGCTATCCTGGCTATGTCTAGCCTTGTTTTGGATATCAACTATTCGAGATTTATTTTAGGTGGTCCGGGACAAATCTTTCTACGGTTTAATTCGTTAAAAAATACTGAGAGAATATTCCCTTTCATAACTCCGAGCGGAATGTTGACTCTTTCCGCAAGTGAGTTTTGAAGAGCTGATCCTTCCTTGGTTAATATTGAGGCTAGCAGGTTCATTCTGGTATTGCCAATTTCGAGGATAATGTACGAGTACTAGATATAATCAGGGCCGCCGCTACCATATGTGCAAAATGTGCGGCGCACAAGGGCGCCAACGTCTAGGGGCGGAAAATTAAGAGATCGATCTAACTCAACCTATACAGCATACTCCAAAAGTTTTCCTTAAGCTATTGGAACTTGTTTGCATTTGACCGTTCACTACGTAGTTCCCACACACAATCTACTACAAATCTTTATTCATATTTTGTTTGTGACTTACGCCTCTCACACCAAATAACCTCTTCCATTGCAGTCATTGGGAAAAAAACCAACGGTAAAAAAAATGTTTTGTGTCTCTAAATATTTATGTTTCTTTTTAAATAAGGCTTTACGAATAGTTTTTAATTAATTTTGGAATTGAATTGATAAATAACTTAAATGTCAACGTATTGAACAAAATCAGAATAACCCAGAAATTTAACGTTTCATTGGTTGTTCGAATTTAAGCTTTCAATTGACATTCAGAGTTCAGACTCTATTTATATCAAAATATAGTTCCCACACAAGCCACAAAATGTCAAATTTCATCAAAGCATACCTAAGAGCTAAGATGTCAAGGAATTATGAATCGGTCATTTCAAAAACCTCTTAAGTCACATTTTTTTCCAAAATGCTTTTTTTGCTGAAAATGGTTCCTTAAAGGGAGATGCGTATTCTGGGTAAGAACCACGTAAGTCTGTACACTCCTTCCTCTTCAAATAATACCGTAGGAAAGACGTTCATTGCATAAACAACATAAGTCAGTGACTTAAGAGGTTTTTGCATGCACTATACCAAAATGGCGGGAGTAGTTTGATATTTTAAATTTGCTTTGCTCTGATTGGTTCAACAATATTCAAATCTTCAATTTGATAACAACCGGCATGAATGTCAAATTTGCGTTTTTTATACAACTATTTTCTGCGAAAAGTAATTTTAGCTTTAAAAATGTCTTCAAGTGAAACAGAGAGTGATGGTGCGCCGAAAAAGAAGAGAACGTGTAATACCTTAATGAAATGTTATAACAAATTATAAAATTGAAAGACAAGACATAAACTAATTTATCTAAGAGAATTGAAAAACCGAGGAACTGTTGATATCAAGTTGCAGAAGAGTAGAATCATATGTCGAAGTAAGATCATTGAGCTTGATATTTCTAAGGCATTTGATGGATTTTGGCATCAAGCTATTATATCGAAAATACGTGAGTTTGGTATCAATGAAACCCTTATTCGTTGGATTAGAAATTTTTCAATACTTTTCTTTTGGAAGGTTTCAAATCGGATCTTCACAAAATAAATGCTGGGGACCCCAAGGTCTCCGTTTAGTCTTAGACTCTCTTTCTCATTTTTATGAATGATCTCTGAAACTGAATGATCTGATGATTTCCACTTCATATTCATCCGTCGCGTCTGTTAAATTAACGTCCATCTCATTCCAAATTTAGAAAATATAGTCATAGAGCTAAAAACTGAAGATGTTTTGGAATTCATGAAATTGTGGCCAAATTTGTACAAAAAAACATGTTTGTCACCACTGAATCTTATAGAAAAAAATGCCACAAAAACATAAAAAAGCACCTTCGACATATATGAGCTTTAAGTATGCTTCACAAAGAAAAGGTACTATCATAGGAATATATTGATGGATTGATTAAACATTCATTATTAGTAATAAATAAAGTTGCAACTTCGGTTTCACTTCTATCAGCAAAGGCTTATGTTTTAAAAGTGCCCATCAATAAGAAAACGTTGAAGATAATCAATCTATGTACCCTAAAGATATTAAAATAGACAAAAAGTTATTCTTAAGTGTAATTTTCAATAATAAGCAATACAAAATATAATTACTACCATTTTTTTGGTTAAATTATATACCACTTACCCCAGTCATTGCTAAAACCACTTAAGTCAAGAACAGTTTTTTAGGTTTTTTTCATTATTTTTATTAATAAACTGTGAATTTTTTTCGCTTTTTAATTTTCTTACCACTAAAATACTTAGTTAAGCATAAAAAATTGGTTTAAAACTCATTTGTTTGAGCATGAAACAGTTTTTATTGATTCCTGAAAAATTCTAATTGAATGACTTATGAGGTTTTTGAAATGACCGATTCATATATAATACTTCCAGATCCGGAAGTTAATGATTTAGTGTTTCAAAAAGAAAGTGAAAACAAAAACTTTCAAAAATATCAAAAACTACTTTGTCTTCTTTCTGTCAAGCTATAAACTATTGGCATAGCTGGGCACCGTTAATCAAACAGTTAACTTCGTTAATCGTTAATCCGCTACTAAAAAAGTTAGCTTCGTTAAACGTTAAAGCGTTAAATTTCGGAAGAATTAACGCAAGTTAACGTTAATCGTTAATCCGTTAACATGTGATAAAAATTGGATTTTTTATATTTTTTTACTCTGAGCACCGGCGCGGCGCTAAGTAATGCCGGTCGTCCACTAGGCGATCAACGCACAAATTTCGAATTCAACGCATTCAACTCTAATGCACGGTGCATTCAATTCTGTTCAACCAACGGGTTGGATCTAGTTGTTGGCCGTTGCTCAACGGATTGCGCAACAAGTGTACGGGTAGTGTACGAGCTCGTTTTGCTCCTTGAAAATGTTCGATCAACACGTTGAGCAACATTTTCAAGATAATGTGTTGCACATTATTTGTTCAACGCGTTGATCAACTTTTTAATTTTTTTTGGGATTTCTTGACGTAATATTGTGTAGGTTTGTTGCGGTAAAAATTCACCGCAACAATCTTCATTCTTTCTATTTCCTTTTCCTTGCGTCCTTCCAATTCTCCTTTAATTACACAGGTGTTCGTTTTGCGATAGTGCGAGAGAGCAGGGCGACCATGGTCCATCAGCCAGTGGTTCTCTCTTTCAGTATCGTAAAACAAACAAATCGTTGATGAGTACTGACAGACGGGCGGTCTGTTCCAGGGTTTCAATTCGAAAACGTTGAAGACACTTGGTCTTTAAACGTAGATGTCGCTCTTAAAGCAGAACGGCCGAGTGCCCAACCTAAAACTAAAAACTAAAAATTAACTAATTTGTAAAAGATGGAACGTTAAGTGTGAGTTCCCAAACTCCCCCTTGTCTGAGTTAAAGCCAATCACGACCTTTTGAGTAAAGTTATTCAACTTGATCGATTCCTCTTTCTTTTGCTTTCCTCTCAAATTATTATTATTGTTAGAAATCCGGTGGGGAAGAATGTGCGCGAGTGCTTATTAATTCTACTTTAGGTTTTAAAGATTTTTTTTTCTATCAGCGCAAAACTGTGGGAATAATTGTGAACTAACCAAGGAAACGTCGTGACCTGGAAGGAAATTCCAGCGGGCGGCGAATTCCATGGAAAGTTCGAGAGAAATTGAAGGAAAGAGAATTTGTGAGTAAGCAGGATCGCCATATTTCGACACAAAAGCCTCTTCAGCAAACTTGCGGAGATTGGCTGTCGATGACGTGATCGAAATCCGCGATACCGAATTGGCTGAAAGCACGAGGGTATGGGGCGAAATTTTGAGCGGCTATCCAGGAGAAAAATCTTGGAAGTCACTCTAATCTTGATTTTGAAAGAAGTGAGAAGCTGTAAAAGAAAAATCTGAAAAACCAAAAGTGAAATTATAAGTGGAAAGAATATTAAGGAGTTTTGTTTGGAAAAGAGGTAGAAATTAAATAGATAGTTTAAAAAAAAAAAAAGAAGAATAGTGGAAGTGGAGAAAATACAGAGGACGAAAGGTGAAAATTATTGGAAAATAAATAAAGGAAGAGGAAAGGAAGGGAAGAAAGAGGAAAATCAATCGGAGGGATATTATCAAAAAAAAAAAAAGCTAAGTATCTTTTTTTGTGCTTGTTTTCTTAGTAAATTTGTCTTTTATCATTTTGTCGTGATTGGGTTTGAACTGTGTTACGTTATTTTCCGAAAATTGCGGAACTCGTGCCCCGTTAAATAATCTCCGTTGTTATTCTGGGAACCAGACCTTAACGGTCCATCTTATTTTTAAAATCTCTTTGTATTTGCTTGAAAAGATCCTGGGTTTTAATACTACAAGTAAGGTTTCCCAGGCTAATAAATCTTTAAACATTCAAAAAAAATTATCTTTCATTTTCACTTTTCATCTCCGCTCATCATCGTTGTTCATTTTTCTTCGCAAAGGTTTGCAATTTCCTTTTTCTTATTTCAGGAAAAAATTGCTGGCGCCCTTTTTATTACGCAGTAAGTACGCCACTGGGGCGACTAATCGTAATAAATCACATATTTTTATATCAATTTGATATCATACATATCACCCTTAAATCTCATAATTAAATTTTCCAACCCCCATTGTGAACCCACCCCAACTGCTCTAGCCGTGGTGACAGCATCTTACTCGCTGTCAGCTGCACTTGTTTTTTTGATTGTCAAGTGACATTTCATCTTTCTCCCAATTCGTGGTGGTTGTTGTCGCGCCGTCGCAAATTCGTTTCATTGTTTTTCTTTTTTTGATAATAACAATAATAATATTTTAATTAATTGTATCCCGCGGTCGCGATCGGAAAATCTAGTGTAGCAGCGTTGCGTTGGCTGCAGTTCCCCAATGAGTGATCCTTGGTTAAGAATACGAAGGTATCAACTCGTTCATTAACTGATTGAGCACCCGTATCGAAAACGCAGTTGATCAACTGGAAACAAATTTTTTTCTGTCAAAATCGAACAAGTTTATCAACTAGTATACGATGTTATTCAACATTTGAGTAAGTTGGTCAACTAGGTGTACGGAGCTATTCAACACTGGAATAAGTTTTAAGAGTTGATCAACTAGGTGTGCGGGGTTAATCAACATATGGAAAAGTTGGTCAATTATGTGTACGGGGTTCCAAACGCATTTTGTTCAACTTTATTTGCTCAACGTGAATTACGTAAGTTGTTGCACTAGTGTAAGAGGTTGTAAATTTGTTTATCCAAAGAAAGAGTTGAATAAAAAGTTGAACGAAGTTGGTTGAACTTATCCCGCACATAGTGGACGACCGGCATAATGAAATGATGCAACGAAACAAATCTCTTCGCAGTTTTCTCACTCGCACACGCCGTCAAAATATAATACGTATTTAGCTGTTTTTGTTTCACCCGCGGCACGCGCCGCACGGCACTTGTCTCCTACTTGTCTGAACCTGTTTTTCGCGCCGCGTGGTAAATAGTAGACATTGGATTAACGATTAACGGACTTAAAGTGGATTAACGGATTTAACGTGTCCGTTAACATTTTTAAAAGTTAACTTAAAAGTTAATCCGTTAATCAAAATTTTAACTTCGTTAATTAACGATTAACGGATTAACGAGTTAATGCCCAGCTATGACTATTGGTTTGTACCAAAAGATTGATTTGACATACATAAATTAAAAACTGTGCAAGGAACTCGAATATTTGCATTTTATATGAAAATGGTTTTGTTGAAGATATATATATATATATTGTTTCCTCTTAAAATAAAATAAACGACTCGGTCGCACGAACTTGCTCTTATGTAAAAGACTAAGAATTTCAAAAATGAATGCTATTAGAGAAAAACTGTTCATAAATTAATTATAGAACGTAAAAAATAAATTAATTATAGAACGTAAAAATTTATCAAAATTCTCGGAGATGTTTTCGAGAAAAACACGATTTTCGAAAACTTTTATTTATCAAGTTTTAAAAAAATCAAACATGGGGTTTTCGAAATATGTATTGAGTTTCGAAAAAAAAATTTGAAATCCAAAAAAAAAGATTTGAAAATTTTAATGCACAGGAATATTTTTAATTTTGGGGCGCTTTCGCATAAAACAAATTATCAAAATCGGTTGTACCGATTCTTTAAACTTTTGATTTTTGTTTAAATCTGTTGGACATTGTTTTAAAAAAAAAATTATGAAATTTCGAAAAAAATAGTATTGCAGGTACAGTTATTTTTGGTCTTAAAAAAAGAAGAAAAGTAAACGTGTGGGGACAAAATTTCGAGACCCACTTTTTTCGTCTTTGCTATCATCGTAATTTCAACTTTGATCAAAATCTCGAGTTCGATTTTTTACGCATGCATAACTTGCCTTTATGTAGTACCTATAACCTATGAGTCTCAAGTAAAAAGAGTAAATAAAAATAAAAATAAAAATCAAAATAAAGGATGCAAGATCTGTGCATATATGCTATAATGACTACGTTCATTGTATAAGAATTTGGTGTAGCTCGGAACGCGACAACAACAATGCACGTTTGCTTAAATTTTTCAACTGATGCGAAATCTAGAATAAATAAAACTTTCACTTATTCAACGTAAATAACCCCGTGCACCCGAGACATGGGCGGCAATTTAAGGTTCTTGCACAAGGGCGCACGAACACCCAGCGGCGGCACTGGATATAATATCTTTAACAGCCGCCTGACTGTCCGTGATAATAGCCGTAGTCTGGTTCTGGTTTGGATCTTGTTTGAGTACCGTGTATGCTTCCCTGATAGCCAGTAATTCAGCTTGAGAAACACTAGCAAATTCAGGTAGCCTAAACGACCTACATATTTTCAAAGTCTCATAAAAGATTCCTGACCAACACCACGCTACATCTTTGAGCCATCAGTAAGGATAGTTGTATCGAAGTCTTTCATCACGACAATGTCATGCCAATCCTTTATTGATGGGAACATCACCTTAAATTCCTTACTGAGACCCATATAAGAGTTCCCAAGAGTTCGATTCCTTAAGTCTTAATGAGCTGCAAGATACTAGATACTTAATGTGTAAATCCAGTGGTAAGAGGTACAGAAAATCGCTTAAGGTATCAGTTGGGCAAGATTTTAGAATCCTTATGGTACAAACGCTAGTAGTTCTTTGTACCTTCTTGAGTTAGTTGATTGCATATGCTTTGGTAAGCGCGGGCCTCCCCACAATCGAACCATACGTGAGGATCGGCCGCACCATTGCTGTGTATGTCCACAAAATCATCTAAGTTCGAAGACCCCATTTTTTGCCAAAGGTTTTACTACAGGCATAGTAAAACCTTCTTAACCCTTTTTCAACTTAGGGTCAAGGATGACACCTAGATATATTTTGCATTGGAACAGAGCAAGACATTTTGGCCGTTGAGTTGGGGTAGAGCAAATGGGTCTATCTTAGTTTAAGTATTAACATCAGTTCAGTTTTTATTTGGATAACACCTCGTCCACAATACTAACTTTTCTTAGGCCCAATTTGTGATTTCACTTAACATGGAAGGAAATAATTTGAAATGTTAGTTTCACATGACAATCTTCTTTAATAATTCAAAAAATATTATTTATCTTCTCGTTTTTCAACAATTCCTACTTAATCAGCTCTAATCGTTGGAACAAATATCAAGCTATCAGATCGCTGAACTTTGCTCTAAAATTAATCAAACAATAAAATACGATTTTACTTCACGCGTTTTTTTTGAAAACAAAAAAAAAAGTAATGACAACAATGAGCATGTTTGTTAGTACCAATATAATACCAATCCATTGAAATTGTAACAAAAAACAAAATCTAAGGCACTTTCACTTTCGGGTCAAGTGCAAATAGTAAAAATCAACGATCGTGAAAGTAACAACATCAACAATGATTTTGAGTTCAACTCTCATACTGGTTCACCTACTCAACCTACAGACCATAGAGTTGCTCTTATTAGATCCATCCGCACCACGAGTCCGCACCCTAGCTTTTCTGGCTTTAACCATACCAAGTCTATAACAATGTCTTTGGTTGGGTACTTGATGTGACCTAGTTTGTTTTAGGATTTTGTGGGCTTACAGTCGAGTCGTACCGAGATGGTTAGCTTTTGTCTATTTCTCCGGGCATATTTGATGCTTGGGTGGCAGGCACAAGCAATACAAAAAACTGCCCACGGGTATACTTATATCCTAGGACGTAGTGTTGCATTATTTCACAGTCGTAAGGCACGTTTCAAATAGATTTCGAACTTATTTCAAATGGTATTTTCAAAAAAGGCTTTACTTCCTAGACTATCAAAAGCTGGTTTTAATAACTTTGTTGGAGAAGGTGAAGGAAGAGGTGTTGAAGAGCTATTGCTTTTAAATTTTAGTAAACTAATTGAATGGCAACCCCTGACAATATCACTGGTGCTGAATAATGTCAATTCATTATGTGACTTATCGACATTTTGACGGCTATCGACGCGTGTCGTACTGCTGCGCTGGACGGGCCTTAACCGTAGACTAGATAACTTGTTGTTAACAACATTTTTATGGTAATTGATTTGCATATGGTTCGCGACTACTTTATATCAATGAGGGCGTGGTGCCTCAGAGAAGAAATTGTTTGCCAAGCGACAAGGTTGACTTATTTTGCTTTTACTTTCCGTTAAATAAGTTTGAATAGAAATAATGGAAATTGATGTAAATTGGTAGTAACTCTCATTGAACTCAGGAGTGTGGACGTAAAAGTACTGATCCTAATGCATGAGTTACAAGTACCTCACTATTTCAAATTGATTTGAGTATAAAGAACTATTTAAAATGGAAGAGATAATAATTCATTAAAATTAGATCCACCGACGACTAATAACTGTTATTAAAACGGGCATTTTATTCATTTGCCACTAAAAAATAATAATTGTGATACGAGTATTATAATTACTAAGAGTCTTGACAGACGATTTAAGGTGCAGTAGGCAGTTTGTAAACAGAGCACGTCTCCCTAAGATAAGATTTGAAGGTAAAGAACTTTTTATTTAATATTATTGATGACGATGAGTCTTGATACATAATAATACTTAAAAAGGGGAATTTAATTGATATTTGAATTTGTTTGAATGTATCCTTATTTGGCTTCCAAAAAACTTTGAAAAAAAAAATTATTTTGGATTGTTTAAACAATTAGGTTAGGTTAATGATCTTGTGATCTTGTTACCGTCACACTTAGATCAATGTAGATCTGTTGTGATACCTATGACATTCAAGCCCGTTAAGGGTGTTGAAATGTTGATGATTTTCAACAAGCTATAGACTGAAATGAAAATGAGAGTACTTCTAAGTCATCGAAGAAATGTCTGTCGTCACATAACCACCTGATGGTTGAGGAAAGGTAGACGCCATTTAAGGGTATGATCCTTTCCTTTACCCTCACTTGGAAAATCATCCCATTCCCAGCCCCGTAGTAGCATGTGGTTACTTGCAATTTCAACCTCTGGTAGATGAGTTTGATAGATCAGTGTTTGGTGTGTATGTCCGTTTGTTTGGTCAGGATTGCTGATTAAATCGAAGGGGCTGTCTCTTTCCTCAAGAGGATTTTACCAATCTTAGAGAGAGGTGACCTCTTGTGACGCTCTTGTAGGAGTGGAAATCCCTGGAGTAATGGCTAGTTGTGCATTTTTTTATGCTTTTTTGACTGTGGTTGAAGGCAATTTCCAGTCTAGTATCGTAAATAAATTTTAATATGTTTTTGCTTGGAATGTCAGAGAACTCCCGCAATTCATCAAAAAAGTGTCTCCCTAGCTTCCTGTTTCTCAGATGATATAGCGTAGGGCAGTGAGGAGTATCCTTATGTATATCCTCGTCTTTATGTAGATGATGGCATGGAGTGGTCCATACTGAGCATAGCAGCTTTCGTCACTGCCCACTGCCAGGAACTCATCTTTAAGGACACTGCTGTGGTCAGAAAGTCTGAATGAGCTGGCTAGTCCAAGAGTTTCTGAAAAGAACTATGCAACAACTCTCGTATTTAAGCAACTTAAAGCATGAATTTTATATTTTTGAACAATTTTCTCTAATACAATAAATTTTTTGTTAAAACAGTTTTTAAAATTCCAAGTATGTGAATGGGGCATTTTATTTACTTGCAAGTGATACTATATCGCCAGTTTTGGATTCAAGAAAAAGTTCGGACTGGGGATTGTAACTAAATTTGACATTACAATGATAAAGAATGTGGAACAAATTGCACTGTCTATAATTTTATATGTAATGCCTGTATGTTTGTATATCTGTATGATTGGATTTACAGCCAAAATGGCTGTTTATGATTTTCTTCAAACTTGAGACTTATCGTTCTTAATGTTTCTATGTAGAATATATTACATTTTTTTGAGTAAAAAAATAAATAATTATTTAAAAAAAAAACTATTTATGCGTTCTTTATGAAAATAATTCTTCGAATTATTGTATTTACGACCTACATTTTACCTGCCATATAACGATTTTCAATTATATTTTTCCCTTCAACAGCTGGAAGAATGTTCATCATACAAAGAAGCTTCTAAAAATTTTGATAATATTAAATATTAATATGTAAACTAACTTAAATCTTTGTATTTAATTTTATAAAAAAACACTTTTACTATTTTTAAAATTTTTTATTTGCGACTTCTAGGCAAGTTATGCATTCGTAAAAAAATCGAACTCGAGATTCTGATCAAAGTTGACATTACGATGATAGCGCAGACTAAAAAAGTGGGTCACGCAATTCTGTCTGTCTGTCTGTCGGTTCGACTACAGCCTAAACGGCTCAGCCGATTTTTTTCAAAATTGGTAGATATCATTTTTAATTTTTCCCCCCACACGTTTTTTCCTTTTTTTAAGACTAAAAATAACAGTACCTGCCATACGAATTTTTTTCGAAATTTTGTAAATATTTTTTTTCTCAAAAACTGTTCGACAGATTTTAAAAAAAAAGATACAAACAAATTTCATTTAGTTAAAGCTAGGTACTAGGAACCCTTGGAACCATTTTTTTTTTGTTTTTGATTTTCTCAAAAACGGTACCACCGATTTTGATCGTTTTTTTTTTGCTAAGGCTCTTCTCCAAAAACTTAAATAGAATTGTATATTCAAATTTTGAAAAATTTTTTGGTTTGGATTTAAAAAAAAACTCAATATTTCGAAACTTTATGCTAGATTTTTTTTAAACTTGAAAAACAAAAGTTTCTCAACATAATCTACAAGATGTAAAAAAAAAAGTTTTATTTTACCTAAAAATAAAGGTAGAGGTACCCACCATACAAATGTTAAAAAATGTTTTTCAAAAATCGCATTTTTCTCGAAAACGGCGCCTACAATTTTGATGAAATTTTTTTCGTTTCAATTAATTTTAACGACCTTTAATATTATAAACAAAATTTTGAAATTAAGATATTACAGCTTGTACCTACAATAGAACCATTTTTTAAAATTTTGAATTACTCATTATCGACATATAGGATTTAAACGAAATTTTTTGTGGAGATGCTTCTAAAATCTAAAGAGTCTAAAAACCATTGCATTTCAAAACTTAAAAAAAAAAATATTTTTTGAATTTTTGAAAAAAAAAAATCATTTTGTTTTTGGAAAATTCGATATTTCAAAAACGGCTCAATATTTTTTTTGGAAATTTAATTTTCATTTGCATAGTAATAAAAAATTAAAGTTGGCATACCAAATTTTTTTCTTAAAAATCGTTTAAAAATTTTGTATATAAAAGGTTTTTTTTAAGAAAACACAACAAAAAAAAAATATTTGCATAGCATTCTGTTTTTGTCTCTTACTACTAAAAGAATTTGAAAAATTAATTTTAACATTCGTTTTTAAAATTCCTAGTCTATTACATAGGAGCAAGTTCGTGCGACCCAGTTGTGCATTTTATTTATTTTATATTTGCTCAGGATTCAGGATGTCATCTAGGTTTTTAAATAAAAAAATAAAACAAATGGCTAATGAGCAGAGCTTTTCATAAGAAGTAAAACTCTCAGAGGCTTTGTCAATTCCTCGCAAGAGGCAGTGAAAAATATTTTTCGAAAACGGCACCTAGAATTTTGACAATTTTTTTTTTCATACGCTTTATTCTTACGATCTATAATTTGATAACAAAAATTAACCTCTACAACGATTTATAATTTTTGTTCTTGAATAAATTCATATTTTCTATAGAAATCAGATGGCATTATGTTTTTACAATGTGGCGCAAAATTAATTAAATAATTTTGTTTTTCAATTGCTTTTTTACTTAATGAAAAAAAAATGATTTTGAGTGATGGAAATTTTTATTTGGACCTTCACATTTTTGTATGTTAAGTGGAAAAGATTATATCCGTCAAGTGTCTGCTGCCCAGTGTTAATGCAACACATTTTTGCCAGTTTTATGGCATTTTTCATTATTTTGCTTTGGATTTCCAGTGCTAACTGTTCGCATTCCTGCCGAATATTCTCTTTTAAGGGCTGCGATTGATTGAGGTTTGTTTGTATTAGCCCGCGACTCAAGTAGCCCCAAAGAAAGAATTGTATGGGATGGTTAAATCGGTCGATCTTGCTGGCTATGCCAAATCGCCAAAAACGGGAAATTACGCTTGGCTCGTGGTGAGTGTGCGGTTGCACCGTCTTCTTGAAAACGTATGTTCAACAGGCCCAGCTTATCCAATTCCGGCAGTAAGAAGTCATTTATCATGACCCTATAGAGTTTGCCAGTAACAGTTACCGTATCGCCGATGGCGTCCTCAAAAAAATGAGGCCCAATCAGTTTTCAGATTAAGGATGGCTTGACAGTAATTCACACGGTTAGCAGGCACTAACTGATGCACTCATTGGACTTTGTACGGGAACATGTGTAAGTCTTTTACTAAAATTCGCTGTAGCGTCCGTCTAATGATGTCCAATTGCGTGGCGACATCGACTCGACAGCCACAGCCGGAATATTCTCGGCCGAATGACCAGTCTGGTGGTTCAAGTCTGTTCGGGTTGAGTAGCTAAGAGCCAGAATGTTTGTCCAGTTGGAGCGACACGATAAGTAAATCGTCGTTTAAATTCACGCTGCGCTAGCACCACCGACCAATTTTTAGTCAAAAAATCGACACAGTTAAGGACTATTCACATGAGAGCAACCAACACCAACGACCAACGAATAAAAAAACAAATGGGATTTAGAACATTATATAAGCCTAAATTCTTTACAAAAACTTTACAGTAGGGTAGAAACCTAGTTTAATTTAATGATAAATTAAAATTTGCGTTGTAATTGCTAAAATGAAAGAAATTTTAGAAAATAAATTGGTCGCCGTGAATTGCAATATGATTGCTACGAACTGTCAAAAACTGTTCACGTTCCACATACCATCCACACTGAAACGAATGAATTGTTCGCTCGCGGTTAACCTCAAAATCATTCTAAGTTGTCTAAGGCCGGGCATTCACGACACAAAATAACTGCGCAAACTGACATTTCACTCAAGTCGGTTTGTGCAAAACACGATACAAGTAAACTGCACAGTTCTCAGTTTTAAAAAGTTTTCATTCTGTAAGCATGTGTTCATATCATATAATCATCGGCTCCGGCACCAGCCATTATAAAAAAAAAACAATGTACACAGCGTAAATAAAATTTTTCAACTGAGCGGTTGCACAGTTTTTGACATTCACGACACAAATAACTGCACAAATTTAAGACTTGAGCAAAAATATTAAAATTTTTTGATTTTTACACAGTTAACTGCACAAACCGCACAAACAACGCCATTCACAACACAACTAAACTGCGCAAACACCAGTTTGCGCAGTTATTTTGTGTCGTGAATGCCCGGCCTAAGTAAACGCCATTCACGACGAATAAAAACAAAATGCATGTGAATGAAATGTCAAAATGGGCGAATGTTGGTTCATTCGTCGGTCGTTGGTCGCTCTCATATGCGCTCCATTCTTTGTCTGTTCGTATATTGCATCTGCTTATTCACAAATGTTAAATATGATTGACGCATGAGCACGATGCGATTTGCAAAAATTAAAACATCTACCGATAGAGTTATTAATTTTGCGCCACCTTGTATCTCTTACTACTAAAATAGTTGTTTTAACCTTTAAAAATGAATTTTAAGCTTTTGAAAGTTTGTCTCTATAAAATTAATGTTTAAAATTCTAAGTCTAGACTGTAGGTCGAGGTACAGACAAACAGACAGAAAGACGGAATCATGGGACCCATTTTTTTTTGTTGTAGTCGCGATCAATCTTATGTAAAGTTTGATCCAAATCTCGAGTTTAACTTTTTTTCCAAGCACAAAACTTTCCCTGTAGTACCTACATACCATGGCAGGTAAAAATCTTTGAACCAGAACTTGTTTTTTAAAAAGCAAAAACCATTAACAATAATTTTATTTGGTGTTAACAGGAATTACTTTAAAATAAAATATGCTATAAGAGCATAATATAAATTAATATAATAAACGTCCAACAATCAAATCAGATCACATACCGTCACGCACTGGGTGTAACCACATAATTTATAATACCTAATGTTCACATTAAAAGCATTCTTACAGCTCCAACTTTTGCATAGATTAATTTCAAATGAAATTAATTTTTCTTTTGCATTATTTATATGCATTTGTTCCTTTTTATAATCAGAATATAGAAATAAAATAACTAAACAATGCAAGGTGCTATTAACTATACAGTGTCAATCAAAACAGTCTGTCACGGACAATTCATTGTACATTTTTGTGATTTGTTGCTTGATAGGGAGAGCTTAGCCACTGAATTAATTCCCTTCTGGTATTAATTAGAAGAAGAAATAAAATTGAAAGCCTACGATATTTAAATGCGGGTATTGTAGAATATGAGTAATGCTTAAAGTATGCAGCATATAGAGGTTTAATATATTTAATACATAGTTTAAATTTTAGCCGATACTGAATTTGCGATATATGTAGGTAAATGCATTAGGCCGAGTTTGGACCTTTAAAAAATCATTTAGTGCTTTAAAATAGAAGATTTATAAATGAATAAATGAATGAATAGAAATTTCACACTAAACTAATTGAAAAAAGCCACGATGATATTTTTTGATAAGAAAATTCTCAAATTAAGATGCAAATTTTTGGAACCTTTTTCATCTTTAATTGCGATATATGTACCTACATAGGTACTATAGGGCAAGTTCTGCATTTGGGAAAAAAATCGAACTCGAGATTTTGATCAAAGTTGACATTACGATGATAGCGAAGACGAATAAAGTGGGGCCGACAATTCCGTCTGTCTGCCTGTGTGTCTGTATGTCTGTACCTCGATCTATAGAATAAGCCACTGGAGCTATTTTCTTCAAACCCGGTACTTAAGGGTAATCGGTGATTCCCTAGAGGGGAAATTGAAATTTTTTTTTAGCGCTTAAACTAAATATTCGAAGAAATATTTTTGGGATTTAAAAAAAAAAAATCCAAGTTTTTTTTTTTGAAAAACGATTACTTTTTTGAAATTATTTCCTAGAATCTATACTACTAAATACTTAAAACTTGCATCCTAAATTTTGTTATATTTTGTTGAAATTTGTTATATAAAAAATTACTAATAATAATAAAATGATTTTTAAACTTTGTTTGCATAAATTCATATACTTTCCCGAAAATCAGACTGCAATTCCATGCATTTGAACATTTTTATCTCATTAAATCTTGTTTTATATTTATAAAATGTATTTTAAATTCAAAGTAGTTTTACATAAGAGCAAGTTCGTGCGATTCAGTCGTGCATTTTATTTATTTTTAGCCGACTAGCTTTCCTTAGTGTCCTGTTGACATAGCGCTTGTCTTTCGATTGAACCATTGTATATTAACAGTAACTGTATAGGGTTATCACGAACATTTTTGTTTTAGTACCAAAGCAGCTCACGCAGCGCCAAATTGATGCAAATAAATTTGAGTGCTTTGACATTGGAGTGAGAATGAAGTAATTTAGAAGAAGTATGAATGAATGTATTGGGCTACTCATGGATAGCAACATGGGGGGGGGTGGATCCCGCTTTAATGACAAAAGGAACAGCATTGAGTTTTCGAAGTATTAAATTCTACACGGTTTATGGTGTTCAATTTGGCAATACTATCGAGATCAGAATTCAATGAGTTTATCATAGAAAAAATCATACTAAATCCACATCCGAAGGGCAAGAATATAAAACTCGAAACGACTATGAGAAGCTGAGAGTTTCAGAAAAAAAATTATTAATAAATATGAGAAAGAGAGCCATAGACAAAATGGTGCCCTGTGGCACACCAGCATTTACTTTACAAACAACACAACAAGTAGTTTCTAATGCAACGAAGAAAAGATTTATTTATATAAAATGCTAGCATTTTCAATAAGAGAGCTTGATGCTTAACTCTATCAAATGATTTAGAAATATCAAGTGCAATATTCTTACTCTCTCCAAAACGATGTAAAGATTTGTGCCTGCATTGGATCTTTTACTACGGAAGCCATACTGTTGGACATCGAGAAACTTTCATCCTTCAAGATATTTCTTGATCTGATATTTTTTCAACGTTTCCATGACCTTGGAAAGAAGGGACATATCTTGTATCGAAATTAAATTACACAGGATTCTTTTGGGCAGATTCACCCAATGCCTGTTTGCCCATAGCTTATCTTATAGAAATTCATCCCTGTTCTGATTTTCGTTTACGAAAGTAAACTTTCGTTTTCATTTCGTTTCGATTTTGTCTGGAGAATTTGAATTCGTAAATCTAAAAATGTATATACATACATATGTAAGTATTTTCAAAAATATATCTTTAAAAACTATTTTTTTTTGTCTTTTATGAAGGGGAAGACACATGTGTAACAGAAAACCTGTCTGAATGTTGGTACCACTGCAAGGCAAATTCGTACGAAATTAAGAACGTCGTTTTCAAATCTGTACGAAAACCAATTTCGGTAACGATTTCAATTCGGAACGAAAATAAGAACAGGGGTGATTGTATCTGGCATTACCGAAATTCGCAATAAACCATCTTTCATATTTGTATACATTTCTCTTTCATTTTCACTGTAAATAAATTATGCGTAGATGGCCTCGATGTTTGGTACAAATTGTAGAATTTTAAATACTTTATGTAATTTTAATACACTGCAAGAGGCTTAGCAATTTGTTTTCCAATTTATATTTCGGCAAAAAGAATATGACAAAGAATGAAATATTGACAGTTGTCATTTTCGATTTACGGAACTATGAATCATAAAAATCAAAGAGAATGTATATCTGTACCCGGTTAAGTAGTTTTTGCATCGAGTGTTTGCAGAGATGCTGCACATGCACATCTGCCCTTGCCATAAAGCTTACACATGAGGGAACATCAACTAAAAGCGCTTCTAGAACATGTTACAACATTCCAATATATGTAAGTATATCTGTTCGGTAACTTCTTCACAAACGTCAAAATGTTCATTTGGAGAAACTGACTTTTGATTGTGAGTTTTGAAGGCAGGCAAATAGTCGCATCATACATGATATAATTGATTTGATGAGAAATTACCCATATCTGTACGATATGAACGATAAATCATATAAAAACATTGTCTTAAAGGCCGAAATTTGGGAGACGATAGAAACAGAATTGAATGAAAACGGTAATTAAGTAACTCTATGAAGCTTTTAAATATTACACTTGCTTTTGAGGAAGAGCGCACACACGTTCTGAATTGATTCCTTTCTTGACAAAAACCATACTATTGGCTCTTGCTGACCAATTGGGAGACTTTATGATTCCACCACTAGAAAGCTGGACAACTGTGGAAGAAACTGTTGTCGATGATAAGGATCAAATAAACTTGGCTAATTCGAGTAAGTAGTTGAGATTGAGTCCCTAAAGATTCAGTTCGTCTCCTGTCAGTGGAGGCTGCATTGAGCAGTTGCTTCCACGAGAATATGTTGAGCATTTGGTGTTACTAGTTTGCGCTAAAATGTGCAAGTAAATCAACTCGTGCAGTTCTTGGAAGCTATTTTACGAAATTCGAAAGTACAAATAAAAGCGGTCCCCGTGTGACTTTCTTTTCTTTTTTTGTTAATTGGATGTACCCGAATTCTTTTTCTCTTACAGGAGTTTCGTAAAATAGCAAATACATTATGTAGAAGCAATAATTCCTCTTCTGATTCTCAGCTGCTTGAAATTATTTTTGAATGATTGCTTTGTTTGTGCATTGGTTGACAACTCTTTGTTTGAAGTCCTCTAACGCGGCGGTTGCAACGTCGCTTCAAAATAATCTTACCGTCGCACAGTGGGTCCTCTCCATACACATCAGTGCTCAAAATACAATTTTTAATTTTTGCCTTAAAAAAAAAATAAAAATGCATAATTAATATACATATTATAGCACATGTCATTTGTAAGTATTATCTTCCCTCTCTGTCTAATGGCCAAGTTACGGTACATTCAAGTTGACTCTTTGTCATTGGTTTTTATTGGACATGCGCAAGTTTTAATTTTGTGTAGTTTTATTTTATTTTTAAAAGTTAACTCCGTTAAACAAAAAAAAATTAAAAATATGTTGTTTGTTCAAGAAGGCATGTAGATTGCAAATACATTTTTATTTTCGATTGAAAGGTGTTACTTAGTGTATAAAATACATAAATGGATGATGGGTTTACTTCGGGCAATGAAATTTTTAAAATGATTTTTTTTTAACTGGCGCAGAGAACTTTTAAATCTAAGTATACAGCATGAAAGAAGACATATTACTTATTAAAAATCCGAAGACAGAAGTAAAAGTTAGGTGCGCCAGTTTGAAATATCACTGTTTGAGTTCGCGGTTGAATAAATAGATAATACAAAGGCCGACAAAAAATGTTGGTAGTGGATGTTTAGCTAAAATATGAGTATGTGGGTTTATAGGTAGGCTTATCATGATATCAAATCCGAAAACTCCGGCAGGTTTTTTTTTCAGCCTTGGGTAGGGGGTAGGGGTGAAGTTCAAAACTATCTATTTTTCCTATCTTTGTTCCAGGAATGTAACCACTTATATAAATATAAAATTTAAATATGCAATTTGATGCTCTGTAATTAAAACTAAGCTAACATACCTAAATATTGACCATCCGACTGATAGAACTTAAAATATAAGCTTTTTAGTGAGTCATATCGATTTTTTTGTTAATTTTTTGCTTAATATAAGATCGGTTTTCAGATACATGCGGAAGAATTTATGTGTTTTTTCCCAGAAACAGCTCGACTTTACGTGAAGCTCTGTCCTTGGTATCCCATGACCACAAGTCTGCACCAAATCCTTATCAATGAAAGTGAAATAATGAATCATGCCCTACTTCCAATTAGCCAGTTATCCGAAGAATACCAGGAGGTGCGAAATAGAGATTTTCATATATCGGCAACAATTCAGCGGGAAGACATCACAAAAGAAAGAAGGATAACATGTGAGATGTTATAAATAGGTTGTTTATCTCTGCCAATCCCTTGATAACATCGCGCACAACGACAGTCATTCACCGAAAAATGTTTTATCCTGAAGTCATAAATATGTTACTCGAAGAACAATTGTTTTCTTAAAATAAATTAATCAATAACCTTGAAAATGTTTACTATGGTCAGAACTATATTCATTATTAATAATATTTTCATTTTCAACAGCAGTTAGTATCTATTTATAACAGTTCTTAGCATTTGAAACAAGATTTTGAATTTTGAGCACTGCTTAGTATGAAGGGGACCCACTGTGCGTCGTCGCGTTAAAAAATCCTAACGTGGCGTTGAAAACGCGTTCTGTTTGACCCAGCCTTAAATCAGTTACACTTTTCTGTTTCAGTCATCCAACTAGAAGTACCTAATGTATGATTTAGCTCGCTAAATGATGTTGTTGATGATTTCACATTTGTAAATTCTGAAGGTCAAGGCTATCTCAGAGACTCTATTCTAAGATTGAGAAATGTCACCTTTGGGTGTAACTTAAGAAAATTTTCCGTCGCATATAGCTTTCGTTTTTTATAGACCTCACAAATAGTGCCACAAATTTCATTATTGTAGACTTTATATAATTGTTATAGGATGTCATTATTCCCCTGCCGCAAAGATTTTGATTCGTCATTTATTGCTTGATAAAAACATAGTACATCTTGGAAACAAAAATGACGAATTGAATTTTTCATTTTTATTAGAATTAGACGGACAAACCTACAATCAAAACTATAATCTCACTAAACAAAATTGTTTCCAAGACTGCTCGAGGGGAATCACAAGAAAAGTTGGACTTTTTCTAGATTGGATTCATCAATTCATCATCATATCTTAACTTCTAGACTTAAATTTTTTTTCTTGTGGAGAATGTTCTTAACTACAAATTAGATAAAATTTAGTTTTTTTTTCCACAAAAAACCACCGTTTAAGAAATTTCCAACTGAAAATATTTGTCCATTAAATTTAACTAAATATATGAACAGTTCTAAAAAATCATTTTAAATAATGTCTGTATGCCTCATATTAAATACTTCTTTATATAGGATTATAAACTTACAAACCAATCGATCAAAATATGAGAATAGACCAATTCGGTGTGAATATTATCCCCTTTTAACGGACATACCTATCAATATGTATCAAGTTATAATTATCCAATTCAATATCAATTTTGTCACCTCAGGCCAATCCATAACTATAAGAAACAATTCGCTCGTAACTTAAAACTTGTTGGGCGTCAATTGCTCTGATTCAACATGAATGCTCGTATAAGCTGCACCCTACGGGGACTCCACCCCACACAGGTTTTTTACGCAAACGAAATTCTAACATGAATATCTAAGCTGGTTAAGACTTGAGAGCCTTTATAAATAAGAAAAAGTATGCCGCCAAACGAAATCGAAACGAGATCAGATTTTTTTTTCTAACCAGTTGAACCATAACTTCCGCTTTATCTCCGACAACGCGTCAACAACAACTACGTGATCCCATAGAAATACAACACAAAATACGTAGTGAACGTGAATACTAAGTACAGCTACGGTTCACCTGGTGACGAGTTAACTTTGGGTAAAAAAAAAATTACCAATAGGTACCGCAGTATCTACACTTAACAACTCATTCTACTCAATGCAAATTTGTTCAGCTCTTGGATACTATATCTACAACGTCTTAACGATCCTATAAAAAAAAAGTTTAAGTACTTAACTACCAGATCATGATAGACATGACACAAACCATTCGGTTTTGCAAGATCATTAATGTTGGTGGTAGCGGAGAAATTATGCATTTGACCCCCATTCCTGTAGGCTAAATGTCCTAGTTAACAACAAGCGATAATGAAACATTGAACACAAAACCATAAAGATCATCTCGAAAACCCCTTGCATAACTGTATACCGCGCATAAGCAAAAAGATTAATCATAAAAATCGAGGTATATCGTATCTATACCAAAAGAAGAAACCTCCACAAGAGGAACGTGGAAAATGCACATAAAATCTTTGATCAATCTACAAAATGTGACCTAACGCGATGGTAACTAACAGACAAATCCTATATTTACCTCGTAGAATCCGCTTCCAAATGCCATAGAGTTGTCGGTCTGACTAATGATTAGCTCAGATCCGACGCTCTGGCATCCAGGCCAAGACATGATGCGATACTTATTCTGGGAGAAAAGAGCCACTGAACACTGTGGGAAATGCTTTATTAAGTGGATAATTGCAGCAGCCAGAATCATGATCCACCAGAGGTTTTTCTAATTTGTTGGCCATTTGTGCCATCTTTCCATCTGCAATAATTGTGTTGACGTGGCTGGATTTGATATGGGGGACTTAAAGGCGCTGGTTTTTTTCGATTTTGGTGGTGAGTCGTTAATACCTTTGATGAATTTCTCCAAAAGTCTATTCAACAGAAAATAGTGGAACAAATTGTGGAACATATTCATATTCATGGACTCTCTTAAAATTCATCGTTCCACTGGTGATCTGAGAGTTGTCCGAGAGTGCAGACGTTTGGCCCGTCTGCACTCTCCAAAAAAGTAAATTATCTTAACCAAAAATAAAAACGTGGTACGGTTTAAATTAAAATTTTTCCGTTTTTAATACGTCTAGTGACGAAATAATATTCGCTTACACCATGAGCGAACTTCCTTAACACCCTAAAATAATTTCCAACGCCGGATGGGCAGTGATTAAGCGGAAAAAATTGGATCATTAACCTAAAGTAGGAGTGGACGAGTGGCAGTGGCATAATTCTAAATTGTGGAGGAGGACCCGGAAAGGAGAAGCTTGATGCAACCCACCAACGCCATGCATTAAGCAACAGTGTTTTATACAACACAGAAATCGATGACGCCGACACGGCTCATTTCCAGCAGGAAGTGAACCTGCTTAAAAAAAAAAAAAAAAAATCCGCAACTACAGTTCTGCGGGCATTAGTCTGCCGAACAGCAACCAAACTTCAATCCTGGACCTGGGACTGAAGATACTACTAAACCGGGTGTACTAACTACGTCACCAAAACTGAGAACCAAGTTTTTAAAAACTGGTACACACCAAAATCACCTGGGCAATCCACCGAGAGGCCAGCCCCAGAAACAAAAAGGCCATCCTGGCCGAAGCCCCTCAACGCAACCCGAACATGGACGTGGTTCCTAAAGACCAAGACCTTTACAATCTTCAAGTTTTAACACAAAACTAAGTGACATTATTATAACCGATATGTGATAATTTCTTTATTATATACATAATTACAATTGTATTCAATTTACATAGTGCGCTATCGATCGTTCTATTTTAAACAAAAAAAGAAAGATTAAATAAGAAAATTCAACACATAAAATGTAAGGTAATCTACCTATACAATGCTCAAATGCATTATCGTTTGTAATCGTTTGTATGTTAGTTTGTAAGTTAGGACAGGGTTACCCCTGGGATTTTTCAAAAAGTCGCAGAAAAAAGTCGCTTTTACAAAAAAAAGTCGCAAATTCGAATTCTTTGAAAAAGTCGCATTTTTGAACAAAAAGTCGCAATTGAAAGAAAAACTCGCATACCCAAATATTATTTTTTTTTACTATAGGAAAAACAATTTAGATATTTTTTTGAATTTCTTTATTTAAGCACTTAGATAGGTATACATTAAAAAATAACAATAACAAAAAAAAACCTAATTTAAAGACTTCATTTTACATGAATTAATATGTATGTATAATGTATAGGTTTAAAGTTAAAATAAATACCTAAAAAGATATTTAAATCACATTAATGTTTCGTTTTTTTAATAAAGTTTCTCTATACTTTTTAATTAGGTTGTTTTCAGGAACCCACCCACTTATATCACAGTCAATGAGATTTGTGGAAGATAACATATTTTCGCAGGTTTCCCTTTGTAAACGGTTTGTTAATTTATTTTTCATAAGCGTAAGCTTTGAAAAAACTCGCTCAGCGCAAGCGTTGCTGTGTGACAACGTTAAAATTTTAGAAACAAATTCGTAAAGGTCAAAGTATAGGTTATCACCTAAACTATTTTTTAAAGTACCAACCTTGTACCAAAACTCTTCTATATTTTTAATTTCAAAAATTTTGCCATAGTTTTTGTCAAACGCTTGAAGCTCTAGGTGTTAGTATTGCTCTACCACTTTTTCTGGCTAATTTGTAAAGCTATTAAAATTTGAAACCAACCGAAAATAGTTAAAATCCTGATTTGACCTAATTATTTTTGGATCTATATGTTTTAAAATAGAAAGCTTCTCATCTTTAACATTAAATCTTGAAAAAATTTCTTCGCAAAGCGTCAAATAATATTGAAGTACATTTTTTTATGCAAATAATTTCAAAATTTGTGAGTTTTTTATCCTTTAAGCAATTTTCGGCTTCCATGCCGATATATATTTCTTCAATTTTTTTTAAATAATTTTCATTTCGATTATCAATCTCAGAAATAGATTTTCCAAGAACACTTCTTTCAATAAAAAATTTTAAAAATAATAAATAGAGGATCCTCTATATAAGAGCACAAATAAGCAATTTGTGATGTTTCACTCTGAAAAACTTTGTTTAAAATATTTATTTTTGAAAGAATAGAAACTTTAAATAAACTAAATTTTCGTTGTTCAAATTTTCGAGAATAATATCAATTTTTGAATTTGTACTTTCATCAAATTTGGCCCTAATAAAAAAATGCTGCAAAAAAACTCATTGCTTCACGATGCGGCATGTTACATGTTACAGACAAAGCACAAAGGTAAGGAGATATTCCAGGAAATGTCAGTGTCAGTCGTCAGTGCCAAACACGTAAGAGAAAAAAAAACAATCTGACAGCGCCCCCGTGGTGGGAATGGGAAAACAAAAACTACTTTCGAAAACGAGAATGCGAACAGAAAACAAAGCAAAGACAATCATACTCACACATTCTCAGAAAAGGGTTCCATATTGTCTCCGACTCTCCTCATTGCCCCCCCCCCACCCCCCCCCCCCACCCTAATTTCATCATCTCCCTTGCTGTGCTTAACATTATAAGGGTCTCTTTATATACCCTTTTGCGCGTGTGGATTATAAAAAAAAAATCGCAAGATCTTGGTGGCCAATTTACATCGACTCCGCGTGAGATATCCATGCTCGGAAATTGTCTATGCAAAATGTCTATTGTGGCCGTCCAGTCCTTACATTTATCCAAAAATGGGCCTCGTCGCTGAATATTATTTTTCTCGTAATCTATGGTCGTTAACTCTGAGATCCTGGGTCAATTGAAGTTTATTCCGGTGTAGGCCCAAGTCATGAAACAAAATTCGCCAAGTTGTGTTCTCCGAATGGCCGAGTGCACGGCGGCGTGGAATTGACTGCCTCGGATTTTCTTGCACACTATCACGGACAGCGGCGATATTTTCGACAGATCTTGCGTTTAGTTTACGTACTGAACCGGTCGACTTGAATTTATCCAACATGTTGTGAAAATGGCCGAAGCGCACGAAATGTTTCTCGGAAATAAGACCCACTTTTATGAAAGAATTTAATCATTTACAGATTTTGTTGAACACTATAACTCTCCATGTTGATTTGGCAAGACCTGTCAAAGTTCGGAAAACCCTTTATTTGTCAAAACTTACCTTGGTTGTCATAATTCGTTATAAGTCTTTTTATTTCCTCGAATCATAAAGAATAATCTAATATTCCTATAGACAAGGCCTCTGTCAATCTAATACGGCCCTACTCAACCAAACTTCAGTGAGTCGGTTTTCTTCTGCTTTCAGCGCCAGTCACTGTTGTTGTGTCTGCGGGTAATTCCATTTCCAATCCAGACAACAACGTGATAAAGTGTAAGAATCTGTGTAAAGAGTACACGCTTAATGATGCGATTGCCATCAATAGGACTCTCGCCTTCCCCAGCAGAAACTCTGCTGTAGACTCTCATCACTTCTTGGATTTGCAATAAAACAAAAAATTATCTACAAATTATTTTCACTTACTGTCATCTGTCAAGTCAGATTCGAGTGTAAGAAGTGATAATCTTTTTTTTACCAGAAGACGTGCTATGTAATTGTAGGTTGCCGTTAATTTAGAGAGCTAGATACGTTAAGTGAATAAGTTAGATACACAGGCATAGATACCCAAAGATTCAACAGGAAACCAAGACTTTTCCTCAGGAATGAGAAAGAGAAGAAAAGTGAGAAAGTGATCCTTCAACGTGGACCAGGAAGACAACTTTTCATCCTGATTATACATGAATGCATGAGGTATTTCCTATCAATCAACGTGCTTTTTCAAAAGATGTTATTTTGTATTTCTATTTGAATTTTGTTACATTGTAACATGAAAATCGTGATGATGACATCCAAGTGTTTAGAAATCTGGTTTCAATCTGACAGAAATTGTTAGTTCCACATTGATATCATGCCTACCAAAATACAACATTGCAAGCACTTTAAATTGTTGCAACTGAATCTAGTAAAACTTGATTAAACCTTTGGTATAGTTTATTTTGTTGACTGATTTAGTTACTCTACAACGTAAGGTATATTAAAAGACCGTTAAATAAAATACAAACACTACGTTCTACATCACACTGACATTTATAACTCACTCTGTATTGACTCTTGTAATTCTGCAAATGATGTGTCATACCGCATGACGATGCCAGCGCCAGCATTAAATTTATGATCTTTATGTTTATGTTTCGTCAGATCAGGTACAGGAACAGGTACATTAGTGCAATAATGTCAAGGCTTCCAATATTTTTTCGCTTGTTCTTTTTACAAGAAAGAATGGCAAATTTTAATGGTAAATTTATATACTTATTTACAATACACCAACACAAAAAAAGTTCACAATTATTTTGTTAAATAATATTAATATAGTCGAACTAGGTTTTGACATTATCATAATTTGTATAGGACTAGACTTTTTAATTTATAATTCCTTAAAGGCATTATTTCGTTTATTCACTCTCACAACACTTTCCCCAAGTCAGTTCAAAACATAAAGACATTTGCGCAAAATTTTAAACGATTTAGTAAAATGATAAAGCCATTTTAATAAGTAACTAAGTTAAAAAGAAGATTTTGCTAATTTTAAACGATTATAGCATCTTACTATCTCTTAACATTTAACTAAAGTTAAAATCACAAAATAGCTACTTTAACTTTTGGTAACTTGCTAAATCTATATGACATCTGTCATTTTCCTCGAAAAATAATTCTTGTCAATTTTGTTTCTTTTTGTTGTTTCTGTTTGTTTTTTTATGATTCGTGAGCTAATTATTTTTAAAAGTAAATAAAATAATATAAAGTGTTTTCGGAAGACGAAGATTTCGATATTTCAGCTGTAACAGAAAAGTGCGATGTTTTAAGTCTTGAGCAAATTCTTTTAAAGAGCTGGATGATGCGGAATTTTACTCCACGTAAAGGTTTGACAAGACAACAGTTCGGTTCTTGGTTGAAAACATCCAAGACCGAATCACAAACCGAGGGAATTACAGTTTTCTTGTGATAAATATCCGTCAAGCTGATGTTAGTAACATACGAGTAACCTCCTAATGAAACACAAAATATATACCCATGTACAACAATTAATCTTATAGGAGCAATGCATAGAATGGTCCAGTCTACAATGGGCAAAATAATAAAAAAACATTTCGAAAAAGGTTGTCACAAATAAACAAATAGCTAAATAAATTGTAGGTTGTCTGACATTTCAAATTATTAGATCTGTTCCACAGATTTAGTTTTATTTGCTTTGTTATTTCCACAAACTGTCATTGTGTAGACGTGTTCAGATGTACACTGAACCAAAAAGGTACTAATTCGAAGGAAAAACTGCATGTTTTTAAAGAAAAACTTCATTAAAAACGGGCCAAGAATCGAGTTCATTAAAAAAAAAGAAACCCTGAACATACGTTTTATGAATTTGTTCCTACGACTATAAAAGGTACTTAAAATTATTGATTCCTGCATTAAATTAATGATTAGAAGTCATTAAAAAATTCTCTCGATAATTCACAAAACATATGAACTATTTCATTCGATGTAAGTGAGTAAACATGAAATTCATAATTTTTTGCTTTAATTTCATGTATTTTGTCATTCAATGTTACTATATTTTTCATTTATTTTATGACATTCTGACATAAATTGAAGGAACAGATCCACTGTTTTAATGTAAAAAATCATGAAAATCATGTTTATTGTTCCTAAAAAGTGTGAGCAATTTCAGACGATGTATGTAAAAATTCATGGAATTCATGATGTTTTTCATTAATTTTATGAAATCGGTCTGTGTTTTAAATGATTTTATTCATTAGTTTAAAAACTCTGACACTTGTTCTAGGAAAAGTTTCCTAAGATGTATGACGTTTTTCATTGATTAAATGAATGATAGTTTTATTTTTAATGATTTTAATCATTTGCTTGCAATAATTGTAAGAAAAGTTTCTTTTTTAATAATGAAACAATTATTAATTTAATGCAACTTTTCTTATATTAGTATGAATCTTTTCATAAGTTTTATGTAAGAAATTATGGAACCTAAACTATTTTTTCATGAAACTAATGAATTTTTTCTTTTTTTTTTCCAATGATTTCTATTCCTGTTAAGAAAAAATAATTACACGGGCACGTCCACCTGAAATACAAAAGCCCCGATGCCCGATGACAAATTATTTTCAAGAAAATGGTATACCTGAAAACTTAAAGAAAAGAAAAGAAAAATATTTAAAAATAGAACAATTTATTTATTGAATATATTTTTGAATATCAAATTCCGACTGTCGAAAAACATTTCGTGAAAAATTATTTTGGGCGAATAACATTCTACCCAGACACCACATTAATTTCACTGCAGCATTATCTAAAACAAAAATAAAAATACAAAGTCAATTAGTCAAGGATATTAAACGCGGTTTTCTTAAAGTAATCATTAAAACAAAAGCAATTTTGGCAATCAAAAATTAAAGGTTTAATGTTAACGTTGAATGTATTTTGAAATAAATATACGAACTAAGAAAAATAAAATTACCACTTTGACATCTGCTTCATCTGTTTTTTTCAGCATTGCCCTCATCTCGTTGTCCCTTAAATGTTTTACTTGTAGAAAAAATTGATTAAGTCGGATGGCTTGATTTGTCCATCTGCTGACAATCCTTGGGCGATTTCCAAACAACACACCAAAATCCATTTTTATCTAGAAAAATTAAATAATATCGGCAAAGCCATGCTTATCGATTTTTGTAAATATTATTTATGTACATAAACAAGAAAAGAAACAATAAATCTAAATCTAATCTAATCTAATCTATAACGAATTTATGAAAAATATTCGCTACCTATAGACTAAATACTTACAAATTTTATAAATCAAGTAGTTGAATAAATTTGACGTCATCCACAATGCGCAACACTTTGAAAAATTTATACATATTTTTAAAATAAACTTGGAAAAGAAAAATTTTTGGGAACTTTGTAAAATCACGTTTTAACACTGGTAATATCAAACAAGAAATGAACTCTTGATATGATATTACAAGTATATTGCATGAAGTAACCGCAAAGTTTATGACGTATTTCCTACTATTAAAGAGTCAGTCATACAAAACATGAAAATGTTCCTTTTTTATGAATAAGTTCAGACTACAGCCATAGGTGTATAACGGTAATAGTTTGCACTTTAAAGAAATATTCCATAAATTGCAAGTAATGAGCTTGCAGTTTATTAAAAAATTCCTACGATTCAGGAATAAATTCTTTCACAATAGTGGGCAAAATCAAACTGTTCCTAAAATTGAAGTGTTAGTCATGCAAAATATGAAATTAATCTTATTTTTTATGAATTAATTCTTAAAACACCAAATTAATCTTATTTTTGTATGAATTAGTTCTTAAAACGCCAGATTTCTATAACGGCACTTTCATAGCCGCATTAAATTGGTTTTCTTTTTAAATAATTATATTATGTCTTAATAAAAGTCAAAAATGATGACGTAAAAAATACATAATATGTAGCTTATTAAAATAAAATTCACAACGGGGTCGCACGAAATTGTTCTAATTGTAAAAGACTGAGAATTTAAAAAATTAATGTTACTAAAAAAAAACTGTTTAGAAGCATAAAATTCACTTTTTCATTAATTCACTTTTTGCATGCATCAAATGAATGGATTCAAGCATTTAAAGCAATTTTTCTTAAAATGTTTTCATACAGCTTCATATTAAATTTTGTATGAATTGTTCATATTTCAAATGTAAAGTTTCCTGCTTGGAATTCGCAACAACAAAAAAATGTTTATAAATGGGGTTTCATGCATTTTTTGATATTTTGCATGTAAAAAATGTATAGTTTCCAGAATTTAAAGTAAGTTTTCATAAAATTTCAGTTGCTCATGTTGATGAATGTGGTTTCATATAATTAGTCACTTTGTTCCTACAATAAAAGAACAGTTTCAAGCATTTTAAGAAATTTTTCATAAAACTTTACAATAAAATTTTTATGAACTGTTCTTGATTTAAATGTAACATATTATCATAATCTGATTTTCCAACAACAATTCTATTGCTTTGGATTTTATGAATGGTTTTTCATGAAAATCATGACTTGGTCTTAAAACAAAAATTAATTTTTATGAATTCGTGCATTATTCGTATGAATATTCTTTAAAAATTAATGATTTTGGCTGAATGATCGCCATTCATAAAAAGAATGTACAAACATTTTTTCAGTGTATTTTACTAGTGCTTAGTTTTTTTCGAAGACCTAGTTAATTATTAAAGGTTTAGCAAATTGCTAATTAGTAACATTCTAAGCCCTTAACAATAGGTTGTTTAATTTGTTCCCATTTAGTAGAGGGCAGTCGCAATTCGGTGTCCTATCTGGAACTTCCTTTTTTGGAACTTGGCAGCGAATAAGCTGCTAAGATATCTGGAAGCGGCAAGTTACAGAATGATTGCCTATGCGGTGATATTTCTATTGCCGTATGAGGAAAGCATCCTTATACCCTAAAGGATATATATTTTGCTTTAAACAAGCTAACAAACTGGGCCGATCAATGTGGGCTGGGTGTTAATGCTCACAAAACAGATCTTTAGGCCTATTCTGCCACATCTGTTAATCTGCTATAGATTTTCTGTTATGAATCATAAAGCGCGGAACAGATTGAACCAGCAACAGCACCGTCAACAGCAACAGCGGCCGCCATTAATTTAGAGCCAATGTATTTCAATTGTTAACGCACATAAGAACAGCTTTAGGTTTTCTCCGTCGATGCAAGAAGTATTTTACCCCTTCTGATCTGGTTGTTATATATAAAGCCTTTATTCTTCCGAAGCTCGAGTACAATTCCCATATATGGGCAGGTGCTCCTAAAACCCACTTGAGTCTCTTGGACAGAATTCAAAATAGAGCTATAAAAATGATAGGCGACCGTTGTCTTACTGAAACACTTGTATCTCTCGAGCACCGCCGCAATGTTTCATGTCTAACATTATTTTACCGCTATTTCCACAAACAGTGCTCTAGTGAAATAGCCAGATGCATTCCTCCCCTTAAACAATTCAACCGTAATACCCGAACTTCTAGGAATGCCCATCAGTTTACCCTTGAGCCCAACTTCGGACGTACTGTCAAATACAGAGATTCTTTTTTTAGTCGCACTACACGAATGTGGAATGCTTTACCTGGCTCAGTATTTCCCAGTCATTTCAATGTGCAGACATTCAAAACCAATGTGCATCGGTATCTCCTTTCTAATCCTATCCTAATTTCCTAATTGCTCGCACTGTGTATTTAACATTATAAGGGTAGTCATAACCCCTTGAGTGCGCGTATAATATAAAAAAAAAAAAAAAAAAAAAAAAAAAGCAACAGCAACGCCAACAGCGTCGTTAGGCCAAAGTCCTAAAATTTGCTGTTGTTGGTGCAGTGTTGTTAACTTTTCCACTGCAATATTCAGTGGCACCACAATGAAAAACTTTTTTTCGATATGAAATGTCAAACAAATGAAATGACGTTGCTGGTGGCAATGTGTTTGAGAAATGTTTGCTGGTCAGCTTGCTGTTTGCTGTTGATGATGCTGGTGCTGTTGCTAGTTTAATCTGTTTCGCGCATAAAAGATTTCCACCTTAAAAGATCTTTTATGATTGGTATTCAGAAGTTCGAACTTTTATAAAAGTCTGTTATGAAACTTCGAAAACGAAATCTGTTATTAAACTGAACTAAATCTGCTATCATAATCAGCTGTCATTAAGTAACGAACAAAAAAGTAAACTCTTACACACTGTTGGTATCCATACCATAGAAAACAATTCTACCTTATATGTTTCAGGAAATACCATGGCAATACTCTGCTTATTTGTATATTTTATATGTGTTTTAATATAGTTTCTTGCAGTTGTCTCATTTTAAGAACATTTCGTTGAAGAAATAAAAAAATAAATATCCATTTTTTGCTTAATTTACCTGTGTACTTATTGAAATCTTTTATGATTTTTAACAGATTTCATAAAAGATTTTGGCATGCTGAATACCAAAAATTCTATTTTTAAAACATTTTTTCTGTGTTCAAACGTTTGACAGTTCATAAAAGTTTTCTTAGCTGATTTTATAACAGATTTTAGCGCCGAATAGCAAAATTATAATTATTCATAAAAGATTTGTTCACAGCTCACAGTTTTGTATGGAAATTCATAGCAGAATAACAGAATAGAAGAATAAAAGATCTCGCCGAATAGGCCTACTTGTCCTCTTCGCTAGGAAACATAAAATTCCCCATATAGACCCCCTTCAATTAAAATCATTCTCCAACGAAGCGCAAAATACTTGAGTTTTATTTTAGATAAGAATTTAAGTTGGAAACATACGAGTATAACATTCAAGAAATAGTTTAAATAATGCCACAGTGATATTGTATATCGGCGGAGTATGGTTGACAGCTCTACACAAGAACACTAATTGTTAAGTACTTAAAAAAGGTCCAACGGTCAGCTTGTATATGTACATGCGCGGAGCGATCGTACGACTGCCCCCGCTGCACTCGATATTCTATTTCATCTAACACCCCTCGATATATACCGCAAGCAAATTGGTGAAGCAGTATAATCAGACTCAATTCACTGTAGCGTGTTCCAAGCGGAGATTTTGGTAAACTTATGCTAAAGCTAGATGCTATACAGGGAGCAAACTTTAGGTGAAATGATATCACCATTTGCTTGGCGAAAAAACAGATTTGGCCAATGAATCTGAAGCGCTCCTAATATTTAATATCTTTAAGCAGAACGCTCATTGGTCATAGGCTCCGTAATAGATGTTATAGCAGGACAATGCTTGATAGGCAAGTATACAACGCAGCTTGGAGTTAATTCTAATGATTTCTGCAGAAGCTGCATTGACAGAGAAGAGAAAGAATCGATCACTTGCCTTCTTTGTACATGTCTTTTTTTTTTTTATAATCTACACGCGCTCAAGGGATTATGATTACCCTTTAAATGTTTGAACACAGCGCGGGCGTGAAGTTAAGGAAGAGAAAGAAGGATAGGAGAGATGTGTGGCACGATGTTCTGAGACTGAAGGTTGTTGTCTTAGATATTTTATCTCCAGGGATGGCGGCTGAACTAAAGCGGAGAATGCCGTGTCTTATTTCTATGTAGCTTATAATTCACATTATTTTATTCGTGTTCGTGCCCAACAAGGCATACTAGTTTAACTCAATTACATGTTGTTAGTGTTATGCCTGAACAACATGTAATGAGTAAACCAGCAACCCATTGATGACAATTTAGAAGGTTTTTAATGGAATTAAAACGACATAGACGACGGCAGGGATCGAACCTGTGATCATGAGGTTCACAGGCGAGCACACATCCATCGCGCCACGGCCACTTCATTCCAAAGACGTAGGCTCCATCTGGGAGATAATACAATGATCCTAGTGGCCCAAATGGTGTAACAGAATATCTGTTTATTGACAAAGCCAGTCAACTCGAAATGTCCTTCGTCGCTCATAATGATTTTTTTTTTGCCAAAAATGACGGAAATACAATATCTGGAAAATGGTCGAATGAATTTTTTGAGACTTTGTAAATTACTAAAAACTAACAATTGTCATACCAAACTTTTTTTTAAAGTAAATGAAAAATACCACTGCAAAAATGATTTTCTGCCTCTTGTTAGTAAGTGACAAATCGTCCAAGATTATTTTTTGTCATTATAAGTGTTGCTCATTAGCTGTTCGGAATCTGTAGGAATGTAGGTCCTCACTCCTGCTAACACGCACACAGAAAATTGTTGAGAGTTATAAAGTCACTAGGTTTAGACTCTTTAAGCCGAAATGGTTTCTTATTTATTTATTTTATTTTTTAAATGAAGTTATGTATGTATGTATAAAAAAAATTTATTCCATGAAACTTCTCTTTTTAAAGTTTTTTTTGAAGTCAAACCACTTCGAGAGTTGTTTCAGCACTTTAATTTACAATTTCATGTTTTGTACATACATCCATAATTTTAAGCCAAAAATTCCACCCTTTTACAACTGTTTGTGATGTTGTCCACCACAATTATTTGAGCTTTGACTTTATGTTAAAAAAAAAAATGTATGTACATTTGTATTTTTTTATGGTCGGGGTAAGATAAGCAATAAAATGTAAATGTATTTTTAATACCATTCACGCCATGCCTTGGTGGTGGCTCTAATGCTTGCGGCAAAATGTTCTGCTTTGTGTCTTTTATATTGACACTCCAACCTTGTACTAAATTAAATCAAATATACAACAATTACAACTCGTTAAGGTACATTTTCATTCACACAATAACAATTGTGGGTACACCTAACTAAACTAATCATAAAAAGTGGTTGCCAAAGTTTATCCGACCAATAAAATAAAAACTCTATGACCATACCTGCCAATTATATTCGGTGTACTTTTGTGTTAGATTACTGCATTAGAATATGTGAAAGAACAATCAAGAAACAACACTTTGGCTGACTTACAGCCTGTCACTTTCCATTTGGAACTTATATCAGTTTGAGTGACCTATTGCATGTCGTCGTTTTTATATATTTATATGCATAAATAGTTCCTGCATTTCAATGTGTCGATCGGCATGTGGCAAGCCCCTTTCCTCTCCCTTTTATGTGGCATAGTACAAAAGACAACCTTTACGCATGATTAATATTCAAATGCCATGACTAAGTCGTGCAGCAAATAAGCCAACTAAGCTGGTCAGAATGTCGTTCGACCACAATTACCGCATGCTTACAAAATTCAGTTCAAATAGAATTTGCTATTTGTTTTTGGATTAACGATTAGGTTCGATGTGCTGCTTTAACGAGAACTTATATTTTAGGCTTTTATGTGGGCTAACTCATAACACTTGTTTTACCTGTATTTGAAAGTTCAATGTGCCAAGTTTGAGCAAAATAGCTGCTAATATGTTAAATGGAAACGAAAATCCATCGAACCGATTTAAAGGTTTTACTGATTTAAATTCTTTTTCAACTTTTAGATATTGGTTGCCCTGTTTATCGTCGTGAATTGTTACTCAAGCTGTGGAGCTGCCCTACGAAGAACTCCAAAAGTATACAATGCCCTCATCACCACCGATGAAAATCTCACTTCAAGCAGAGCATATCCGGTGATTCAGCCAACTATTCAAGAAACCGGAATTGCCAGTTACCCATTTGGACCCTATAATCCTTACGGGATTTATAGTAACTCACTGTTGAGGTTCCCACCACCTCTAGTGCCGGGACTATCACCGAGAAGTCAGGTAAGAAACCACAGCAAAAATAACGGTCAGAGAAATATTGTATTTGCTTGTTTTTTTTTCCTAGCTACCATATCCATTCCAGCAACAAGGTTTGCCAGTTCCACGCTACCAACCTCCGCAGCCACAATTCCCACAGGAATATCCATCACCTGAGGAACATGGCTTACCACCATCTGGTCCATCTCCATCACTTCCACCTTCGGGTCCTTCTCCATCCCTTCTACCATCCGGTCCACCATCTGGTCCAGAGCTAGAACCTCAAAGCCAAAACGAAGTAATTCCTCCACCATCAGCACCAGCACTTGAATCAGCACCAATCCCAATCCAAGAACCTAAGCCCCAACAAGTTCAGCCAAGTGAAAAACTTCCGCTTCCCTTGAATGAATTTGGTTTACCACCAAGCCTAGTTCCATTACAACCCTACCCACAGAGAAATCGTCAACCATTACCATTGAACTTCTCACCTTATCCATATCAAAATTTCCCCTTGCTTTACGAACCATATAATCGTTTCCAAGATCACTTCCTACCTCCATAATTATTTCCCAAGCAACAGCTATGGCATTGCTGCTCCTGATGCACCCTTCAGAACAACACCCGCACCCCCAACACCGCCACCTAGTAAAGCACCAATTATTCCCCCGAAAGAACCCCAACCAGAACCAACTACACCTGTTCCACCAGAAGCTACAACACCAGTTCCATTGGAAAGTATAAAAAATGGTTCACCAAATAAGAACGCCGACGTTCCAGACGTTCCTCCACCACCAATACCATCTGGGGCCAATTCGACGAATAAGGCTTAAAACCAACTCGTAAATAGATATTAAATTAAAATTAAGTTTTATCCAGAATGTATTATTGTATAAAATCTTTTGTTTAAAATAAGTTTGAAGTTCACAATCATCACTGTTTGACGGACAGGATGGTTTTTGTGTCATTTATGTTCGAGAAATCGATTAACTTATTCCTATATTTAGTTATTTTATTTTTACCAACAATTGTGCTTTATGTCTAACTTAAATTAAAAAATTTAAAATATTTGTATAATTTTAGTCAACGCGTTTTTATTTTGTTGCAAATATACGAAAGGGTGTCGATTTGTATTTTTTTTTTAAATGACAGCTTAACAGTTTTTGTACAGATCGAAACAGCCAAAATAAAATAAAATGCACGACTGGGTCGCACGAACTTGCTCTTATGTAATAAACTAGGAATTTTAAAAACAAATGTTATTAGAGAAAACTGTTCATAACGATAAAATCCATTTTTTTTTAAATTCTTTTAGAAGTAAGAGATAAAAACAGAATGCTATGCAAATATGAATTTATGCAAGAACAAAAATTATAAGTCGTTATAGTGGTTCCTTAAAAAAAATAAGCTTTTATGTAAAAAATTTTTAAAACATTTTTAAGAAAAAATTTTGGTACGCCAACTTTAAGTTTTTGTTATTGTACGAATGAAAATTAAATTTCCAAGAAAAATATTGAGCCGTTTTTGAGATATCGAATTTTCCAAAAAAAAAAAAAAAAAACTTTTATTTCCAAAAATTAAAAAAAAAAATTTCATTAAAATCCGTTATGCCCATAATAAGAAATTCAAAATTCGAAAAAATCGTTCTATGGTAGGTACAGTCAGTAATATCTAGATTTCAATTTTTTTTATTAAATTATAGATCATAAAAATTAATCAAAAGAAAAAAAATTTTAGCAAAATTTATTCTCGGAACCGTTTTCGAGAAAAATAGGATTTTCGAAAACCATTTTTTAACATTTGTATGGGAGGTACAGTTAGTTTTAGATAAAAGAAAATGTTTTTCTCAAATCTTGTAGATTATGTTGAAACTTTTATTTGTCAAGTTTGAAAAAAATCGAGCATTGTGTTTTCAAAATATTGGGTTTCCAAAAAAAAATTTGGAAATTTTTTTTAATAATCCAAAAAATTAAAAATTGAAAATTTGAATATATAATAATATTCAAACTTTGGAGGAGCCTTAGCATAAAAAAATGATTTAAATCAGCTGTACCGTTTTCGAGAAAATCAAAAACAAAAAAAATGGAGGGGAGGTTTAGCAAAAATAACAATTTTTTGTAAAATTTTTTTTTTCAACCGTTACCTAGTTTTAACTAAATGATATTTTTCAAATTTTTTTTTTAAATTCTGTGGGACAGTTTTTGAGAAAAAAAAAATATTTTTAAAATTTCGAAAAAAATCGTATGGCAGGTACCGTTATTTTTGGTCTTAAAAAAAAGAAAAAAACGTGTGGGTGGGAAAATTAAAACCCACATCTACCAAGTTTGAAGAAAATCGGCCGAGCCGTTTAGGCTGTAGTCGAACAGACAGACAGAATTGCGAGACCAACTTTTTTGGTTTTCGCTATCATCGTATTGTAAACTTTGATCAAAATCTCGAGTTCGATTTTTTTTACGAATGTATGACTTGCCTTATAGCACGTATAAGTCGCAAGTAAAAAATTTCATGTGAAGCAAATGTCGAATGTTCGTTAATTTGTCGGTCGTTGATCGCCCTTATGTGAATGGTTCTTTAGAGCGCTTCAGGTCCAGTACTGACTTATTACCATTTTGTCGCCAGACAAGTAATTCTTTGTACAGCAACTTGCTTCAACATTAGTTAACTCGTAGCAATGGGAATACCTTCATTTACCCTGTTTGGTTAAAAAGGTAGCATTGTTTTACTTTTTTCGAGTTGGTCGGTTTTACAAATGCCTCTATGTCCTAAGATCAGTAGGGCTGTATTGAATGTTATAAAAAAAAAATGCTTAATTTAAATGCTTAAATTAGTCCTCCTATGTCATAAGATCAGTAGGGCTGTATTAAATGTTATTGAAAAAAAAGACTTAATTTAGTCTGTTTCAGTATTCACTTCTACCAAATCGTCATTATTTTTTGATCCGCGCCGCGCCGGTATAAAATTGGACTGATCTATTTTTTAGGAATTCCATGTCATCCCAGATAGATCTGGAAGTATTTATCGAACAATGAGATTGTAAAATCGATGTTACTTGGAAGGTATCTGAATAAGTGGCAAATCTCATTCTGATTTTTCGCGTATTTCTAACAAAATTCTAGAGTGGATTATCCTCTATGCCTAAAAGTTTGTTGACACTGTTTGCTTGAGAGATGATTTTTGCAAACAAAGAACTGTTTTGTTCGGAGCTCCACTCTGTTCCATTTTGCCGGAAACATAAATCATGCCATATGAATAAATTAAATAGTTCAAAAAACCAGAATATTGATGAAATGGACGGACGTTACCACTAGAGGGCGCTGTGAAGTTCTCCAGCAAGGTCTATGATCCTGTTGGCAGACTTGGAAATTGATTTGATTTGATTTGATTTGATTAGGATTTTTTAAAGATTACAGAAACAAGGGCTTGTACAGACCCTGAACCTAGGAACTTTCAAATGTCAAACATTTCTGAAATTGAGGGGACCTTACGTTTTCTGCAAATCCCCAACAGCTTAAATATGGAATTCTTTTCACCAAAATATATATACTCTTGGAAGATTAGTCACTTCTTCGCAAGAGGCAGTACCCGTGGTATGGGCTGAGAATGAAACCCAAACCCATGATAGCTCTACACACTAAATACGAAGGGGTATTTCAAATTAGTTACAAGAATTAAAAAAAAAAAACATTTATCAAATGAACGTGCTTTCGATATAGCGAACGTATAGGTAGTTGGTGACATCAAAACAAAAGGCTGATTCATTTTCATGGTGTGAGAGTTTCGGAAGTGAATATTATAAGGAATCTTCCAATGCTGTAGGATGATTTAACACGTTCTCTAAATTAATTAGCATACTGAATTCAGAAAAATACTTGATAAATAAATAGGAGTCATATAAGTTGTGTAACGGGTTTGACCTTAGAAAATTGAGGAAAAGCAAATGGGATCATATTTTATATGCCATGTATAAGTAACTGAATAAAGACCAGTCTTAAAAATGACAAATTAAACTATGAAAAACTACAGAAAATTTTAGTCTGAAATGGTCAAACTGATTGTGACGAAACGACAACACAATGACCTCTAGCATCAAGTTGATAATAAAAAATAGAATTTCCAACTCTGACAGTAAAAACTCTTACAGCCAGGCAACAGAGATCGAGTGAAATCAAAATGAAAACGAACTTCTAAATCGAGTAAATTTGTTTTCGGTGTTCTACATTTCACTCGCTTTCATAATTTCGAATTTCGAAATCACTTTAATTTCGTTTTCCATTGGTTTCACTCACAAGAAACCACACATTTTGAAATCCAATGGAACGGTACTATTACTACTTCCACTCAACTTTTAAATTTTGTCTTTTTATTATTACGAGTATATCGTCGTGTTGGTGCAAATCTGCTACATTTATTTATTATTTGTTATTTGTATATTGTATTTGTATATTTTGGATTCAAAAATTTATTTCCAAACAAATTAAATTGTAGCAAACATAAACGAAACAAAATCAAATAAGAATGCTTCAGCCGGGTTTCACTTTTGAGTATATGTATTACTGCTTCTTGAGTGGATTCTGACTTGAAATCGAGAAGCAAAATTCTCTTCTCAGAATCGTCCGAAGACTATTTATTCGTCAAATGGAATGAAATGGAAAATGAAATAAGTGAAATTGAAAACAGCTGCCATGTGTCACTTCTCAATTGACAATTGACTGATATCAAAATTTTGTCTGTAAATTTTGATAAAAGTAATTCTTTAAAATATTGTGATGAGTGCTTTATTGCTTGCATTGGCATTACAACGTACCAAGCATGATATGCAGAAGAAAAAAAAAGAAAAATCGAAATCTAGAACACGGATATCTACTCTCATCAATTTCACTTCGAAAAAAATTAAATCGATATCGGAAAAAAGTGAATTGTAGAACACCAAATGTTATTTTGTATCGATTTTAATTCCATTTCGAGTGAATGAAAGTGAAATTTAGAACCTGACTGTTAGGCGAGTGCAAGCTAGCTATACAGCAGGTTTTAACTATACACAAAACTTCTTTTAAACCAAGCTATACGAGGACACTAGATTTATTCTTAGATTCTTAAAACATTTGTTTAATTAATACATATTTTGGTAGGAGGACTGAATTTTCAACATAGCAGCTATTAGGCACTACTTGTTTCTCTTCTTGGACTTTCGTCATCGGATGCATAGTAATCGTAGAGCCATTCCGTTTGTGTTGTTGTCTCTATTTTCTTTGTGGTCGTTGTGTCAGCCATAAAAATCTTTTCGGTAACTTCATTAACCAATTTTGTTGTAGAAGCACTACTAGTTTTATACACAGACGCGTTTACCAATTCTGGTGCTGCTGTTGTTGTCAAGGATGCTGTAGGATTTGAATTAATTACAGTGCTTTTATCGTTAGTATCCTGTAACTGTGTTTCCACGAATTCTTTTGTTGTTTCTAAAAGTTGAGTTGGCGCTAGAGTCGAAAAACTTTGAGTTTCAGCTTCTGTGCTGGAATAGTTCAATGCTGTATCATTGGATTTGAAAAGAGGCGCCCTGGTTGTACTTTTATTTCGTCGTTCCCTCAAACTGTAACGACTCTTAAGAAACGGTTTGAAGGTTATCATATCTGTGGCTAAATTATAAGATAAGAACATAATCAGTAAATATAACTAAACTATTAATAATCAACACAGTGTTTACCTCCTAAAGAACACAAAAAAAGACTTCCTACAATAATTCTTAAAAATAACAACATGACGATTGTTTTGTGTAAATATCTTTGTTTTCAAGACACAACTAAAATGCAACTGACACTGTCAATAATCGGGTATTGGCTTTAAATAGGCCTGCGTTATCTTAAATTATTTTCGGATAGAATGTGTTCGTCTCAGTGGAATGTAGTGGGATAAATTCACTTGAAAGGTGGCATTATTTCAATTAAAAGAGTTATGAACTTGAAATTTGACATATAACCTTCTTAAACCAAAACCAATTTAAGAACATGAAGTCAAAAACTGACGTTTTCAAATTTAACAAAGTTGAACTATCCTTTGGTATTTAATTGTTGTGTGGTCTCCATATTGCGTTATCAATAAAAAATGATTATTATGTATAAGAAAAAAATCAAATTTAAGAAATAAAATTTTATTTAATGAATTCATTTTTTGGTTTAACTTAATTTTCATTACAACATTTATTTTTAATTTTTATATTTAGCGAGACACGCAGCTTTCCATGATCTGCGATCCTGAGCACACTGTTTCCAGTCATCTAGGCCGAGTGCTCTGGCATACGCTATTGTTTGGTCTATAAACTGGAGGTTCCGCCTTTCTTATCGCCACGAACCTGGGGGCTGGGATGCAAGGACTCTCTTACCTTGTGCATTGTAGACCATTTGCACAATGTTCAATGGTCATGGTCGACGTTTTTTATGGCTTTCTGGAAAACATCCACATCTTGGATGAAATTATCTCTCCTTTTCTGCTTAACACTAGGTACTAGGTGCCGTAAAGCTGGGCTGGTAGTATATGGGTTTTGGAGAGTGTGTACTTTGTCTTACGAGTGAGAAGTTTTGAACCTATTCGTGATTGTTGAACTCCTTAACTACCTCTAAACTTTTGCTATCAATAGTGACGTTTTGCCCTAATCAGTGGACAGATTTTTGTTTATATGTGATAGCATATACTTCATCTTTTCCTCATTTACTTCAAAGCAAACAAGTCTCACCTCATCTTCAACAGCCGTTAAGGACTCCATTATAGAACATTGGGAACGGCCGATTATGTCGATCTCTTCCGCATACCCTAACAGTAGGACATATTTTGTTGAATATAGCGCCTGCCTTACGCACAATAAGCTCTAGAACGAGTTTAAAGAAATCATATAATAGCGGATCTCCTTGGGGAAATCATGTGCATGATTGATATAGTTCAGTAGTGTTGCTCCCTAATTGTACATTGTACCGCGTATTTTTTTAATGACACGCAACGTAGTTGGATCAGTTTTCCCGGGGCCCCGAGGTCTCCCATCGGTATAAAGAGCTTCTGACGATGAATGAGATTATGATGCGGCTTTGAATTCGATAAATAGATGGTGAGTCATACCTTGAAACTCGTAGTTTTTTTTCAGGATTTGCCTCAATGTGAATATTTGTTCTATGGCCGATCTTCCAAAAAGTTGGATAGGATAGGATAGAATTTTGTGTGTGACATTTAGTAGGGATATGCCTCGATAATTCTTGCTCGATATAGGATCACCTTTTTTGTAGATGAGCCATATGGAGCTGATGGTCCAGTCGTCGGACATGCTCCCTTTCACACATGTTTGGTTGATGGTTTGATGCATGCACCCAACAAAAACATCAGCTCTGCATAACTGGAATCATCAGGCTACCAACCACCCCAGAGAAAGAATCCGTGGTATGATGGTAAATGCTATCAACTGAAACGAATGATAGAAGATGCACATGCGAATATGCTACAGTGCAAAACAATAACAGTCAGAGAAGAGTATCGAGCAAAGAGAAGATAGGAATGAAGATCGTGCACGTGCGTAGAAATAAGAGAGTTACGCAACGCAGCCTCGTAGCTCAAGCTGATCAGAGTCTCGCGTATAGTAACAACACCCGGAAGTTTTATAAAAAAAATTCAAGCAACTGGCTGCTTATTTCAAGAATGAAACGCACGTTCTTCAAAACAACGAAGGTAACCTAGTAACCTAGTCACCTAGTCAAGCAACATTTCCAGCAGCTTATAAATGGGCCCGAAAAAACCTGCTTAAAATATATGAAGTTCCACTACCCAGAAGAAGAAGAGCAAGGCTAAGCTGTAAATAAAGTTTAAGAACAACAAGGCCACAGTACCTGATGGCTTACCTGCAGAGCTCTTCAAATACGGAGTTGATGTAAAATTTCTTTTTCTGGTTGACTCGACGTTTGACTCCCGAAATACGCACGTCTAAGATGTCAGATACGTGCATTGCATCGATTAGCATATGCTCGATTTGGTTGGTACTTCGACACCGTCTGAAGAGCACAGGTTGCTTTGTGGATTCTAAGCATTGAACACCCAGTGATACTTATCACCGAATTACGAGCTGCTACAAAATCTATTAGTCCGAAGACGTTGTCTGTTGCCGTTTATTGGAGGCTATGCTTAGCAACTTATCCACGGAAGATATCTTCCTTTACGATTTTAACATTAAATTCCCCGAGCACAACTTTGACATCGTATTCCAGACAGGCTCCGAAGGCTCCTCTCCATAAAACTCAATAATAAAACCGTGTCATAAAACTTTTCCTTGATAGGTTCTTCAGCTTCATTGGTAAGGGTGTTTGCGCATATTAATAACTGAAATAATAACGTATGTCAATAATCTAGACTCTTAGCCTATTTCTTTCTGACAGCGAATGTAGTGGATTTTTTAATTGAGCACTGCTTAGTAAAAGGCTGGTTTAAATTGGTTATTGGTAAACACACAAATTAACCTGTCTTACAAGTTTAACCTGGTGTTTTTGTATATAAGTGCGTATTAAGCGATTTGTTATTGTTAAGGTCCATACTCAGGAGTGGTTTAAAAATATCAACTAATGTTTTCTGTTTTTTCCTATTCCATTGCTTTGGATGTTCCACTGTATTTTGTGCCAACACAAGATGTATCAATGGAAATTGAAAGTGCAAAAAATGCATTAGTAAGATAATGCAGATTCAATGACGTGAATCATTTCGTCTGTTGAAAATTTGTTTTTAATTTAATGCTCTTGGCCTCTGATAAATATAATTCCTACTATTCTCCGGAGACAATTTGGAAGAGAGTTATCAATATTACGAGATAATAGAAGGCGGGTTGAATTATTCTATGGTCAGTGACCACTTGGTGAGTGCCCTGATTGAAATACTTTCGCTGTGCCAATTTGCAGCATCAGTTAATAATATCGGACAATTTAAAAAAAATAAATGAATATTGAGTTTATTTCATGTGCAAAAACCCAATGTGTTTTAAGTTCCGTAAATGCATGTACATAGGAATGTACATACATGCCTATACATACTTTTAAGTACGAGTATGTCAGCGATCATGAATGCGAGATAAGAGGCTTACTGCTAGCTTGTTAAGTCAATCTATCTATGTTAATTTTATTTAGAGCTTTGAGGAACTTTCCAGGTATGGATCGTAATTTCATATTAAAACTGAAGGAGTCGCAAGGAAGGTCACCTAAGTTACCGACACAAATTAAACCTATTTCATTTACCTAAGTTACCGACACAAATTAAAGCTTTTTCGTTTATAGTTCCTAAGTAGTTCAAGCATGATATTTTTTAAGCGGTCAGTAGTAAACTTAAGTCTACTTAAAAAGAAAAACTTCCATATGTTCAAAAGATCAGTCAATCCGTTGGACTGCTACGCCGAAGCCTCTGTTTATTCAGGAGTATTACTTACCTATTGTTGGGAAGTTACAAATCTTCCAAGAGTATTTCTTGTCATGTAAAAATGAATGCCATAAAAATCATGGTCTGAATCGCCACCAAACTATAGGCCCTCCCCATTCCATTTTAAATGCCAACACAGGAATGATGATTAAGAAACGTTAGTCAGTGTTTAGTTCCCACGCTCGTCTTCAATGATACTCCTTTTGTCAGCTCACTAAAGATTACCAATTTGCCTAGAGCACAGTTTTCTATCAATTCGACACTGCCAGAAATTGTGCGATTGTGGAGGAGTATACCTCCTTAACTTGAGGGCGCAAATGATTTTATAGAACTAATCCTCTTTCGAACTCAAACCAGAGTTTTTAAAGATCTCAATACCTATATATCTACACAAATCTGCTGCCCCAGATTGTATCCTACTATATTTCGTTAGAGAGGGTTTTCAACACTGACAAAATCACTACGTATAGGCTTTTTCATCTGTCCTAATACTGGTCCCTATTCGGATGGACGGAAACAGTGGTTGTTCAGCCTTACGTCTCTTACTATCGTCTAATTGCACCTATGTCTCCCCTTTCCAGTTCATGGAACTATATTATATTATATATATTATTATTACTATATATTATATATTACTATACTATGATTATCGGATCGAAAAATATCTTGAAGGCTTTTCGTGGCATTATATCCATTGTTGATTTGATGGTATATCTCACCAAACTTTGGCACGATCATTTAAAATTCGTGCATTTAGAATTACCGAAATCCTCCTTTTGTATTAGAAATTATCATTACGACTACCTAATGTCGTTTTTATTTGGCAATCCGGAATCTCTCTCCGATCCGGAATCCCAACTGAACACTTTTCTTTGCTTCTGATGATTCTGAAGTTTTGTTTGATTGTATATGTGAAACATCAAATGCGTACAATAATCAAAATCAAGAAAAATGTTTGTTGAAAGCAGGGTTGGCCGAATTGTCACTTTTTAGAAATAACTACATTTGTTACGTCTGCTACGTATTTTATGTAGTTAATGTAGTTAAATGTAGTTAATGTAAGAAATTGTAGCATTGCTGTCAATTAACTATCAGTTATGCATTTGAAATTTGAATTTTTAAATTAAACGTTCAGTTATTCCTACAATTCTTCATCCTTATGGTAAATGAAACTTTTTTTTTTTACAAACCTTCATTAGATCATAAAAGTGCAAAATTGTTTTTTTTTTCCTTTATTATATTGAATTTTTCTGAATTAATTTTTATGAATTTATTACTACTAATATGTAGCAGACGTAACAAATTGTAGTAAATTAGGCATGTAGTTTCTTCAATAAACTAAGCGTAGTTAAATACTACGTTTATATCGAAAGATCGAGTTGGATTAGGGTCGGATTTTCGACTCACATTTCTACTCGACACCGCTGAGCGATTGGGATCGAGTCGAACGAAGCTCATTTCAACTCAATACAGGTATTTAAACGTAGTAAATCATGTAGAAAATGTAGTGTAGTTAATTCGGCCAACCCTGGTTCGCACAATTTGAATACCAAAAATCACAGCTGTTGAGGTTGACGTTTAAGTATATGAATGTGTGAGTGCTTCTGGTTTTGCTTCTGATTTCAAATCCAGAAGCAAATTTCTCTTCTTTTCAGAATCAGAACTGTCATTTTTTCCCAATTGAACACTTTCAGAAGAGTCCGGAAGGCTTCCGGATTGCCAAATAAAAACGACATAATTCGACCACTGATATTTCTAAAAAAATAGGAATGTGCCCCAGGACTTCCTTTACTCCAAATCTCTTTCTCGTACTCATCAATGATATTGTTTCTGAAACTTCCATAAAGTTTGTTTGCTGACGACAATATTCTTCCTCTCAGCTTTTCACATTAATTTCAAGATTCACATCCCAATAGGGATTTCCAAACTTTGACAGGTTATTGCGGCCATCTTATTGAAGCTACTACATCTGTCAAATTGCCTACCATTTATTTAGTTTTCTTTCCAAATCAATATGGAGAGCTGTAGCTTTCAATAACGTATGTAAATGATTAAATTGTTTTATAAAATTGGGTTTCTGTTCGAGCAACATTTCGCGAGCGTTTTAGTCGAAAAATCATATTCAGCAACGAGGCCCATTTCTGGATGAATGGGTTCGTTAAGAAGCAAAAGAAAGTGAATTTTTGGTGTAGATCATGGGCTGGCGCCACCATCGGTCCATTTTTTTTAATAATTTTTTAGGCACTAAAGGGATTATGAGTACCTTCGAAATGTTTGAGCACAATGCGAGTGTTATAAGAAGTTGGAGAGGATTTAAAAGGAGATACCGCTAAAAATTGGTTGGGATTGTCAGAATATCGTAATGGAAGGGAAACATGTAGCCGGGCAAAACATTCTACTTCTTTGAGAACAACGTTTTAGCCCGAACTGGATGATATGGACATCGATGACACGTGGTTTTAATAGGACGGCGCTACGTGCCCCAAAACCCGTGCCATGATTCATGTATTTCATTATTGTATCGCTATTTTTACAAACAGCGTTCTAGTAAAAATAATACTCGGGCTTCAGGGAATGTCCATCAGCTTACCCTTGAGCTTCAGATGTATACTTTTAAGTTAAGTGATTCTTTTCTTAGCCGCACTGCATGAATGTTGAATGATTTACCCGGCTCAATAAGTTATAAGTTACAAGTGGCATAATAGCTAACGATCTTACTCAAAATCTTCAGAAAAGTGAAATTTGTATTCTGGGAAAGTAAAAAGTTTCATTTTGTAGTGCAATCAATCAACCAAAAAAAAAATTAATCTGCCAAAAATTGATTGCGAAGAAATATTATTAGTCGCTTGTAAAGTAAGAATGCAATTTTTTAGTTCAAACATATTAAAGTCAGGGTTTTCTATTTAAATTTATAAAGTAAATGAGATCATTTATTACCTTAAAAAGTTAAAATAAAAATTAGTCCAAACTCCGTAGGACACTTTACAAGGCACTTAAATACTTTAAGCTTAGAACTGAAGTGCCTTGTAAAGTGTCCTACGGAGGTTCGATTAATTTTCAGAAATTGTAAATCTTCTGAGCTTTAACTCTGAAAGAAAAATTGATATATGTACATACATATGTATATGTTAAAAAGGAAGATCGCTCAGACGATCTCATTATGTTGGCTAAAACACGACATAAGAACAACACTTACGGTCCCTTAATTGTTTTATATGAATAATTAGGAATAAATTGCATGATTTGAAATATTATTAGTGGTACAGTTACAATTGTACAATTTAACGGTGTATTTTGTACTGTAAAAAATCTTTTACGAGTATGTTTCTGCCAAATGACCTAGAAAGTTTTTTTACCTTTGAGCCTTCTTCTGGTCTATATGCGGAACATCTTAACGCCTTTACCGATTCTCGCCTTTTCGACTTTTGCTCCATAACATTAACAACGACAACAGATTTTCTCAAATCCCTTTCGAACCATTTTTATTTTATTCGACTGGCTACACTATACAAAGTCTAAAAATAGTCAAGATGCCTACAGCATCACTATACTCTAAGCCGATTCCACAGAAACTGTATCATTCTCCTCAGTGCGTTTGGGATCGTCCAAATTAGCTTCGGATTCACTTGGTCTTCCTGCAGAACTCCCATTTTCAGCATCACTGAAAACATAGTTCGGTACATAGTAACTTGGCGGAGCGTACGACAAAGGAACACTATTTAAATTGTAACGAATTTCCACTGGTTGATAGGCCTGAATAAAAAATTAAATTCAATGAACTTTCGAAAAAGAATATCCGAATTAAAAACCAAAACATACCGATCTAACAAGCGGTGAAACAGCCTGATATGAATGTCCTTCAATTGTACTATAAGCGAAACTTCCTCCAACTCTATCCGATTGAATTATCGCCGAATCATATTGTGGAGTTCTGAGTAGAGTTGTTGCTGGAAGAACCAGTGGTGCAAGTCCAGCCGAAACTAGTTGAAGAGCAGCAACAGCAGCAAATAATTTCAATGTAGACTCCATCTAAAATAAGTTATAGTAGAACTTTGTGATATTAAGATAGACTTAAAAGTCTTGCAGAACCTTTTAGATAATTTTATTTTAATGAGAATGCCCGCACAATTCTTGCACTTTGAATGTCTCGGAACAATTGCAAGTCTATGGAAAAGTTTTAGCCCTTTTATAGATCTTTGCATCTGCTTCTTGAAACCATAAGCAGATGGATATGATCTACATACTCGTATATAAGAGAAGGGAAAAGGAGGACTTTGTTTATTTACGCACTTTTAAGTTTCATCCATACCGCCATGGATAGTCTGGGTGATGGAGAAGTGGTTTGGATACCTGTTTCGTTCTGAATTAAAACTTGTGGTCTAGGGACTAAAGGGCAAGTTTTGGTTTCGTAAAAAAAACGAACTCAAATATATAGTAAAATGAAACATAAGTCCATTTCAGCAACCAAACAGATGTGAAACTAAAAATTGAATGTGCGCGACTGTCCTTACTTCATTTATTAATTTTATTTAACGTGACGACGAGAAATTCTTTATAAACGTATGTACATATATTGTATATTTTCGTATTATGTATATTTTCGTCTGCTTTCATAGCTTGAAATGAAACTGATTTTACAACAACGACGATGTTTCATCACGCTCATATCTCTCTTTTCTTATCGCATTCATTGTGTTCGAGCCAAAGGATTTTATAATTGTGGGCAATGCTAATTTAATTTTAAAGTATTGCGTCAGCTTCCGCTATATGGGGAATGACTGATCTGTTTCTAAAAATGTGTTAAAGTTTTCCTTAAAAATTTCCGAATCGCACAATTTTTGACATAAGGCAAGTGACAAGACGTAATAAACTATAGCTTCTCCCCATTGAATTCATCATGAACATTCTTACACCGATGGATCAAAAACTAATGACGGGGAAGGTGGAGTATATACTCAAACAGACTAAATTTAAATCTCTCCTTTCATCTTCCCAATCATTGTAGCGTGTTCCAAGCGAAAATTTTGGCGATTAAAGAAGTCCTGTTTTGGCTTAAAGAAAACGTGATATCAATCAAAGATATCCGCATCTTGTTGGACAGCCAAGCAGCCATTAAATATCTTCATTCTCTCTTCCAGTTCAATAACAGTCCTTAACTGCCGTTCGTCTATGATAGAGATGGCGCAGAAGTTAAACATTTACATACCTCAGCTGGGTGCCGGGCCATAGGGACATTTGAGGAAATTGTATAGCTGACGAACTCGCTAAAAGTGGAACAATGATTGCCAGATAAGACAAATATAGGCATTGCAACGGGGTAAGAACATTCGTTCCCGTCATATCCTATCCTAGTCCAAATTAATGTCCTTTCCGGTTCCTATCCACTTCCTGTTTCCTTTTCGATTCTTTTTTATTGGTACAATGTACGAATATAATTCTAATATTTACCAATGCCATTCGTCGTATATTGTACGAATACCCAGTGCCGCCGCTGGGTGTTCGTGCGCCCTTGTGCAAGAATCTTAAATTGGCGCCCCATGTCTCGGGTGCACGGGGGTATTTACGTTGAATAAGTGAAAGTTTTATTCATTCTCCATTTCGCAATTGAAAAATTTTAAACAAACGTGCATTGTTGTTGTCGCGTTCCGAGGTACACCAAATTCTTATACAATGAACGTAGTCATTATAGCATATACATACATATGTACAGTTTTTGCATCGTTTTAAGATTATTTACTCTTTTTACTTAAGACTAATAGGTACTATAAAGCAAGTTATGCATTCGTAAAAAAATGGTCAAAGTTGACATTACGATGATAGCGAAGATGAAAAAAGTGGGTCTCGAAATTTTGTCCCCAAACGTTTTTTTTTTCTTCTTTTGTTTAAGACCAAAAATAACTGTTACTGCAAAACGATTTTTTTCGAAATTTTATAATTTTTTTTCAAACAATGTCCAACAGATTTAAACAAAAATCCAAAAATTTAAAGAATCGGTACAACCGATTTTGATAATTTGTTTTATGCTAAAGCGCCCCAAAATTTAAAATATTCCTGTACATTAAAATTTTCAAAACTTTTTTTTTGGATTTAATTTTTTTTTCGAAACTCAATATTTCGAAAACCCCATGCTTGATTTTTTTTAAACTTGATAAATATAAGTTTTCGAAAATCGTGAAGGTTGCGTGGAAAGCTATTTCCCAAGTGTCAATCTATGGCGACATGGCGTTAAGCAGTTTAGACTATGACTGCAATCGAAGAGGTTATTTGGTGTGAGAGGCGACAGTCACAAACAAAATATGAATAAAGATTTGTAGTAGATTGTGTGTGGGAACTACGTAGTGAACGGTCAAATGTAAACAAGTTCCAAAAGCTCAAAGAAAACTTTTGGAGTATGTTGTATAGGTTGAGTTAGATCGATCTCTTAATTTTCCGCCCCTAGACGTTGCCGCCCTTGTGCGCCGCACATTTTGCACATATGGTAGCGGCGGCCCTGCGAATACCATTGGTACAATGTACGGTTTTTTACCAATGCCATTCGTATATTGTACGAATATCATTGTAATATTTACTAATGCCCTTGTAATTCATTCGTAAATTATACAGCTCCATTTGTATAGTGTACGAATATTATTGTAGAACTTACTACCATTAAATATGTTCTCTGAAATTTCCTTAAATACCTATTGTAAGAAATAATAACAAAAGATATTTATGTTGTAAGTTAAAAATAGTTTTTTAATTCATTTTATTGTCATATATATGAATAAAGTTTAAAATTAAATTATTCATTATAATTATAATTAAAAATCAATTATATATTTAAAAACTCCTCATTTTATGTACTAAGGGCCACTGAAAATAAATTAAACATTTAAAATATTGAAAACTTCGGAAAAAAATTGTACTTACATTGAAATTCTTTTAGGAATAAAATTCCCACATACATATGTATGTATGCCCTACTGCTTCTGGATGCTGTATATTAAATATAAAATAAGCTTTAAAGCATATATATGTACATATGTCTAGGTACTTACCTCATCTTTTCGAAAAAAGCAGATGTTAGTCTAATCCACCACTGCAGCACTTTATAAATAATATCACGTTTGAACGTGTTGACTAATGGAATACATTTAATTTTTAGAATTGAACACATATTATTTTTCTTATTCATAATTAGTAAATAATACTAATGCACTTCATAAAAATACGAAGTTATTAGTGCATTCTACGCATAATGCGTACGGCCAACCTACGAATGAATTCTGTCTACTAATATTAGTTTTACTTAGTAAATAGTACGAATTTATTAGTAAATACTACGAATACAAAAGATTAAAGTACGAAGTCATTCGTACGAGAAATTAACGAATGTTATTAGTTATATGTACACAATAATTCCTACAAAGTACTCACACAAATTGTTTACTTCTTGTTTACGAATGAAATTAGTGTATTAAACGAATAGATTTGTAGATAGTACGACAGTTATTAGTAAAATTTTACGAATGCATTCGTAGATATACCACTGTACAAATATTTCGTACATCTTACGAATATTCGTACAATGCACGAATATTTTCTTTACGAATATCATTCGTAGCCATTTTACTAATAAATTTTTTGAGTGTATTAATGGGTCCTCATGCTTTTACCCCGTTACAGTATTCTTATCGCTACGTGTAAGCTTATGTTTAAGCAAGATGCTATACAGAGAACAAACTTTAGGTGAAACAATATCTCCAGCTGCTTGGTGACAAAGCAGATTTGAACAATGTTGGATCTAAGGCGCTCCAAAGGTTTAATATCTTTAAGCAGATTGCACATAGGTTGAATATTATGCTAACGATTTCTGCAAAAGCTGCATGGACTAAGAAGAGCAGGAATCGATCCCTCACTTTTCATTTTTACATGTCCCGCTTACTGGCTGAACACAATGGAGACGGAGCTGCAACTGGAACTGCAACTGGAATAGCTGTCAAAATATTTAATACACGTAAATTCAATGTTACGAACACAACACAATACACAACGCAACTGCAGTCGGTGCTGCAGACGGTGCTGCAAGAGTTGGCGAACTTTTAACTTTTTCGTGCAGCAATTTTGACATTTCAAATTTTATATATCTGTCAGTGCTTTTAAGTGTTGTTTTGTTTTATTGTGATTTCGTGGTTAAATTTTAATTAAAATAATGGACGAAAATCTTCAATTTCGGTGTCCATTTTATAGTTTCAATTACTTAAAATATTTACAATTTGCCAAAGATTCAACACCTGACCCAACAAATGACAACAAAACATGAAAGCTGTACAGCCTCATTGTCGGCGCATAAAAAAAAGTATTACGACACTTTTTGACAGCTCTTCCAGTTGCAGCTGCAGCTCCAGTTGCAGCATTCTATTGTGTTCAGCCAGTTAATCCTAAAGACGTAGACTATATGGGAGATTTATACTAAAATGATCTTAGTGATCTGGCCAGTTTAGATTTAATTAAAAGCTGAAGTGACCTCAACTCCATTAATTGAATTTAATTTAATCACTCCACTTAAACAGAAATCACTTTCTATCTTCATAAATTTAGATTTATGTATGTATGAAGGCAATCGCGATCGCTTCATAATTAGCTGCAATTTTGTATAACAATTGACCAACCCATTGCCTAAGTGTGTCGGCTCTGCTACTGACAGCCACGTAAAGCTAACCTTACCATTTATCATGAAACATGGACGACGTATGTCGCAATCTGATTTTATTCCAAAGAAAATCTGGAAAGCTAGGAACAAACTGAACTTACTGAATTACCAACAACTCCATTTTGTAATGTTGGAACTTTATTTACCTTTTTCTATCTGATAACCTACTCGCACATACTCGTAACCTTGAGCTGGAATTTCAGCTTTTAAATCATGTCAAAAACCTTTCCGTAAAATGCTTTTATTTTTTATAGTATAGTTCTTGTTTTTTTTTAAATAACTTTTGTGAAAATCTGGGTGCTTCTTTACATTTCAAACAAGAATATCAGAATATCAAACTGAAACTCCTTTATGTTATTAAATGATTTCTTGTGCAAAAAACATTTAACTAGAAATTTTGTTAATTTGTAATTTTTGCTCATTGGAACATTTTTATTGTAGAATCGAGATAAAAATTAAGACCCCATGCTTTTTTTGACCATGTTTGTGCAACCTATTCATAACCCTTGCTTCTCTTTTTTGTGCAATCTTCGACAGTTAAGCAAGCACATCGATCTGATTAGTACGTCCGTCGGTCGTTCATCGTCTATATGGCGAAGATCAAGTTTCAATTATAAATTCGGTTTGTATCGAGAAAATGTCTGCAATTTTGTGACGGTCGCCTCATGATATCGTGGATATCTTATGACACCGTTTGTAAACACTTTTCTCGGTCGCTTGGGTAACAGTTGGGTTTGATGAAGTGTTAAGAAATAATTCTAAACGCGCCGTAAGAACATCCACTTTGAATGGTGGGAACTGTATTCTTATTGGTGAAGACAAAATCGTCTGAGGCCATCTTTCCATTGATGGTCGTCTCATAGTAGGTTCGTCTTTAGAAATTTAAGATACAGATTTTAAAGTATTTGCAGGTGAGTGACACAAGTTATTGTTTTTTTTCAATTTGTTGAACTTGTTCTGAGAACTACAAAAAAGTAAGATTCATCTTTTGTCTTAAAATTCGAAATAATTTTTTTTTGACGATACATAATATTTACAGATACCTCTTGCAGTAAGAACACAAAAAACATCCTAGCAAAGATTCAAATTTAAACTAAATGGGTTAATAAACCCGCATTGTAAGAATACGAGTATTCAGAATGCAATGAAAGAAGGGATTAACTACAGCAGCAAGCAAAAAAAAATACATTCGGTCACAGCAAAATCGCGAAGTTCCAATCCGGGCTCGCACTTCAAAAAGAGGATTCCACCGAACTATGGCTGTCCACAAGTATAGAATAAATGTAGCGGTTGTAATTTAATAACATGGTTTGCTGTTGAACTCCAATTAAGGAAACTAGTTTGATACGAGTACACCAAGGAACATCATAGGTGTTTCTTATGTTTTGCAAAGGACAAGGTCACCTTAAAAACCATCAGTATTATACTTACGGAGGATAATAAACATTTGTAAAATATTCACATTTAATTCTTTTTATTTATTTTTTAATTTTATGACCGTTAATATTGGTCCTACACTTATGTAGTGATAAAACTGTGATCAGTGACAAAATAATGTTAGAATAGACTAATTGTCATTGGCATTGTTTTAGCACTGCACTAAATAATTTTCTTTTATTCTAATAATAGGGCTTTTTTACAGTCTTTTGGCAACGTTAACAACAATTCTATGATATTATTCGTTATTAATCATTTTTATATTACAAATATTTTTTAAAAGTACCTACTTAAAAGTACCTAATTTAGCATAAAAAAGGTTTAAATTTGACTTACTCGTATATTGTTTTCCATTGGCAAAATAAATCAATTTATTTTCGATTTAGATCATTTAAAATATGTGCCAATTTTGGCAATTTTGTTTTCTATCCGGAAAAAAAAAAAACGATTTATTTTTCGATCTAAAATCAATTTTATAGATCTAATTTGTTCGGCAGATTTACCTCTACCTATGTATATGTACTAATGTACTAATACCAAAACTATTTTCAGCTATCAATTTGTAACTGGGGTTATTGAAGAATGAGACTAAGTTACCGTATAGATTCCGTTGGAAAACATAACTAAGATTATAGAGACCTATTTTTTTTTTATAATTAGCGCGCACTCAAGGGGTTATTACTACCCTTAAAATGATTTACACAGTACGAGCATTAGGAAAACAAGGAAGGGTTTAAAAGGAGATACCGATGCACATTAGTTTTAAATTTGTGAACATTACAATGGGAAGGAAATATAGCTGGCTAGAGCATTCCACATTCGTGTAGTCCGGCTAAAGAAATAATCTCTGTATTTCACAGTACGTCCGAAGGTGGACTCAAGGGTAAACTGATGAGCATTCATAAAAGCGTGGGTATTGCGGTTAAATAGAGCACTGTTTATAGAAGTAACGGTAAAATAATGAAAGAAAAGAAACATTGCGACGGTGCTCGAGAGATTCAAATGTTTCTGTTATACTTCTATCACCTATCATTTTTAAGGCTCGTTTTTGGATTCTATCCAAGAGACTCACGTATGTTATTGGAGCACCTGCCCAAATATGCGAGTTGTACTCGAGCTTTGGACGAATATAAGCTTTATAGATTATAGCCAGATCGGAAGGGATGAAAAATTTTTTGCAACGTCGAAGGAAACCTAAACACTTGGCAGCATTGTTGGCGACGTCAAATATGTGATATTACACACAAGGTGGTCTGTAATGCACATACCGAGCACTGAGAGTTGTTCAGTTTCCTCAATGCAAGTGCCACTCATGGATAGCGGCAAAAGGGTAGGATTTCGCTTTAACGATAGAAGACAGCATTGAGTTTTTGAAGCATTAAATTCTACACGGTTTTTTATTCCCCATTGGACAATGCTGTCAAGATCAGAATTTAATTAGCTTTTCATACGCTGCCACTTCCAAGAACAAGGAAGTGAATCTTCAAACGAATATGAAAAGCTGAGGGTACTATTATCAGCAAAACAATTTAGTGGATTAGAAGTTTCAGATAGGAGATCGTTGATAAACATGAAGAAGAGAGTCGGAGACAAAACGGAGCCCTGGGGTTTACCAGCATTTATTTTATGAATTTCAGACTTAAGGCCATCCAATACAACTTGTATTAAGCGGCCTGAAAGAAAATTTCTAATCCAACGAAGAAGTATAATATAGAAGTATAGTATTGTAAGTTCACAAATGTCCGTGGGAAACATGAATGTATAGATGCTCTAAACAAAATTATCGAAAACACAATGGCAAAACTGTTCGCTTCACATCTCATGAACATGCCAACTCAAATGGATTTTGAGGTGCTTTCGTCCAAAATAACGACGTTACAAAACACTAATAAAACACTTCAAGTCCAAACTTAAACAGTTTGAAGATGGTTGCAGTTCTTTAGAACGCCAAGTTTAATATCTGGAAATGAGGGCAAACGAAACAAACATTGTAGTGCATATACCGGCTGTAGATGGAGAAAACTCCGTGGAAATGGCGAAAAAATCACTCGTATGTTTGGGGCAGTTAGTTGGTCTTTTCGATGTTTACCTTCAGTCCCCATTTGACATAGTATTACCATAGGGTTTTAATGTACTCTTACACTCCTCTGGCAGCAATTTTTGGTGAAAAAGCGGTGGCGTATGTGATGGAGTGTTCTGCATAAAGCTTCGTCTTTGTACCTGGTATGTTGACTGGTTGATCAGCAGTGTAAATGTTTAAGAAAAGCGGTCCAAGTTTTGATTCTTGAGGGCCTCCATCAGCGTTGATTCCCTTGGTGATTCCCTTACGTGTTTTGCTACTTGTACATAAAAAGGTCTATGTGTTATGAAATTTTTGATTATTCTTACCAAGTGAAAGGGAAGTTCAAGTTTCGAGAGTTTGAAAAGTAATTCCAAACGTTGACGAAAGTTTTTGGTTGAATTATTTTTAGCCTACAAAATTTATCGTATCGCCTCAAATTGAGAACGATTTATTATTTTACTAAATATGAACGCGTTAATAACGTTGAGTCCAAATAAATAAACCAATACAAAATGTACTTTAAAAAATTTGGTGGTGCAACAGCTCGAAGTGAGCCAGGACCTTATAGTGACTTACAATTCTCAACCATTCCTGTGTGCGTGTTACCAGGAACGGAGGGGTCCTACAATTTTCTGCCGATTCCGAACGGCTAATGTGCAGCACTTTCCAAGACAAGAGATATACCTACTCTAAGAGGGTTTGTAAATTCCTTGCAAGAGGCAGTACACTCCTGAAAAACTTTTTGCTGCGGCTAAGAATCGAACTCCAGACCTTCCGCATGACAGTTTAACGCACTAACCATTGTGTCAAGAGGTACCAATGTACTAACATAAACTTTTTGTCCATTTTTATCGAAAAAAAACAAGTCTCGTTTAGAAAATTTAACACGAGTAATAAAGTACACAAATACGACTTCAAGTAAATCGAATACGAGATTCGGAATAACGATAAAATACGAATAGTCGTATGCGATGTTTTGTGTTTCCCGATATTAGTACAAGTGAAGTCGAATGTACGACTCCTGGAATACCAACATACGACTATAGTCGAATACGAGTCATAAATACGAGTTTCAGAATATGGGTGATTACTTTCTGAAAACTATACCCTCAAATCTTTCAACCTCCTGTAAAATTAGGTATAAAATCCTAAACAGATTTTTTGAATTTCTTGAACTAACCGAAAGCATCATAATGGCGACTACTCATTTCCGCCATGGTCGCTTCAATTACATTCCACAAAATACAGCCCACAAATTCACCAATAAGCAACAACTGTCAATCTAGTAAACAAAAAGTGACACTTCAAATTTCACATACAAAATAATAAAATAATTCTTCACTTTATTTGCTTGGATAATAAATCATACATTTATTATGAATTTAATAGTTTTAAGAAATCTATTTAAATCAACTTTTCAAAACATACAACAATGTAAAAGACACACTTCTTCCGTTTCAACGCACAATCGCATTGCAAAAAACACTTTTCTCTCCTTCCATCAACCCTCCCCGACCAATTCTATACTCAATCTTTCTGGTTTTACCAACAACAGACCGATTCCTTGGCAGAGGGGGTAAGTATAAACTGCACACAACATTAAATCAAAGCCCAGAGTCAGAGATTTCTTCAAATCAAAAGCTTTAAATTGAATCGCTTTCAGTTCAACACGTCACCTTGAAACATCAACAGCAGCAACCCTCCAGCCCAAAAAGAAAAAAATGGTAAGTTGTTGCTGTCTTCTAATAGGTAGTGCAAAGTGGTTTTATTGATTTATTTTAAATTACAATCACAGAATTACTTGTTAAATTTGTTTTTTGTTAAGAAGTGATTTGGTTTTCGGTATACCTTTTTCGTAGAAGTTTCATCGTATTTTGATAACCTTTGATGATCTTATTTATCTCCGATTAAATTCTCATTTAGAAATACTAAATACCTATGTACATATTTGTAGGTACTTCGAAAGTAAAAGCATTTGAAAATATTGTATGTACAAATATTTATCATTTTACTTTGAGCAAGATTTAGTTTTTTACTTGATCAACCGTGACGTACATAATAAAAATTAAAATGGCAGGTAGTTAAAGAATTTGAAATTGGTTAGTCCGTGAGAACAGAGTTTTCCTTTACGAAATACTTTGGTGTGAAGAAATAATAAATTCAAGAGTGATAAACAATTTTTATTAGAATTGATTTCTCAGTACTTAAAAACTCACTTTTCATTTTTAAATGAAAAACAATTAGAATTCAGAGTATGTATACTCAGTATTTGATTTTGAATGATAAAATGAATAATTAATAAACACTTATGCGTTAAAAAACACGATTATTGTTTTTATCCTTCCAAATCAAAGGTTTCATAGACCATTTAAAAAACAAAAATTAAATTCGATGACGATTTGTGATTCACTCCTTATTATTTAATGCTACTAGGCATAGTGCCAATAAGTAAAAGCATTCAAGAGTCACACTGGGTTTTACCCAGGGATTTCAGCTCATTTCTGAGCTTGTTTGCAACTCTATGTACATAGATTTAACAAAATCTCTTTCTTCTAGTTGTAGGTTTTATAAAATAAGTACAATGTACATTATGTCCGTTTGCTTACTTAGACTCTCGATCATACTACCTGGACACGCCGATTTTAAATTCTTTATTTTTCTCACGATCCTTTCAGTCATTTAGAACAAGCGTTCTTTCGTCTGCGATCGCTTGGCATTTAAATCGGAGGTTCGATCTACCTTGTTGCCTGGAGTCTGAGAGCTGGGTTCGAAGCCTCTCTTCGCTTGATTCCTTTTGTTCTCGATGTGGCCCAGCCAATGCGGTGGACTTTTCACTTTCTCGGTGCCATAAAGCAGGACTAACAGTACAAGGTTTTTGTAGAGCTTGAATTTCGTCATAAGCGCGAGGTGTTTTGAACCTATTTGTTTCGTTTAACCTAAGCAGAGGAAATGGAGGACTGTTTCCTTTTCCCGCTGGTCTCCACAGCTATGACAGTTAGTGTTGTGAGGAATGCCTAGCTTCGCTGCATAGCCAGTGTCCGCCACAGGTAGTTCCGATCCTGGCTATGTCTTGCCTGGTTCTGTATATCAGATCAAGTGCTCGGGATTTATTATGGGTTGGCCAAATCTTTCTAGATATAATGTAGTTAGTTAATCTGCTTCACCTACCGTTTGATTCGTTAAGAAAAATTGATAGAATATTGCCTTTCATAATTCTTTCCGCAAGTGAGTTATGAAGGTTTGATCCTCTTGGCCCCTTCGTCCGCCCGTTTATTCCCATAAATGCCACAATGACTCGAAGCCCAGATAACAGTGACATTTTGGTTAATATTGAGACATTGCTGAACCAATTTGGGGGATCATGTACAAGAATTAATGGCTTTAACAGCCGCTTGTCTGTGATAATAGCCGTATTTCACTTTTGGTTTGAATCTTTTTTCAGTACCTTACATTCTTCCCTGATAACCAGTTATTCAGCTTGAAAAACATTAGCAACGTGGGGTACCTTTAACGACCTAGATATATTCAGAGTATGAACTGCTAAACTTCTTGTTTTTTTTTTTAATATTTTGGGCGCACTAAAGGAATTATGACTATTGACTGCCCTTAAAATATTTGAGCACAGTGCGAGCATTTAAAAAAGTTGGAGACGATTTAAAAAGAGATACCGATGCACATTGGTTTGAAATGTTCGTAATGGGAAAGCATTCCACATTCGGATAGTGCGGCTAAAGAAAGAATCTCTAAATTTAACAGTACGTCTGAAGTTGGTCCCAAGGGTAACCTGACGGGCATTCCCAGAAGTGCGAGTATTATGGTAAAATTGTTTAAGGAACACAACTGGCTATTTCACGGTCTTTCTGTTTATACAAATAATGAAAGGTTTCTAAAACCTATCATTTTAGAGTTCTTTTTTTGATTATATTGAAGAGACCCACGTGTGTTATTAGAGGACCTAGCCAAATATGGAATTGAATTATACTTAAGTCTTGGTCTGTCGTGCACATACCGAAAACTGTCCGCTTTACTCAGTGTAAGTGCCGCTTATGGATAGCGTCATAGGAGGTGGGTCCCGCTTTAATGCCAGTAGACGATATTGAGTTTTTGAAGTATTAAATTCTACGCTGTTTTCGATTCCCCATTCTACATACGCTGCTGTTCTAGATCGACATACGAAGAACTAGGACGTGAATCTTAAAAAGAATATGAGAGTCTGAGAGTACTGTTTTCAACAAAACAAGTTAATGAATTAGAAATTTCAGACAAAAGATCATTAATAAATATGAGAAAGAGAGTCGGAGACAAAACGTGGCACAGCAGCATTTATTTTATGAATGCCAGACTTGAAAGCATTAAATACAAACTTGTATTGAGCGGTTAGAAACCTAATTTATAATCCAAAGAAGAAGAGATTCATCGATACCAAATGCACGTATTTTTGATAAGAGATCTTGATGTCAAACTCTATCAAATGCTTTGGAAATATCAAGCGCAATAATCTTACTTCCTCCAAAACGATGTACAGATTTGTGTTACTGTTCGGTGAGATATACCATCAGATCACCAGTGGACTTATTGCTACAAAAGCCATATTGCCGATCATTGAGAAGTTTTCGTTCTTCAAGATATTTCTTGATCTGATAATTTATCAGCGTTTATATGACCTTAGAAAGAAGAGACGTACTATTGGACCATAGTAAGAAGCGGAAGATACCAGTAGAGTAGGACAGACAAATCTTACGCAATAGTTTTCCCAGCGTTGAAGAACACCTCTTAAGAATAATGGGGAAATACAGTCCGGGCCAGTGAATTTGTGTATATCGAGATCTTTCAGTACTCTTTCATCTAAATGAGTGCGAAAGATTTTTTCCATAAAATCGTTTACGCTCTCAACTACAGGAGGAACACTTTCTGGGAGTGTTGAATTAACAGGAAACTGTGCTGCAAGTAAATTGGCTTTTTCTTGTGACCTGGCAAAAAAAGAGTGTCAGTGAAAACGAGTGTTGGAACCGAGGACGAAGTAGTATTTCGTAATTTTTTTTACAAATGTGAAATGACCAAACATTTCGACGTTTGCAAAAATTTAGTATTAATTTGTATTTATCTAATTGGAGGTTAGAGGTAGCCAGAACGAGTAATATCGAAACTCCCCACGTTGCTATCAGTTGTGATTTTTTTGTTGTTAGTTTACTTCAAGACCATTAAGTTTCGCTTGATATTCAATCGATGTGAAAACTCTAAAAAGAAGAAAATACACGAACAGAATTTCAACTTTAAAACCTACTTTAGTCGTCCATACTGTTTTATAACCCCTACCTATGAGCAACAAAGGTTTAAAAAACTTCTATTTCTTTTCTGAAATTTCAATAGGTTGTGCATTGAGAAATCATTTTTTATTTCTGTAAACTTAACCCATTTTTTTTCCAAAAATATTCCTGTTTTATTTTTAAAACCCTTAAAAATAAAGTAATCTTCAGATTTTTCCATATTCATTTCTTTTCAGACAAAACTAACTGAAACAGAACGTGCAGCCACACTGCAACCGCTTCTCGATGCTGGCTGGTCCATGGTTGCTGGACGAGATGCCATATACAAGGAGTACATCTTCGCCGATTTTACTCAAGCTTTCAGCTTCATGACAGCTGTTGCTCTGCTCGCAGAGAAAACTAACCACCATCCCGAGTGGTTTAACGTTTACAATAAGGTGCAAGTTACAATGTCTACCCATGATGTTGGCGGCTTAAGTGCAAAAGACATTAGAGCTGCCACTTTCATGGATGCCCAGGCAAAGAAACTTTTGTAAAGCAATAATTTACGGTGCTCATATGTATGATTTAATATTTATGTATTTAAAAAATAATAATAAACAAACAAACAAACAAACAAACAAACAAAAATATACTTAAAACTATCTCATCTGTTTGCTTAAAATTTCATATTCAGCCTTCTCTAGCACATCTGGAGAAGTTTCGTCGAGAACAAAGCCAATTTTTCGAAAGAATTCGGTGGCAATTGGGTTGTTTTTGAGTACTGTGAGGACAACTTTTTCCATGTCCCAATGTTTGGCACAGTTTTCCAAAGCAGTCATCATGAATTTTCCTAGACCTTGTCGCTGGGAGGACTTCTCAATTTGCATTTCATAACTAAAACAAAAATCGGAATGAGTTTAAGAAATTGATTGGGCTCGAATAATCTTACCAATACAACACGGCGTTGCCATAGTCCAGATCGAATCGGAACATCGCATATGCCACGGGATTCTTCGATTTGTCCAGAGCTACTAAATACCTGGCCCAGTTCTTGTTCAAATCGTTTTGTTTGATTTTTGGTTGCCAGCCCATTGCCGATTCTTTGTAGAATGGTCCGACGTTCTTTTCGGCCAGCTTGAAGGCCCACTTGAGAGTTTTCGAATCCATGTCTGACTTTGTCTTACAGTATAGGGTATAGTCACCATTTGAGGTGCTGTACTTGAAGGATTCTGGCAGACTTTCTAAAGGATTTTTGGATCGAGCAGCTTTTTCGATGGCCTTTTGCTGATTCGCAGCAGATATTGAGTTTTCATTTGAATTTGTCATGTTTACGAATTTAGTATAAGATTAATGAATTAATGCCAATAAAATCTAACAAATACAATTTGTAAATTACAGAAATGTTTTCTAAATATTTAAGAAATAAATGATGCGGTCACAGGTGTTTTCAAAAATAAAATAATCGCGCGCTGGGCAAAGAAATGGATGAAGATGCTTTTTCAAACTCTAATGACAGCTGTCAATGTTGTTGACTTGCAAACTTCACCTTCACACTGTTGTTGAAACTGAATTAGGTGCGTTCAGTTTTTAGATTTCTGTGGATGCCTTTACACGTGAAAATTTAAATTCACTAATGAAAGACGGGTTACGGTGTATGATCTTAACTTTGAGTATATATAATATGGAGGGCTCGTTTCTATTCCAAATGCGTGACTATCATAGGGGGCGCTACTCAAATTTGTGTAAGACAAAGTTATTTGACAGCGGCAACCAAAAAAAAGTTTTTGGCAGGATTGATTGCCTTGCGGGAAGATACTAAAGGCGCGTTTTATTGGTAATCTATATCTAGCGCAGTAATACAAGTACCAAAAAAACGCTTTATTCACTCTTTAAGTCACTCTTCCTTGTTCCTCCTACTTGTAGAATTAAGAATTAACTTACTCGGACTCGGATGTGTTCGAAAGATCTGTATCTCGTTTTTAAGCTGGAGTTGAAATATTCATGAAAATGCAGATTGAGTTGAAATATTCATGAAAATGCAAATCGAGTTGATTTAGAGTTCTTCTCACTGTTAAATTTGATTTAAAACTTACAAAAGTGCGAAAATATATCGCATATATATACTGAGTATTGGAGAAAAAAAACATAGTACTCAATAAAATGACATTGGCGCAAAATTTTAAACAGCCTCTTATTAAGGTAGTAGTATTATACTTCTTAAAATTTCCTAACTTTAAAGTAGTTTTCTAATTTTGAAAATTTTTTAACTAATATCGTCTTAAGGCTGCGAGCGCACATTCAATTTTTAGTTGCACAACACTGTTTTTATACTTATAGAAAACAGATGAACTATTTGGTTGAATGTCCGCGCAGGTGCATATAATTATATGTTACACAAAATAGCGTACTCATTTTAGGTAATCGTTTAGTTTGTGTCAAAACACATACTTTTTAGTTTCTTAAACCAAACAGTTGCAAAACAGCCTAGCCTAAGGCAATTTCTTTTAATAAATTGATTCTGAGCAACCTTAAAACAATAGTAGTTCGTACAAAGAACTAAGTAAACAGACCTATTTTGACGTTTTTTAATGTTAAAGAGTCATATGAAGTTATAACGATACTAAAAAAATAAAATAAAAAATAAATAAAATAGGTGTTCTGAGAGTTTAGCTTTAATTTTTTCAGTTGTTATATAAATTCAGCATAATGCCGCAGTTATACGACATTTTTGAACAAATGCCAGTGAACTGATAAAACATACCTATCAATCGAATATATTGAATTCAATATTCAATATTTTATGACAAAATTAGTGGCAGTAGTGTAAAGCCGGAATTATGGTATGAATTAAAGTTTTGCATTTGAAAAAATATTTGTTCTATAAATTTCGGAGCGATCACACTTTGGATTATCAAAGGCAAAGTATAACAAAATAAATACCAACGAACACACCCTCAAGTATGCCACATATATTTTTTCGGACACCACCTAAACACCTCCTACATTTCAACATCCGAAACTCCATCTTCACTAAATTATCCATTTCAATTACTAGCTAGTTTTTATTCACTAATCGGTTGTTGTTGTTTTCCATGTTAAATTTTGCGATGTAGTATATTCACTAACCAATAAAACACGGCTTAAGTTAGAACAAAAGAATAGCATACAAATTAACAAACAAAAAAACATTTTATTATTCAATATTTTTGTATCATTAAACAACCAAATAAACACTAAAACTTTTTCAAGCTAAATATTTCTACAAATTTATTTTTTTAAATCCAACTAAAACTCATTACACCTTGAGTTCGTCTTCGAATTTGAACTCGTTTTTTGGTTGGAATTGTGCCAGTTTCTTAATCTTTACCTCATTACAAAGGTGACACAAACCACTTGCAGGGAATGGATCGCTGACGTGGGGAAAATCATTCTGCTGTTCATCTCTCTTAGTCGAGGCTAAATTACTGCAGTTCAGCTGAGCTGTTGAAATATCTGCCGATTGTAGTCGCCATCCTTGGTAAATCCATTGTATTGGTCACATTGTGGGGAAGCTATTCGCCTCCAAGTAGGGAACTTTAATATTTTGATTACAAAATAGCAATTAACAGTCACTTTAAATTTTGATCTTATTTTTACGTATAATTTGTAAAGAATTAAAACAGTCACAAAGCTTATTGATATGCGGTTTTTTGCAAACAAGACTGAAAATTTACCAAGTGCTTCATATCACATGTGACGGAGAACGATGTGCGAGGAGAAGGTAAACACAAATTGACAGCATACAGCTGTATCCTTAACTTACAGAAAGTGAGACAGCGACCCCTATCACAACTACAAGTACTACAATGCATTAGGGATAGGAACGAGCCCTCCATATTATATATACTCAAAGGATCTTAAGCACTTAGAAATGATACTTCTGATTTTAGCAATTTAACCAATACACATTTTGTTTTATTTATTTGCAATTATTCACTCAAATTATTAAATTTCAATACGTTTTGCTTTCTTATCACACGACAGCAAAAAAGAAAACTTTCAACTTGACGGACACATTTCAAATCTTCCTTTTATGAAAATATGACAAAAACGCAAGATTTTGTCTAGAAAAAAAAAATTTTTTAAACATAGTCTAGTGTTTGTGTTTCTAGCAACTTTCTCATTTTAGAAGAGAAGGATAAGAAAATGAGTAGAAAGAATTCTATTCAATCAACCAAGAAGTTTTTAAAGGTTACATAAGGCCAGTCGCGCACATTTAATTTTTAGTTTCGCAACTGTTTAGTTGCTAAAATGAAACATATGGGCTTATATGTTGTTAAAACCATTGCGTAAGCTTTTCCATCTATCCTACTCTATTGGTTTCTTTCGGAGTGGATGGAAAACAGCATTTGTCCAGCTTCTCCGTAAAAAAGCCGATTCTTCTCCCCCTCTAAATAATCGTCCAATTGCATTTACAACATCCCTTCTTTTTTAAGGCATGGAAACGTTGATAAATTATCTGCTCAATATATTGAAGAACGAAATCTTTTTAATAACCGGCAGTATGGCTTTAGTAGCAATAGGTCCAACGGTGATCTGATGGTTTATCTCACCGAACAGTGTCACAAATCTTTACATCGAGTCTCTTATCGAGAATGCGTGCATTTGATATTGATGAATCTATCTTCGATAGATTAGAAACTACCTTTCAAACCGCTGAATACAAGTTGTATTGGATGGTTTCAAATCTGAAGTCCATAAAATAGATGATGGTGTGCCACAGGCCTCCGGCTCTCTTTCTGATATTCATCAATAATCTTTTGTCTGAAAATTCTAATCCATTAAATTTTGCTGATGACAGTACTCTCAGCTTCTCATATTGGTTTCCACATACATGTTCTTCGGATGTGGAACTAGAACGGCAGCGTATGATAAGCTCATTAAATTCTGTTATCGATAGCATGGGGAACCATAAACCGCGTAGAATTTAATAGGCTTGTTTTTATGCAAGTCCATAAGGATTTGTAGGAAAAAACGACATCGGGTTAGTTCTCGTTATGTTCATTATGTGTGGAATGACCACATATTCGACGTGGCCAAAAACGATGGCAAGTGCTTAGATTTTCTTCGACGTTACAGAAATTTTTACGATGGAGTAGGATAAGATACAAATAAGTAGTAAAAAAAGAGAATATTTTATTATTAAATTTAACAAAGACAAATCTAGCAATTGCAGTCCCCAGCCTTAAGATGTCGCCACAATCTTTTGTCTTCTTGATAGTACTATAAGTTTTATATACAAAGGTATAACGTACCACAGAACTTCAAATACTTGGCCAGTAGTAGTAGTACTTCAAAGCCTTTTAAGTAATGTTTACTTCCTGAATCAAAAACTGTTCAAGCACTTTAAAGCATGATCAAGTATGTATGTAAGTACTTGGAAATACGTCTCAAATACTTTGGGGCTTATGTATGTACGCAAAGCTTAATCCTGGCGACGCAGTACTTGAGAAAACGTGGTACTTGGATGTTTTCAAGTACTTGTATCCAAGTGCTGAAATACAAGCCCCGATGCTGCTACACGCACTTGTATCATTTTGGTCGAATCAAAAGCAAATCGCTGTTGAGAATGAAATGCAAATCCGCCATCTAAAGCGATCCACCGCGCATTTAAGAATAAAATAGCCCCCCAGGGTTCGAATCCCAACCGCTCGAACCTTAATCAAAAATATTTTTTCAGGTACTGCGAGGATGTGACAAATAATATAAGTCAGTTTCCTATCACGAAATCCATCGTAATTGGAAACATGTTACGAATTCCGAAAAAGCTATCAGAGAATCCATCGTAGTGCAAAATCTTATATAACTTGCCATTATGAAAGGCAGACAATGTAAGTCCCCCCATTCCTGCCGATAATACACACAGGAATAATTGATAGTTGTAATTAACTAGGCCCTTGTTTTCTACCAGGAGTAGGGCTTCAAATGAATTTATTTATCTTTGTATAAATGCTACCTGTAAGGAATTTGTATCTCCTTGTAATTAAATCACTTAAATCTCAAACTTAAGACAACCAAATTTTTAAATGCACATTTGAAATGCAAGCAAATTTATTTTCGAACAACTAAATTCAATGGAATATGTATTTTGTATTTAACTTTGCTTAATTAATGCTTGCTATCTTTCGGTATAATTTGCAAGCTTATTTATTTAACAGGAACATAGGTATATATAGCTGTTGAACGAGGTGACAACACCACCGACTTTGAAAATATTTTTCCTCTGAAATTAGAAAAACAAAGGAATTAGTTAATTTGGTATGTTGTTATAAAAATTCTTTATTATTCTTACTTCAACTCAATTCCAGTGACATTGAAATTATCACTGAATATGTCAATGGTCATCTTTTCTGGCAGACCAACATTGGTAAAGTTAGCTGTAGCGACTTCCTCAGTTGGATTGAAGGCGACAATGTATCCGGGATTTCCAGACTTGATTCTAAATTAAAAACAAAGCATTGTTTGGTTTAATAAAATTACAAAAAAAAAAAAAACTATTAAACATGTACAAGTAATGGCATAAGATGTTAGCATATATTGAATAGTTAATTACCTTTGCCTAACGGTTAGATAGCAAATCCAAAATTACGTGCAGAATGCGATTAGTGATTGAATACAAATATACATTATTTATGGATTAGTGAATACGTATTTACAACACAAGAATATAGTTTTTAGTAAAATGTTCAACATGAACCGTTATCGTTTACATACATATGTATATTATAAAAAAAACTTACCGCGAGTAAGCAATAATATCACCAGAGTGATACATATCAAAGTCTCCATGCATGTACGTGGGAGAAGTACGTATATGATTGATATGTTGCAATATGCTTGCTGATAAATTCACTGCAGCAGAATTATCGGGTATAATTGGAACACCAGGTAACATGCTCATGAACAGTGAGTAAGCTGATGGATCCAGTCCTCCTGTCACATCATAGTTCCATTGCATCCAAGATGAGCGGCCAACAGTCTTTATTACATTTTGCAACTCAGTAAATAGTTCATCGCCTTTTAGAGTTCCCAGTACATGTGGAATCCGGCCATAAATAGGCAAATCAATACCAAATTCTCCAGTTTTGGTTCGATACACTTCAGGATAGATAGTATCTTCGCTGACCGACAGGAATGCGTCCATACTGACATTCTTGACAGCAATTTTGTATTCATACAGCAAATCACCAAGTGCCTCTTGGAATGTTGTGTGGGAATGAGTCCAAAATCCATACTGATCATGAACATATCCGGTCTTACCGCTATCCTCTTCATCTTCAAATGTTGGGTTGATCAAGTAGTATTTTGAGTTATTCAAACGGAATCCTTTAACTCCTAAGCCCAATAAATGCTGCAGTGTTGTTTTGAGCTCCTTCTTGACCAAAGTGTCATTCATACGGAGATCATAAAGTCCATCACCGAACTGACTCAAAACAAAGTCTCCAGTTTCAACTTTATCCCATGCTGAACCATTCACAGTCGACAACCAATTATTTGGTTTTTCGGCGCTCTCTATCCAAATAAATGCAGAGCGTTTCGTTTCATCACTAATTGCGTCCGTGAACATAGGCGATGTCTTTGGGATATAATTAGGAGTAATGTCCAAAATCACATTCACCTCAGAACCCTTGTAGGTGTCAATTAATTTCTTGATTTTATCCTCAACTTTAGGATCATTTACAGAATACGTTTCCTCGGCAGGGAGTTTATAAATCACACCAGTTGCATAGATTTTCTTTGCTACATCGACATCTGCTGGTTTAACTTCATCTAAGGTCCTATAGAAAGCAAATGGTCCTTGTTGATACCATTTCAAAGGTGTTGGAGCTGAGCATTTTGGTGCATTGAAAATTATCAAAATCGACAAAACCAACATGCCAACCCATGTTAACCAAAAGAGTATGAAGAAAATCCATCGAATTCGCACCCAAAACGGATCATTAGCGTATTTCATTAATTCATCCTTACTCATGCCAGTGAAAGCCTGTGTTGAAATATCAATATAAGATAAAACTGATTTATTTGAAGAACTAAGCTGAAGGATTATATGAATCTACTTATTATGGACTTATATTTTTTTTTAAGTTGTTTATGAAAATTTGTATAGCTTACCTTGCCAACGGCACCAATATCAATTTTAGCATCGCCATTTTGATGATCGCCTTTGATGAATTTAACTTCTTCTTTCTTTCCGAGCATTTGCTCATCGGCTCCATCGTTTCCTTGAACCATTTTGACTTCTATTATAGCTGGTGATGCTGTTTTGTATGAATCAAAAAATAAAATAAATTAATGATATTTTTAAAAGAAAAAATAACATTGGCATCATAGTAGATAGAGTATGAATATAAAATGATTATACATATTTGATTTTTTTAAATGAGAATTTGATTAGAGCCAATTATAGTGTTTGCATATCAATGGTAACCTTTGTTATCATTTGAATTTGTTATCAGAAAGCAAAATAAAAACAAAAACTCATGCATTTAGTTTGAATTCTTATCTGGGTAAAAAAATAAATAAGCATTTAAAGGACATATTCTTTCTTTATCTGTACAAATTCATGTTATCTGTTTTAGGGTATGTTTATTCCAGTGTGACGAAATGTTCAATAACCATCGAATAAAATTATCATTATCTGCATATGGTTAAGGAAGAATTATAGAAGTCGGAAGCCAACTGTATAATGGAAAAACTAGATTTAGAACTAGACAATTGAGTTTTGTAAAATTTGAAGGATTGGCATCTTTATTCTAATGCATATTTGGTTAAATTCACTCGTCCCTACAAAAAGCATAAACTTCAGTATTTAAAATGAACTATACTAAATTCTTCAATACGAGTTAAGTTTGTGCCTTTAAATAAGTGCCGAACAAACTTACTCAGTTCGTTTCCCTTGAGTCAATTTCCATTCAACCACTCCAGATTCAGAGATCAGATCTTAAATTTTAGTGGTAAATAAGGGGCTTTTTAACTGACACGGTCATGTTTTTTGATGACATCTGTCAAATCAGTTTTACTGATGCCAAATTAAACGATTGAACAGCACGTCCAAATGATAAAAATTGAACGTTGCGCCTATTTTACTATGGCCCTTCACAGTCGACTCTTCAACGTTTGGTGGACAAATTTCAGATGACCGGTTCGCTAATCTATCAGCCAACTCATACGTCAAAGAAACGTAGATCGGTCAAGGACATCGCAGCAGCCCATTAAAGTGTACAACAGAACACGAGGCAGTCGAATTCTCGCAGCGCACAAGAACTCGGTGGTCCAAGAACCCACCTGAGTCTTTTGGACCGTGGTCTAACGCAAACATTTGCATCTCTTGAGCACCGCCGCAATGTTTCATGTCCATCATTATTCTACCGCAATTTCCACAAACGTTGCTCTAGTGAAATAGCCAGTTGCATTCCCCCCCTTAAACAATTCAACCGTAATACTCGCACTTCTAGGAATGCCCATCAGTTTACCCTATAGCCCAACTTCGGCCGTACTGTGAAGTACAGAGATTCGTTCTTTAGCCGTACTACGCGAATGAGGATTTCCTTACCACGCTCTGTCTTTCCCTGTCATTGCAATGTTCAAGAATTCAAAATCAATGTAAATTGACACTTCCTTTCTAACCCCTAACTTTTTTCTTAATGCTCACACTGTGCTTCTGGCATATTAAGGGTATAAAAAACCTTGAGTGTGCGCTTATTATAAAAAAAAAAAAAAAAAAAAAGTAAGTTGTTCATGCTTCGGGAAAATGCCAACATCATTGCTTATTTTTAATAAAGATATTGAAGTCGTTAACCCCTGGCACAAAAATAAGAAAAATTGTTTTTTTTTAAACTTATGCATTCGATATCATGACCCCCATGCATTTTGGTTATGCCTACCTTCAAACCAAAAAAAATTCTGTCGGCTCTTGACTATCAAATGGAGATACAATGAAAAGTTACAAATGTATAAGCTTGTTTGCAAACTTACATAACCTACATCTAGATCATGCAAATAATATTTAGATCATGTGCTTAGAGAAACTTGAATGGCATTGCTATATTAAATGGTTTCCTTCCTTCTTGTTAACCTTCATTACACAGTAAATATAAAATTGAAAATAGAAGAACAAATCTCCATGAAATTAATGAGCTTTTCTGATACTGAAAAAGCAAAACAAGTTCAATACGATTTCCTTCAAGTATTTATTGATTTAAGATCTCTATGTACAACTTAGTACTACCATAAATACATAGTTAACTTAACAGTAACAAAACATCACAACTCAAAAGTTAACAAATGCAAGTAGAATACCACAACATCCAACTTCGAAAAAACTAAATCAAAGTCACAGCAAATTCACAAAAGTAATATAAAAGGGGGTTTTTTGCTGGGTTTTTTTTTTATGGGTAAGGTATATTATGTGGTATAACTAATGTGCACCTCTACCAAGATCTTTTTAGTTATTAAAATTTAAAGAAATATAACACACCAGATCAATTGATTTAGGTCACTCTTTTTCATACAAATACCACTTTTGAGATCAAAATTTATCAATGGAAAAAAATTCTTCGGATCTCTAACCATGTTTTTAATTGTATGTTCCATAGTAGTGCCCCTTGACGAATAGGTTAGTGCGGTGTATTTCACTGGGTGTTCATGGGAACGAAAAGGGAGACACCTTAGCAAAAAATAGGCGCATCAACCCCTTTATCAGGGCCTGATCCCTTTTGCGGAATAGGAGAAAATATCAAAAAACAAAATTAAACAAGAAGAGGAGGCAAACAGATCCAGGAATTGGAAAGAACTCCCAAGGCTGAAGCAGGCGAAACTACTACTGGGTAGTTACAAACAAGAACGTTTGGAAAACTGCATCAACTTAAGTAGAAATGACCTAAGAATAATAACATTTACCCGAACTGGGCATTGCAAACTTAGAAGACACCTAAGTTTACTTGGTACGGTAAGCAGTTGCAGATTCTGCAACATGCATGAGGAAACACCGGACCACATACTATGAAGATGTTGTCTACTCATGCACCAAACGGAAAAACATCTGGGATAATACCAGGTGGAAGAGAGCTATCTATCCTCTCTGAAGGTGCCCCAAATACTTAAGACTCCTAAGAGCAATAGAGGAACTTTAGGATGACCAAGCTCATTCATTTTTAAGTGGGGGCACAATAGATCTCTAGGTCGCAGTGGAATACCCCAATACATAATTCATTCATTCATTCATATTGCGGTGTAATGTCACTTCGAAGGTGCTCTAGGGTCTGTTGCCAGTCTATAATTTTTTGCCGATTTCGAACGGCAATCAAATCTGTTTTAATTTTTTAGTCGATCGCTGAGCGACGAAGTAAGTCCATTGAGAAAATAAGGGCAGAAAGTTTGAAATTTTTCAAAACCTTTTGCCATTTAAGGCTAAATTTAAGGAGTATGGAAAACTACAGATAAATAACGTAATTTTCTAAACGATAATCGTCAAAACGATAATTGTCGACGATATCGTCCATGATTTGCTTCACGTAACTCGACTACTATCGTCTCGTCTGTCGATCACAGTTTTATAGATTTGTATGCATTTCAGAAACCCTCAAACTGTAGTCAATTTGTCAATTCAATAGAAAACAATACAAAATGTCAATTTACAGTGGAAACTCAATCACTCAACTACAGTCACCTACAAAATTCAAAATTAATGCAAGACGATACCTATTTAGTTATCGTCCAAACGCTATTGTTTTGACGATTATCGACTTACATGAATCAAAAAAAGGCAACGCTATCGTTCAAACGATATCATAATTTGCCTTCCACACTTTATGGGGTGCACATCAACAGCCTTATTTATTAATTTTCACTAATACTCGGTTCAACTTCGGAGTAATTAAACCGACGCCAAGCACTTACTTCGAGTTTACGCCACGCCAAACAAATCCTTATTTATTATATATTTTCTTAGCCGTTTTAGCTACGAATTCCTTATGTCAAATATACTACCAAAAAAAGTCACCAATCTAAAACTCTGGGGTGGAATCGGCTAAGGTGATTTGTGATAGTTGACAGTCACAAAAAACAAATTTGGTCTGCGTAAGGTGACTATCACTTGTGATAATCACAATTTTGTGACATTTGCTTCTGACAGCTATTTTGTTATCACTTCTAAGTAAAATTGTCGTGTTTCAACTCAGTTTTGTTAATTTTTCATATATTTTAAAACAAAATGAACGTGTTTGTGCCGGTGCAATTATTTTTTTAGAAACGAAAGTGATCACAGTGAAAATAATTACCGCAGACAAGTTCGTTTAATAAATCTGAATCTGCGAAACAAATTAAATATATTTGAGCTACCAAATGCAAAGTAAGCTTTTTTTCTTTTTCATGACTTTTTGTCTTAATAACTGTTTTTTGATTTAATAGATTTCTGAAAAATTTCCGCGTAACTAAAGAGACATTTTCATATATTTTACGGCTTTTGCATTTACCCACTGGACTTCGGTCCACCCATATACCACCCACCCTCCAGTTAGCTGTGACGCTGAACTTTCTTGGAGGGGGAGCCTACCAAAGGTAAGTTGGCTTTGACTGGTCGACTCCGATGGGACAAAGCACCGCTATTGAGGTCACTACAGCAACTTTGAAGATAATAGAGAGAAAATTGTGTCCTTTGGTAATCAAATTTATTACCTCGGAGACAACAAAAAGATTTTATTTCGAAAAATTTGGAATCCCAGGAGGTAGTTAGTTAGCAAATCTATCTGTGATTTGTTGGCTTGTTACCTATAGAAAACATGTATATTTCATTCCATAACATTCTTAAAATAGGATTTTAACATTTACTGACATTTTCAACTTTTTTATTTATCAAAATTGTTTCGATTATAATTTGTTTTCCACAAAATTCTACTTCGCGCGGCAAAAATTGAAATTAAATAGAAGAAAAACTGAAAAACCGCTCAGCGAGTGAGATCGAGTCGAACGAAGCTCATTTCAACTCAATACCCGTTTACAAAGGGTCGAAGCGAGCTTCAAGCTCGCTTCAATACCTCATATAAACGTAGTATACGACGAACTGCAGTTGACAATATAGCGATGACGCTCAGTTGTCAGTTCTCAGTAAATGGCCACCCATCGCTCTAGGGTTGCATAAACATCGATAGTCGGCGCTTTCGATAGTATCGATAGTTTTAAGATAAAACTATCGATACTATCGATAGTATTTTTCATTTTAAAAGCCCTAGCTGTTGGTGTGTAATATCAATACCAATCTGGATCTTATTAACCTTACCACGTAGAACAAAAACCACAGATACCACTTTCTACCGGATTCTTTTATGAAGATCACGTGATAAAAAAAAATGAAAATATTTGGAATAATAATTTTTATTTCAAAAAAAACATAATATAACGTAAATAAGTTGCTACTTCAATAAAACAAAAACAAAGCATTCATAAATTAGTAGTTTGGTACTTCAAAAACAAAACAAAGATTTCTTAAAAAAAAGAAAATAAATAGGTTTTTTTGAATACCTCTTAGACAAATGTAAGTATTTATACATATGTATGTGTTACAGTAATAAGAATCAAACAAATCACAATTGGGGCAAAATTTTAAACAACCTACTATTAGTTAGCAATTTGTTAAACTATTAGTAATTTACTAGCTCTTCGAAAATTTTAAACATTTTTTTTCGTTTTACCAACAATACTAGTAAAAAACTAATTCCCTCTTATTAAAAACGATGCATCTGAACACGTTTAAATCATGACAGTTCGTGAACAAAACAAACAAAACTAAATCTGGGGAACGGACCAAATAATTTGAAATGTCGGAAACTCATAACTCAAACGAACAACCTACAATTTATTTTGTTATTTGTATATTTGTGACAATCTTTTTCTAAATGTTTTTTTTATTATTTTCCCCACTGTGAACTGGGCCAGTTCTGTAATGCTCCTACAAGATTAATTGGTATACATACATTAGATATCTCCTTGTGTTCTATTAGGAAGTAAACTTACCAGCATCAGCCTCATGTCATGTTAATAGTATGTACTTGAAATTCTGGTAAAATTCTCTATCTGGTCTTTACTGCATAAGGCTGAGTCTTCAAATATAACAAAATCTTCATCTTCCGAAAGCATTTTATATTATTTTATTTACTTTTTAAAATATGTAATTAGCTCATGAATCATAAAAAATATAATTTAACTCTTTCAAATAAAATTGGCGAAATTTGTTTTCTAATAAAATGACAGATTTAATTTAATTACCAACAGTTAAAGTAGCCAGTTTGTGATTTTAACTTTAGTAAAATTTTAAGAGATAGTATAATGCTAAAATCGTTCAAAATTAACAAAATCCGTAGTAACTTACCAAAATGGCTTTAACATATTACTTAATCGTTTAAAATTTTGCGCCATTGTTTTCAATAATAAACGTGTTGTGCAGATTTTTAGCTTTTAGAGTGCTTCTTAATTCAGACCATGGCTAGTCCAGCACAAGTGACAATGGCGCACAATTTTAAACAGCCTATTATTAAAGTATTAGTATGATCCTATCTTTAAAGTAGATTGCTAACTCATTCTTAATTTTAAACATTTTCGAACTAGTATCGTACTGAAGCAATTTTCCTAATAAAAAACTAAGTAAACGGACCTTTTGTGGCGTTTGTAAATAGCACGATACTAAAAAAATAAAATAGGTGTTCGATGATTTTAACTTTAATAAAAGAGTAGAGAAAGTATGATGTTATATTTAATTAAAATTTGCAAAATATGTATTTGTTTTAACCTAGTTTCATACTAAAACTAAAATTTTGCGCCAATGTGTTTTATTACTTATTTTAATCGCGTACTTGTGCATTGTTGTGAAATTTAGAGTCAGGTCATTATATTGTCAGCTATTGCACGTTGACTCAAGAGTCATGACCCTTTTTGAAATTAAATGAGTGCGAAGGTGAGATCCGATCTCTTTTCTCACTCATATCTCGTATGAATGCATAAGTGTTAGTGTGATTTTTAGTTTATGTTGCTTATTATGGGTTTCACCACTAATAAACTTGTGGGATGATAAACAATCGATAGTTTTTTAAAACTATCGATGTAGGCGATAGTTTTTTACTATCGATACTATCGATAGACTATCGATGTTTAAGCAACCCTACGATCGCTCAGACTCGTCGCTCATTGCATTGCCGAAGCCTTAGGCTACGCGTACAGTAATGCGACAAAGCGATGCGATGCGAGAAGCGTTTGCGTGCGAGAAAAATATTTATATTGATTCTTATACACGTGCGCACAGTGGAGCGATATTTGATGCGAGTTTCTCGCATGCCTATCGCAAGCATCTCGCACACACTGTTCTGACCACTTTTTCAAGCGAGTTCGTGCGAGAAGGCTCATATTGTTTGTTTTGAGGTTCCAAAAAAAAATCAAAAGAGTAAAATTTTGTTATTTCAGTGCTTGTGTTCTGTGGTGCAACTTTTTACAATTTTGGTGGCAATAATTATAAAGGGATTAACAACATAACTGCAGAAAATATCGCTTCTACTGTGCGCACTATCTCGCATCTAATTCTCGCATCTCGAATCGCTTGTCGCATCGCTTCTCGTATCGCATCGCTTTGTCGCACCACTGTACGCGCAACCTTACGCAGCACTTAGCATGAAAAGAGATACTCTTAGATGAATTGTCACCTCCTCCGAAGAGAGGAAGAGTTTTTGTCTATGCTACTTAAAAACCAAAAAAATGTGAATAATGAAAATCCTTAAAATTTTAGCTGTTCCGATTGAACTCAACATTGTAAATAGGTTTGCTCGTTGAGCCCTGAAGTCACCCTGGGGTCGCCCTAAATCGTGAAGTCACCCTGGTGAGCAAATTCTGTGTTTTTTGAGACCTGGGGCCTGGGGTCGCCCTGAACTCGCCATGAAGTAGATCTAGGTATTTTGCTGGGGCGAGTTCATGTAGGGATCAAACTGTCAAATGTCATATGAGATTTCATATGTATTTCTTTTGTTGTCGTTTGGCGATTCGCATGTTGCATGTTATTGCTTGTATTTGCAATCAAATGTTTGTCGTACTCATCGGGTGAAACATTCAGTAACAACGCGAAAATGTTTTCGTTCATTTTTAAAACTAATTTATAACAAATTTAAAGTTTTATCAGATCACAAAATGATTTATTTTGCTTTTAGCTGTCAACAAAACAGTTGAAAATCCCTTGGGTGTTTTTTGAAAACCGAAAACCCCAGTTTTTGTTGACAACTCTGAAGGTTGTCAAGAAAACCTGGGTCAACCCTGGGTAAAGTTCAACAAACGAACCTAATGTAAGTACCCTTCTTTCCTGCTGACTAATACCCACACAGGAATGCTTGGGAGTTATGTCGCTAATTCTTTGCTCTACACGAACTGTCGTGCGATTTTTTGGAAGTACCTACGCACTTTTAAAGCAACTTTTCACAAAATCGAAAATGCCCCAGAGTTAAAGCATTTTAGGTCTACTTAATCATTCAACATGGGGTGTGAAACACAGAAAATGAAAAAATGGTGTACACAGACTAATTTAAACATAAAATTTACTGACAAAGCAAATTCACTCACATTACTTTGTCCGTCTGGCAACAAAGCTTGTCGTTTGTAATGTAGGTATATTCGTAAAAAAAAAAAGAATATAACAAAACAAAGCAAATGTAATAAACAATTCAGCTCGAATTCCAGTTTTATGAATAGGTATTGCTGAGTCTGATATTATGTATTTACCTCCACATTCCTTTTGTGTGAATATTTTTTTTCAAGCGTGTGGCAATTGAAATTGATGCTTTCATGCGAGCCAGGCAAAACGACAAATATATAAAGTAGGTATACTCGCGAGTTTATTAATGTCAGAGCATAGTGAAAGTTAATCTTTCAATTAAATTAAATTGTACAGTGCATTAGAGCTCAATTTCATTTCCCAAAGATATCTGTAAGATACATACATACAAGATAACGAAAAAATATATATGTAGGTACCTTTTCACACCTTGTATGTACATTTGGGCGTTATCCAAAAGGATGCAAATAAAATAATAAGAACAACGATATCTGATAAACTATTGCATCATTCACTTTTTAACAGAAAATTTAATATGTATCTACAGCTACACACATATCTACATATATACCGAAACCACATCATTGTATATACAATGACCACATGCTGGTTTTTTGATAATAAAACAGATAAATTATTAGACACGGAAACAAATCCTTACCTGATTTACTATCTGATCCAATATTATCTTCCGGAATGGATTTGTAAGATTCCTTACTAGTTTCTGTAGAATTGTCTTCTGTTAATTTAATTTCTTCACCCGGTTGTCGCGTCGTATTCACAAGGCCGTTTGCATTTACAACACTACCTTCAACGTTCAAATTCAGACTGTTTCGATTTTTCGGCTGTTTGTCGTTCATTTTTGCAACTTTGTTCCGTTTCCGTATTTCCTTTTCGTTAAGTTTTCCTATCCAGTTCTTTCTCCTCTAACGAGTTTTTTTGTATGAGCTAAAAAATAATCACTCAAATTTAAGAGTGAATTTAATCGGTAATCGGTTAATTTGTGCGACGTCAGTTCTTAAGATCAACAAATTCAAATAAAATATTTTTATGAACCGTTGACAAAAACTTAAATTTAGTTCAAGGTTATTACACTGCAGATAACCTCTTCTTTTATTTAAACTTGAGAATTAATTAAATCGGTATATTTAAACAAAAAAAATGAAGAACTTAAGAATTACACTAGAAGTTGTGTGATCTCGCATATGTGCGTCTGCACAATTCAAATACAATTCTTGAACTAAATTCGAGTTAGGTTGCGAATTCTTTCGGCTTTGTGCTCCATTACAAGTGGTCAGATAAGGGGTGGCGGTCAAAACATGTTTGCTGTTTTTTTTTATCTTCACTTTTCTTCTTATTATTTGGACTTTAGTTCTGGTTTTATTTTTAATTTCTTTGCTTCAAAAAGAAAGGCCCAGCATCGCGAAAAGCAGAAAAAAAAAACGGCTTGGAATGCAGTCAAAGAAGATGCACAGGCACACGCAATTTTTTTATGTGGAGCGCGAAGAGACTTCGATTTCAAGTTTGAATCAAGACAATTGTTCGAAGCGTTAGTTTCATGAGAGGTGAGTGCACCACGACTTCGATCCTGTATCTTGACAAACTATCTGAGCTGAGTTTTGGGATTATTTACAACATATCTCTTTCTGTGCAGTTTTCCATTGAACTTGGCTTTGGGAGGTAGTTTAAGGTCCAATTAAAGTTGATCGTTTATTTTATTAATTGAAAATAGCTGCCGGAATGTGGATAAAAGTTATGTAGGTGTAGGTAGGTAATAGGTATACCTAATTCTTTTAAATTGGAATTTATGAGTTATTTAATTCGGGTAGGTGTGTATTTGGGTTGGTCACTGTTCTTGATATATGCTGTATGAGCATGAAATTTAAAAATAGAACTCTCCCTACCTACCCAAGAGTTTGTTTTATTCTTTTTTATTATGTTGATAATTATAAAAATTGCCTACATAGAATAGTAGCTATGGGTTATACAAGTTCATATTTCGGTGAATTTTCATCCACAAACGAGTAATATATTTCTCGGCTATTTTAAGGAATGATCAAGAATCAAAAATCCAAACTTTTCGAATCTGAAAAGACGTAATAATAATAACAAACTTCACAATCCCGACTGTAAATATAAAACTTAGATTTAATGATATCCATAAAGTTACCGCCTGATTTCTAGAAAAGTATGAATTTATACAAACAAAGTTTAAAAATCGTTTTATTATCAAATTTATTTTTTATATAAGTATTTTATATATTTTATTCCAGTTTTTCCAAAAAAAAATTTTTGAGTAGTCCACGATTTTTTTTTTAATAAACATCGTTAAGCCGTTTCGAAATAAATAAGATTTTGCATAATGGCTTTTTTGGCAGGAACCGGTTGCTCTGGAGCTAAGCAAAAATTTCAATTTCTCCTCTAGGGAATCACCAAAGACCCTTAAGTACCGAGTTTGTAAAAAAATAGCTCGAGTAGTTTAGGCTGTAGGTCGAGGTACGGACATACAGACAGACAAAATTACCGGACCCACTTTTGTCGCCCTCGCTATCATCGTAATGTCAAATTTGATCAAAATCTCTTCAAAAACTGTCCCACAGATTTTTTTTTTTAAATTCAAAAAATTTAATTTAGTTGAACCTAGGTAATGGTTGAACAAAAATTTCCAAGAAAATATTATTTTTGGAAGCAAGGGGGGTACCAAAAATAATAATTTTCAAAAAAAAATTTTTTGTGGATTTTTAAAAAAATTTCTTTTTTTTTTTTTTTTTGAAAACTCAATATTTCAAAAACCCCATGCTCGATTTTTTTAAAACTTGATAGATAAAAGTTTTTTAAAATAATCCACAAGATATGAGAAAAAAATGTATTTTACCTAAAAGTAACGGTACCCTCCATACAAATGTTAAAAAATGGGTTTAGAAAATTTTATTTTTAAGAAAAATATTTTTTTTTTTGAATTTCGAAAAAAAAAACTTTTTTTTTTTGTAAATTAAATTTTTATTTCAACAATAATAAAAACCTTAAATTGGCGCACCAAAATTGTTTTTTAAAAATGTTTTAACATTTTTTTTATATAAAAGCTTATTTTTTAAAGAAAGCACTACAAACACTTATAATTTTTGTTCTTGCATGAACCTACATATATTTGCTTGAATAACATGGCATTTTAAGACACATAATTTTATGATAAATTGATTTCATAATGTAGAAGTTACAGGAGGTAGGTATAATTTATTGCGACTTTTCTTACTTGCCTAATGTCAAAAATGATGCGAGACACTATCGAAATTCGAAAACTTTCAGAGATAATTGACATTACTGGCGTCCGATTCTATTTTCATATATAGTAGGGGAGAGTGGGGCACATTTGAACAATGCTCATAAAATTTTATTTTATTACTCTTTTTTTAAAAGTAATTTAAAATTTTAACCTGTCAATACCATATCCATAAACGTCATTGACTTTCCTTGATTCTCTCAGTTCTTTCATGGACTTAGAGAGGAAGGGTACTTTTGCTAGTGGAAGTGTTTTGTTTTCGTTTTTTAGTTGTAAGAGTTTAAACAAAAATTACTGCGCGATTTTAAAACAGGAACACATTTTTTTGGAAATTTTAAATCTAATTGCGGTAAGTTTTTTATTGGATATATTTCAGTTAAATATTTATAATAAATTTTATGTCACTGGAACAGTTGGGGCAGATTTGAACAAGCGTGTTGGGGCACTTTTGAACATGTTCAAAACTGCCATGAGTAGTTTTTTTTTAACATATTTAAGACATTTAAGAGAAAATTTAATCAGCTTCAAGCAATTAATCAAGCAATTTGTTATCTGTTCTATAGGGCAAGTATTGGTTTCAGGTAAAAAATGTTTTTGTCATATCGACCATCAGTCTTTGCGTCTATACGTTCTCTGTCTCATTTTTGAGCTATTGAATACTGAAAATAAGGCCTAGTTAAAATTTCTAGGTCGAAAAAATCTTGAAATTTTTATAGCTTTAACAATAATATTCTAGTTTAAGCTATTTTTATTCACACAAATTAAAGCCTCGGCTTGGAAAACAAGTTAAAACTAAATGAACTTAGCGTTGGCTATTTTAAAATAGCTATTACTAGAAAACATCTTTAACTAGCTAGCTTAAGCTTATTCTTATTCACAAAAAATCCAGCTTTTACTTAAAAATCCAAGTTTTAGATTTAGTTTTTTTTTCTTATAAATCTTTGCGGATTTTTGTTTTTTTTTTCTACAAATACATGAACATGATATAACAAAAGTATTAATTTTGAGTTTTATTGATAAGTTCTTATTAAAAAATGAATATACAAATAAAATTTAAAAGTTCTTTTATTCAGTAAAAAAAATTATATCACTGTTCAAAAGTGCCCCTTCCAAGTTCAAAACTGCCTCATGCATGGAGCACTTTTGAACATAAGAACCTGTATTGATTGGAGATAAAAATTCAATATAACTATTTCGTTAAATGGACCAAATAGTTTTCTAAATTGAACGTCAATACTACTGTTCCGTATGTGAGTAAAATATCAGGCCAATTGCTCGAATATTTTAGGTTTTATCAATCTGGAAAGCAAAAAGTGTTCAAATGTGCCCCACTCTCCCCTACCAATTTAAATTAGAATCTGAAACAATTTTCGAAAAGAATCGAAAGTAGAATCGAGTTACATAGTTGGGCCCAAGTAAAAATAATTCAAGCATAATTAGATACTGTAAATCAATCTTACTTCTGTTTTCAAAAAAATAACCAACAGTATTCATGCTCTACTGAAATAACGATAAATAGTAAAAATGTTCGTATTACCTTAACTACGTAATTCTTTTTTAATTTTAAATATTTATCAGAGTCATTCCTGCATTTTTCTAACTGCCATCCCTGTACACTGTACTGAAACGCCATGTCGCTAAAGATGATTTTTAGGCCAAAATTGGGGTCCTCTTCAAAACGCTTCGAAGCCCAGTCAGCGAACAAACGGCGTTGTCCATGGTCATGAACTTTGAGCTGGTAGGTCAGATCCGTCTTGTGTTTTACGTGGCCACTCCTGTCGATTTACGACTTAATTCCACGGAAGGCCTACCTTCATCAGAGTCAGATTGAGTCCTGACCATTAACCCCGAGTTAGTCAAAGCCAAATCAGTAGCAATGTTGTGACATGTTGCAGCATGTGCACACCTCTTGCTTAGAAGCGAGGTTTATCTAACACCTCTTGAATTCAAGCACGCTTGAAAAACATATGTCTCCGCATTTAGAATAAGTCACAACCACCATGATACTCTCACTAGGGGGCCTACCTCATTGATAGCAATTGAGCAGAGAGTAAGCATACGCAAACCCTCAAACTCAATGGGCACTATCTTCCATGGTACCAGAATATAGCTTCCGGTGGAGCTTCGCAACTTACTCACTTACAGAAGAGTTACTGCAAAACTCCGGACCTGTCAACCCTTAGGATACACACACCAAGAAGTCGGCCGAAGTAGTAACCAACAACCTAGTGTGCTTCCTTTTGGTCTTTATTTACCTTACGGCAAACTAGGAAAGATACTCCTAGTCTCTTATTCGCCTTACAACGAACCAACGATAATTTTTCACTAATCCACAGGAACCATGAGTAGTCATTGGAACCTAGAGGTTAACTCCTATCTTATTAGATAGGGATAGTAGGAATCTCATTAATCCATTTCAGCAAACTAGGAAAGATATTCCTAATCTTTTTCACTTTACAGCAATTAGGAACGATAATACTAATCTTTGTTCACCTTCAGAAAACCAGGAACACATCTAGTAGTATAGCCACTTATCCACAGGGAACCTGGATTGTATATACATTCCTACCTAGCAGCAGGTAGGGACAGTAACCAACCATCAGTGTGCACCCATTGTTCACCTTACAGCGACTAGGAAAGATAATCCTAATCTTTGTCCACCTCCTTACATCAACTAGGAACGATAATCCTATATCTTATCTAGTTAGTTCAGTTACTTACGTACGTAACCTATCCACAGGCACCACGAGGAGGTCGATAGGAACCCGAAGTGTAAAGAATCATCAATAGTAGCACTTCCAATAGCGATTTGAACCCGGAAATAGCATTAAAACTCCATCAGCCACCACCCATTCAAGAATCATGGATTTACACATCAACCAGTAGCAATACCAGTCCACGAGTTCCTCGAGCCTTGGACATTCCTTGCTTAAACTATTTCCGACTCTATACATCCCACCTGCAATAGCTGGTAAGTCAGTTGGATAAAGTGTACAATAGTAGTATATATTTTGTTTACTTATGTAGATTATTAAATATTTAAGAAAAACACGTAGAGGTAAAGGTAATTAATCAGTTATTTTGAATAATTTCAGTTGCCGCGTGAATGCTGTTGGCTATTATAAAATATTTCTACATTCGTAATGCACGTGAAGCAAGAAACAAATTTATCAATACTGTGTTATCAACTTCGTCGTTTGGACAAAGTCCTAAATTAACTGTCACACAATGTAAATGAAATGAACGTGTTGTTGCTGGTGACAATGTTTTTGCGTAATTTTTGGTTTTGCTGGAACTGTTGCTGCTTTAATCAGTTTCACGCCTTAATGATTATAATCTTCCAATCCCCAATAAACTTAGTCTGTTTTGAGTTACCAGGTTGAATGTTAAGAATAATTCTCAATTTGAGATATTCTCTCACAAATGAGAGTCATGTCATATCTTTTTCGCTTGTATATTTTTGCAAATTTTGTTAAAAACAGCCAATACATTTATAAACAAACTGGAATAGTATTTAATAAATATAAAACGATTAAATGAAAACTTTCGTATATATGTACATATGTATGTATATAATTCAGATTTATTTAGTTTTAAAAATATCACAACATTAATTTTATTTTTGAGCGACGCGTTTCGGATTTTATTTATCCATCATCGGGCTTAACTTCGTGACTAGGTGTGTTTTTTCGCAAGTCCATATAGAATTGTAAAAAAAAACGACATCGGGATTTAGGAGCTTTTTTTCCTCATAGCTGGAAGCACTGTGTACGCTATGACATTTGTCAGCTTATTGACGACTAGCATCAACCAATCCAAAAACGTCACTTTTGACGTCTCTGAGCAAATTATCGATAACATATAGATAATACCATTTTGGCATTACCATTTTTATGGTATGCCTGAACAAGAGAGAGTGGCTCTCATTTTCGAACTTCGAAAAACACTTGCGAGTGGTTGGTGAATACCCCACAGAAATTTCAAGTTAAGAGCCTCGTAAAGTTAAGAGCCGTTTAGGAGCGCTCGGTGAATACGAGCCTTAGATTAACTCTCGAAAATTATCTGGTCTTAGCTAACTGTATAGATTTAAGTAGTAGTTGCATTTGGATGTAAAGCGCTTAGTCCCGATGTCGTTTTTTTTTACAATTTTATATGGACTTGCAAAAAAACACGCCTTTTATAGGTGTTGCTTGCCAAACTTAACTTTGTTTGGCAAACAACACCTGACTCTTTCTGTAATGATCTTCATACTTGCAAATATTTTTCTAACTGAATGAATGAATGAATGAAAATTTTTATTGAGTCTTTAGGTTTTTTTTTTTTTTTTTTTTATAATCTACACGCGCTCAAGGGATTATGATTACCCTTTAAATGTTTGAACACAGCGCGGGCGTGAAGTTACGGAAGAGAAAGTAGGATAGGAAAGATGTGTGGCACGATGTTCTGAGACTGAAGGTTGTTGTCTCAGATATTTTATCTCCAGGGATGGCGGCTGAACTAAAGAACAAAGTTGTTTCATCTTATTCTATCTTTAACAAAAGTACAAAAGTGGCTGTAACGTATGGCCTTCTTTAACAATTTTACTTATTTAAGGTTAAGCCTCGTGGCATGTCAATTTTTATATAATAATATGGTTTTGTTCTGCTCATGGGCGAGCGTTATACATTTGCGTGAAACGGAAGTTTCGTTGACTATATACATATTTACAATTTTATAAACTAATACTAACTTAAAACTAAAGAACTAAAAAACTAAAAAAAAAACAGCGTAGGACGCTATTATATCTTTTCTATTTTTACATAAAATGATATTTCTTATCTTTTTGAAAATGAGAGCGAGAACGCTCTTTATGTTTGAATATGCAATTAGTTCACTAGAGGAGTGATAGAGTAAAAAAAGATAGCCAGATATGAGCGATAGCTCTATACTGCTTACATTTATACATTTAGAATGAGTGAGAAGATTATACGGTTACACTACATAATATCACATGACAGAGATAAAAAGTTGAGAGCGATGGCTCTATACTTATACATATCAACTGTATATAATATAAATATACGATTGTTAGGAGTTGTTTCAACACTGGAACCAAATCCGTTACTTGTTGCATTTGGTGGTAATTTTGTAAGCCCCAGTTGTTGGCTATCGCCGTGAGATCCTCCGTTCCAGAACCAAGATTGAGATTTAATTGTTGTTCGGCGGACTGTTGCCCGCAGAATTGCAGTTGCGGATTTTTTTTAATGTGCAGGTTCGCTTCCTGCTGGGAATTAGCCACATGTCGGCGTCATCGATTGTTGTTCGGCGGACTGTTGCCCGCAGAACTGCAGTTGCGGATTTTTGTTAATGTGCAGGTTCGCTTCCTGCTGGGAGTGAGCCATGTATCGGCATCGTCGATTTTTGTGTAGTGTATTACACTGTTGCTTAATCCACTTGTTAGGTTAATGCCTCATTTTGAGGTTCTATTTTTTGTTATCTCGCTGGGGAGAACTAAGGGGCACTTTGTTTCAAAAAAGTGATCCAGTTTTTTCGTTGTAATCACAGCACCATCCGGCGATGATAGTTTAATTTAGGATGTTTAGGAAGTTCGCTTTTAGTAAAAGCGAATAAAATTTAGTCAAAAAAGACATTAAAAACGGAAAAAAAAAATAATTTAAACCGTAACACGTTTTTACAAGAATTATGCTAATTTTATTTTTTGGAGAGTGCAGACGCAGAAACACGTCTGCACTCTCGGACACTCCAATCCAACCCTCTTTCTAACTGAATTAAGTATAATGTTCGCATAAGTTAACTTCACCTTTCTTAGGTCAAGACAGGGGCGAACGCAGGTAGGGGTCTCTTCGACTACGGCCTAAGGGCCGATTTTCGTTAAATTTTCCTTTTTTAAAACCAAAAATAACGGTACGAATCATCTTTTGGAAGACCTCTTGGAACCATTTTATTTTGTTTGTTTTTAATTTTCTCGAAAATAGTACAACCGATTTTAATCATTATGAAGCTCCTCCAAATTTTAAATATTGAGCGTTTTTCTTTTTTAGTTCAGAGTAGTACCTGAACTGTCAAACAAAATATCGTGTTTCTTTTTTTTAGCTCAAAGTGTATAACAGTTCAAAGATTGTGTTTCTTTTTTCGTTGAGAGCGTGTTCAGAGATTGTTCAGAGCGCACTCTATGAGCTCGGTATAAAATAGCTGAGTAGACAGAGTTAAATGCTGAAATCATTCTGACAGACAGAAAAACAACTCAAAAACTCGCGTGTGCTTATAAAATAATTCAGAGCTTTTAGAACAAACTCGAGTCGGAGCAAGTTCAGAGCATGTTTGACATGCTCATGCTCTGTTCAGTGCTCTACTGTGAATGAAAAAAGAAAAACGCCAATTATTTTTTTTGGAAACTCAATATTTCGAAAACCCCTGCTCGATTTTTCAAACTTGAATAAATAAAAGTTTCTTAATATAATCTACAAGATCTGAGCGAAAAAAATTGTTTTAACTAAAAATTAAGGTACCCACCATGCAAGTGTTAAAAAATCTTTTTCGAAAATCGTATTTTTCTCAAAAATGGCTCCGAGAATTTTGATAAATTTTAATTTTAATTAAATAAAAAAAAATTAAATTAAGACATTACTGAGTGTACCTACCATAAAACCAGTTTTTCGAATTTTGAATTTGTCATTAAAGGCAGAACGGACTTCAATGAAATTTTGTATAGAGAAGCTTCTAGTTAAAATAATTGGCGTACCAAAATTTTTTCTTAAATATCTATGTTTTAAAAATCTTTTATAAAACATATTATGTGTTTAGCTCTAACTACTAAACTACTATTTATAAAATAATAACTTAAGGAGTTGTTTTAGTCATTTAAAAAATGAACTTTTTGCTTATGAACATTTTTTCTCTAGAAATATTAATTTTTGAACTTTTTACATAAAAGCAAGTTCGTGAGACCCGTACGTGCATTTTATTTTCTGTGTCTTCGTATTTTAACGAAACTGTCCTATTTTGAATTGATCATTAACAAATAGACACACGAAGCCAGCAGCAATTGCGTTTTTGATGATTGACATTATGTGTTTAATGTCATTTTCCATTGGTCGTCCAGAAGCGTTTGGAAGCGTCCAGAAGTCTTCTCAAACCATTCCATTGGGAAAAAAATACTCTTCTGAGAAGAGAATTTCGCTTCTCGATTTCAAGTCAGAATCCACTCAAGAAGCACTAATACTCATACCCAAATGTCAAAAGCAACTATCGCAGATTTTCACCAACACGACTGTTAACTAATACAAAGGCAAAATTTGAAATTTGAGTAGAAGAAGTTAGCACCGTTCCGTTTTTTTTTGCTTCTGGATTTGAAATCAGAAGCAAAACCAGAAGCACTCACACATTCATATACTTAAACGTCAACCTCAACAGCTGTGATTTTTGGTATTCAAATTGTGCGAATTCAACAAACATTTTTCTTGATTTTGGTTTGTACGCATTTGATGTTTCACATATACAATCAAACAAAACTTCAGAATCATCAGAAGCAAACAAAAGTGTTCAATTGGGATTCCGGATCGGAGAGAGATTCCGGATTGCCAAATAAAAACGACATAAGTATATGAATGTGTGAGTGCTTCTGGTTTTGCTTCTGATTTCAAATCCAGAAGCAAATTTCTCTTCTTTTCAGAATCAGAACTGTCAATTTTGCCCAATTGAACACTTTCAGAAGAGTCCGGAAGGCTTCCGGATCGCCAAATAAAAACGACATTAGTCCACAAAAATTGGCGTTTCGTCCCGGCGATCTCACATGGACTCATCAGTTGACTGTGAGGACCTTGTCAATACGCAATTTTTGTTAAATTCAGTTCATCTTACATCGATTTTTTGAAAAAAAATCCAATGTAAGCTATACCCAACCAAGATTAAAATTGTAATCATTAACGTTGATTCTATATGAAGGTTTTATAATACAAATTCTATATACTACTGAAATAAATCAGCCAAGTAGAATAGCTTTTTTGGCCTTTAGTCCACAAAAATTGGCGTTTCGTCCCAATTTGATTTTGGTCCACATTTGTATATAACAGTTTTTTTAAATCTAAAATAACTCCATCGCAAAATTTAAGTCGAATTAGTATGATCTTTCGCTTTCTTACTACTTGTTTTTAATTCCGTTCAGCATGATACTTTTTTTAGCGATTTCTTAAATTTAAAATCATCAAAAAGATATTTTACTTTTTTAGTATCGCGCTAACTTTACATGACTCTTGAGATTTAAAAACGTCAAAAAGGTCTGTTTACTTAGTTTTTTACACAAACTGTCATAGTTTTAAGTGTGTTTAGAAGCAATTTATTAAGAAAATTGCTTTAGTACGATACTAGTTAGAAAATGCTTCAAATTTAGAATGAGTTAGTAAACTATTTTATAGTTAGCAAAGTAGTATCATACTAATACTTCGGCAATAGACCATTTGATTTTTTGTGCCATTGTTTTTCAAAAATTTAGAAAAGATATTTTCTGGATTCTTGAAAGAAAAAATTGTTTTTGGAAAAATCAATACCTTGAACACGAATGACCGATTAGTTTTTGAAATTATTTCTTGAAATGTATATTATAAATACTTAAAATTAACTTCCCAAATCTTATACAGGGTTATGTCCTCAGTAGTCGAACATACAGTCTTTTATTGTAAAGGAATCCTTAACTGTGAAAGAACCGTCAAAAGTAAATATGTAATAGCCGTGATTTTTTGCAAGTCTATATAGAATTATAGAAAAAAACAACGACATCGTGAGTTAGCAACTTCTTTCCAAAAAGTTGAAGTCTCATCATTTCTGTGCACGTTATTGCATTTGTCAGCTGTATTGAGACTAGCATCAACCAGCATCCAAAAACGTACCTTTTGACTTCTCTGAACAAATTATCGGTAACATACAGATAATCACCCCTATTACCCCTATAACGGCGAATGAGCTAAACTGACAGTTTCAATTAATTTCTAAACTTTTGCCATTATTGAATCCGACGAATGAAAGTTGAACGAATGTCGATAGCATGCCCTGCACCACCGACATTCGGTTCAACTTATCTGATATTACTAAATCCGAAATCCATGCGCACTGCATACACAATTTCTATCATTTTACATTCGCACCGATTTCGAGACGAATCTGAAGTGAGTTTTTAATTAAACGAAAGCTTTGTCCCGAAGTCGTTTTTTTCTACAGTTCCTTATGGATTTGCAAAAAAACATGCTTAACGTTAAATCGATTAGCAGCTTCAACTCAAAATTTTGCTATTAAATTTAAAGTTTTTCTAAAAACTTTAATTGTCTTTTTATAAAAAAAATAAAAACTGAAGAAAATGCCAATTCGGAACATAAAGTTTCCTAAGTTCGAACAGAAGATTTCATGTATGGTTTAAACTTGAAACAAAATAATAAAAGTAAATTTTGGAATCAAAGGGCACGGTAGTGCCCAGCCAGGGGAGAGTACGATAACTTGGCCGCCAAGATTTGATAACGGGTTTTTGTAGGGGCGTCAAAAACAAGCACTTTTTACTATGGGAGGGGGGGTCTATCTCCCCCCGTTTAGGAGGTAGGGGCACTTTTAGAAAAAATGGTTTAAATTGAAACAAAAAATATTAAAAAACAACGGCAACACCTACAATAAAGTGCTATACTGCGTTTGAAAGCCAGAAGATTGTTCTATAATCCTGCATTTAAATTTTATTACTCATATCAATAGTTTTTGATAAATTCGCATTTAAAGTCCAAATTTTGATAAAAAAACGTGAAAAAAAATGTTTAGACCGGTTGTTTTCAAAATTGTGAAATGAAATTGTAAATTATCTTATATGTGTTTCATGTATCTATCAGTTCTTAATCGAACACAAAAAACCGCATGGTTCTATGTCTTCTGGTTTTTGAGAAAACCTCCGTTTAAGAGGTAGGAGCACTTTGAGAAAAAAATGGTTTAAATTGAAAAAAAAAAAAATATTAAAAAACAACGGCAACACTTACAATAAAGTGCTATACTGCGTTTGAAAGCCAGAAGATTGTTCTATAATCCTGCGTTTAAATTAAATTACTCATGTCATTGGTTTTTGAGAAATTCGCATTTAAAGTCCAAATTTTGATAAAATAACGTGAAAAAAAAAGTTTAGACCGATTGTTTTCAAAATTTTGAAATGAAATTGTAAATTAACTTATATGTGATCCATGTATCTATCAGTTCTTAATCGAACTCAAAAAACCGCATGGTTCTATGTCTTCTAGTTTTTGAGAAAATCGAAAATTACCAAAACTACTTTTTTTGATTTTTGGTGGTGACGGTGATTCCATTTTAAGGATTAATGTTAATAAACATAATGAATCTTTGTTAGTTCAGTACCGCAATTCATTTAGCGTTACCCAGAATGCACCATGAGGAGGTAGAATTGCATCTGGGTCAGTTATTTTGTCAGTTAGTCAGGAGTTAGTCAGTCATAGTTAGTTAAAAATGGTCAAAATGTATTAAAAAGGTGTGTAAGTCTCGTCAATAAAGCCATCGTCTGTACTATAACTGTCGAGTTCGTTGAGTTACTCTTTTATGGTGGGAAGCCGAGGATGTTTTGGCGGTAAACACTTTCTAAATTTTTGCTCTGAAGGGTGGGAGAATCGATGTCTTTTAACTGTAAACCCTCACATATATCACCATCGGTATAACAAGGGTAAACTTTTTTTACATCTGATAAAAACTCTATTATTTGCGAACCCCAGTCGTCCTTATATTTCCTTTCTAGGCAGTATTTTCGATAGAAAAATAGTGCCATGTATTGGTGAACATGGTCAGAAGTTTGTTTTGGTTTTCAAGATCGTTTATTGTATTTTATATGTATTTAGTGGACATTGGATAAATAGAATAAATTTGAATTTTTTTAAATACAGATTCTGTGAATGCAAAAGAAACTTTGCATGCACCCAACCTCGCACCTACCCCAAATCCTATAGTGTGCCCAAGCAGGGGGGTTGCAGGGGGGCAGCATGCCCCCCCATACATACTTTACTGTTTATATATTGTAATGTTGGAAGCTAGCACTGATTTATTTATGTAAGGAAGCAAAAAATATCAAACATTTTGTAGAAAAGTAGTTTTAGTCATTTTCGATTTTCTCAAAAACCAGAAGACATAGAACCATGCGGTTTTTTGTGTTCGATTAAGAACTGATAGATACATGAAACACATGTAAGCTAATTTACAATTTCATTTCACAATTTTGAAAACAATCGGTCTAAACTTTTTTTTTCACGTTATTTTATCAAAATTTGGACTTTAAATGCGAATTTCTCAAAAACCATTGACATGAGTAATTTAATTTAAATGCAAGATTATAGAACAATCTTCTGGCTTTCAAACGCAGTATAGCACTTTATTGTAAGTATTGCCGTTGTTTTTTAATATTTTTTTTTTCAATTTAAACCATTTTTTTCTAAAAGTGCCCCTACCTCTTAAACGGAGGTTTTCTCAAAAACCAGAAGACATAGAACCATGCGGTTTTTTGTGTTCGATTAAGAACTGATAGATACATGAAACACATATAAGCTAATTTACAATTTCATTGCACAATTTTGAAAACAACCGGTCTAAACATTTTTTTCACGTTTTTTTTATCAAAATTTGGACTTTAAATGCGAATTTCTCCAAAACTATTGATATTAGTAATTTAATTTAAATGCAGGATTATAGAACAATCTTCTGGCTTTCAAACGCAGTATAGCACTTTATTGTAGGTATTGCCGTTGTTTTTTAATATTTTTTTTTCCAGTTTAAACCATTTTTTCTAAAAGTGCCCCTACCTCCTAAACGGGGGGAGATAGACCCCCCTCTCATAGTAAAAAGTGCTTATTTTTGACCCCTCTACAAAAATCCGTCATCAAATCTTGGCGGCCAAGTTATCGTACTCGTGCCCCCAGCCAAGTTCTGGCACTACACCCTTTTTACAGGAACAAACTCAGTCGACTTTTAACCCCTCCCTATATTCAGTACCAATGAAGTCAGACACTTGAAATTCCGAATATTTGCTAAGCTAGTCAGGCACAAGCGCCTCACCAACTTTCAATTTTCTAGCATAAGCGGTTCCTGAGATATAAGGCCTCAAAAATCACAAAAACCGTAACTGACTTACTCACTGACTGACAGATCATCAAAATTATTGAGCACTTCCCGACATCGTAGAATCTTGTAATTTTGCACAACCAACGGTAGGACTTATCATGCAAGTAGAGGAAAAAATAGAAAATTTGAGGTTTTCCATTCAGGGGGCGTGGTATCTGCCCACTTTCTCCGAATAGGTGTTGGTTGAATGGAGCACTTCCGACTGCTGTAAAACGATGAAATTTGGTAAAGTGGTAGGACTTAAATTGCATACAAAGAAAGAAATATAAAATTTGAAGTTTTCCATTCAGGGGCGTGGTATCCGCCCAGTTTCAAAGAACTGATGTAAATTATATATGGCACATTTCCGATTGCAGTAGAACAATGAAATTTGGTAGAACGGTACGGCTCAAATTGCATATAAAGGACCAAAAATAAAAATTGGGGTTTTCCATTCAGAGGGCGTGGTGTCCACCCACTTTCTGAGAAAATGTTTAATTTATACGGAGCACTTCTGATTGCTGTAATAAAGGTAGGTATGTTAGTGTTAGGTATCTTGCCAGGACAAGAAGAAATAATTGAAGCGCAAATCAAAACAACCAATAACAAAAAAAAAATATACCAAAAGAAATAGGAAGCTATAAACTAAGTTGATTTTAGTAGGTAGAGTACACCCTTCTATCTTTCCGTATCTTTCGAGATTTTGACATGGCAAAATAATAAAATCTTTGCAAAAAGGAGTGGGATCAGACCAAAAACATAAATGTTAAAAAAAGAACCAAGTTCTTTTATACAAAAATCTTTGTGTAACAAGTCGGCCGTGAAAAGTACTGAAATCTAAAACTACGCCAAGTTCTTACTTCATGAAAGTTTAATACCGAATATTTAAAGTAGAATAATATTGAAACAGCTACAATACAATGTTAAAAAATGGTTTTCGAAAATCGTATTTTTCTCGAAAACGGTTCCGAGAATTTTGCTTAATTTTTTTTTTCTTTCTATTATTTTTTAATATCTGTAATTTAATAAAAAAAAATTTGAAAACAACATATTACTGACTGTACCTACCATAGAACGATTTTTTAAAATTTTGAATTTCTCATTATCAGCACAACGGATTTTAATGAAATTTCGTAGAGAGAAGCTTCTAAAAAGTCTAAAAGACATTGCATTTAAAAAATTTAAGAAAAATATTTTTTTGAATTTTAAAAAAAAAATCAATTTTTTTGTTTTTTTTTGAAAATTCAATATCTCGAAACCGGCTTAATACTTTTTTTTTGTAAATTTAATTTTTATTCATACAATAATAAAAACTTCAAATTGGCGTACCAATATTTTTTCTTAAAAATGTTTTAAAATTTTCTTATATAAAACCTTATTTTTTAGAAACCACTACAAGGACTTATAATTTTTGTTCTTGCATAAATCTATATTTGCTTGAATCACATGGCATTCTATTCTTACCTTTAACTACTAAAGAAGTTTTTTTTAGTCATTTAAAAAATGAATTTTATGCTAATGAACAGTTTCTCTAATAACATTCATTTTTGAAATTCTTAGTCTTCTTTTACATAGAAGCAAGTTCGTGCCATCCAGTCGTGCATTTTATATTTTTTGTTATTTAATAAAATTTTAAGCAACAGTTCAAAATTGATCTCATTTTTTAAAAGTTAATTTTTAAGAGATAATGGGACTTCAACTAACTAAATAACTATCTAGTTTTTGAACAGATTGGACATTCTGTCCAATTTCTGACGAAACGCCAATTTGTGTGGACTAAAGGCCAAAAAAGCTATTTTGAATCAATAATTATTAAATAATTATAAAAACAAAGTGTCTGCAGTTATATTTTCCAAAGTATTTTTTATGTATTTGCTGTATTTGTATTAAAAACGATCGTGTTTGCCTTATAATCGCTTTTGGTTCGTTTAAACATTGACAAATGTGATTTATGTCCCTAAACAAGTAAAAGGACCGGTCGTTGAATATGCTTATGATCAACCCAAGCATTTAAATCATTTGCGACATATTCATAAAATGTTTTCGATCTCATTCATTTCATTTAAAAACGCCCAATCATACAATCTTTCGGCATCGACAAGAATTTCAAGAGGTGACGTTACCCCATTTCCGCTTAAGAATAAAAGCACCGTCAAGTTTTCCTTTTCGTTTGATAGTTTCACTTCATATAAATTATTAAAACCCTTAGGACCAATAACTTTTCCTATTTTGGGGGCCAAACTAATAGCAGTTTCATCTCCGTTGAATATTTGTGAAGAATCATCCAAAATATCTTTGACGTTCATATCTATTAAATATGTTTGCAAATCACTTAAAACTATTTTCGAATGCATTCTTCTGTTAGTACCACTTCTTGCCAGGTCTATTCGCTTTGAAAGGCGTTTTTCGCTTTTTGTCTCTAACTATTTTTTGAACCACATCTAAAAGTTTGTTAATTTTTTGGGGGAATCCGCATTTAGCAATATTAATAAGCCAATCTACTATATTGAGTTCCACACTTTCTGTAAGCACTGTGGAAGGACCCATTCGCTTAAGCCCATCTGTAACCTCCCTATAACCCTTATGTGAAAAGTAGTTATAGGAACACCACAAAAAAAACCATATAAAAATGTAATTAATAATAAAACGATTTTTTAAACTTTGAATAAATTCCTACTTTTCTAGAAAACAGACGGCAGTTTTATGCATGTGAATATTTTTTCTTTAATTTAATCCATGTTTCTATATTTAAAAGCAATTTTTAAATCTCAAAGTACTTTTACATAAGAGTAAGTACGTGCGATCCAGTCGTTCATTTTATTTTTTAGCTGTTTAAAAGTTTGTATGGGCATATCTATACGCATGGTAGTGGTTTCCTGCCATACATCTTTACTAACTTAATTTTTACTTTAAAATAGAAATTTATTCACAGCAAAGATTAAATTTACTAACGCACACATGTTGCTTGACCAAGCAAGAGATTTTTCATCATTGGTGGTTTCTAAACAGAAATTCGACGATATTTTAATCCCAAGTAGGAGTAGGTATAATAAAAACAGTATTTTCTGCTTTGACAGTTTTTAATTCCACTTTTTGTTGGTTTATGACATTAGCTTTAATGATCTTCCTAATATTACAGTTATCCATTTTAGTTTTTTATCAGATGAAAAATATTCGACATAAATTGTTCCCAAACATTTATTTTTAATTATCCTATCATCAATTATATTCACCCTTATTCCGATAGGCGTTTTTCTAAAACGCCAACTGTCGTTTTAGGAGTCGTGTCGTTTTTTTTTTGGTATTTCGTAACTAAAACGCCAGCGTTTCTCTCGCTCTTACATTCCACAATACATTACAAACATCTGACATATCAAATTGTTTGCAAATTGAATAATTTGGATTTGAAAATTATATTTGTGTGAATTTGTTTCAAACATAAAGAAAAATACGAAAAACGTACCGTGTAGAAAGTCATTTTTCTTGGAGCAGCGGTGACGACGAAGAAGAAGAAGAAGAAGAAAATAAAGATTTTATACTGCAGAAGATATATGTACATACATTCCATCTAAAGCAAATCCTTTTGATTTGGCTGGCACAAAGTATGTTATTAAATAAAAAAATATACACATATGCAGTAGGTAATTCTACCACTGGTTTTGATTTTTTATTTTATCGCATTTGTTAACAGATTCAAACTTGCTGATACCCTTAGTTTTTTTTTGCAAAAGCGAGCTACCAAAAGGGGTTGGGAACGACTTCAATTTGGGACTAGCCCAGCCAAGCCTAAGCAACATTCAAGGAAATACCTGCTCGCGTTTTATCTTTGCCAAGTTGTAATTTCTACGAATTCTTTTATTTTCCATTTTAATCGGATAGATACATACATAGATAGATCGCTATACAAATATTTGTATATATACATATGCATATGATGGTGGAGAAAGAAATACTTGACTTTTGGGTATGGATTGTGACTGATAACAGTTCAAATAAAAATACATTTTTGGAGGAGATGCTGGGTACCCACTCGAGCCTTTTCTTGTAACTCCTTATAGATTTGTTATTTTCACCCTCAACAAAGAATTTTAAATTATAAAAACTATAATAAATTTAAAAAAACTTATACCTTGTATACTGTCGTCAACAAATTTCTAGACGACAGATTTCGGCGCTTTTACAGACGTTTTTTGTATGGAAATGACTTACGGAATACCAAAAACAATATAGAGAACACGTTCCACAAGAGAGAATCGACAAATTGACGTTTATTTGGCGTCGAACGCCTTACGTAATACCAAATTCACACTGACGTTTTTATTTTGGCGTTCAACGCCTTACGGAATAAGGCTGATTGATTCAATCAACTGTGTAGCTAATTGATTGAGTACATCTTGATTTTCACTCAAATGTTTCATGTCAGCCATTCTATCAAAATTTAATATTCGTTGAAAGTTTTAAAGCAAGACAACATAAATCAAACCAACAAAACAAGCTAGCTATCTCTTTAATTCTTTCGTTTCAATTCTTTTCATCGTAAATTGTTTAATCGATTTTTATTTGTAATGCAGAAAGCTTTTTAACTTGAACAGCTGATAAAAAAAAACTGACTGTTTATTGGTTCTTATCATTAGAGTGCAAATAATTTTCAATTGTTGTTTTTCAAAAGTCATTCGAATCCATTAAAGATGTTACGAGGCAATCTCTTGAGAAATAGCATATCAAACTTTGGACTTGTACAGAGAAATATGGCATCCCTAATCCAATCCAAGGGATTCATCAATGGATCATGGGTTGATTCTTCAAATTGTGAAACGTTTCCTGTAACAAATCCAGCTAATGGTAAGGTTATTGGCAATGTTCCAAATATGACTGCAGATGATGCACAAAAAGCGGTGGCTGCAGCAAAAAAAGCACTTAACGCACCAGAATGGGCTGGTCTTACGGCAAAGCAAAGGTCGATATTGTTGAAGGTAGGTTTTCAAAGTAATCGTGTTTCCCTTTAACAGTTTCTTCTTAAAGTCTTGGTACAATCTCATCGAAAAAAATCGTGATGAAATTGCCAAAATTATGACTGCTGAATCCGGAAAGCCCATAAACGAGTCACTGGGCGAAGTTACCTATGGAAACTCATTCATTGAATGGTTCGCTGAAGAAGCACGCCGAATCAGTGGCGAAGTGGTACCATCCCCGACACCAAATCGTGAATTGATTATCATGAAACAGCCACTTGGTGTAGCGGCACTTATTACTCCATGGAACTTTCCTCTAGCTATGATCACGAGGAAAGCAGGTGCAGCATTGGCTGCTGGTAAACAAGATCCACAATTATCCAATCCATAGTTTTGAAAGTTTTTTCTTTTATTTAGGGTGTACCGTTGTAATTAAGCCGGCCGAGGATACACCGCTTACTGCGCTGGCGATTACCAAACTGGCTGTAGACGCTGGAATTCCAAGTGGGGTAATAAACGTTGTTACAACCAACAAAGCTGCGCCTGTGGGCAATGTTCTTTGCACAAGCCCTGATGTGGCTGGAATCTCCTTCACAGGATCCACGGAAGTTGGCAAACTGCTATACAGGAACTGTGCCGATGGAGTGAAAAGAATTTCTCTGGAACTCGGTGGTAATGCTCCTTTCATCGTCTTTGACTCAGCAAATTTAGAAAAGGCTGTCGATGGAGCTATTGCTTCGAAATTCCGAAATTGTGGCCAGACTTGTGTATCGGCTAACCGGTTCTTTGTCCAACAAGGCGTCTATGACAAATTTATCGAACTTCTGAAATCAAAAGTAGCAGCACTTAAAATCGGTTCTGGAGATGAAACAGATGTTAAGATCGGTCCTTTAATTAACAAGGCACAATTTACAAAAGTCAGCGCATTTGTGGATGATGCCAAAAGTCAAAACGCAACAATAATTGCAGGTGGCAAGCCTCGGCCAGACATTGGTGAACTATTCTATGAACCAACAATAGTCACAAATGTGAAACCACCCATGAAATTATACACTGACGAAGTCTTTGGGCCTGTATTGTCTATAATTAAGTTCAATGAAGAAGAGGAAGCTATTGCCAGAGCAAATGACACTAACAGAGGTCTTGCTGGTTATTTCTACAGTGAGAATGTGCAACAAATATTCAGAGTGGCCCGGAAGTTGGAAGTGGGAATGATTGGCATCAATGAGGGAATTATTTCAACAGCCGAAGCACCATTTGGTGGTGTCAAAGAATCTGGGATTGGTCGTGAAGGATCTCACCATGGAATCGATGAATATGTTGAGATAAAATATCTCTGTTTGGGAAATTTAAAATATTAGACCTAAGATATTATTTGAAATAAATTATTCGACATTGAATTTATTTAATGCACGACAACTGCGATAGTACACAGTCTTCCATATATGTATGAACATAATATACCATTAGTTATTATACACAAAATGCATGTTTGTAGTTCATTTATCGACTTTAAGAATTGTAAAAACGACAACCTAGTAAATATTATTTGCCATTATTGCTCAATTTATGTAAGTTATTATTTCTGCTAATAAAATTATATGCGAAGGAAATATGTGACTTTTTTTTAATGAAAACATAAGTAAAAGTAATCCTCTCAATTATCCAACCGGATGTGTAGATGTCGTTTGTGTTTGTATGTAACACTGGATATTTTTTTGGCTGCCCTGCAACTTTTAGATCCACTGAACGAGATCTACCATACTACAGGTCTTCCTCCAGATTTGTATATAGGCGTCAAAAGTCAATTCAACAAATAGTTTGCTCCCGGATTTTAAGTCCTCGATTGAGTTGCGCTTTTCGATTCATTGATCGGAAACTTATTTCAACTATTGATTTCATCCTTTTGTGTACAAAATGGGAGCGACCTTCCATTAGGCCGCCTGAAAAACGTTTTGGACCTCGATATTTGCAATTAGGGCACTTATGTAGCTCTACATTTTGAAGTTATGGCAAAATTGTTATCACAATTATTTAGAATTTGAAAAAAATGTATATTTTATGCACTATTGCTCCCAATAGAGCATGCAAGACGCTCAAATTTGTAAATAACTACTTACTTACTAGTACGGCCTAGAACGCTAAAAAAACGCACGATTTTTGGGAATTTTTTTCTCGGAAACCTTATTACATTATGTAGGTAATAACATAATTTTTTTTAAATAATGAATACATGCGTCGAGTACAAAAAACATAGTTTTGTCTTAATTTTCGAATTTTGACCGAATTATAGAGGGCAGCAACGTCGACTCATCAAAAAACACATTGTCCCGTTGAGGACAGTTAATTTTCGGATCTACTGAACCGATTTTGAAAAAACTTGTTGCAACTTCATTGTTTTTATGTTTTCTAAGACAATTTACCACAATTTGACCACAAATGGCCAACAAAATTGCCAAAAAAAAAAAAATTTGAGTACTTTTGACGTAGGTATGTATTATTTAAAAAAAAATTATGTCGATACCTAATAAGGTTTCCGAGAAAAAAAAATTCCCAAAATGTGACATTACAAACACTTCAAAGGCTAAGAGGGAAGCTTGGACGAAATTTCTTTGCACGTACACATACTTTAATCAATACCAATTTTATGTTTCTTTAATCGTTGCACTTTATAGTTCTAATATAATATCACAACAAACAATACCTACAAACTCACAATTTGAAACTTCAAAATTTCAAAGATGACAATCGATATGTCAAAATACATTTTAAAATGCCTTTAAGTTTGTGGATTTGTGCCCGATACGGAACCGTTGGTGCCGTTCCGTTGTGATGAAGTGTATTGAATAAGACCGAATCTCTTATCAGGGCCTGAGCACTAAGATTCCTTCTGAACTCAGGATATTCAGCAAGAACCTTTTGCAAAATATTTACTCTTGAGTTGACATTGATTTGTATATTATGTCGATTTCCTTTTACACTAGGGATTTTAGGGATTGCGATCCCTTGTCAAATTTTGACTTTTACCACACCAAAAAAATTGATTTTTTTTTGACAGAGATCAAATCTTTCGAATCAGTATTTGGAGAGGGATTTCCATGTATACGAAATACGCACACTAAAAAGACAAAATTTGACAAGGGATCGCAATCCCTAAAATCCCTAGTGTAAAAGGAAATCGACATTAGATATAACATTCAAGAGTCACTGAACCATTGTATATATAACCATTGTTTATATATACAATGACTGAACTTCGTTTTCAGTCTTCTGGCAAATTCGGAACATACGGTTCATATCTTTTGGTTTTTTTGAAAACGTGTACAGTCGAATCGGATTCAATGTTAGATATTGATGCATCATACTCCAAAATCAAGCCAAAGTAGACCAGCTCAAGGTGTTCCGGAGAAATATCAAGTTTTTTTGCCGATTTCTTTTTTAAGATGAAAAACTGTTTATTCAACGTCAACATTTCAGATGAAGAAATTCATTTGGTTTATCTATAATGTGGATTCCTGCGAGGATTTTATACATATTTCTTTTAAAATTCAATCTGAAAAACAAAATACAAAATAAATTATACGGAAAAATGCAATGAAAATTGAACTTACCTCCATTCTCTTCCATTTCGATTTAATGTTTTTTTTTTTCATATCATGCATCCGTCAAAAAAAATTAATGTCGCAAATTTGCAAAATGCAGACGAAGATGCTATAATAAAGATGAACATGTTCGTCTTTATCTATAATTTGACTTCTGCATTTCTCGAATTTCCTATAATGCAGAAATGAAGTTCTTCTGCATTTTCCTCTTTTCTCTCTATCTAACAAATATGAATTCAGTATTTGGTATCCCTTTTTTTTTGCAGAAATCAAATGCAGATACATGTAAATCCACCATTAAACGCAGTTGATGGCGTTTAAGTTAAGAGGCCTTTAAGTAACGTTACTTAAATGTGAAAATTGATTATAGATACCGATTTCATACTTAAGAGCTGCTTAGAGGTATTTTAAAGTTAAGTAATCTTTAAGATTTGTTTATAGATTCGCTTGAAACTTTTTAGTTGCTCCAACCAAGCAGTAACACAGCTAAAAATTGAATGTGCGCGCCTAGAAATATGTCAGATGAAATATTTTACATAATCGCAGCTGATTATGATAACAGATTTAGTTCAGTTTCATAACAGATCTCGTTTTCGAAGTAGCTCAGACTTTTATAAAAGTTCGAACCTCTGAATGCCAATCATAAAAGATCTTTTAAGGTGGAAATCTTTTATGATTCAGAAAATCTATAGAGGAATAACAGAGATGTGTCAGAATAGGCCTAATTAGCCACGTTTTAGTACCCCCAATGATCCATATAGATTAACTTTCAAAAATAAAGCCTAGTACGCAGATCGCTTGAAATTTTATCGAAATGGAAATAGTTTCATATAGAGAACCATAAATCCCAAATTGTTTTTGTAATACATGTTAAAAATTATTTCAGATCCGGATCCGTAGATAATAAAAAACGCACCTATTTTATAAATAAAGATATGTTTGACGTGGCATAAACCCAAACACCCATATTAATAAAGTTGGTTTAGTGGAAGTTTATCGTTAAGTCCTGGACTAAGTGCGAAATTTCATTAATAAAACAAATTTTCTGTTAAGCGACGTTTACTAATTATGATAAAGTTAAACCACCGAAGTAGGTGGTTTAGCGAAGGAATAAGAAATAGAAATGTCCACAGTCAGACACAAGCAATTGACAATCAATTTAGGTAGCCACAGAATATAAAAAAGAGATTGCTTACTTTTGTAGAAGATTTTTTTAAAAGGATTTTTGATAAATGTCATTTTACTATTCCGGGAACATTTTGTTTTTATTAATGTAAATATTTAAGCCATGGCTTAACTCCTATTCCATGGTTTAGCAAAACCATGGAATATAGGTGGAATAAGCGTTTTTTATTAATACGGCTGAAAGTAAGTGCTTCAACTCGGTTTAACTATTCTGAGGTTGGTCCTTGTATTAGTAAAATCTAATAAATAAGACTGAGTAATTTTTAATAGAAGGTAACTTTCTTCAAGTTCATGAACATTAAATAGAAAATGAAACATACTCTAGAAATAATTAAAACTACAGAGAAGAAAGAATGATATCTCTGTAATTTTATCAATCTCATTAATTTCTTCAACCCCAGCCGAAACGTTTCTCGCCAACCGGCTTAATAATCGCAAGGTGATGTTGCATCGTAAAGAAGTCTTAGTCTTAGCTATTTCGTTTACCCCCAACATTCATACGTCTCTTGCCAACGAGCTTAGAAATGGCAAGGTGACATTAGGTGCGTTTTATTATTCACAAATCTATCTGGATCCGGATCTGGATTAAGTTTTAACATGTATTACAAAAACAATTTGGGATTCTATTTTCTATCGGGATCTATTTCAAAGATCCAAAATTTAGTTATTACACTGGCGAGTAGATGGCTTTTTATGGTAAGGTAGTGTAAGCTATAGTGTAAAGAAAAAAGACAAGACATAATTTAAAATTTCCAAACCCAAGGATAAAAAGAGACGGACTTATAACACTGCTGTCAGTAAGATCCGTATCGTTTTATTTTCAAGGGAAGATCCAGATCCGGATCCAGATAGATTTGTGAATAATAAAACGCACCTATTGTTAAATTGCAGTCTGAAGAAAAGTATGGTCGTGGCTGTGGCTGAGTGAAAAGTCACGATCTAAACAGGGACCAAGATTGTCACTCAGGATCGGTAATGTGTACTATGCTTAAATTCAGCAAAATTTGGCGCAATAAACGTTAAATTTTAGGAAGGAAAGGGAAACATTACATTCATTCTCGATTTTGCAAACAAAACAGCACTTTTTTAAGTTAAATTTCACCACAAAACAATAAATACTAAAATAGTTTCAATATGAATGATTCATGTGAGTCTCAAATATTAAATAATATATCAAAGAAATAAATGACATTTTGTATTTAAATTATTTAGTTGGAGGTGATACATTCAATTCTACCCAGGGTGCTGGTGCCGGTGCCGCAACAGAACAAAAGGCAGAGGTAATTTTATTGTCTGTGTTCTGGGAAAATTTCATGTCATATTCCCACCATTTCATTAGGGGGTTGTGCCGGTTGTACTGAAGCAAGTCCTCGAGTCACCAGAGGGCAATTTCCAAATGTGGGGCATGACATTTGGGATGGTAACTAGCGTTGCTATTGTGCGCTCTATCGATACCTCTTCAACAAAAATGACCTACCATTTGGAGGATCACACCGGACAAATTGAAGCTCACTATTGGTTGGAGGAGGGTGATGCCCTTAAAGCTCCAGACATAATGCTGAACAGCTACGCTAAAGTGTTTGGAACTGTTCGTCAGCATGGTGGTCAGAAAACTCTTATGGTATTCAAAATGTTGCCGGTCAACGATGCCAATCAAGTTGTTACACATTTGCTGGAGGTTCTACATTCCAGATTCAAGGCTGAGGAATACTCTAAGGTAAATTCGATTGCTATTGTTTTGAAAAGTATAGGTATTTACATTTATCTTACAGAAAGGAGACAGCGCCGGCGGATTTGGTGATTTCAGCATGGGTGGAGCACAACCCAGTGTACAGTCAGGCGGTAACAGTTTGGGGCTCGAAGGCAAACAGTTGGCTGTATTCCAGGCTATTAAGAATCACGCTTCTGAAGAGGGAATTAGTCGTATGGAACTTCAAAAAAAATTCAATCACATATCCAAGAGCGAACTGGAGTATGAATTCATATTATTTTCTATCATGGTAACTATTTAAATGAATATGTTTTTTTGCAGTACTGTTCTGGACTTCATGACATCGGAGGGTCATATTTACTCGAGCATTGATGCTGATCATTTCCTTAGTACGGATGGTTAGATTCGATTTCAAAGAGTTTATTTTGTGAGTTTCACTTGCTTACCACTATTTGCATAATTAATATAAGTTTTGTTTTTTTATTAATATTCTAATAAGTGTCGTATCAAAAACACTGCATTAAAATAAAATAAAATATTTTTAATTGAAGGAAATAACGCGTTGAACTTACGACAAAGAAATGTTCAACATGTAAAGCTGAATATTTTAGCCTATTTAAAACTTTGTGGCGTGTAGCCATTTCAGATTGACGGCACTAAATTGGAAAGGAAAGTATTGCTTGTAAATATTTTTACTGTCCAAGGTGAAGAAGGAGCTTCGCATACCAATTCTAAATGTTTTGGGGCTTAGCGAATTACTTTTGAACTACGACGTTCGCTTTGAAAACTATTCTGCCAACGTCTAAAAGTGAATTTATGTAATAGCTGTGTTTTATTTTCCCCCAGATCTGATCCGGATTGGATTTTGTTTTCAAAATAACACGTAAAACAACAAATACAAACAAAACTGGGTCTTGTGTTGTTTTTGTTATACATGTAATTTTGAATGAAGATCTAATCTGGATCAGATCTGGGGGAAAATAAAACACAGCTAATGTCATTACTTAGCGAAATTTCAAATTTAATACACAATCAGCCCTATCACGAATTCCATCGTAATCGGAAACTTGTTACGAATCCCGTAACAAACTATCACAGAATCCATCGTAGTTGAAAATCTCGTACAAATTGTTCTTACGAACGGATTTGATGATATCTTTTTGTCGGAATTCGTAAAAATTCCGATTACGATGGCATGCGTAATAGGGCTGAATATTTTCTGTTGTTGTGGGATATGGTTCACTGTTCAAAAAATTAAATACATAAAAAAATAAAATATGATTAGTAGTGTTAATTTGATTTTCGAAGATAAGGATGAAAACGATGTGAAGACTGAGAAGAAGTTTACGAGTTAGCTTCAACCCACTTCAAGTTCCAGATAATTTGTTAGAATAAAATATTAATTAATATTCAGTTCAACGTTATTGTCATTCAGATTTTTGAACGATGCAGAAAAAAGTATCTCCGTTTATTTTTGGAGTAGCTTCACTCGTTCGTCATCAACACTTGTTTTGCAATGGGCTGTTCCTATTCTCTTATGAGGTTGTCGTAGCTGACGGAAGTATACTTCGACATGTTGCAACACAGGAGGACGCGTCCAAATGTATTGCCCGAAGGTTTCACAGCCTGTAAAAGATTGAGTAACCCATTCACAGCCTGTTTCAAAGGAGACAAAGCTGCACACAAGTTTCGCTTGTCTTTCTTGTTGGTCGCTATTTTTTTTAAATTTTAATTTGTAGTCAAATAAATAAATAAAAATAAATTCAAATAATGCATTTCTGGAATAATTTTTGTTTACATACTTTATGCCACAGTTTTCCTTCGCAGTGAGGTGGTCCTAAAGCGGTCCCTAGACGCCCCAGGCGCCTCTTTTCACTTTGACATTTTCACTTATTTAAATCACTCGAGGTGTTTACTCTTCGACACTTGAAAATAAATAAAAAAATATTGTACCCACAGGCGATACAATATTTTTTTTGTGCAATAAATATCAAAAGGGGTTTGATTTTCTTCAATATATTGCACAATCTTGCAATATTATCCATAGACGGACAATAATATTGTGCAATATCAAATATTGCCAATGATCAGATGAGTAGTTTTGGACTCCCTTCTTCAATTCGTCAAATTATCCAAATCGAGTAGATACCGATGCGCAATAAAAGATTAAAAATATTTTCCCACATAAGAACGCAGTAACCCTGGTTCGTTTGGAGAAAGTAATTTTTAAGTTGATCCTTTGTCGAGAAGATTCAACAAGGGATATAGCGCGACAAGTGGAAGACGATGTGGTTAAGTGGGATCTAATCGCTGTTTATAAAGAACCAGGTTCACCAAAAAATAACGGACAGGAGGGACTCGAAGAGGATGGATTGTTATGAAAATTAACACCATGCGATCCATAGAATTTTCCCCTTAACCGACCTTAAATGAAATTTCTTTACATAACAATAAATATAAATTTACAGAACAAAAGTCGATTTTTTTATCATTTATTTCATTACGACAAAATTAGCAGTGTTTGAATTCCCAATGAATAGAATTTCTAAAATGAATGCTTCCCCCAATTTAAAAACCTCCTAGTGGTGGTGTGCTTCGGCCTCCTTCTTCTTGGCTGCAGCATGGGCGGCTTTGTTTTCGGGAGAGTTTGCTAATTAAAAAAAAAATAACAATTAGAATTTTAAGTGATGAGTATAATAAAAAAGAATTTACCAAGCTTGTGGATCTTGTAGAAAACTGGGAATGAGACAGCCAGGCCGATAAAATAGTATTTCCAGACCCATTGGTTCTGGATGTAGAACTTGAATGGGAATTGAGCTATTTTAGCTGAGAATGTGTAGGGAAATTTCATGGGACGACCCGCTGGCTTCTCAATTGCTTTATCGGCCATTTTAATGGTATTATTTGTCTAAAAATGTAATAAATTGTTTTATTTTTTCGCTAAGAATTATGTTAGAAATTATGTAACCTATATCCTGGTGAACCACGAATCGAACAGTCAAAAAATTTTGACAGTTAATCTTACGACTAGAGTGAAGTTCGACTAGCTTTATTTTTTGAATGGTATTGGATGGGCTAAGTATTGGCAGTATCCAACACTTCAAAATTAATTTGACAACTTTACCTTGTTTTTATCTAAACTTTTGCTAATTCTTAAAATAGATCATAAACAGGAGTGTTACTTATACATTTGATAAAAGTTTCCTTCGACTTGTATAAACTACTGACACCATTTACAAACTAAGTAGCACACCAGAGTAAAAACTAATGCTTAGATGATGATATTATCCTAATAAAGAGTTTATATTATTAGGTGCGTTTTATTATTAACAAATCTATCTGGATCCGGATCTGGATTAAGTTTTAAAATGTATTACAAAAACAATTTGGGATCCTGTTTTCTATCGGGATCTATTTTAAAGATCCAAAAATTAGTTATTAAACTGGCGAGTAGATGGCTTTTTTGATAAGGTAGTGTAAGCTATTGTGTAAAGAAAAGAGACAAGCAATAATTTAAAATTTACAAACCTAAGGATAAAAAGAGACGGGCTTATAACACTGCTGTCACTAAGATCCGTATCGTTTTATTTTCAAGGGATGATCCAGATCCGGATCCAGATAGATTTGTGAATAATAAAACGCACCTATTGTTGTAATGCATATGGATTTTGATGATCCATATGAATCAAATACGAAAGTAAAAAATATTTAATTTGTCTTTAATTCAAAAGAAACATTTAACTCACATCCTTTATGGTTTCACAAAAGACATCTTAAAATAAATCTATAAATCGATCCTATAAAAATTGAGAAGTAGATTAGTTTTGACACTACCTTTCAAATTGCAAATGGTGTTTCATTTTTTATAATATAAAGTGAAAGTGAGATAGAAAGTTAGAATTATGAAGTTGGAGTAAGAGTAGTAAAAGGCTCTTTGCACACTAGCAACTGTGATCGAAATCAAATAGTTTAAACACCAGTTAATAGAGCAGTGCGGACATGCAACAATTCCTTAATGAGGGCATTGAATACAAATACAGTATTATTATGTCGCTACTGTAAAAATTCATTTAGTTAAAATTATTTATTAATTAAATGATGCAATAGCTCAAAGAGAACAAGGACCTAGTGACTTAAAACTCTCAACCATTCATGTGTGCGTGTTACTAAAAATCGAGTTAAAATTATTGCAATAATTTTTAGTCAAACGAGTACGAAGTAAAAACAATTTTAATATGATACTAGCATCATTATTTCACTAACATTTTATTAAAGTTAAAATCATCGAGCACTTATTTTATCTTTTTAGTATCGAGCTAACTTCATATGAGTATTTGTCATTTCTAAATATCGAAAAGGTCTGTTTACTAGTTGTATGCACGTACTGCTATTGTTTTAGGTGTCTTCAGAAACAATTTATTAAAAAATTAGCCCTGCAACGATACTGGTGATAAAATGCTTAAAATTAAGAAAAAGTTGGTAAACTGCCCTAAGCCTAGCAAATAGTTTAGTATCACAACAATACTTTAACACAAGGCTCTTTAAAAATGTGTATGCCATTATTAATTGCTGACTCGAAGGGTTACAACTTTCCGTGGGAGACTCTCTGCTTGCATATTGAATGTCGTTTAGTACCTACATAATTTATATTTGGATAAATAGAGCAGATATTCCTGTTTCAATTACTCAAAAAGAAAAAGTTGTCGAAAGAAGACCAAAGAAATGAAACAATGTAACTTTGTTTGAATAATTATCAGATGAAAATGGCTGCATAATAACAGAAAGCAAAGTTAATAAGTATTAATTGCCAGTAAAGCACCTAAGAACCTTTCTTTGTAAACAAATTTGTTAAACTGTGTTTGTGATTTATTGTTTCAATAAAGGATCCCTTGAGGAAGACAGCAACCCCTGTCGAAACGTCGGGAAAAGTAAATGAAATCGAACTAGTTTCATTACACATCTAGTGACCAAAATAGCCGAAGAGAAACCAGATTCTTCAACAAAACAATATATTCAAACTTGGTCAAACATAAATAATTTAATTTAGCACCTAAAGACCTTCCAGGATGAGTCACAACATTTCTACCTCAAATACAATAATCGGCTTAAGCGAGGTATCCGTTCGGAGCGGAAAATTCTCCGCTTCCGTTCGGAATTTTTCTCTGACATTTTTTTAACGCACCCGGCAAACTGCGTTGAAGTGCGATTAAGTTTTTATTGAAATTTCTGACAGCTTAATGCAATTGTTTTTCCGATTTCGTCCGACACAAATTCTTCGCGGAAGAAATTACGCCAAAACATTTATGTATTTTTATTATTTCCGATAGGGTACCTCGAAAGCAATTTGAACCTCTGATATGCGTTGCGGACAATTTTCCGCTCCGAACGGATACCTTGCTAGGGCTGAATATAATTCACATTCCCGACATATTTTGTTATACATATATTAAAATTGCTTTTTTAGATATAAGTTCACATAAATTAACGTTTCGTCCCGTCGGTCGATCGCACTTAGACTTATCAGTTGACTAGTGCCGCTAATACTTCTATTTGACTGATTTAGTACTATAAGAAAACCTTCATATTTTGTTAAAAAAATCCTTTTCTCTTACGGGAGCTGCGACGTGTTTTGAAAATTTTGATTTTGAAAAAAATTAGGCAAGAGTACGATAACTTAGGCACCAAGAAATTTTTTGTAGAACAGTTCAATACAAGCATTTTTTACTACGAGAGGGGGGTCTATCTCCCCCCGTTTGGGCGGGAGGGGCAATTTTATAAAAAAGGTACTAAAATGGAAACAAAAATATTACAAAATAACGGTAATACTTAAAATTAAGTATTATACCTTTTTTTAAAGCCAATACTCTGTTCTATTAGAAAGTTTTTAAATCAAGTGAAATATATGCACAGTTTTTGAAAAAAAACGAGTTTTAAACTCAAATTTTGGGAAAAAAACATTAAATAAAAGTTTAAAGTTGAATTTTTCAAAACTGCAAAGTTATATATAATTATTCTCTCCTAAAATTCGTTGCTCTAATTTATTCTTATTCAAAAACTGTAAACTAGATGATTTTATGTCGTCTAGTTTTTGAGAAAATTGAAAATAACAAACTACTTTTTTATGGGATATTTGTTTTTTTTTGCTTACTTACGCATTACGGCGTATAAACAGTGAGGTATGCAGCCCCCCTGCTTGGGCACACTATAGGATTTGGGGTAGGTGCGAGATTGGGTGTATGCAAGGTTTCTTTTGCATTTACAGAATCTGGATATAAAGAAACTTTGAATTAACCCTATGGCCTATATCTAATGTCTACTAAATATATGTACGTAGCCAAAGTTGCACATTTAAAATGCTCAGACATGAAAATTTAATACATTAAGTATGAAAAATTCACATACCTAGGTACTACTGTACGAATGCAGCAAATTTATATAATTCCTTAATTAATATGTACATATGTTTATTGTTTGTGTCTAACATTTTTAATGCTAATGTGGTACAGGTTATTGTTTACCAAGGTCATTCGTTATTCAACCTTTGTAAGAGTGAAGTATTTTTGTCTTTGAATAAAGAATGACGACTAAGCATCCACTACTTCATCCTAAATTAAATAACTTTTCAGTATTTCAAAAGCATCGCGTTCTTAGAAGAAATTGGTCTGATTCCAACTAAAACGTCAAATCCCCCACTGTGTTGCAACTTACCGATAAAGGTAGACAAATATAAAAATTTCAAGTTCGGTTGGATGTGGCGGTGCTCGGAAAAAAGCTCTAAAGAAGGTGACAAAAATTGTAAGAATACAATAAACCCATCTATCTGCACATTTGTCCATGGGCCTCAATATTGGCTAGAGATTCGGGAGATGCTTGCTATAATAACGAGTATCTCTTTTGTGATCAAAATGCCTGTAAACACGGTTTTAATACATTGAACGTTGAAAAATTGACTTGACTATTTTTAATTAACACCTGAGGCCAAATTACCGCATCAGTTTTCGAGTAATACGTGACTGAATTATGCGAGTTTGGCATTACCGCTTACGTAATCGATTACTCTAATTTGACATTTTCATTCGATGACTGAAGCAGTAATTTGGCCCCTGACTTACTCACAAACTGACTGACTGAGACGCGGAATGCCATGCAATTCTACCTCCTCGTGATGCATTCTTGGTAACGCTAAATGATTTGCTGTACTTTACTTACAAATGAACCAAATTAACATTAATTCTCAAAATGAAATCACCGTATGTAAATACAAAAAATCAAAAATTTCATAAAAAGTAGTTTTAGTAATTTTAAATTTTTTAAAAAAAACTAGAAGGCATAAAACCATTCGGTTTTTTGTGTTTTATTCAGAATTAATAGTAGCATTGACCACAAAAAGCCAATTAAGCACATCATTTCACAATTTTGAAAAAAAATTGGTCTAAACTTTTTTTTTTCATTTTTTTAACAAAATTTTGAGTTTGCATGCCAATTTTTCAAAAACTATTGACTTTTCAAATTTAGGATTATAGAACAGACTTCTGGCTCTCAAAACCGGTATAGTTTTTTATTCTAAGTGTTGTCGTTGTTTTTTAATATTTATTTTTTCAATTTAAGTCATTTTTTTTTCTAAAATCGCCCCTACCTCCTAAACGGGGCTAGATAGAACCCCCCTCCCATAGTAAAAAAACATTCTACAAAAATCCGTTATCAATTTTTGGCGCCTAAGTTATCGTACTCTCCCCAAAAATTAGAATCTTTCGATAAAAATTCACATACCAGAATTCTTTTCGCAATTTTTTTTAGAGTTAAGTAGTACATGAAAGATCTCTACGGGGATCTTAAATATTGTGAAAATTCATTAAAATTTTCCCCAATCTGCAAAACTGAAAACTAGTTAACTACATTGTAAAAAAAAAACAAACATTTTATTTTATTTATATTTATTTTATTTTCAAGAAATTGTTATTATTTTTTTAAATTAAATCTAAAAACAAGACAAATATACATAATTTTGCCCTGTATTCATGTAAAATGATCAATGATGAGATACTTGGTAGTATTCATTTGCTTTTTTTTATATAAATTCATTGACAGAAGAAAATAATATATTTAACTTCTAAGAATAATTGTTTTTTTTTGCAATGGCAAATGAACAAAATAAGAAAAATTAAGTTTTTCTTGTTGGCATTTTCACAAATGTGATTATTTTTTATTTGTTTATTTATTGTTGTGTTTAATTCATAGAATAGATAAAAATATATTTAAACAATTTAACAACTAGTTTTTATGAGTGAATGAATTAATATTTGTTTTACACAATTTTTGATTTTACGTGTAAATATATTTATACATCGAATCAGAAAAAAAATTAAGTTAAGAGTTTTTATTCAAATATTTCAATTTGCAAACGAAACACAACTCAAGTATGAAATATCAATTACAATATTTATTTAAATTTGCAAATTTACAAAACAAAAAAATTAAATTATTTTTTTCTAAGCCTGAATATATAAAGTTTATTTATTTATTCTAAAAATGTTTTCCTTTTCTTTTTACATTTATTTTCTTCAACAATTTTTTATTTATTGTAAAATAAAAGTACATTTTTAAATTGCTGTAATTTCGAAAAGCTTTATTTGTTTTCTTATAATTAATATCTACGATTTTGAATAAGTTTAAATTATTCAAAAAAAAAAAGTAATAGTTTAACGCTCACATTTTGCGTTGAACAAAAGAATCAAAAAATAACTAACACTTTTACATAATTATATTCACCGTTTTTTGTTTTTGTTTTATGGAAAATGTGTGTGTGTGTGGATAAAAAATGAAAGACAAACTTGTTCAGACGATTTGGTTACAATTAATCAATTACATTTAAATCCTTAATACCAATTACACTAAACATTACACAGGGATCATTAAATAAAAAATTGATTAAAGAAAACCAAAAAGGGATAATCCTAAAGAGTTTGTGTCAATGTTGGTTAAACATATTAATGCAAGTCAGAAAAGGAGCCTTGTTCATTTTCTTAAGTCTTGCACATGATTTTTTGCATTTGCTTTTTAAAAGTATAATTTTTATTTTATTATACTTTTAAAAATAAAAATTAAATTTCTAATAAACTATTTATACAGCAAAACTGTAAAATAAAATTTTGTCTTTGTTGACTAAGCTTACAAGTTACAATAATATTAAATAAAATTTTTAAGAAAAATTATTTAAATAATCAAACTTAAAGCAAGCAAATTTTGTTTCCAATACAAAGAGAGAAAATTTAACAAATAAAATAAGTAATTAAAATTAAAATAATTATATTAACTAAGTTTCCTTTTTGGATCTGCGTATGGTTGGATAAAGTTGATGTTCCCAATTATCTTGCTTGTTGCGAATGTTGTCTTCTTCTACTATTGGTAAAGTTGGTACTTAAGGTTTCTCTATTTGTTGTTTTCTTTAATTTTATATCTGCAAACATGTATTTTGATTTTTCTTATTGATTGTTTGTTTTGTATTAATTAACAATAACCAAATCGAGCTAAATCTCATCTTGATAAACTGTGCGACCTTTCGCGGCTGCTACTGCCAGAAGCCGCAACATTATTACCGAGATCACCGATGCGTTGGTGAGGTGGGAGTTTTTCAAATATTGGATGACGCAGTGCTTCTCCTGTGAATTATTAAATATAAATAAAATTTGTAAATTAGTAAAGTGTTGCTGTTCACAATTATGTTTATAGGTTTCTAACCTGTATTGTCGTTTTTTGTTTGTAAATAAATGCTTTCTTTTACGGGGCACATTTGAGAAAATAATACATATACAGTGCCGGTTAAAAAAAATAGCACCACCAACAATAGTTTTATTCTTTAAAAATAGAAACATCAATTTTATGGCCGGACGAGAGAAAAATTGTAATGTTTGGAGTTCTCGTTTGGTTCTCGTTCTTAAGTTTGGAGACCTCCGAATGGAGAATATAACCCTTAATTCAGAACGGTTAAGCACGTAGGTTCAAGAATAATAGTATGGAAATGTTTTTCCTACTATGGAATTGGGCCTATACATTGGATTAAAACCATCATGGATCAAGACGTCTATGTTAATATTCCATAAAAAGTGATGATGCCTTATGCACAGGGTTACTATGGGTTTTCTAACAAGACAATGACTCCAAACATACCAGCAAGAAAGCTTAAAAGTGGTTTGGGGATCATTCGGTCAAAGTCATAGAGTACTAGCGCAGTCACCCAATCTCAATCCAATTGAGAACATTTGCGCTGATGTGAAAAAAGTTTGTTTCTGTTATTAAACCAATCAGGAAAGAAACACTTTAGACTGCAGTGAAAGGATCCTGAGCGAAATTTCAATCAAGAATCATAAGAAGCAGTTTGATTATAAAGGGTTTTTAGAGTCGGGGACTTTAATTTTAAATAAGGCTTAGACAAATATTTTCAATATTTATGAAATTGGTTTTATTTGAAATATAATTTTTGTCATTAATATTTGAATATAATTACGGGCTTGTGGACGCCGCGGCTGGCGCGTACATGACGTAATATGGAGGTACAATTTTCACAAACAAGTGGATGGACACGAGATTAATAGTTGAGGACGATGACGATTTGACACATTTCGATCATCATCAACACTACGCTGCTCATTAGCAATCGTTCGTTCTGTGCGAACTGGGGGACGTTTTACGGGATGCGTATTAGCGTTTAGAGTAAATGTGTTATGAACGATTACGAGCAAGAAATAATCCTGCATTTAAGTGGATTTACCTTAAATCTTCTTCAAATCTCGAAGGCTTAAACACGTCTTCACCAAGGGATAATCCTGGATTTAAGTGGATTTACAATAAATCTTCCTTAAATCTCGAAGATTTACCATTATTTATTACATTCATAAATCTAGTAGATTAGAAATTAATCTTTTTAAACCTTCATTGGATCAATTGGATGAGGAATACAAAATAAGTAGAAAGAAAGAGAATATTTTATTATTAAATTAAGCAGAGGTAAATCTAACAAGTACTGTCGCTATGCTTAAGATGCCGCCCCAATGGTTCGTCTTCCTGAGAGTACTATGCGTTTTATATACAAAGCATATATACATATCGTGCTAAAGTATCTCGATGATTTTTCATCGTTTGGCACAAATTAAACTTATTTCTCTCACTTACCCTTTACAAGAAAAAATGGAACACCATTAGTATTTTGATAGGTGCTGTCAGTTATATTCTTTTTAAGCTTTTAGTGCGGTGGACACACCACACCACATAAATCTCTTGGCTTAAATCCTGTATTTTAATGAGAACTTTCAAATTAGCTGTCACAGAAAACAGTGTTTCCAATTGTAAGTTCTACTTCTAAAAAAAAAACACCCGTTATAAGATGGACTTCTAACTACAGAACAAATCTTAGGATATTTTTTGGGAAATAATTGTTTTTTCGACACATTTGAATTCAGTAATTCCCGGGCAAGTTTCCGCCGTTTATCATAAAGTCATAAGGAGGACGCTTAATCTACTTTCAATTCAATAGCAAAATATGGTTGTTAGATGTGATAACGAATCCAAAATTTGCCCTTGAGGGATGAAGTCAAAATCAAATTGAGTTTTGATATTCTAAATGAAAAAGTTAATGAAAATTTACAGAACTTTAAAAACAAAATATGTATACAACATATTACTAAATGTTGTCTAAAATAGTCTTAATGCAATTGTGGCAATGTAGAACTTGAAGTTTAAATAGAACACAGTAGACTTTATTTGAATTTAAATATTAATTCGATTATATCAGTGATCCTTCGTAGAGAACTTGAAATTAAGATGTAAATAAAATTTTTATTTCAAGTTTTATTTCCATTTCTATTATACAGGGTGTACTCTAATTCGTCAATGATATCGTCAATGAATCGAATATGATTCTTGGGTATATTCTAAGAACAAAATCGTTCATGAAGAAAACATTGAGAACCTACAGTATAAATGGTATAAGAATATAGGATACAATTTCAAAAAACTCGAAGAAACATATGCAAGAACAAATAACAATATTTCGATTATGATAATGGAAGGAACTAGTTCCCAATCCAAAGTTAAATAATAATAGAAGATAAAATTGGCGGAAGGAAGAAGAATAACACACAAAAATTACAAGATCATATTATTGACAAGAACAAGACATAGACAAGAACCCAAAACAAAATCAACCAACAACAATTCGATTAAATAAATCAATCCATCCATAATATTTTAGACGCAGCTTTTTCCACTTCAATCAACCAACAATTAAACATATTTCAATACTTAATTCAATGATTCAGCTTCGAATGTGCCTTGACTAAAAACATTTTTAACAAAATACGACATACACATAAATACCTCGCTTGTTAGAAAAAAAAATTAGACAATAAAAAAAAAACGCACTCACCTAACGTAATACGTTGACTTGGTTCATACTCTAACATCTTCTTAATTAAGTCAAATAGCTCACAATGATCTTCACTCTCGGACATCAGGTACCTAAACAGTGGCTTACAATGATCGCGGACATACCGTCCAGCTGATGATTTCTCATCCCAGTCCAACTTACCATGATAAAAGTATTTTGTTTTGGTTTTACTGAAAAGAACATGATTACTACACATTAATTTTGTTTGTGTCAATAACTGATCGAAGAGAATGTAAACATGTCTCAATTTCATTACCGTGCCATACGATATGGTATCTGTCCTAAGATCCTTTCCATCATGGCAAGATGTTCACGATTATCGTGTGTTTGAAAGAGTGTAATGCCCAAATACAACTCAAATAGTATACAACTGTTATCAAAAATAGAAAAGTTAGAAGTACGTTTTTTTTTCAACACTATAATATGTAAAAATTTTACCCAATTGACCAAACATCGCACGGCTGTGACCATCCCAATTCGAGGATTACTTCCGGAGATCGATAGTGACGCGTCGAGACTATTGTGCTGTGATGTTCATGATCAAAAGTAGCGCTTCCGAAATCAATTAAACGAACATCTGTACTTTTAACGCGACGAACTTCGCGATTCTATATGGAATAAAAAAAAAGAAAGTTAAATAAGTTGTTTGATACTAACTAATACACAATAAGTCATATTTGGATTTTCGAATGAATCAACTTATTCGATTTAAATCAGCATCAAATACTTAAATCAAATCATTTTGACAGCAGAATAGAACAAGAACTGAATACTTACAATCTTATGATTATAGTGTGTTGTGTATTCGGAGTCAACGAATAAAATATTCTCAGGCTTCAGATCCGTGTGCGTTAGTCTGTTGTCATGTAAGAATTTAACTGAATAACAAAGTTGGTATGCCATGTGCCTCACTTGTTCTAGCGGATATGGTTCATAGTTGTTCTCTCTCTGAATTATTTAAGAAACAAAATAATAAAATTAAATCAAACGTCTTTAGACATCACATTAATAAATAATTTATTATTCTATTGACTTACCAAGAAATCGAAAACACTCAAACCGAGCATTTCAAATGCAATGCACATGTGTCCATGATAATCAAACCAATCAATCATTCTTACGCACAAACTGTAAAAGAAAAAGTTCAAAATTTAATTAATTAGTAATAGTAATATCAATATTTTCAATAATTTATTTTTGCATACAACAGCACTACACAATAAATGAGGTGAACAATCTTTAAGCCATTAAAATGCAATTATTATTTGTCACTTGGCTTCGGCATCTTTATTTAGACAAATTAGATTTATCATAAGAACATTTTTATATTTATTTGAATTCAATGACTTTTGACATTGCGATAATCAATTTTTTAAAGGAAATAAACTGCTTTTATTTATTTAAGTCGAAATGCTTAATAATGTGTCGTTGGTTTTTTATTGTTTTTAAAATGCCAATTATTTTGAAATTTTGTTTTATAGTATTAATTATTGTCATCAAGTTAATTAATTGCATATTGCAAAAATAATTATTCATCCAATTAAATATGTTGTGAATTCCATTATCAATAAGTTGGACCTGTAGATAAATAAAAGCATTACTCTGTTTTTCTACTCAAAATGTCAACTGAAGCTATTGAAAACAATAAAAAGACCTTGAATTAGTTAAACAAGGTTTTATTAGGAAACAAAACAGTTTTTGAGGGTGTATTAATGTGTACTCTTGGAAGCTTTAGAAAGAACAACTGCCATCATTGACACCTTCTTTCTCCCCCTGTAATTTCACTTTCGCTCGTGCTATGTTCATGTTTAACATTATATGGGTCTCACAATAATCCATTGAGCGCGTCTGAATTATAAAAAATCTTTGCCATTGAAAAGAGTAAATTATAAATTTGGCGGCGCAACAGCTCAAAGTGAACCAGGACCTAGTGACTTACAACTCTCAACCATTTCAGTGTGCGTGTTACCAGAAAGGGAGAGTTAGTGTGGATATCGAGGAAAAAGGAATGTTTTTCAATATAAGTTAGATCACAGGTGAATGCAGAGTTCAATCGCATAAGACAAAACATTCTAAACTCAAAGTTGAAAAAATTTCAGTATTGCACATAAATGCGGATATATACATATATAGGGCCTTTAAATTTTATCTTCGACTAGACTTTCAGACTTTCTACTATCTATTTTAACAGACTTTAGTGAAACACATTTATTTCTTCATTTTTTTACGTAAAGTTGCTGATGGACTCACATCTATTCTTTTTAGCGAGATAGCTAGTTAGTTTAGCGATGGTCTAACACAATCGCAGAGTAGGAGTTCACTTCTGTAGACTGAACTTTCATCTTGCTTTTCTATGGCCTTAGCAACGAATCTTTTTGAAATATTATAAGCTATCGCAGTCGATATAAAAGCAAACGTTTTGCGTACTTAAAAATATATAAGAAATATTGAGTCAATGTCACAACGATTACGAAGTTCAGAAATCTCTACCGTGGTAGCTTTGTACTATTTTTGTGGTTCGTTGGGACAAACCTGTGATTACTTTGCTTGTGCGGTCGATGTTTTCAGTTTGGTTGTTATCAATTTCTCGTAGTGAAATAAGACAGCTCGGCGAAACAAATTCAGTCATCCTTCGATAGGTGACATTTATGAAAATGATGAACTGGCCAAAAATGGGTTATCACTTGAACCGAGCTAAATTGTACACTGGATACTCATGCCACTGGAGCAGAAAAAGTAAAGAATTAACCAATTTCCTCAAGTATGCAAATGACAGATGGTCAACAATTGATACCTGTCGGGTTTAAGGAATCTTTGGCCAGATATATGAAAGAAAAAAACAGAGAAGCTTAACAGACCTCAATTGTCCCTCTTGGTTGGAATCCTTACAGGTCACAACTTAATGAGAAACCATATGAGCAGAATGGGCATCAGCACATCTGATTCATGCAAAGGATGTCAGGACGGAGAGGTGGAAGAGGGCCTATCTCACTTCCTTTGTGAATGCCCCAGCCTAGCCAGAACTAGGAAAGACACCATCGGAGAATACTTTTTCGACGAACTGGGCGTGGTCTCATTTTTGCCACTTAAAAGCATCCTTACCTTCATTCGAAAGTCGGGATGTTTCGGGGAGGCACGCCATACCTAAGACTTTTCTCTTACCCTTCCATTCCTACATTACCCACCCTGGGGAGCACAATGGATTGAACTTAAGGTCTTCATGAAGAACCTCTAGAGGAAGGCATGTGTGCGTAGGAGCTATTGCTGAGATGCATGACGGTGTATTGGACTCTTTTGATGTGCGTGGGTTGTGTGGATGAAGTGTTCGTTCAATTTGGTCAGTCGGTGTGGAGGTGACATTTTGTCGACGAATTCAGTTTCTCATTAGTTGCATGTTGTTGCGTTATGCTAGCTACACACGAGGCAACCGTTGCAGAAACACAGCCATGTTGAAGTAACCGTTGCTTCGTGTGTAGCTATGTTGCCAACTGATTTTGTGTTGCTGCAACCGTTGCCAGAAATATCAAAAAGTTTTGATATTTTCGGTCGGTTGCTCCAACAGTACTGTGGTTGCGGCAACAGTTGCCACGTGTGTAGTGAACAAACGAAACACGTTGCTGCAACGGTTGCCTCGTGTGTAGCTAGCATTAGAGTTGAAGTCGACATTGTGAGGTTTTTATTTAAATATATTATAAGCGATAGAAATCAAAATTTAAAATCAATATTATACGAAATTGAGTAAAAAACACGACTTTTTATGATGTAAACGATTTCTAGAGTTTAAAGTGTATGGCTCTCGCATCTATTCGCTCTCTAAAATCACTGAATTCTAAATTCTTTACTGATTCTAGAACCGCCTGACTTGAAGTGGGCTTGAGGTTTATAGACTTGAGCCATCTCTTCTGATGAAAACTAAAAATGTTTTGAGTAAGTACACGGACACGGACATTACTGAATGTGTTAGTTTGCAATTTTACATAAAAGGAACAATTTTCTAAAATTTTGGTCAACTGTTTGTTCATGTTTAAGATATCGATTTGAAAAAGGAAGTTAGGTGCCAGTGGAGTATTGGTTTTTATTGAAGGGGAGAAGAATTTGAAGAATCATTATTTTGCGAAAGGAGATCTGTGCACAGATCCAATGAAGCCATACATTAAAATATATGCCTGTTAGATCTAAGGTCTTCATAATGCAACGGCACGGATTGCACGTACAAGTTAGAAGGAAAATATTGGCAATATGAAATCCAAAAAAATATAGATAAATTGACGTGTAATTCAGAAGAAAGATTTAAGAGTGGGGACACGCAATATATAAAAAAATTAAAGCACAACAACTAGCAGAGAATCAAGCCCTAGTGTCACACAACTCTTTCTCTTGTGAGGGTGTTGGAATGGAGGGGATCTATAATTTTCTGCTTAGTCCGAACAGCAAAGATGAGAAGCAACTTTCACTACAAGATTTGTCAATACCTCGCAAAAGGTAGCCCACTTAAAAAATTTGTTTGTTTTTAGGTGGCAGCAGCTGGGAATCGATCACAGACATTCTGCATTGTAGTCCAACACACTGAATCCTACGGGGTACCGCAATGTTCAATATGCAGAAAAACTAAAAACCTCACTTCAAACGAATAGTATCAACGAAACTGATCATTTGAGTTACACGATGAAATCTTATGGCAAAATAAAGCCTTAAACTTAATTATTTTAGGGTTCAGTTTATAATAATAATCAAACTATAGCAAGCGATTGAAACGCGTCAATTCTGATAGCTTTTGCATGTAAATTTAAAACAACTTACTGATCACAATTGGGATCCTTTTGAGCAATTTTTTCCAGTGCATTAATTTCTAGTTTTGCAGCTTCACGATATTTCTCAACATTCTTTATAATCTTCAAGGCCATGCAGTGATCCCTGTAAGAAAGTAAAGATGTATTAAAAACATGAAGATATAATGAAAATCAATCTAGACAAACCTTTCCATGTCTTTGACCTTGACGACACGTCCAAATGTGCCTTCGCCCAGTGTAGCCATGATTTTATCTGTAAAATTTAAAATAACCATTGAAATTTTCACAGACCTTCTAATCTCCTAGAATTTTATAATTTTATTAAATTATTACAAGTGATGTTTCTTTAAATTTTATTGATATAATTTTTTTTTTTTACTAAAGTTTATTATACTTTTTGTGAACAAAAAAACAATGAGTGAAATTTATACCGTTCTGTTGTTGAAAAAAACCGTTGTAACTATTTTTTTTTTAATTTACTCAAATATTTCTTTTGTTCGTCTAGAGAAAAAAAATTATAAAGAAACTCCTTATGAATTATTTCGCGACTAAGTTTAAAACAAAACAAATTTGTTGGTTAAAATTATGATCGATTTTAAAGTAAACAATAAAACAAATATGAATACTGCGAAATTTCGCGGACAAAATAAAAATGGATATATTTTTATAAAATTCTTTAAATAAATTTGATAAAAACATATCAAACTACGCGTTATTATTTTTTTTTTGAATTAACAACAAGATTTGAAGGAAGAAACAAAATATAAAGATAGCTCGAAATAAAAACAAAATTTAAAACAGAAAAAAAAATTAAAGAAAATAATAAATGGAAATGTTTTTTTCTATTTTAATTTTTTGGTTTTGGTTTTTTTTTGTAAAAAAAATTGTCACGAACATCTGTTATGAAGAATGTCGCCGGTGTGATATATCAAGTGCCCATCAGCATCATCTTGAATAACTGGCTTTGCTTGCTGTTTTCAGAACATGATTGGGGGTTTGTGGGTTTCATCATCATCATCATTGATGTTATCATTCATCCATCCATCAGAGTCATCAGTCATCATGGGGGGGCAAAAAGGTTCAAGAAATCATCATCGGGGATCCAGGACAGACACAGAGAGAAGAAGTAGCACACATCAGAATGGCGAGAGGTGAGATGCGAGGCGACACAAGCGCATATACCATCAACCAAAACCATTTATCAGTAGTTACCCAAGTTGTTGTTGCAGAAGAAGAGTTGTTGTTGTTGATTTAATTTCACAATTCATCAATCAATGTTGTTCACACCATGATTAACCATCATCATCATCATAATCAGAAAAAAACACGAGAAAAATACGGATCGTTTTTCGGTAAGAAAATTAGTTCGGACAAAATTTTTTTTTTGTTTTGTTTCATAACAAAATTAATTAAAACAAAAAAATTATATATAAATATTTTTTTATAAAACAGAAAAAATATATTAATGTATTATTTATTGAGATAAATCTATATTATTTATGTTTGCAACAACAAAAAAAAAATAAATAAATAAATATGCAAATTAATATTTCCATTTCTTTTTTCATCGGAAATACATATGTGGTTTCACTTGATATAGCTATTGTTTGGACAAAAATTTAGTCATATGAATACATGGGAGATTGAACTTGAAACAGTAACAAACAAAAATTAAAAATCCTGCTTTAAATAATAAAAAAATAATAAAGATAAGACACTACATTTGAAAATACATAGTTATAGATTTAAAAAAAAAAAAAAACAAGGAGAATTAAAAGTAGAAGTTACAAAATAAATCTAAGCTAAGGCTACCTAATGATCTGGTGGATTGCATTTTGTGTAAACAAATTTTCCTACACACAAATTATTGGGAATAAATGCTTTCTTAGTCATGAAAAAAAAGTTAAACGCAAAAATTCACGTCACTTGTCACGTGAAGTGATTATTTTTGAAACATAATTTCATGATTGATTAAACATTTCACTTGTGAAAATTTCGCTTTGCTTGTATAATCAACTACGCTGGCTTATAGTTCCCCACTATCATTTTCACATGGTATGGTTTTAAATAAGCTTCAAGTGAATATAAGCTGAATATGAGATATGTATATTTATATGTATGTTTATGTATATTTACTAGACAATTATGTGGCTGGCTTTTCGAATGAATGAATTTCTTTAGAAACAACATTACTTAAAAAAAGTCTTTAAATTAGGGGACCTGGAATCTTCGTATACAATAGATCTTATTCTTTCCAACAATTTCACATGAACTAACTTTGAAGAAAACTTTGGCATACCAAAAGGTAGCCGTTTTGGTCCTGTTTTTTTTTTGATTTTATTAACGAATGTCGAGTTTTGTCTTCGTTTTAAAAATAATTAAAAAATTAAAACGAAATATAGACACTTTGATCATTCTTTTACGCATTAGCTTTGATGTTCCTCAAATAATCTTGAGGAAATTGGACCGATTGGATAATTTTCTCGAATTATCTGTGTAATTACCAAAGATTGTAGCGTTTTTTATATTTTGCGCGCACTAAAGGAATTTTGATTACCCCTAAAATGTTTGAGCACAGTGCGAGCGTTTAGGAAAGTTTGAGAGGATTTAAGAGGAGATATCGGTGCACATTGGTTTTGAATGTCAGAATATTGTAATAGGAGGGAAATATTGAGTCGGGTAAAGCATTCCACATTCGTGTAGTGCGGCTAAAGAAAGAATTTCTGAATTTAACAGTATGTCCGAAGTTGGGCTTAAGGGTAAACTGATGGGCATTCCCTGAGACACGAGTATTTCGGTTGAATTGTTTAAGTAAAGGAATGCAACTGGCATTTTCACTAGAACACTGTTTATGTAAAAATAAAGGAAATATAATGAAAGACAAGTAACATTGCGGTGGTTCTCGAGAGATGCAAACGTTTCTGAGTACCCGTCCAAATATGGCAATTTTACTCAAGCTGGATTAAAATAGGCCTAATAGATTTCAGCCAGATAAGGGGTGACACATTTTTTGCATGGTCGAATGAAACCTTAGCAGTGTTTTTGACGACATCGAATATGTGTATGAATATGTATATCGGCATAGTGGGAGGGTTTCACTTTAATAACAAAAGACAGCATTGAGTTTTTGAAGCATTAAATTCTATGCGGTTTATGGTTCCCCATTTGACAATACTATCGATATCAGAATTAAAAGAGCTTATCATACCCTGCCCTTCTATATCCACTTCTCAAGAACAACGACGTTTATCTAGAAACGAATATGAAAAGCAAACAAATAAAATGAATTAGAAGTTTCAGACAGAAGCTCATTTATTAATATGAGAAAGAGATTCGGAGACAAAACGGAGCCCTGTGGCACACCAGCATTTATTTTATGAATTTCAGACTTAAAACCGTCGAACACAACTTGTATAAGGCGGTTCAAAAGGTAGTTTCTAATCCAAAGAAGAAGAGATTCATCAATACTAAATGCACGCATTTTCGATTAGACTCGGTTTACGGCATTAGACCATATCGTCGGCTAAGGATGCAAGAGGCCTCGTAAGTCCACTTTTTTCAAAAATGAGATTTTTGAAAATACATACATATGTATATCATGTTGGCAACAAAATCTATGTCCGGATTAAAAGAAAACATCCATAATGTCTTATTAAATGGCAAAAAAAGGCAAAAAAGAAATGTAAAATGTACACATTTGGTAGGTAGTTGAATATAAGAAATCGTTGTCCTACACAATTTATAAAAATGGATTTACGAGGTTTGCATCTTTAGCCGACGATATCCTTTAGACTTAAGAAATGCATATTAAACTGTTATTTTAACCCCCTTATTACGGCTGGCGAGTCGAACAAATAAACATGTGAGTGTGAGAAATTAGTATTACGGTTAGCGAATCGAGAACCTTTGATTCGACTTAAATGTCATATATTTGATATTTTTAATAAACAATCAAATTTTGAACTCGAATTGTAAAGTTCGCCAACCGTAGTATGTCGAATGTGTAGTTCGCTAATGAAAAAATCTCACCTCGAACGTTCGATTCGCAAACCGTAATAGGGGGTTAAATTTGTTTTGTGAAACAAAATGGAGTCATTCGACTAACTTTTCGATAAAAGAGCTTGATGCTCAACGCTATAAAATGCCTTTTGAAATATCAAGTGCAATAATCTTACTTTTTTTTTTAAACGATGTAAAGATCTGTGCAACTGTTCGGTGAGACATACTCGTGCCATTAGATCACGATTGGACCCACCTTTATCAAAAGGAACAGGTTCAAGTTGAAACAACGTGGAAGTTATGAGAGTTATGTTTGCTCATATTGACATTGAAAAAATATTGCGAAACTTTTTTATTTAATAAATGGAAGGCCTTCAACTATAAAATCAAGTTTAGTTAATTTTAAGTCGAACCATGTTCCACATTTTGCCTCTCAAACTTCACAAATTGGCATTTCACAGTTTCTTTTTGGAAAGGAAATAGTTTGGTTATGAGAAACCTTAAATTACTCTACAGAAATTCACCCAAATGAACCAACATAAATGAATAGGAGTGTGGAATGTATTGTTTTTTTTTTATCTTCATGTGATGTAAGTGGCTGGAAAATTATCAATGTTAACCACAATTGACAATTTTGACCTTTCGAAATAACTCTTAGAAAATTTTAAATTGCTTTTTTTTAAAAATCAAATTTAAATCTAACTATACAAAATAGTTAAAAATAGTATTAAGGTTTTTTTTTTAAATTAATTAAATATAAACTATAACCTAAACCCCTAAGACACATATTTCTCTGATTAATAAATCAAACTTAACTTCTTTTTGGAATAAAAACCTTCATAATTCCTAAAGTAACACAACCTGAAGCCTAAGATTTCCTAAATCATGAGTATTACCATAATATTTATTTGTTTCTGTTTCGCAAAAAAAAAAAAAAATAATTTTAATATATAATATAGAAAAAAAATTATTTTAAAAAATTAAGCAAGTTCAAGATTTTACCTAGTTTAAAACCGTGATTAGTACACACAATCCAAAATATATTTTAGGCAAGCATTTTGCAGGCACAAGGTTAATCTCACATAGTCAGGCCAACAAGATAGATTCCATCAATCTTGTCTCTAAATTTGGTTAATCAAACAAAATGACAGTAATAAAAAAAAAAGTCAATAATATTTGTCAAGTGTGTTTTTTGTTTGCGATATAAATATAATTGTTATTAATCAAAAGATAATAAAGCTCGATTTAAAAAAAAAAAAAAACAATATTTTTTGGTAACACAAGCCGAAGCAAAATCAGATAAATTAATATAACGATTTAAAAAAAATTCCTTACAAAGGAGTAAAGTGTTTTTGGAATGCGTGACTTGTGCCCATACAAAGCCGATGAAGACGAAGACTTGGCTAACGAATACATGGCAGATGCTGCTGCCGAGGAAGTGGATGCTGTTGCTCCAATATTTGGCTTCCTGCTGTTCAACAATCGATTGTGATTGGTGTCAAACAAATAGGATTTGTAGGTGGAAGGGTATTTGCTAAGGTGAGTACCACTACTAACACCAGTGGCGGTAGTAGCTCCTGCTGTTGGCAGTACCATGGGATTATAAAATTGTCGACTACTAACAGCATAATCTCTCCGGTTAAAGTGGAGATTTTGTTCACGTGGTGGATAACGATCATTACGTAATAACGCAGGAGGGGATTTCATTTTTCTACTTGAGGAGGGGGCTGTGGTGGACATTGTGTTGTTATTGTTTCTATCATTTATCGTATCGTGATTGGTTTTTGTGGATTTAATAGTTTTGGGCGAACTACCACGAATGGGGCTAGTTACATGAGATCGATCGATGTTCTCCTCCTTGATGGCATTGCCATCGGTCACTTTTGTCTTGTCCTCATCTTTTTTGTGTCCCTGTTCATCGTAGGCATCATCTTGGGCATATTTCAGGATCATTTTTTTAATTTGTTTTCTTTTGGCAATACGATCAGAAAATGCCCTCGCTTCTGCATCATTGTTGTCTTCTTTGAGAGCTGCTAAAATCGCAGCATTGTCTTCCGATGATCGGTCTTCACCTTCTTCGTATTCCCGCATATCGTAATCCGAAATATTGCCTTGAGTTTTTGATCGTTGCACACCGTAAGAACTTCGATTATTTCGTCCCGTGAAGCGACTACTCGCTGAAGCTGTGGCTGCGGCTGCCGCATAGGGTTCACGCTCATAGTCTGGAATATGGTAGCGTAACGCTATTGGATCGCCAGTAGTGTTATTCCGGCGGTATGATTTCTGGCGCCTTCTCGAACCAGCTTCAGGTTCATAGTGGTTATTCAGATCGGCGTACATTTCATCGGGATCATAACGCGACTTGTACTGGTTCTCCTTGTTGTCCGATCCCCGAGAACCGTCATAGTAATGGCTATAATCCAATCCACTGCGAGGCTTAAAACTCGATGCATATCTATTCGATGGATCATAAGCCGAATCTTTGTACCTACTTCCTGTAAGAAGAGGATCATACTCATAGTTATTCAATCCTCGACCATAACGAGAACTATCATTCAGCATGGTCAATTCCTGACGAGATCTACCATTGCTGCTGGTTAGATAACCACTATCGGCAGAATCTACCAGATACTTGGATGTTTTATTTCTCGATAATCGATATGGTGTTCGTTCTTTTCGATCAGCCGTACTAAACGAATACGAATTGCCAATTCCCGAACCAGCGGTTGATATTTTTGACGAACTTGGCAATTGAACTGATGTCGAGGAACGCGCCAGCGGAATTCCAGTTCCATCTGGTTCGAGTGTTTTATCTCGATCCTTATCATTGTGCCGTTTCCTTCTTGCAAAACGATCCAAAACATCGGAATATTTCGATTCGAGGCGGGATATTGTAGAAACTGGCTTGTCATCGGCTGTTGGTGTTTTATCTCTATCGCCATTGTCTTTTTTCTAAGATTGAAGGGATCAAGTTATTTGAAAGTTTTTTTTTTTGTTGGGGTAAATAAGTTTAATTTTCGATAAGAAGGAAAGTTTTGCATATAATTTATCGAAAACTTTAATCAGAAGTTCAGAAATGTTAGCAAAGTCTACTGATTTATCCATAAAAAAGCTTAAACTCTCTAATTTGACAGAAATGAAAGATTTTTTTAAGTTTCTGTGATCTTACAAATATTTCACCGGTTTTTTGGCTTCTCTTTTCTATAAATTTAATTAATGTGACGCAAAATGTATAATTGAGCAGCCGAATACAAACATTTTAAGAGAGAATTTAGCATAGGTATTGCGATTGCTGAGAATACGGATATTTCGAAAAAAAAAACCGTTTCTTTGACATAAACTGTCAACTGTCAAGTAGACTGAAACTATGTAAGACCTGTTCGAATACTTTCTTTAATTTTTTCTTCTCTGAAACAAAATCATACAAAGCAAAGTTTGTTTGTTTTGCTTTTCGAAACTTGTGGAGAAATATAGCTCGAAATATGTAAAAGTGACAGTAGGAGCATATATAAATGTACAAACCTGGAAAATTAGGCCATTTTGTAAAAATCGAAAACCGTTAATCTCCAAAAAAGCATGGATTCTGATTCTGACGTCTGAATCACACAATTTGAGAGCTTTTAAAAAATAAATATATCCTCTAACATTTCGAGGGTCCTCTGATGTGGCTCCTTTATTAATATAATACTATCAGCGACCTGTTTAAAGTATTTTGCCATCAAGACAACAAAATCTATAAGTTTTTAAATGTATTCATAAACAATTAAATACAAATATTTTGCAACAAAATGGCCCGCAAATAGATTCTACGACCTTCCTGACTTTCATCTGTGTGTGCATGTGAGTGGCTTTGTGAGAGCAAAACACATTTATCTTATTAAGTTTCAGGCATTGTTTAAATTAGAGAAACAAAATAAACTTAAAATTCACTCGCAATAAGCTAATACCTATAAATCTTTAGCACAACACTCACATTTTGGAAAGAGCTTTTTCATTTAATGAAAATAAATAAATATGTTAATTAATTTTCCACATTTTGTGAATCGAAAATAATAATTGTTGTTTTTTTGAAAAATATTTCACGTCAATTGAATTAAAAAAAAAAAATGTATTGGCAGCACAGGTATACACGCCTCCGCTCGCATACAGATAGAACAACATATACAAAGATGATTTATTCCAGATATCTGACTCAGAGATGTCAACGAAAATTTGATTTTTTTTTTCATGTAAAGATTTTTCAAAAATATAATAATAATTGTTATTCAAATTTTGCAAAACTTTCCTTTCATCGTTTTTGAATTATAAAAAATATTTATTTTTTTCACTAACTTTTATCGAAGAAACTGTCGTTGAATCGTCATCTCGCCGACCGAATGTTCGCATTAACGGTTTATAATACGAGCTAACTGGACTTAGATTCGAACGTAACCTATCTAATGCCGATGAAGTGGTAGTTTTCGTATAGCCGCCAATTCCGGGACCACTTCCATAGCCGGACGTTGATGTGTTGTAACGATTCCGACCGCGATCACTCATGGAATCGTTTTTTAAAATAATATCTGGAGCGGATTCCGATGGACTTAGCTCGAAGCTATTTTTTTACACAGAAAAAAAATTTGTACAGTGAATTTCGACAGACAAATTTTACTTATTTTTTTTTAACGAAAAGAAGAAGATTATAGGTGGAAGAGATGGAGCTGCTTCGCGTCAAACACGAGCGGTTTTCACAATTTCACTGATGAGACTGTGTGATTCGAATCTCAAAAAAAAGTATTTTCCACAGGTTAATATCTATCTAGTGATGGCGAATTGTAGACGTCGCGACGTCTTGTCGGTCGGGGGGTAGAATAAAAATGTAAATTATCGGTTTTTAACTTTTTTTTTTCTTTCTCGGGGGTGTTGGAAAATTATAATTCTCCTCTCTTCTTAACGGCTGGTTTTTCTTAGAAATAAAAGCCAATTTTTCCCTAAGTAAAAGAAAAATTTAGAATGACGTGTCACGAACAATTTTGTGTATTTGTCATATTTTTACGGTTCTCAGAGACTCGTCTGCTTTACCTGCGTGATGTGCAATAAAGTGCGTTCGCATTGAGCTAGATCACTTAAATGGGTTCTCTTGGTCTAAATTTAAATCATTTCTATGTTATTCGATTCGAAATATGAAAAAAAAAGTTAGCCTTTATTCGGTTAACTATATGTGCCTATTTTATTCGGAGGTATTTTTGTTTTGATGCAACACTGGGACAATGTCAAATATAGATACGAGTATCTCATCTATATGTATGCATCATCTGACAAACAATGTACCTATCAAGGGCGAAGAATTAATGTTGAGACCAAAATGATATGTGGTTATTTGGAGCTTCCTTCCTGTGTGAAAAAAAGCATGGAAGATTAATTGAAACATGTGTTTGTGGAGATGTCAAGATGACTGATTGGAAGAAGAAAAGCACGTTTCAATATCATGTGTTACAAGAGATCTACGAATGGAATTCATGTGTCGTATATGTATGTCATTAACATTATTATGGGTTTGCATTTAAGTGTTTCAACACAGCGGCAACACTGTGCTAGATTGGGGGGAAGTTGCTGTCAGTTAAAACCGGCACAATTGGAACTGTTTGCTGCGACAACTTGAATCTAGGAAATCAGGTTATTTTTGGAGAAAAATGTTTTTTTTTTGGAATTTACATGATGGTTAGTTGTGTTAACCACCGTTATAATAATAGTTTTTGCAGAAGTCACTTGTCAATTCCTAAAACATCTGTAAGAAACTCATCGAACAATTGCTGGTGTATTGACACTGACGCATATAATATTTCACAAGTTTTTTTTTTTGAAATTTCAATAGTGGTTAGTTGTGTTAACCACCGTTACAAAACTAGTTTTTGAAGAATATAGAAGATCTGTAAGGAAATCATCTCTCAAGTGTAATTGCTTTAACACTGAAGAGTTAAGATGACACCGCTGAATTACAGGTGCATTGACAGTGACGCAGGTTATTTGTGAAGAATAACTTTTCTTTTTGGAAATTAATATGGTGGTTAGTTGTGTAAACCACCTCTACAATAGTAGAGATATGGTGGTAGTTGTTAATTCCTTCAAGATTTGTAAGAAACTCACCGTTCAATTGTTGACGCATTGACACTGACACAGATTATTTTTGTAGAATAATTGTATTTGCAAATGTACAAGGTGGTAAATTGTGCTAAACACCGTTAGTAGTTTTTTGCAGAAGTCAGTTGTCAATTCCTACAAGATTTGTAAGGAACTCACCGCACAATTGTAGGTGCATTGACACTGACATATGTATACATAGGTTATGTTGGTAGTATCTATGTTTTTTTTTGGAAATATCAATAGTGGTTACTTGTGCTAACCACAGCTACAAAAGTAGTTTTATGTAGAAGCAATTTCTTCGAGAATTGGAAGGATCTCATTGCTTAATTTAAGGTGCATTGATACCGATACAGGTTATTTTCGTGAAATAATGATGTTGTTTTTTTTAAATTTACATGGTGGTTAGATGTGCTAACCATAGTTGCAATAGTAATTTTTCACAGAAGTTTGGTTGCGAATTCCTAAAAGTCTTGTAAGGAACTCACCGCTCAATTGTACGTGCATTGACACTGAAGAGTTTCGATGACCAAGCCTGGTAGCCCGAGCGTAGAGGCGGTTCTGCGAGCAGCTAGAATGGTTGTTGGGCAACCAAAAAAAACAAAAAAAAGTCCATTTTTTTTGGAACTTATTTTGTTTTAAAAAAAAAATTGGTTGTAATTTTTCATCTGTTTTTAGGTTTTTTTAGGTGGTTATTTTAAGTAACCACCTTCAATTGCGCTTTTGACCGTTACATGACTAACAAATTTAAAAAGGTATCGATAGGGATATAATGACCCTAAACAAAAGGACGATACAAAAAATAGTCGACTTGGATTTAAAGCATTCAATATTAAAAAAGTCAACTCTAAAATAATAATAAATGAACGATATGCTGACATAGATATCTTGGTATTCCAAAACCAAACAAATCAGGTAGAATCCACCTTTATTGTAAAAAAAAACAAACTTTGAAAAGAAAAGCAAGTTTCCAGTTAAAAGAACATCATTTGGCAGCCAACAATTTTGCTCATGCTATCTGACACGAATGTCAATCGATTTTGACAAGTTAATTATAAATGACAGCATGTACACAACTAACAGCTGTCATCGGTAATAGTTGCGAATCAATGGTAATTTTAAAATTCATTCACACATATGTATGTAGATATTTTACATACAGGAAATAGATTGAAAAATCCTAGAATTTGTAGATGTTTTACACCCATTGGCCATCAATTCAAATTAAGCATGAATTGGTTTTGAAATTTGCATTGAACTTCAAACCGTTAGCACACGCGGAAGAGGATAAATTATCAAATTTGTGACATAAAATCTTATACAGAAAGTAAAATGAACATATTCATTTCCTTAAGTTGTGATGATTAATACAAAAAAGAGCTGAAACCATTCCTTCAAGTTGTATTTTTGAAAAACACTTCCTTTTTTTAAATTCGAAAATATCACAAAACCATGAAAAGTAACATTTCCGCGCAAATTAAAAAATAAAACACTTCCTATGTTGTGCATTTGTGTTTTTGTTTTTTATTTGCATAAGGTGCGTCAGCAAAAACGATCATGGTTTTGAAAACATGACCAAGAAAACACAAAGTAACCTCGCATTATTAAGTTTTTACAACACCAACGAGCAATTCGTTGTTTTGTATTCAAATAAGAATCGCTAACCTTGAACTCGAACATAATGAAGAGAGAGAGAGAGAGATAGATAATTTTATCGAGAGAACCCTAGTAGAAAGTTTATAATAAAGTAAAAATTTGATAGTAAAGCATCGTTTCCCTCTCTCTCTTCCTACAAAAAATAAAAACAAAACATTATTAAACTCGCACACTAGTAATTATCTATATTCAAAAATAGAACAAGGAAAATTTGGCAACGCGCGTACGCAGAATTAAGATGTTTAGGAAAACCACAAAAAAAAAAAATAAGAATTAACTCGTAGAAAGCTTTCGTTTGAAAAGCTTTCGTATCAAACCTGTTGATAAAAATACATTTTTTCTCTTGATCGAATTTTTCATTTCGATTAAATGCTAAACATAGGAGAGAAAGCTATTTTTAAATTATATGTATATTTTTTTCTTCTCATTTATTTCGTTTTATGTTGAGAATTTAGATTAATCACAGTAGAAGGATAATTAATATCCCTTGTTGTCCTTAAAACCACCTTTAGATGACACTTTTGTTTTAATGCTTTTAAGAAAAGTAACGATTCGTTACTTAAGCAAAAAGAAGTTTTGACATTTTGTTTCCGACAAGAAGTGTCAAACTCTCAACTGCTTTCTTGTTTATATAACTTTAGGCGTTCGGCAAAAATCACAGGAACTTGACATGCACCTTTTTTTAAACCGTTAATCTTCTTCTTTTCATTTGAAAGGTTTAGTTTTGGTAAAAAAAAAATTAAGTTATTTGAGGATTTATGTATATTATTTATATCTTTTTTTTTATTTATTACCGATTTCGCCTTTTTTCAGGTCTTTCGCTCGGATTTCGACGAAATCTTTGCAGCAGGCTGTTGCAACTATCGGACAATAACTGTGTAACACTTGCTGTCGAGCTTCGGATATAACGATTGCGCCGCGGTGTTGATGATGTTGATGATTTTGTTGTTGTAGAAGGTGTTGAAGATGATGATGCTGTAGCAATTGATGCTGAAGATGGCGACACTGCCAATTCGACTGGCGGTGGTGTTAAAGTTTTTGTCGACGCAATCGTTGAGCTTTTTTCGCGTTTTTCCATTCTATTTTTTTTTAATTTATATTTTATTTTAAACTTATTTTTCTCTTAGCGCATTATTATGATGGTAATTAATTAAATGTAAACATGGAGCAACAATTTTTCAATATTATTCTCTTCATTTTACTGAATTATTTATATTCGCTGGGGTTTTAGGGGAAAATTGCAAATTAAATTCGTAATTATTTTAAGGAACGTGTAGGAAAACGATTATATTGTTTACAAAGAAATTTATTTCAAACTGTGACTGGAATGTTGATGAATTTAAATTTCGCTAATAGTTGTTTTAAAACATACAAATACACACAAAATGATTTCGTATCTAGTTATAAATTTCCAATATTTTCGGTTCAATTGATTTCGATAAATCAAATGCTTACGAGACGTTATTACATTTTCAAAAATTTATGACAAACTTGTCATATAAACAGGGTTGAAAAGAAGCTAAAAAATGAACTGCGCTCAGCTCACAACTTAGCTTTTTTTAAGCTAGCTCAGTTCACACTCAATTTTTTTTTGAGCTACATAGTTCAATTATTTTAAAGAAATGAGCTAGTTCAAATTTGAGTTCAGCCTAAATAAATTGAGCTGAACTGATGAGCTGAATGAGCTGAGCTGAAATTTGAGCTAAATGAGCTGAGTAACGTTTTACTGTGTGTGAATATTATTGTTATCCTTGTGTGAACTTCTAACCAGTGCCACAATTGAAAGGTTATTCAGCACTGGTAAACTCGCCCTTACCTTAAATAGGTACCGTATTTATATGAAATTGGACATACTACAGTTACGATAATGTAACACCTTCATAACAGTTTGTGAGCAGCCCAGTCGATATTCACTATTCACACACTTGCGATTTTAATCGCACGGTTTTTTAGTCGCAAAAATAAAACATCACATTAAATCAGAATGAGCACACTTGATATCAAAAACTCGTAATGATTTAAAGGTCGAAATTTGTTTCATTTAAAACTGACGATGCGATTGTGGTAAGTTAAAATGAAACAAATGCACTCAAATGGATATGCTCACACTTGCGATTTAAATTACTACGACTTAAAAATCGTATTCGCAATTAGAAATTGGCATGCACGCACTTGAGATTTTCAATCGCACGATTTTTTTGCAGCAAGAAATAAAAATAAATGGCGTTAAATGTGAATGCACGCACATGCGTTTTAAAAATCGTAGCGATTATAAAAATGAAACAAGTTCTATTTTTTCAAGTGGTTTTCTTGTCGCAAAATTAAATCGATCAAATGGATTTCAATAATCCTACACATACTTGCGACTTTTAAATAAAATTCTTGTCAGTATCGAAATAGCATTCATTAGGAAGTGTTGTGTAGGGTCGCTTTTGTTACGTTTAAAGTCTACTCAAAAACGTAAAAAAGTATTGCGTGCATCTGCCTTCTTCTACGATTTGCGATTAAATAATCGCGCGGGAAAATAATCACGTGAGTACATTATAATAATTTGTGGCCACGGCGATTTTTTATTCGCCTCGACAAAAAATCGCAAATGCGTTTCTAGTCTAAGATGGCCGTCTACGATGACTTTTCCGACAAAGATTTCGGGCAAAATTTCAATCCACACGGTCCACAATCATTTGGAAGATATTTTTCATTGACAGATGGGATATAACTGTCAGATATGACACTCGTCTGTACTTAGCTTTATGCGAATATGGAGCGGGGCTCTGAAAAATTTCCTGTAACGCACTTTGCATTGCATGCTACGTTTGTTTCTCGTGAAACTTGTCAATTTTTAATTTTTAATGCTGGCTAGCTTAAAATCGATTCCCGAAAATCAAATATGTGTTACAAAACGTTGCCTTGGTGAGGTGATTTTAATTTTATCATTTGCATCATTGTACAGCCCATATGAGAAAGTCTTAGAATCAATTGATTTAAGTAAATTCCCACGGAAAATATATTTTTCGAAAATCGGATTTAAAATAGGGTAAACTAGGGTATGTCTGCAAGAAGGTTAGACGTCTATTTTCTAAACAGGAAGTGATATAGAGATTTTTGATATACAAAAGTCGGATAGGAAGCAATTAAAAAAAATACAAATTTTTGTATTTGTCACTTCATTTCATGATTACACTTAGTTTTTTTTGACGTGTTTTTAAAGAGAACATTTTATAAATGAAACAAACTAATTATTATTAAATTTTTCGAATTTGTATTGTTTTAGCGTGAACGATTGTCAATAAAGTATTTTTCTCCATGTTTGCCTTTCAACATTGTTGTGATTATTGACTAAATTTTAATAAATTTTGACATAAAAGCCCTGTGCAGAGTATTTCACAGAAAAACGCTGTTTTCTGAAAAGAAATTTTATTCAATCATTTCACATAATTAATTCTTTTTCAAAATTAAAAGTGAAATTAATCAAATAAAATGGATTTTTCGCTCAAAATATTCAACAATTTCGATTTTCATATTCAGAAATGTTCAAAAATAATAGAAACTCTCAAAATTTTGCTCGAAACAGTTTGCCGGTTTTGCGTTAACAAAGTATTTATTTAAAGAAGAAAGTAAGAATTTTTGTTCGAGCTGCGTACAAATCTGGGGCCAACTTACCGCATCAGTGAACGAGTGAGTGAGTCCCATCAATGATCGAATAAAAACGTCAAATTAAGGTAACCGGTTGCTAGTTGACGTAAGCGGTAATGCCAAAGTCACATAATTCAGTCACGTATTACTCGATAACTGATGCGGTAATTTGGCCCCTGGAAATTTGTTTCATAAATTTTGGAGGGAACTTTCTTAAAAAATTAAGAACGAACTGTGTACTGAACTAAAGAATTTTAAAATGCTAGCAATTTTATCAGAACGAATAATTTAATTTTCTTATGTCACCATATGGCGCATTTTTCCCATCCAAATTGATGGAAACGATCTCGTGAACTTTTCACAAAGTGAAATGAAAAACTAAATATCATTAACCATAAACAGAGAACAATAGTTTTTCGTTGTTTTTGAGGGTTTTGCAGTTTTTTTTAAATTCAAGACAACGCCAATGCAAACAATTTTTTTTAAACGTCAAACAAACCCACCATTTTTGTGGTGAAAATATATGACGTCTAGCATTAATGTTCTGCAAAATACTTCAACCCAATTTATAATAAATTTTACTTATTTTCGACCCAAATATGAAATAAATTTCTTTGCAAAGCAATTTTGCCTTTTCATATTCATACTTTCGTTGATTGATTTGACAGCAATACAGGCAAAGTACATGAATCAAAAATTCCCAATAGAACAGTTAAAAAAAGAAAACTGAAAATATTTCACTCAGGCATTGTAGCTAGAACAATTAGCCAGCATTTGCGTTCTGTTGTTAGATTTCCGTACATGAGATTTCTTTTTTTATTTTATTTTGAATTAGTTTTCAAATAGTTACACAAATAGCTCGGAACATCGGTTTCACATTGAATTGGCACTAGAACACATTTTTCACTCTCAAGTAGATTTTACTTATTTTTGTGTTGTTATGGTATTTTCTTATTTTTGAGAAACATTTAAATTTTTGAACGAAATAATATCGCCTCAATTAGGAAAGGCAATATACGAGTATAGTTAAACAATAAATACAGCCCTCAGTGTCAGAGGGTTTCAAAAATAAACAGAAAAACACTGCTATGCAACATCACACACCGAGATAAACAGGAACTTTTATTTAGCTTGACAAAAATAGAACTTTCATTTTTATTTAATAATAAGATTTTTTTTTATACACGAGTATATGTATATTTTTGATTTGAAATTTCAAAAATTCTACGTCAATGCAGTGGGAAGACGTTGCAAAACCGATAAATATCTTCACGGAGGAATAAATTCTCAAATGATCTATATGACCCATCACTGGTTTTGAAAAATTGATTTTTTTGAGATATAATTTTTATTTTTATCGCAATGCATTTTTTTTGTATTGGCTGTTGAAATATGTAATCCAAAAACACATGTTTAATTTTGTTTGCCGAACAAACTGATCACTTGAATGCACATTTGACCCCCATTCCCGAAGTCCACATCGTTTTACGGCTAAATATGTTTCGCACTTGTCGTCGCAGATATATTTTCAAATACACTCGTACATGGCAAGTACACACCAGACAAAACCAACCAAAAATTTCGGCTCTCCCGGCAAACTATAATTTTCAAAACCAACTAAAGGGAAATTTTCGAAATAACAAATCCGCGTAATTATTTCCTACAGCTGCTGGGTACTACCGATGTGTGTTGTTGCAAGCTCACTAGGCTGATGATGATATTGGAAATTGAGTGTAATCTTATTTAACTCTCGTAAAACGAAAAAAAAAAAAAAAAATGTAAACATTATTCAGTGTTGATTTCGAAGAATCAAATACAAAAATAATATTTCCTTTCTTTGATGTGATTTTGATTCAAGAAATAAATTTTGAGCTATTTTTGAAATATTGCCCAAGCAAGAGAGAGTAAAGAAACTTACCATTTACCAACCAACCAACTTGGTGTGGTGAGTTTGAAAACATAATCAAGAGTATTCTTGGTGAGTTTTGTTTAACAGATAAATATACATATATCTCACAAGATGATGGATTATTTTCAAATGCTTGAGATTTCGAAATTATTCCAAATTCAAATACATATTATTATTATAAAAGAGACATTTTATGGTGAATTTGACAAATTCTCCAGGAAAAGAGTGGATATTTTTGTTTTAAATTAAGAGAACTTTCTTTATTAAGAGAATTTGAACTATGAATGAGTGGAATTGAACAATTCTACTCATTCTGATCACTTCTCATTGTTTGTTTGAACATTGTTTTCAATTTGAAATTTTATTTTCAGTAAGTAAAAGTTTTTCCGGGTATAAGAACAGGAAATATATCATTTTTTCGTACTCTCATTTTCACTTTATTCTGAAAAAGAAAAACAAAATACAAAGCAAATACTGAGTGATTTGTTGTTTTGCGTTCAAAGTGAAAAATTGGTAGGTACAAGGAAAAAAAAATATGACTCTTGTTCTTATTTTCGTAATAAATCAAACATTAATCGAGGTCAAAAATGAAAAACGAGCAATAATAAATTCCATTTTGTTGTTATTTTTGACAGACAACGACATGGAACGACTGAAAATGACAGTTCTTAGTTCCAACAGCACCTGATGAATTTTGATGGTCCTTTGTTTGACAAAATGTTAACAATAAGTGAAGCAAAACAATAATGAACAATGCGATCTGAGTCTTACAATGGACTGGTTTATTCCTTTAAAACAAAGCCTTAAATCTATAATGATTAAGTAAATTTTTGGAGTATGGTTTTATTACGGGTAGGTTTTGATTTAAATTGAACAATTCCGCTCCACAGGATTACATGTAACAAATATCGAAAGACAAGTTAGGGAACGGAAAAAAGGAACCCTGAATCACCTTGAATTTTAAGATTAGCTGACTGTAATTTTAGGATTAACTAAGTGACTGTTTCGCGAATAGTCTAGTTCTTCGAAAAAGAATTAGAAGAGATACTATTGTAGTTTCAGATAGGCTGGGACATTAACTAACTATAGTGACTTGTGCCTTCGTTTACATCTTTTTATTCTGACATAAATCAGATCAGATCAGTGCTGAAGATCTCATGTAGTTGTAATTAGTAAGGATATGGGTTGAAATTTAAAAATTATAATTAAAGTTATTTCAACTAGTTGACCTTTAATCACCATTTAGTGACCTCAAAGTGGTGCAACAGCTCGAAGAGAACCAGGAGCTAGTGACTTAAAACTCTCAACCATTCCTATGTGCGTGTTACCAGGAATGGAGGAGACCTACAATTTTCCGACAAGAGATTTAGATTACAGGATTTGTCAATTCCTCGCAAATGGTAGTACACCCCTGAAAAACTTTTTTTTTAAGTGTTTGAGAATCGAACGAAAGACCTTCTGAACGGCAGTCCAAAACTCTAATCGTCAAGTCATTGGGTACTACATATGTAATATACTTAATGATGCTAAATTTTTATACAAAAAGCATTATAATTCTCAATGTCAAGAATACCGAACATTTCAGTACCGTTCAAAAAACTCTTAAGAAATCTGCAGGTGATAGTTTTTTGTTCAAGCTCTTTGCAAGAAGGGATAGTTACCAAGATTGGGTGGCGTCAGGCTCGGAACTTTAAAGACGGTTTTTCATTTCGCAATTCATTGCTTCGCATTTAAAAAATTACGAATTCAATTAAATTTGACAAAACTTTGTTCGGTTTGCTTTAATTTCGCAAATATAAAATACTATTTCGCATTATTCACCTCGCAATTTGTATCTTCCATTTTATTGTTTTTATTACTTCGCTTTTGCTCCCTTTGTATTTTTACTTGCGATACATAGGTACTATAGGGCAAGTTCTGCATTTGAAAAAAAAAAATCGAACTCGAGATTTTGATCAAAGTTGATATTACGATGATAGCGAAGACGAATAAAGTGGGTCCGACGATTCCGCCTGTCTGTCTGTATGTCCGTACGTCTGTTTATCTGTATCTCTCCCTACAGCCTAAACTTCTAGGCCTATCTTCTTCAATCTGGGTAGTTAAGGGTCTTCGGTGATTCCCTAGAGGGGAAATTGAATTTTTTTTTTTTTTTAGCTCAAAAACTAACGGTACCCCCCATACACCCGTAATGCAAAATCTTATTTATCTCGAAAACGGCTCTAACGATTTTGATAAAAAAAATTAGGTGTGATATTATGGACATGGATTACGTTTTGGTAAAAAAAAATTTGGGGCAAAATGTTATTAACGGTACCTGTCATAGAACGGTTTTTTTGATTTTCGACTTTCTCATTAACGGCTCTAACGATTTTAACCAAAAATTTTCAGCAGGAGTCCCCCTAAGTTTAAAATAATATTGTATATAAAAATATTCAAAAAATTATTTGTTGGGTTTTTTTGAAAAAAATTTTTTTTGAAAAATCAATATCTTCAAAACCTATGAACGATTATTTTTTGAAATTATTTCCTAAAATCAATATTATTAAATACTTAAAATTCGCATCCCACATTTTTTTCTTGAAAAATTTTAAAGAAATTTCTTATATAAAAAATTTATTTATTTAATAATAAAACGATTTTTTAAAGTTTGTTTGCCTAAATTCATACTTTTAAATTCATGTTTTATATTTATAAAATGTTTCTTAAATTCCAAAGTACTTTTACATAAGAGCAAGTTCGTGCGATCCAGTCGTGCATTTTATTTCATTTTGCATACGAAATTTAAGTGTTTAAAAATTGATTTGCCTTTGGACTTTTTATATGTTAATGAAACTATCTTTTTTGGTAATCAAATACGTTCTTGCGAATTAATAAATTGCTACTCAATACAAAGATAAATAAAAACACACAGAAAAATATTTACGAAATTTTTAGTTTGCAAGCAAATTCACCGTCAAAGTACTACAATTGCAAAAATTGTGGTAGAAGAGCAGGGGGAATGGTTGGTATCAACAGAGACGAAGATATGGTTCTTCATGTTGATAAATGGTTTTTCGGTTGGTGCTGGTAGATTTTGGCGCCCAGTAGTGGGCATGTTGATTTGGTGACATCTGTCAAATCTGTTGTTAATGATGCCAAATCACAAAGACAAGTAACAAGATTGAACAGCACGTCCAAATGATAAGACTTTATTATCAAAATGAGTGTTCGTTAGGTCAAACCTTGGGCCCGTTGCACCCATTTTACGGTAGACGTGGTTGCCCTTCACAGTCAATTCTTCAAGGTTTGGTGGCGAAAGAAATGCAAGAACGGCCGAGAACATTGCCGTGGTTCGTAAAAGTGTACACGAGGTTTATCAGATGAAAATGTATCCTTAAAAAGTCAACGTTTAGTGTGAATTTTGGGCCAAGCGGTGTCGGTCCGTACTTTTTTAAAAACGATGTTGGTGATGCGGTCACCATGAATGGAATCCAGAATCGTCTTGAAATCTTAAAGCATATTTCCGACATCTTACTAATTCAACAAAGTAAATTAATTCTTTGACAAAATTGTAGTTTTTGACGTTGAAGAGGAAACTTAAAGAAAAAACAATAAACTAACAAATACTTTGTTTTTCAATGTCATTGACCCAAAAGTATATAAACACAAAAAATAAAGGAAGAGTTTAAAAATAAACCAAAAAACTTGGCAGATAATTTCGAAAACATATTTTTTGATATTGAAGATTCAAAACCAAAAACATGTACGCAAATGATTAATTTATTACTACAGCACTAAACATGACTTCTTCACATACAAAACAAAAGTGGTGAAATTATCTAGGACCGATTTTGACCGTATTTCTTTCGAATGAATAACAAATGACTAGTCAAAAGTCAAAACCTATAAAAAGATAATCGTATATGGGGACGACAATCATCTCTATAAATCTCTCACACTTATAATTAGAACATTAGAAAGTACCAATGAGTCTTTAATATATATAAAGAAAAAAAAAAAATTATACTCGTACATTAGTCACCCTCTCAAAATTATGGCATCTGGTCTATTTCAAACTACCATATTCCTACCTCTTCGACAATTTATTTTATTTGGTCTACTGAAGGAAAGAGCAAAATTTTAACGGCTCGGGGAGCAGCCACTATTACCGACACGGTATCATTTTCTTTACGGTGAAAAGCTAAGCGTGTGCTGGCAATGGACCAGCCAGGTTCACCCCATTCCATCCTATCCAAACACAACACACATAATCAACTTGTAAGATTGTAATTTGGCGCCGATATATAAATTTGATTTTTCCAATAATGTAAATTTATCACAGAATGAGAGCATAGTAAATTATTGTGCTGAAAATTTCGATAGATTTTAAAGTGAAATTAATTAAAAACAAATGTTTATTGCGTATGAAGAAAAATTCGCTAAATGGTGAATGACGTTTCCGTCAAAAAAGCTTCAAAAGTATTTGAAAATTTATACTGAGAAAGTATATCTATTTTCAATGTGACCTTTATGTGAAAATTTATCTAACAGAGAAAAATGCATAAAATTCAAAGTCATTTTATCATTTTGTTTTAATCTTTAAAAAAAACCAACAGCTGAAAGAGACAAGTGGAAATGTTTTCTTTTTTAAGATTTCCATCTTTTGATTTTTTTTTTAGAAATCTTAAGGTATGTTCCAAAGATGAGAATACCAATCTCGGTAATCACCCAGAATAACTTTTGCTTAAAAATTTCATGTTCATTTTTGTTCTATTAAGTGGAATTTAAAGACCAACTTATCGAGAATCAAATTAACTAATATGTTGAGTACGTTCATAGGTGAATGCAATCGTTAATTGATCAATTTGTTTTATGTGCAATGATTGCATTTTTTATTTATATATGAAAATGACTGCAAGAAAATTAATAAACACCTAGGTCTAGTTCTTTAGGTTGAGATCATACGAGTTTGGGGTGTTGCACATAACTCGAATTAGCTCGTGAAAAATGTCTTTAGGAATTTTAAATTTTAAGCCAATTAGGAGTGATCCATCAAAATTTGTGCGGTCTCTGAAATTATTGAGCAGATATTCAAGATCTATGCTGAAATATAGTAACTGGGTTACCATATCGGGTCAAATGGGAGCATGTCTTAATATCGAAGGATAAAAATCTCGAATGACAAAAATCTAGAATACAATTGCTTGTAATCTAGAATGCAAAAATCTGGAATGCACAAAAATCTCGAATGAACAAAAATCTCGAAAGACACTATCTCGAAAAAAATCTCGAAAAAAAATATAAATTCGAGATTTTTCTTTAACCTATTTAAAGAGTTCACACTTTAATTAATCGCATAACATATTTAGTTTATTCAACAATTTATTCCTTGTTTGAGAAAATAAACAATAAAAAATATTTAAAATATTTAACAAAAAAAAAATCATTAGGTATCATAATAAAATTATAAAAAATATCAAAAACAAAGAAAAAGTTATAAATTCATAAACATACCTATAAAGGCATAACAAAAGGTATAACAAAAAAGTATGAATTATTTTGAGTTGTACGCAAGACTCCTAAGGTACACCACATAACTCCTCTCTTCTTTTTCGTCGAGTACTTTTAAAATTTGTTTTTTTTTTTTTTTAAATACTCCCGTCTTACCTTAGTTTCCTGGCCCATCTGAATTTTTCAACCAGACAACTAATTTGAACTGACTCATTAGCCAAAATTTCAAGTAATTTGTAAGGACCAATGTGCGGCCTTCGAACTAAAACCTGAAGCCTCCTATGCCAGGACTCTACTCTGTTTTGAGTTCTGGGTAACTCTGTCATGGGTAGTTTACTAGTCAGTCTCAGTCGTGGTTTTGTTAAACAGTTATTAATAATCTAGAATTAATATATTAATTTTTGAGACAATGGTTACAATTCGCGCGAATTGTAACCATTGTCTCAAAAATTAATATATTAATTCTAGATTTTTGCATTCGAGATTTTTTTTTCGAGATTTTTGTGTTCCGGATTATGCATTCTAGATTTTTTTTTTCGAGATTTTTTCAATTCTAGATTTTTGTTTTCGAGATTTTTACTTTCGAGATTTTTGCTTTCTGGATTATTGTTTTCGAGATATCGTGGTAGACCCGGGTCAAATATCATGGAATTTTTCATGATTTAATCGCTTAAATTCTATTCAATTCAATCAAATCAAGCTAAAGAATGCGTTCATTCAATTTAGCTTAATTTATTCGTATTAATTTTAATTTTTTTAAACTTGGCATTCTTTGAAACCATTTTTTTTTATTAAAGAGTTAATATAAATGAAGACTAACAGGGGGGGGGGGGTTATATAATTAATTTATGAAAAGATAAACAGGGAATTTGTTAAATTCGATTTTGTTTAATAGGGTAAATCAGGGTAAATGTGCAGAAATATCTTTGAATTTGTCAGCTAAAGAGTTGCTTTTTATTTGAAATACAAAAAGAAAATCCACGACTAAGTCTTTTTCTTCAAATCCCTTATGTCAATAAAGAGAAAGTCAAAATTAAAAAAAAATGGTAAGTACAGCCAGTATAGTGTCTCAATTTCAATTTTGTTTTATCAAATTATAGATCGTTTTCGAGAAAAAAAAAAAGATCTTCGAAAATAATTTTTGAGCACTTGTGTTATTTTTAGATAACATAAAATTTTTTCCGGCATCTTTTGATAGATAGTATCAAAAAACTGTTAATTGTCAATATTCAAACAGAATCGAAAATATTTATTGAAATATTCAACTCTTTTAACGATGTCGTTAACGACAGCGAAATATACAACGCGACACAATCTGCATTCCATTTGTCGTTTCTAACTTTTGTCACTCGTTTTGTTGTCGTGTGTAAACGTCAAACTTCGTTGAATGATTTTGTTCTGCTTCTGTAAGACAAAAGAAAACGACAACTATGAAAAAAAACGTCGTTTCTTCTTTTTAATCTTTCGTTTAAAAAATTTCACACGATAGAGAACTGGAAGGTCGCAAAACTGTGAGTATTTTTGTTATAAATAATTTATTTACAATAAACACAACAAGAAAATATTTGTCTATTATTTGCAGTTGAAATTAACAAATGAAAATCAGTTCTAGACGCTCGTAGAGCCAATGCGGGTGAACGAGCAAATGGCTAGGAGTTTTTTAAAGGGGATACAAAAAACGAATTAAAAAATGGAATTAAGTACCACAGCTGAGCAGCTGAACAGCAGGGGTCCTCTAGTAAGAGAAGACAAAAGGTTTCAATCGCTTATTCCATTAATATACACGATTTCCTAATGATCATTTTTATAAGGTGTGTGTCGACTTAAAATTTAAAGTAAAGAATAAAATAATCCACAATTCAAAGGAAATAAAAGCAACTGGGAAGGCAAAAACCAGTTGCAATTTTTATCCCCTTCTTCACTGGAAGAGGCTGTAGCAAATTTGCTTAATTCGTTAAACCCAAGTGGTGTATCTAAACACAATTTGTTCCCGAACTACTTGCCAACTGCATCTGGACCTGTATCAACACAAATTGAGCAAATGCAAGGCACTTCATTTCAGTATTTAGAAGCAATCGCTTAAAATTACGGAAGGTAGTTTCGCCAAATTTTAGAGTGAAGTTTCGGAGCAACAACATCTAGAACGACATTAGGAACAGCAATATGAAACGGAAGAAATGGGAGGAGAGAAACGACAACACTCTTCCGCTTTATAAGAGGAAAGAGCTACTTTTTATAATGTGCAGTTTCAAAATTCCAAATTCTCCTCCTGATTGATAAAAAATTTATGATTTTTTTTTGATCCAAACAAAAAAATATTTTAATTTTAATAAACAATACTATTCTAACTTTAGGATACCTACAAAAATTGATCAAAATACGTTGTACTGTTTTTGAGAAAACTGAGTACAAAAAATATGGTTAGACCATTAATAAATATTTTTTGGATATATTTTTATAACTATTTACTAAATTAATTTCTTTAAAAGAAAATTTTTAGAACACTTTTTGAGAAAAATAATCTTTTATAAAATTTCTAAGAATATTTGTATGGCAGAAACAGATATTTTTAGTCTTAAAGAAAATAAACCAAGTTCAAAGAAAATCAGAGGAGCCGTCTAGGCTCTACTCGAGAAGAGAGACAGAATTACCAGACCCACTTTTTTCGTCTTTTTTCTGTCATCGTAATGTAAGATCTCACCAATATCTATAGTTGGATTTTTTTACGTTTGCAAATCGCAAGCAAAAGTTTTTGTCACCTTTTTCTAATAAACCAATGATATCAATTGAATCGATTTAAAAAAAAAGCCAAATAGAGGAACTGATACGACAATTGGGAACTCCTGAGAAAAACGAAATTCAGTGTTTTTGGTTAAATACGTGCTGAACTTCAACAAAAGCTCCTACTTGTGACAGTTTACGGAAAGAAAAGTAGCACAACATAACTTGAACTTTAGAATTTAAGTCGGAATTAAATATTTAAGTTGAAATTTAACATTTAACTTTATCTTGAATATTTAAGTTGAACTTATTTATTTAAATTAAGCTTAATAGTTTAAATTGAATTTAAGAGTTTAAATTGAACTTAAATATTTAAGTTAAGTTTAAATATTTAAGTTCCACATCAGTAAACGGGTCTAAATAAATTTTTATCAATTTTTTTGCTTCGAAAACTTAAATTAAAATTAAAACTTATCATTAATTCTGGTGAATTTTTGGAAAACAGCACGATTTAAAACTTTTAGTGGGTTTTAATGCCTTTGTGATGGATTTCAATAAATTGTTTTTTTTTTTATATGCAAAATTTGCATTCCTCAAATACCGTTAAACGTAGAGCTAAGTACGAGTATCATATTATGTACAAACATTTCAAAGATCCGTGTTACTAAACAAAGTTAATTTTTTGCACAGTTAACAGTAAGTTAACGGTAAGTAAAAAATTAAAAAAAAAATCAATTTAACTTTAAAAGAATGTCACATCACTCGAAACGCAATAAATTAACATTTGTACATCAAAAATCTATTAAAATTGTTTAATTTTTCAAGTTCAACTTCATTCTGTTTCTGTTTGAAGTCGGTGCGATTCGGGTTAAGTCATAGACAAGAAACAAATCTAAAAAGTATTGCCAAGTATCCTTTATAATAAACTTTTTAATTGTTTAGCAAACAAAACAAAAAACATAAACTATCAAATAGAATTAACAGAATAATTTGTGTTCTGCATAAACATTAAGATAAACAGAAAAACTGCCGTCATGTATGCAATAAATTTCAATTAATCCACCAAAATTATTCTTTTTAATCTGACAAATAAATTCTATAGCGCATCGTAAGGGAGCAGCACATCGTTTAACCAAAGCGGCGATCTTCAAAATGACTGAACAACTTTTTTTTCTTTTTACATTCGTAAATATACTTTTGTATATTTGTATATATGTATGTATGTATATTCAACAAGTTAATTGAAAAGTTGTTTAAATTTTTCGTTCTGAAATCTTAAAAATAGAACGATTTCTCATTGCCGCGAAAGTTCTCTCCCTCTATCGGCCAAAATGAGGAAAGAGATTTCGAGAAAAATAGTTGGAAGAAAAACAAAAAAATATTGAAAAAAATACTACTCGATCTACTAACCGCGAAAAGATATATTAACGCAAAGGAATGCCCATCAAAGATAAACAAATCGATGAAAGTGCAATATTAATTTAAATGGACAAATTTTAAGTGTAAACATTGCGCGAGGAGAGTGAAGAACCTTGACATCGTTTAGACAGAAGGACTAATAAATTCCAATGAATGAGCCAGGCACATTTATTTTATTTAGAACACTTTGAAAATAGATAAGGTAGTGCTGTGGTGAAAATACTAATCTGCCGATAAAGTTATTATTAGTTTTGATGGATACTTATGGTTAGGTGTGAAAATTCACTTAACCTAGCACTGACAGGTAAGATGTGATGGAAATTTGAAATTGACAATTTTACATCCTTTTATCAATTGTTATATTGACATTCTTCTTGTTTATATAGGAATGGCCTTTACAGCACTGTCGGCATAATAAGTTAACTGCATTGGCATTTTTGACAGCCCCAATGGAATGGTTAATTAAAATTCTTAAACGCAATTTTGTTATTAACTTTTAAACAATAATTGCTTGACACTTTAAATGCCCAGTAGCTGCGGACAGCGCCGCCGCCGGTATAGTGAGTTACTTATAAATAATAATTCCATTAATCATTTGACTCAATGCAATTAACAAAGTTTATTACCCTCTTTGAATGATAATGCAGTTTACAAAAAAAAAAAAAGAATACGAGAATGTGAATTTTGTCAATAAAACAAATCAGACAAAGTCTGTCAAAATTAATATGATTATCTAAAACGAGGTTAATGATATATAAACATACTACGATTATTGGCTTGCGAGACGACTGACGCAGCTTGACATATCAATATAAATATTTTTAATGTTTAATAAAAAAAATAACAACAAATTATAGTAGCAACAATTAAAATTGGTTGCAATAAATTGAATAAAGAGATTCTAGACATGTGGGAAAAATGGAGATAAAAATAATAAATAAATGGCATACCACGAAATAAAAAAAATTTAATCAATAAAAAGCCACTAAACAAAATTCGAAAACGATAAATTTAAAAAAAATCACATGTTCCAAAAAGAGAGAGAAATTTTAATGGGGCGGTAAATATTTATTATTTTTTTTTGTTGGTACGGCGGCGGTTATATAAAGGTTATATTTTTGAAAACCAAACAAACAAGAATATGATCGATTTTTTTTGCAATTTTTGGAGCAGGAAAATCTGCCATAGCCCTATATTTAAATGTAAGGAGCATCAACAACTGAATCATACTTATACTTGTTTTTATGATTCAAGTGACTAAGCATATATGTAAATAAAATTACAGTCAGTGTCAAGAAATTTTATAAAAAAAAACCTACATACTTACAACAAAAATAGATCTTTGGAAAGCGAAGTTTGCGGCACTACATCCTTTTTTCGACCCCCTTCTAACTTGAGTACTAATAGTCAGAAACTTCGAATTTACAGTATTTGCTCAACTGATCAAAAACAGGCGCCTCATCAAATGTTACCTCGTTAGCATTAGTGGTTTCTGAGATAAGGGACTTCAAAATCACTAAAACCGTAACATCCTGACTCACTGACAGATCATAAAAATTGCAGAGCACTTCCCGACATCGTAGAACTTTGTAATTTCTCACAAGTGTAGGTCATAAGGCATAGGGCGTGGCACCCACCCACCAGGTAGTGCTCTATGGACTTCGAGCACTACCTGGTGGTAGAAATTTTGAGATTTTTCATTACAATTATATGGAGCTCTTCGGATTAATGTTGAATTATGAATTATGCTGGATGGAGTGGGTGGATCACTTGTTCAAAAATTCTTAAAAATTATATGGAGCACTTTCGATTGTTGTTGAATTGTGAAATTTTGTAGAGCAGTGAGACTTGTATGTTGTTCATTGTCTTTTCTATATTCTATAGCTGACTCAAGAAATAAGGGTTTATTTAGTAAGTTTTCTTTTATTCCTCAAAATTTAAAAGGGAATGAAAACTTGACCAATGAACCCTCCAAATTTTAAATGTTTCCTTGCTTCTTCGTGAATTTTTTTTTTATAAAAATGATGTTTGTTCTAAAGTGGGCTCAAGGTCAATTATTGATTGTTTTTATTTTTTGAGTTCACTTAAGCTAACTCTCCAAATTACTCTACTTAAGAAATTTGATATTAAGAAGTTAAGAAATTAATGTTACACAAAATGTTCTTGTATATACTATGAGGACTTGGCTATCTTCAAATAACTTCTGTCAAAAACTTCCGTGATGCTCTTTTGAACTGAGTAAATTTTAAGTCCACACACCAATTTGTGAACTTATGACTTGTCCTGCAAAGCCAAAATCATACAATGCATCGGGTCACAACATCCTTATTTTGTAAGAGAAGTAGGCCATCCGATCAGAACTAACAAATTCACAAACACTGTTTACAACAAAAATAAATTTGAGACTCAACAGTTCGTAGAGAACCAGGGTCTAGTGAGTTTACAAATCTAGAAAATACTCTTGGAGTTTTACTTCCAGCATTAATATTTGCAGATGAGATGTGCTTGGATAACATCCTCAACACTTTTTAATTGGTGTATTCTTAAGTGCCTTACTTCCTGTGTTTCCAAAGAAATCGTCTTTGGTTCAATCAAAGGCTTTACAACTTATAAAATGTCAGAAACAAGGCTTTTGAAAGATGTCGGGGAATCAGATGAAGAGAGAATTCGCTTTATACAACTGTGAAGGGAATTTGATTTTTTTAAGCCGATTTCTTTATTCACATATACATAAATTCAGTTGAAAGGAATATTAAATAAAACTCCGAATCTAATCGGGTGTACCTCAGGGTAGTCATTTGGGGCCTCTTCTTTTCAATGTTCTCATGAATCACATCACGGACTTATGAAAAACGAAGAAAAAAAAAACGGAAAACAACGTGCAATTTATTGCGAATGGGGGATGGAAAAACAAATTGCACCGAATTAACGATACAGAAGAAGCAGGCAATGCTCTAAGGCACTTAACTTCTTGCGTGGATCCACCGAGCAATGAGCAAAAAAGTTCGATTGCGCTTTTAATAATTTTAATAAAAAAAAACATTTATCAACATCGAATTTGCAATTGATTGAGAATTTGATAAATATTAATATTTTTGACAACGATAATACCAAGATTGTCAATTGAATCATTCACAATAGATCTCCAAATCATATTCACAAAACGCCAAATATCATATTGATAATTGACAACCGTAATAGGGGTATAAATGTAAAATATTTAAAGCTTATCGCTCAACACCTAGGGTGGTGTTTATTTACAGTTTCGGTAATGGAAGCCTTTCAACCGTAAGTGAAATAAGGAACCTTCACGTTACGTTTGATAATTAATAATGGTTTTTCATCACGTGAACATTTTATAATATCCATGATTTTTTAAAGCCCAACACTAGGTTATACTCTGAAAACGATTTACATATGTTTAAAAATACCAATATCTTAAAATTGTAGTGTACTTTTGCTGAATGTCAAAAAGTTTAATCGTTGAGAATGACGCAAACCGTTGTGAATTACAAGACAGCTTTTTACTATCAATCATTTGTTGGATCAGGTTTTTGAAATACCAAATTTCAGCATTTATCGATAATTGACATTTGAGAGGATGTGTTTGACACTTTTCACGCACTCTCTGCCTCTTCATTAAAATGTTAACACAGAATATATTATTCTGAGAAGGACATCTTTATGGAGCAGAGCAGATGCCGTGATTGCTGATCAGCGACATTTTAAGTTGACTTTTGACAGCTGGACGGTCAGAGCAGCGAACAATACAAAATATCTTAAAATCTAAAATGCATTGACAGATATGAAAAAAAAAAAATTAAAAAAGTGCTGCCATATTGACAATATTTCTAAGCTGTTTTATTTGTAAGAGTTATTTAATATGTCAGTTAATATAAAACAAAAATTATTTTATAAGCATGCAGTTTGTTATTACCAAAGCAAAGAACTCAAAATATCTTCCAAAGGCACATTTCGACACACCAAACAAAGACACGCAGCGCCTTAAACAAAACAAAAATCATCTTTTTTGACAGAGCACATAAATTCACAAACCAAAATAAATCTACCTCGAGATAATGTAGTGCTGATTTAGACATATTATTACAAGGATTGAAACACATAGATGATTGTGTTGTGTTTGGTTGTTGTTGATGTTGCGCAGGAGTTTGTTGGGTTTGTGATATATTCGGAGCATAATGCTGTTGTTGCTGTCCTGCTCCCACATTCGGATTACTACCCATCGTCGCCGCTTGTTGTTTCGCATAATAATACGGATCGAATGGTTGTAAAATGTTCTTTCGTTCATCGGAATGGCCTAAGTTATAACAACAACCACCGCTGCTACCACCGCCGCCATTTTTGAAGTTATTGAACATTTGTTTTGTTGCTGTCGCTGCCGTCGGTAAATGTTGGTGCATTTGGTGTTGTTGGTAAGCAGCCGAGGGCTTTCCCACCGTAAAGGAGGCAGAATGAGATAAAGGATTGGGTTTTTGTTGAAGGAAGCCCAATGGTGGAAGAAATTTATTCTCTTTGTTGTTTTTGAGTTTGGAAAACGCATTCTCGAAGGAGAAATTCGTTTTGGACGGAGCCGAAACTGATTGCGATGGCCCTACACCGACACTAGCGCCACTACTAGTTGATGACAGATTGTTAGTGATAGGTTGTTGGTGTTGCTGTTGTTGGGATTTGCCTTGATTGATAAATTTTTGTTGTTGTTGCATGTATGGATCCATCCCATAGGCATTCCAGTTTGTTAACGGTTTTTTCTGTTGCTGTTGTTGTTGGTGGTGCTGTTGCTGCTGCTGATGTTGCCGTATTTGTTCCTGTTGGGCCTGCTGGTGTTGCAAAATGGCTTGACGATGATATGCTTGATGGACTTGCGATGCGCTATATGATTTCCCAATGGGATTCGGTCTCATTTGTGACGACTTTTGTTGCATGGCGCCCAAAACAGCTGCCGATCCAAGCGGTGCCGCAATAACAGGTTGTTGCATTTGTATTGAATTCTGCTGTTGTTGTAGTGAATGTTGTTGTTGTTGATGCTGTTGCTGCTGTAAATGACATTTGTCTGACTTTGCCATAGCTGCTGTGGTTGAACCCAACTGCGACGATGCCAAGGCTGCTGCAGGGGAATTCACTGACGATAATTGTTGTTGTTGTTGTTGATTTTGCTGCTGCTGCTGCTGTTGGTTGTAGTTGGTTGAAGAAGATATTTTTAACATATCATTGAGACACTTCTCGATTTTATTTTCGGCATCTTTTTGGCGTTTCGAAAGTTCTAAATCAACGTTGCTCTGTGTTTTCGCAATTTTATAGCCACCACTGCCACCGCCACCGCCACCAACGCCAACTACACCAGCAGCTATTGGCGGCGGGGGCAGATGTGGTTCCGCCGCCGGCATTGGCGCCGCAGATGAATTTTTTATTTGTTGCTGCTGTTTGTTGCTTATATTAGACGACGACGGAGCCATCGTCGGCGGAATATGAAATGATGAGGTAAATTTTGAAAGCTGGGGCAAATGCGTTGCGCAGCAATTGCTCGTAGCTATGCTGCTACTACTGCTGCTATTCTCTGATTTCCGATCGTGCTGTGGTGTTGCATGCGTCATATTCGATGCAGATGCTGGTGAAGAAACATCTGCATGGACTGGATTTGGATGATGGGTCTGCTGCTGCAGCTGTTGTTGTTGTTGATGTTTCGGAACTGCTGATTCATTTGGACGCAAATAGAATGGTTGGTACTTCGGCAAGAAAACACTTGAACTTGATGCCGACTTAAGTAGACCTAGATTTGACAATGCTGATGCCACAAGGGGGGTCGATGCAGTCATTATGGATGGCATAGGTGTAGCAGGAGCAGGAGCAGGAGCTGGAGGCTTTTGTGCTTGCTTCTCATTGATGTCTTTCTGATTCATCAGGATCGCACTATTCGACGTACTTCGACTTAGCGATGGAAGGTGTTTCATGTAGCACGGTATGTGAGTTTTACTCGCCGACTTCAGGACTCCCATGCTGCCTGGCACGTGCGACAGTGACACACTCTTGTTCAGACTCATTTCGGGCTCCTTATTAGGTTGAATCACCTTAACTGGCACTTTACTCGGGAAACTGCTTGTCATTGGCTTTGCTGGAGGCAATGGATTATCATTGCACATGAGCTTGTAAAGATCTTCCTTCGTCGAACTTTGCTGGATTTGCCTGTCCAAATGCGACAACGAGTAATTCTTTTGAAGCTTGTTCGGTTGCGGTTCAGGGTCTTGCTTGAATCTTCTTGGTTCGACAACAGTGGCGGTGGGAGCACAAATCTTCTCATAATTCCAAATGGATTTCTTTGGCGTTTTCACCGAAGATCCCAGATTTTCTGACCAGAAATTATTCATAAGTTGCTTGCCAGCACTCAAATTGGATTTGATCGAAGTATTCGATGCGCTCTTCTGCAATGCCGCCGCAGCAGCCGCAGTCTGTGAGGGTGATGCAGCAGCAATCACCGGTGCATTGGACAGTGGCAACATTTGACTATGCTTGGACGGAGGAACCACTCCATATTGTGGTGGTACATTAGAACTGGATATACTCCTCATAAGTTTGGTGGTTGGTTGTGATGGCACTGCCGTAGAGGGAAACTGCAGACGAGACTTCGATCCAGCAACGGGGGCATCCGCAGTTGGAATATTTATCGATGACGATGTTAGAACAGGTCTGGGATACACAATGGGGGGCCTAATTCCTGCCGACGACGACGCTGCCGCTGACGTTACACTTTGATGGGAACTGGATTTAGAAAGTGGTTGCACTTGTGGCTGTTGTTGGCGTCTGAATGGCGATAAAGCCTGATTGGTGCTGAAATTTTGCATTTGATCGCAGAGGTCTTCGCACTTTTTGTACTCCTTGTGGATTTTCTTATCCAATTCACCATAATCGGGCAAGCTCTGCAGATACTTGTTCATGTAATCGATTTCGGCATCGTAATAGTCACTTTCTTTGCCAGGGACCGATGCTGGTGCAGCAACAGCCGCAGCAGTTGGTATTGAGACATCCTTTGTTAGGTGGAGTTTCTTCTCCAGCAGCAGGTCCAGATTGTTGTTCAAACTGCTATCGTTGGTTATTGATTTTGACATATTGGTCATGGACGTAATTGGCTTTTGATTTGGAGCCATCATGCTGCGGCTCATTTGGCTGGACGGATAGCCACCACCGCAGCCATCTGTGTTAGGATTGTTCAATATTCGATGGATAACACCGGCCGATAGAGTTTTCGTTAGTTTCGGCGGCAAAGGGGGCGGCGGAGATGTCGACGGTGAAGAAGTCGACGATGATAGAGACAAACTCGAGGCTGGAGAGCAACCTGTTTGGGCAGCCATTAATCTGGGTGGAATAGCAACCGGGGGAGTGGCATGACTTTCGATTTTCTTTATCGGCTGATGGCTGGAAATATTATGGTTTCTATTATGATGATTGATCGCCATAGAGGAGGCAGCTTTGCTAAGCTGGTTGCTGGCACTTTGTTGAATACGTTGCTGCTGGTTACTTAAGATGTTGTTGTTGTTAGTATTGATAGCAACACCATTTTCACCTGCCGCCTTAGTGGGTAATAATTGCTGCGAAGAAATCATTTTTTCTGGTTGTGGTATTGTCGATGGTGTCGTTGTCGTTAAAGTCGTAGCAAAAGAAGATAATGGCGGTGAAGTTGGCGGCGGGGAATAGCAGCACGTGACCGTTGGTTTAGGTGCCGATGGAAAATCTCTAGCATTTTCACACATTTATTGATGGAATATTGGAAATTCATTGCAGCTGATCTTTAATCGCATAGTTTTTGAAGCCTGTATTTTTTGCACCGATGTATCTATGTTTTTTTTAAATCTTTTTTTTTTAACTTATCGCATAATTATGATTTATTGCGCTGACTCTATTGAGAGTGTTGAGGTTAGAAAGTGAAATTGCAAATGCATAAAGTTAATGGAGAATAAAACGTTAAAAAATATATCAATCTTGTTTTTTTTTTTTATTTTTTCTTATTCGCAACTATAATTTTCTTCTTCTTCTTGGTTTTGTTTTGTATCTTGTTGACGACGACAACGACGGCGGTTGGGTATAATTAAGTTCAAGAATATTAGCTGATGGCATTCGAGTTTTTTTTTGTTTAATATCTTATGAATCGTGTTAGTGCTGCGCGTTAATAATTCAGATTGCAATTTATTGCAAGTTGAGAGATTGAGAAATATAACTGTTGTTTTGCAAATGGTTGTATAGTATGAGCGATTAAATTGATGAAGCAACGATTTTTATGGAGGATAGATAATGCGAAAATATTAAAATTGAGCATGTAGATGATTGACTGTTGGGTCAGAGGGAAATCAGGTTAATGTAACAACGATGATGGTGAAGATGAAAAATCGATGGAAGGTGTATGTGTATTTTAAGATGGATTGCATCGGATGTCGTGTGCTAATTTTTTTTTAGAAGACTGCTTTTTCTACATGCAGATTTATGTAGTTCGATTTTGCACATAAGGAGCATTTGTGACACTACAATCTGATCTAATTGATGGTATGCTACTGAATATACCAGAAAATGGGAGGAAGAAAGACACAATAAAATTTTATATTTTGCGGAAAAATTTCCATTCGAGAAATAATTCAAAATTGAAATTTTGATCAAATATCCCATTGCCATTATTTTTGTGTTTACAATTAACTCGCGCTCAAGGTTTCATTGAGAACCTAATACTATTAAAAACAGTACTAGCGAAAATTACGGAGCTAACTAAAGGAGGTGTCGAAGAACATTAGATCACGCAATTTAGTCGGTCTTAGCTCATTAAGCGGATCATCCGTCTGAAACGATGCAAAACAATAGCTACAGGCTATCAAAGATGAGATGTTATCAAGCATTACATTGGAACTAGTCGAGGTGAAGTTGAAGATTTTGCACCTATGAATCTAATAACTTGGAAAATTAAAGTTAACCTCGACTGAAAATCTCTAATACTAGTATGAAAAACTTGGTGGTTGTTGCAGTTTACCAGATGAATTTAGTTCCGTTGAGAAGCGTTGATACCAGCAAAAGCATGGCGAATTTTTTACCTTCTTCCATGAAATAAGAGGTTGTTTTCGAAAACGTCATATCAACGTCAACTTGAGCATCAAGAAATCGTTCATTTTTTGACGCAGATAATAATATCAAAATGCAATAGTCCTGCTTCCACAAAATTTGTTTGATTAACGTCAATTTGCTTGAAAAACGCATTTGACGTTTACGAACAACGCCCTCTGGCTTATCAATCTTTTTGCAGTCAACTCGATTTTTGACTGCAAAGTTGCACCGCAAATGGATGTTATCAAACATATGACTTTTAAAAACTACTTTATCGAAAATAATACTCTTGCATACATATCGCGTTTTAGGTTTTCGAACAGTTGACTTTGGAAATTTGCGATTAAGAACATCTAGAGGTTGCATTTTCGAAGCGAATAACGTTTTCGAAAACGGCCAGATGCTCCAGAATATCAAAAATTTAACAAGGAACATATCGCCAACTGTTGGCAAAAGTCAGGTAAGTCGATTATTCTGTTAGTTACAGTTTACTAGACTTGGTCTTTGAAGTTTCTAACGATGCTAAAACTTTTTTTGCATTTATTAGAATTTATAGTTTTCTGTAGAATCCGAACGGGTGGATGAGAGACTCTTCATCAGGATAAAAGGTATTCATGGATGATTTGTCACTTGGTCTTAAGAGGCAGTACACCTTAAAATAAAAATAAAGGTGGAATCAGCTGAAGTTGAATTTGAACCCTTGCTTGCGGCGTGATAGGTCAATTTACTAAACTTTACGCCAACTCGTACTTTTATAGCGTTCTGGATCGACTTTATGTTTCCAGCTTTATTTCTTTTCAGGCCCCTATAGTGAGTCGAACGTGCGAGGTAAAAAAGAATAAGAGTTTAATATCTACTGATTCTGACAGATAAATGCGAACGTTCGCTAAAGGTGGTTACTGCGAATAGAGCGACATTTCAATTTGCAAAATTTTTCCAAAAGGAGTTTTCTCAAAAAAAGACATTTTGTCCAAGCGGCAGTGAAGAAATTACAAATATGGACTAAATAATTTCAGTGTGGCTGAACTAGTTAGTAGACACCTTATGAAATATCCGAAGTTGTAACCAACAAGTAGTGAAAAATAGTGTGCATATTGCCAAAAATCCATAGCAGATCTCACTTCTTCTGCTAGACTTTACACGGCCGAAACCCAAAACGAACGATGAATGCACAATTGCACATGCAACACTAGTTAAGCTACAAAGTCGCCTTGTATAGAAGGACAAGAGCTGCTAGGAAGATAGTTAAACCGGCTTCACAGAAGGAAACTCTAGAAGCATGAGAAGTGCCCATCGAGGAAATAGAGGCATTGTAATAGAAGAAAAGAAGTTTGGAAGTTTTACGAAAAGGTAAAAACTCTCAAACGGTTACAAACCTCTCACTGAAAGCTATTCTTACGAAGAGTATCTCTTATCATGAAAACTGCTTCTCATTTTAGCTGTTCGATCTCGGCTGAAAATTGTAAAATTGTAACAGAAATTTCTGCTAACACTGAAATGGTCGGTGTCGTCATTTCGACCGACCGGACACTATTGCTTCGTCCCGGGAAGACTGATCCAAAGGTGCAAAAAATAAAGACCGCACCACATAAGTGGGAGAGGATCTCAACCAATTTTGCTTACGAAACTGGAAACAGCTATAGTTAGGGACCGTGCTGACTGGAAGAACCTCCATATTTGAGGCCCTTTTCAACTCCAGATTGAAGCGCCACCTTTTGTCCAAGATGAACATCAAAAGTCATTGGTCAAGTGCTCCTGACTTATTACAATTTTTTTTTATAATTTGAAAAAAATAGAACTCTCGTCCACTTACAAATTGTCAACTGTCATCTGTCAACTGTCAATTTGAATGACAGAGGTTCAAAATTATTCAGTTGTTGATGATTTTGAAAATAACAAATTTAACAACTTCGTCAAGTGAGAAAATTCTTGCAAGTTGCTTCGAACTGAACTGAGTATTGACCTTTTCGGACCTGTTTATCTAGTTATAGATTTCCTGTATAAGAAAAGAAGACAACTGAGACAAGTAAGGGATACATGATAAGGATGAGTCAACTTAGACAAAAACTATTTCGAAGTGAATCATTGTAATTTATTGAATGAATCATGAAGTAGTATTTTTACAAGATCAAACAGTCAATTACGAGTATGATGATCGATGTCAACATTAAAAATGATATCGAAAAACATTTTAACTCTTCTACAAAAAAAAAAAAAATATATAACTTGCATTTAACATCATAAACCGACGACACCACCAACAACCAATACAAAAAATGAACAAAACAACATTCAACCAGACAGACGGACAGACACAACCAACCTTTACAAAATTAGCAGGTACTTTACTATTCTTCGGGATTTGTATCTTTTTGATTATAATTATCTTATCGCCTTCGATTTTTTGAATCGTAATTGGCACGCCTGGCTGTGGTCTGGCAGGTTTAATACTCGCCGCAGATTTGGTCTTTTGTAGGGCCGTTCCAGCTGGCGGAACAGCGTGCTTAGTAGCAGTCACACTAACGGGTGGCTTGGCAGCAGCACCAGTAGCCGCAGCAGTAGTAGACGGACGAGTCAAGGGAATTGCAGCAATTGTCGCAACCTTTTGCAATGGAACAGGTTTTGGAAGCTTTGGCTTTAGCTTTGGTTTCGTCTTGGGCTTGGGTGGAGGGCTGTCGCCACCAGTGCGAACTATTGACAGATGATAAAGTGGCTTATCGTCGTCTAGAATGCTCTTTTGCGGTTCGACTTTCTTCTCAACCTTACGTAAGACAACCCCTAACATTGGACCGTTCTTCACAGATATCTGAGTTTTGGGAGGTGTGACTCGTTTCAGAGTGACACCCAAATTGACCCCCACTGGGGGTGGTGTCTTAACTCGATGACCTGGTTTCGGTTTATCTCCTTCGACAGCGGCAAGTGTCTCAGCAACAGCTGACTCAACGAACTCGTCAAGTTCACTCATCGTCAAGCGAAGGTCTCCACTCTTGAATACGATTCCATTCGGCGAGGTCAGATCGAGTTTGGCCAAATCGGGCACCGAAACAGGTATAGCTGTGGTGGTTCTTGTCGTCGTAGTCTTTGTGGTGGTTTGCTCTTGGCCGCCTTTTCCATCGGGATCTGGATTAACGTTCTCCGTAGTGGTTGTGGTTGTCGTTATTAGCAAATGATTATTGGTGTTATTGTTACTGCCGCCGCCGCCGCTGCTACTGCTGCTGCAGCTGCCAACCCCACTGTCTGCTGTCACTGATGACGAACCCGATGACGACGACAACGATGACTTCGAATTCGACGACTCTTGACCTTGATAGTCGACGGGAATAAACTGCGGTAGGGTTGTCAATTTCAAACACACCGGCGTTGAACACGAGAATAGGGCATTGCGAGGTGCTGCAGACGACACCTCATCGCTGTTACTACTGCTATAGCTGCGCGAGTTGAAATTGTGTTGCGGTCTTACAGTAATATTTTCAGTTGAATTGTCAATTGGACTACTGTTGGTTTCGATGTTGGCCATGTTGCCAGTGTTATTATTAATATTGTCATTGGTGGTATCGACAGTTTGATTTAAGTTAGTAAGACTATTCGATGAAGCACTGCTTAGTGCGAGGAATTCGCTGTGCTCATAGTCCATTTTTATTTAATTATTTTTAAAGTATTTTTTTTGCAATTTCAATTTTTATGATTTTAGCAATATAGTTTGTGCATAATTTTCTAAAGAAAGCGAGCTAAAAGAGTTTGTATGAAAATTTTTAAATTCAATTTTTTATTCCGAATCGATTGATTGATCTAAAGTACATTGACGACTCGATGAATTGCTTAACGCGTAGTTTTGCAATGCTTGTGGCGTTGAGCGGTACAAAATTTCTTTCTATGAATAAACTATTTCAAATGCGATTGCTTGGCACTGTTTCGCGCAGTTTCTATTATCATCAAAGTAATTCACAAAAAAATAAATTAAAACACAAAAAGAAGTGTGAACTAAACTAAAAAAAAAACTCTTCGTCTATATGTTGAAAAAAAAAAAAAAACAGAAAACAAAATCTAAAATGGAAGAAAGATAAGTAAGGGGAGGTAGAAAAATGTTCAATGCAATATGCAACTCGAGGAAGCATCGAAAAAAATGAAAGAATTTCAGCTGAATTTAATCGTATCGTTGGGGAAGAAATAGCCCCGAAGGGAATGCACGATTTAATTCTGAATTTCATTTCCTAAAAATTCTAAGACAAATAGAGTGAATCCTCGAGTGATATCAAGATCAATGATTTGTTTTTGGTATTACATTCAATTTCTTGCCATATAAATATTAATAAGACCGGCGTGAAAGTTTTCTAGTCTACATTGCGAGTTTGTTATCATACAAAAGTCCCTCTGAGACAACCCCCTATTGATTGATTACCACTGATGTTCCAAATGATCTCGCTTGATAGCGAGATCACGTTTTCAAATGAAATTTTTTTTAACCACGAAAGAGTTAATAGGGAAAAACAATATGGCTGTTTTTGAAACTGTCAAATCAATGTCAGTTTGATCATCGAAGGATCGTCATTTTTTGACAAAAATAAATATGCAATTGTCCTGCTTGCACAAAATCTGTTTGATCAACGTCAGACAGTTTTCTTGCAAGCGCATTTGACATTTATGAACACGCTTCCTGGCTTATAAATATTTTTGTACTGTAGATTTGCGGCGCTAGTGATGTTAACGAACGTATGACTAACAAACTGCGTTATCGACAATAATGCTTTTGTATAAAAGTTTCGTTTTCGAATAGTTGACTTTTGCAGTTAGTGTTAAAGAACATCTTTTGAATGCCCTTTTGAAGCAAACGCCGTTTTCGAAAACGACCTTATGTATTCAACCATTAAGCGATTTTATGATATTCAAATCTTCAATAGGGTAAACAAGGGTAAATGTACGAACAAAATCGAAAATTATATGGAGTTATATTTTTTAAAAATGCATTTTCACTGTCAGTCAAGTGTCAATTATGTAAGACAATCACCAAAAAACTTATAAAACGAGACATAAATGTTTGTCGATAAAGGTGTAGAAGCGGAAATTGGGATTCAGAAAATAGTTTTAAAATGGATCGATCGACAATCGCTGAGCTTTTCTTTCAGAAATAGCGGGCGAACAATGCGATGATTTCAAAGTAAGGTTGGTGTTTATCATTGTGTAAATGAAAAATATGTACCCTTTGCTTGAGGAATTCAACCGACTGTAGCTAAAATACCGCAACTTTAAAATTATTTATTGACAGTTCTTAACAGATTGACCGCTGGGAAATCATAGCAAATATCCCAATTCGTGGAAATTTCAATCGCTAAAAAGGAGATTTCCGCAATAGTTTCTAGTTAATAGCAACTAACGAAAGATATTTTAAAGTAATGAGCATAACAAATTAACATAGCGAATTATAACAAAAAGCAAAAACTTGCAGAAGCTTCCACAAATTCACAAGGTCTAGTTGTGATCTACGTGTCTGGAACCCAAGAGTACACAAACGAATTATTAAATCTTTGGCGCAACAACTCGTTGGGAACCAGTGCCTAGTGTCCCACAAACCATTCTTGTCTTCGTGTTATCAGCAAGAATGGATAGGATCAACAATATTTTGCCGAATCCGAACGGCAAAGATGAGATGATAAGACAAGAGATACTCCTCTTGAAGAGTTTGTCACTTTCTCGCAAGAGGTGGTACTTCTGGGAAAACATCTTTTGTTTCTTATTAGCTGTTAGCGGATGAGAATTGATCACAGACCTCAGACTTGCCAGTCCCACGCATTAACTATTACGCCAACCTAAAAGGGGTTCCGAATTTTCAATCGAAAATGACATGAGTATTTCTGTAGAATCGTATTGATTGACTTTAACTAAAAAGAAAAAATATTAATATGTCAAGAAGAAATGTGACAGATATCGCTTTGTTGAGACTGACAGATGCAAATTTGTAAAGCGAAAATAGAATTAAATTTTTGATCTTAATTTGTTATTGATTTTGATTTTTAATCTATAATTTAATATAACAACAACATTCTTGGTATTCCAATTCAATAAAACTTCAGTTTCAACAAAGTGAGAATTTTGACATTTGTGGATTAACAAGATATGTTGCTATTTAAAATATTTAAACTTTGGTATCAATTTTGATCCTTAAACTGTAGTTTAAATAACATTCTTGGTTTTTTATATCAATAAACGTCAGTTTCACCAAAGTACAGATTTTGATATTTGTGGATTGGTAAGAAGTCCTCTTAGAAAGTAGACAAGGTATGGTGTGTGGAAAAAAGAAAATTTTCGAATTGGTTGTTGTGGTTTTTTCAATGTACAACCAACTAAGTTAAAAAAAAATTTAATTTATAACTTCCACAATATGATTTTTAAGAGAAAGAAAACTCATTTGTCGATCTTCCACAAATTGATCCTGATTCCGAGGTGGTTTTTCAAGCGGAGAGAGTTCCAAACTACTTGGTTCTTAGTATTTAATCTTATCTAGTTGTTTTGAAGATTTACGACTGCAAAGGAAAACAAAACCAGCATACGCTATGACTCCGACACAGCTTAAAAAGTGTAAAAAACCTGCCGAACATTTAGAAGCTTAACAAAATAAACAAGGACCCACCCTTCTGGAGTGCCAATAAGCTCGATGCGAGTTCATTCCAAGACTTCTTGAATCGAAGTCAATAATTAACCCCAACTATGTCTTTGTTCTCTGCGATCACAATGGAATCCAGGAGAATATGGGTTCCTATTAGACCTTTTAAGGTCTTGAGATTAAAACTGAATTATCTGAAATATTTTAATGTAGTAATGCTTGGTAGGATTTTTAGCTTTCATAATGAAAATGACATTGGACCTTTCTCCAACTGGAAATGTAAAAATGTCGAGCAGAATTGGTGCAATGTCAACTTTAGAAATTTGACGTTTAACATAAATTATTCCATCACGTTCTGCGAACTTGTACGATGACCACTTGGTTAAGCTATTTTCTATTGCTAGTTACTTTTTTTTTATCGAAATTTACCAAAATAAGGCTCTACGTTAGCTCGAAAGTTCTTGAATAGGTGAAGATATGAAGATTATTTCGGATTAAGTGGAGTGATTGAATTTATGTAGTTGAATTGAAAGCTCAAGTGACCTCAACTCCAAATAGGTTAAATAGGATTCTTTACAATATCAAGTTAAATGTTTGAGGTTTGCCAATTAAATACTTTCTGACTTTTAACAGTGAATTGTGTGAAAAGTAGCCCTTCTTGAAATCAATACAGAATTGCCAATTAATTCGGAGAGCCCTTGTGAGTTTTCATCTATAAGAACAAGGAAGTACAAGTGCATTTTCAACTTGAAATGTCAGAAAGAATTCAACAATTTACAAGAAAGTAGAATCAGGATTCTATTACTTCCCCTGATTTAAATGTCTATAATGTTTCTTTTCATATACACATGATGAAAATTCAGCAGCCATTAAGTAGGCGCAAAACGTGTGTCTGTCTATATCCACAGATAGGGGGGAGGGAAGAACTTTTTCCTTATTTTCCGTGTGCGTAAGTATGGGTTATATTTGGTCTACACAGACAATAATCCAATTTTCCAAACGACGACGTTCAGCAATATTTTCACTCTTTCTCACATAAAAATTCGACAGAAACAAAAAGGCAAAAGTCGAACGAAGAAAATGAATTTAAATTTTTTCATGTACTTTTTGCAATTTATATTTTCAATGTTATATCACAGATTAAAATAGATAAGTTGATCTCTCTCGGGAAAAAAAAAATAAAAACACATTCGACTCAATGGCGTCAAAAATATTCACTGATCCGCAGTCATAATGAGAAGGAAATAAACATTTTTATTTTTTGCCTTTAGATTTAGAAATTTAAGTTAAGCACTTTTGTATTAAGTTTAGGTGTAAATGATTCTTATTCTCGACACTTAATTCACACTAGGGTCGGTCGACTCAGGTAATAAGGGGTAGGAAATGACAAAAACAAAAAAAAAATATTCCAAGTATTAAATGAATTTAATTTTATTTTTACATTTTTTTCTCCTTATATTTTGCAATAAGAAGAATAACTTCAACGAAATTTTATTTCTAAACAAAATAAAAAAAATCTCTAGTTCCTCAAAATAAAATATATATTGAGAGAAGGTGGATTTTTTTTTGGGAACGGATTTTTGTTCGCCGCGCACAACCGACAAATGAAGATCTTCTGCGGTGGGTAAGTTCTACTCTAAGGCGCAGAGGATAGATAGACAGTCTGACAGACCTGAACACAACACGACTCACATCTTCACAACATTAAAAAGTTCGCAAGGCGAAAAAAAAAAAATCACAGATACGATTTTTTTTAAATCACTTTTTTGTTTTAGTGAGAACAGAGAAAGGTGTAGTTAGAATAAAAGGATACATACAAATCCAATTATAAATACAGAGAGCCCTAAGAGAGAGATAGTGAAAAATCAATGCGCAATAATCATGACGTTTTATTTTTAAGAATTTTCTACGCGCGCAGCATTTTCTTGTTGTTTACATGACGTTCTCAAGAAAACGAAAAAGTTTTGCATTAAATTAGTGGTTGCAGTCATGCGCGAGTTGGTCGCGATCAACGAAGAGGATGACTATATGTTGAAGAGAAACTAAAAGAGAAGGGCAGAACATGATTAAAAAATTGTAAGACTTTTGTGTTCTTTGAAAACATTTACAATTTACACTCAAGAGAATGTTGTTGTTTTTTTTTTTAAGAAAATATTGAACTCTTGAGGTTTTTAAGAAAAACTCTTTCAATCGCACAAGAGTTTTTCGTAAATTTCTAATAAATCATCTTCTGTGGTGAGTATATTCAAAAAAAAATAAAAAAACAAAGAGAAGAAAAATATTTTAAACTAATTTTATCTAGATTTTTAGTGGAAAACTGTCAAATTTAATTTGTGACGAAAAGAAATTAATGATTCTTTGGGGTTTTCAAGAATGAACATAAAATAAAAGTGTGGAACAATTATTTCGCCTCCTCTAAATCCATAGAAACTGTTTATTTTGAATGTTGAAAAATTTCAACAAGATAAACTATTGCATACTTTTACGATGGAAAATGATACTTCTTGTATGGGGCTCTGTGGCGTATGAGTAATTTTTGTTAAAAAGCACGAATACTTTTAGAAGTAAAAGTATTAAAAATTTTTTTTTATTAAGACTTACATTTCTATTTTGGATTTTCGTAGGTAACCCATTGATATACTTCGGTAGAATTTGACAATTTGTAGCTTTACATGTTGCTTTGCTGGTGTGTATTTTATGGGTTTTTATATTTTTCTTTTTAATATTTAACAAATAAAACACACACGATGTTATAATGATTTTCGTGAGAAAGTACTTAACAGTTTTGTGAGTTAGACCAGTTTATACTAGTCCGTATTTTTGTTGAATATATAGTTGATAGCGTTGCTTTACATATTTAAATAAATATAAAAAAACACATATGTAAACTATTTTTGTTTAAGACTTGTGACTAATGCAGGTGGTAATTTCTTTGTTTATACCAATCATACGCCCATTGAAAAGAAGTCAAAATTTTTATAAAAATCCTTCCAGATTAACATAAAAAAAACAAATTGGATGCAATAATTTAATTGAAATGCTGTATTGATGTGCCTGAAAATTTGTATTGTATTTGTATTTTTGTTTGTATCGAATTTGATACATTTGATCGATTTCACAAACGTCATTTGCAATTCCAAGATATTTTTAAACACAAACTGCAAAAAACAGCTGTTGAAAAATCCAAAACGAAATTTGTATGCAAAAACATTATTTTCGATAACGCAGATTGTTTAAGCCATATGTTCGATAACATTAATTGCTATAACTTTGCAGTGAAAAAAATCGAGTTGAAGATTCGTAAACGAAAAATGCGTTTGCATGAAAGTTGACAGGACGACTGTATATTTAACGATAGCAAATATCTCCTCACGTTGATTTGCGGTTATCGAAAACAGCGTTTAAATTTTCAATGATCAATTTTCGATAAAAGTCGTTTATTGATTAATAAGCGACACCCTCAATAAGAACTAAAATGATAGTGTTTTGCCAAAATTATGAAACTACATATATTTTTTTTTTCAATTTGCTTAAATCAAGAGTGTTAATCCCACATTAAGAGTAAAGGCGTAAGTTGTTTTGATTTTCCAAAATTTGTACGTTAGTTTCAAATCGAATAGTTTTATAAGTAAAAGTCTTATGGGAAAGAAGTCTCCTACTGAAGAACTTGATCACTTTTGACTTTTATCATTCTTTAAACTTTTCATACCTCAGTTTTACCTTCTGTATAAAATGAAAGCTAATGGTGAAGAAAACTCAAATAAAAATTTATGATAGGGCAAATCCAAAAAGGATGAAGTCACCCTCTTCTACCTTACAAAATTTAGTCACTTTTTGGAGTTTTACATCCTCTAGGGGTATGGAAGTAAAGAAAAGTTTTGGATTCTAATCAAACAAAGTTGTTCCCGTCTTCCTGTCTGTATGTCTGTACCTCGACCTTTAGCATAAGTCGCTGAACTAATTTTCTTCAAAATTAGTAAATTTTTGTTTAGCTTCACAAATACCAGTACCCGCAATATAACCCTCTAGACAAAATAAAATATGTTGTACCATGTGTAGTTATGTATGTATAATACGTGTATGTCTTCTTTAAAATCCTCTACAACTTTCCCAAAACGCTCGCACTATGCTCAGCAAATTTAAGGGTTATGATAATCCCTTTAAATTAACTGACGCGACGTTAATTTATAAACCAAATTGTCAATTTTTATTTTCCACTTTATCGCCAATGGGCTCAAATTTAAAATTTTTATTCAGGAAGTTTCCTTAAACTTAAAATTACAAAATTTTGTGAAAAAAAAAAATATTTCGAAAACGAGTGTTATTTTTGATATTCATGCTTATTTTGAGATTCGAACGAATAGCTAATTCGATAGAATAGATATCTTCATTCGAATGAAGTTTGCATATTTTGACATTCGAGCGTAAAATGAACCTCAATGAAATTCATTTTCGAAATCAGCTGTTTGAAATTTACTGACATTTCTATCTGATTTAGTATGACCAAACTGTTTTTTTTTTTTTTGATGATTTTTATTAAAAAAAAAGTTATGGTCTAAAAATATTATAAAAATAATACTTTATAATTTAAGAAAAATAAAGTAATGCTAATGTCCCGGTAAAGTTTACATTTGAAAAACATCAATAAAAACCGACATTTTAAAATTTGGGAGCTTTAGAAAACAGTATGGCAAGTTTATTGATACCAAAAAGTAGAATAACGGTACAACTTCTCTTTGTAATAAAATACTTCATTTAAGTTTATATTTTCATGTAAACTAAATTGTGTTCCAAGTTGATAAAAAAAGAGGTATTTAGAAGGCAAATTCAAAGCCTATTTAATTTACACATATCTGGGGCCTGTTTCTCAGATCATACACATCATACATTTCATACAACATACAACATTTTCATACATCATACACATCATACAATTTTCTGTTTCTCAGATTTCACTGGAAGTGTTGTATGATATTTGTATTGTTGTACGAGTATGATGTGTATGATTCTGACATTTCATTATTATTTGAGTGTTAGAGGTTAATATAAATCTCAACTTTGTTTTCTTGCGAAAGAAAAAAGTTAATTGTTAGATAAGAAAATTAAAGTTTTACTTATTTAAAAGTAATATAGGAGATAATTTATGTATAAAACTATGGAATTACTATATTCATTAATAAATTAATAACTGTAATTGATTATAGGTAATAATAGTTGATTACAAAATTAAAATTCTTGAAAGAATCAGAAAAATGCTTCGATGGTTCATAAATGAACATTTAATTTTAAAAACTAACAGCACTAGCTTCATGGCTTAAAGGCTGGGGGTTCTATTTATTTTGAGTCTTCTAGTCACTTCAAACATGAAATTCTCTTGTTAAACTACGAGATAATTTGGATTTGTGAGTGTCAAGCCAGTGAACTTTCCACAAATAAAATGTCTTGTTTTCAAAGAAATGACTGCACACTAGAATTATTGTCGACTGTAGAAAAAAAAACAATGAAAATTAATTCAAAATTGTTATAATTTTATTAGTTCAAAAAATACTAACTTTTGTATATTTCCTTTTCATGTTGTACATGCAGTTTACAACAGAATTTTGTGTTGTATTAAATGTATGAAAATTTGTAGGTTAATTTGCTGTATGATGTGTATGATAAATTTCTGAGAAACAGAATCATACAACATTCCAATATTTCCAGTGTAATCTTCGGTCATACATTGTTGTATGACAGCGGATCATACAACAAATCTGAGAAACAGAAATCATACAGCAGAACTGTCAATATCATACAATGTATGATGTGTATGATTTGAGAAACAGGCCCCTGGTCACACTTGAATTTTGAATTTTCATTTGTAAATTGTTTCATAAAAATATTGATAAATTCAAGGGAGACGTTAAAAATCAAAATGGCATTTATTTTATTTATGAATAGTGAAGACGGTGGGGAGCAGTTTTATAGGAGAAGGATAATGGATGCATCAAATCCATTTGATGCATCCATTACTACTAACATTAGCCGTGTTTTCTTGGAAAAGTTATCCGTAGTACAGTAGGATTTTATATGAATAACAAATACAACATCCGCAGTAGGACCACTGCCGATAAAAGGAGAAGTGAAATCCTGCTGCGGATAGAGATTTGACGTTTATTCGAGTATCGGCAGTGGTCCTACTGCGGATGTTGTATTTGTTTTTCATATAATGTGAAGGGATCGCACTAGCGACCACTTAATTATCTTTTCCATACAGAACCATACTTCGATATTTGACACTCAATTCCCACAATATGAAATGCATTGCCTTAAGCCAAACATAACGATCAAAATCCAATGCAATGTATTAATTTGCCTTCTACGCCAGGGTAATAAAAGATATACATGAAATAAACATATCCGACTCGTTGTCGATGACCAACCAAGAAAAAACAGTATCATATTTCCCTAATGGCACGAACGGCATAAATATACAAAGTGCATGGTATTATGTGAATGGGTTGATGGTGCGCGATCAACGGTCATTTGTTTAGGTTGACAAAATATGTCAACTAAGCATTGTAGCCGAACGATTTGTGCCACTTAAGATAGCTGGTCGTTCACCCTTAGCCCATACGTACGAATTGTGATGATTTTAATATCGATTATTTGTGAGGTCAAAAATCGAAGTATGGATCGATTCCGATAACCAATTTGTAAGTATAAATAGGAACAATATTTTCAAAATAAATTTGTCTTCGCCTTAGACATCAAAGCAGAAGGTCTTTTCTTTTTTTATTCTTGAGGAGCTTGCGAGCTGAAAGGAAAAAAGGGAAAATACTTTGAATACTTTGATTTGTAGGTCAAAACCTCGAGTGCAGTTTTGCCAGAGGTCCGAGCTGAAGCATTCGTTGCTAAGCGATTTGATTCTAGATCTCTAAAGTATTCCGGTAGGACACCTCCACCTTTAACCAACTCTACTTCAATCTTTACATGGCGATCTTGCCAGCTTATTACCCAAGCTGCTAAACACCCTTCAATCTTTACAATAAAATCCTACTGTACTACGGATAACTTTACCAAAAAACACGGCTATTATACTACACTTACATGTTTTATGAATCTATTCGCCAGAAAAAATTTAACGAAAATGAAATGACATTTCTTTCGAACTATCGAAAGTGAAAATTTGCTTAGTTCTAGAAAGATAAATGAACTTTCCATTGATAAAGTGAACTTTCTAATCGTACGAATCTTAAAATACAAATTATTGGAATTCGACATACTTTCTATAATGAAATCGAATGTCAAAATAAGGCTGATTATGAACCTAGCAGAGCAAACATTTTTTTAAAAACAAATCTTGTCTATGCAAAAATATACTTTTCGGAGCTTTAACTCTGAAAGTAAAGGGTTTTCCATTGGTGATTTCAAAACTTTTACAGATCATTGCGCCATATTGTTGAAGCTTTATCCGTCAAATTGACTGACATTTATTTAATCTGTCTTGCTGAATCCACATTGAGATTTATAGTGTTCAACAACTTGTGCAAATGATTAAATTGTTTTGTGAAAGGGGTCTTCTGTTTGAGCAACATTTCGCGCTCTACGCCTATTTTTACAGTCGCCATAATATGGAACATTTATGGATGAATAGGTTCGTCAAGATCAAAATTGTCAAGTTCGGAAAAATTCAAATTCAAAAGAGATCCACCAAATTGCAATGCATGCAGAGAAAGTCACTGTTTGGTGTGGTTATGGGTTGGAGGCATTATCGGTTTATACTTCTTTGAGAATGACGTTGGCCAGGTCATTACCTTCAACGGCGAGCGCTATGGCTATCGATGGATAATAACCAATATCTTTTGGTCCGAATTTAATGATACGACAATTACCACAACATGTGGTTTTAAGAGGACGATGCTAAGTGCCACAGTGATATCCGAACATGGTTATCTCAATCGTGCGATTTAACCCCACTAGACTTCTTCTTGTGGGATTTTCTTAAGTCACAGGTTTATGAAATTAACCACAAACCAACCACTGCCCGGAAAGGCAACATTCAATTTATTAATGTCATTGGTCAAATTCCGCCTGGTTAATGCGCCAGAGGTATAGAAAAGTAGACGTTACGGATTCGCGCCACTCAGCAAAGCAGGGGCAGCCATTTGAATGATGTTATATTTTATATATAATGGCGCCTTCTAAATAAATAAAACATTCAATGACATCTCATTCATAGCTTGTTTTATTCAAATTTAAAGGCCAGAAACGCTTGAGGAAGGCCCCTTATAAACTATATAAGGTTAAGATTTTGTTGAGATAAGAAAGAGAAATATGTACATATTTCAGTTCTCTATCGAAAAGATTTCCATGAATTTTCTGTCTCGAAATATACTAATACTAAAACGGCTTTCTTTTAAATGTCGCCGGAAGAACAATAACCTTAACAATAACTCTAGTCGCTCCATCTTTTTACGCATTGGCGACCCACCTGCCAATTGCTAACATAAAATGCCATAAAATCATTTAAACGTTTATTTTATGTAAGTGTGCACTGCATTACCATTATCGCTGTATTATGGTTTGTTCACAATACTTATAAAAATCATTATATTTTTTAAGTTTAGTTTAGAGCCAAACACAAAACATAGAAAGATCCATATCACGGTTGTCAAAAATCAATTGATTAATGAAAAAAAAAAAAAAACGAAATAAGTTTTAAATTGATAGAAATGTTGGAATTGCGAGTGTCAATTGATACATTTTTCTATTACAGTGAATATTAATTAAGTTGTAATGGATACTGTGAATGGACTTTTGATTTGACATTTCAGTTCAGTCACTTTGTTAAAATTTGAATTTATTATGTTTAACTCATCATTTCTGTTTTTTTTTTTTGTTATAAATTTTAATATAAGAATAATTAAAACTGATTAACCAACTGAATTTTCGAAAAAAAAAAAATAAAGTGAATGCATCAAAACTAATTCGGCTATTTTTTTCCAACAATGATTCCATTGTGATTGATAAATTGTTTAATTTAAAAAGAAAACAGCAAATGAATATTATAAAAATATCTATCAACTATGAATTTGTAATTGACTGAATTTTTGATAAAGTTTGTTTTCTGAAAATTTAACAAAATAATAATTATTTTTTCAACAGTGACAATACCAATTTTTGGAAGAAGAACAATTCACAATAGTTCTCAATTGTGTGATATACAGAAATAAAAAATGAAAAAACAATAAATATTGATGATTGATAACCGTAATTGAGACTTTATGAATTTGAGATTAAATACATAGGCGCAAATTTTTAATTAAATTAGTACGATGCTAAAGTTGTTTCAGTGTGATACAAGGTTAAAGCAACGAATTTGCAAATTTTAATCGAATATAGCATCATACTTTCTCTGCCCTTTTATTAAAGTTAAAATCATCGAATACCTACTTTATTTTTTTTAGTATCGTGCTAACTTCATTTATGACCCTTTGACATTTGCAAACATCAAAAAAAGTTCGTGTACTTACTTTTTTACACGAAATGTCATTGTTTTAGGTGTGTTCACAAGGAATTTATTAAGAAAATTCTTTTAGTACGATACTAGTTTCAAAATGTTTTAAATTAAGAATGAGTTAGTAAACTACTATAAAGTTAGCAAATTGTTAAGTAGTATCATACTAATACCTTTATAATAGGCTGTTTCAAATTTTGCGTCATAGTCTTTTAATGAATGGTTGAGGATGGAGAATCAAACAAATTTCGAAAGGAGATTGTTGAGAGCAAACTTTTAAAAATGACTGATAAATCTCGTGTTCACCTTAAAAAGCTCAATTAAGTTATAAGATTTTTCATAATTATAATTGCTATGTTTAGTCTGCTTACATTAATTTAAATTTATACTTTAACTATTGCAGATCGTTCTTAGTTTAAAAATTATGATTCTGTGTAATTGAACAGGGACAAACAAATTTCCAGAAAATAATTGATTAAATGGCCTTAATAGAAACAAGCATTTTATTAATAAACATTGATTAAAGATGATTATCTGGTGATGAGAGACTTTTCCTTAGGATGTAATATTAAAAGTTTGTAAGTCGAGAGGTAAACTAATATGTAGGTTGGAAATTCAAGCTTTACAAACAGGAGAAATGCACTATATGCGCAACTGTAGTGCAATAGTTGATACTCATTACTTTATTGGAATAAAGATGACTGGAACAGAGAAACAAGTTTTCCACAAAACAAAAATCATAACAATTCTTAATGACAACAGCTATATGAACCAGTTTATTTTATAACACCTTGTTCTACAGCTTTATAAAATAAGCACTTAAATATAGGCAACTAATAATAAAACTGATGCAGAATTTTAATTTAAACCATTTTTAAATTATAGTCAATAGGTTAAATTTTCAATTATTTTTAAACAGATTGACTTCACCTGTTAAGATTATGAGCGTTATTTGTTGAAAAGACAAGATTCATATATTGATACTGAACGCATTTCATCCATTTGCTCGTTATTTACATTAACGACATTTAAAAATCAATAAAACCGAATATGTGTGTGATAGTTCACATTAGAAAACAAAAACACTTAAAAACTTTTAGTATCGGATTATTTGTTTTCTATACAAAGTTGTTGCATCAACAAAACAAAAAAAAAAATGTACATAAATAAACTTTCAAAACACTCGATGTAATCCATTTTCAATTAAATTTGTTCTAAATTCAAGACAAAATGGAATTTGAAATTACTTACAAGATAATCATTGCTGTCATCTCTAAATATTTGTTCTTCAACAAAATCACCAACATAAATATCAAATAGGAACTTTCCTACCAAATCGTCAAGATTATCCTTCTTATATAGTTTCACAACCATATTTGAATTTGAAGTGGGTTAAAAATAGCTAATAACTTGCACCAAAATTATTTTGTTTTTTAAAATTATTAAATAAAATAATAGAAAAGACAATTAAGTGATTTTTTATTTTATTGCCAATCAATAAAGAGTAGACCCTCAGACTGTCTGGTAATTCGCAAATTTTGCGAAAAAAATAGGTGAACATTGAATGAGTAAAAATAAATCACATGAATTTATTGGCAAGCATTAGTATAGATAGGTACGAATTAAATTGTTGTTTTACTTGCACCCAAGTTAAACGATAAATTTGGTTGAGGGGCGTTGAATGACAGATGGGGGGTGTTATTTTGTAAACAATATGTGAATTTTTTTCTTTTTTTTTTGTTAAGAAAGAATAAAAATAAACAAAAAATATGAGTCAAAAATGAGTCAATGATTTTGTACTATAGGAAAACCTCTCTATAACAAAAAAAAAAAACATTGTATATTCCTATAGAACACTCAGTTCGAGTGAAAATTCATTATAAAACTCACGGTTCGTACCCGGCGATGGATTTCACAACGAGAGGTAAAAGAACCGATTCGCAATCAATTTGACGTCTTAATTTTCATTTGGCATAATGGTCAGTGCATGCAGAGTGTCTTGATTTGGATGTTTTTCAGGGATAAACTGCCTCTGTGTCATTTGTCATGAAAAGTGCTGCTCGCCCTTACCGTTCGGATTCTGCAAAAAATTAAGGTCCCCTTCATGGTTGAGAGCCACTAAGTTTAGGCTATCTATGAGCCGTAATAGCCTATTATTCAAAGGGGTTTTCCATTGGCGTAGATAAATTTTGGCGGCCATCTTGTGATAGTGACAACTGTCAAATCTGTTGATTATTGTTCAGTTACTGATGCCAAATCACCATGGCAAGTTACAAGATTGAACAGCACGTACAAATAATGAAACTTATCTTAATGTGTCTTCGTTAGTTCAACGTTTTGGTTTCCAAATTTGACACGAACGGTTTCGGTAATCAATCAGCCAACAATCGCACGTTAGAGAAACGCAATATCGGCCGAGAACATTGCCGCGGTCTGTAAAAGTGCGCCCGAAGCTTCAACTTGCTAAATTTAGCTTCGGGACTTGGGCAACACCCGCAACAGATCCAACGGATTAAGGAGCTCAACGTTCATGACCATAGACAAAGTAGAGCTGTGTCAATCGCAATTGATTCGGTCTTTGTTCACCAAAAAGATTGATTGATTGCAATCAAAGTAGACCAAATCAATCAATCCTAATGTCAATCTCTTACCACTGAAACCGATTAACGAAACGAACAAAACAAAGTTATGTTTCGTTCAGTCAGCATGTTCTCAATCGTTTCACAATACCAAATAGGAATGAACATGAAACAGAATGTATATTCCTCATTTTATATACAATGGAAGATGGCGAGAACGAAGCAACGAAGTAGAAAAAAGATAAACTTCCGTTCATTTTCACATTGTTTCGGTCTCGGTCTGAACGAAAGGAACGAAAAAAGATATTTTAATTGAATGAACGATTGAAAACATTTCGTGTCGGTCTTTATCTCGTGCGGAACGAAACTGCTAGATAAAAAATGTTTTTGATTGAATGAACGATTGATTAAATAGATCGAATTCTTGAACCAATCAATCAATGATTGATTCGATCTTTCAAAATGAACGATTGGCACAGCTCTAAGACAAAGCCGTTTGTTCGCTGACTGGGCTTCGTCATCTTTAGAGACGAGGTGCATTTTTGCCGTATATGGAACGACACCAACCCACACCAGGTTCACCGGGCGACAAAAAATCCTCAAAAAGTTACAGTTTGGTGTGGATTTTGAGCCGGCGGCGGCGTCATTGACCCGTTTTTTTTTTTTTTTTTTTTTTTTTTTTTTTAAACGAAGTTAGTGGGACGGTCAATAGCGAGCACTACAGAACGTTGATGAAATTCTTATCATTGGGAGAGTCACATCAGGTCGACGACCTCCACTTTTTTGTGAAGTTTTTCTTTTCGGAGTTCCTGAAGCCGCAGGTCTATGCGAATATACTACAATCGACCGATGTCCTAAAAGCACAGGCCATCACACAAATTCAGCCGGATTTATGCTGAAAAGTCATTGAAAATTGGAGCACTCGGATCTGTGCCACCGTATTATTCACGCGAAATTATTTGTAGCGGTTTAATTTTTCATTCCACAGAATCGTAAGCACGACATTTTTACCAGATTTGAGTCAGTTTTGACAAAATAGAACCAACAAAATTAATTTTACTTCACCATATGGTGAAAAAAATATATTTTGTGAGAATAAGGTATTTTTTTTTGGTTAAAAAGTCTTTCTGAACATACGCATTAGGATTAGGATAACATTTCTGTAGTCCCATCGTTCATTATGATTTTGTATAACAAAAGATTCCAGCATCGATGACATTATTTGATCTCGCCAGATAGGGAGATTCTACTGTAATTATGTTAGTAGGTAAAAGCACTGAAACTGTTAAAATGTTAAAAAAAGATATAAAATTTAATGTATTCATTATGAAAGCTAAAAAATATTTTGAAATATTGTTTAATCTTGAACTTGCTTTTAATATAAAACAATTTTTACTTAATTTATAAATAAAACCTAATGTCCCTTTTAAAATGCAATCCACAAAAATTAACCCTTAATCTTTCTAAATAAAAACCTATGAAAATTCCCTTAAATATATAAAATTAAAAAAAAAAACAGGATATTTGAAAACATAACTAGAAACTTGCATATAAACATACATAACGTATACATAGAAAATAAAAATAAAAAAAAAATTAACTAAATACAAAACATACATATTGATACATATACATATTTTTTTACCTAACCATTTTTCTTGTATACCTGGTTTTTATACCTCGTTGAAACTTTGTTTAAATTCTTTTTAACTTTTTTTTTTTTTTTGATAGTTTTGTTATAAATTATAAATAAAATATATTTTTCCTGTATATAAATAGAAATGGTTTTACCTTAGATGGTGATGTCCTATTTTCCCTTTCCTTTGGACGATCACGATGGCGACGACGCGAACTACTATGAGATGCTTCGTCCCTGTAGCGATACTTATGGGCACGTCTTCCGGATGTTGGTGACTTACGATGAGAACGTTTTGAACGTTCTTTGCGTCGTCTTGAGGAACGATCATAACTAAAAATAAAAAAAAAACAAATAAATATCATGAATTAATTATGTAAAACAATTAAACAAGAAAAATACAGACGACCTTTTTAAGGGCAATTCATAATCGAAGAGGTTTTGCATAGAACTGACAGGTTAAAATGTTTTATTTTTTTATTCTAAGTAAATTATATTTGTCAATGATTTTATTTTTGGAAGTAAATAGGTACATACTTCAAAATTTAATTCTATGAACTTAATTTTTTGATTTAGGAGTGGGGAGAAAGTATTCGTCGAAAGGACTTGAACAAAATCTTTGAAGTAAGGGTTCCAATCCGGGTGCCAATTGCGATCACTTGTTTAATTCCTGACACAAGTGATGAGGTGAAAATTTCTGCTTTAGTCAAAGATTCGACTGATCAATCTGGAAATATAACGACTGAAGCGACGATAGAGAAATTTATTAAGCTCCTTTTAGACGATCAGTTGTTCCTTCAGTTATCAGTTCAGTTAAAAAAGCAGTGTATTTAGACGTCAGTCCAGTGTTCAGTTGAGCTTTCATTTTACTTGTGAGCAGTCGAAAATCAGAGGAAATACATTGCGTAATGGACGATGAAAGCTTTATTGCAATAGCTTTAGTTTTGTCGCTTAATAAATCACCGCAAACTAAAATTGAAATGACGACTGAACTGACAACTGAGTATTTACACATCAGTTTAACTGATAACTGAACTGAAAACTTATGGGAATTTCATCAGTTTCGGTTTCAGTCTCAGTTAAACGCTTCAGTTTTTGTATTTAGACATTAGTTTAACTGAAAGCTTAAATGATAGCTCAACTGAAACTAAAATGATCGTCTGAAAGGGGCTTTAGGCTTTAGGTTTAGGTTTTGGATTAAGAATTTTTTCAAAAACATAATAAAAATTTCTATAAATATTAACAGAACTACGATCTTAAACTTTTTGAAGGAGTTCTTTCAGCATTTTAAATAAAATCCGCGACTGCGTTGCACGATATCGATATTATGTTAGGTTAAGTGAGTGTGAGGAAAAACGATTTACGAATTTTCTTATGGAACGTACGATCGCTCTATAGAGCTCGAGCTGCTCAGCAGCTAGCCGATGCCCTGTCAAAGTATAAAGCTGACATAACAGCTCTTCAAGAAATCAGATGGACAGGGAATGGTGTTTTACAGAAGAAAGAATATGACATATACTACAGCTGTCATACAAAACACCATGTGCTCGGGGTAGGCTTCCTAGTCAGCGAAAAAATGAAGTCTACTATCATCGGCTTTAACGCTATAAGCGAAAGGCTATGCACCCTTCGCGTGTGAGGCAAATTTACGAACATCAGCCTCATTAACGTTCACGGACCTACGGAGGAGTCCTCAGACGAAGAAAAAGAGACTTACTACGAACAAGTCGAGAGGGCCTTCAATGCCTGTCCAAGGTATGATGTTAAAATCATCCTTGGGGATTTGAACGCAAAAATAGGTCGGGAGCCGGTATTCAGGCATTACGCAGGCACCCATAGTTTGCATGAGAACACTAATGACAATGGACTTCGAGTCTTAGAATTGGCAGCATCGAAAAACATGGTCGTTGCGAGTATCAGGTTCCCGCGTAAAGATATCTACAAAGCCACCTGGGTATCACCTGATGGAGTCACTCGTAACCAAATAGACCACGTGTTGATAGACCGTCGCCACTACTCGAACTTGATGACGGTACGAACGTACCGAGGTGCCAATATCGACTCGGATCACTATCTTGTTGGTATGGTTTTCCGAGGGCGGATTGCCTTGCGAAGACGCATTGTATCCGCCGATCAGGTTCGAATCAACACGGCTGCCCTGCGCAATGAAAACACCAGTAACACCTTTGGTAATGCGTTAGGACTCGCCCTAGAAACACCTGTCTTAGGGAGAGTAAGTCCTGGAGCCAGTATGCTGGACGTAAATGAAAAGTGGACACGTCTTAAAAATACTGTCATTAGTACTGCCAACTCCATCTTAGGCAGCAGTCGTAAAAATCGGAACGACTGGTTTGATGATGAATGCAAGCTAGCGACTGAACGTAAGAATGTTGCGTACCGAGCAATGCAACAATCTCATAGAACGCGGGCACGCGAAGAGGAATATAAAGAGCTCAGAAGAACAGAAAAACGGCTTCACAGACAAAAGAAATCAGCCTGGGAGAAGAACCTAATCTGTGAAATAGAAAACAGCCGAGAGCGAGGTCCGCACCAGGCGCGGAAGTTCTACCAATCCGTCCGAAACATGACGCAGTACACACCACGCTGCACATACTGCAAGGACGGAGAGAGAAATCTGATCACCGATCCTGAAAGCATACTGGAGCGATGGGAAGTGTACTTCAATGAATTGCTAAATGGTCAGCTCACTGCAGAAGTGGAGGCTCCACTACTTCAAGAAGAATACCCTATGTTGCCGCCACCAAGCATAGAAGAGGTTGAGAAGGCTATAGGCCGGCTTTAACAGAACAAAGCCCCGGGAGTCGATGGCATACCAGCCGAATTATTCCATCACGGCGGGAAAGCCTTACGTCAAGCAATTCATGATATTATAGTACAGGTAAGGGAGCAGGAAGAAATGCCAGAAGACTAGCGAAAAGGCATAATATGCCCCATACATAAGAAGGGAGATGTCACAACGTGCAGCAATTATAGAGGTATCACGTTGTTGAGTACCGCCTATAAGATACTCTCCTCTATCCTACAAGACCGGATAACCCCATACGCTAAAACCGTCATCGGACAATATCAGTGTGGTTTCATTCCAGGAAAATCAACAACTGATCAGATCTTTACCCTTAGGCAGGCGATGGAAAAATGTCTAGAATTTAACATCCCAACATACCATCTGTTTATAGACTTTAAGGCCGCCTATGATAGCATAGCCAGGGTAGAACTTTACAAAGCCATGAGAGAATTCGGCATCCCAAATAAATTGCTATCCAGACCAATCAAAATCTTTAATGGACTCCGACAAGGGGACGGTTTGGCCTGCCTCCTCTTCAATCTGGCGTTGGAGAAAGCAATCCGTGACTCTGGCACGACAACAAGAGGGACCATCGTCAACAGGTCCAGCCAGTTACTAGCTTACGCAGGCGACATTGACATCATCGGAAGATCCGAACAAGCTGTACACGATTCCTTCATCCAGATCGAGCAGGCGGCACAAAATCTGGGGCTGCACATTAGTGAAGGTAAAACAAAGTACATGGTGGCGTCGAATGCGAGAGGAACAGTTGGTCAAACGATCAAGGTTGCGGAGCACGAATTTGAAGTGGTGCAATCCTTTAAATACCTTGGGTCAATAGTCGCAGCCGATAACAATATAGAAGAAGAAATACGCGGGCGGCTTTTCAAATCCAACAGAGCCTACTATAGTCTGTCAAAGCTCTTCAAATCCAGAAATCTCACCATAACTTCAAAACTGCTGCTGTACAGGACCATGGTCCTGCCAGTACTCACATATGGATCCGAGACTTGGGTGCTTAGCAAAAGGCACTCCGACCTCTTAGCTGCGTTCGAGAGAAAAGTCTTTAGGAGAATTGTTGGCCCCATATGTGAGGAAGGACGATTCCGGAGACGGTACAATCATGAATTGTACGCAATCTACCTAGAAGCAGATATCGTGACAAAAAATCGGTAGACTCCGGTGGGCAGGGCACCTAGCTCGCATGAGCGAAGAGGAACCTGCTCGGAAAGTTCTTTGTGGTACATTCTATGGTAGACGGCAGCGTGGTAGACCATGCTTGCGCTGGAGAGATGGCGTAGACCAGGACCCCCGAAGCCTTGGGGTGCGCAACTGGATGGCGTCGGCTAGAGACCGGGATAGGTGGAGAGACTTGTTGAAAGAGGCCAGGACCGGAACCCGGTTGTCGAGCCGATGATGATGATGATGAAGTTAGTGTGACTGTGAATGCTGGATCATACATGAATCAAGTAGATCGTCGCCCTGCTCTTTGAAGCACTTAGAGCTCCTTACGAACCAGGCGAGACTACTAATGTCAATATTTGCCAGGTCGCTAGGATTATTATAGTAAAACTTTCCTAGTTAAAGCCTACGTCTTTGAGCTACAGCTGAACATGTTAAGAGGAGGCGAGGAGTCGATTCATTCACATTGTCCGGTTATGACACCTATAACGGACACCTATAATGTAACGACAACAATTGCACCTCTCACGCTCGTCGTTGATGAACATTATGAATAAAGACTTGTATTTACACGCTTACAAGGTGCAATTGACTCAAGAACTAAAGCCTCTTGACTATTTCAAGCATCGTCAATGGTCAGAATGGTGGCAAGAAATGGCAACAGTGGATGATCAATTTTCGAAGAAAATCATCTTCAGTGATGAGGCACATTTTCACCTCAGTGGATTCGTCATTTAGCAGAATTGCCGCATTTGGGCGAATAATAATCCAAGAGTGATTGTCGAAAATCAAATTCACCCACAAAGAGTAACTGTTTGGTGCGGTTTATGGGCTGGCGGCATCATCGGGCCGTATTTTTTCCAAAATGAGGCCGGTCAGGCAGTTACTGTGAATGGTGTTCGCTATCGTGAGATGATAACGAACTTTGTATGGCCCGAATTGAAAGATATGGACGTGGACGATATGTGGTTTCAACAGGACGGTGCCATTTGCCACATATGTAGCTAACGAAACAATGACCCTTTTGCGCGACAAATTCAATGGCCTTGTTATATAACGTGGTGGCGATGTCAATTGGCCGCCAAGATCATGTGATTTGACACCGTTGGACTTCTTTTTGTGGGGTTATTTGAAAGAAAAGGTGTACGTCGATAAGTCAGCAAAAATTCAAGAGCTAAAGGATGAGATAATTCGGCACATTAACGGCATAGAACCTCAATTATGCCTCAGCGTCATCGAAAATTTGGACCATCGGATGGAGGTATGCCGCCGAGGTAGCGGCGGCCATTTTGCCGATATTTTATTCCATACATAATTGAACCATACCAATATTATCATAATAAAAAGAAATGACAGTAATTTCCTAAATAATTTGTGTTTTATTCAAAATCAACATCGGCTCTTAAAATTTAAGCACCCTTTAGTTGTCAAATAAAATAAAAAACTGAGCATGTTTTTCGAAATATTGAGTTAAAAAAAAGTTTGTTAAAACCATAAACAAATTTTTTGAAAATTTTAATACACAATACCAAACTTAACATTTTGGGAGCTTGAGCATAAAATAAATGATCCAAATAAGTAAAAAAAAATGGTTCTACAGGAGGAACCATTAAAAAAATTTGTTACGCCTATTTTTTCCCACCATAATTTAGGCTTAAGTCTAAGATTTATCCCAACCATTCCGTATTAAAAAACAACCCTTATTCACCCTATCATATAAGAGGTCATATACAATGTTAAAATAATCCTTATTTGGAATTCTAAGCCCAAAAGAAATTATTTCGCAGTACCTGCCCAGCAAATCGAAATGAAATAATTTACTTTCATTTCTTAATTCAAGATCATTAAGATCAAAAATACTTTTAATTTAAAATAATAATAATATGTTTTCTCAAGACATTAGTTGATTTAAACCGAACAAATCAACAATAATTAATTTTGATCAAGAAAAAAAAATAAATAAAAACAAATAGCTTCGCCAAAAATCAGAGAAACAAAAATAAAGAAATAAATTTTCCGTTAAGCTTACCACATAAATTAATAGAAAAATGTTTGTTGGCAAACAGATAACGCGGCATGTTTTTACTTGAAAATTCGTCATACTACTTCACACACTTGAAGTGATCTTCATCAATATGCAAAATTTTTGTGTAATTTTTATATAAAAATATAAAATTTAGAAGAAACGAAATGGAAAAATTAATATAAAAAAAATGATCTTATTTATAAAAATAGACGACCCATTTTTTTGTGGATTAAGCGATTCATCTAATATTTTAAATGAACAATAATAACAAAAGTAGATAAGTTTAGCAATTTGAATAGTTTGACACAAATTAAAGAAAATATTGTTTTGCAAAAATTATCGGACATGCTTTAGACCAGTTTGTCAGTGCTGAATTAAACAAGAAAGTCAAAACGATCAAACACAAATATATGTATGTCAAAAATATTTCTTGAGTTAGTCTAGACTTAACTTAACAAACTTTATGACTTAAATTTAGTTTAGGTTAGCTAGAGTTTTATATTTACTGAAAAATATTTTTCAGAAGAGTTGTCTTCTCAAGTTCAACCCTGAAGCTTTCTTTCTTATGAAATTGTCTAAAAATTTTATTTTCATTCTAATTTATATAAATAGATCATGCTTGTTACTTTTCAATGGTCAAACCTCCAACATTTTTAACATTATTTATTCTGGAATACCACAGGGCAGCCATTCAGGGCCAAGTCTTTTAATTTAATACGCATTTCAATTTTAATTTTTATAATCGCTGTTTTATTGCGAGTATCGAAGTGAAGTGGGATTTTTCTAGGCACTGACGATGAAAAACTTAATTTTTTGAAATGACTATTGCTTGATCAAAATTGAAGTGGGTATAGTTTAAACAACCTATTGATTGTGTTTTATGAAGTTAAGACTTAAAGTTAGTTACGTTCCACACACTTCTACAACGAGATTTAAATTTTTTTGTTATTTGACTTATTGTCTATTAACTGCCAGAGAAAATGGGTGTTCATACGTACTCTTTTGTATTTTATTTTTTAAACTACATATGTACTAAAACCCAAGTAAATGCTTACTTTTTGGTGCAGGTTCACATTCTAATTACTTATTTTAAACTCGGATGCACTTAATATTCAAAGAAAAATGGACTCAGTCTAATGAAAATGAAACCATGTTTTTGCAAAAAATCAAAAACGACTTGGTTTTATCACAAAGCATAACAACCCACAAAAAAGGGGACGTCCAGAAACAACATTCGAAGAAAGTTCGAACCGATACAAACGTTTTAAAACCTTAGATATAGGAAGTATTCTTTCCGCAATTGAATTTGGTTATGCTACAAAGCTTAAGGCTGAGTATCAGCTACAATAAAAAAAGAGCATTATACAAATTTCAGGAGAAGAAGACCTCCCAATTGTTGTAGAAGCGAAGAACACACGTCACCATACAATACTATTAAAAACAAAGACGGTGATAGATTTCCTTAATATAAAATAGTTCAGGAGGCAAAAAAAAAAAAAATAAAATGCACGACTGGGTCGCACGAACTTGCTCTTATGTAAACGACTAGGGGTTTCAAAAATGAATGTTATTAGAGAAGAACTGTTCATAAGCATAAAATTCATTTTTAATAGACTAAAACAATTCCTTTGGTAGTTGGAGCTAAAAACAGGATGCCATGTGATTCAAGCAAATATTAGCTTATGCAAGAACAAAAATTATAAGTCTGTGCTGGTTTAAAAAAAAAAAAAAATAAGCTTTTATTTTTTAAACGCCGTCTCTCAGATATCCAATTTAAAATTTTTTTTTTTTAAGTTTTGAAAAGCAATGTTTTTTTTTTTAAATTTTAGAAGCTTTTCTATAAAAAATTTCATTAAAATCCGTTATGTCGATAATGAGATATTAAAAATTTGAAAAAATCGTTCTATGGCAGGTACAGTCAGTAATATCTTGATTTCATTTTTTTTTATTAAATTATAGACCGTAAAAATTAATCAAAAGAAAAAAAAATTTAGCAAAATTCTCGGAACCGTTTTCGAGAAAAATACGATTTTCGATACCGTTATTTTTGGCCTTAAAAAAAAGAAAAAAACGTGTGGGGGATACAAAATTAAAATTAAGTTTAAAGAAAATCGGCCGAACCGTTTAGGCTGTAGTCGAAAAGACAGACAGACAGAATTGCGAGACCCACTTTGTAGCTGATAGTTTCAGCGTTTTTATTATTTCAGTTGTGCCCTTGCGATTGGTTTACAAAAAACCTGGGCGGCAAAGAAATTGCATGGCAAAATGAAACGACCTTTTTCTACCAGGTATTGCCACCCCATCAAAATTTTTGTTGCCAAGGAATCAACCGAGCTTTCAATTTCTGAGAAGATAAAAATCAATACCCAAATTGAGAAATTAAACCCCTTGGAAAAATCTTCTTTTTACAATGGTGCCTTAACCAACAATACTTCTTGTAAATTCGAAAGAGTTAAATAATATTTCAAAAATTTTATCGAATCCAAATGATCCGAATAACTTAAGAGTTTTGCCTTCAATTCTGCACTGTTTCAAACCAGTTTTTGAATTCCTTCTGCACATTGTCTGGCTATAAACTTCCTATCAAAAAGTAGCAAATTAAGAAATAAGACAAAGAAGTTGTGACGTTAAATAAAGTTCGAATTTAAAGGCAATTTAAGAATGAAATGGAACTTATTGTCGATCAACCAAAGCCAGGTCTTGGTAACTCAAACGTTGGCAACACTGCCAGAAGGTTTTTTAACAGTGTAAGTCTTGTTTCAGAAATCTTGGGTGTGAGCAAACTCCTAATTGATAAATTGCATGCTATTCTTGTAGCAATTTCAAGCAAAACACTCCAACTGTCTATTAGCTTTTAATTCATGTACCTCTATCATTTCAGCTGCTCTTCTTCCTATTGGAGAATTGTTCGAAGAAGCTCGGAACAAAGATTTCAAAATATTCCGGAGAGAAGAGTAACCAGGATGTTCTTAATTTTTTGTTTTTTATATCTGATTCCTTTATTAAAAATTTAATAAAGCTTCCACAAAATCAAGCCTTATTAATGACAATTTTTTTAGAAAACAAAAAATTCTCTATAAATCAACAACTTCTGCAGTCGCTTTTGGAAGCAAAATATCCGAACAATTCGAGGTAAAAATAGGACTGAGACAAGGATGCAATTTGAGTATTTATGTTTGCTGATTATATTGTGGTGCTAGCCGAGTCGCCTGAAAGTCTCCAGTTGATGATCAATAGATAATTTGAGTATTGCAACAAGTGCAGGCGCTCCAGGTGAACCTAGCCAAGTTCAAAATCAAAATAACAATGGACGCCAAAACTGCCGCAGTGAAACTTAAAAAGCATTGAAGTCGTTAACGAATACACAACTATTTTTGTTCCCGGATATCTAGAAAGCTGGATTGGAAAAACCATATGGTTCATAAGTTGGTCAAATCCTAATAGGTTTTAAATGCAACACGCAGGATTGTGATTCATTCTAAAGATGTTCACTAAGAACCCAAGTATCGTATCTTCGAAACCAGTCTTGAAGCCAGTCATTATTTTGATGAAAACTATTTCTGCGTTATTTCTAAAAAAAGAAGCTTGAACCTACCCAATAGTACTGTGGATCATAAACTAATGCTTGAGACAGGTCTTCCTGCTTTGTTTATTGCAACTCTGAAACTACAGATAGACTACGTTCTAAGGACGATTTCAATGGATGGCTGGAGACTACCAAAGAAAATTATGATGCTTTTGATACAAAAATAAATATCATGTTTTAAGTCGTGGATAGATTAAGTCGAGTATTGAGGACATACACTACTTCTCCGGGGTGATGGAACGAACACGTGAAAAAGCGAACTCTACAGTCTCCTAGCTCAAGTAGACGAAAGAAAAACAGGAAACTACACTCTTAAAGCCAGAAGTTAACTTCATAGTACGTATATGCAAGGTTCAACTATAACCCTGGTATTTTAGGGCAGAGTATCCAACCGAAATGAATGATACACTTACTGTAATTTGGTGAAATAAAATAATTTAAAAACTATACATTGAAATGTTTCCAAAATGTTGTAATGGAAGGCAGATTTCTTCGATTAGTTAGACTTGGTCTAAAGGCAAATTACTCTGATTCAGTATTAAGATAAGTACTCTTCTCTGCATCGAAACATAAGAATTTGATTGTTTAATTCCCAGTTGCGATTTTTTTTTTCTTAAAAAATTCAAATTCAAAATTTTCTCTGAGCGCATTGTGCGTGATAAATTTGTGAACAAAAACAAATAAAACAACTCAGTCAATGGAAAATCAAAAACAATTAAAGTTAAGTGCGTGTATTATGATGCAACAACAATAATTCGAAGCTGTTTTTTTCGCCCAGGTACATGCATAGGTAGAAAAACATATTTAGAGCATAAAATTGAACTTCTTATAAATTAAATCAAAATGTTTTTTTTTTTTTGCTTTGTGTTTATAAAATTAATATTAAGAAGCAGACACAAAAAAAAACATACAAAAAGTTTGTGGCGCATGACTTCAAATGAATAATATCACTTAGATGCCTCCCAAGTAAAAGTGTATGCTCCCAACACATTTCTTCACTTTTTTTGTTGTTGTTGTTGTTGTTGATATTGCTGAAGCACTGAGTAGATATTATGATGGAAAATGCTCGTAGGCAGTGGGGCACAACTACAAGCCAAATTTACATTTTTTTTTGATGAATAACCAACTACATATATTAAAAGACCGCGGTAATTTCAAATGTTTTGTTTGATCTAATTAAAAAAAAAAAGAAAAAAAATATCAATTAGATAATAATGAAAAAATTATCAAACTCGCGTTGTTTGCAGCACTTGCTCACGGCCGAAGATCAAATTTTGCACTCAATTGTGGTTTGCAGAAAAAAATACACCAACAACTCAGCCCAGCGCAGCGTTCAAAAACACACACAACAAAAACAAAAACTACTAGAAAAGATTTTAAAATGCTAATTTTGATTAAAGGGGCTGCACAGCTAGAAGACAATTTTTTTTTTTTTGAAAACTGACAAGTAGCTAAATTGAATTTTATTTCCTAATAGATGTGCCTTTTTGGCGGGCTAGACAGATTCGATTCACGTTTACACCGAGACTTGTCGTACTGCAAGTGCATTGATAATTGCATCGCTCTCGTCATCTAGACAAAGACTAAGACTGGTTGTATGAGTTTTATAATTTATGATGTTGTACTCGCATTATAGTGTTATCAAGTTTTTGATAACGTACGAGTATATGCGATTAAGTAGCGAGGATTTTTATGCAGTAAAATATGAATGAAAAAGGCGTCATTGTGGCGAGAATATAGTATAAACCAATCTCAAACCTCAACAAATAATTGAAAGATTATTTCGAGAATATAAATTGCTCATAAATAGGTTATTGATCAAGGTTGGTTTTGAAAGGCATTTGCATGAAGTTTTTTTTTTTCAAATTTATGAAGGAGACAAAGAAGTTTGTGTGTTTATTTTTGATAAGAGATTACATTTATATTTACATTAGAACATATTGATTTTCTGAGCTTCAAAATGGAATCACACACTTTTAATAACGGTTGGCAAATATCAATTGATAAATAAACGACAGCAATTATTATGAATTGATTGATATGATGGTTCTCAATTGATATATTTTATTATTACTGTGAATATTGAACAAACATACACGATTGTGAATGGATATTTTATTTGACATTTCTGTTTTCAGATAGTGAATTTTGTTTGCTTAATGTGTTTTTGTTAAAATTGAAAAGAAAGTATTTTTGATAAGCTAATAAACCTGACCGGAACGACACCAAATTGTCACACTCATCAGGCTCCTCTTCCGCTAGTCCGTAGGCATAGTATCTCGAGCACGATGGATATAAAAATTACATTTTCTATCCGCCGAAAATCACCTAAAAGAGCTTCGAGATATCCGGATAAAACAAGGTGAACCCACATTTCACAATTTTAATGAACGACTGACTACATTTATAGAATTACATCAATATATCTCTCCAAAAATGATTCTACTAAAACAATTCAAAAGGTAAATTTCAAGTGAAAACAGCAGCTTGACATAAATAAAGAGTTTTTCAATTGACAGCCATGTTAGTTTGGTGACATCTGTCAAATCTGTTGCTTTTTATTCAGTTACGCCCATTTTACGGTAAACGTGGTGGCCTTTTACAGTCGACTCTTCAACGTTTGGTGGTCACATTTTAGACAACCGATTTAGAAATCAATCAGTCAACATTTTTGTTTTTTTAATTTATTTATTTATTAACTTATAACTCTATAAAAAACATAATTTAGCTCTAAGCTATAAATGAAAATTCATATTTACATGTTTTACACACAAGCGGTGTCATCTGCAAAGTCAATAGTTTTGCTTCTTAAAGGTTGAGAAAAAAGAGAATTTACATAAATTTAAAACAGAAAGGGTCCAAGAACGGAACTCTGAGGCATTCCTTCCTGTATTAAATTCAAGACATTCACTAAATACACCTCCTATTCTTACTCTTTGAGTTCTTCCTATAAGATATGAAGCAAACCATCTTAGTATGAATCCTCTAAACCCAGCTTTTCTAAATTTAATTAAAAGAATTCTATAGTCCACGGTATCAAAAGCCTTTGTTATATCAATAAATAATGATGCAGTAATTTTTTAACTGTTTAGATTATCAGAACAGAAACTTAAAAGAGCATCTTCTGTACATTTTTTTGCTCTAAAGCCGTACTGATTCGGACTTAAAAATTAATGTTTTTCGAGGAACCTTACAGTTCTTGTTTTTAACAACTTTTCAAATATCTTAGAAAAAGTAGAAATCAGAGAAATAGGCCTATAATTATTAATTGCCTTAGGATCACAAATAGGTATGACTTAAGCCGTTTTAAGGGCCTTAGGAAACTCTCCATTGAAAATACTTTTATTAAAAAGGTGAGTCAAAACGAAAGTAATGGTATTAGATATATTTTTTAAAAAGCGATTAGAAAAACTGTTATTAGGATATGAATTTGAATACGAATTATCAAGTGACATAATTTGTTTCTGGAGCTCGAAAGTGGAAATTGGTTCGTAGAAGAAGCTACTATCTATCACTTTTTCATATCCAGTAAAAAAATCACATAATTCATCGGTTTCAAGACCTGCATCTTTAATAGTTTTAGCAGCGATGTTAGTAAAAAAGTCATTAAATGCATTAGCAATATTTTTCGAACCGAGTATATTGACAGAATTAAAGTTTATGCATTGTGGAAATGCGAAGATACCTTTTTAGTTGAGTTCACTTGCTATTGCCCATTCTTTTGTTAAATCCCCTTAGCACCATTAAATTTGTTAGTATAATAGTTATCTTTACATAGTTTAACTTCTATATCTACTTCTTTACATACGAGTAACTGGTTATAAGAGTTGCGAATCTCGATGTTTAGAGGATGTTTTTTGGATTTAAGGCAGTTTGTTTTTTTGTTCAATTTTTGCAACAAGATTTAATGTTATCCAAGGCTTTAGCCTTTTTAACTTGGTCATTCTGTTTATTATTGGATGTACTACCTCTGTACTTAATTTAACATAATAATTTAAAATTTTTAAAAATTTATCAAAGGAAACAGAAGCGTCATTCTCATCAAAAACTTCTAACCAACTTTCAAAACCAAGATGACGATTTAACATTTTAAAGTTGACATGATTGAATACCCAAATTTCAGTGAGAATTTTCAAATCTGGCTTATTTGAAAATGATTCTAAATGCGCAAGTAACAAGTCAAAATTGGAGCTTAAGCTTTGAAAATTTTGATGAATAATGGAAAAATTGTTTTTAAATTTATCATTATAAAAAGCACTTTTACAGAAATCATTATTATAATTGCAAAAAGAAGGAATTATTGAATTTGCAAGAGGATCATCTACAATACTATTAATTAAATTGATTATAAGGAAACAGAAAATACAAAAGATTAAGATAATTTGTCAAGATCTTCAAAACAAGAAATTCTAATTACTTTCTCTCCTTCCTTTTTCTTCATTAAAATTTCTCAATTTTTTATCCATAAAAATTAAATTTCTTTTTCCATTTTAGCTTGCTTACATTTTTTGAATATTATAATAAGAAAGACTTTCATTGATATAAATAGGTCACTGTTCGTGGTGATTTCCAAAGACGGCTGTTGTAAGTTCAACATTCGTACGTCGAAGGAACGCAAGATCGGTAGAAAATGTTGCTGCGGTCCGTGAAAGTGTTCAGCACAACGCGAGGCAGTCGCTTCCTCTGCCTTTGGCAGACATTAACTTGGAAAATTTTGCTATGAGACTTGGACCTACACTCGTACAAGATCCAACTGAACCAGGAGCTCAAAGTTCATGACAATAGACAACACCGGTTGTTCGCTGAAGAGGACCTGAATTTTGGCCGAAGAATCATCTTTAGCGACGAGGTACATTTTTCTATGAATGGCTGTGTTAACAAGCAAAATCGCCGTATGGGACAACAAAAACTCACTAGGTGACAACGCATCCTCAAAATCTTAGTTTGGCGTAATTGGTCCGTACTTTTTTGAAAACGGTCACCGTCAATGGCGAGCGTTACACAACGATGATAACTAATTTCCATACGCTCCTAGATGACATGTTGTTTCAACAGGGCAGCGGACCTACATACTACAAGGCAGACGTCACGATTGTCATTCTGCATGAACGATTTAAGGGTAAGGTTATCTCTCGCAGAAATGAAGTGAATTGGTCACCAAAGTCATACGATTTGACCCCGCTAGACTCATACTTGTGGGGTTTCATGAAGTCACAGGTCTATGCGAATAAACCACACTCTACCGATGACCTTAAGGTGAACATAACACAGGCCATCGATCAAATTCAGCGGGATCTATGCAGACGTCATTGAAAATCTTCCAAGAATCTCTTGCTATGAAAAGTGCTGCTCATTACCTTTTGAGAATCGGCATTTTTAGGCCCCTCTACTCCTGGTAATACGCACACAAAAATGGTTGAGGATTGTAAGTCACTAGATCTTGGTTCTCAACGAGCTGTTTCACAACCAATTTGTTTGTATTGCATTTTGTTAACTTATTGCCAAAACCACCAAAGACTCCGTAGTTAATAAAAAAATTTAGAAATAGAGGACCAACGATTGATCCCTGAGGGATCCCGACAAAAATATTATGGTCGAGACGTTTTTATACTGAAAGTTGCTTCGACAACTTAGGTAAGAAGGAACTTGATTTGGAGCATTGTCTAAGACTGGTCTTTCAATTTTGATATAAGGCTCCTGTTATTGTAGTAATTAAATGATTATAGAAAAACTGTAACACCACTACATATCACTAATAACCACTCATATCATTTGAAAGCATTTAAGGAGTTGCGATACCACTGTGGCTTTATTTCTTAAAAATGACAGAAATTTATGTGTGTGAAATTTTGTCTAGGAAAAATTAAAGAATCGAGAGAGGTATTCTCTTCTCCCTCTTACCATCATCCAATTGCACTTACGTCTTTTTTTTTAAGGTCAGGGAAATGTTGATAAATTATCAGCTAGAGAAATATCTTATAGAACGAAAGCTTCTGAATGAGCGGCAATAGGTCCACAGGTGATCTGATGGTCTATCTCACTGAAAAGTAGGAAAAATCCTTATATCGTTTGGCATCAAGCTCCATTATCAAAAATGCTTGCATTTGGTATCGAAGAATCTTTTCTTCGTTGGATTAGAAACTTCCTTTCGAACCTATCAATACAAGTTGTTTTAGACGGTTTGAACTGTGAAATTCATAAAATAAATGCTGGTGTGCCACAGGGCTCCGCTTTGTCTCCCACTTTCTTTCACCTTTTTATCAATGATTTGAAACTTTTAATCTATTAAATTATTTTGCTGACGAGAGTACTCTGAGCTTCTCGGATTCGTTTCCAGATTCACGTTCTTTTACTTCGGATGTGGTTTAAGAATGGTAGCTCATAATAAGCTCATTGAATTCGGATCTCGATAGCATTGTCAAATGGGGAACCATAAACCCCGTAGAATTTAATGCTTCCAAAACTCAATGCTATCTTCTGTTTTTAAAGCGATAACTTATATGCGCGTACAAAAACAGAGACCTAGTGTAACGACCCTTATTCTTGATAATAAACAAAGGATTTTAATTCGAACTCAATTCCTGTCGATATCGTAGAAACCAGAATTTAAAAATCACTCTTTAAATTACGTAAATTTTCCACGAAAATTCATTGAACTGACGGAAATATCCAATAAAACATCATCGAAATGTATAAATGTTTGTAATAAACAATGAAACTAAATAAAAAAAAAAAATTAATAAAAATCGTGATAGTATCTACCTTGTAAAGCAACTCAATTACTTTCGTTTCTCAACAAACAAACATGGTCAAAATCGAACATTATGTCCATTAATGGATTAACAAGAGTCACAACCAACTTTTCATCCATCTTGTGGCGAGATGTGTATTTTATTTTGAAAATTTGCATACAATTTAATAAAAATAAAAAAAATATCAATAAAATCATGATCATGATAGCGACAGTAAAATACTGAAGTCCATTATTCTACTTCACCTCCTCTATGATGTTGTTGTTTTAATGCCGACATTTTATGTCAGATCATATGGCATTTTTTTTTTTGTTTGGTAGACAACTTAGATAAATTAATCAATTAGTCAGTTTGAAAGCTGAGAATGGTAAATAATTTCAACTATTATTTGTTTGTCAAAAAATAGGAAACCATACCAACAGAGAGTGATTAAAATTGGAGGTTTGAACTTCTATAAGGCGAACAGGAATCAGATAATCTCTAGGGTGCTTCTGTGGAAACTTAAAAAAGCCTTAAGATACACGATTTACATTTAAAGTTCGTAAATCAATATCAGATGAGGCCCAATAACTTTTTCGCACCCAGACTCAGGGTGTGAAAAATTTATTGGACCCAATTTCATGCAAAAAAAAAAAAATGGCTTTCCTGAAGTAGAATTTTTTCTCTTGTCAGATTTTGCTTATTTATTAATTTGATTAATTAACACCTCAGCACTAATTGGACATAAGAATTCATATTATGATTGATTCAATCTCCTTTTGTTGTATTTTTTTTTTTTAAATTTAAATAACGCATATTTATTCTTATTCACCGGTGTGCTATAGCTGGTCTGCGGTGATGGTGACCTTCACCAATTTTAGAAACATGATTATAATTTATACCACCCACACTCATTAGGTAAACAACTTTTATTTTATTATTTCAAGATATTTGATTTCGAATAGAAGAACGGATTAGAGTAATAATATATTTTAAGTTTTCTTTTAACGAGTATCACTTAAGAATTCATGATTGATTAATAGATCTTTTGGTTAATTAGATTGTTGATATAAATTCTAAGTGTTTTGAAAATTTATTTAATAAAAAAAAAAAAGAAATCTTTTCAAATGTTATGGCCTCGACATAAATATTATATAAATAAATATTATTATAAATAATTAATTTTAAATGAGAGGTCTTCAAGCAAACGTAAATTATATCGCAGGTTACTCGTAATAGAATTTTATTTCTAAATGGACTTCTATAAAAAGATTTTTATTCTAAATTTGGAAATGTCAAGTCGCAGTATTGGAGTTAAAGTTTTCATTAAAAGATCTTTAGGAATAAAAAGAATTAATGATGATGATGTTTTTAGAGTTTTTTAGTTTGCTATAAACTCAAGATCTTAATCAAAAATCACATCAAAATGGATGCCCGCACCACAAGTCTGACTGTCTGCATTAAAAATGGGCAAACATAAGGAGTTTTCCAAAAGAGACGAATTGGTTTTGACAGTATGTGGTGTCCATGTTGTTTTGGCGGCATTTTTCAAAGCTTTTTTTTATAATTTTGCGTGCATTGAAGGGATTATAACTTTCCTTAAAATGTTTGAGCACATTGAGAGCTTTAAGGAAAGTTGGGGAGGATTTAAAAGTAGATACCGATACACATTGGTTTTGAATGTTTGAATATCGTTACGGCAGGGTTAACTATTCAACATTCATGATGTTAAATTGCCATTGAATCTAACATTTTTTTTTTATCAAAATGAGTATTCCGATAGTGCAAGAGTTGCCATTTTGTACACCCAATGTCTTTTCGACAGACCAAACGAGAATATCGCCACTGCCGTGAAAGTTTTCAGAAGAACCTTAGTCAGTCGATCAGTCGAACTGCAAAAGAACTCGGCCTTTCGCAGGTTTATGCCAATAAGACCTAATCGACAGATACCCTCAAAGTCTACATAACCCATCTTAGCTTAAAATCAGCCGACGATGGTACTTCCTTCAGATTGGAATCACTCGATTTTTTGTGTATTAAACCGTCGGAGGTGTTCGGGGATAGTGGTGGAGTGCGTGACCGTTAATATCTATTCGTCTACGCACTGTGAGGGCGGCTCCAAGTGCCATGAAAGACGTGCAGGTTTGAAATCAGACGAAAACGGGAAATCGTTTCGCGGTATTCAGTATTCCTTAATATTATCTATGTCTTGCATTATAATAGAAGATTTGGAAAGCAGGGCAGACAAAAGACACATCGGACATCATTATCATCGGGAGATTGGCCAATTGGCAGTTAAGGCCACAATCCCATAGTTAACAAGCTATGTTCTATTTAAGAGGGAATAATCTGCCATGCTCGACACTGAACTGTTTTATTCGTTTAATATTTGGAAAACCTGACCTCGCAGAAGCTCCTGGTATTCACTTGTAGATAGGTCTTAAAGACAATGCAGAAGCTTCTTAAAAGAATAAATAGTGTTGTGTTCCAACATTTTTAACTCTTGCCCTTTTGTGGAACAGTGAGTAATATTCCAGTAAATGAGGTGCGTGTTACGATCAATCACTGACCAGGACACTTTGGGAAGTTCCTTAAGGCAAATATTCAGAAGTAACCCAGAAAATTAGACTTTGAATCTAAAAAAAAAATTCCGATAAATCTGAACTTTGAAGCGGAGTTTAATTTCGCATGTCTTAAACATTTCTTAAAAAGGAGCGGGAATGGGACTAAAAACAATATAAATATAAAAACCAATGCTGCTCTTAAGATTTCGAAAATGATTCAGCTTATCCTATTTTATATTTGAAAACCATGTTTCAGCTGCAAAATCGACTAAAAAAGTGTCACATAGTTGGATAACAAGATGTTCAGATATAGAATTAAACGAAAGTCGTGTTGTTTTAAATTACACCAACTATGGGGTTAGTTGTAACACAGGCCAGAGTAAATTGTAACAAGAATTATAAAAAGAAAAAAATCATCGACAACAACGTGTCGAGGTGATTATTTTTCATCGATCAGCAGCTGTATTTGAATTTAAGTACCATACCCAATACAGCTGTTGATCTATGAAAGATAGACTTTGCACTTTTATTTTGTTACGAAACACAGACAACAAAAACCGTTCAAGATCGTTTTTGTTCACAACAATTAGTGAAAAACAAATGTTCGAGATTGGTTTTAACATGTTATAACTTACCCCGAAAAAATGTTACAACTAGCTTCGTCATGAAATTTAACGAGAATATCAGAATTTAAAACAAAACAAAAGTCACGTATGTCCACATGCATGTCATGAACGTCAACATGCGTTTCATGAATGTCATGAATGAAAAACAACATTCGCTGATTATCTCTCATGTGAAGAAGCCCAAAAATACAAAAAATGAAAGTGGCGCTTATTTTTGGACTACCCGCAGAACTATTCTCAAGAGATAAGTCGGTAGCTATGGAGCAGTTTTTCTTTTTTACGAGATTCTTAGTTTTCAGAAGAACTCTGTTTTTATAGCTATAACTCTTTACACCTGTAACTTCTAGGCCCGGTCTTCCCTACTCTTAAATTTGGCCTCGAATTTTGGGTTTCTACTGTTAAAGGGACACAAAAAGTGTATAAACGTTACCAGAAAACTCTTATTCTGATTGAATTGAACTTTTTTCAAACCACTATTGCAGCACACTAGGGTAAAATACTGGGCACCGTTTATAGTCCAGCCATGAAAAAGGGCCTGACCTTGCGCGCAGAGGCATGGTCAATTTTTTTTTCATGGATCGATAGGTGCTTATGAGAAAAGCTTAAAACCAAATTTGCACCACATGACAACTTTTTTCACCAAAGTTATTGGTAAAAATGTGTTTTGTGTCATTTTTTGGTCATTTGCCAATATCTCGGCTCCACTATCTCGTACAAACAAAAATTAAACATGTATTTATTTCTAATAACATTATCTATTATGTTCTAAAAAAAAACATTTGTTTAAACAAATGAAAAAAAAGTTATAGTAAGTTAAACAAATTTTTTGTTGTTTAAAAATCACTTTTTCGTGATTATTAAGAAAAAAGCTCATTTAACGATGAAATTTTTATTTTTTATTATTAAAGTTAGTTCTTGTAATTCCCTACAATTCAAAAAAAAATCAACACTCTACGATGAACGAAAGCCGAGTAATAAATTATTGAACATAGGTAAGTCAGCGCACCCACGCATTTTATGATTTTATGTTTTAATTAATATCTCAGCCCCAGTATGTCGCAAAGTGAAAATAAAAAACTGTATTGCTAATAACAATATTTTCTATCAGCTTGCATTTAATTTAATATGTTTGAGCAAAAACATAAAAAGTTACCGTTGATTTCAATGTTTTTTTTCTTGTTTTTAATACCTTTTTTTCATAGTTATTGAGAAAAAAACTATGTTTTACGGTAAATACGATAATGTTATTAGAAATAAATACATGTTTAATTTTTGTTTGTACGAGATAGTGGAGCCGAGATATTGGCAAATGACCAAAAAATGACACAAAACACATTTTTACCAATAACTTTGGTGAAAAAAGTTGTCATGTGGTGCAAATTTGGTTTTAAGCTTTTCTCATAAGCACCTATCGATCCATGAAAAAAAAATTGACCATGCCTCTGCGCGCAAGGTCAAATGACGCTTTGACTGGACTATTAGGGCGGTTTTTCAAAGTCTATATCTATCTTAGGAAAAGATGCCCCATTTATTCGCGTAGAATTTTGTAAAGCTAAAATTTTAACCTTGACATTTCTTCGGGCGAAATCATAGTTTTCGAGAAAGTGATTCCGCTTTTAGTAGCTCTACATACGAAATTTAACTTCAACATTTTGGAAAACGCTAAAAACAGGATTGTCAAATTTTGTTGTTTTAAAGTTTGGTCATTTTTTGTCTAATATTGCTGGGCTAAAAAAACAGCACGAAATTCTTTCTTGAAATCAGAAAAAAAAACCAACTCCTTTTTAATAAATTGGATCTAAGAAAAGTCTCCTGATTCTTCAAAAATCAATAGAGCATAACTGTCTTAAAAATTTTATAATTTTCAATAAAAAATTTCTCAAGCATTTTTCTTAACTTTTTTTTTTCGTTGGTATAAAATAATATATGTACATACACAAACTTAACACATCAAAATTGATCCACATGTTTTCGAGAAATTAAATGAAGAAAAATACTGTTTTGAAGCTTTGTATGTTCAAAATGGTTTTTTTTTTATTAAAATCGTAAGAAGCGTTTTCAAAATAAATGAAGTTTTCATATTCAGGACCCTTATTTAAAAAGGTAAACGAAATTTAATGGATCTTTTAGTGAATCAATTAAAAAAACGTAATTCCTACATATGCATGTTTAAAGAAACTCGTTTCATCGATTTATGTTGAAGCTCAAGGTGCAGATAGTCAGACAGTATGTCGATCCTGATTTTCTTGTGTTCGAATCATAGTAAGGTAATGGACGAGTTCGATTGAAATCTCGAACTCGAATTTTTAAGAATACAAAACTTGCCCTATAGGCTTTAGTACATTTATTCCCTTAAAATAGCTATAAGTTCAATCTATAAACTAGGTGCATAGCTCTTTATACTCGTAGAAGCGAGCGTTAATGTTAATTGATGGCGCTCATGATCCCTAGCCCGCACCGCAAGAATGTTATCATATAAAATCATTTTTAAAACAATAATTTACCAAACATTTTTGACCACAATTTTTTTGTATGTTATTTTTACTCAGCAAAAATTTTTAAAATAAAAATAAAGCAAAAGTTGATTTTTTTCTAAGGTCTAAAAATGTCTTAGCACTTGCGATTTCAATCGCGCGGTTTTTTAGTCGCAAAAATAGAACACATGAGTTTAAATGATAATGAACGCACTTGACACCAACAAATCGTGACGATATAATGCTCGCAATTTGTTTTATTTTTCTTGCGATGCGATTGTCGTAATTTAAAATGAAACAAATATACTCAAATGGACATGCTTACACTTGAGATTTAAAGTAGGGTAAGCTGGGGTACATTTGACACCGGGGCACATTTGACTTTGCGTTTTTTCGGTATGATCGTGCCCTTAAAAAAAGAAAAGTTTGGATGAAGGAAGAAGCTGTTTGATTTAAAGAAACGTTATGAAATTTGTCAGTCTTTCTTTAACTCTTCGTGGAGTACCACGTGTTTTCGTGTTTTCTGTGTCTCTGATCTAATTTTTGACCACCGGTAAGTAAGCGATTTGTGAAGCTAATAAAATAAATTTTTCTATCGTGAATCAATGTTATGATAGTACTATGCTTAAAGTTCAATAAATTAAAGCCCGTTTAGTGAAAATATAATATTAGTTATTAAAAAAAAAAAAAACTTATAAAGTTAATTCGGGGCACCTTTGACTTTTGCAAAAAATAATTGTTTGACGTTGATTTTGGGAAATTATATATTAAATAAATTGTTTAAAAAATGTCGATATCGATAAATTTGAATTAAGATTTACATGGACTAATTTTTTTTTTATGTTTATAAATGAAGTAATTTATGTTTTTTATTCTTGTTGTTTTTTTTTAGAAAGTGAATTAATAAATTGTTCAAAAACAAAAATTTACTTATTTACTATTCAAAAAAACAGACGTGCTGGATCCGTTGATACTTTTAGAAATTTAATGCACACGATGTGGGGTTTAATCCACCATTGTCAAATGTACCCCTTTTAAAGTCAAAGGTGCCTCACTACCGGGGCACGCACTTGCGATTTTTAATCCACGATTTCTTAGCCGCATGAAATAGGACACATGGCGTTAAATGTGAATGCATGCACATGCGACTTAAAAATCGTAGCGATTATAAAAATGAAACAAGTTCCATTTTTTCAAGCGATTTTTCTGTCGCTACTTATTTGTAGCAAATGCGTGCACTCACATAAGAAGTAGTGTGCTTTATTTTTTTGCGATTAAATAATCGTGCGCAAAAAATCACAAGTGCGTGCATGACAATAATTTGTAGCGACTACGACTTTTTAATCGCCTCGACAAGAAATCGCAAGTGCGGTCCTAGCCTAAGGGAACTCAAAACAGATTTTTATAAAATTTGAAAAATAAAAAAAATAAACTGAATGAAAGCCCAAATATTCGGAATGTTATTCCTCGACGACCTTAACAAAATATCGAAACTAAAGATCAATGACTTAATCTCTTTTCTTTACACGGCTAAATGGTTGTGAGACGAACCTCTATAACTTCTGTAACGGGTACTCCTCGAGCAGCTCATGAATCCCTCATCATATCTCCACAAATCCACAAGTCAAACGGAGTTTATGGTATCGAAACCGCGCACTCCAGGGGGTCTATTGGGTCACTAGGCAAGAGATGCTCATGGCCGCCATTTCTGTTTACCTACCTATCTTTTGTTAAATTTGCCGGGCTTCATGAAACAAGGGTTATCACCTTGATAGTTTTTCGTTCTCGTTGTTTTTATAGGTCTGCCTCAAGTTTGTGCATACTTTTTTGACAGAAAACGAGTAGTTTCACTCGTACACCTTGTAGCTTATTAAGGTAGTGTGGTAGATAACGTATGGAAAACTTGACCAAATTGAGGCTAATTAAGGAATAAAACCTAGAATGTGGATGTGGCTAACAAAACAAGGTTTTCAGATAAAAGTTAAAGGTGCGATGGGTTTGAAATTTAACTTTTTTCCAACGGAGGGTCTTGGGTTCGATTTTCAGCCGCTGCAAACAAGGTTTTCAGGTGCTTACTGCCTTTTGCGAGGAATTGAGAAATCCTCCAAGACTATCTCTTGCCATGAGAAGTGCTGCTTATTAGCCGTTCGAAAATTGTAGGTCACCTCTATTCCTAAGAACACGCATCCAGGAATTATTCACTAGGTTTAGGATCTTTATGAGTCGTCAAGGCCGGTAATTTATTTATTATTTTACTTTACAACGGCCATTGACGTGATTGTTCTTTTCCAAATGCATTAAGAGCCCAAAGCTACTAACAAATATGCAGCAAGTTTTAAAGATGGTGCAAGAAAAAAAGTGCTTTGTACACAAAATTGATTCAAGCATCAAGCCATGTCCAACCAAGGTATAATTAAAACAAAATTCAAAAATTACCGACTTAAAATTCACCTCGCCGAGAAGATCATACATATGCCGAGATAATCATACACTAAGTGTATGACATATGAAACAAAAAAAAAAAGATAAATTTTGCAATTGATATTATTTTATTTTATCTACTCGTACTTTCTGTTTAACTTGCTGAATTTGGCGCCTGATGTTTCAAATGTTCAACTGAAGGTTTTATACGAATGTGAATTTATTTAATTTCCGTCAAAATGTCGGGAGCCGCTACAGTCCCCCAAAGTTCCATTCGACACACGACTTACGGGTATAATAGTCAATAACACATTTCTAAGCTACTGTTTTATGATGAATGGAGCAGCATTAAAATTTACATAATAATTACATTGATTTAGAAGAACAGGTACAGTAATTCATTTTACTTGTTGGAGCCAGTCAGCTTGTCAAACATCAGCCAAACTAACGTGGGTTAGCCACGGCTCTATGACTGTACTCGTCCAAGTTGGTGTTACTTGGTGCCGCAGCGCTCTTAGGCCATAGATGATTTTTTTTTGTAATTTTTGGTTAAGACCATGCGTGGTCTTGAGTTAACACTCGGGGGCTACTTCTAAATTATTTTTTTTTTTCGCAAATAGAAACATCTGTAGTACGTTACCAAATTTGTCAGTTAAGGTGTGTATGTGTGTGTGTGTGTGTGTATGGGTCGTTTGCTAGGTGGAAAGATTAAGAGAATTTTTGCACATGTGGGTTAGGCGGTAAGGCGGGTTGGGTGTCAGGCAAGGACGGACGTTTACATATTATTTCCTAGCGCATTTGCTCAAGCTTATTGAGTTTGGTATGCGTGTGTAGGCCGGCAAGTCGGTCGGAATCGTAGATATAGAGATTGTGGCATTTCGGTGTGTCTTGAGGATTAGGATATTTTTGACCACCTACATTAAGTTTTGTGTCATTTATATTTGGGTATTACGTAAGAGAAGACATTATAAGAAGGCTTAGAAATGCTTTGGTTAGAATCAGTACAATTTTTCTTGTCTTAGGGGTCGTTATGCTTATGAAAAAAGATATTTACATAAATAACTTTGATTCGATATTGGTGGCAGAAATAACGAAAAATGGGTTGAAAGTTGTTTGATTGCAAAAGTAAACAAAACATGCAGGAGATCCATATATAGCTAGAGTATGATGAGGAGGGCAACTGTAAGAATATTCTTCAACTTTCAGTGTAAGATATATTAAGTGTAAAGGCTGAATTATAGTTTAGACGAATACCTCCAACTGATCATCTTAAAAATGAATGAATGGATTACATATATATAGCACTGTGCATAGAGATCTATTGTGCCCCACCAAAATCTGGAAGAGTTTGCTCTTCTTACGATTCTTCCTCCATTGAGGATACCTGATATTATTCTTAAGTTGTTTTATCTTAAGCTGATGAAGTTGGTAAAACGTTCTTGGAAGTACATAATTGCTCCCTCGTTTCTATGAACACTCACGTGACCCAGTACCCAATGAAATGAAACAGTCACACAAACATTATGAGTATTTCTATTATTCGAGTCTAAACATTATTCTACTGGATAAACTTAAAAACTTGGCCTTTCACTTTTATTTATTAAAATGGTTTGGTTCGTACCTTTCTGGTAGATTGCAGCATAACTTTCTATCGGATCCTTTAGCAATTACTTCTGGTGTCCCCCAAGGAAGTCATTTAGGACCCCTCCTTTTTTTTAATTTTCATCTATGACATTCCAAAATATTTCAAATATTGTATATGGTTAATGTATACAGACGATCTAAGACTTTATCTAAGTATTAAGTCAGACTGCATTAATCTTCAGAGAGATATATCAAGCTTATCTTGTTGGTATAGCAACAACGATTTTCATCTTAATGGTTTAAAATATCAAAGTACATCATTCAACCGAAAAACCTTCCCGATCACTTTTATGATTACAATATTAATGGAACCTTTTTAACAAGAGTAATGAAAAAAAAAAGACCCTGGGGTTATATTTTATGCAAGGCCTGCTTTCAATAGTCACATCGATTATATCGTAGCTAAGGCCAGCTCTATGCTTGGTTTTATTTACCGAAATTCAAGGGATTTTACAGATCCTTTCACTCTTAAATCACTCTTTTTTAGCTATGTAAGATCTATTTTGGAGTACTACTCTATCGTTAAAGTTCACTACACAAACGATTCACTAGAATAGCTATAAACACTTTGAGTTGGAATAGCGATAAGCCCTCTTATAAATCAAGATGTTTATTACTAGGGATCCAATATGTGTGAATTCGGAGGTCGGTCATGTTTTGAAATAATGTTCATCAGAGATATTATTAACTATAAAATCAAGTGCCCCTTTTTGGTTTCGCTGTTCAGTTTCTACGCACCCATCCGGGAATTTAGATCTCGTTGTTATGTCCCTTTTTACAAAGGTAATTTTGGAAATAATAAGCTATTAACCGGCCGTTTAAGACAGACAAACTCTGTATGTAGGGTTCTTAGATCTAAGCAGAGGTTGTTTAAAAAAAAGATGTATCTTATTTGTACTTTGGTGGATAATATTTACTTAGGTATCTTTTATGAATGTTAGGTATCGAGTAGTCTATAAGAGACTTGTAAGCTCTGTTTGATAAAGAAGAATATATAAATACATAATTCCTTAAATCACAAGGCTTCGTCAAGTTTTGCTCTCACTTTCAAATTTTTTTTTAGCTTTATTAACCGCAAATTTATGCATTTATAAATAGCAGGATTTTTGGTTCAGTTAAGATAAACTTTGTAGTTTTTTGGTTTTAAATTAATTGAAACGACATAAGTTTTCCTTTGCTTTCTGCTCTTTGTCATTAAGTTCACAAGAATAATGTTTTTGGACCCCATTAGGAATATCAGGGCAATTTCTGCTGTAGCCGAAATATTGTAAATCGTTTTCCTGTCCTGACCACCAACACCCTTCTCTCTTATGAGAATATTTATTACCTCATACAAGTAGGCCAATACCAGACTACCAAAACCGAAGTCTCACAAGGTTGCATTTTTGGTACTTTACTTTTTATCGAAGATTTTTTTTTATTCTTGAAGTTTTAAAGAATCAATAATAAGATAAAAAAAGAAAAGAATAAGAAAACCTCACATTCTTGTCCAACTGCTTCCCAAGACATTTAGCTATTCATTTTGTGACCTATGCCACAGATAAAGGAGTGATTTAACAGAGAGAAGGCAGGTGACGTTACTGATCTCTGCTCACTATTTGGAGTTTTAGCAACAAATTGGTTAGTGGAAAATCTATTGAAAACTTTTTCTATTCATATTTATATTTTTGACATTTCTTTAGGCTTTGTGCTTAAAAAATATAAATTTATTAGTGTAAATGTGGTTTAAGTTAACTTGCTGAGTTGTTCTAAAAATGTTTCTTGAATCACTTGTCTTCGATTCTTTCTGCCACTATGCTTCTGTGTGCGATATCTATGGGTCTAATGTCTCAAACTAGGTAGGTTTAACTTGTGCAGTAAAAACGAAAGCTAAACTAAATTAAAAAGATAAGATCTGTGGGACTGGGTGATATGATTCCGAGAAGCGTAAACGCTCAAACCACGTAGGTTTATGTAAAGAACGGTTGAACAAGGCACCCAAACTAACAGGTACCCAAAGATGCCTGCTAAATTACGAGTATCTCATGGATCCTGACCCTAAGACTCTCGAATATGATCAAACGGAGACCATGCATCCAATGATTTTCTGAGGGTCATGAAGGAACATGTCAAACACCCGAATTTAAGTCAAAGTAGTATTCCACGACTATGTGACATGTCCAAGGCAACTGTGATTGAACATCATCAATATGCATCAAAAACAATTTAATTTTTTAAAGTCGGCGGTTGAGTGCGTTCATAATTAATAAAGAAAAATACAAAAATTACTTAATTTTCGCTCGACGAACTAAAAATTCACACAAACCTTTTGCAATGAATATTTTAAAAACGTTGCGATTCTAGCTTTTGATATTAGCTGTTTCTCTTTTTGTTTATGGTAAAAGCTGCCAAACTGCTTTAGCGGAAAACAGAAAACATTTAAATTTTAATTCTAAGGACCTGTTTTATAAATTAATTTTACAAAAAAGTTCAAGGAAGACATTAACAAAAAATAAAAGTGATTTAAGACCTTTTGGCAACTTGACAACGGATTCCAAATTTTCGCAATATCATCTATCAAGAAAATTTCGTAATATTAAAACATGAAAGATTTTATTTTAGAGGAAAAAAAATTAATTAATAAATTCGCTTGCGATTTAGTGCCTTCTCCAAACTTTATTAAATTTAAATGACAGAATTGCCGTTGTTTGCTAGACTTCAATATGGAGCGCGAGATAAGAAATATGCGAAATTTTGCGAATGAGATTTCATTCTAAATTTGTGCGAAAACCGATTTTTTATATAAAAGAGCATGATGCAAAGTTTGTAATATTACTTGTCTCATGCTTATTTTGATCGATCCTCTTTTCACATAAGACCGCACGTTTTTGACGTCACCGCAATAATTAATAATTAATAATAATTAATAATGCAATTTTATTAAATTTTGTCCAATTAACATGCAATGTGCATTAAATTAAAATAAATTAAAACAATTTTCGTCCTTATTCAATCCATCAAACTAAATTACACCCACCACCAACCAGTAGCGGCAGTTAAGATTCAAAATCAGAGTGATGTGATATAACATCATTACTCGTATGTGATGACGTCTTTCTGTGTACTCAACTTCCTTTACAGTTCTACACCACACATGGCGGATCTTTCTCACGTCCATGTCATTGTGGCATATCATTCCACGTAATCGGTCTAATCTGATTGACAGAAGACAACCAGTTTGCGACAAATATAGCCAATTCACCACCAACAGTAAAACTGAATTAAAAAAAAAAAACTCGTCTCCCCGAGTACTGAAGGCAGAGACGAATATATCTATCTACACGATGTGATTAATTTACTGCAAAGAATTTTGTGTCAGATTTTGTGTAGGGGTCGCTAGTATGGTTGTTCGGTCGTCTCGGCTGTCCTGTCCGGCATCAGTACAGTCGACTCCGCTTATCTGCACTCCGCTTAACTGAAAATATCGGATATCTGAAACAATACATCTATCACCGATTTATTTTGTACTCTTTTCCAAATAAATAGGTTCGCTTAATTGGAACTCCGTTTAAGTGAACACTCCTTTTATTTGAAACAATTTTTTCCCCCAAATAAACAGTTTGTATTAAAATAACTCCGCTTAAGTGCAACTTAGAACGTGTCCAAAAATTTTCAAACGAACACACATAAAATTTTACATTTGAAGTTACAATATGAAGTTACATTATCACCCTTCCATCAGTCATTCCAATCGTCACAGTCGTATTTTTACCTGAAATTTGAATTAAATGCAAATCGTCGGCTGGATGCTACCTTGTTCAAAAGGCCATTTTTTACGAAATCGAGTTAGGTATGCAGTCCTCGTAATTTTGGGACGCTCTTTCATTTGGAGCAAACCATTTTGTTCTATCTCTTTTTCTTTTCAATTTACAGAGAACTGTTTTGTTCAATAAGACACTTTTTTAACGATTTTTCAATTCATTTTTGTTCGATAAACTGCTTTTCATCTTTTTTTGTATTATATTGAACAATTGTTAGTATATTAAAAAAAATGCATAATTTCTATCTTTTACAATATCCATACATATAAATGACTTCCTCGTTGATTTTAATTTATAACTAATTCAAAATAAAATAAAAACAATTTCTGTAGCTTGATTTATAAACAAAATTGTCAAGGCTTTCAGAAAAAAAATAATACCAATGAAATATTTTCTTACATACACAAAAACTTTCAATTTGAACTTTAAAAATCGATTTCCCAACATTTTGAAAAATGGACATTGAACAAGATTAGCATCCAGCCGACGAAATATGCATAAAAGTAAATATAATTTGAAAACAACTTCGCTTAAATGAAAAAGAGTTGCATTTATCCGAAGTTCGCTTAAGTGCAACAAGGTTGCAGTTATCCGAAGTTCGCTTAAGTGAAAAATCCGCTTAATTGCAACGATTCTTTTGCATTTTGGGGTTGCAGTTAAGCGGAGTCGACTGTAGTACCAAATCAAACCAACCTACCACACCACACTAAACCAAATCCATCTCAACACCTAAACAGCGAAATCTCACAATCACAATTCAGATTCAGACAGCGAATTTATGAGTTCAAAACTATACACATATAAATATGCAGTCTCTGGCTTTTTGGTTTATAAGTTCAAAGCATACAAAATATAATTCACTTTTCTCAAAGTCAAAACAAAACAAAAACAAATTGAAAAGTTTTCAATCGTGCGTCGCACTCCACCAACCGACACCGGGCTGTTTCTGTTGCAGTATTATTATTGTCTCTTCCTCTGGCCTTTGACGTTTGCTGTTGAAGTTTGTCGTTACAGTTGTACTCTGTGACTGTCAGTGACAACCTGTTGTGATTATTCATTACCCGTTCGGTTGTTTCTTTTTTTAGTTCCATGTTGCAGCACTAGCAACGAGTTTATGACATTAGTGTCCGCTTGTTTGCCCCAATATGGCAAAAATCTCTTGACTGGAATTCAAATTCGGAGGAAGAGCATTGGAGAGATTATCTGTTAATTGACAGTTTAGTTTGATGTTGTTACTCTGTTTTGTTTCTATATGTAGAGTTGGTGTGTGTATATGACAGATGTTCGTATTTGGAGTGGTTTTACACTTTACAAATATTTGACGTTTAAGGTGATTTTTTTGGGTTGTTGTTATGGTCTGATTTTTTTTTTATTTTATTGAATTTCCGGAATAAATAGCAAATATGTAATTGGATAGAATTCAATAATTATAGTTTACCCATGGAGATTGGTATGTTTGGAGTATTCCGAAGTATCATTTTATAATTGACATCAACATTTTTAGAGTGTCTATTTAAGTTTAAAGGAGTTCAATATTTCTTGGGGACATTATATTCTGCTGAGAAATATTTCATTAGGATTTGCTCTTTTTTTGTTTGTAACTAATGCATATTCACACCGGTGAGACAACAATCTGAACATCACCAGGAAACATTTGAACAGAATATCTCGAAATCTTTGTAGGAATCTCATACCCAGAATATAAGTAAATGGAATTTCAATTGGCTCGGGTACATTTTGGTTGCCATGTTGTTTTGGTGACATCTGTCAAATCTATTGTTTTTTATTCATTTATTGATGCCAAATCACCATGAAAAGTTACACGATTGAACAGACGGTTGACACGATAAAACTTTATTAACAAAATGAGTGTTCGTTAGGACAAACGCTGCACGGGTTGTGTCCATTGAACGGTATACGTGGTGGCTTTTCACAGTCGATTATTCAAAGTTTGGTGGTAAAATTTGAGAAAACGGGTTCTGTAATCAATCAGCTAACATTCGTACGTCAAAGGAACTCAAGATCGGCCGAGAACATCGCCGTGGTCTGGGCAAGTTAACAGCAGAACCGTATGCAGTCGATTTCTCGCCGAGCAAAAAAAAACTCGCCAAATTTGAACTTGGCGAATTTTCCCAGGAGACTTGTGGGTACACCCGTTCAAGATCCAACTTACCCTGGAGCTCAAAATTCATGCTCATAGACAACGCCGTTTGTGTGCTTACTGGGCTTGCGAGCGTTTGGAAGAGGATCCCAATCTATGTTAACATGCAAAACTGCCCTTTAATAGACGACGCCAAACTACATGAAGTAATTTTCCGGAAAAGGCGTTGGTGAGGCGGTCACCGTCAATGGCGAGCGTTACATAACGATGATTACCAATTTTGTATGGCCATAAATTGAACCAAATGGACCTAGACGTCATGTGATTCCAGAAGGATGAAGCTACGTGCCACACAGTTGATGCCACGATTGACATTCTGCATAAACGATTTGAAGGTACGGATACAGCTTGCAAATGTGACGTGAATTGTCTTCCCAAGTCATAAGATTTGAACCTGCTAGCAGAACCTGAAGTAGCAGATCTATGCGAATAAGCCACAATCGACCAATGCTCTTGAAGTTCAAATTCAGCCGGATCTATGCGAAAGTCATTGAAATTTGAATCATTCAGATCCGTGCCACTGTAAGAACCCGAGGAAAGTATTTGAACGATGTCATATTCCATACATAATTGCATATATAGCCCTTTCAAATAAAACAAGAACTTTGTTAATACCTCACACACAGCTTGTATCATTCCATTTCAACATCTACCCGCTTTTATTGAAAAACCCTTTCTGCACAAATGGAATAGGCCCTAGAATGGACTCCTGAGGAACTCCTCTCGAAGTCACTTTGTTAATACCTCACACACAGCTTGTATTATTCCATTTCAACATCTGCCTGCTCTTATTGAAAAACCTTTTATGTACAAATAGAAGAGGCCCTAGAATGGAATCCTGAGGAACTCCTCTAGAAGTCAGAAGAAAACTATATATTTGAGTATATAATGAAATTACTTGCTCTATGTTTTGAAAAAAAAAAAGATTAAAGTAAGAAGATTTGTACATAAGCTGGTATTGTCCATAATATTAAAGGATTTACAAAAGTACATGCATAAGTACTAGAAAAATGACAAGGTCATCGTCTAAGATCAACATTATTTCTGAAACAATTCTTAGGTAAAATACACAAAAAAAAACTGTGAAAAAGGTCACCAATTTTTCAGCCATTATGTACCAGTAAAAGATATAATGATTTTTTTAAATTAAAAAGTCCAAAATACCGGTTTTTGAATCCACATTCTCTTAAATAACAAAGTTTTGAAAAAAAAAAAAATATTGAACTCAAAAATGTCAGGATAGTTTTTTCTATACCAATAATAAGGTTCAAGATATCGCTACGAGTACTTCAAAAAAGTTAAAAGAACAAAATAGTGGTTTTACACCTCTTTAAGAGTAATTTGGATCCTAAGTTTATAAATGAAAAATTCGTTTATAAAGTGCTCCTTTCATAAAATTGTTCAAAACCAAAAATACCGTTTTTTTTTTATTTAAACTCTAAAATTAAATTTGAAAAATTTCAACCACTGGATTTGAAGAGGTTTTGTTCTTCATGCATTAAGCCATAAATTTGAATCATAAGTACTAAATTTTTTTATTTTTATTTGACCTCTAAAAGAGATTTAAGGTCAAGACGTATACATAGTTTAAGGTTAAAAAACTAATAAGAGCTAATTTTAAAGAATTTCTTTATCTTTTCCAAGAACATTATTCTTTGGAACCAAAAATCTGTGGTACCCAGGTTGGTAATGTACCAACTATTCAAATTTAATTGGATTATAAAGCTTTTAGTAATGACACTTGAGTCTATACACACAACTTAATAGGTTTTATTTTGGATACAAAAATCTCTTTCGCTGTTTTTTTTATAATTAATTAAAAGCCAACCAATCTCAGGCACTTGCCAAAGTCTTGCCTTAACATCTGATATAAACTGTATGGGTGTCATTTAAGTTTCGTTTCCAAGAAGCAAAAATAAATAAAAAAAAAAAACAGAAAATAAGGAAAGTCAGTCAGAAAGATAATTGGCGGCCTTAATGTTCACACTTGCACTAAATTTTTTTCCGCAAGTTGTTTGCGGCGTTTATTAGAAAATTAAAAAATGTATAAAATATTATAATTTCATTGAGGTGAGTTAATCCAACGGTCGAGTGATCTTAATAACACAATATTGCTTTAAGAATAACCCAACTTTCTTTCACACTATGACTACCAGACATTTATTTTATCAGACAAAACAAAATTAATCAAATAAATACAAACAAAAATGAGACTGTCTGCTGTTTCTTCTATCAAGGAAACACACATTTCTTGAAATTAAACAAATTAATAATTACAAACACTTTATAAATAAAAGTGAAAATCAATCGGGAACAGAATTTTTATTCTCATTTGGGGAAAGGAAACAATTCAAACTGCAGTAAACACGAGTATAAATTTGCTGCCCTTTCCGAACACACCTCCGACCAGGGTCGAATTTACATAAAGTTTTGAAAAAGAGTTTATATTTCTGCCCAACGTAGTAATGGCTTGTTAAGTCTGTTCGATTTCCGTTTCGTTGTCTTCGATGTAGAATTACGTTAAGTTCTGAGATTGATTTTTCGTGAATTTGTTGACACTTGACACTAACTTGACTCAGATATCTGTGTACTGTATTTGTACTTAGTTTTGATTTTTTTGAACGAACTACGAAGACTAAGGAAAGAAGACGAAAAGTCATTTGTTAATCCAAAACAAATTTAATCACTGACAGGATATTGTGTGCTGACTCCATTGAAATTAAAAAGGAATAGTACAGTTCAAAAATCAAATCGAAAACGACATTATTTTAATTCGTCGTAGTTTGACAGTTAGATTTTGACAGAAGACGATTTTTTTTTAATACAAGGCTGTAATTGAAAGAGAGTGGAACAGTCCGAAAATCTTTGACTTTTGATTGAATTTTGTTTTATTTTTTTTTTGTGTGGAAAAGCTTATTCATAAGAATTTTAGAAAACATAAAATCGCTCTCAACGAAAGGAAAATTCAATCCACCGGACAACTTATTTTATTTCCTATCTTTTTCTCTTTCGCATGTATTATGTTCAAACAGTCAACGTGCAAGATCAGTCTAAGCCTGGGAACGCACTTACAATTTTCTGTCGCGCGATAATATATGAAATCAATACATACCTACCTATGATACCAAGAAATTATAATGAATTTATATTATTTTTTTTTTTCAAAGTTGCTCTTAGCCTAAGTCTCGTTTCAAACTTATTCGGTTCCATTTTCCCTTCCCTTTTCGGTTGAGAACTTTATATCGTATGAACTTTTTACACCAACGCGATTCACATAAGAATTACAGTCAGGATTAGGGCGCGGCGTCCAAAAACCACAACTCAACTTGTAAACTGAACCGTAATAGAACTCCGAATGTTTGAATAAAAGGCAAGTGGGTGTGGAAGTAGGTGGAAAAATATCAATCGTATGCAAACATTTCTCACATGTAAGCATTTTTCCCCATCAAAGCTTTAGAAAATGAAAGTTCCAATACTTTTTCTGCATGCATATTTATTATTAAGTAATAAAACCAATTTTTACTAAAATTAAAAATGGCGCCCAACGCAAATTGAATAGGATTGCTAAAAATGTACTCCTTATGACTCGATTTAAGTATATTTTGTACAAAAATACGAGTAAGTATTGGCTCCTATATTTACAAAGATTTCTATGGCAAATGGGGCGGCCCCTTTATAGAATTTAAAGTCGACTTTACCTCAATGATAATGATCCAGCCCTGAAACTATCCGAACGACCTGGCCAGTGTTTTATTTGTTTGCATCCCAGCACACAGCGGACGCGATAATTTTTGGTTTTCTTGTTTACTCGTGAGTCGTGACGCATCTGCCACTTGCATTGTGTAAAATTCCACACCAACAACTCTCATGGTCTTGGAAGATAGATTTATTTTTTTTTCCATCTTCACTGGCAATTGCCCATTAAAATGAAGAATATAACAATTCGAAAAGCTACACTTGGACTGATGCTTATTCGACGATGGCTCGTTAAGTGTGTGTGGTGCTAGCGTTCTAATTTATCGACGCCGGCCGTCATCATTTATCTACCATCACACTACCATACAATCTACAACTACTGGAAGTTTGATAAAATTTTAGAGATACATTCGTTTAGCCTAGAATTCTAGATGCGGACGAAGAAGATGTGTTTATATAAATGCGCGTGATCATTATGATGTAGGCGCTTATTGCAGTTGTTGGAAAACAACAACAGTCGATGTCTGCATTTTGACAGAAAGTGTGTCAATAGTATGAGAAGAGATTTATCGAAACGTCATCGGTTCGTAAAAAATTTTTTTTTTGCTCATAAATCCAATTATTAAGAAACTTAATTTTGTTTGTATGGACTGTTTGTTTTTATGATGCTAAGGAAAATATATAAAGTGGCAAATGCTTGCATTAGACATTTGTTTGTTGTACATTTATGAAAATTTAAAATAATTAAATCTAAGGAGCAATTTGATACGACAATTTTAACAACGTCAAGCTATTTCAATCAAGTGGCAATTAATTTTGTGTTTTCAATTGCTGATTTGTTGAGTCTTCAGTCTTCTGTGAACCAGTAAAAGCAAAGCGTTCAAGAAAGAAAATTTTGGCTTCCTGTGATATTAACTACTATTATCTACAACAGGTTATGTCGAATTGACATTTACACGAATGACATATTGTCAGCCTTTCTTTCCTTATTTAGAAAAAATGTATTCTTCTTTTTTTTATATATTTTGCAAACACTAAGGCTAGGCGCGCACATTCAATTTTTAGTTTGGCAACTGTTTGGTTGCTAAAATGAAACATATGGGGTTATATGATATGCCGCGCACATAGAGCAACTCGATTCGAGCAACTAAAAAGTTTGTGTTTTGACACAAACTAAACGATTGCCTAAAATTAATTCGCTATTGTGTGTTACATATAATTATATGCACCTGCGCGGACATTCAACTAAATTTGAGTTGTTTTCTATAAACGCAAGAGAGAAAAGTGTGAGCGTGAGTAAAGAGTTGCCAGTGCGCGGTGCTCTATCAACTATTGATTAAACTATTTGATTTCGATCACAGTTGCATGTGCGCGCCTAGCCTAAGGGATTTTGACAACCCTTAATATATTTGAGCACTGTGCGAGCGTTTAGGAAAGTTGGAAAGGATTTAAAAGGAGGAGGATGCACACTGGTCTTGAATGTCTGAATATCGCAATAGAAAGGAAATTTTAGGCCGGTTTAAGCGTTCTACATTCGTGTAGTGAAAGAATCACTGAATTTAACAGTACTTCTTAATTCGTAATGACACACATTTTCGTTAAGTCAAAAAATGGCACACTGTTTTCGAAATAAAAAAAATGTGACTTAATCATTCCTGTGCATGCGTTCAGCAAAAATATATGAATTGCCACTTCCTCAAAAGAGGCAGAATCCCTAAAAAATAAATTTTTTGTTTTTAGATGGGAGCGGCTAAGTCTTAAAGCGCGTCTTACAGTACGTAACACTAGCTATTAAGCCAGGGGTTACAAAGATTTTCTCAATAGAAAAAGTACAACAATATATATGTACAATCATTATCGCTCGCGAATTTTTCCATCACAAAAATTAATTAAAGTCAAAATTATCATTTCCATCTGACTTTACACAAAGCCTTTCGAATTAAATCGTGAATTGTTTTATTGAAAAAAAAAGAAAGAAAGAAAAAATCAATCTCATTTTAAATAGGAGAACGCTTTGTGATTATGTCATTTGAAAAAATAAAAGATGAAGATTTTAAAATGGATATCACAAAACTCATTGTCACTTTAAATTAGCGCCATAGCGACGCGCGCGTTCTGTGCGGATTAGTTCACTGAGCTGTCATTTCATTTGATTTATACGCACATCGCAATATTGTTTGCATATTATGCTTCTTTAAGCAGAAAAAAAAAATAATAAGCAAACTGATTTTCATGGTGCATATTAAACATTTTCTTTTTTATAATCCATATAAATAGACAAATGATTTCAATTACACAGTTAATTAGAAGAATACACATGTGTTTTTGCTTCTTCATTAACATAATATAGGAGTTTAGAGATGAACCATCAGTGGGTAATAGAACTATGTATGTACATCTACTTGTGGTATTTGTTTTTTTTTTTTTTTGTATTGAAGAATTCAGAGGTCATTATAAATAGCTTGTCAAGATCAAGTGAATAAGACTGTGCGGGTATAGTGCGAAAAGAGTTTTTTTTTTTGTTTAATGACCGGACTGAAGACATAGCGAAATCTCAAAACATCTGTATCAAAACGTCAAAAAAATTGTTTGGGCTAGGGACGAATTATGCCGATTAAATTTAGCACGAACATTTGGTAAAAATCTTTTTTGAGTAGCTCAGAAATTGAAGAATGGTAACCGTAAATATGCTGTGCAAACAAAAACATTATAAATCTGGTACAACACTTATCCCATGTGGTGTGTTGTGGAGTGGTGTGCAGTCTCGAAATTCATGTATTCAATTGGACGATACCAAAGTGTTCTTCTGTGTGTGGGAAAAAGAAGATATTGCTTTCAGAAAGAGAAACAATTTTGACTAAAAAACAGTAAACTTGAAAAATGTGCATAGTCGATGACACAGCATAAACCAAGATCGCAAAACTCCACACCACTCCATATCAGACCAGATCAGGAAAGACCATACCAGACCAGAACAGACCACACTACATCACACGAGTGTGTGTCGTTCCGGCTTAACACTTTTAAATCTTCAAAAATTAATAATAATAGGTGTGTTTTTTTTGCAAGTCCATATAGAATTGTAAAAAAAAACGACATCGGGATTTAGGAGTTTTTTTCCACATAGCTGGAAGCACTGTGTACGCTATGACATTTGTCAGCTTATTGACGACTAGCATCAACCAATCCAAAAACTTCACTTTTGACGTCTCTGAGCAAATTATCGATAACATATAGATAATACTATTTTGGCATCACCATTTTTATCGGGTCTTAGATTAACTCTCGATAATTATCTGGCCTTAGCTAACTCTGTATAGATTTAAGTAGTTGTTGCATTTGCATGTAAAGCGCTTAGTCCCGATGTCGTTTTTTTTTACAATTCTATATGGACTTGCAAAAAAAACACACCTAATAATTAATAATTGATTTTCTGAAACTGGTGGTATTACGTGGCGTATGTGAAACATTTTTCGTCTGCAGCATGTGAGTCAGATAGTAAAAATGTTTTCATTTGTGAGCGCTTATAAGTTTATGAGAAAGTGTATTTCTCTAAAGTTTTAAAGAAAGTAAGATTACTGCACTTGATATTCCGAAAGAATTTGCAAGAGTCTGGCATCAAACTTTCTAATCGAAAATGCGTGCATTTTAGTATTGATCAATCTCTATTTCGTTAGATTAGAAACTATCTTTCGAACCGATCAACAGAAGTTGTGTTGTGCACGGTTTTAAGTCTGAAATTCATACAATAAATGCTGGAGTGCCACAGGGCTCCGTGTTGCTTTCGACTCTTTTTCTCGTATTCTGAATCTTTCAATCGATTAAACAATTTTGAAGCAGAACAGATTCCAGTTCCCGATGTGTGCATCCCAGACCACCTTGTGTGGAATTTCCACATATTCGACACGTCGCCAAAAACGCAGCTAAGTGCTTAGGCTTTCTTCGAAATTGCAAGAAATGTTTCACCACAACTGCTCTGTCTGTAATTTACAATGGCTTTATTCCTCCAAAGCCCGAGCACAATTCCCATACTAAGGCAGGTGCTCCAAAATCCTTTTTTAACTTAAACAAGATTTCTCAAACTACGGCCCGATTGGCTCTCGATTATCAAAAAATTTGAAAAAAAAACATTTACAATAAAATGTCCTTTCTTTTCTTTTCACAGAAAATATCGTACCAAACCAAGATGGATTTCTCCTTGCAAAATCAACATCGACAAATCTTAAGATTTTCAGTAATTATGTTGTCAGTTGGATCTCAATGGGATGTCATTTACACCAATTTCGCCAAAGCCTTCGATCGGGTAAACCACAAAATCTAGATGCAAATTGGTAAATTTAGGTTGTCATTCTAATCTTTTGAATTGGCTTCAATCTTTTTTATGTAATAGTATTCAATACGTTCATATTCATATAAATAGTTTCACGTTTCACAAAATTCATGTTACCTCTGGTGTTCCTTAAGGAAGCCACCTTGGACCCCTTTTATTTTTAATTTTAATAAATGATGTTCCACTTCATGTCGAACTTTCAGAAAAATTGTTGTTTTGAAAATATTCTGTCGCATAAAATCTATTTCTCTATGTATTCTCCTCCAAGAAGATCTCAATAGACTTGGATAGTGGTGTAAGAAAAATCACTTATGTATTTTTGAACGTCTCAAAATGTTAGCCTACATAAGATCACATTAGACTACAAAGTCATAATATCATTCGACTATGGTGCGATGTTCGACCCCGTTGCTTAGGCTTCTTCTGAAGGGATATGGATACCTTTAAATGACCTAGAGTCTGCAAAATGGGACTAAACACACCCTATATTCGGATTCAGTGACTCCATAAGATAAGAATCAACTGGTTTGAGACCCCAAATCCCGATTTACTGTCGATACATCAGCCGAGAGTTCCAAAAAGAGGATTTGACCTTGGAATATTTTCCAGAGGTAATTTCAAACAATAAGTCTAGATGAATTGAGATGTAAAATATTCCGCTCTTTCAGAATCCGGGGTCAAAAATATCATAACGTTAGATTTTAGGGATTTGACCTTCGTTTGACCTTGATTTTGATGGATGGGGTCAAATGAACACCAGCATCGTGATCAGTGACTCGAAAAACATAAAGATCAACTGTTTAAAGGACCAAAATTCCAATTCACAGGCAATACATAGGCCAAAATCTAAAAAACGAGTCTTATTTTGGATGACCGCTACATGACCTCTGGGGTCGGTAAAAAAAAAGCCAATACCATGTTTGGACGTAAAATTTTCCGATCTTTCAGAATAAGGGGTCAAAAATATCATATCGTTAGATTTTAGAGTTTTGACCTTGACCTTTACATGTTGGGGTCAAAAGAAGCCCGAATTCGAATTCAGCGATGCCAAAACAATATATATTCGTATATAGGTTTTCAGATTTTTCAACGAATATCGAATATTTCACGGTTTGACCTTCAAATGCCCTTAAACCTGACATGATTGGGAACGGACTCCGGATTGGAAATCAGCGAGCCAAAAAACATGGTCTCCAAGAGTCAGAGCACTTTTTTTTTCTTTGTGGGGCTGTGTAATGAATCTGACTTTATTCAAAAACTAACAAAGTCAATTTCATTCGTTAGCGTAATTTGACTTTAAGGACTATTTACATGAGAGCTTCCACCTACAGAAGAATAAAAGAACAATTGCGATTTAAAACATTAATAAGTTTAAATTCTTCACAAACACTAGGTAAAATTTGAGTTTTAATTGCTAAAGTAAGAGAAATTTGAGAAAATGAATTGGCAGTCACGAATTGCAATCTGATTGTCACCAACTGTCAAACTCCATTCGCGTTCCACATACCATCTACACTGCAACAAAAGAATATCGGTTGTCCTTGTTTTTGTTTACTTTGTTTGTTTTAACGGTCATTCGCGACGAATAAGAAAATTCTTTGTGAAGGAAATGTCAAAATGGATGAATGGTCGTTGGTCGTTCTCATGTGAATAGCCCTTAAGTTCTAAAACACCCAATTTGTGGAAACAATCTAATTCGCATGAAAGTGTTTGACTAATGCGTGAAACACATGAATAATTTTGCCGTTATGCAGTGATTTTTGACCAAAAACAAAAAATACTTTGCTTAAGAAAAAAATTACACAACCTTAAACCTATTTAGGTATGGATATTTCCGTCCATAGTTCGAACAATAATTTCAAAGCGAACACGTCATAGTGACATTTCTACAAAGAGATTTTTTTTAACTGAAAAATATAGTTATGACAAATCAATACTGGGGTGGATCGCGTAAGGTGATAGTTGATTATCAATTTGTTGATTGTCGTTTTGACCATCGCTCTCTCTATAATTCTTAATTGATATGATAGAGACAGCTATAGTCAAAAACGACAATCAACGAATTGATAGTCAACTATCACCTTACGCGATTCCACCCCTGATCAAAAGCAAGATTTGATACACGTGAATGTAACAATTTGAATACCTGCACTGATTGCTGTTGCCACCAATTTTGGACTTTTATGCAAAACATTAAAATTCGTTTTCGTTGAATATTTAACACCATAGGCACGAGATTCCAATTCACGAATTAATTAATTAAAAAAAAAAAGAACTTTACCACAAGATTGATACAGAAGTAGATATGCTACATTATCATTTTCTCTGAAAATTTAATCATCAAATTTCTTATTTAATCGGATGTGTTGCCGCATCAGTACTCACCACAAGTAATTGCCAGCGTTTTCATTCTATTAGCATGAAATTAAACTCATAATTATTTTAAACTTTCCAAAACCACATTTACATCTTTTATTGTATTACTGGTTCAGTTGTTTTTTTTTTTTGCGGGCACGACGCATAATTATTCCACTAAACTTTTGCTAAGTACCTACTCTTTGAAATATAAAAAAAAAACTAACTTTACCACTTAAAACTGAATAATGCCTTCAATATGAAATTTCCGGCTTAGTCTTTGCAAATTACCAAGTTCTTAAGCGAAGCTGTTTTAGATTTAATTCTATAAATCCAACAAATCCACATGGAAGAACTTTTTGACATTTCCATCATCTACAAAAAAAGGCGTGTCTGAAATTTGAATTTTTTAACTGATAAATTAAACATGACACACTCAAGAAACGTCAGATTTCCTTATCCTAAGCTGACACCATGTGAATCATCATAAATTCATCAATCCTAACATGTGTGTCGTATTAAATGAGGTAATAAGCAATTAAGTGATAGTATTTATAAAGACAAAACAAAAACCCAAAGAATACACAATTCACCACAGCACATCTATGTAACACACACGATTTGTGATATCTTTGCTGCAAAACAGACCTGACCTAGACACTATTGTCTAATTTTTGAAGTTGAAGTTGACGTTATCGTCGCGTCGTCGTTTTTGTCGCTTCATTATTTCTGCTTTCAGTTTAGATGGTGGGAAGATGAGTCGTTGTATAAAATTTGATTCCATTTTCATATTCTTCATTCACATTCTATGAATAATCAATATTTTGATGATAATTTGACGTTTGATGTGGGGAGTTTGGAAAACGTCATTAATTAATTTCAAAGTGGTCGAAATTTTAGATGGTGGTATTATTACAATTAGCGTCGTCTAGTTTGAGAGAAAGTTAACTTTAAAGTTTAAAGCTGACGACCTTAATTGGGCATTACAACAGTATTCTATTGAAAGTGAACGTGGTGAGAATTTTTGTATGTTAAGTGGTGAAGATGTTTGATGGTGGAAAATGATTACTTTAACAGATGTAATTAACAATCTAACGAGCATAATTTAACAAAAAAAAAAAAAGACATTTAAAGCCGACCTAAAACCTCAATGTTTCATCTCAAGATTAGAGAAGTTATTTATAAAAAAAAGATGATCATAGTGTAAATTTGAAAGTGAACTGTTGATGATTTCTTTAACTGGCCTTGCTGAACTAAAACCCACCTGATGCGTGTTTTTACAATAATTGTGGGGTTGCTTTCCCAGACGAAACAGAGATAAATGAGTCTTATTATGTAATTGGGTCGCCAATAATTCTGTAGTCATAGAGACAGGTTGATTTGTCATTTTACGGTGTAATTTTGTATTCTTAGGTTGTTAAGTAAAACGAGAAATTCTTTTGAAAATCAAAAATGTAAGTGTGTACTTAAAATAAGATTAGATGCGGTATAACCAATTTGGAGTTTCAGAACAAGTGGGTTACAAGGTTTATTTATTTTGAATAACATTTTGGAAGAATGCCAATGGAGTGAAGGTGGGAGTTATTGTTGTGTCAAAAATGCTGATTACATACTTTTCACACAATTTGGGCTAATTATTTTGCAATTTAAAATAATTTTTTTCTCTTGCGAATTAGGTTAGCCTACAAACAGTTAAATTGTTTACGGAAATAAGAAGTTTGTCTTCTTTTAAACTTATTTTATTGCGAAAGTTGTAAGAAAGTAGTTTTTTTTAGGAGTTAGGTTAATGATTCATACCTGTTTTTAAGTCTAAGTGTTTAAAATCATGTCAAAATTAATAGAGACTTTATCAAAGTGCATTTCTGCATGCAGTGATGCATGTATTTTTCTATTATCACAGTTGAATTTGTTAAAGGAAGACCGTTTTCGATAATTTATACCAACCAGAGTACTAGGGTGATTTTATGACAGGTTTGTCAATAAGGAGATAAGAAGCTGTGTGTGACTTTTAACAAAATTCTTTTATTTGAAAAGCCTATGCATGCCATTATGTACCTATAAAATATGACATCGTTTAAACGTCTGCCTCGGCTTCTTACGGTTTCACGGTTACCAGTGAATCAATTTTCAATGACTCTTTCGCTCTTCTGTGATATGTTCACATTAAGTGCATTGGTGGATTGGTTTATTTGCATATAGACATGCAACTTCATAAAATATCACAATAAAAAGTCTAGAGTTTGGTCACAAAAATTAAAACTCCAGGGTCAGCTGGACCTTGTACGAGTGTAGGCCCAAGTCCCGACGCAAAATTCGTAAATTTAAAGTCTACCGATTCCCTGAGCACGGCGAAGAATCGACTGTTTCGGGTTCAGCTGGTACACTCTCACAAGCCGTGACGATGTTCTCGGCCTATCTTGCTGATTGATTACCGAACCGGTCGTCTGAAATTTGTCCACCAAACGATGATAAGTCGACTGTAAAGAGTCACAGTGTCTACCGTGACATGGGCGAACTCGCGCAATGAAAATAACGCGCTTTAACGGAGGCAAAACTGAACAAATTGGGCTTCGAGATACTTCTCTACCATTTCCGAAAACGTTAGTTTAATGGTCAGACTATGTTCATTTTTTTACACAAATAATACTATCGACAACTATGCAATCGTCCTTGTCGGATCATTTTACGATCATATTGACGTTGACTGTTGGGTGACATCATTTGGCGCGCAACTGTGCAGTAAAGCAATCGAGTTGACGGACGACAAAAATATTGATAAGCCAGAGGGCGTGTTGGTAAACGTCAAATTAATTGATTTTGAGTAAATAGATTTTGTGGAAGCTGTTGGATTGCATATTTGGCATTAGCAATATGCGCGTCAAAAATGGCGATCATTTTACGATCATATTGACGTTGACTGTTGGGTGACATCATTTGGCGCGCAACTGTGCAGTAATGCAATCTAGTTGACGGACGACAAAAATATTGATAAGCCAGAGGGCGTGTTGGTAAACGTCAAATTGATTGATTTTGAGTAAATAGATTTTATGGAAGCTGGTCGATTGCATATTTGGCTATAGCAATATGCGCGTCAAAAATGGCGATCATTTTACGATCAAATTGACGTTGACTTGACGTTTTCGAAAACGGCCGAGAAATTCGATATTTTTACTGCAAATGATGATATCGAACATATGTCTTACGAGTAAGTAAACTGCCTTATCGAAAATAATTCATTTATAGACAAATTTCGTTTTGGGTTTTCGAACAGTTGACTTTAACAGTTTGCGTTTAAAAACATCTTGGAATTGCATTTTTGACGCAAATGACGTATTCGAAAACGGCAATAATCTCAAGATCTGCCCAATACCCATTTCCAAAGTCTCAAGAGAGAGTGATCCAGTCAAGATATTGAGAGGACCTAAAATATTCTGCACAGTCCGTACTGCTAAGATGTGAAGCACTTTTCACGACAAGAGATACTTTGAGAGAATTTGACACTTTCTCGCATGAAGCAAAACCCCTAAAAAAATTGGTTTTAGGTACCAGCCACCGGGAATTGCTCGGAGACCTTCGGTGTGACAGTCCAACAAACTTACTGACGACATTTATTATTGAAAGTAGCTAATTGATTTTTCCTCTAATCCCAGTTTAATAGTTATGGACATTACATTATTTATCAATTTCTGACACGTTTTCCTTTCGGATCACCCAGTGCACACCGCTGTCAATTTCTCATAGACAATGCCTTTGTCGTATTGTCTTTTGATTCACGTTGAAAGTGAAGTTAATTTTTATTTTATTTTTTTTTAATAAATGAACGAATTTTGATTGGAAGCGATTGATTACCAACTTAAATAATAAATGAAAAAATCTTCTTTAGAAGTTGATTGCTGCTTGCGCATATCTATTAAAAATTAAATTGATTGATAAATAATTTAAATTCACTACAATAAATGAATGATTCATATTCTGTTGATGCACTCAATTTATATGTCGAAGTGTTTCATTTCATTCTTTATCATTCAACTTGAACGATATAAAAAAAACAAAAACATCTTAATCAGTTGCGTTTCTCAATTATTCCGGAAATGAACTGATTTTATACGGAAACTACTTTGTAGAGTTGAATCTTGAACGATATTCAACTTGGATTGGATTTCATTGAGCCAAAAGTAGGCCAGGTTCGAGGCTAGACCTTATTAATTTTAACTAAGTATTTTTTACTTATTTGGTTATTTTTTTGTTTTATTTTAGTTTACGTGGGTGGAGTATGGAATGCATACGTTTCAAAGAAAATAGATTTTTAATAGGAACGCATGATGAACAAATAAAAATCATGTTTGTATTTTTAGATCAGGGTTCTCTGTCGATAAATAATTGATATGAGGATTTAAGTAGTGCGTGAGAAGTTCGTTTGATAATATGTAGTTAAATAATAATTAAATGTTGTCCATTAACTTATCTATTAACCTCCATGTATTTTGTATTAATGACGTCAATAGTTAAAACATGAAATAAATGACACAGTTAAGACAAAATGGTATCTTCTATTATGTTTCATACTGCCTTTTTGAGAAAATCGGGTTTAAACAAATTTTTCTATGAATTTCGTAGAAAAGTATTTGCAATAATGTTATATACAGCTGCGAGCAGTGAAATAGTAGTGGCTACTGGCATTTTATATACCTTTGAGTTGGTGAAAATACAAAAGTTTTTTAGCATTAACTGCATTGCGAAAGAGGAGTACATATCCCTACTATGTCCATAAAAAAATGCGAACTAACTTATAAAGCCGCAAGTATTTTTTATTTTTTTTTAACACATAATGCAAGAAAATTTTCAAGAGCAATAAAATAGTAGTATGATAGTAAAAAGTATTTTATTCGAAAAATAATTATATTTTAAAGTTTTTTTTTATAAATAAACTTAATATTTAGTAGCATGACCACGATTTTTTATGACAGATATACAACCCCTTTTCATAGAATCTACGAGGGCTTCACATCTCTTCAGTGGTATAGTGTTCCATGCGTGTTCAACTACAGCCCAAAGTTCATTGTTGTTTTTGGGCCTAGCATCCCATAAGGCTTTCTTAATATCTGCCCACAGGTGTTCAATGGGTTTGAGGTCAGAAGATTGAGCTGGCCAATCCATAACCTCAATTCCATTGGCCCGAAACCATTCCTTTGCCAACTTACTAGTATGTTTCGGGTCGTTATCTTGTTGGAACGTCCATTTTAGCGGCATATCCCCCTCAGCAAAGGGCAGCATAGTGCTCTGCAGTATTCCTACGTATGCATGCTTGTCTATTATATTATTAATTTTATGGATTAGACCCACACCTCTGTAGAAGAAGCAGCCCCAAACCATAATACTTGATCCGCCATGTTTCACCGTCTTTATGGTGTATCGGGGATCAATACAGAGTATTAGGGGGACGCCTTACATACTGACGAGGCCCTTTACCTCCATATAGAATGATTTTGGATTCATCAGTCCACAATACATTCCTCCACTTCCCAATGGGCCAAGAGAGATGTTCTTTGGCGAACTGAAGACGCCAGGTTACATGGGTTTTTTTCAAAAGTGGTTCCTTGCGTGGGCTGCGAGCATTAAATTTATGCTCTCGTAGCCGTCTTCTTATCGTATGAACACCACAAGTTAGGTTTAACTCGTCGCGGATTTCCACAGCTGACATTGTTGGTCGATTTTTGGGGCACCTCGTGACTTGTCGTACGGTAGCCTCCGAAAGAATCCGCTTTTTGCCCCGTTTTTCATCTTTTTTTTTGTAAATGATTGCATTACGTATCATTGGGGCTGAACATACGACGAGTTTTTCCACTTCCCTGTACGTCTTGTCTTGATTAATAAGATTTTGAATCCAAGATCTTTTTTTTTCGTTGCAATGTTTGATTCGTCCCACTAAATTATGCAGTCATGTATTTTTTTACTCAATACATAAATAATACATAAAAAATAAAACAAACTTACTTTTTTTTTATAAAAAATCGAATATTTTACTGTAAATTAATGTTTTTTCAATAATTTTACTTTTTGCTACTATTTTATTGCTCGCTAAGAAAAATCAAATGTCGGAAAAAAATAAGCTGTAATTAATAACGGTTTAGATTTGACAATAGAAAAGGCATAGCCGAGGATGTCGTATATAACAGTTCATTAATTTAAAAGTAATGGAGACCAGTGGTACACAGGATGCAAAATATGTAGTGAAATTCATTTTACCAGCAGGCACTACTATTTCACTGCTCGCAGCTGTATGTCCTCAATAAGAGAGAACCTCTGAACATTACTTTAAAAATATATTCTGTTGTATTAAGTGAATTTCATCATCAAGATGCACTGAAATAGTTATGCCAGTGTGGCGGCTTTAAGCCAGACCACAATAGACCAAATATTTACATTGATAGATGTTCTTTTTTGTCCAAGGATTTTTGTCAGGGACTCTAGGTCAACATCGACAATCTTCTCATCAATTCAAGGCCAGGTAGGAAATGGAGAACACACACTGTTCCATCAAGGTCGGCAAGGTCCTCACCGATACCAAAATTATGTTAAAAGAGTTGAATGCAATCTTTAAATATCATTCATAGAATTCAATCAAAAGATTGCATTCATTAACTTCACTTTCAGCCTGGGACTTCAAATTTGCAATCACAATTCATTTCACATTAAATAGATTGCAATCACTGATCTCCACATTCATTATACATCAAGAAAATTGATTGCAATTTTCTGAGAATTCATGCATTTTCTACATTCTTTTGCATTCTTAGCATCCATTTCAAGTATTTGCAATAATTTGCATTCAAATGAAAAGATTCATATGAATGCAAGAAATTAAAAAAGATGCAAATAATGAATTCAGAGACTTCAAATGAGTGCAAAGCAAAGAATTCTAGAAGATTGCAATCAATTGGTAACGGTGTAATGAAATGCAAGACAAGTGATTGAAATCTTTTTAATAACAAATCAATGGTGATTGCAAATTTCAGAGTTGTAAAAGAATGCAATATTATGGTATTGCATTGCGAAAAGTCCCACCCATTTAACTGATTCTTCGGGAATGCAATAGAATTTATCATCTCATTCTTTTAACTTCAGAAATCCATTCCGATTGTATTTTGAAATCTTAAATAATGCAATCATCAAAAGCAGTAAAAAGACTTTAAATAAAGAGAATGCATTCTTTTTTTACTGCTTGCAGTCTTTGAAGTCTTTTACATTCTTTGCGGTCTTAAAGTCTTTTAAATGCCATTCAATGTATTGAAGTCTTTTTACTGCTTTGAAGTCTTATTACTAATTGAAGACTTTTCACTACTGCCTTTCGACTACTGTGAAGCCGCGGTTGAAAGTTATAGATTTCAACAATTATTTAAAATCTCCATTTAAAGAAAACCGTTTAACTTGTATGTATAATGACTTCTGTTCTGGCAAAATTTTGATTTTAAGTGGAGATTTAAAATAATTGCTGAAGTGTGCTACTTTTAACCGACTTGAAAGCAGTTAATAAGCTTTCAGCAGTAAAAAGGATTCAATCAATAAAAGAGAACTTCAAAGCCGTAAAAAGACTTCAATACATTGAATGCATTGAAAAGACTTTAAGAATGTAAAAGACTTTTGAAAGACTTCAAAGACTGCAAGCAGTCCAAAAAGAATGCATTCTTTTGATTTGAATTCATCTGACTGCTCAGATGATTTTTAAATAAAATACTGCAAAACTGACTGGGACTTTAGTTTGAAAGTCACAGTACTGAGGTTAAATCAAAAGACTTAAAAAAAAAGTCTTTCCATTCAATTGACTGCAATACTAAAAAGACTGCATTCTTTCACATCTCTGGCAAATTTGAAGTCGCAGTCTCAAAGTGATTTCAATGAATGCAATCGTTTAATTAATGTCATTATAGATTGCATTCACAAAAGATTGCATTCTGCTCTGAAGTAAGACCACCCAACAAAGAATTTGAGCTCGGTTTAGGGTGAGAAAGAATGTACCAAATTAAATATCAGACAATGACATACTTAATCACTGGGTGAACCCCAATTAATCCTAGAGATCGGTGAGTTAAGGTCTTGTACTTGAATTACCCACTTTTAGGGACTTTGTTTACCTGGTCTTCGCTATAAACTCAGATAACAGTAAGCCACGAGCGGAGCACTGAGCTGTCAAAAAAAGAACTGTGTTACTTTTTTTATAACTCGGAGTGCTCTGAGCGCTCAACTTGCATTTCTTTTTTTTTAGCTCAGAGGTCGATCGGGACTCGCTCAATGAACTCGGTAAAAAACAAGACAGAGCAGATCGAGTAAAAGACTGAGCTTAGCCGCGTTCATTTTTTTTCCCAAAAAAAAATATTTAAAAAAAAAAATTCTGGAAAACAAATTTCACAAACAAAGTTGACAATTTTGAGAGTTTATAAAAAAAAATATATGATACAATGACATTTGAGTACTCAATTGTTTATTTAATAGATTGGAGAGCGTGACCTGATCATACTTGGCTCAGAGCGACCTCTATTTGCTCTGAAATATTAGCCTAATATAGCTTTAAATCAAACTAAAAATGACTGTTGTCGATCGCTAGTTTTTTTTAGCTAAGAAGGTAATTGCTGGAAGGCAAAGTTCTCTCAAGCAACATTTGTCCTTCTATAGCAAACTGATCATCCGGGGCCTAATATGGTGCAGATGTTTAGAAGTTATCAACATTGGATGAGAACACTTTAGCCTGTTTCGAGGAAAAATTCTCTAGCTGATTTAGACGTTGAGTGGAGAAAGATACAACAACGAACTGTATGACGAAAAATTAGCAAAAGTCCATTGGTTCCAATCCGGAAAATGTTTGAATCGAGCCCCGAGGGACGATTGTGCAGTAGGGAAAAAAAAACGACTCAGGCTGCTGGCGCACGAAAATGGAAGGCCACCATTCCAACTTGGCGTTCGAAAATTAAGAGTGGTTAGAGTCCAAGCTGGTTAGAAAATCTTGCTGGTTGAAGCGCACATTCACAGCGGACTGTATGTCCTTATTTGCAACGTGAATTCGTCGCTGCATCGGTAAACCAAAATATCAATTTAAGTATTCAATAAATGTGTCCTAAATAGATCATAAGCACGATCTCGCGATGAGACATAACGGTCGCACAAGAATTTTTCAGCATCGCTCAAACTCAGAATACAGAATCTCTCGAAAATAACTCCATAACTTATGGAGGGAGTGTTAATAGAAGAAGTTTTGGTGCGACCGATGTGACGAAAAGTCGATTTATAGTTCAAAATCGACTCAGTAAATTTTTGGTCGCAAGTAAGGACGGATCTCTGGCGAGTTATATTTTGCTATTCCAAAATAAACAGTTGTCTAGTTAGACAGTGACTGAATAGTTTTCAATAATTAACTAGAATGCCGACTTATTCAAAGCTTAGATTAGCCATTCGGGTTTCTAAGTTATAGGATTCTTGAGTGCCATGAGACAGTTCTAGCGACATTTTAACAGTTCATTCACATGATCAATTTTTGTTGTTCTTATAAAACATAAACGTAAAATTAGATGGAATGTCTCATTCGCCGGTTTGTGAAATGAATGTGTTCTGATGTTGTGGATTGCGAATTTGTGTTTGAAATTTCGCAGACGATATTTGGAATCGCACAACTCGCCTCTAGCTTTACATTGCCTAACATCAGTAAAACAACTTTACTCATTTATGATGATCTAGAGATAAAGCTCTTTGCGGAAAGTCCAAGCTTCTGACGTTTTAATTTTTATGATTGAGTTCGAATACATTACACTGCTGAGTGCGTGTATAAATAATATATTTTTCTACTGACCACATCCATTTTCTCATTACAAAACAAAAAACCTTGAGACAGACATCTAGATTCTCAAAGACTATGACAAATAGGTATAAAATTATTTAAAAGAATTTCATGTTAATATTTATGGTATCTTTGTTTTGAAACAATTATTCCCTCAAGCTCTGAACACACATGAATATGAGTATGTTGATATCTATGTCATCTCATATTCATAAGAAAAACATTGCTAATTTGTTAAGACTTCAGAGTGTTATTGCAGTAGCATAAAACTTGAAATCATGAATTATTCAAAAATCAAGAAAACTCATATTAAATTGTTTTACAAGAGTGCCAGACTCAAGTGTCCCCTTGAGGCACGCAAGCGCACCATGTACACCACACTTTGGGCGTAAACCTAAAAAAAATATAATAACACTGCATAAATGACAAACTTGATCCCTCGCTCCAATGCGTCCAATTATATGAGAAAAAAAAAAAAAAAAAACAGAACATCACCCCTCTTCAAACAATTCCAGCAGGCTCTTTTCTGCTAAAGGTAAGTGAAAACATAAAGATTTCCATTTCACGCAAATTAATTATGAAAATAAGGCAAATGCAAAAAACACAACCACACGACTCCGGTGTGTGTGTGTGTGGTTTGAATCTCACTTCACTTCATTTGTTTTATGAAAATTTGCCATAAATAGTTGTTGAAGTTTGCACGATATTTATGTAGGTTTACTTTTTTTTTTTTTTTTTTGTATAATCTATAAGAGTGAGAGATGAAGTTTTTGTAGCTTTAAACCGCAAAAACCACCATCCAGCCAGGGAGTTGAGTTGATGCGATAGACCTTGATTACGCGCGCCATAATACACGGCATCAAGTCAGAGAGTTTTCTTATTTTGCATTTGTAAAATTTGCATCAAGAGTCTTGTATAAGCTCATACATGTCACTGGTTGTAGTTGTCGGTAGATGTTGAACAGTGGGAAGGATGGCTTGAAAATGTGAACTAAATCAAAGTTGAAACCCTTTCGATCATATTAACGAGGAAATACAAAACTGATATTTTATCAAGGGTAGGTTTTAACTTTATCTTCACTAAAATCTAAAAAACAGATGACGATAGCATTGACATAATATCGCAAATCCGTTGGGAAAAATTAAATTTTAACACTTTAACAACAGCAAAACTAAAAGTGACTAGTGAACATAAAGAAAATTTAAAATGTTGAGAGTTTTGATGGCGCTAAATTCAATTTTAGAGAAATGTGACATATAGAGCACTGGTTTTGACATCAATATCATTGAATTTATCATGATAACCAACATTACAATAAAAAAAGAAACAGTGAATATAAACGATTTATTTACTTTTAAATATTACACTGGGTTTACCAAAACAAGTCAATTGATTACAAAATATCAATTTGAAATCGTTTTCCATTCGCAACGAAAAAAAAATAAATTTTTTGATTCATATCTGAATTTACCAACAGAAAAACTCACATGTCACTACACTTTCAATTCATTAAAAGCTCTCAAGTTTATAAAAGATAGTTATAATAACATGTAAGACTTAGTCTATCACATGACACTAGTTTCAATGACAGAAAATGAGTTGGTTTTTGGCACATTAGATATACAGGGTGGCGCACCAATTGTGGTACAAAAATAAAACGTAATAACTTTTTTTCTGTGTGGGTAATCGGCTTATTTTTTTCTTATTTTGTAGGTTACTATTTAGATTTATAAAAATGGATGCTTGGGATACGGAGAAAAGAATTTGGATAGTGCAACGGTACCATGCTTTGCAGTCCCTCATTTCCGTCCAAAGGGAATTTAGGCGGGAGTTTGGCGGTAATCCCCCGAGTGGACCATTATGAGGTTTGTAAACATGTTTGCCGAATCTGGAAGCATCGCACGAAGGCCGTACCATCGAGATGCCAATGTTCGGGTTCAGGATACAATCGCAGCAGTAGCATCTGCAATACAGGTCAATCCGAGCGTTTCGACCCGAAACTTATCGGGGCAAATTGGAATTAGTAGACGGTCATTACAACGGATACTTCATGACGATTTAAACTTGTTTCCGTACAAAGTCCAAATTACTAGCAAGTTAAACCCTCAGGATTTGCCTGTTCGCCTGGAATTTTGCCAAAAAATGATATCAATGGCCGAAGAAGACAACACATTGATCAATTGTTTGTTCATGTCTGATGAGGCCCATTTTGATCTTAACGGCAATGTAAACAAGCAAAATTGCCGTATATGGAATGAGTCTAATCCAGAAATGCTCCTTGAGACGGAACTGCACCCAGAACGAGTCACTGTGTGGTGCGCAGTTTCATCAAGGTGTATTGTCGGGCCGTACTTCTTTGAAGAAAACGGTGTAACCGTTACTGTCAATGGGGACCGTTATTTAAAGATGTTGAAGGAGTTTTTTTACCCAGAACTGCGCCGAAGACGTATACCATTCAACAGCGTTTGGTTTCAGCAAGATGGAGCAACTGCACATATAGCCAGACCAGTTATGGCGGAGCTAAACAAAAAATTCGCAAACAAATTAATTTCTAGGAACTCCACTCTTCGCTGGCCCCCAAGGTCACCTGACCTGACTGCACCAGACTTCTTTTTATGGGGTTATGTCAAGCAAGAGGTGTATAAAACGAAGCCCAGGAATTTAACTGAACTAAAGCAGTCCATAACGACAATAATTGAGGCGATCCCAACTTCAACTCTTCAGGCCGCAATGAATAATTTTTTGACCAGGTGCCGCATATGCGTGGGACAGCGTGGAGGTCATTTGCGGTCAATAATCTTTAAAAACAACTAACTATTTAAAATAAAATTTAATTTTCTAACCAATAAAAAAAAAATAAATGAAATACATCGATTAAAAAAAAAGTTATTTGAATTTCTTATTGTAGCACAATTGGTGTTCCACCCTGTATAATAGGTTTTAATTTTGATTTCAAGCTACAATGTCACTAAGAATCAATCAGTAGGCGTATTAGTAGAAAGTGTAAAGCTTGCGTTGTAAAATTCGTCTTACTTAACAACAACAAAGCCATAAGTGTCAATAAATAAATAAACAAAAAGTGTTGACATTTTAAAGATCCAGATGGCGCTGAGTTGAGTTGTTGGAAAAGAAAATCTTACTTGAAACTTAAATGGCAGTTACATAGATTGTTTTGCCCCTGAAAAGAGACGTCATTATATATATATAAAAAAAAATCCATACATTTTATTTTGGCTCATTCATTAACTACACGTTCATTTAATTATCTACACCGTTTCCTATCAGTCAACGATCAGAAACATACGTGACATTTGCAATTCAATAACCTTTATACGTCAAAATACTGTTGTCAACTGTCAATTTCCATCAAAGGATCCCGTCAAATTCCATCGATTTATTCCTACGATGTCGATGGATAAAAAGATCTCCAATTAATTTGAGTATAGTGATTGTTTTCGAAGAAACAAAACTATATTAATCCTTGTAAGAGTGATATTTGGAACTAAATGCTCTTCATATGTATGTACATACTTCAAAATATAGTTGATCCTCCATTTGTCAAATTACAAAATAATTTGTTTTCACGCTCCGAAAAAAAAAAAAAAAACAATTTTAGTGGATACTTTTTGGTGACAGTTGGAACTAATGAGATTTTCGATTGGTCGTCTGATCCAGATCCAGAAAAAAAACTGTCATTCTGGGTTCAGTAGACTCTTGAAGTACCAATGGAAAAGCCATAAATTTTCCTTTCTTTCAGAAAAATAATTGACGTTCGGAGTTCTGAAAGCTTATGAATAGCTAAAACAAATCTCATATATACCCTATACTGGGCCAAAAAAATTGACTATTTTTTTTTTTGAAAGATATATCGAGAATATCATTCAGAATGACAAAAAAAAATTTTCGTAAAAGTTTGAGCCCTTAATATCAATTTTAAGAGGTCTATCGTCGCTAATTTTGATTTTTAGTCATAATTTCATGTTTTGCGTCAGAACTGACAAAACATTGAAGTAAAAAAAATTCATTTTGACTTACTTTTATATAAAATTAAATTCCCTACAAAAAAGGTCTAATTGAAAATTTTCGTCAGACAAGCCGTTTTTGAGTAATTAAGCTTAATAAATTGTTATTTTTCTTCGATTTTACTTTTTTAATTTGGAATTTTGTAACTAACGAAAAATAACAATTTATTAAGCTTAATTACTCAAAAACGGCTTGTCTGACGGAAATTTTCAATTAGACCTTTTTTGTAGGGAATTTAATTTTATATAAAAGTAAGTCAAAATGAATTTTTTTTACTTCAATGTTTTGTCAGTTCTGACGCAAAACATGAAATTATGACTAAAAATCAAAATTAGCGATGATAGACCTCTTAAAATTGATATTAAGGGCTCAAACTTTTACGAAAATTTTTTTTTGTCATTCTGAATGATATTCTCGATATATCTTTCAAAAAAAAAAATAGTCAATTTTTTTGGCCCAGTCTAATATACCCCACAAAAAAAAATTTGTTCATTCTTTTGGCGACAGATGGATCTAATGGTGTTTTCGATTTGTCGTCGTTTTCTGATGCTGACTCGAGACGCAGTTTTTAGGAAAAGAACTGTCATTCTGGGGTGGAATCGCGTAAGGTGATAGTTGACTATCAATTCGTTGATTGTCGTTTTAGCCTATAGCTGTCTCTATCATATCAATTAAGAATTATAGAGAGAGCGATGCTCAAAACGACAATCAAAAAATTGATAATCCGCGATTCCACCCCTGAGTTCAGAAGACACTTTTAGGACCCTTGAATTGACATTCTGGGTTGTGAAAGCTTCTGAATAATTCCAACAAATCTCATGAATTCCCTGTTTACATAAATATATAGTTCATTGTGAATACTTTTGTGTCAAAAAGTCGCAAATCAATAAACAGCAACAAACAGTGACAACAGCAAATGTCAAACTACTCGTAACTACTGATCTTTCAAATAAATTCTATTTGATTTATGGTCACCCAAAAATTTAGCTTTTGTCAGACCTACAATTTATTATGAATTGTAAAGTATGAAAACAAAGGTTTTGGAAACGCAACCAAGGAAATAAAATGTTTATGAAAGTGAATATAGTGTTTTACTGGAACTTGTGTATCTGCGCTAACTATAAATTATTAATTAATAAAATACACCAACTCATGATTCATAATATTTTGACATTTGGAACAATTTCATATATGGATCGTTTGATATCTGATAGGTGTGACAGATGACAAGAAATTTTGTAGATTTATACGACTAACAAATTCAGATTCGTATCATTTGATGACAACTTTCCTGTTCAAATGATTTTAAATCTGTCAGAAAGAATAAAAGAATGAACTTAAAAAAGAGGAACATTCTTTTCTATTAGTTTATAACTTTTCGACTTCGTGTAAATCTCCTACTATTTTATCAATTTTGTGATAGGTTTTTGCAAAGATTTTCATCCTCCAACTGTTTATCAAGATATAAATTTTTCATTCCAAATGTTCCATTGAAAGTGCCCCACTGTGTGTTGTCATAGTTATTGTAATGTTCGAGGTGGGATTAGCTTGAAGAATAAATTGAACAAAACTTAAACATAAAGTGGTGACATTTAAAAGTTGCCAACTTCTTCGTATTGGTGTTTTCCCTCCCACACACAAGTTGCTCCAAGCAACACAACAAAAAAAAAAGTGCACCAAGAAGTAAAATGGACATTAGTCTCACGTTCACTTTTCGGTACACGGATGGACCAATTATGGTCATCATATTTATTGTACAAAGGGTCAAATCAATAAAATAAAAATAAACGGAAAAATAACTTATTCTGCCATCGACCTTGTCTCAATTGTTTCTCCTCCAACGAAAGTCTCCTATATAACTTTGACAGAAAAATAAAAATAAATTTCAACAATAAAATATTTAGAGAGGAACTCGCGAATAGTAAATGTTGTATCCGAGTTCTTGGAGTGGTATTACTGTTGTATTTGTTGTTGTTATTGTTGATGGCGACAAAGCATGTGACAAGCACACACTACACGCGCAGTTATTAATCTCGATGCTAATTGTTGTACGAGTATGATCACATGTCGCAAGTATTTCTTCTATTGGGCGATGAAATGGACGTGGGAAAATGGCGGTGACAATGGCTCAATGCTAACACGAAACTTTGGAATATCAATTAATCTAGATTTCTTGGGATTTAAGAAAATAATTTAGTGCTAATGGGATAGTTTGGTTTTCAATGAATATTTTTTTTTTTTTGGGTTAGAAGTGATTGTTCTAGTTCTCATAAGCAGAAACTGATTTTTACAAATTTTAAAGAGTTTTAATGTAAGAGGCTAATAAAATTAGAACTCGGAACTAAAAGATCCAAAGTAAATCAATATTGTCTTAATGGCGGATGCTATTCCGTTTGAAAAATTGAACCCTCGATTGGAAAGCTCTAGGAAATCGATAATCAAGACTGACAAGTAAAATTTCAGGTTAAGTTTCGTTGAGTGTTTTCATACTTAGATTATGTCAAGGTTGACAAGTTATATGTTGACAGCTTGTTAAAATTCTTTAAATGGTTAAAAGATTCAGCCTATGTCAAGATTGATAAATAATAAAGTTCGTTAAGCTTCGTTGAGTATTTTTATGTTCAGCCTAAGCCAACATTGAGAGCTAATATATTGACAGTTCATTAGGTCGATTATGTCACGGTTAGCAAGTAGTATGACGACAATTCGTTAGGTTTCGTTGAGTATTTTTATACTCAGATTATGTGAATTTTGACAGATGAAGTTTCTTTGAGTAGTTTATTGAATAGTTGTATATTGAAAGTTTGTTTAGCTTCGTTTAGTATGTATTTACATATATGCTCGCAGCTTTAATCAAGTTCAACTAGTTATTTCGTTTGAAAAATTGATTCCTCGCCAGTAATTGGAAAGCTCTTGGAAATTGATTATAAAGATTGCCGAGAAATGTTAGGTTACGTTTCGTTAAGTATTTTCATACTCAGATTATTGATAACATTGATGTTATATAAATTTGGTGGTGCAACAGCTCGGAGTGAACCAGGACCTAGTGACTTACAACTCTCAACCATTCCTGTGTGTGTGTTACCAGGGAACGGAGGGGACCTACAATTTTTTGCCGATTCCGAACGGCTAATTAGCAGCTCTTTTCCATGACAAGAGATACTCTTGGAGAATTTTTTAATTCCTCGCAAGAGGCAGTACACCCCTGAAAAACTTTCTAGCAGCGGCTGAGAATCGAACTCGAGACCCTCCGCATGACAACGCACTAACCATAATGCCAAGGGGTTGGGCTCCCTTATCATTTGTTATATTGATGTTGGCAATTCGTTAAGTATCGTTGAGTAGTTTCACTTGTATGTTCAGAGTATGTCAAGGCGGATGGTAGTCAATATATTGAAAGTTCGTTGAGTATTTAATTAATACTCAGGTTATTTAATTTAATTTAGTTTACAAAAATTCTTGTATAATTATTGGAGAGCATTTTTAAGTGCGGTTTCGGAATAGTTTTAATCAAATATATTTGAATTATTGGCTTTTCTCACCTTTTTTGTCAGGGGTTCATTTTGGCCTCAAACAATGATTATTTATATTCCACTTAACTTTAAGTAAATCAACACAGTCAATACCTCCAGTAACTTAGAGATCTGAGAACCCCTTGGACTGGCCTTTAATGAATCCCAAGGTTGAATTAACTGTTAATAATGCAATCATAATAAGCTCGGAAATTCAGCTGATTATCACAAAGAACACAAAGTCGCGAATGGAAGTAACAATAGAAACCTGTTCATTACTCATGTAGTATCAACGTTGAGAAAGAGAAGGGCGTTTGCGGCAATATGTAATTGTTTGACATTTACTTAAATTTAGCTCAAGGAAATTGTGACAGCACCAGGTACAGAAGCTGCTTAAGTTCGCTGAGAAATTTTCGTGCATTTTATCTGTTTGGAAATACGCGTGTCATCGGCCTAAATCTCCGGATCTGATCCTACTAAAATAAGCTCAACATCGTTAATACTTAACAAAAAGAGCAAAGGGCCTAGGTGACTTCCTTGCGGCACACCTTTAAGAAAGCCTTCTTATTTTATGGAAAAAAGTGATTTACAATAAATAAGTAAGTTATCGAGGACTATACTTTCAAATAATAGTAAAAAGGAAGCTTAGCTATTGGCCTATAGTTTGAGACTTCACTTTTAGATCCTTTTTAATGGATAAGGATAATCAAAGTCCCTTTTCACTATTTGAGGAACAGCGAGTAGTTGAGAAAGTTTTGTAACGCACTTCTTAAGAACAATGTGTGGAATTCCGTCAGGACCCAACGAGTAATCAATCTGAAGCAGGTTAATTTAAGTAATCACTGAAGTTTGACATAGTTTTAAATATGTTCACAGATCTCCAAAAGTCGAGTTAGGATCAGCGGATGGGGTGTTGGATTATTTAAGAGTTGACAATGTCAAGGTGTTGAAATTAGTAATGTGTTGACAGTTCGTTAAGTTTCGTTGAGTAGTTTTATGTTAAGCTTAGAACAAAAGTTGACATTTAAGAATCAAATAATATTTTTGAAATTGTACATATTTGGAAAAATAATCTGAATGAAAAAGTGAAGATTTGCAAACATTAGTATTTGTCTCTGAATGCATTCAATACTACTCAAAAAAACAACATCCACGTAACGCAAAGTGTACAAAAACAAAAACAAAGTACATTTTGACTAATTCTCTTGGACCCGGCACGAACACATATGTTTTCCAATGTTGTTTTGCGTAATGATTTTGACTATTTTTTGCTAAATCATTTCACTGGTCTAGAAAAATGATCAATGTTCTGTTATAGATGTTTACACATCACACAACAAAAAACACACCATTTGAAAGCCTGTAATAAAAAAAAAAAAAAAAAAACAAGGAAATATCGCTGAATAGTTATCTCACATTTTTTAAATGACTACGCTATTTGCCAGCACTTTAACCCGTTTCCTTGTTCAGCCATCATTATCGCCGCTGCCGCTTTATATGACAGAAGAATCATGTACGAGAAAGATTTCATTCCATTTGCGCCCCACTTTTTCTTTTTTCTTGTTCTTTTGACAAAGAAGCGCTGAGATCGGCGACCGACGCGACGCATATTGAGTGACTTATACGCCAGAACACAAATTAGTTTGAGTTCGATTCCGTTCACTGACTGACTGACTGGACCTCATCTGATGGGACGTAGTGTTGTTTTATTTATATATATTTATTTTTCTTGATTATGATTAACGCAACTTAGACAATTATATTGCGGCGGGCAAACGACCCCAATACTATACTCGTTCACCACTGTTTGCCTCTGTGTCCATTGTTTTGCAAAAATAAAAAAAAGGGAGCAAAACAAAAGCAGCAAGTGAAAACGGTTTTTTAAACGATAATCATGATGGTGATGACGACCTTGTCTCTGAAATCATCACTTGCTTCGTAATGCCAACAACCCCGATATAAGATCGGTTAGGATAAGGTTACTATTTGAGTTTAGAGGGAGCGAAGGCTTTTTAAAATAGAAAGAACAAGTTGTTGGATCGCAATTTGATAATAATAAATGTGAAATTTAATTCCATGCTTACACTTACACAAAATGAATCATAAACGTCAAACAAAGAGGATGTAGTAGATAATATTATGAAATAAGGTAGTGTTTTTCTTTGAGGTCATGCGGGTGTTGTAGACCTTGCTTTATGGCTCTATATCTATTCTTACCAGTTACTCATTCGAATTAATTTTAAAGCTCGATTCGAATTTCGTTAAGTAGACGCCTGTCAATCAAGTCACTAGAATTTAAATGCCAACGGCCATTCAACTGTCATATATCTACTTCCAGTATTAGGTGTGTTCGCTTGCTTGAATTGAATGAATATATAGGTATATGTTTGTAAGTAGCATGAAGTTTGCAGTCCTTCCACAATCTTGAAATTAAGAAAAAGAGATGAACGAAAAAAAAGAAGAGTTTCGTTCAATTTTTAAGAACTGTTTCTAAATTTTAATTTCTGTCAATGTTTATCAACTGACAGTTAGTACAATATTTTAACTGTCAAACAGAAATGTGGTTGAATTCCCCACATTTGTGTTGTAAATTGTAAACCTCTGACATTTGAGTCATTAGTTGTCATAATAGAGAAAAAATACCAGAAATAATGGCACTTTGTCACGCGTGTAGAGTAGATACACCATTAACAAAAATTTATAAATTATATGATAGACTTAAATAAAACGTTTCATGTTTTTTTTTCTGCTTCGGCAGACAACCCGTTCACGTTCTTTAAACCAAGTGAGAGTGATCAAACTTTGACATATTTAAATTTGAGTTAGTTCGTCATCAATGCTTTTCTAAGCACCGGCAGCGGTGAAGTTTAAAATTGTCAAATTATTCATTACTTATTTTGCTGAGATGATTACAAATGAAACTTACACACCTCGATATGATGGTTAGCATTAATTTTCGATTACTGATTTATTAATCAATATGAGATGTCAAAGTCAATATGGTTGAAATGTGTCGGGAATTTCAAGAGAAGTGTCAAGCCTATCTCGCGCTAACTATACTTACTGATGATGTGGATGTGGCTCGTGATAAAAATTTCTTAACAAACTTTTCAATTAAAATAAAGTGTCTTGTTAATGGCTTTACCGAAGAGTTGTGTCTCATTTAAAAATTGAACGTAAGACATCAATGATTGGATAGCTTAATGATTTCCCTTTTAACGAGGTATAATGATTCAATGATGTTTTTTTTTTGTAAGCAGAGATTAGACTAGACGGATTTGATTTTTGTCAATCTTAGCAGATTTTTAATACACACTTATGGTACCCATATGACCTTGCATATGTGCCAAATAGTTAATTCTTCAAAACTAGACACTTTTCGAAGGTCATAGTTTTCTGGTTTTCTGTAATTGCAATTCAATAGCAAACGACCAAGGTATCTATTCAAAGAAAAAAGATTAAAAATATTAACCAATCCGACTTGGCTCTCGGTGAGATATTTAAAAGAATTAAATGAATCAGCGGTTTGTAATTTCAATGAATGAGCATGTTTTGTTTGTTTTATTTTTTTGTATGAATTCCTAGTATCTGGTATCTCAATCGGAATGTTTTCTTTTTTGAAATTCGAAGATGAAGTGTTTATTGCTGAATGCAATGCGTTGAGGTAAACAAAAACCGTTTAATTGGAATGTGTTATTATTCTTTATTAATAATTATTGACATAGACTTCTGCAATTCTAAGAAGTGTTCCTAACCGGAAATTGAAAGAACAAACATAATAATTTGAAGAAATGATTTCTAGATGGTATATTGACCTTCAGGTGTTCGGGGATAATGTGATATAAGTCATATCTAAAGGCCTTGAATGGTTAAAGAGTTATTTGGTATGTCACAGCGGAGACCTGGGTGCGACTCCAAGTTTGGACAATTTCATCGAAAATATATTTTTCGAGGGTACTTCGATACAAGAAAGTGACAAATCCTCCAAGTTTGCGCAATAATGAGACGCCTTTGATATTAGGCGTTCGGATTCGACAGAAAGCCACTTCAATCACTGTCAACTAACAACACATACACAGGGGATTGTGTATGAGGCATCACGATATTAGAGAACGCGAAGATTCGGAAAATCATTGAATATACGAGTAACTATGAGGCGCAGTTGACGACTCAGGGGAATGGAAGAGGACATCAATGGCCTACGAGACTGTAGACAAATTTCCAGGAAATGCGCTGCTTGGAAGAAGCTTGATGTTTGCTATCCTTTTCCACTCCGGAATGTAGCGACACCTTAAGTTGGCCTACGAGACTGTAGACAAATTGTTAGGAACCTAGCTGGTTGGAAGGAGCTTGATGGTTGATGCCAATTTCCACTCCGGAATATAGCAGCACCTTAAGTTGGCCTAAGTGACTGTAGACAAATTGCTAGCAACCGAGCTGTTTGGAAGAAGCTTGATGGTTGATGTCCTTTTCCACTCCGGAATGTAGGGGCTCCTTAAGTTGGCCTACGAGACTGTAGACAAATTGCTAGCAACCGAGCTGTTTGGAAGAAGCTTGATGGTTGATGTCCTTTTCCACTCCGGAATGTACTAGCGGCACCTTAAGTAAGTTAGTTGGGAAAAACTATCCACAACACATCACACAAGAAAAGTGAGGTTCTGGGTCAAGTCTGACGACTTTTTGGTCTTTTGCTGGATCTAAACTCTTGATCAAATATTTGTATTACGTTGGGATTTGAGTCAAAATGGCAAAATGATTGGCATTTATCAGTCGTGCTAAGTCGCTTATTTCGGATAGCTGTTAACTAAAGCAAAGCTCTACGAACATTTTTTTAAATTCCTCATAAGGGTTTAACAGAATGGTCACAATAAGTCACTGGACTTCTTTATATTTGTCATTTCAATTTCATATTTATTCATTGGACTATTGTTTCCAAAATTTGGGGTTTTTAGAAATCACTAAATGATGTCGTGTAGTTCCCTCCTCCGCTGAAACAAGTTTTATCTTGAATCCAATTTCGTACTCACTATCAATTACGGAGCTTCTTTTTTAAACCGCAAAACACGAACGTTGAATGCTTTACCTTGCCCTTTTATTATTTCTTCACTATGTGATGTGATGTTTAGAGATTCAAAACCAGTATGCATATAGTACTTCATTAATCCTAAGTTCGCACTTTGTTTAACATAAGTAAAGTCATAAATTCTGGCGTGAATGTTGGTTATACAAAAAACTTTCGAAATCTTAAGGAACTGTTTCCATTTTTGAATTTTTGAATATATCATAAATAGATTCCTAATATTATCAAAAATTCCTAAAATTTCAAAATTAATGCAGTTATTTTCCAATTGACGTCCTGTGTGCAGAAACGTATGCATTTTTCTTGAAATTTTTTCTAAATAAGCAATTGAACATCGAAAAACATAAAATACCACAATTATTGCAGTTGATTTGAAGTTGCCGCTCTACATGAATTTTTTCTGCGCATCACAATATTTGCAGTTGTTTCTAAGTTGCATTTCTGCATGCAGAAACGCATGCATATTTGTCTGCACAATTTAAAAAAAAAAAAAAAAAAACAAAAAAAAAAAAACAAATATAACAATTATTGCAGTTGTTTCAAGTTGCAAGAATGCAGAGCGCATTCAGAATGCATATATTTATTTTGCGCAGTTCAAAAAATATAAAATATCACAATAATTCGAGTTATTTCTAGCTGCCGATCTGCATACAGAAATTCATGTATTTTTTCTGCACACTTTATACAAACAATTAAACTTACAAAAAAATCCCCTAAATACCACAACTACTGTAGGTGCATGCGTGCATTTATTCGGCTCACTTCAAAAAGGATGAAATACCACAATTATTGCACTTGCTTTCAAGTTTCCATTCTGCATGCAGAAATGCATGCATTTTTCGAAACACTTTAAAAAATATTTGAACTTTAAAACACAAAATATCGCAGTTGTTACAGATGTCTTCAAGTTGCTACTTTAGCAGCAGTTATGCATGCATATTTCCTTTACTCTTCAAAACTATGAAAACTTTAAACGTCAAAAAATTTAAAAAATCACGAGAGATATTTCCGCAACCAAGATGTTTTAGTTTTCAGTTTTGAACAGAAAATTGATAGACATTTTCATGTAGAAATGTGCCACTCATTGCAAAATTTGAAAAAGACCATGGTCTAAACCCCTTGTTGACAAAAATCATCATTTTTCTCGAAAGGTCTAATCAGTTCCTGTAAACACATGCAAACCAAAAGCTTCATCAGCATGGTCTGCTTCTCGAAACATTGCAATCTAAAGTAATTCTTCTAGTTTTTGAGCTCCCATTACCTAAAAATGTTAACTAGCTATATCTCGGAAACTAAGGCTTCTAAGAGTCCAATTATTGAAAAAATAGATGAAGCTATTATTTCTATCAAATTTCATCTTAGATACTCAAAATTCAAATTAATACACATATATTCTAATAGATGGCTCTTAAGTCACAAGCTAAATCTGCAAAGTGGATACGTTCTCTACGGAAACATTAATTACTAAATAACAAGCCTTTTGACATTGTACAAGCCTGTTAAAGTCCTATCTACGAGTACATAGGTGTTTAAAATTTTACGCTCTACTTCAATCATTGTAAAACAAGGTATGTACCAACTTTCAATTTGTTCACTTTAAACTGTCCGCAACCATATGCTTGCTTGCTCTAGAAGTGTCTCTTATAAATCAAAAATCAAACCAAACAAAGTATCAAAAACTGATGATGCAATGAAAAAAATGCACTTTTACTTATTTAATGAGTGTTGCCTACACATCTGCACCAATAAAGATTATTTAAAATTGATAATCATTTTTTCTTTTTTCAATTTGAAACAACACCTGACATTCGGTTACCATTTTGCTACCCACGTTAGATTACGTCGCCATGGAGTATATTAAAAGATTAAAACAACACACAACTTAACATGGTGTGGCATTGGCATTAGAGTAGCTTATAAAGCTGGGCCTACATCTTAAAGTGATTTTTTTTTGTATAGCAATGGTAAAGAATATTGAGAAACTATTTATTGCCGCCCATGAATCACTCACCCAATCCCAAATTCGATTTCAAGAAACCACTGAACATTTTGTCGCAATGGTCCAATATCTGAGGTGATAAGTATTTTAATTTTTCTTGTTAACAATGTGTGTTAAACAACAGTCAAAGCACTCTTAGTGGAAAAATCTTTTAATAGTATTTTGTTTCGTGTGAGAATGCGTGGAAAAATTCTTATTCAGTATAAATACTTGCTCCTCAATCTGAGAGACTTTACGTGTTGGTTGCATATTTAGAAAATTCCATCATCCTAGCGGAAGACAAACGTTATTCTCGTTTTTGCAAATGGCGTCTTATAAACTTGACTCTTCATTATTTGAAAATTGAATAAAGGCTTAACAAACGAGTTGTTAATGTTTTTGATAAATAATTTGTTGGTAATTTTGGCTCAAGGTCCAGGTCCAGACTCGACTGAAGTGCCTCTTTCGGTAGGGGCATCATGGGGCCACCTTGTGTGGAATAAATAACATATTCGACGACGCCCAAAAATGCTGCTAAGTGCTTAGGTTTTCTTCGTTGATGCAAGAAATTTGTATCCCTTCTGATATGGATGCTATGTATAAGGCCTACATTCGTCAATAGCTTGAGTATGATTAAACGACTTGAACTTCAAAGATAATAAATGATAGAACTAAAACATAAACGTTTACTTCTCTCGAGCACTGCCGCAATATTTCTTTTGTCTTCCATTGTATTACCGATATTTTTACAAACAGAGTTCTGGTTAAATAGCCAGTTTCATTCCCCCCCTTCAACAATTCAACCCTACTACTATGGCTTAAGGGAAAGCCTATCAGTTTAACCTTGATCCCAACTTCGGATGTATGATTAAATTAAGATATTATTTCTTTAGCGGCACTACACGAATGTAGAATGCTTTACCCTCCCACTATGATGTTCGGACATTCAAGACGTGCATCGGTATCTCTCTTTAAATCCTCTCCAACTTACCTAAGCGCTCGGACTGTTTTCAAACATTTTAAGGCTAGATAATCTTTTTAGGCCTTGGGCTTGGAAATACGAATTTTTGGCCAAAAAATTAAAGAAATTCAAATTATAATTTACATCTTTTGTTCTGCTAAGCAAGACCAACAAGAATCTCGCTAAACATTTTTATAGAAACTTCCAGTGTATTAAATTTTGAGATTTAAGCTTAAATTAAGTTCTGTTTCGAATTTTCTAAATATCTCATAGAAAATCGACTTACAGAGTTTTGACTGTAGTTTGCTGAAATGCATACAAAATACCCACCGCATGCATGTCGATTTAATCTGCGATTGGGCAAAGCTGTAAAATTAATTTGACTAACCGACTACAAGAGCTTGTATTTCGTTAACTTGTTCTCGCTGCTCACAGCCCACGAATTATCAAAAACTCTGTTTTACCATTAACACACAACAGCTATCAAAATGGAAGCCCACGTAAAGCTTAACCACAAGTTTGATTTTTTTTTCTGTATCTTGTCTCCCAAGAACAAGCTGAATCTAATCCTGTGCCCAAGCCCGTGCTCGTGCTGTGGTGTTAATCAAATGGACAGCTGGTTAGAATATTCTATTCCGAACCTCTTTGCCAGTCCTAAAATTGGCTAGTTCACTTATGCTTTCTTTGAATTTTGTCCGACACAGGTAGTAATATTTTAGGTATGATAATTGGCATTAATTCTCCACACCACACCACACCACACTGCCGAGTTTATTCAACTTTGTTGGACGCTATTCATCGCAGATATACTAACTGTGTTGCCTTGCTAATTGTATTGCATGACTCAAGAGGTGATTTGTTATTTTTTTTTGTATAATTCACAATTATGTCTGGCCATTGTGAATTAGGATGAGAGTGGGTGGATGAATATATCACACTAATCAGCGATACTGTTAAAAAAAAATATATATTTAAAAATAGATTTAATTTAAAAAGAAATTCGTCTTAAATTAATTTTATTTGTTTTTTTGTTTTTTAGATTTATGGTTTTATTTTTATTGATTTGAACCATTTTTTTTGAAATTTTCATTCTATTTTTAAGTTGACAATAATTGCTTTGTAGGACAAGATTTGGTGCAAAATAAAACAAGGTTTTGTACCGGATCTACAAAAGTAGATATCATGACTTTTTGTTTAATAATCGAACCTGTTGCTTAACGGTTAGAATCGTTTGTATATTCAAATTATGCACCTAATAATGTATACAACTTTATCTCTTAAGTCAAAATGAGATAATTTATAAAATTGTTTAAAAATTATTTTCATATTTTTTTTTTTCTCAATTTTTTAAATACGATTTGAAATTTTAATTTGCCTTTAGCCTAGTACTCACCTAGCGTGAAATGAAAAATAAATACGTTCCAAATTACACGCGGAGAATAAAAATGAAAATAGAATAAACTTTTCCAAGTGAATTTTTGATACTCACCTGAAATACTTTCATTAAGTAAACTCTCGAGAGTAGTATCAAAAAATTCGTTATACATTCTTTCTTTTTGTTTATAAATTTTCAATTTTTTATTTTGAAACAAATTATTTAAATTAACTGACAAATGTCAAAGTTTTCCACGCTGCCTTAAACTTTTTCCTGATGGTTTTACATTGAAAAATGAAAATTTGGCGTGGAAAAAGTTGTGGAACATAATTGTTTTTCGAATCCACATTTTGGTACTCACCTCTCGTTGGGGATTTCATGCGAGCGAACACTCAGTCGCCACATATATGTACATATATGAAATTTTCATTTTCACTTGAACTGAGTACTAGGCTTTAATGATAAACGACCGACATTTTGTCTCGAAAGTCAATCATCAAAAATTCAAGACAAATTCAAGTTGGTTTTGGTATTCATTAAATCTGAACGCGCCGATTTGAAGTTTCTAATTCAACATTTTTTTTAAAATTGAATTTAGAAAAGTTAGGCATACTTTCACAGTGTTCCCAATATTGTGGTAAGACTCTGTTGTTTTGAGCTAAAATCACTGTAAAAAAAATCGATTATTTGTTTTCGCTAAATTCAGAAATTTTGAAGAATATCATTTTTTTTGACATACTGGAGCGAGGCCATTAGCGCTCGTAATCGGAGTGTTTATGAAAGAAAAATTTTGGTAAGAGACTGTATGTTTCCTAGGTGGCAGTCTCGTTGGACTGATAGTGAGAAGGGCAGGACTACCTTTTGGTTTCTCTCGGGGCCTGACCTTTGGATAGGTGCTGTGTGGAACTTGTAGTGCTTAATACGTGTCCTTGGTTAAACCGATCACTTGACGGGAGAAAATATGTCAATCTGGGGGTGCATAGCGACTTGTCATTCGTGTCGAAATTTACCAATTACACTGGTGATTTGTGTAGTCCTTGTTGAAGTTTTGGCCCTAAGTCGTTGTGTCTGCGTTCGGAGCAGGGTTGAGTGCATGTATTATTACGTGCATGAGATTTATCTCCTGGTCGTGCGGAACGGCTGGGGTGATGCTTGCCTCCATCCGATTTCGAGGAGATGTTAAGCTATATTCTCGTGGGACGGGTGATAGTTCCCATGGGGTAGGGTGGGTTGTATGTCGCAAGACACTTAGCCTCCCCGCCTCTGGATTTTCTTGGATGCAAGAGGCCTTAGATAGGGCTCACTTCTTAGCAAGGAGTGCGAAAATGCCGCTGCAAGAAAGTTTTTTTTTCAGGGGTGTACTGCCTCTTGCGAGGAATTGACAAATTCTCCAAGAGTATCTCTTGTCATGGAAATTGCTGCTCATTAGCCGTTCGGAATCGGCAGAAAATTGTAGGTCCCCTCCGTTCCTGGTAACACGCACCCAGGAATGGTTGAGAGTTGTAAGTCACTAGGTCCTGGTTCACTCATATAGGTGAAATGTTAAGACTACCATTCAAATGTTTGAGCACAGTGCGGGAGTTTAAGAAAGTTGGGGACGATTTAAAAGGCGATACCAATGTACATTGGTTTTGAATGTTTGAACATCGCAATGGGAAGAAAATATTGGGCCGGTAAATTATTCCACATTCGTGTAGTGCGGCTAGGAAAAGAACCTCCGAATTTAACAGTAATTCCGAAGTTGGGATGAAGGGATAAACTGATGTGCATACCCTGAAGGACGAATGTGGGTCTTATATATTACATTCAGATCAGAAGGGGTGACAAGTTTCTGACAACGTCAAGGGAGAACTGAGAGCTGTTGATTCTGTCCGTCCCATTTTAACTGACTTAACAGCAACATATTCCCATCATTCCCACCTTTTTCATTGTTAACCAAGCGGCAATAAACGCGATTTCTGCCATTGAAATCAAATCGAAGCTTGTAACTTGCTGTCGCAAAGAGCTTAGGGTTCTTGGTACATAGCACAACAATTAACTTTGCTGGGTTCCTGGTCACAGTGGTGTCCCAGGAAATGAAAGCGTTGACGACCTGGCAAGAATAAGATCGAAACTTTATCCTTATCAGGCAGACACAACAGTTCAAGTCCCACCCTGTAATCTTAAACAGGTAATCAAGAGTAAAGTTCTAGCCTTAACAAACAAGAGATGGAACTCTCTCGATTCCAGTCTTACAACCAGAAAATTATGGCCTAGTTTCAGTAAACAAAAGACCGATGTTATCATCCAACTGAATAAAAAGTCTCTCTATCTTTTCGTGAGCATCATCACAGGTCACAAGCAGCTCAGTTACCACAAGAAAAAGATGAAACTCAGTATGGACGACTTATGCAGAGGATGCGGTGACGAGGAGATACATGAGGACACTCCTCACTACCTGTGTCACTGCCCTGTGCTATATCATCTAAGAAACAGACATTTTGGGAGACACTTCTTCAGCGAACTGGAGGAGCCCTCTGACATTCCAAGCAAAATTTAGTTTAAATTCGTTAACGATACCAAATGACTTGAGAATTCCTAAACTCTGAAAACCGCCTTCAACTACAGTACGACTTAACGACGCACGTGTTCCTTGTGGGAGCAGCACCAACGTAGAATGGGCACCTCGTTGCAAGGAGCTACATGCTCCTACGGGCCTGGTGGGGGGATGATTGCTCAAGTGGAGGTAAAGAAAAGAAACACCCCCTGAGAAGGCGTATACCTCTCCCTAGCCAGGTTATATGTGAAGACAGAAATTTCAATACTTTAGAAATACCCTCCGACATTTCAGGCTACAGTTGGCTGTAACCCATCTACACACTTAACGGGCTTGATCGACATAGGATTACAAGGATTTACAAGCCCTAGGGTATCACAACGGATCTACATTGATCTAAGTGTGACGGTAACAAGATCAACTGCCAGCCCACCAACCTAAGCTACGAGTAACCTAACATATTCCCACAATTATCATTCTGTTTGAAAGGTTAAAAGTATCCTTCTATCAAAATCTTTGTTATGTGTTTAAATGCTGCCCAAAAAGGCAGGTAAAGGTAAGCTACAAGAATCAGCTGTTTTTCATATTTAACTTTTTCAGTTGTTTGTTTCATCATGCAATATTCTCACAAAAAGTTGGACGAATTTCGACCATTGAACGATACTAGTACAAATTGGTTTCGTTTTTTTTTTTATAATCTACCCGCGCTCAAGGGATTAGATTACCCTTTAAATGTTTCAACACAGCGCGGGCGTGAAGTTAAGAACAGAAAGAAGGATAGGAAAAATGTGTGACACGATGTTCTGAGACTGAAGGTTGGTGTCTTAGATATTTTATCTCCAGGGATGGCGGCTGAACTAAAGCGGAGAATGCCGTGTCTTATTTCTATGTCGCTTATAATTCACATTATTTTATTCGTGTTCATCCTTGTTGGGCATACTAGTTTAACTCAATTACATGTTGTTAGTGTTATGCCTGAACAACATGTAATGAGTAAACCAGCAACCCACTGATGACAATTTTAGAAGGTTTTTAATGGAATTAAAACGACTTAGACGACGGCAGGGATCGAATCTGTGATCATGAGGTTCACAGGCGAGCACACATCCATCGCGCCACGGCCACCCCCCTTCGTGCACTTCATGATTTTTTTGGTCAGCATAATCGAACAAATTTGTCCACAATCGGGAAAATTGTGCGCAAATTTCAGCGAACCGGGTCTGTAGGAAATGTGAAAACACCTGTGCATGCTCGCCCAGTTCGTTCTGCGGAAAACATTACTGTTGTTCGCGATAGTGTGGCAGAAGAGCCGTCAACCTCGACTCGTCTTCGTGCCCGACAATTGAACATCTTACGAACATTACTAATGCGAATTTTGAGTAAAGATTTGAATTAACACACTTACAAGGTTCAATTGACTCAAGAGCTGAAGTCTAAATATTGTCCATTTCAAGTGTCGTCAATACGCTGAATAGTTGGTTAAACAGACAGAAGTGAATGGTGACTTTACAAAGAAAATCATCTTCAGCGACGAGGGACACCTTCATCTCAGTGGATTCGTTAACAAGCAGAATTGCCGCACTTAGGTTAGGTTAGGTTGGAGTGGCTGTCTAGTTGTTGTTGACTCACTTAGACCTCAAGGATCCGTTGTGATACCACTAAAGAAGTTACTCATGGGAGAGTAATGAATTTAAACAAACCATTTCGTGCTTTTAATGAAGTTAGAGAGACATTTTGTGTCGATCGTTGCCAGTTCACTAGTATTATCGAAGAAGGGATTACCGAGATAGTTATTCCTTCTATTGGAGAGTGCTGGACATGTACATAGAAGGTGTTGGACTGTTTCCTCTTCCTCCTCGTCCATGCAGCTTCTACAGAAGTCATTTGTGTAGACTCCTAGCCTCAAAGCATGTCTACCTATGAGGCAGTGTCCTGTTATAACTCCGATTGTAGAGCTTATATTTTGTCTGCTCAGGGAGATCAAGCCTTTTCACCGTTTTAGGTCTATGCTTGGCCATATTTGTTTAGTTGCCAGGCAGGTGGTACCCTGTGACCATCTAGCATTTGTTGATTCTAGAGTATATTGTTTGAGAAGATATTTGCATGTAGCAAGTGGTGTTCCTATGTTATGTTTTTGTCTAACAGTAGGCAGAAGTGTTCCGTTTTTGGCGAGCTCATCAGCTTTGCAATTTCCCGGAATGTCTCTGTGGCCCGGCACCCAAATAAGGTGAATATTAAACTGTTCTGCCATCTCATTCAGAGATGATCGACAGTCGTGGACTATTAGAGAGTTTGTGGAGACAGACGCGAGAGATTTGAGAGCGGCCTGGCTGTCCGAGAAGATTCGTATATCCTTGCAAGATATAACGTTTTCTTTTAGCCAGGATAATGCCTCTTTGATCGCCATTACTTCTGCCTGGAATACACTACATTGATTAGGAAGTCTATATGAAAGACTAAGATTCAGTTGTTCCGAATAGATGCCACTTCCAACGCCGTAATCGGTCTTTGAACCGTCTGTATAGAAGTGTACCGCATTGTCTTCCAGGGGTCTCTCTTCTTCCCAAGACGATCTTGAGGGGATGGAAACAAGGAAGCTGTTTTCGAATACCATTTTTGGTCTAAGCGATCTGGGATAGATCTGAAATTGTCTAAAATAGTTGTATGACCAGTATTGTTACTGATCCATTGAGAGGTGGCTCTAAGTCTCACGCATGAGTTGGCTGCCACCATTTTGGAGAAGATGTCAAGAGGTGTTAGGTTTAAAAGCACTTCCAGGGCTGCTGTTGGTGTTGAACGAAGTGCTCCTGTGATGCACATACCTGCTGACCGCTGGACTTTGATGAGTTTATTTAGATTTACCATCTTGTCCAGTGCGGTCCACCATACGACAACTCCATAAATGAGTATCGGTCTGATTACCGAGGTGTATAGCCAGTGGGTTATTTTTGGGGAGAAGCCCCATTTGAACCTATTGCCTTTTTACAAGTAAAAAGCGCTACGGTAGCCTTTTTTACTCTTTCATCAATATTTGCCTTCCAATTTAGTTTTTGTCTAAAATGAGGCCTAAATATTTGGCTTGATCGGAAAAGCTTAATGGTATTCCTTTAATCTTGGGTGGGTTAAACTGAGGAATTTTGTATCTTCTCGTAAAGAGTATTAATTCTGTTTTATGTGGATTGACGTCCAAGCCACATTGCTTAGCCCACTTTGTTAGCCTATTTAAGGCATTTTGTAGGAGTTCTGAGAGAACTTGGGGATGTTTCCCAGATACAGATATTGCAACGTCGTCAGCATAAGCAATCACCTTGAAACCCTCTGCTTCCATTGATGTTAGTAAACATCATTTGCCGCACTTGGGCAAATGAGAATCCACGAGTGATTGTTGAAAAGCCGATGCACCCACAAATAGTGACTGTTTGGTGCGGTTTATGGGCTGGTGGCGTCATCGGGACATACTTCTTCGAAAATGAGGTCGGCCAAGCAGTTACTGTGAATGGTGGATGCTAACGGACTTCTTGTGACCAGAAATTGAGGATAAGGACCTGGACGATATGTGCTTCCAATAGGATGATGCCACTTGCCACACAGCCAACGAAACAATGGCTCTTTTGCCCGAGAAATTTAATGGGCGTGTTATCTCACGTCGTTGCGATGTTAATTGGCCGCCACGATCATGTGATTTGACACAATTGGACTTCTTTCTTTGGGGATATTTAAAATAAAAACTGTACGTCAATAAGCCAAGAATAATTCAAGAGCTAAAGGATCAGATATTTCGGCACATTAACGACATTGCACCTCAATTATCCCTCAGAGTCATTGAAAATATGGACCATTGGATAGAGGTATGCCACCGAAGCTGTGGCGAACATTTGGCTGATATTTTGTTTCACATATAATTGTCATAGATCCTTTTATCATAATAATTAAGATAATTCTCTGAAAACTTTTTGTTTTATTTACAATTAAAATCGTGCGTTTTCGTTGAACCACCCCTTACTACATAAACAAGGAAATGTTGCATTTACACGACTGGCAAAAGGTCATTTTTTTGTAACGTTTTCAGTCATTTTCCTTTTTTCGTTGTATGAGTCTAATATCGGCATGTATTCTTATCGTACAAAAAACAGACAAGTCCAAATAACTGACATCGTTATGTAAATATTGTACTTAGAACATTTTTAAAAATTTTGACATAACACAAAAAAGACTGAACTTGTCCATTTTTTTTCTGGCAAAATGGCAGAATTTTCAGAGCGCCATTATTTTAGTCTTCGTGTGAATAGTAATTTTTGTTTGTAGGTTTCGTAATAAAAACTCTGACTCTGTTGTCCATATAAAATTATTGCCCCTATTATGGATTACAACTCAACTTAGTTGAGTTGTCATCAACACAACTCAACTCTTAGCCAACCAAACAAATTTTTCGTATTATGCAAGACAACTAAAATCAGTTGTAATGAAAAAATACGTTGCCGTCTTTTAGGAGTCGATTTTCTGTCAAAACCAGCTGCTCAACATGAAATACATACAAAACCAAGAATAAGAAATTGTGTGATGGAAAGTTCTCTCGATTTGTTTTTCGGTGGCTTGGAAGATGAAAATTTCCTTAATGTAGCCAAAATAAAAAAGAATATCCGTATATTTAATAAACTCATGTACACTTCTATTCCTAAAGTATGCATTTTGTTGATTCGAAATAGTTTTCCTAAAACAACCAACGTTCCTCAGCGATTCCACCAATTGTTAAACTTGCTACTGCTCTTCGTTTCATGAGCGAAGGAAGTTGCCAAAAGTGATGTGATTGAGGAACTCATTTGTGGAAAATGGCTAAATGCTCAGCTAACATAGAGCAACAAGTCTTTCAAATTGTGATGGCCATGTAGTTTTCAAACTAAAATACACTCATTTCATTCTATTTTTATTAAAATTGTTTGTTACTGTTTTGTGTCCATATTTTTTATCCGAATGCAGATTTTTTCATTAAAATGTTCTACACAACTGCTTCGAACCAGTTGTCTGATTTTGACACTTATTACAACTGAAGCACAACTCAACTTACTTACATAATACGAAGAGACAACTGAAAAGTCGACTATTTTGTTAGTTGTCTGCTAATCGACAACTGGTTGTGCTTTGACAGTCAACTGGTTGTAATCGATAATACCAATTTTAAGAATTACAACTAAACTATAGTTGAGTTGTCTTCCATAATAGGGGGGTATGTTTTTGAGGAAATTCACAGAAGCATCGTTGCGGAAATCAACCACTTCCGGTAGAAATGTAAAAATGCAACAAACCAGAATCAAGAAAATTTGTGACGCATTTGTTCAACATCAAATGTGTTGCGCATCACCATTGCCAAGAAACGGTGATGCACAAAATAATTGACGTTTATGAATTTATACAAAGGATTAATTTTCTAAAGAGCAATCTTTCTTCAAATCAAACTTAATTATTGTGCTGGACGCATCCATTACAAACGACAAAAATGTTCTGTCAAGAGAGATACCATCAGCTTTCACTCATTTTGACAATCACTGTCAAAATGAATCTACATGTCAAACCCATTGGGCGGTGGAAACACTACACGCATTTTTTTACCGTTTTTCATTCACATCATAGAGAAGCTGCACTTCAAAATGTGTACAAAGGAAGTAACTAGAGAAATAGTTGTTTCCTTTTATTCGTCGTTTTATTTCGTTTCACTGAATAACGAATGTCATCTTTCAACGATGCACAAATAAACTTTTGACGTTTACTAATGATCGAAAATGCCAAACGCATTTCAGAATTATAGGAACGATTTTGATTGAGGTCATGACGTCATCCATCATAAGGATAAATAGTATAAATAAATACAATTTGAAATTAAAAACATTTTCAGAAAAAGTTGCGTTCTTCGTCTTTTTCTTAAAAAAAAAATCGATTAAATAAATACCCTTTAATTGACAGATGCTCCAAGAGAGCAATTACTTATCCCTTTCTCTAAAAAAACAAAAACCAAACGAAATCAACTAAAAATAACTTGAAAACTCTCTCCATTCAGAGCCATCTCTTAACAAAATAAATAAAGTGCAATTCAACTTACATATACTCACAGGTCGTGGGCTCCAAAATGTCTCTGCGACTGTTTTGCTGTAAATAATTATTATTGTTGTTGTTGTTGCGATCGCTATACGAAGAATACGTCGCCGTCGTCTTTGAGGTGGTTGTATGATGCTGTGGACATTTTGGAACCCACGATGCTACCGCTCGATATACATCCGTCTTCCGTCTGTTGCCGCCATCTTTACCAAGTTGCTGTTGTTGCTGATGTTGATGGTGATCATCGTAGACAATGTCGTGTGGATCATCATCATCGTCGCAATAATTGCTGCTGGCGCAGTCATTGTTATTTATATTGTCATGCATGCTGCAGCCCGTTCCTCGGACTACTCGTCTCGTCGTCGTCGTTGTTGTCCTAAAACTACTACTTTCGTTTTTGCCATTGTATAGATAACCACTGGTACGATATTGTTGAGTGTGCTGAGACTGTGTTTGCTGCTGCTGCTGCCTCTGATGAGTATAATGCATATGACTAGATTCTTGGCCACGAGCTGATTCGAAATAATGCTGATGATGTCGCTGCTGTCGCTGATAGTAACTGCTACTAATGCTACTGGTGTCGCTGTCATTTTTTCTTCGTTGTTGTTGTTGTTGTATGATCGGTTTGGAAAAGTCCACATACAGTGGTTCGTTCGATGGTTTTCGAGTGAACTCATCATCATCATCGCCGTCGTTGTCGTCGTCGATATCCTCATCGCCGCCGCCGCCATTGAACTTGGTCCGTGCCACATTGAGGTCATCTCTGACATTGGAACGTGGCGCACCACTATACGGACTGTAGTTGCTAGACGATTGCGAAAAAGATCGCCTTCGATAGAATTCGTCTTCGAATGGCAAACCATTGGGAAACTTTGTGGAGAAGGCTTTCTTTGTCCGCGGGGAGCCCTGGCTTCCGCCACTTAAACTTCCACTGGCACTGCTGCCATTGAGAGTACTTCCAGTGCTGCCAGCTCCATCACCACCACCCACTACCACCGTCGGGTACTGTCGCCGATTGTGGCCGCCATTGAGCTGTGGCGATGAAGAGCTGGAGAGTTTGTTGTCCTCTTTGTATTTCTTTTTGTGTTGCTGCGGTGGCAGAGGGATCTTGTTTCCTGCTCCTGCTGGTTTGGTAATGTCTTTGGTCACTGGTGGAGCAACTTTTGCTGCTGCCATAGTCGTCGACGTCGAGAACCTGTTGAAGTAACCACCATTGGAACGACTACTATTCGAGTTCATAGGAACATTTTCTTTTGGCACTTTGACTGTATTGTAGGCTCGCTTCTGGGATCCACAATTGAGCAGTCCAGAAGTGGGACGCCCACCATTGCTGTTATACATGGCACCACCGTATTTCGGGACAATTGACTCGTCCGAAGCACCACTACTGCTTACCGCAGGTGACTTGGCGTGCTGGGGTTGGAGGTTATTGCGGCCGCGGAAGCTGATGTTACTTTGGTTGCCACGATCGAAGTTTTGTGATCTCGCTATGTTGTTGTTGTTGGATCGACTCCTTAGGAATTGTTTGCTCGTGCTATTTGTGTTATTGTTGTTGTTGCTGTTATTCGCAGACAGTGTTGTTTTTGTCGGTGTTAGGTTTTTTGTTTTGCCACCATTAACAGCATCGGCATAGGACTCAATGCGTCTGCATGTCTTTGGGGTGAGGGGCTTTATGGCAGTTGGTACGGTTAATCCTGTCACCCTGCGGTAGTCATCTCGAGCTGCTAAACCAGCTGTTGACTTCGTGCCATACAAACTACTACGAAATGGTTGTAGTCTTTGATTGGTGAACGATGAGGATGAAACTGATTGAGCTGATGCTGATGATGAGGATGCTGTCGGTGATAAATAATTATATTGTGGTTTTGTTGTGGTGGTGGCAGATGATGCCGTTGTTATTGATGATGAAGAGTTGAGTTTGCCAGCTCGGAATGAGCTATAGGGGCGACTTGTGTATTGTCCCACAGGCATTTTGGTTAGAATTACTTTTTTTTTTAATAAAACTTATCACAATTTGTTTTTTTAACTTACGACTTATAAATTCGATAGACAAATTAAAAATTTTATTTTTTTTTTTAAATTAAAAACAAACAAAAAAATATATATCACACTTTTTATGATTTTTTTTTATTTTTGTATTTTCTTTTTAAAAGAAATTCTTTTTTAATAAATTTTCTATTTTTATTTTTTTTTGTGTAGAAAATAAGTTGTTGTGTTAATTTGTTTTTGTTTTTGAGTTTAATAAATTATTAGGACGTTGTTAATTTTGTTGTTGTTGTTGTTGGTGTCATCACTTTGATTTTGTTTGTTTTTAGTCTATGATGACGGTCACTGCGATCCGTCATCTGTTGTTGATAATTATTACGTTGCAACTTGCTTTCGGAATTAATTTTTAATTTAATAGAAACAAGCCGATGCATTATTAACTAAATAACAATAAAAACAAATGGTTTATTAGAACCTTGTGGGTTTGGGGTTTCAATGGGACGTTTTTCTTTGAGAAGTCTTGGTGTTTGTTTTTTTTCTGTTTGTTTGGGCTTCAGTTGTGCGCGAAGTTGGTATAGTTTGATCTTAGTTCAATACGTTAATTCAATGCAGATCTTAAATGTAATCTATTAAAAAAAAAACTCCCTTTATTTCAAATTCCTAAATAAAAAAAGGACTTACATAGCCTAAAACCTTTCGAGAAAACATGAAACGTTGCAAGACTTATCTGAGATATATCGGTCAAGTGTTTTAAGAGATAATTGCCCTCAAAACAAGTTAGATTTTGGCAAAAAGAGAAACTTGGTCACTTTTAAAAATAGTTCTTGCTACATGAGTTTCATAAAAAGGGTAAGTATTAGTCGAAAACCTTCTTAACAACCTCCTAAATTAGAGAGGCCTTTTAAAACACTAAAGCACATACATTACTTCAATAGAAGAAAACCTAAAAATAAATGATGCTGTTTCAAATAGTAAGTTTATCTTAATTAACTTCCAGAATTGTGCTGGTTTAAGGGGCCACAATAAGTCGGTCGTAAGCACGAATTTGTGTGCGTTACCCATGTTGCAAATCATCATAAGAACCTTTTAGTTCCAGGCAAAAGCCCAATATATGACTCCCATCGTGTCTAAAGGGAATGAATAAATACTTCAGAAGAAGGCTTTGATGGTGTATACCTATTGATTTCTTCAAGAACTCGCCTAATGATAATCCGTTCGTCGGTCAGTCAGGTCAGTAGAGTAATTTTTTGAGGACAAAACCCTTTAAAAAAAAATCAGGTGGATTGTTAATGCTAACTTATTTTAACCGCATTCAACCGATACATAAGAAGCCAAATTAAGGAATTATGTTTAAACAAACCTACATAATGTTTGGAACCTCTCAAAATAAACCTCCCTGTTTAATTCTAGCTAAACAATATACAACAACATTCGTATCAAGACATACGAGTATAATAATATGATGAGACCCTACGAAGGTGTTGAGTGTTCTTTGAAAAATGTAGGTATTATATGCAAGGGCGTTTGATTCCAATTTCACCCTCGTTAAAGACTATAATGTTTAATTTTCATTGAATTTAACAACAAAAGGGAAAGAAAAGAAAAAAAAAAACTCAAAAAATCCGGATGTGCATTTTTATGCTTCAAAAATCAATACAAAAAAAAAACAAATGACAGTTTGTTTTTACATTGAGCAATTAATTTTAATGTTGTGTCAGACAGGAAAATAAAAATGTTGTCAAAATGACATGTAAAGATTTTTACAATAGGGATTTGTGAGCATTGACAGATGATTCCGGCCATATTGTTGAAACTACATCTGTCAAATTGATAATTATTTATTTAGTCTGTCTGGGGCAAGTTTATTAAATTGAATACCAATTTTGCTCTATACAATTACAGCCGCGAAAACCTGATGTGAGTATTCGACGAGTAGTTTGAAAAATCCTGTTAAGAGAATTTGTGCCGCAGGGATCCGAGAATTATTTTTAAAAGCTTTTGATTAAATTAAGCTGGGAGTCCCATATTAAACCTAAATCACGGATAAAAGTGACTACAGGAATGGGTTCAATATTTGTTATATAATTTCTCAGTAATGATGATTCAAAAATAGGTTATGAGTTGGCATTACTGAATATTGAGCTACACAAATTTCTATTGACATCAAATATAAAAATTTATTTAAGTCTGTTTGCAATGATTGGGCATTTTCTCTACATGAGATTTGCTCACATATTCTAAACAATATTATTTGTGGTTGAAGCTAAAATAAGTGGTCCAAGATGACTTCCCTGAGGAACATCAAATGTTGCACCGATTGGGATAGTTATAATTCAATACTAACGATTGATTAAAATAGAATGAATCTATAAAATGAGCAATGTTGCAACCTGAACTCTGCAAGTTTAAATAAAATTTTATTAAAGAACATTTTGTCGAAAGCTTTAATAAAATTAGTGGCAATAAATGTATAAATAAGGGGTTTAAGTGTACTGCGACATATAAATCTATTGTGCCCCCTTTTATAACAAATGAGATTTACAGATATTATTCCAGATGAGATTCTTTTGAGAAACCTAAGTATATGAAGTGGTTTAGGTAGTTTGTTCTCTTCTATCTGGTGATGTCGCTTTAGAAGTAGTCTCCTGGATGTTCGAAATAAAAGAGGGGCCGATATGGGACTTGCTCGAGACCACCACCTTATGGTAGCTACTGTAAGACTTCGTACAGCTGCAACTCGGAGATCCAACGGCATAACCCGCTTACCCAGGTTCAACGTCGACAGACTAAAGGATCTCTCAACACGCCAATAATTGAGAGACCACCTTTCACACGGAATGATTACAATCAGCAGCAGGAAACCTGAATCCATTGAAAACCACTGGAATGCCGTGAAAAATGTTCTTATATCAGGTGCTCAAAGAATAGTCGGCCGAGCGAGGGGAAACAATAACGCTTGGCTTTCTGAAGAAACCTGGATACGGATTGGCGAACGGCAAAAACTTAAGGCACGTATTGCAGCTGCAACTGGAGTAGAAAAAAGAGAGCTAGAATCCCTGTACCGCATGGGAAAGAGAGAGGTTCACCGCAGTGTAAGACGTGATAAGCGTAATCACATCAACGCTTTGGCCCAGCAAGCAGAAGATGCTGCTAACAGATGCTACAGTAGAACCGTCTACAGCATTACAAAGGAACTGGTTGGAGCTTGCAGTTCCAAACAACACCTCGTAAAAGACTCAGACGGCTCGCTACTTAGTTCGGATGAGGATCAGCTGAGAAGGTGGAAGGACCATTTTGCGTCGGTATTAAACCGAGTTACCGACAGCAATGCGCAACTGATACCTGCTGAGCCGACCCAATAGAGATGAAATCCGCAACGCAATCAAAGCACTGAAGACCAACAAAGCGGTAGGACTTGATGGCATTCCTGCAGAGCTTCTACAAGCGGCGCCAACGACATCGAGCGAACTTCTGCATCCACTCATAAAGAAAGCTTGGGTCTCCGAATGATTTCCGAATGAGTGGAAAAATTGTATGATAGTCAAGCTCCCTAAAAAAGGAGACTTAACACAGTGCGAAAACTGGAGGGGGATTTGCGTCCTGCCTGCCGTTGCAAAAATATTAGCGAAAATAGGACTGGAACGCATCAGGGAACATCTAGAAGCCACACTCGATGCCGAACAAGCAGGTTTCCGCACTGGATCCTCATGCATTGATCATAATTGGGCAGTGCGTCGAATATGGATCACCACTCCACCTGCTATTCATCGACTTTGAGAAGGCTTTCGATAGCGTAAATAGGGAATTTATTTGGCATGCTTTACGCAGGAGGGGTATCCCAGATAAATTAATAGCTATTATTAAGGCAACTTATGATGGATCCAAATGTCACGTTTTGCACGAAGGGAGGCTGTCAGAAGAGTTTGAAGTCCAAAGAGGAGTCAGACAGGGCTGCATTCTGTCACCAATATTGTTTCTGTTGGTGATAAGCGATGTCCTGCGAGCGGCCTTGACGGGAAACGGAGGAATTCGGTGGACTCTGACGTCTCACCTGAAACATCTTAACTATGCGGACGACGTATGCCTGCTCTCTCATAGGATCATGGATCTCCACCAAATGACAACAGGGGTGGAGAGAGAAGCAGAAATCGTAGGGCTGAAAATCAACTCCGGCAAAACAAAGATGATCAGCCTAGGAACCACGTCATCTTCTCTCATAAATATTTCTCAACAACCGGTAGAGAAAGTACAGAGCTTCCAATACCTTGGAAGTATCATCTCTACCGACGGTGGTACCGAACAGGACATCAGCAGTCGAATCGGGAAGGCAAAGGCTGCTTTCGGTATGCTTCGAAATATATGGAGGAATAACTCTCTTAGTTTAAGAACCAAGCTACGGCTGTTTCGATCCAACGTCGAATCCGTGTTACTTTACGGTTGCAGCACTTGGAAAGTAACAGTAGGTGTCACTAAGAAGCTGCAAACGTTCATTAATAGATGTCTATGAAACATCCTTAGGATTTTCTGGCCCAATCGTATATCAAACGAAGAGCTCCTTAGGAAAACGGGTCAGGAACCTATTAACTCTATTATACGACGTCGAAAGTGGCAGTGGATCGGACACACGCTTAGAAAAGGCGACAACTGCATTGCGGCGCATGCAATGCAGTGGAATCCGCTCACTCAAGAAGGAAGAAGAGCTGGACGACCGAGAAGCTCATGGAGAAGGACATTCGAGGAGGAGTCAGCCCAACTAGGCAAGAGTTGGAGGGAGTTGCGACTCATATCCAGGAACCGAACACGATGGCGAGCTGGCATTGTGGACGCCGTATGCACCACTAGCGGTTCCCCACGGACATAAAAGGTCTGAGGACCTAAGTAAGTAAGTGAAGTGAGACATTTTTTTTTTCCCAAGGTAGATTAGCCTGCACACACATAACAATACCAGTGTAAAATTAATGACATAGGAGTTTAATGCTTAAAGTGCATCTTCACTATCTGAAATAATGGCAATGTTTTGGTTACGATAGTTCCTTTCGAAACTACTTTCGGCACATTTGCCTATGGCATTCACTCTGCTTGGAAAAATGCTTGTGGACAGCCACATCGACAGAGAAAGTTTGATTCTGAATCATCCACTGAACTTAGTGATCTTCGACTTTTAAAGCATTTCTGTGTGGTTATTTCAGGCAGGAATGGTAGGTAATTCTACATTTTTAGTCGAGTCAGAACTTCTAAAAGTAAAAGCACTTTTCATGATAGCGTATAACCTTGTAGGATTTTTCACTTCCTCACCAGAGACAGAATCTAAAAAAAAAACATTTGTTTGTTTTTAGGTGGCAGCAGCTGGGAATCGAACCCAGACCTCCGGCATGACGGCCGAGCATCCAGCGCATTTACCATTGTATAAGGAGACAATCATGTTCGGAAAAATTCTGCTACAAATGAAAATGGTGAATGGTGAATGGTAACGTAAATGCCGTTAATTTTGACAACATTTTAAAAATAATGCTGATGAAATAATGACACATACCTATCAGAAAAATTCCGTTCAGTTAGCCCAGAATCAACTAACCAAATGTTTCGAGTTGAATCGAAATCTAATTTAAGTGAAAATCATTTTGTTTTAGAAGTTAACTCGTGCTTAACTCCAAAACTAGAGTGACTTGACAGGGAAAGTTCAAATATTGTAAGCAAAAACCTTATAATTTTTGAAATTTCACAGTACACATTAAGTGTACTAATATTTTGTAACTCGTTGGATTGTAATTTCAAAATTAAAAATAAATCACTAAAATTATTTTTTGCAAAATTCGTCATTAAAGACTAAAAGGCGAACAAAATTATTTTTGATATTATTATTTGGAGATTTGGAGAAGTCTCCATTTTTTCTGACAATTAAAATTTGACATTTTTAGTTTTTTTTTTCTTTCTCTACAACACTGATATTTTTTTGAGGTTGTTTTTATTTTAGCAATTTGTGAAACTCTCCATTTTTATTATTTGGCTACAGTGTTTTATAAGCATTTTGTTGGGTACTACAAACAAAATTTCGCTTCGCATCAGCATTGTACTTGACATAAAGCGCTGACAAGTAGACCCACTTCCGTACGAATTTTTAAAAGTAAATATTAATATAAATTTTCTTAAAGAATATTGCGCAAATTTTTATAAATTTGGGCTATTGGATTATATTTTTTTTTAAAGGGGTGTGTCAGTGGGCGGAAATTGGTTCTGATAATTCTAAAAACGTTTAAACGTTACTTAAAATGTCATCAAATTCGATTTCGTGTATTAAATTTTATCAAAATATGACTAATTCTCCATGCAACTGGAACCACTGTGCAACGGTCGAACCAATATAAAAAAAATTTTGTAACAAAGACCATACTATACTTAAGTTTTTTGGTACTCTGAATTTGAATCTGACCTCAGAATTGCTCCATCGCTTTTGATTTTCGATATATTTCAATCGTTTAATACACAAGAAAACCGTTATTAGTACCTTTTTTTAAGGGAGAAATTAGTTCGATAGGTAATATTACCTTTATTATTGTCCAGCTGTTAACACGTTATCTGTCAAAAAATTCGAGTCCCATTCGTGCAGAATTATGCTTTATCGCACTAAAGATTATTGCAAAACTATAGCTTGGTTTCCTAAACAAAAAATTTAGGTTTAATTCGCTTGGTCTGTGTTATCGATTGCAAATAAATTTAAAAATAAATGAACCCATAATTTCATCATTCACCGGGAGAAGAATTGGCCCAAAATGGCTGCCCTGAGGAACTCCATAGTGAAATATAATTTTTTTTTGAATGAAAATTAACAAAATAGAATTTGATAAGTTATTAAGGTTTGAGCGTAAAAATACGCTTAACCCAAGCTTCCTAATTTTTCTTTGTCGAATGCAGAGAAAAGATAGACAGACGTCCTTTTGAGAAACAATAAACGGCTATGCATAAAAACTGGGACAGAGTGAGTGAGTCACATCAGTGATCGAATGAAAATGTTAAATTAGTGTAATCGATTGCTCGATAAAGTAAGCGGTAATGCCAAACTTACATAATTTAGTCACGTATTATTCGAAAACTGATGCGTTAATTTGACTCCTGAATTTTGTATGAACAAGAAGAAAATCTTCTTGGGGTATAATTAATCTTTGAAAGTAAGTCGTGTATATTGTAAGTTCGCCTGCTTCATTATCTTCCTTTTGTCATTGCCGAGGACAATCTTAACTGTGGGTATAATTTGTCACGACTTTCAATTAAATTAAAAAAAGAAGCTACTTATAATAATCTCAGTTATAAAAATAAGTTTATGCTTCATTCCTTAAGAGGTCTAACAATGCCATAGATAATAATCTCATAGCAAGATAATATAATTTCCAATGTCCGTTTGAATAGTCAATTTTCTACTTTTTATTAAAAGAAAAAAAAAAACGATAAAATTTAATTCCATTTGATTGACTTAACAAACGACCACTTTGAACATTCAAACTTAAGCAAATAACAAAAGTACATTGAATTAACAATGGGTGATGCACTTGACCTTCATCAGACATAGATTCTTTAATAATAATTAAAAATAGTCTCTCTGATGTGATTATTTTAGTTTAAAAAAAAACTACAGAGATGCTCAAGCCAGCGTAATTGAATCTCCCCAACGCATATAAATTCACTTGGTATACAAAACATTGTCATGTCACCATGGCAGACGTTACAGCTAAATTAAAATCTACGATTGGTACTTTAAGCGCGGTCAGTAGCACCGTGAGACAACAATGTAAACGAATTGTTAAACTGCCTGTTATATTGTTTGACAGTTTTAATTGACACTCATTTTATTTGTAAAGCTAATGGCTTTGATTGTGGAAAGCGTTGTTAATTCAATCAGAGACTGTGAGAATAAAATTCATTTTTGTCCCTAAAGAACATTGCGGCAACAAATTGTTGGTTAATCAATCGAACTCATCAACCAAGGTCTTGAGAGTTTATCCACCTTTTTCCAATATCCAATCAGAACGAAAGAACGAACAAAAAATGTTTTATCAAATAAAGTTGACCACTTCATCATTAAACCATCAATATAGCCCCTCCCTCCTACTTCATCGATCATTCGACAGAGATCACTACTTGCTGGTGGTGATGTACTCTTCATAATATTTTTTCTTTGAGGTCTTTTGTTGATTAAAATGGTTCATGCTATTTTATTGCTTTGATGTATTTAATGTGCCTTCGAGAGAAATAAAAAAAAAACTGAAATAAAAATAACTATTTTACAACCCATTTATTATTTGAGATGGCGACGCACCTTTTAAGTGAACTTGATTATTTATTTTTTTATGATTTTAAATACCAAAATATATAGTCGGTTTCGACAAGTTCAAGGCCGATCAAGGTAGCTTAAGAGCAGGTGTACTTAAAAAAAATTTAATTAAAACATTGATTTGTTTTGTTGATTGAAGCAATAAGGAACTTAAAGAAATACTCTCGAAGGTTAGACGTAAGGGAAAGCATTTAACATTTAAGGCCAATTTGAAATTTAGGTATAATTTAACAGTTTTTTATATTTTACTTTCAGATAAACAAAACTTGTTTAGTAAAAAAAATGTTAATGAAAATGTTGAAAAACTCAAGCTACATTTACTGTCAACTTTCTTCTGTAATTATTTAATCCAAAGTTCATTAAAAACGCAACGCGCACAATTTTTTCCTAGAAATACTCCACTTCATTCCCTGCTAAACGAAGAGATTACCTCAAAGGAATTCTGATACTAGGTACTTTAAAACTGACGGAAGATCATTTATAAATAATATTAATAGAATTGGACCCGAATGGCTACCCTGAGGAACTCCATAATAAGAATATAAATTTGTGTTAAAGATAATTGCAATAATAGAATTTGATAAAATATTTAGATTTGAGTGTAAAAATACGTTAAATATGTAAGTCTAAGCGTGCTCATCTATTGCATGAAAACTTTATATTTTGTTGAATGCAGATAAGAGTAACAGACGAACGTCCTTTCGTGAAAACATTTCACAATGGTTCGAAACGAAATCAGGTGTAAGGCAAGGTTGTATGCTAAGCCCGTGTTTATTTGCACTATTTATTTATTGTAGTACGCTAGTGTGGACTGTCATGAAGAAGGTCTTAGGTTCGATTCCGTGCCGCCGCCCAAAAAGTTTTTTAATGGTGTACTTTGTACTAGCTCTTGGAGGAATTGACAAATCCTCCAAGAGTATCTCTTGTCATAAGAAGTGCTATTCATTGGCCGTTCGGAATCGGCATTCCTGGTAAATCGCACAGAGGAATTTTTGAGTCACTAGAATTGGGCTCCTATTTATTTTGTTCATTAATTTAAAGCTCATACAAAACCAGCACAATTTTCGTAGATATACTCCACTTCGTTCCCTGCTTTACAAAGTCTAAACGAAAGTGAATACCTCAAGGAGGGTATTCTAATACTGAGTACTTTAAAACTGGAGGAAGATCATTGGTAGTAATATAAAAAGAATTTACCCAAATTCTTTCCTCTGAGGAACTCCATAATCAAATTTAAAACTTTTTGAATGAAAATTCGCAAAATAGAATTTGATAAGCTATTAAGATTTAAGTTTAAAAATACGATCAAAGCCAGCTTGGTAATTTTTGTTACAAAAGTTGATGTTAAAGTTTTCCGAATGTAGAGAATAGTTACAGACGAATGTCTCATCGAAAAACCATAAACGGTTTTGTATAAAAACGTAACATTTTTTATTATTTAAGAAAGGGTCTAACAATTGATTAGAAAAGCTTCGTGAATGTGTCTTTAAAGCTTTTGGGCGATAACTCAATTATCAATTTTATCTTTTCTTACATTTTATCTAGAGGAGTTATGAAAGATTGCTTCCATGTTTGAAAAACCTGTCTTGAAACCACAGCAGTTGAATTGGATGGTAAAAACATTTGACAATGTTACGAAACGAAGACAGGCAAAGGCCGTATTTATTTGCAGGATTTAAATATCCTGGAACTTTTATCAAGGTTCTTCTTTTTGCGGATGACATAGTACTATTTACATACTCACCATAATTGAATTGGTGACAGTGTCAACATTGGTGTATGCATCTCAAGTTTGGGGTAGTAAAAATATGAAAACGCTGAGCAACTCCTCCGATTTTATATCAAAAGGATATTTTGACTACCATCAAATACCCAAAATTACTTGCCTATGCTAGAAACTGGAATCTGTCTGGTATTAAAAGCATAAAAATGCATAAAATGACTACATACTATGTAATGTCCTGGAAATATCTGATGAGCATCTTCCACAAAAAGCACTACTTTAAGCTATTAACAGCAGATCAGGTTGATTTACAGAGTTGACAGGACTAGCTGAAGAAGCTTATATAGAACTTCGAGAACCTCAAGGGTATTCTAATACTAAGTACTTTAGGAATGGCGGAAGATCAATTATAGATAAAATAAAAGAAATTGGCCCAAAATGGTTCGCCTGAGGAACTTCATTTTTAAATATAATAATTTTTTAAATGAAAATTTACAAAATAGAATTCGAGAAGTAATTAAGATTTGAGCGCAAAAACACGCTTAATTTAAACAAGTTAATCTTTGTAACAAAATTTGATGCAAAATTTTGTCGAATGAAGGAAAAAGTTAAAGGCGAGCATCCTTTAGAGAAAAAATAAGCTTTAAGCTTTGCGTATGTTTTGCAAACAAATTGTTTCGAAAAGCTTTGGAATATCAGAGAATTTGTCAATTGTCATTGATAATTGTCAATTTTATATTTTTATCTATACTTCTTTTTGAAGTAAAGGATTTGTGATTGCTTCTATGCATGGGGAAACTTACCCGAAGCCAGGGTGAACCTATCAACATATTAGACCGATATACAATCGGTGCATTTCTTCCACTTTCAATAGTTGTCTAAATCTAACAAGTTATCACTACTTGATTATGCAGAGTTTCTAGAACTTTTCAACACTCATAACATGGACTGTAGTCTTCTGCCAAGTCTTTTTTTTATCAATTATTTCTGAGAAGATCACTGAGTGTCAGAAAATTATACACAGAAGATCATTCTTCAATAAGTCTAAAATAATCTTTAAACATAAAATTAAATTACGCTTTAATTTTTTTGCTCTTTATTGTGCCTTACCTTACTACGCGATGTCAGAAATGTTTGGTTTTGTTTTATTTGATTTTCAAGATCACGCATAAAAACAATCTTTAAATCTAATGTCTGAATGTGAAGAAGTGCGGTGATCTATTTTTAAATTTTCATTCATTGACTCATTTAAAATATTTTTACAATTTGAACTTTCAAGAACATTTTCTACGCTCTCTTTAGGATTAAATTGAAGGAAAATTAAAAGAAAACAAAGAAGCTGTGTTTTTTGTATTGTTCTTAAAATACCTTCATTCGTATCTTCCATTAAGAATTAAATGTTTGAATTATTTTTTTTTCATTTAAGATCATTAATCCAGAAAACTGCTACTACCTGAGTGATCGGTTTTGTAAGAAAAATTACAGAACATTTTTCTAAATCTAAATCTAAAGTTTTTTTTCTTTGATGTTTCATTGAAAATATTTTATATTCGTTGAAATTAATTTATGAATCTGATGTATTTTTTGGATATAATTTTGTGCATGTTTGCGTCAAAAATGTAAATTGTATGGATTTTTCAAAATTATTGATTTTGTAACGAAAAAAATGTTATTTTATTTTTCTTATGGAAAATACAATTTCCGTTTGTTTTTAAAACACTTATTGTAAGAAAACAGTGTGAGATTAATATTAAAAAGAAGAGCTTGCTTCTATCTTTTTGTTTGACATCAGTCATTTTTTTGAAGGGCGCATATTTGAAAGACTAGTGACAATTCACATTTGCAAAAAGTATTTTTGGAAAAGTTATACAATATGTTACATTAGCCGAATTGTAGTTGACTCAGCGAAAAATTCGTTAGCTAAATGGCAATAACTTCATTTTAAATAATTTTGTATTTCATGAAGGTTTTATTGTGTCAATATACTTTTTCTCTTGACTTTAACTTAATTTATTTAACTTTAATTATTCTATGAACAAAATATTTCTACACAACTATATATACTATATAACTCAGCGAAAAAATGCATTACCAAAAAATATAAATACTTATGTCACTCGAATTTGAAATTAGTTTAGTCTTAATTCACAGTTGATCATTGCCAACACAAATTACATGAATTCAAATAAATGGAACCAAAATAAACCAAAAAAAAAAAATAAATAATTAACTGGACCACTCGCTGGTTTAGCGACGCCAATCCAGCGAGTGACCCAGTTAACAGCCCAAACCTGAACAACACAACAGAAATAGCTAAAATAATCAGTAGCTTCAGGCCTAAGAAATTCAACCGGACCAGATGGAATATCGAACTTATCAAGAGGATGTCAGAGACAGTACTGATCCTTTTAACTATCATTTTGAACAACTGTGTCAACAACAACTACTTCCCCAAAAAATGGAAAACTGCAAAGATTGTGGCGATCCCGAAGAAAGGCGCCAGGAACATGATCTCTGACAATAGGCCAATATCGCTCCTCAGCAATCTAAGCAGGATTTTGGAAGAGCTGATACTATAAGGAAACTTAAAAATATCTGCAGCGAGAACAACTTAATACCTGACATGCAGTTTGGCTTTAAGCACTCTGCATTACATCCACTCCTGAAGTTCCAGCATGACACCACCATAGCTCTCAACAGTCATCGTGTAACGCTCGGATGCTCTCTGGATGTCGAGAAAGTATTGGATAGCGTCTGGATAGACGGTCTTATACACAAACTGCATCTGCTACATCTACCCCCGCCACTAATAAAAATTCTTTTTTCGATTCTTTCTTCCATGAACTTGCTCTTCTACCATGAAGAACGTCAAAGCCGGAGTCGCACAAGGTTCAAAACTTGGCCCCTTCCTCTACAGTCTGATGACATCAGACCAGCCCATCCCAACCGGTTGGGAAAACCTACTGTATGCTGATGATTCACTCACAGATATGCAACCTCAATGTCACCAGTAGTCGCTTTCCGGAAAGTAGAGGCTAATATCCACAGACTGTTTCATTTTTACAAAAAATGGGGCATCAAAATCAATACTGACAAACTGGAGCTTGTCTGCTTCAGGAGACCTAGTGAGTGCAGATCTATTTCAGCAACCACCTGCAGAAACTTAGTTCTGAAACTTCCGAATGGATCCACCATTGCAGCCAAAAAGATCGTCAAGTACCTGAGTATCAACTACAACGAGTTGCTAAGGTTCAACCCGCACTCAAGAAGTATACTCAGAAAAGCCAACTGGGCATTCCACCGGCTACGCCCTTTGATGAGGCGAAGATCACGAATTAGCCAACAGACGAAGGTGCTCATCTACAAACAACTTTTGAAGCCACTTATCAGATTTTGTTTTCCAGTCTGGTTTAAGATCTCAAAGACAGCGATGAAGGAACTCCAAATCTTCGAGAGGAAGATGCTAAGAATCTGCACCGGACTCCAATTCGACCCGCAGCGAGCAAAACACTACAGGAACGAAGACCTTTACACAAAAGCAAAAATAATACCGCTCGACAATTACCTTCTTAATTCGGCAAAGAAGCTGGTGCAGAAAACCGTCAATCAATCTAATCACCTAGTGAGAAGGATGCCCACTGCGCAACGGCATCCCGAGCTGAGGTACCTCAGTGTGATGGAAACCCGGGTCGAAACTATTTTCACAGACAGCGGCGAAGCAGCCGTTCCCTTCTACGCTGACACAGGGTCAGTCTACCGCCGCGGCTAAATACCAACATTTTTCCAAATCAAATCCAAATCTCCACTGGACAACCGGGACGGAACAACCCGAGGACAAACAAGATAACGGTTTTTTATTAATTTAGTTTTTTACCATACACTACACAAATATTATAATTGTTGCAATTTCTTAACATTCCCATTGTAAAAGTAAGGCCCCTTATTTGTCAATTCATGTAAATAGTAATAAGTTTACAATAAGCCTAATATTAGGTAATATGTTCAATAAAACAAACTTGAACAAAAATTTAAAACTCAGTAGATATTTGGAATCGTCAGTTAATTTGTGCCCTTTTCAATTCAATATTTTTGTTTTGCTCCATTTGTTTCCGTATTAGTATGTTTTTGCAAGAAGTAAGTGTGAACTAAAACAAACGAAATCAAAACCATTGAAAAGCGCTACAATTCGTGTGTGATTTAAATGGATGACCAGTAGTTTTCCTTTGGTTCTAGTTACGTACAGCGCTGTATTGAACTCTTAAATGCTTCTTTAATCTCAAATTTTGAAATTATTGTTTAAAAAGAAAGTTTTCGAGTTACTACATCAAGCACTCTATTTTACCTCAGTAATTTGTTGAATTCTTTTTTTTTTAAGTATTTGAAACACTGCAAAAACACTTGTAGATTTTTTAGGAGTACCTACCTCATCAGAAATTTACAGTTATTTTTCAATTTTTTTTTGTTTCTAACTTTGAAATATTTTTGAATAACTTGACCAGAATTTCAATTTCCCATTTTTCAAGTGAAAAGTTCAAAATCTTTTTTTTAAATAATGCTTACCATATTCTTTTACTTGGTTGAAATTTTCATATTCATATAATATTTTAAGTATGTAATTATACTAATAAAGTAAGTTCGTGGAATCAACGAATAAAATCTTTGAATAAACGAATATATCATCAATATATGAATTGGTTTCACGTTAATAAAATAAATTCATTCAGCCAATGAAAAGAAAACAATGAGCGAATTCTTTTCATTTTAAGAAATTAATTATCGTATGAACGAATATTCATTGGCTCAACAAACTAAAGTATCGGTTGAATTTTAAATGAAAAAATCATTAAATACTTATAAACATTTGTTATATTAAAGAAATAATTTGTTCCGGTGCATCAACTGTAGCACTTCAAAATATCAACGGTGAACAAATCATAATTGACTTAGTAGGTATGAAAATTACTCTAAATTGACAAAACCATTTTTAAGATTGTCAATTATCAATTGATAAGACTGTGTAACAATTTTTTTTTTTTGTTAATTTGTTGACGCTTTGTGACTATTTCTGTGAACTTCTTGTCGACAGGAAAAGAATGGGAATCGAACCCAGCCTTCCGACATGATAGCCCAATGCACTAACCAACAACTACAACAATAACTTGCAGAATGGTGCCGAAGAAAATTTCCAGCCAGCATTAATGGCAAAACTAAACGTCAGGTGCACTTATTAATTTTTTTGTTACTAAAACACTGATTTGAACCATTTACACGATGAAGTAAATAAATGGTACATAAAATCGATGAAATTATGTTGGTCTGACGTGAAATTCCGACATTATTTTAGAATACGGAGAGAAGTTTTTCAAGACATTTCTTCAGTGGAGAACCTATACAAGGGAAAATTGGAATTTCTACAGAGTGTAATTGGTAATTATTAAAATGTGATATTTAAAAACTTGACCTTCAATTCAAGCCCGCCAGGATCATTTTATCGATCAAAAATTTTATGAATGCAGTGAAAATATCTTAGATTTTAGTTTTTGTCGACTATCAATTGATAATAATTGACAATCAATTCCTGTTAAAATTATAAAACCCTCGATACATTCAAATTAAGCAGATCTTTAGAAAACATATTATAGTTGACAAAGATCAATTATTTGATGATTGAATTGATTTTTTCTATTACTTAAATAATCGATATTATCAAAAACCAATTGATAAACTTTAAATCGACTTTGACCAACAAAGAAAAAAAAAACCATTGTGAATAGTGTTTATTTCGTTTGACATTTCAATTTAATCCAAAATTAGTTTTTGTCAACACATTTTTTCTCGATTTGGACTAAAAATGCAAAAAATATTGGAACTTACTCACAACTTCTTTCCTAATTTAGTCAAGCTAATGTAAGGAGGCCCAGACTTTGTTAAATTTATTGGGCTTTGACATACCAATGTTGAAGTCATTGCGAAATCATTCAAACGATATTGTATAGCTTCCTTGTACAAGGAATCTTAAAACATGATCGATTGTTGTCTTTTTATCGGTTTTAATTAGATATCTCCCGACACATTAAGGAACGCTTTTTTGTCAATTCTTAAGTTTTGTACAAATCTAAAACCGAAGCAGATTTATTTCTTAAATGAAATTATGCAAACTCCATTTGCAAAGTCTTTCAAGATTTAGTGAATTCTTTCAAGATACTATTTAGGAAGAAAAAAAAAAACAGTTCAATCGTAGACATTACGGGCAAAATAATTTATCAAGGTTGAGTTTTATATTTTCGAAAAATTTACAACAAAAAACAATTTTGACAACGATATTGCCAAGATTGTCAATTGAACCATTCACAATAGATCTCAAATCTGAAGATCGTTTACAGTTTATCAAAAATTTTGTTTTTTGACAACCCTTATACCGATTCGTTTATTTTGTTGGTTAACGTCAAATATCGTGTATCGAATAATTGATAACCGTAATGGGTGTTTTTAGCATCATATTTGTTGTTTGTCTGTTAACAAGATTCAAGAAGATCAAGTCTTGATTAGTTGTAGGAAATATTTGAAACTTTAAACAGCTTTTCTAAAAAAAAAAAGTATGAACAATCTACTTAACCGGTTTTAACTTAAACAAAAATTGATATGTTTCTTTGTTGCAAAAACAAAAAGAATCAAAATCAATTAGTTTTCTACGAACAATAAAATTTTAAGAAACTTCTACAGGTACTAATGTTTAAGAATTAAAAAAATAAAAGAACGAATTAACGAAAGCAAATGCGAACAACAAAATAACACAATTTTTTGTTTAAAGAAAACTACTTTCTTCAATTGAAACCCTTTATCAATCATCTCTATTTCCAAGATCAACAAAATGAATTAAAAAAAAAAAAAAACTAATTCTCCTTTCAAACTTTAGCAAAGATTATGCTTTCAACTGTCACTTTCGTATAATCATTTTATTTGCTTTTTAAAAGATACTTTCTACCATAAAGAAACAGACAAAAAAACTTGTATCTCAGGTCTGCTGCAGACTGCACCTGCAATACTAAACAAATTAAAATAAAGAAGAAGAAAAAAAAAACGAATTCAAAATAAACAAACTGACATTCCCTCTCGCATAATATTCCGTAAACGTATTTTACATAAAAAAAAAATACACCAACAACTTAGCACAAAACTTAAGTTTTTTTTTTACTTTTTACTGAATTGATTAATCGATAGGAAGACAGAGTCTACCAATTCTGAGCACCGACCGACCGACAGACATGAGGGCCAGACCGATCCATCCAACAAAAAATTACTCATTCTCTTCACGTGGGTCATCTTTTCGAGAAGAGCTTTTGTTGTTGATTTTTATTTGTAACGTCTTTTTATAGTTTTTTTTTTAATCCCACCTTCTTCTTTGTTTAAAAAAAAAAAAAAAAAAACATATAAAACAATTGTTCAAAACAGGTAAAACAAACTGTGATCACGATCATCTGGTTCAATACGTGTGATATGTGATACGTCACTTTTTGTTTTTCGTGTCATCTAAAAATTAAACAAACAGTGATACCAATATCGTCACTGATAACCAAAGACTATCTATTTGAACAAGGAATAACAACCATTACAGCTGATAACACAAACCCCATATAACACTGTTATCACAAAAGTTAGACAGAAAAAAACAGCACATTTTGGGACTTCTCAAGGAGAAACGATCGCGCATTGATATAGGCGATTGGTTTTAGATCATTTTCGAATCACATACTTTTCAATTTACATTATCACTAGCATAACACTTGTATTTATTTATTTGTTGCTTTGTTTTTAGTTTAGAGAGACTTAAAAACAAACTGAAGATCAACACACCGGAAACACGATCATAAACTTCGGTTTATCCTTAATTTTTTTTTTTTTTTTTTTTTGAAAAACGTGCGCCGCGGTGATGGTGGATTTTTCAAACATAGAATTCCGCCAAGAAGAAGAAAATTCAACGATATTTACTTTTCTTCTTGATAAAAATTTTAATGATTCTTTCGGAATTAATTTGTCAAAAAAAAAAAAATGAAACACAACAAAAGAAAAATATTATTTATATTTTTCTTAAATTTATTTCGCAGTGGGTTACCTCCATCCGCTGTAAAGTAATCGCATCGACTGAATTCAATTCCAACAGACAGACAACTTCCAGCCCCAAAAAGGGGCGCTCATAGAAATCGCTCTTTGTGGCTGTTTGGACTGTTTGCCCGTGCTGCGGTATAGAGGGCCCCTCACTCGCTCGCTATAGCGTGTAGGTAAGGTACTTACTTACTCACCAAGTGGGTTTTTGTGTGTTTCTTATGGGTTTTCTTTTCGTTATTTTGTTTTTGTTGTTTTCTTTTTGTTCATTTTTATCTTCATCTTGTAGTTTACGGTTTATCATAAGTAGTTCTTCGGGTTTTTTATTATTATTTTGAAAGCAACTTGTCTTTTTAATATTATTGACACAAGAGCCTACGATATTTTGAGAGAAACTTACGATCTTAATTTGCGATCGCTGTATTTTCTTAGCAAATGTAATTCAGCTTAAGAAACTCTTTTATTTTTTTTTATTTTTTGAGATTTTGTTGCTCTTGCTGATAAAGCTTATTAGCTGAGAACTAAGTCTTAGAGCCTATCACACTCTCTTTTTAGGGCAAAGGCAAACAAAACAAAGTGTGCTGTAGAATTCATGGTTTTGGGTTGGTTTATTAGGTGGTTGTAGCTAAAAGATTAACCTACATTAGCTATGGTGTACTGTGGCTCTTTTTGATAATTGTGGTTGCCAAATTAAATTTTGTGTTGTTTACTGCTCGAAGTTGTTTTTGTTTTTGTGAGATAATTCTATTTTTCGAATTATTTTACAGTCCTTTTATAAAATTTCCTAAGCAATTCAAGCAATTTATAATCATAGTGCAGTGCTGCACGCAGAAATGCATGCATTTTTTTCTAACGTAGTTGTCATGCTGTAATTCACTGCGCTGATCAACGAGCCTGTATGAATTAAGGGAATCCAGATAGGAAAATTCTTTTTAGAACGTTTAATGAATACGATGTAAGACTTAGACCGAGACACACCAAGTCGTGTGGTTTACAGAAGAAGAAAATAAATAAAATTGACAATTCTCAACTGATTCTGTGTGGATATTGTCGGCAGGAATCTACAATAGCACTTTTCATGGTAATATAAATTCTTGAAGGCTTTTTCACTTCTTTGCTAAGTACAGGACCTAGTGACTTACAACTCTCAACCAATCCTGTGTGCGGGTTACCAGGAACGGAGGGGACCTACAATTTTCTGCCGATTCCGAACGGCTTTTGAGCAGCACTTTCCATGACAAGAGATACTCTTGGAGAATTTGTCAATTCCTCGCAAGAGGCAGTACACCCCTGAAAAAAACTTTCTTGTAGCGGCTGAGAATCGAACTCGAGACCTTCGGCATGACAGTCCAACGCACTAACCATTATGCCAAGGGGTACTACTGCAAGTTCGATTATATGTATTCAAAAAATGGCAGGCTTTTGCAATCGGTTAATTCAGTGCGTAATTTGTCGAATGATTGAATGAATTGATTATCTCTTCGTCTAAGACAACGTCCCGGTGTATGTCTTATAAATATTTCCAATAAAGGACCACAATCAATATGACCTGTTATTACATCTCTTGCAAGTAAGACCAAGTAATAGATTTCCCTCAAGAAGTTTTATATCAATCAACGCACACCGATCTTTATATGTTGGTAAAGGCAGGGTCCATTCAAGTTTATGAAGCGAATATTTCGTAAATCTTTTCTGAATTCTTTCAATTCTATTGGACTTACTTCTGTAGTAAGGAGATCAAACTACAGAGCTGTATTCCAAAATCGGTCCAACAAAACTAACAAAAAGTGATTTAATCGTATAAGGAAACTTACATTCCTTAGAACTCCTTTACAAAAATTCAAGCATAAAATTGCCTCTGGACACGATATAATCAACAGGCATGTTAAAATCCAACCATGTTAAACAACTGCCAAATCCTTATGATTGAAAACTCTTTAAAAGAACTTTCTATACAGTAGTCAAATAAAATCGGATTGAAGGACCTAGTAAATGTGAGAATACAACATTTTTTCACATTTAAATCGAGCTTATTTGACAAACACCATTTTGACAAGGAAGTCAAATCTTTTTAGAGTAGCTTACAATCCGAAATTGAATTGATTGCTCTGTATATTTTCTGTGTATAATCATCAGCAAATGAAAGGCAGTGTGAGTCCAAAAACAAAGCTAGGTAAGTCATTAACAAAAAGTAAAAACAAGAGTGGACCCAGTTGACTTCCCTGAGGAACTCTTGAGTAATTAGAGATTATATAGGATTTTTTTTCTGGTTGAACTCGATTTACTAGGTTAGCTTTTAATCCAGCTGAACATATGAGAGTGAAAACCCAGAGATGTATGTAAACTTTAACAAATTTGAATTTCATATCATACTAGTATCATAAATGATATGAGGTATGATGTATGATCCATGATGGATGATATATGATGCATGATCTATGATACATATTGTATGATGTATGATGCATGAGATATGATGTATTATACATGACTTATGATGTATGATGCATGACATATGCTGTATACATAATCTAAGATTTGTGACACAGGTTGTTTGATGTATTTTTATAATGAAGAGGTAGATAAAGATGATAATGATTTAAAAGTTTGAATTATCTAATTTTTCATTTAAAAGCAATTTTATTTTTAAAGGAATTAGGTGGTCTAAACGAATATAAAACGTTGCTCAAGAGGTTTATCAAGCTTTTCAATGGACAAAATTTTAAACTATCGCACAGTGCGTTGACCAGTGGACAAAAATCAAAAGAGTGAATGTGAGATTTAAAACTGCAATGCTGTGGAGCTCAACAAGATCATCTTAAATAACTTTTATTTGTTATTTTTAATTGTATTTTATTTTCTTCTTTGTAAGCTTTAGTTCTCGTTTGCAATTCGATTTTGTTGTAACATAATTGATCTCTTGCGAAAAAATTACTGCTACAAGTATTATCAATTTTTTTTCTTGTGGATTATAATTATGGATACCTTAAGAGCTAGCATGAGTGCTTTTTAATTTAATTTATAGTGGATTTAGTGTTAAAGACTATTAGTTGAGAAAACCCTCTTTTGAGGGATTAAAAATTCTTTAAGGTTGACTTTTAAAAAATACGTACCAAAACATATCAAAATTTGTTGTGTCATTGTATTTTTCTATTGTTGTAATTTGCAAAAATAAAAACTTTCAACGCTACTTCTTGCTAACCTTCAAAATATTTGACTTTTTGTAGGGCAAGGTCAAACTATAAAAAATTTTAAAAAATCGAAAAATGGATTTCTTTTGATAAATACTTGAAAGTTAATGGTGTTATTGAATTTATATTAAATGTCGTTTGTTCTTTTCTTTTCGTCAGTAAACGCTCTTTCAACCGGTAACTACAAATCCTACTCTCACTATTTGTTATTTTGCTGATCTTCTGAGGATCTCTGACAACAGAAAATTGAACTTTATCATAAATAAACTGTCGATTCATTCATTTAGACTTATTACCTTGAATTTGGCATACTTGCTACAAATTTTTGGCACATTTTTTTTTCCGGCTGCCCGGTTACAACTTGGAACGATTTGGCGGAAAAAGTATGACTTTTTTCAAAAATCTTGAACGTACGTTGAAGGCTTGTACACGAAACGGCGCTCTTTTTGCGAGACGCCACGGAGTCTGGTTAAGAACTTCTTTTATTCTTCTGAATATTATTCTTAATTTTCTGGAAAATTTATCATCTTATGAATAAATTGTTCAAAAGTAGGTTGGGTCTCATTGTTGACAAGCCTAAACTAGGATTTGGGTCAACAAATTATAGAAACACGGCAAGAAGTTTTTTTTCAGAATTCGAAAAAAAAAACTGCAGAAATAATAAGACTTGATGAAGAACTCAAACATAAATTTTCAATCGCATTAAGAGTCTTAGCTTCAGGATTTTCTATACAATTTTATCTTTTGTAATACCTATAAGACATGTATCTGCTATCTGAAGAAGCACTAGCAAGTCATATAGAATTCCGGAAAAATCACTTCTCACACTAGAAAATCATCCCAGATTACGAGTAATACAAACGAAGACCTCTTGACAAGATTGCTTTTAAAGTCTGACCCTTTTATTTCGCATTTCAAACATATTTTAAACCTTTAAAAGCTGACCAAAGCGATGTCAGGCCATACATCAAAATCTTTCTTCGTAATTGTTTATTTTTCAGTTCTTCCTTTTTTATGAATAGCTATTTTTGTCAACAATAAAAATATTCATTCTATTTTGCAAAATCTTTTATCCCGATATATTCCGTCGGTTTTGTGCTTTGGGAACATATAAAGGGTTTTCCAATAAGAGGTGTTATTTTGAATAGCCCGCTATTTCGGTAGCTGTCACTTTTGAAGCTGTCATTTTTTGACATTTGACAAGTAGAAACTACGCTATTAATAAAAATGGAACGATACACGCTTCAACAACGCATTGAAATTATTAAAATTGGGTCCTTGAAATGCATGTAAATGAACCGGAATTTCATCGAAAAATCATCTTGACTGATGAGGCCCATTTCCACCTCGGAGGCTACGTCAACAAGCAAAACTGTCGCATCTGGGGCTCGGAAAACCCAAGAGTTATTGTTGAAAAGCCTCTCCATCCTCAACGCGTGACTGTTTGGTGCGGTTTATGGTCCCGCGGGGTCATTGGACCTTACTTTTTCGAAAATGAGGCTGGAGCAACAGTTACGGTCAATGGATTGCGCTATCGAGAGATGATTAATGATTTTTTATGGCCTGAATTGGATGGTATTGATCTGGACAACGTTTACTTTCAACAAGACGGCGCTACGTGCCACACAAGCAATGAAACCATCGATCTTTTACGGGAAAAGTTTCCGGACCGTGTTATCTCTCGAAGAGGTGATCACAATTGGCCACCGAGATCTTGTGATTTAACACCTTGCGACTTCTTCCTTTGGGGCCACGTGAAAGATAAGGTCTACGCCAACAGCCCAGCGTCGATTCAAGACCTAAAAGATGAAATTCGTGAGGCTATCGAGGACATAGGGCAGCCACTTTGCGATTTGGTTATGGAAAATTTCATGAAAAGGATATGGTCCTGTAAGCGTGGTCTTGGCGGCCATTTGGCTGATGTTGTGTTCCATTATTAACGGCATACCTTCCTCTTTATAATGAAATAAACATCCGATCATTTATCTCCAAAAATGCCATTTTTCTTTGAATATCAAAATAACACCTCTTATTGGAAAACCCTTTACATATTATATACATATTCCTACAAACCTTTAAAATATTACAACTTTTGTATAACGTACAAATCATACATTTTTTTAAATGTTTGGCTTCTAACTAATAATAATAAAATTGTGGGCGTGGAAGTGGGTGGATTTCGGTTCAAATTATTTTTTATCACACACATGAATTCTGGACACTTTTTTCAATATCGTACGAGAAAAAAAAACAATTTTATAGATAAAGTGGGCGTGGCAGTGGGCGTACTTCACGATTTTCTTAATTTATAATTTCTTAACTAACCAGAATATTAATACTTGAATTCACTCTCGTACGGAAGTTAAACCAATTTTTTTTCACCAGCGGGCGTGGCAAAGGGCGTGAAAATTCCTCAAATTGAGTAAAATCCCTTATTTATTGCATTTACCAACCAATTTTTGTGCACAGTTACCTTACTTTTGAAAAACAGATTTTTGTCCACTACCACCATACAATCGACGCACTGTGTATCGTCCCTAAAGAGGGAACCGCCGTGTCGGAGCGGAATTCTCTCCAATTTCCTAGAAATCGGAGACACACTTTGCTTGGAGGTAGTTATAAGATCAGCTGATTTGAATGTCTGTCCGACGAAATTCAACGCATTCCATTTGTAAGCGAAGCCTTGCGATGAAGTATCTCTAATGGTTATATTTTTAACAGATAAAAACAAAATTTTCTCCAAAGTCCTCCGACAAGTTTTTGTTGCGGAAAGTGTTTTCTTTTTAAAGAAATAGTTAATTAAAATGTAAGTAATAAAGAAATAAACTATATTTGCCTGAACTTCTGATACCTATTTAGAATGGACTTTTTGTTTTTAGGCAGAACGAAAAAACAAGTTGCGCAAAATTACACCAAAAGGACACCAGAAATTGTGGCTGTGTTTTGGAAAGATCTGGCCAATCAGCTGAAATCCTTGGGAACAAGACAAAGAGATGTTGGTGGATGGAAAAAAGTATGTTCGTGATTTTTTGTTTTGTGCATTGGTCCATTTTCATTATGATTAAGGTATAAGTCAAATAAATAAATAATATTGTGTTCCAAGTTTTTTTTTTTTCAAATTTTTCCTATTTTTGACACTTCAAATGGAAACAAAAAAAACGTATGTTTGGAAATTGGGATTTAAAAATCGGTGCTTCTGATTACATTTCTTAAAAACGCTAGCGCATTATAAAATAAAAAAAAAAAATTCTTTTCATAAACAATAAATTACACTCTCTCACTGATTTTAAATGGTTTACAACGCTTATAGTGTTCATTTTAGAAAAAAATATCGAAAATATACATCAATTTCGATATATCGGTTAATTTGCACATCTCTGCCTGAAATTATATCCATCGCAATGCGTCGTCGCATTTCTGTAAAATTTCTTCCGATGAAGGCTACTTCGAACCGAAATTGAATTTCCCACGAAGGATGCGTTGCGGGGAAAGTTCCACTCCGATGGCGGTTACCTCGATAGGGCCGTATGTTTCAAGTGAGAATTTTGTTTGCAAAAAAAGCGCACTAGATGTATAAAATGATTTAACAGTGCTAGCTTTAAACAAATTTGAACGGATTGAAGAGGAGAGCCCAATGTACATTGGTTTTTAAGGTCTAAATATTAACATGGGATGAATCTTGAATCTTGCAAGGCATTCCACATTCGTGTAGTGCAGCTAAAGAAATAATCTCTACATTTGCAAGTTAGTCCGAAACTCTGCTCAAGGGTATGGTAAAATGATGTACATTTCTAGAAGTACGAGTATTATTCTGGTATTATTTCATAGGTGGAATGCATCTAGATATTTAAATTAAACCCCTTGGCATAATGGTTGGAGTGCGTTGAACTGTCATGCAGAGAGTCTTGGCTTCGATTCTGAGCCGGTGCAAAAAAAAATTTTTCAGATATGTACTACGCCTTGCGAGGAATTGATAAATCTTCCAAGAGCATCTCTTGTCATGAAAAGTGCTAGTGCTACTCATTAGCCATTCAGAATCGACAGAAAATTGTAAGTCACCTCCATATCCCCATGTAAGTCACTAGGTTTAGGCTTTCTATGAGCCCTTAATGGCCTCTAATTTATTTAATTTTATTGCTCTTAAACACTGTTTATAAAAGTAAATAAAAATAATATGAAACATCCCAGCGGTCACTTATCATTTTTCAAGCTTTTCAATTAAATCTAAGAGCCTTAAGAGAGTTAGATGAGATGTTTTTAAAATGTTTTGCTTTTATTTTCCATTTATTTAATTTAATGAAAATTTCCCTTCTATTAGAAAATATTATTTTTAGAAAAAAAAAAACTTGTACTCATTTGTTGAAAAATTTCGTTCCCATTCTTTTGGCTTTCTAATAATTCAAATGGATCCACTGTGAGGTAAGGTGGTGGTGGCGGTATAAATCAACATATCATGTTCACTACGTTTTGTTCGATGGCCGTCACGAAGGGGCTTCTTTTTGTACATTTGCACAGATGATTGGATTTTTATGCCAAGTTTTGTTTTTTTGTTTTTTTGTATTATTATTATTTTATGTCGTACGTATTCTTTGGTTTTATTTTTTTTTTTCTTGTCATTGTGTTTTGTTGATTTTTATTAATTTTGCACTAATTGCCGGTGTGATGTTGAATTAATTCCATAACATTTCTTATAATATACATAGCTTATCAATATTGAATTCCATGATTGGTTGGTTTTGTTTTTGTATTGTTAGATTTTTTTTTCTTTTAAGTTTGATCTATTCGATTGGGGTTTTGATATTGAAGGTAAGCGCTGTGTCGTCGTCGTTCAGGTTGTTTAGAGGCGCTAAATCAAATCGTATTCTTGACATTATTTGATGATGGCGCGACAGCACGCGATTTTGAGGGAATTATCTATTTAGCTTTTGTTAATGTTGTACGTGTGATAACGATACATAAGATTAAGCAAGGTGTTATCTGGCTTTGGGTGGTTAAGTTGGGGTATGCTTATGTATGGCAAGTGACATATGTAGAAATTTTTGTATTTAAAAAGAAATCTTAAACTAGTTTGCTATAACTTGTTAATAAAGTTCAAAATAGAACATACACTTTCACTGTCTTTAACAAAGATCTGACATAAACATCACACAAAATGAGATACTTAAGCTTTGTTCACATCGCTAACTTCTGTTATAACTTAATGCGGTTCCGACATAAATGGCTACTTAATGCTGCTAGGGAAGTTGAATAAAGCTGGTCGTGTTAATATATCTGCAGGTGGTATCCAGGGTTGCCATGTCTTCAGCTAGTTCGATAGCCCAATTTAGAAATTTTTTGTAGCCCAAAATCGGAGCCGATAAAATAGCCCAAATAGTAGCCCAATACCAATAAAAAAAATTTTCTCGTAATTTCAATTACAATTTATTTTTATCTGAAAAAACAACGAAAAATGAAAAAAAAAAAACATTTTTGTTCATAAAAAAAGAAGAGTTAACAATTTAACATATTTAACTGATTAAAATCATTCATAAAATGTTATATAGTACCTATATGTAGTACCTATATATATATACATTCAGAGAACAAAGAGTGATGCCAGCTTGTGCAATGAGTTAAGCGTACATATGTTTAGAGGGCGAAGTGTTTTATTTATATGATTTATTTGTACGAAAAAATATATCGCCCAAGATTAGATTTGGGCTATTTATAGCCCAATTATGATTGGGCTGTCATAGTGAAATTGTTGTCGGCAATTTTGGAAAAAGATAGCCCAATTTCCGATAAATAGCCCAATCTGGCAAGCCTGGTGGTATCCACGTACAGCCCTACAATTCTAGAATGTTGTTTGTATGAATAATCAGCAGGGTCGAAATATATGAGGAAGATGAAACATTTGCGTTTCACGCGATTCTTCTGCTTTTTTTTAGCTGTTACGATTAATCATTTTTAAATTCTTGTTACAATTTAACCCCGGCCAATGTTACAACCTACCCCATGGTCGGGGTTTGGTTGAATTATTTTCAAAATCTTGGGATGACCATTTGTTTAAGTAAAGAATATTACTTTTAGCCCCGCACTCCACTAAAACTAGACATTTTCCTTTCCATTATATTTGAAGAAGTGTTGCGAAAAAATTTTAAGGATCCAAAGAATGTTGTTAATTGTTGTTTTTTTTTTTTTTTCTAATCGAATTTCTCACTAACGCTCTTCTTGAACGATTTTGCTAAAAAAAATTTTAATTTAAAAATTAAAAATTCTCGAAAAAGGGGTTGATGGATTTTTTTTAAAGATTTTGAAGACTAAGCATGGACATTTTTGTTTTGAGAAAATTTTGAGGTAGATACATAATTATTGTATGAATTGCTATGCTTCAAATTATTCCAAAAATCTTTGAAGCTATTGTCAAAAGAAAAGTTATATACTGCTGTTTGTAATAATATTTCGGATTTTCAACATGGTTTCGTGAGAGGTAAATCTACAACCACGAATCTTGTAATAAAGGGTGATTTTTTAAAAGCTTGAGAACTTTTTTAAAAAAAAAAACGCATAAAATTTGCAAAATCTCATCGATTCTTTATTTGAAACGTTAGATTGGTCCATGACATTTACTTTTTGAAGATAATTTCATTTAAATGTTGACCGCGGCTGCGTCTTAGGTGGTCCATTCGGAAAGTCCAATTTTGGGTAACTTTTTCGAGCATTTCGGCCGGAATAGCCCGAATTTCTTCGGAAATGTTGTCTTCCAAAGCTGGAATAGTTGCTGGCTTATTTGTGTAGACTTTAGACTTGACGTAGCCCCACAAAAAATAGTCTAAAGGCGTCAAATCGCATGATCTTGGTGGCCAACTTACCGGTCCATTCCTTGAGATGAATTGTTCTCCGAAGTTTTCCCTCAAAATGGCCATAGAATCGCGAGCTGTGTGGCATGTAGCGCCATCTTGTTGAAACCACATGCCAACCAAGTTCAGTTCTTCCATTTTTGGCAACAAAAAGTTTGTTAGCATTGAACGATAGCGATCGCCATTCACCGTAACGTTGCGTCCAACAGCATCTTTGAAAAAATACGGTCCAATGATTCCACCAGCGTACAAACCACACCAAACAGTGCATTTTTCGGGATGCATGGGCAGTTCTTGAACGGCAATTTTGCTTATTTACGTAGCCATTCAACCAGAAATGAGCCTCATCGCTGAACAAAATTTGTCGATAAAAAAGCGGATTTTCTGCCAACTTTTCTAGGGCCCATTCACTGAAAATTCGACGTTGTGGCAGATCGTTCGGCTTCAGTTCTTGCACGAGCTGTATTTTATACGGTTTTACACCAAGATCTTTGCGTAAAATCTTCCATGTGGTCGAATAACACAAACCCAATTGCTGCGAACGGCGACGAATCGACATTTCACGGTCTTCAGCAACACTCTCAGAAACAGACGCAATATTCTCTTCTGTACGCACTGTACGCATTCGTGTGGTTGGTTTAATGTCCAATAAAGTAAACTGAGTGCGAAACTTGGTCACAATCGCATTAATTGTTTGCTCACTTGGTCGATTATGTAGACCATAAATCGGACGTAAAGCGCGAAACACATTTCGAACCGAACACTGATTTTGGTAATAAAATTCAATGATTTGCAAGCGTTGCTCGTTAGTAAGTCTATTCATGATGAAATGTCTAAGCATACTGAGCATCTTTCTCTTTGACACCATGTCTGAAATCCCGCGTGATCTGTCAAATACTAATGCATGAAAATCCTAACCTCAAAAAAATCACCCGTTATATGCCAACGCCTGCCTACGTGCTTTAGAGAGTAGACATCAAACCTATTCAATATTTACAGAATTCTCTAAGGCTTTTGACAGCGTTCAACATAACAATTTAATTAAGAACCTGGAATTTTTGGGTTTTCACTCACAACTATTGTTGTGGTTGAAGAACACACGAAGAAAGTAAAAATTGGATCCAAAATTTCGTCAGATATAACTAATTCTTTAGGTGTTCCACAAGGTAGCCATATTGGTCCACTTTTATTTCTGTTGTTTATTAACGATTTACCTACACATGTCACTCACTCCCAATGTCTATTATATTTTTTGTTGTTTCCAATAGTGTTAATATAAATGTTAATTTATTTAATTGTTAAATTATTTATTTGTTTATTTATTAAAAAGATTTAACGTAAATTTGAAAATTTCTATCAAACAAAATGTAAAAAAGATTTAACGTACATTTAAAAATTTCTATCAAACAAAATGTAAAGCATCAATTTCCATACCTATCTGAAATATATTAAAATAAAAAACCCCTGAAGAAGCCAGAAAAAAGCCAGCGAAACGTGAGTAACAGAAGACGAATTAGTCTTTTATTAATTGCGTCCATTTCAACGTTCATTAAAGCCCAAATAAGTACATATAAAAACTAAGTACATAAAAAAAATTAAAAAGCGGTTCACAAAATTTGCTATAAGAAAATGTAATTGGTCCTATTGTCCACCATATGATGCTAGATGTGCTTTGATAGATCTTAAGCCTCTTGGCGTAAGACGTGAATATTTTTCTGATCTTTTTGCACGGGATGTTTTATGTGGGCATATTCAATGTTCACAATTACTTTCAATGTTTAATTTGTACGTTCCTATGCGACATCTAAGACCTAGAGGAGGCGATTTCTTTTTCATTCCCTTACATAGGACAAATTACGGTCTAAATGAGCCAATTACCATGGCTTCTATTCATTACAATAAGTGTGCCCACGTAATCGACTTTAAAATGAGTGGAAACATTTGTAAGATAATGATTTTGAATTGCGTGTAATATTTTTTTATTATTCTTAAAAATTGTAAATTATTATTATTATTATTATTTATTTCTTGGTATTTTGTTTAACTTATTTTTAGTACCTACCCTAAATTTGTAAATATCATATCTGTATATTACTTTTTAATACATTATACCACTATATTTAATCTAAGAAAGTTAATGCACTTGATAGATAATAAATAAATAAATAAATACACTAGTGGCAAGTACTTTGACAATCTGTTTTACGTAAGAATTTTTTGAAAAAAGTCCAAATCCGATTACAGTAAGCTTCTCCACAAGCTGGACATAAAAATAGCAACATTTGATTTAATTAACAAAAAACAAGCACATAAAATATAATATGTTGTTGAAAAACTTTTAACTTTAAAACTGCAAGCATTCGAATAAAAAATAAAAATAAAAAAAAAAAATTTTAATATCATCAATCCAGCAAATGATCCCACCGACAGTCCACATTTATGCAATCTAGAGGAGGTTGCAGAAATCATCGGAAATTCTAAGCCAAAAAAGTCTGCTGGATCAGATGGTGTCTCCTACTCCATCCTGAAAAAGCTACCACATGCAGTAATGATTTTCCTCACAATCATTTTAAACAACTGCATCAACAACTGTTACTTCCCCAGAAGTGGAAAACAGCAAAGATTGTGCCAATTCCGAAGAAAGGTGCTTCAAACTACAAGCCAATATCACTTCTCAACAACATCAGCAATTTATTGGAAGAAGTAATGCTACGAAGACTGAAGAAATTCTGCTGTGAAAATTCCATCATTCCTGACATGCAATTCGGCTTTCGAGAAAAACACTCAACCTTGCATCCACTCGTAAAATTCTAACACGATATCACCACAGCCCTCAACAGTAATCGTGTCACCGTCGGATGCTTTCTGGATGTCGAGAAAGCATTCGATAGCGTGTGGATAGACGGCCTAATCCACAAATTTCATCTTATGTAAGTACCTCCGCCATTCATAAAAATTCTCTTTTCTTTCCTATTTTTCAGGAAATTTTTCGATCAAGTAGATAGCTGTAAGTCAAACATGAAGACCATCAGAGTATATCTTAACTGGAGTCGCCCAAGGCTCAAAACTAGGCCCTTTCCTCTACAACTTGATGACTTCACACCAACCTTCACCAATTGGATGCGAGAACCTTCTGTATACTGATGATTCCCTCACCTACGCCACATCAATGTCACCACTAATCGCAGTCCAAAAAGTAGAAACCCACATTAACAGACTCTTCCAATTCTACCAATTGGGGCATCCGAATCAACACTTCCAAATCGGAACTTGTCTGCTACAGGAGACCTTCAACTGGTAGAGGCATTCGGACCGCAAAAATTTGCAGAAATCTTGTCCTGAGATTACCTGACGGATCCACCATAGTGTCAAAGCCAAACCGGCCTTCAGCCGGTTGAACCCATTGGCATTGCTGAAAAGAAGATCAGGTCTTAGCCAACCGACAAAGATATTAATCTACAAGCAGCTCCTGCGACCAGTGATCAACTTTTCCTTCCCAGTCTAGTTTTCCATCTCGAAGGCAGCTATGAAGGAACTTCAACAATTCGAAAGGAAGATACTGGGGATCTGCACTGGCCTCTACTTCGACCGTCAACGTAAGAAACGAGCATCTCTACACAGAAGCGAATTTAATCCCACTGGACAAATATCTAGTTTATTCAACGAAGAAACTAATACGGAACATCATCGACCACACGAATCAGCTTATGAGAGTGATGACCACAGAACAACGAAATTTTTCAGCTCAATTGAGAGGTCGTCAATAGCACTGAGAAGTCTATAACGTCCAATTTATTTCTTTGAAACCAGAGCTTTATTGACTTGCAGTGTGCTTGGGGCGTTATGATGTTGGAAACGCCATCATTGGTCCACTTAGACCTCTTTTGTCACTATACTATCTATAAGTAATACTTAAAACTAAGGAGTGTTGCCATTATTTTAACCATGAATGTGCATCAATGATTTTTATATATTTATTTTTTAGTATTTTAAGACACTAGAACTATAAGATCGAGTACCTGCGACCGTACATTTTCTTCAATGTCTGTGATTAAAAAAAAAAAAAAATAATTCACACAATTCAAATTAAAGCAAATTCGTAAGATTTATATGAGCCACAATTTCAAATTTATTACTTCGTTGTAACTAAACATCTTAATAAATAGGAAGCATTTTATGTCAACATTAAGGCTGATGATGTGAACTATTTTTATTTTATTTGTTCCCCGAATTTTTATTACATTATTATGAATAAGAAAATATTCTTTATGATGATAGTAGCGTTCCGACCTTGGAAAGGTCTTTGAAAGTTGAATTCATTATGACTGTTATTTATTATTGAGAGTTAATTGTTTGAATAATGTTAAATGAATAAAAGAAGAACACACTTTTTCGGAACCAGAGAAGGAAGACACAAACTTTTAATCGTACAAGTCGCCTTTCTAGGAATGCTCATCATTATCAGTGAACATTTAAGTCTTGTTTTGGATGTCCTATTAAATAAAGAGATTTTTTCTTGAGCCGCACAACACGAATGTGGCCTTACTTAGCTTTGATTTTTCTTCCCATTTTGATATTTTATAGCTTGTGCATAGCTATTTCCTCTTAAGATCGTCTTTATTTCCATAAAATTCTCAATGTGTTTGCCATTTTAAGGGTAGTCAAAACCCCTTAAGTGCTCGTAGTAGGATGCCAACATTTCAAAGCATTATTTGTCATCTAAAAATAAAATAAATTGTGTCTCTACCGTCTGGGCTGGCCAACAAACATAATGCAAATACCTAAAATGCCTGGTCAACTTTCATGCTCAGTGACAAACTGAAATATAGATTTCAAGTGAGTATTATAAAAGGTGAGAGGATATAAGCGAAAATCCACTTTCAAAAAATATCACTTAAAAATGAACATTAAAATATTTCGTTTAATTATTTTAGCTTTTTGACTCACCAAACCCATTCATTTTATTTGCTTTAACAACAATGATTTACTCTTTGTCATTATTATTATTAATATCATTTCGAAAAAGCACTCCAAATCCTTAATGTAATGAGATTTGCGTTGTTGAGAATTAATTTAAATTCCAAAAATATTGCATGAATCGTCGACAAAATACATACATTTAAGTAGTCTCATCAACAAACTACGTGACAATGAATACATCATCTGATGAATTCAATTGCAACAATACAGATGATCCACAATAGCACGACGTAAAGTGTCCCTACGTTCAATAAACCTTAATGACATTCACTAGTCAAAACAAGAACACATATCAATAATTTAAGGTGGAAGCACCATATTGCTCAATATAGGTAACATGTTCAGAGCTGGAGAGTCACAATGAGCTAAAATGAGCTATTTTTGACGTTTCATCAATTTGGATTGAAGTGACAGAATGAATATTTCGCTCCGATATAAAAGATAAGTCTTTGGCATTTAACACAATCTTACGTGATAATCTGAAATGATATCCATCGTCCTATCGAGTATCTTAAGCCGGTTTGCAACAAATGGATTTCATCCCGGCAGATCGTCTCATCAAAGAAAGCCCAGCAAATGATCATCGAATATCAAGTACAGATTCAATCTCTTTTCATCGACTTCAATTCTGCATGTGATCTGCATATGTCAGGAACTTTATGTGAATATGGCCAAACTGGGGATCCCGGGAAAACTGATCCAACTGTGTCGCATTGCATTAAAAAATAAGCGGTCATATATGAACCTCCTCCTAACTTGCCCAAAGATGCACAACGTCTCGGAAAGCCGATGTGCCCTCTATTGGCCGAAATTGACATCATCGGCTGTTCCCAAAATTCTGTAAAAAAAAAGTTCTTCACGGCGATGTTTCTTTTGAAAGACAAATCCCAGAACGTGCTACGAATAACGATCAAAAAAACATCTTTCCACCGAATAGGACAAAATTTCACTTTCATACGGAGTTTTCATCTACCTCAGAATTGGTATTCACTCCTATTGAGAATTGTATCGTGATTGAAACTTTTACGAATTCCGTTCGTTGAGCAATTTGTATCAAATTTGCCACGGTTTGTTTCGGGACTCGTAACAATTTCCGATTACGATAGAATTTTTGAGATTGCTGATTAACTCAACGAACGACACTTTAGCAGATATCTGACGAAGACGAATGTTTGGAGAAACAAATGGGTTCAAAACTCATTACACTTTAGATGAAGTACAAGTCATATAAAATCCATACAGTGCTAGTCTAGCTTCGAGACGGCCAGCGCTGTGTTGGACGATAAGTCGGAAAAGAGACCTAATACTGAATTCTTTTGAAACACAATTTTTTCTAAGGATATTTGGTCTTGTGCGCTGGGTAGACGAACGGAAAAGAAGTTACAACAGCGGAATTTATTAACCAAGATGTGGATGTAGCCCAGAAAGTTGACCCAGCCTCATCGATCGAATGGACAGTAAAAATCTTCGATTCCCAGCCCCCAGTTCGAGGCGACAATGAAGGCCGAACCTTCAAACCATCACGGTTGACCTAGATGGCTGAAAACAGTGTGCTCGGATTTCGTTCATTAAAACACCTTCCGCTGCATTAGACATACTCCTCAACCTCACACCCCTCGATGTTTACCGCAAACAAATGGCAGCGAGCACAGCCGTACGTCTCAAAGCCATCTTTCAATGGACCGATAACTCTATTGGCCACACCATCATTCTGAATAAATTCGGAACATTCCCAAGTCACTCCGACTACATCACTCTCTTGTTGGTTTTCGATAAAAAACTTTGAACTCACCATTCCCTCAAGGTCAGTTTGGGAAGAAGGGGCTTTGATAGAAAATGAGTCAGTGCATTTTTATACAGATGGATCGAAAACTGAAAACGGAGTGGGTGGTGGAATGTACTCAGATAGGCTAAGCCTTAGTCTCTCCTACCAAACCGTAGCGTATTCCAAGCGGAAATTCTGACGATAAAAGAAGTATTGTCTTGGCTTAAAGAAAACGTGATATCTGTTTCAGATATCTGCATCTTCTAAGATAGTCAGGCTCCTTTAAAATCCCTCGCATCAGTCTCTTCAAATTCCATTACAGCTCAAGACTATCGATCGTCTCTGATGGAGATGGCCGAACAGTTTAATATTCACCTATTCTGGGTGCCGGGACACAGGGACATTTCGGGGAATTGTAAAGCCGACGAACTCGACAGAATTGGAACGGAAATGCCTATCTTGCCCGACAGGGTAAATTTAGGTATGCCTATAGCAATAGCTACTAGTAAACTAGCGAACTGCTCTGGAACAATCAAATACAAGATGGCTCAACACCAACACTTGTCTGGCGATCAAACGAATGTGGCTCAAACTAGATTTGAAACGGTCAAATTGCTTATTGTAGCAGATCTCAGCTCCGTAATATGTGTCATAACTGGACACTGTCTTATAGGTAGACATGCCGCACGGCTCGGTGTACTGTCAAACGATTTCTGCTCGTTGCTTGGACGAGGAGGAAGAGGAAACAATATCACACCTTCTCTGTACATGCCCTGCTCTCTCTAATGAACCAAGCGATCTCATAAACACAGACATTAAAAGTCTCCTTCGCTTCATCGCAGAAGCTCCAGCTAGTAGGGAACCTTTGTTCCTTATTAGATCGTGGTATCACAATGGACCTCTACTGGTCTAAGTGTGTCAGATGCTTTATTGACAGCCACTTTAACCTAACCTAACCTGACCACTTTAACTCAACTTGCAAACTAGTTAAGTATGTTTTTGCAATCTTCTCTCACTAGTGGCAACGGGTTTCGTTTAAAAGACAAATTTAATTAGGCTATTAGGTCGTCTTAACAAGGCGATAAGGGATGTTAGTTACAATTGAAATGTCCTAATAGCCTTTAGAAGCTTCGATACCTGCTAAACTAACCTGTTGTTTGAGTGCCAAGGGCGTAGTACCCAATGAGTGTTCAAGTGCCAAAAGAGACTTAATACCTTCTGATGTAGTAGACTAGCATGTTTTTAAGTTGCAAATGAGACCTTATATTTGCTGATGTACAAGAGCTTTTAATCTCCGGGTGTAATACCTAGTATAGATCATTTAGCCCTCTGTTTCAAGTACCAAAAGAGACCTTATGCCAGAGCGTTTAATCTCCTCTTTTTAGTGCTAAAAAATTAAAATACCTGCACATGTAGATCATTGAGGCTGCTGATGTACCAGAGCGTTTAGTCTGCTGTTTTATATAACCTCAGGGACGAAGTACTGGCCGGAGAATTTAGGATATTCTTATAAGTGCGACAAGGACAGTAGTACCTGCTAATGTACAAGGTCTTTAGTCTGCTATTTTTAGTGTCAACTGGGATCTAGTAGAAGTGCCACCAGAGATCTAGTACTTGCTCACCTACTAGATCGTTTTTAGCCTGCTGTTTTGAGGTACCGCCAGCACAAAGCAGAATAACACCCCTAATTCCAAAAACCAGAATCATCAGAAATCCGATTACCCGTTCCCAAATACCCAATATAATAATAGTAGAACAGAACTGAAGAATCGTTTGTTGCTGATATTTTCCAAAGTCCAACTTCTTTTCATGAGGCTATAGCAGAAGCAGGCAATAGAATGTTTCTTAAATTGTGCGGATGACCTACTTAATATACATTTCTTAACTTGAGTGGTTATAACTTGGATATGCTAGTAATAACTAATGCCAACAAAAATATTGGTGCACATTTCTGTCAATTAAAGAAGCAGCTAAACAGCATTCCATTTCCGCCTAAAAGCTGGGGATGGGAACTGAAAAATAATCCACTTAATCTGTGGACAGTCGAAGACATGTTCGCACCTCATGAAATCTTATTTTTTTATGAATTGAAACCTGGCCCCTGAGTGTAAAAAAATTAGGACTAAAGTGCTTCCCATTGTGAGAGTTTGAATGCCGTTAATTTCATATTCGACGAATAAGAGGGTAGATAAGATTTGGATTAACAGCTGTAAGATGAACCATTAAATAGAAATAAATTTAAGGCGCAACCGCTTGTGGAGAACCAGGACCTACTGACTTAAAACTCTCAATCATTCCTGTGTGCGTGCTGTCCCTAAGAATAGAGGGACCCACAACTATTTTTTTTTTGCCGAATCCGAACGGTCAAAATGATAAACACTTTTTCATTAAAATAGATACTCTTCGCAAAAGGCACTTCCCAAAAGAAAAGCATGTTTTTTATCAAGTTTTAGGTGCCAGCCGCTACAAAAAAGTTTTTTAGTGATGTACTGCCAATTCCTTCATAAATCCTCTAAGATTATCTCTTGTCATGAAAAGTGCTACTCATTAGCCGTTCGGAATCGGCAGAAAATTATAGGTCCCCTCCATTCCTAATACAAACAGGAATGTTTGAGAGATGTAACCTGTAAGTCTCAAGAAACTGTTTCTTCTTCAAACTCAGGCCTCCGGAGTGACAATCCAAACCACTAACCATTTTACAAAGAGGTACTGCCGGAAGACCCAGAATAATTTCGTTGAGGTATTACTTAGAAAATGGGAGCTCGTTTAGCTGTCAAAAAGGGATCCAATTTTTCGAGGTCAAATAACTTTATAACTATAAAATATACTCAAAATTTGTATACAACCATTTTTGTAGAAAATTCTATAAGGTTCATTTTTGTAGAAGACTATGTTTCGATAAGGTTAATAGTTTCCAAGATAAAAAAGTAAAACTAAAATAGCGACATGTTGCACTTCACTGCCGCCAGGGTTTTTTAAAAAAGACTTTTTTTCCTTGAAGTTGAACTTAGTAAGTGTGCAAAGTTTTTAAACTGAACTATTAGGGTACTGAAAGATGTTTTTTTTTAAATAGTAGGTACAGTTTAAGGATTTATTTGATAAAGTCTAGAAACTTGTATAACGACATAGTACTAGAACCCTTTTAAGTTTTTGTCCCGTTTAAAAATAAAAAATATGATCAATACATATTTCTGAAAATCTTAATTAATTCAATACAGCCAAAGTGTCTCAATAAGCCTAAGAAGTCACCCAGATTTATTGTAGGTATAGTAATTCGGGGAAGCTACATCTGGAACACTTGTCTTTCAGTTTGGCCATTAAGCATATTCTAACAAAACAACATCTCGAAATGGTATTCTTCTCGTCTTGTGTGTGGTTGGTTCATTGGAGCCATTCTCCAGTCTCCAGCAGTGTTGTTCCAAGGAAATAAACTTGATAAGTTATGAGTCCTTGCTTTGTGTATGAATTGTTTTCTTTTTTTTAAATTAATAATTCAGTGATGATTCTGACCTTTTGAGAGATTTTATTTCCTCGATCCATTTATATACAAACGTCGCATCATCATCTATGAAACTATTAATTTGGAAAATTTATTTTCATCCTAACAATAGATATAGTATGCCAATCAAAGGCAGGGGCACAGGCACAAGCACAACCACAATGTAACCATACCATAATAATGCCATTGCCAGGCAGGTCTTTGGCTCTCTAATAAAATTCGCTAAGTGCAATATGACATCACCCAGCTGCACTCTCCGGATCTATAAGGATTTTATTACCCGAAAGTGTCTAGTAGGCGTTTATTCCTATACCACAACAACAACAAAAAAAAAATAGCTTTGTTTGTTTAAAAGATACTTTTTTGCATGCGTGAAAAGAAATTTAAAAAAAATACTAGCAGCTCGTAAGGTTACATACGAGTACATAGATACATTTTGAATTGTATCTTATGGATACGGACAAGCGCAGCAAGAAAGTTAGGGCAAAGTGGGGTTATTTGGTCGTTCGGTTTGCATTCAAAGTCAAAACGGACGACCACCAGCGACGACGTTAAGCAACACTGGGTTTGTGTATTCCTGTTGTGGAACTTAATTTCATCGGTCAAATGGTGAAACTTAATAGTTCTTGTGAAGAGAAAAAAAAACTTTTTATTTTGGGAAATTAAGACCCGGGGCTTTGTTTATCGTAAATTAAACAACTAAATTTACTTTTTATCTAACAGAATCAGAACACTCTTTTCATATTTTATCACAGCTAAAATTGAATGTCACTAAATACTCACACACAACATGCTCCGATTCCCAAGAAGACCCCATTGTACCCTAATTATTTCACACTCTTGATAGGGAATAAAATAAAAGTTTTTGTTTTTTTTGTTAATACTTTTGATAATAAAGCTTAAAAAGTTTCATAGTGCTTATAATTTTTTTTATTTCAAGTTAGCTCGAGTACAGTGGTTGAATGAACTTCCAACGACTTTGTAGGGAAAACAAAATGAAGAAAAAGAACAAGAAGAGAGGACACAAACACAGCAAGTGACAGATAGTGTTTCCATTTTTATTAATTATGAAATTCTATTGTTTTTTGTTTTACGCAACAGTTGGGTGGCTTAGCACGTTTTTTATTTTATTTTATTTTTTTAAATGCGGGCAGAGGAAAAATGTTTAAGGAATGTGTGTCAGAATATCCGCCAAAAATAAAAGAACTAATTTTTAGTTTTGGAATTCATTAGCATATTCTATTGTTTTAATGATAGAAGTTTACTAATTTAAGTTGTCATAGGCTGGTAGGTAAGTCGAGGCGACTCAAGGGGAATACGGTTTACAGCTTGGATTTAAGAATGGATTTATCTATGCCGATACGTCTGAGGTCTGGGCATTCCAGCATGACTGAACATTATTGATTTGCTTTAATTTCTTACTCTTTGAGGGTCAAGTCAAGAAAAAAAAACCAACGAAAATATATAGTTTCCCGCTTATTGACAGTGGAAGTGATTTTTTTAAACGCTGTCAAAGTGACATTTTTATTTTGAAACTACTTTATATAAAAGAAGTTGATCGAGGAATAAACTGTTGATGGACGATCAAATTTTGGTACCACAATGACATTTGTCAACAGTTAGTTTGACAGTCTCTGATTCGTACTGGAAACAACGATCAATATACTCGTCTAATAGGTTTTTTCTAGTGTCAACTTAGTTTACTTGACGTGAAGTGTCAACTCAACTTTAACAAATTATATTCAGTTGAGCTTAATAAAAAAAAGATGCCTTCCTAGAGCAGTTTATTTTGTCAAAACGAGCTGGTAACGAATGATTTTATTGAAATTTTTGAACGAAATTGACTATAATATAAGGAAGAATTGTAAGCTATTTCCGACTTAACGAGAATGTTTTGAATGGAAATTAGAGATTTTCTTAGAGGTCGTAATTGATTCTGCTTATTCTCAAAAGTCTAGAAAGTACAATTTACAAAGCGTTGCCCGGATTTCAGATATAAATTCATCTGCCCGCCGGGCAGTGGGGGTGGCCGTGGCGCGATGGATGTGTGCTCGCCTGTCAACCTCATAATCACAGGTTCGATCCCTGCCGTCGTCTATGTCGCTTTAATTCCATTAAAAACCTGCTAAAAATTGTCATCAATGGGTTGCTGGTTTACTCGTTGCATGTTGTTCAGGCATAACACTAACAACATATAATTGAGTTAAACTAGTATGCCCAACAAGGATGACTACGAACAAAATAATGTGAATTATAAGTGACATAGAAATAAGACACGGCATTTCTCCGCTTTAGTTCAGCCGCCATCCCTGGAGATAAAATATCTGAGACAACAACCTTCAGTCTCAAAACATCGTGCCACACATCTTTCCTATCCTTCTTTCTCTTCATCAACTTCACGCCCGCGCTGTGTTGAAACATTTAAAGGGTAATCATAATCCCTTGAGCGCAGGTAGATTATAAAAAAAAAAAAAAAAAAAAAGAAGAAGCTTTTTTCCCCGGTTGGGACTCAAACTCACAAAATAATGCCTAATGTACCTAAATATCTTTCATTGTTAAGGAACAATCGCTGCAATGTGATTTAACTTTAAGAAATTCCTTTTTAAATTTCAATCAAACAAACCTAACTTAACGAAGAATAGACATAACTGTTTCACGAGATATTAATATACTATTAAACAAATAGTTGAACGAAATAAAAAAAAAACTTTCTTGTAAAACATGTAGTTTTACATTTATCGATATTAAGAAACAAACAATTACGAGTGCACCAGTCAAGAAACGAGTTAAGATCACATTGCAATTCTTCACAATCACGAGTATTTGAAATAGTTTTGAATATTGTTACGAGTACATCGTCGGCGTAAATGAGGCACTAAGAGTATTTTAACACCGATGGTAAGTCTTTTATAAATAAAATAAAAAGAATAGGGCCTAAATGACTACCCTGTGGGATTCCTGAATTGATTTTAAACTTACTTGATTCGCAACCGTTAAATAACACCGAATAAGATCTATCGAATAAATAGGATTGAAGCCATTTTACAAAATTTTCGCTAAATCTTAATTTTAAGATATGACAACTTGTCAAAAGCTTTACTGAAATCAGTAAAAACACAATCTACTTGTTTACTGTTTTTAAATGAATCAATACAATTTTCAGCTAATTCTATTAGAAAAGTAACAGTAGAGCGACCTTTTATAAAGCAATGCTGATAAGGAACAATAAATGAATTAACATAAAAACATAAAGCTTCACAAATAATAGCCTCAAAAAGTTTAGGAATCACAGATAATCTGGCAATAGGCCTGTAGTTATTCACTTCGTCTTTTTTCCCTTTTTTATGTAGAGGGATAATGAATGAAATTTTCCAAATAGATTTGAATGAACATGAAGACATTGAAAAATTAAAAAGAATAGACAAAGGTAATGACAAGTGACGTACACAGTTTTTCAAAATAGTAGAGGGTATACCATCAGGACTTGGTGTACAGCTGTCAAGGTTAGATATAAACTTTACAATGTTGTCGATATCAATGTTAAAGTTCATATCAGTCAAGTAAGTAAAAGATTTCAAATGGTCAAAGCTTTGAGCCATTTCGTCAGATTTATTACAGATTGAGGAATCACAGTTTGAAGTATCACAGTTGAATGCACTTTGAAAGAAGTCAGAAAAAAGTTGCGTTATAACCTGTGGGTCATGACTTGAAATGTCATTTAACTTGAGAACAGACGGGTAAGGACAAGATTTTCTTTTGCTGTTAATAAAATTCCAAAAACACTTTGGATCTCTTTGCACCTTCTGAATGTTATTTGGATACTTTAAACTGGATATTCTATTGAAAATATCCCTCAATTCACAATAAATTTTAAAATTGGTTTCTGTTGGATATAGTTTAAAAGTAGACCATAACTTGTATCTTCGATTTCTCAGACTTTTGATTTCACTACCGTACCAAACTGGCACAAAAGATCTTGTTTTCATAATCGCTATGGCAACAGATTTAAGAAAACAATCAAACAAACAATCAAAGTCAATTAATTTTCTTGCAAACGTATTTGACGTTTACGAAGACGCTTTCTGGCTTATCAAATTTTTTTTTTTTCGTCAAATCGATTTTATTACTGCAGAGTTGCGCCGCAAATGATGTTATGGAAGATATGACTTTACCAAACCGTGTTATCGAAAATAATGCTTTTGCATATAAATTTCGTTTTGGTTTTAGAACAGTTGACTTTTGCTATTAATTTTAAGACCATCTTGCGATTAAGTTTTTAACACAAATGATGGTTTTCTGCTTTGGATGATTTTTTGCATAAACATAGAGCATCTTGCATCAAAGAACTATTCAAAAGAGCCAAGAACCAGTTTATGAAAATGTGATGGTGTGCTCATTTCACCAAGTCCATATATGTATCATTAACATGTCATTGAATGCTTTAAGAAGTTTATGTTGGGAATGAGAATCAAGTTTACAATATATAACATTAACATAGTCAATTAGAGGAACAACAAGAAGTTGTACTTGTGAGAGATCCACCAGTGGTAAAAGTAAGGTATTGGGACTTAGATAGGTTGAGGATAAGGCAATAATTGCTAAGAGACCAATCGTAGATTTCTTGAAGGTCCTCATTCATTCTACAAATAAGATCCTCTTGTAAACCAATTTGCACATTATCAGCATTCAAGTGAATTTATACATTGGAACAACCATTTGGTAAATCGATGAAAATGCAAAATAAGATAGGTCCCAAAATAGAGTCTTGTGGAACCCCCATCCGAAGATTTATAGTTACAATCGGAAATCATTTGATTAGCTTTTACCCTTTGGCACCTATTAGTCAAATAATTTTTAATAAGATTCACCACTCTATCATGAAATGCATGATCTGATATAATTTCAACAGGATACTTAACTATGCTTCATAGATGAAGACTTATTAGTGTCATTAAAGCATTGTGGTATATTTCCAAAATGCACAATAGTAGGCATGTAATGCAAATTTTCAAAAGGGAATACAATTTTTATGAAATAAATTATTTTATAAAATCGAAGTTAACATTTGTTTCTTACCATTTCTGTGGCAATTGATTCAGAAATAATTTTACGTTTAGTGGCAGTTGGAGTGACATAATATGTATATGGCGTATGTGTGATTTTCACCTAACGAAAATCAACTTATTTATGAAATCAAAGCAAAAATTGCCTCTGTAAGGGCACCCACTGCGTATCGGTGGTGATAAATAAAGTTCAGAGGGTAACACACTTTATACTGTGTTAGGTCATATCGAACAGCAACGGATTAAAAACCACTTACCATCAATAAATTAATCAATTTATAAAAATAAATTTAAAAAAAAATCAATACAATAAAAAACCTGTCCTACAAAAGCAATAATTATTGTTTGTAAAATTGTAATAAATGAACGGCGAAACAACGTTCCAACTTGGCGCCAATTCAAACCTGTTTTGTCATCAGAACTTTTCCAGATAATGATCTTCTTTCTTGTTGTTGTATAAATGAATCATTTATGTTTTTCCTTTGGTAAATGGCTTTTTTTCTGAGAAGAGGTTTTTTTTTGAGACTTCAAGGTCCAATTTTATTCCAACTACTCGTAAAACACTGAAGACTCATTTACGAGTACCTCTATGGGGAGACTCCATTTCATTGAATACAAAAAAATCCGGACTAATTAAATTGCAGGTCTATCTAATCATTGCAATAAAAATTTTACATTGTAAATACATTTTTTATCTTTTGAAGAGAAAACGTACAACGTTGCAAAGTTGTTTAAGAAACAATTCCTTTGGTCGTCTGTTTATTTTAATTTTATTTTTTTAATAAATATTTCAAAAGTTGTCAATAAAAAAGTAATAGATAATCCTTTATCTGGGCCCTTATTATGAATTACGAAACGAACGGCAGAAAAAACGAAACTCGAAGAAACGAAAGTCATGGCGAAGAGCGATTACAAGATACGAAAATAGAAAGCAAAAAAAGTTACCAGGCAAAAACGAAAAATGATAATTTTTAGCATTACTTGTAGGCCTAGAAGGTTAGAAATAACTTATTTTTTATGTTTTTCACAATTTTATTTATTATTTACTTACATTTTTTTGCTCACTTAACAAAACAAAAACCAACCAAACAAAAATAAAAAAATAAATGACACTTGACAACTACCGCCAAAACAAAAGCTGAACGAGAGCTGAAGGCACTCGTAAATAAAAATACGAGTATCGTCATTTTTACGATTCTCGTTTTTCTTAATCGCAATTTGACGATTAAGTGCTACTGCAATCGTTTTTCCTAATCGCAATTTAACGAATACGCCTTATTTTGAACGAGTATCGTTTTTCATAATAACCCCCTTGGTAAAAGATCGAGGGGAGTGGGCTGATTATTGATTTCGATAAGAACCTCTTTCGAATTTGCGACTCATTCGACGAATTTGCGACTCATTCGATTCGACGGATTATTCAATTCTTAGAAATTCTTAGAACATACAATCTTTCAGTATGTCGTAGCGAATGACATCTACTATGTGCCATCGTGTCAGATACCCAAGCTGCACTCCAGGTACTGACCTAATATACCATCAGCTTTAAATTAGTGTGGGTGAGCTAAACGAATTTGGCAAATAGAACAGGGTCACACTTCATGGGGTACCTGGTCACGGAGGTGTTCATGGAAACGAGGAGGCAGACTCCTAAGCAAAAAAGACGCATCAACAGGGTCTGAGCTCTATTCCCGAAAACATTTATCAAAAACAAAATTATACAAGAAGAGGAGGCAAGAAGATCTAAAAACTGTAAAGAACTCCAGATTTAAATTTCTGCCTATGTTTAGTAAACATGCTTTGGAGTGCATAACCTCCAATCCGATTGAGCTCAAAATCATCAGATAATCATTTAGCCAATATGTGAAATTTATTTTCTCCAAAAATCGGTCAAGATGCCCGCAATAAGGCGTAAATTGTTTGAATGATCGAGCTAATCGCAGAAACAGCAGGTCAGATTCTTGATTTTCGAAAGATAAAAAATGATAGGTGATATAAATGTAACCAAAACATTTGAATGTCTCGAGCATAGCGCTTCAGGAAATGTCCATCGGAGTTCTGTTAAGTACAGAAATTCTTTCTTTAGCCGCACAACACGAATGTAAAATGCTTTACATAGCTCCGATTTTCCTTCCCATTGGATATCCAAAACTTGAAAACCAATGTGCATGGGTATGCTCCCTTAAATCATTTTTTATTTCTTTCAACTCTAGGACTGTGTGAAAACATGTTTTTCAGGGTAGTCAAAACCCCATTTAACAATTTTATAAAGATTGGCGTTTTATGAGCTTATCATACGATACCGTTCGTCGGTGACGCGTGTAAAGTGTGTAACTCCATCGAACCAAATTTTACAGGAGAGCAAAAAAACTTCCTACGAGTATTTTCAAAGTTAGTGGTGATATTTTCATGAAATTTTAACTACTAATTTTTGATAATGTTTAACATTTATCAATACTCGTATTACTCAAAAGTAAAATAATGCGCTATTAAATATTTTTTTTTGATATACACACTGCCTTGAAAAATGTGTCGCTCGCTCGGGACTTACACAGTTTTCTTATTTAGTTTTCCTATGAAGTAAAATCTTTCTGGTACAAATAAAATTATTAAACAAAACTAGTAACACTTATACTTTGAAAATTTAAACATTTTATTGAAACAAAAGATAACTGGAATAAATACTTAAAATTTATTTTTTTTTATTTATTTTTTTATTTTTCTCCTTTTCAGATAGGTAATGGGATCTGTTTCATCAGAGTTGTGCTATTTAGTTCATTTGATTGATTGATGAATTTAGTTCAATTCACCCTACTGAACTAATTCGTTCATTTTGGTTCAAAATTCTTCGTTTACCAGGAAAATTTATAAGAAACACTTTCTTTGACCCGATAGTCAGTTGTATATTGTCGCTATCTTGAATTAAAATTGAGTTTGCTTTTCTCCAATATTACTCTTAATTGTAAACCATTTTCGAAATAAATGGAAACAATTTCATATTTAAAATCCAAATTAATAATAATTTCTAACATCCCTTAAACCTTGATTTTTAAAACTATCCTTTAAAGTAATAAAAATCAAAAGTGACCTGAAAGATTTTATTTTCAAAAATGTGCTATGTCAAAAAAAAAAAATAAATATATCAAAACTTCATCAAACATGGTAAAATATTTGTATCTTTCCAGAAATATCAAATTCCTTAAATTCCAAGATCATTTTGATTTATTTGACTTTTCTAACAATTTGGACAATTTTCTAAAATTTCTTATGTTTAGAAAATCTATCGAAAGATAGAAATACAACAATACAAATTAGTTTTCTATACCTATGCCTGTTTAGTTCGTTCACGAACTACATAACTTTGGAGTTGACCCCCGCCGCCGTACATTTAATGTAGTCCATGCATTATCAGCTTCAATTTGAATACTGAATGGCTATCACAATAAACGTATATCTCCTTTTTTTCTATTACAGTGGACAAGTGGAAATAGCGTAACTCCTTTACGATTTTTAGGAGATTTGTGGGAAAAATATTGATTTTCTTTATAAAAAAAACTGTCGCTATCGGCAATTTATTATTAAATTAAACCTAATAACAAAAGCTAATATTCACGAATATTTAATTTTTTTCACAACACGATGTTACTCACAACCTTTTACAACTAGAAATTGTGGAGATACACTTTTTTCTTCACTAAACTGATAGGTCAAGGAGTTACACTTTTTTCTAAATTGCCATTTTAACGGTTATTTTAAATAAAATGCGGAATTCCCGGTTTGAGGGACTGTAGTATTCGGTTAAATCTAACAGATTGCATCAAAATCTCATTTTCGAAAAATTTGGAGTTACACACTTTGCACGCGTCACCGACGCGTTGCAATTCCACTTCCGAAGGCGATGGGCGTCATTTTGAGAACGAGTATTAGAAACTGACAGTAGAGTTGTCGGCAAAACAATAAATTGGATTAGAAGTTTCAGAATAGAGATCATTTATAAAAATGAGAAAGAGAGCGGGAGACAAAACGGAGCCCTGGGGGAACACCAGCATTTATTTTGAAAAGACCAGATTTGAAACCGTGCAATACAACATGTATTGGACGATCGAGAAGGTAATTTTAAATTTCTAAGAATGAAGGTTTCATTGGTACCAAATGCACGCATTTTCGATAAGAGAGCCTGGTGCCAAACTCTATCAAATGACTTAGAAATAGCAAGCGCAATAATCTCTTTGCTTTCTCCAAAACAATGTAAAGATCTTTTCTACTCTTCGGTGAGATATGCCATCAGATCACCTGTGGAGCGATTCTTGCGATTGCCATATTGCCGGTCATTCAGAAGCTATAGATCTTCGAGATATTTCTTGAGCTGATCAATCATCAGCGATTCATGACCTTGAAAAGAACAGACGTAAGTGTAATTGGTCGGTATGAAGAATGAAAGAATGGGATGCCTTATTTAGAAACAGGCGAGACAAATGTTGATTTCCATCTTCTAGGGAAAATCCCAGAACAGTAGAAGCAATGGAAAAGCTTACACATTTGATTCGCCAGCGAGAAAGAACACCTCTTTAGAAAAATGGGGGAGGGATATTATCAGAACCAGCGGAATTGTTTATACCAAGATCTCGAAGGACTTTTGCAACTGTACGAGTGCGGAAATATACCTGAACTATCAAATGATTTATGTTCTCAAGTACAAAAGTGGCAATGTTGCTATGAGGCAACGTAGAACTAGCAGCAAGATCAGCTGCGAGTGCATTTGCCTTACATGAAAAGCTAGTAGAGTACCGAAGAGTTTATGAAAATTACTCAAAAGACAGACAGATAATTTTACCCATCATTCCCATCAATGTCACAATGGAACCCAGATAAGAGTGACATTGTGCCTAATATTGAGGCTAGCAAGTTCATTCCGGCATTGCTGAATCAATTTGGAGGATTTTATACTAGAATTAAAGGCTTTAACAGCAGCCTGACTGTCTGTGATAATAGCCGTATTCCGGTTCTGGTTTGGATCTAGTTTAATTGCCTTGAATGCCGATAGCCAATATTTCGGATAGAAAAACACTGACAAGTTGGGTAGCCTAAACGACCTACATAGAAATATCCAAAATCACTGAGAAAATTCCTGAAGCAACACCACACTCCATCTTTGCGCCATCAGTAAAGATAGTTGTGTCGAAGTCTTTCATCACGATATCATCATGTTTTTTTCTATTATTATCTACAAGCGCTCAAAAGATTATGATTACCCCTTAAAATGTTTCAACACAGCGCGGGCGTGAAGTTAATGAAACGAAAGAAGGATAGGAAAGATATGTGGCACGATGTTCTGAGACTGAAGGTGGTTGTCTTAGATTTTTATCTCCAGGGATGGCGGCTGAACTAATGCGGAGAAATTCTGTCTTATTTTTATTGTCCCTTATAATTCGCATTATTTTATTCGTATTCATATTTGATGGGCATACTAGTTTTAACTCAATCACATGTTGTTAGTGTTATGCCTGAACAACATGTAACCAGCAATCCAATGATGACAATTTTTAGAAGGTTTGTAATGGAATTAAGACGACATAGACGACGACATAGACGACGACATAGACGACGGCAGAGATCGAGCCTGAGATCATAAGGTTGACAGGCGAGCACACAACCATCGCGTCAGGGCCACGTTTCAATGTTTATGAGTTTGAACATTTGCTAATGAAACAATTCTTTGAAAAAGGATTTTTTATTTTTTTTTTTTCAAACTTAAGAAAATAAATTTCTGAATTTGAAAAATCTCACCAGATTAAGGATCATCTATTACTTTTTGAAAAGATTTTTTTTATCAACAAAATGAAAAAAATTTATTGTACTTACATGGAACTTGCTTTAATTGCCTTCACTTGTGTTCTGAAATTAAATAAAGAAAAAAATGTGTTAAAAAAATAAACAAAACGATTGATATTATATTACATAAAAATTCCTATTTTACTTAACACCATAGCTTAGTATTCATATCATTTTGTTTTTATAAAACGAAAGTGTAAATGTAGTAAAAAAAAAATTAATAAATCATCACAACAGTTTAATTTGATGTCCGTGTGAGTTGTGTGTTTGTTGCGGATGCAAAGACTTATTTTTATATCATTTTAATTGATATGTCACTCAAAGTGACGCATTCAACACACAAATGAATTGAAATACAATTGCTGCTGCACAACTATACTCTTACCCATATTGTGTGTTTTAGTTGTATAGAAATAAACATTTATAAACGAGGATAACCTCAAAATTACTTAACTGAGCTCACATTCGTTTGGTTTTTATTAAAAAGATGATTTCCTGATATGAATATGCAATTTGATTTGTATCTTTTCTCTTCGTTCCGTAAGTGCAACAGTCCAGTATCTATCTTTATGTTTATTTAAATTTTTTTTTTTTTGATTTTTTTTTTAAGATATTAAATTGTTGCAATAAAATAAATGTCAGAAGGAAAGCAATAAAGATATTTTCATTGAATTGAAATTAATATTGAAATTGTACACGTTTTTATGATTTCACATAAAAATATAATAAAAGTTCTTATCTGGGGACACTTAAAAGTAAATTTGGTATTTTTTTATTGTTTTAATCAATAACAATTATAATGAATGGAAGTTGTGTTTTATCAAACTTAGGACTAGAACTTAAAACTAAATAAAAACTAAAAGGATAAAACTATTACTTCGCAATGCTATTGCGTTTTTATTTATTTTCAAAGATAGTGTTTTACTCTCTTTGACGGGGAGATAGTGTCCTTTGCGACTGTAGTTTATACAGCACGTTAAATTACATTTTTCAGTGTTGATTTTTAGTCTCAATTTTTTTTAAATAATTTTCAATATATGGAAGTTTTTCTTTGATTTTATTCAACGCAACACTAGGCCGGGGATCCCTGACTAATATAGTACTATCATCATCATCAGTATAGTGAATTGATCCAGGTTCATTTGTGATTGGACCTGGCAGTGGGAAGTCCTGAAGGTATATATTAAATAAGGAAGGTTCAAGTTCGAGGATTAATCCTTGTGCAACCGCAGAAAGCACAAAAAAAGGTTCTGATTTTACAGAACTAGTTTAAATATAAGTGCGTCATGTAATATCGAATCAAAAGCTATTTCGAGGTCAATATCCAAGCTAACTATACAGTTTTTATTTCTTAAATTTTCAATCACTTTGTTTTGGATGATGAGTAATGCGTGCTCAGTTGAGCCTCATTTTTACTTGCGACTTATAAGGCAAGTTATGCATTCGTAAAAAAAATCGAACTCGAGATTTTGAACAAAATTGACATTACGATGATAGCGAAGACCAAAAAAGTGGGTCTCGCAATTCTGTCTGTCTGTCTGTCTGTCCGTTCGACTACAGGCTAAACGGCTCGGCCGATTTTCTTCAAACTTGGTAGATATGGGTTTTAATTTTTTCCCCCGGATATTTTTTTCTTTTTTTTTTTTAAGACCAAAAATTACGGTACCTGCCATACGAATTTTTATAAATATTTTTTTTTTCTCAAGAACTGTCCCACAGATTTTCTTTTTTTAAATTCATAAAATTTCTTTTAGTTCTTTTAGGTTTAGGTAATGGTTGAAAAAAAAATCCCAAAAAAATTATTATTTTTGGTACCCCCCTTGGAACTAATTTTTCTTGTTTTTCATTTTCTCAAAAACGGTACGACCGATTTCGATCATTTTTTTATGTTAAGGCTCCCCAGCAGTTTAAATATTAATGTGTATTCAAATTTTCAATTTTTTTTTTTTTATTTTTAAAAAAAAAATTCAAAATTCATTATTTCGAAAAACCCCTGCTCGATTTTTTTAAAACTTGACGTGTAAAAGTTTCTTAAAATAATCTACAAGATATGAGAAAAAAAAATTATTTTACCTAAAAATAATGGTGCCCTCCATACAAATGTTAAAAAATGGTTTTCGAAAATCGTATTTTTCTCGAGAATTTTGCTAATTTTTTTTTTTAAATTAATTTTTAAGATCTATAATAAAATAAAAAAAAATTTTGAAAACAAGATATTACTGACTGTACCTACCATAGAACGATTTTTTAAAAATTTGAATTTCTCATTATCGGCATAACGGATTTTAATGAAATTTTTTATGGAGAAGCTTCTAAAAAGTTTAAAAAACATTGCACTTCAAAACTTTAAGAAAAATATTTTTTTGGAATTTTGAAAAAAAAAAAAAAAAATTTTTTTTTTGGAAAATTCAATATCTCCAAAACGGCTCAATATTTTTTTTTGTAAATTTAATTTTTATTCGAACAATAATAAAAACTTTAAATTGGCTTACCTGCCAAATTTTTTTCTTAAAAATGTTTTGAATTTTTTTAATATAAAAGCTTATTTTTTAAGAAACCACTACAAAGACTTATAATTTTTGTTCTTGCATAAACCTAAATTTGCTAAATAAAGTCTTAAAAATCCCCATCGATCCTATGTGTGCTAAAAAAGTTATGGGGGGTCAAAGGTCAAAATTTTAGGTTTTTTGGATAATTGTATCCATTGGAGTCCTTGCAGTAAGTAGTACTAACAAATCAACATCTTCACCAACTACAATTGTTGTGTTTATTGCATTAAATTTTTCTATTGCTGTTTCGATTATGAGGACATATGCGTCATTTTGAGCTTGTTTCACTGCAATATTCGCAGCTGTTAATTTGTCACTTAACATGGAAATGAAACGAGATTTATTATTAATGTTAGCGAAAAATTGTTGTTGATTCGCTGGAACTGTCATAAATTCATCAAAGATAATCTCGGAACCCGAAGATGTTTTTGCAGTTCGACGACGTTGACCATTTTTGTAGAGAATTTTAAGATCTACAACTTTGGCCTGAGTTTTTTCTTGAGAAAACTTACCATTTTTGAGAAAAATCCAAAAAACCTAAAATTTTGACCTTTGACCCCCCATAACTTTTTTAACATAGGATCTATGGGGATTTTTAAGACTTTATTTGTATTGGTAAACCCCAGCTCTCCAACAATATTTGGCTTTCCGGGAATTTTTGTTATTTTAAATGTCTATATTGACCGGACTATAAGTTGTCAAACTAAATCACCGAAAGTTTTCTCAAGTGTATTAGGTATTGATAGCTTCACGCGCTATTTTTCAAGAACAATCTAACTGTTAGATATTTCTTTCTTCCATAGCAGCGTCAGTCCTTATGATCAATTTAATCGAAAAACTATTTCTCCGAAGCCAATGATTTCATATAGAATATAGTGTTGTTGTTGGTTATTTTTTTAAAGGTTTCGAATACCCCTTAATTGTTCAATACTTAAACAAATGGAGAAGGATTTAAAAGTATATACTGATTCACATTGTTTTATAAGTTCTGGATATCAAAATTGGCTGGGTAGAGCTGGGTAAAGCATTGCAAATTCGTGTTGTATGAGTAAAGAAAAAATCTCTATAATTAGCAGTAAGTCCGAAATTGGGCTAAAGTGCTGATTGTCAAAGTAAGAGAAATATGAGAAAATAAATTGGTCGTCACGAAATTCAATCTGATTGTTACGAACTGTCAAACTCTATTTGCGTTCCACATACCTACCATCCACACTGCAACTAAATGAATTGTTCATACGCGATTAACCTCAAAATCATTTTTGCTTTTGTTTGCTTGGATTGTTTTAATCGACATTCGAGAGGAATAAAAAGTCAACATGGACGAATGTTCGTTCATTCTTAGTTCGTTTGTTATGAGAGTGAATAGTCCCTAAGACTTACCTGCCAATTAATCAATTTAAAACTATGTAATAGGTATCTGAATTCGTGCTTGCAGCTAGAATCTGCACAGTGGAGAACAAAACTGATGTTTTATGTACTCGTACTAGACGATTCTATAATTTGTAAAATTGGAATTTTTCAAATTTAAAAAAAAATGACTTTATTTATATTTATAACTTGAAGTTTGTTCTTGAATTAAATTCGGCTTCGTTTTTTTTGTTTTTCTTTTGCAACCTGTCAATTGAAATTGATGGCCAAACCCACCCACAAAGCCAACTTCATGTATTTATTTCTCCATAAATAATGCATTTTCTTATTCGAGGTCCCTTCACAGCAAGAAGTAAAAAATATAAAGTTCCAACTTTGTCAGTATAGTTGCCGCAATTAAAAATGTCGCATGATAGCTTTTCATCACACAACAAAACAAAAAAAAACACCTAAATAATTCCCCTTGCAATCAAAAGAGCCGCCCGTCGCTGGCATTGCATAATGCTTGCAACAATTATTGCCAAGCGCACGCACAATATCAACAAAAAGTGTTTCTTTTTCAATTATAATGGATTGCACCCATTTACAAAACAAAAAAAAAAGAGTACATTTTACAATAAAACGATAATTTTTTCTGTCTCTTTGTGGATGCATCTGATGGATGAGCGAGTTAATTTATGACATACCATGGTTAATTAAATTTTCTCGCAAAAAGTGTTGATTTACATTATTAACATGGAAAAAGACATACGACGAGTTGTCTCTTTGAAAGGACGATGATTTTTTTTTTTGGTAAATTTTGTGTCACTAGGTCGAAGCTATGGATGAAATGGAGGTTAAACAAATAAACCGATAATTTGTAATTCAAACAAAAAAACACTAACTACACGAGATGGGAAACTAAATAAATGCATTTAATGGCATTTGTTTACACAGATAATATACACGACCGGGCCGGACTGTGGAATGCATTCTTGTAGCTAAGGATTACAGTTGTTTAGAATTATTTAAAATATTTTGAATACACCAGACTGCTTTACGATTTTCTTTCTTTCGGTTGGGGCTTGGATTCTTTCGGAATTAAGTTCACCCGGCTCCAAAGATATTTGTAAATTTTTTTCAATTTACAAAAAAAAATGAATGCAAAGACTTTATGGAGTAAAAAGAACTAAATTCATATCTAGAATCTAATTATCTCCAATTGAATAAAGGAGCTTATAATCTTAAAAAACAATTAAACAAAAAATGAACTTAAATTTCTTGACATTTTTTGACTTTGTCAGAGCAAAATAGCACGGAATTCTAACCATATCTTTTTTTTATAATTTTCACAGTGCGAGCCTTATGCAACTGACTATTGCACCAGAATACTATTTTTAAAAATAATAGTAAAATAATAAAAGTCAAGAAAAATTGCGACGGTGTGAACGGGAGATTCAAGTATGTCTGTTGTAGTTCTACCACCGACATTTTTAAAGCTCTTTTGTGGATTATATCAAGTGGGTTATTGAAGAACCTGCCCAAATATGAAAATTGTACTCGAGCTTTAAATATAGGTTTTATAGATTACAGCCAGATCAGAAGTGGGAAAAAATGTCTTGCATCGACGAAGGAAACCTAAGCACTGAACAGCTTCTACCATAAATGGGGCATCCGAAATAACACTTCCAAATCGGAAATTGTCTGCTACAGGAAACCTTCAACTAGTAGAGGCATTCGCACAGCAAAAATTTGCAGAAATCTAGTCCTGAGACTCCGTGATGGATCAACCACAGAGGCAAAGCCAAAAGTCAAGTACCTGGGAGGAGTGCACTTCAATGAGTTGCTAAGTTTTAATCTGCACTCAAGAATTGTTCTGAAAAAGGCTAACTGGGCCTTCAGCCGTTTGCACCCATTGCTGAAAAGAAGATCAGGTCTTAGCCAACCTACAAAGATATTAACTTACAAGCAGCTCCTGCGACCAGTGATCAGCATTCCTTCCCAGTATGGTTTTCTATCTCGAAGACAGCTATGAAGGAGCTATGTAGTCTCGTTCTACGCTGACATTGGGTCAACCTACCACTGCGGCTAAAACGACATCCCTGCCCACAACCCACAACAATCACCACTGACAACCGGGAAAGAACATCCTGAAGACAATACAGTCAACCGACCTTTTAAATGACCAAAAAGTCATTATGAAAAGAATTAAGGTACTAGTACGCTCTAGAACGCCAAAAAAACGCACGATTTTTGGGAATTTTTTTCTCGGAAACTTTATTAGGTAATAACATAATTTTTTTTAAATAATCAATACAAACCATTACGAATTTTGGCGGAATTAAAAAAATAAAAAAAAATAAAAACTAGTACCTTGAATTTGTAATCATATCTACACTGGAGTCGACGCACGTCACTTTCAAGGAAGCATAGAGAACATTTAAGTTTCTCAAGAAAATCATTAAGACTGGTACTGGTACTACTAATGATTCTGGTAAGCATTCTAACACTTTGAAGGAACTCCTACAAATTGCTTTAAACAAGCTTACTACCTGGTCAAATCAATGTGGACTCGGTGTCAACCCCCACAAAACTGAACTTGTCGTATTTACCAGGAAATATAAAATCCCACACATAGACCCTCTCTACATCAAAGGTATACCGCTTAAATTTTCAGACAAAGCAAAATATCTGGGTCTTATTTTGGACAAGAAATTAAGCTGGAAGCCCAATATCTAGGAGAGAATCAACAAAGCCAACAAAGCTCTATTCTCTTGCAAAAAAGCCGTAGGTAAAAAATGGGGTCTACAAACTCATATTACACACTGGCTATACAATACATCTCAGTCATTAGACCGATACTCATGTATTTATATATGGAGTAACAGTATGGTAGGCTGCGCTGGAAACATCAACAAACCGCGATAAGCTCAGCAAAGTCCAACGAACAGCCTGATTAATCATGGGTGGAGCTCTCCGCTCAACTGCCTCCGCTGCACTTGATGTTCTGTTTCATCTCATACCACTAGATATCTTTAGCAAACAATCGGCCGCTAGCACAGCCATTCGGCTTAAAGCCTCCTCGCAGTGGATCAATAACGATATTGGCCACTCTACTATACTGAACTCGTTCAGATCTCTACCTAGTAACGTCGATTACACCACCCCTCATCCAAAGTTTAATAAAAACTTCCAAGTGTCCATCCCTTCCAGGTCTACCTGGGAAAAAGAGTCACTGTTGGTAGACGAAGCGATTAATTTCTACACAGATGGATCTAAAACCGATGACGGGTTCGGTGAAGGCGTAAACTCCGAAAGATTAAATCTTTGTCTATCTTTTCGTCTTCCCAATCACTGTAGCGTGTTCCAGGCAGAGCTTCTAGCAATTGAGATTCGTCTATCCAAAGAATTCTGTTTATAAACTGGTTGTCATCCAAGCTTCTGTCTAGCAACCAGTTACAAAATTGGAGTTTCCTCTCAAAATCATCGGGATGCAGTTCTTGCACAGGTGTGTGGTGATATGGATACATATTTTCACCATTCAGTGTACCGAAAATTCTGTTTGGAAACATTAAACTGTAGAGCCAAGCGTCCTATGCTGATTGAAGGATCGATTTCAACAGCTGCCAGTATTCTTTCATTGACCGAAACTCTTCTTGTACTTGCAGCTCCCGCGTTAGGTCTTGCAATTGAAACTTATCCAGTTTCTTGACGCCTTCGAAACGTATTTCCAAAAACATTTCGAAAAGGAAGTTATCTGTTAGGATAGAGGTCCTGATATCTTCGTTGTGCTCTTCTTGAATTTCCATTGCACAACCCATAAACGAATAAAATGTCGGTGCAGGGAAATAAGTCCACGGGAACTAAGTCCACTGAGGGACTAAGTTCTCGCTTGAGGTGGGAAATAAGTCCGCGGGAACTAAGTCCACTGATGGACTCAGTTCTCACTTAATGGGAACGAAATCCACTTTACTAAAGTGGTCTTTGTTCCCATTAAGTGAGAACTAAGTCCACTTTCTTATGGGAAATTAGTACACACTCGAAGGTATAAAGTGGGAATGAATTTCCAACATCAAAAACTTATTGATTTTATGTTGGTTATTTTCCAGATTCTTTAACTGCTAAAGAAACTTTGTATACACCCAACCTCGCATTTACCCCAAATCCTATAGTGTGCCCAAGCAGGGGGGTTGCTGCCCCCCCTTACATACCTCACTGTTTATACGTGTCGTTCCCATGGCTTAACATGGGAATTTATTTCACATTCAAATGGAACTAAAACCCACAGTTTCTTGTAACGAATTTCGCACCTTGCATGGGAACAAAGACCACTTTAGTAAAGTGGATTTCGTCCCCATTAAGTGAGAACTGAGTCCATCAGTGGACTTAGTTCCCGTGGACTTATTTCCCACCTCAAGTGAGAACTTAGTCCCTCAGTGGACTTAGTTCCCGTGGACTTATTTCCCTGCACCTAAAATGTCTGCGTATTCTTCTTGTAAGTGAAGGCATTTCAAAAAGCGTTCTTATCCAAATGTAATCGTGACTTAACTTGATAATCTGATGAATAAATTTGTTTTCCTATTCTTGTATAACACTTATTTAGTTAATTTAGCCATTAAACATTCATACCCCAAATTCAACTCTTTGAGAAGAGGGAAGGTAATTAGGGTTTTGATTTGATTTTTTACCTGTTTTAGATTTTCCCAAATATCATAAAAGGTATGGGTCTTAGGGTGCACTTATTGATGCGTTGTTTTTTACTATTGTTTTGTTCATTAGGTAAAAATAAGAAAACTTTATGTTTATTACGCATTTTTTGAAAAAAATTTACCTCAAAGTTAAAGTTTTGGTCGGGCAAGAAAAATTGAACACCATTTAAAATTGAATATCTGGTAACCCTAAAAACATATCAGCTTAGTTTAAATGTAGTTTTAAAGGTTAGTATTTCTACTAAAAAAAAAACAGTCCAAATAAGGTCCCTATCATTTGTACTGACAGAGAAATTGACCTTAACATGGGTCAGGGTACACCAGAGTTAGCCTTTTTTTTAAATCGTCAAAAAGTGATGTCAAAGTTTAAAATCAGACTTTACTGTAGAACAATTTTTTTCTTAGAATATGACCAAGAATCACATCCCAAAGTATGGCACACGAATTACCGGACACCCTAGATATTTTATGATTTCTTTTGGTTCCTATTCAATTTAGCGAAAATCAATTTATGATGAAAAACGTGTTTCTCTATAATATGCTTTTTTCAAATGGGGTTTCTAGGTACCTAAATGAGTCCATTTTAAATGTGGTAACCCTAAATTTATAACCAACTTTAAACTATAAATTTAATTCCCCAAGTCATGTTCGAACAAAAGTAGGTTTCAAACAGTGTTGTCAAAGCCGTGTGACCGTTTTAAATTTGGCAACCCTATATTTATCTCGATTGGGGCTTTAACCTTGAACAACATGAGCTAATTTGAGGTCGAAAAAAAGCAAAAGAAAAGGCCCGTTTTAGACCACATGCGATCAGAGTTCGTCAGGCAATCCATATGGATTTTATTTCTCTAATGTCTAACCTAAGTTATAGTTAAGTGATTCGTGGAATAAAAAACAAAGCAACAAGAGTGTAAAGTTTATTAAGGCAATTAAAATATTAAAGTATCCATATAATAATGACGGCTATTTTTTTCATCTTTAAATATGGCCACTACCACAAAACACCATTTGTGACGCAAATGTCTCATTTCCTCTAATTGGTTCCTGATCGAAATTCAAATTAAGTTAATCACCACCAAAAATAGAAGACAGACATCTAACACCATTTTTACAAACCAAAAAAAAAAAAATTTAATGTAAATTCTCAAGACCGATTGTTAATGCCAAAAGAATTCAACAAATTTTCGTTTTAAAAATAAATTGAACCGAAGAAGCTCTGCAAATGCAGAGACTGTCGTCGTGAGATTGTCTTCCAGCTACAACAACCACACCAAAGACACACTTCTTTGAAAACATACAAAACAGAAAATGTATCTAATCTCTCGTCGACATGGTTTCTTCATTGACATTCATCGTTTAGTACTCTCTCGTAAGTATCTATGACTATAACAGAGCTAGGGGTGCACAAAGTTCAACAAGAAAATTTATTGCGTTTATTAAAATGACTCAATTATGTCAAATAATACGAGATAAAGCCATCAAGCCATGAGTGCAAGTGAAGAAATAGAAAAAAAAAAGAAAGTGCAGTCAATCTGTTAGATAATAATAATTTCTTCAAGTCTTATAATGTGCACTTTGAACTCAACTCATCCATGAGGTTATTGCTTTGGTAGATGAGAGGTTTGACTTTTAGAAATGAGAGTTTATTGTGTGTCTGAGTGTTTCTGAAAAAAAAAAAAAAAAAAAAAATAATTTTGCAACAATGTGCATTTTTCATCAAACGTGCATCAAGATAACATGCATATTTGTAATCGGTTTTTAATTGACACATGAAGCTGAACGATTTGCAGTAAGGTGTTGATAATATCTAATTGTCGAGGTGTTTAATTGAAACGATTTATAAATAATTTATGAGTTTTGTTTGAAAAAGTTCGAATCAGAAAAGGGTATTTCTGGTTTATAACTACAAATCAATAGGACTAATTGTATTTAAAGTTTGTGGAGCAGATTGGTGAAAAATTTATGATTGACAGTAGGAACAGTAAGGAACTCTAGAGAGTGTCGTAACCTACAATGGTTATCTGCCAACATTCGATCTGTTATTCATAAAAGGGGATGAGCTTACCAGTTATGGAAGCGGTATTGTTCTTCAAAACTTCGAAAGGGTTTACTGTTGTTGTTTTTTTTTTTTTGAAACAAGATTGTTTTGGAAATTAGGAAAATCAAATCTCATATGTATAGCTATTCTAATCTCTTATTGGCCGTGAGTTATGGAAAAATGTACGTGCAATAGGTATTGGGAAAGGAAATTGTATTTAACCGGCTGAGAACGATGATAACACCATAAATGCAAAATTTGTTTCTGGGGTTTTTCTACTACGCTAAGCCAAAGAAGTTGGGCACCTAGCCGAACCTGATGTTTTTAGATTTCGATTGGCGGACAATGCAAATGTATTCGAGAGCTTACTGTCGATATAGTCACGAGCTATTGGCCTTGATGGGATACATCCCACGTTTTTAAAACTAATTCTGAAAATAATATTACCTTACAAGACCAACATCTTCAATCTTATTATTGTATCTGGTCAATAGCCTACACAGTGGAAACTGGTTAAAATTCTTCCACTTCCCAAAAAAAAAAAATCTGAAAAAAAACTGAATTCAGTCAATAGCTATTCTGCTTTCATGTCAAAAATTCTTTGTTTCTTGGGCTGTTAAATTGATTTATTTTTACCTTACAGGAAAAATGAAAATGTTGCAATAAACAATATTCTCTAAATTTTTACTGACGGCAAAAGGCGTTCCCCAAGCATTAATTTTAGGCCCCTTCTACACAAACTTCCTACCTGGTTGGTAGGTTGGTAGGTTGGAGTGGCTGTCTAGTTGTTGTTGACTCACTTAGACGTCAAGGATCCGTTGTGATACCACTAAAGAAGTTACTCATGGGAGAGTAATGAATTTAAACAAACCATTTCGTGCTTTTAATGAAGTTAGAGAGACATTTTGTGTCGATCGTTGCCAGTTCACTGGTATTATCGAAGAAGGGATTACCGAGATAGTTATTCCTTCTATTGGAGAGTGCTGGACATGTACATAGAAGGTGTTGGACTGTTTCCTCTTCCTCCTCGTCCCTGCAGCTTCTACAGAAGTCATTTGTGTAGACTCCTAGCCTCAAAGCATGTCTACCTATGAGGCAGTGTCCTGTTATAACTCCGATTGTAGAGCTTATATTTTGTCTGCTCAGGGAGATCAAGCCTTTTGACCGTTTTAGGTCTATGCTTGGTCATATTTGTTTGGTTGCTAGGCAGGTGGTACCCTGTGACCATCTAGCATTTGTTGATTCTAGAGCATGTTGTTTGAGAAGATATTTGCATGTAGCAAGTGGTGTTCCTATGTTATGTTTTTGTCTAACAGTAGGCAGAAGTGTTCCGTTTTTGGCGAGCTCATCGGCTTTGCAATTTCCCGGAATGTATTCTGTGGCCCGGCACCCAAATGAGGTGAATATTAAACTGTTCTGTCATCTAATTCAGAGATTATCGACAATCGTGGACTATTTGAGAGTTTGTGGAGACAGACGCGACAGATTTGAGAGCGGCTTGGCTGTCCGAGAAGATTCGTATATCCTTGCAAGATATAACGTTTGCTTTGAGCCAGGATAGTGCCTCTTTAATCGCCATTACTTCTGCCTGGAATACACTACATTGATTGGGAAGTCTATATGAAAGACTGAGATTCAGTTGTTTCGAATAGATACCACTTCCAACGCCGTAATCGGTCTTTGAACCGTCTGTATAGAAGTGTACCGCATTTTCTTCCAGGGGTCTCTCTTCTTCCCAAGAAGATCTTGAAGGGATGGAAACAAGGAAGCTGTTATCGAATACCATTTTTGGGGTGGTATAGTCTAAGCGATCAGGAATAGATCTGAAATTGTCTAAGATAGTAGTATGACCAGTATTGTTACTGATCCATTGAGAGGTGGCTCTAAGCCTCACGCATGAGTTGGCTGCCACCATTTTGGAGAAGATGTCAAGGTGTTAGGTTTAAAAGCACTTCCAGGGCTGCGGTTGGTGTTGAGCGAAGTGCTCCTGTGATGCACATACCTGCTGACCGCTGGACTTTGATGAGTTTATTTAGATAAACCATCTTGTCCAGTGCGGTCCACCATACGACAACTCCATAAATGAGTATCGGTCTGATTACCGAGGTGTATAGCCAGTGGGTTATTTTTGAGGAGAAGCCCCATTTTGATCCTATTATCTTTTTACAAGTAAAAAGCGCTACGGTAGCCTTTTTTACTCTTTCATCAATATTTGCCTTCCAATTTAGTTTTTTGTCTAAAATGAGGCCTAAATATTTGGCTTGGTTGGAAAAGCTTAATGGTATTCCTTTAATCTTGGGTGGGTTAATCTGAGGAATTTTGTACCTTCTCGTAAAGAGTACTAATTCTGTTTTATGTGGATTGACGTCTAAGCCACACTGCTTAGCCCACTTTGTTAGCATATTTAAGGCATTTTGTAGGAGTTCCGAGAGAACTTGGGGATGTTTCCCAGATATAGATATTGCAACGTCGTCAGCATAGGCAATCACCTTGAAACCCTCTGCTTCCATTGATGACTTCCTACCTACTACGACTGCATTTGAGTTGTCCAATTGGTCTCATATAACACTATCAGCCTTATCATCGTACCCGATCGGAACTTAATTTTCTCCGATTTCTACAAAATGTACTAAATTTGTATCATTATAGCCGTTCCGATGGGGCAATTGGACAAAAAAAAAATGTCAAAATGGCAGGAACGGATCGTGAATTCATGCGATGTATGAAGGTATTTGATTTCCAAATTCCCCGACACAAAATAATAAGTGGAAAATTTCCCGCAGAAAAAAAAAAACGAAATGGACGCTCAAATAAAAAGATTCGTAAGTAATCGTCTTTTTATTTGGTAATTATTCACTTAAACATGCATGTTTCGTTCTTTAAGAAATAAAAATATATTGGCAAATTTAATATCAAATACATGCGTCGATACAAATCAATTCATTTATTGACGTTTACGTCAAATACACGCTTTGGTAAACGTCGGTTTTTCCGATACAAAACAGATACCATGAAGGAAATAAACGTTACGATAGTGACTTCTCTCCGATCGTAGGTTTCTCCGAACGGATACGATGATAGACCGTTATATTTGTTGTCTCAATATCAATGGTCTCGTGTTAAACCCATCAAACAAAGCCAAAATACCTCGTCATCACAAGAAAACCAATAGACTTGTCTTATTTTCTCGCTGTTTTTTTTTTTTTGAACAACCTTCCAGTTGAGTATTGTGAAACAGCAAGGAACCTTGGAATTCTCTTCGACCGCAATCTGACGTGGGATAGTCACATTAACTTAGTCAGAAAAGCTTATGGTGCGTTACGTTCTCTGATGACTGTCTTTCGTGTTAGAACCCGTATTATACTTGTCAAAACGTTAAAAGTACCTTGAAAGCAAGAGAAGACTGAATGTAGTATTTAATAGTGCTATTCGCTATATTTTTGGGCTACGCAGATACGACCGGGTATCAAGTTTCTTAAAACAAGTTTTAAACATGACTTCGTCGATCAGATCTACGCAACTCATATACATCCAAGATACTCTTCCTTAATTTACCAACGTCATCTTTTTGTTAATAGTTACTTTCTTTTAAAACAGCCTCCCACGTAATACTCGTATCATACGCATTTGTAATGGTTTTTCAAAGAAAATTCAAAACTCTTGTAAGTCTTTAGTCTTCGTAGATCGACCGGAAGGGAATTCCAAAGACCAACCGCATACACAAAGAATTGTTGATTAGAAATTCTGTATTTAAAACTAGGCACAATAAAGTTCTTATTTGCTTATTTGAGATAGAGGAAAATTAGTTTTTTAAAGAAGTACATATATTTAGAATTTTTACTACAAATGAGTTTAAACAGAAAAGTCAGTAGCAGAAAATCTAGATGTTTGTTCAAGGGCACATATCAAATACCTACTTTGTGCATACAGAGAAACATGATCAAAACGACCATATACAAATCGGACGTTGTCTTTGAATGCAACTTGAAGTTTTTTTTCTACAATCCAAACAGTAGAAAATCAAGTTTTATGTCCGTTGTGTACATGCTAGATGACTACCCAACTCAGGGTTCACCGCTTTAACGTAGTTTAACAGAGGGCCTAAGATTGAACCTTGGGGTACAACAGAGTGAGTGAAAAGGAACTCAGATAACTTTGAATTTATAAAAACCGCCAGAGTTCTTTCGGTTAGATATGCCTGAATAAGAGAAATGGCCGATCTTTCAAAACCAAAAAAATGATGTAACTTTTTTAAGAGTATTCTATGAGAGACAGTTTCCAACGCCTTAGAGAAGTCTAGTAAAACCAATGTTTTTATTAAGTTATTCAGCCCTATCACGAATTCCATCGTAGTCGGAAACTTTTACGCATCCCGAAAAAAGCTATCACCAAATCCGTTCGTAATGACAATTTGTATGAGATTTTCCACTACGATGGATTTTGTGATAGATTTTTTCGGGATTCGTAAAAAATTTCCGATTACGATGGAGTTCCTGATAGGGCTGATTATCTATTTGCAGTCATATGCCATCCACAATTTTTAGAAGCGCTCTTGTCCAGTTGTGATTTGGTGTAAACATGATTGGGTAAATGTAAGCAGCTGAAGCTGATAAATTGTAAAGAAACTGGTAATTTGTTCACTTACTAGTTTTTCAAACGAGTTCGAAAAAAAACTTGACTTTTCAGGAACTGGAATGACTTTAGAAGCTTTCCAAAGTTTAGGAAAACAGGAACTAGTTACAATAGTGTTAAAAATGTGAGTTATGAAAGACTAAAGAGGATGCATACCGTCGAGGCCAATAGCTTCCGATTGAATCCAAGTTATCGCTTTGAACGCTTGTTGTTCATCAACTCTGTTGAAACTAAAACTTGTCAAAATAACACCATTCCTATTAAAAACTATATCCATATCATCATTTTGTATAGAATAAGCAAGCCGCAAATATTGTGTTCAGCTCGTTACAGTCGCATTCTTTATCACAACTCTTATGCTGGTTTCAGATACCAAGCGATATTTTATATTTCACCACAGTTTTTTGGAGGTGAGATTATTAAATGTTCAGGCATGGAATTTTTTTATTTCAACAACTACAGTATTTCGCAATAATGGAAGAAGTCCTAAAGCCGAAATCACTTACAATGCTTATATGCTGCATTTGGCTTAGCTATAATTTGTTATACAAGATGGCGTAAAATTAATCAAATAGGATGTTATAAATTTTGCAAATGGTGTTGTAGATCAATCATACTCGTATTTGACATTTGTGAATTAGACAGCTGCAGTATACAAACAGACAAGCAATGGAGTGCTACACTCCGCAAGAGCGTGGAATAATTGTGTCGATTTTTTGACCAATAATCCATCAGTGGTGTTAGCGCAGTGTGAATTTCGACGTTGATTTCCTAATCGTGTCGCGCCAACTGAGCAAACATTCCGGCGCTTTGCTACTCGACTCGAATCACAAGAGACCATGCAGGTCGTGGCCGTCACCGGACTTATCGGTCGGCCAAGAACATCGTGGTTGTCAATGTCGCTGAGATCGAAGAAATATCAACCAGACAACGGGCCACGCAATTGGATATCACCAGACGGACCATACCGCGAATTTTAGTAAAAGGCTTAAAAATATGTTCCCGTACAAAGTGCATTACTTAATGCAAGCTGACCTCCGTCGCGTGTGAATTACTGTCAAGCCATCCTCAATCTCAACAACGAAGGTTCCGATTTTGTATCGAAAATCATCATGAGCGACGGGACGCACTTCCACTTAAGCAAAATCTTCGTTTCTGGGGCACTGAAAATCCGCGTGTGATGCACAAACAGCAAGTACATCCACTAAAAGCAAAGTTTGGTGCGGCGTTCACGCGGGAGGATTTGTTGGGCCGCTATTTTTTTTTTTTTTTTTTTTTTTTTTTTTTTTTGAGGACGCCATCGGCAATACGGTGACTGTTAAGGGAGAACGCTACAGAGCCATGTTAAACGACTACACACTGCCGAAATTGGATGAACAGTGGAGAACAGTGAGCATGCGGTTTCAACAAGACGGTTCAACCGCACACAGAGTACGAGCCGCTATGGATATTTGCAAGGAATCGTCGAGTAATACCACGTTTTGGCGATTTGACATGGCCATCAAGATCGCCTGATTTAGCCATCCTATCTGACTTCTTTCTTTGGAGCTACTTGAAGTCGCGGCTTATGCCAACAAGCCTCAGAATATAGCAGCTCTTAAGGAGAATATTCGAGAGGAATGAGAACAGTTATCGACAGAAAGTGATGGAAAGTGGGCACAAATGTGTATCAACACTGGCGGCAGCCACCTGCCCGATATCATCTTTTCCACTTATCAGATAAATTGTAAAAGTTCAAATAAAGATTTCCATCGCTCAAAATAATTTTTTTTTTTAGTAAAAAGGTAATCAAAAAATAAAATTAGATAAATTATTTTACACTACCTTGTAGAACCATTTCTTGATTTTTGACTTTTTTAATATTGGCATAACCGATTAAATGAAATTTGTAATACAGAAGCTTCTAAATATTTAGAGAACATTGCACTTGTTTTTTGACATTTGAAATCATCTACAAAACTGTCTCCCTGTTTTGCAGTTTTGCAATGTTCTTTTTTCTCTCCACAAAACTGAGCCGAAATCTTATCACTCCTTAAATCTTAAAAACAATCACAGCTCTAACCCAAATATAAGTACAACATGACAGAGTCCATAGTTCGAGCGTTTGACACAAATTCACCTATCAAAATATTCCACATAGCTATGCCAATATTTTGTCTTGCAACATTAGACCGAATAATTAGAGAACTTCTGATAAGGTACCCCAAATAATCAGTGGGCTGCTATTTATATACATATGTACATACGAGTACATAACTCAAATGCATGAATTCCTATATATTATTTGCCTAATCCAGTTGTTATGATTGTGGTCATAAAGATGTGCTGACGTTTTGTCAAATAAACAAGATTTCTTCAACAACAAAAAAAAACTATTTTGAACACCAAACAAGGGTTGACTTGTTTTTCATAAAATATTTGCTTTGTCTGTGTTGGATGTTTTTTGTCAGCGTGTTGTCTGTTCCGACACACAGACACAAACCCATACCCTTCCCCATTCTCATGTTAATCAACTCATTTTAAATTTTCAATTGACCGTGGTTCGAGTCAATTGTTTTATCCGGAGATTTGCTGATTGTGTTTAAAACAAAATTTTACTTCTACATTCTTTGCAGATTGTTGTACCTACCCCTTTAGTCGGGTTTAATTCCTGCCTTATGTGCCACAACAGTACCTTGCTACTGCATATTCAGTTGTCGGTCAATCAGTCTGTCTGTCAGTTTGTGTGGTCTCTCAGTCTATTACGGCGAGTTTGTCAGTCCTCAAATAGATATGTTGGTTTGTTGAATAAGCTACTTTAGTTCTGATTCTGAGGGTGGGGTCTGTCGGCTGGTCACTCATGTCTTTGCAAATAAGCTTGATAACTGACAATTGAGACGACAACGTGTCACATAGAACATGATACTGTGTGTTATAATAATTATTAGCATTTTTTCAATTAATAAAATGTTTAACAGTAAAATTTCGAGGTGTGAATCATTTCTGAGCAGGATAAGTATGTAAGTATTTTCATATGAATGCAGAAAAAAAAATCAATTAAATTATTTCTTGTTAAAATTTAAAAAATGATATTCGCTCCAATATCGTTATTAAGATATTTGGTGTAATAGTTAATGATTATCTTAAGAATTAATCATAAATAAGCTTTGACAACTGAGTTGACAAGAGATGGCTAAATGGTAAATAAAGATTTCTTCATGAAAGGGTCGAAAAGTTTTGAAACTTTTGATTTTATTTAAGAATTTTTAAGTAGGGCAAGTTTGTTATGACTACCCCCAGAAAATGTTTGCGTTCTACGAAACTTGGAGATGATTGAATATTGATTCAGCATTCCACATTCGTGTAGTACGAATATAGAAAGAATCTCTGAACTAAGAAGTACGTCCGAAGTTAGGCTACAGGGTAAACTGATGTGCATTTTTTGAAGCGCGAGTATTACGGTTCAATTATTTAAAGGGACGAATCGAACTGACTATTTATTGACTAGAACATTGTTTGTAAAAACTGTACAATAATAAAAGGCAGGACACATTGTTTCTTCTTTTCTCACCTACTATTTTTATAACACTTTTTTGGATTCTATCCAAGAGACTCAAGCACATCGCTAAATATGGGAATTGAACTCAAGCTTATAGATTAACACCAGCCGGATCAGAAGAGGTGATACATTTCTTGCAACGTCGAAGCATTCCTAATAGCAGCGTTTTTGGTAACGTCGAATGTAGTCATTCTAAACAAGGTGGTCTGTGATGCACATACCAAGAATTGAAAGCTGTTCAGTTTCCTCAATCAAGTGCCGCTCATGGATAGCGGTTTTTGGTTCCCCTTTTAACAATGCTGTCGAGCTAAGAATTTTATCAGCTCATCACACGCGCCCGTTCTAAGTCCATATCGGGAGGACAAGGACGTGAATCTAGAAACGAGTATTGTTAAAATATGAGAAAGAGAGTTGGAGACAAAGCAGAGACCTGTGGCTCACCAGCATTTATTTTATTATGACTTTTACTAACCGATTCGAAAGGTAGTTTCTAATCAAACGAAGAAGTAATTCATCCATACCAAATGGACGAATTTTCAATAACAGAGCTGGATGTCAAACTGTATCAAATGCTTTTGAAATATCAAGTGCAATTATTTTTACTTTCTACAAAACGATGTTAAGATTTTTATATGATTCACACGCGCTCAAGGGTATATTAAGAGACCCTTATAATGTTAAACACAGCACGGACGATAGGGAAATTAAGGGGGGGGGGGGGGGGGAGAAAGCAGGTGTCGATGCACATTGGTTTTGAAGATTTGCAAAGTTATTCCATAATCGTGTTGTGCGACTAAAAAACGAATCTCTATATTTGACGACACGACCAAAGTTAGGATTGAGAGTGAACTGATGAGCATTGAGCATGAGCATTCCTAGCGAAGCAGGTATCACGGGAGAACTGATAAAGGGGAGGAATGCAACTGGCTACTTCGAGTGAGCATTGCTTGTAAAAGAAGCGATAAAACAAGGAAATACATGAAACATTTCGACGATGTTCAAGAGATGGGAAAGAATCCATGATAGCTCTGTTTCCTATCAGTTTTAACGCTCTGTTATGTGTTCTATCCAATATAAGTAGAGAGAAGTTTGTGCTGCGCCTGCCCAAACGTGTGAGTTATACTTGAGTTTTGGGCGTATAAACGCCTTATAAATGGTAGCGAGATCAGAAGGGTTAACAATTTCTTACATCGATATAGAAATCCTAAGCATTTAGCAGCATTTTTGGCGGTCTCGAGAATGTGATCATTCCAACGAAGATCGAAAGTGCTATTTAAGAACAATGGCATAAGGGGGACATTATGAATCAACGAAAATAGACAGCATTGAGTTTTCGAAGCATTAAAGTCCACACGGGTTTTTATACCCCATTTGACAATGTTGTAAAGAACGGAGTTTAATGAGCAATTCCCATTCCGAAGGAGATGGACGTGAATTTAAGAACGAGTATGAGAAGCTAAGAGTAGAGTCGTCGGGCTAGAAGTTTCAGACAATAGATCATTTATAAAAATGAGGAAGAGAGTCGGAGAAAGAACGGAGCCTTGGGGAACACCAGCATTTATTTTGTGAAGATCCGCCTCGAAACCGTCCAATACAAGATGTATTGAACGATCTAGAAAATAATTTCTAATCCAAAGAGTAAGGGTTTCGTTAATAGCAAATTGAGAAGCTTTCGTACTTCAAGATATTTCTTAAGCTGATAATTTATCAGCATTTACATAGCGTTGGGAAGAAGGGTCGTGATTGCAAGAGAGGGAAGAACATTCGCCTTGTTTAGGGACATGATAGAGAAATGATGTTTTCCTTTCATAGAGTAGGACAGATAGAAAAGCTTACGCATTGATTTTGCCATCGTTAAAGAACACCTCTTCAGAACAATAGGAAGATACCATCCGGGGTAGCGGATTTGGGTATATCAATATCTTTCAGTACTCTTGTAACTGTACGGAGGAATCATGACACTTTTTGGGAGTGTCGAATTAACAGCAAACTTTGCTGCAAACAAATTGACTTCGTCTTGTGACCTGACAAAAGAAGTGTACGAAGTAGTATTTCCTATATATTTTGCAAATAACCAAAACTGTTCACTACATTTGGGACATTGTAGTATCTTTTGCCTTTTTGTTCATAATCCAAAAATTTTTATCGTTGAGTATGATCATTACATGTCTTTGTAGCTTATTTCAACTTATTCTGGTTCTCCCCAATAGGTTAGGCTTTATAAAATTGGAAACTACTTTTCTTCAAGCCATACAAACGCTGATAGGCCCTCACCATAAGAAAAGTTTTGAAGATCGAAAGCTTTGGTAGCAATACGTCTACTCGTGAGCTGAGTTCACGACCCTTATACCGAAGATCAACTATCAATTAATAATTGACATTTATCAATTAATTTTATTAAATGGTATTATGACTGTCAACCGTCAATATTGTTGATCCATTATGTTTTTTTTTAAATAATTTATTCTAAATGAAAAAAATCGGTACTGTGAAGAACAATTTCCATCGATTTTCTTGTTATTTGTCAATTTTTGTTTCAATCGCAAATATTTAGTTGATGAGTTCGTGCTGGTTAGAAAAATAACTAAAAAAAGTGAGTTTCGAATTTAAATAAGTGATCAAATTTTTTTAAAATTTTTTTATTTCCAAAACAAGGAACAGTTCTGCAGATTGGTCCAGCCGATGGAAGAGAACGTGGAACTCGCGAAGAGATTTTTTTTCAAACCTGCAGCAAATACAAAGTGGGAAATGATTGCTGTAGAGCTAAATAGCCTAGGGATCGATCTAAAATGCAAAAAAAAAAAAAAAAAAAAAAAAACAAAGAGAAGTCACAAGAAGTCGTGGTGGCCCAATCAGGCTTCACCAATTCAGCGATTTAGAAGAAGCTGTTGTAAGTTTATTAGGATTCAATACATGCGTTAATCCATGTGGAAGAAAGTTTGGTTTAGAATATGTAACCACCTCCAATGAAAATGATATATCAACTGAAGACGCTGCACATGAACAATCTACAGATCAGCTTGACACAGCAACAGAAGAAAGAAAAAAAAAAAATGCAATAGGGGATCTTACCGAAAAAGCAAACCAATCTTTACATAATTTTGGAGAAATGATAATTTTATTCGCTATTCTTTAGACATTTTATAGAGTTTGACATGAAGCCCTCTTTTCGAAAATGCGTGATTTCGTCTAGAGTATTTCTTTCGTTCGATTAGAAATTACCTTTTAAGTCTGATATTCAAAAAATAAATGTTAGTGTGCCTCAAGGCTCTGTTTTGTCTTCCATACTCTTCATCTCTTGTCTGAAATTTCTAATTATTGTTTCGCTGGCGAAAGGACCCTCAGCCTTTTCGAAATCGTTTTCAGAATTGTGGAAGTGAAACGGCAGCGTGTGATTACCTCGTTAAAATTATCTCTTAACAGCAACAGGTGTTTACAAACACGTGGAATTTGATGCTTTGAAAAAATTTCAATGTTTCAGGCCAAGTATACAATTCATTATCCATGAATGGCACTTGCACCAAGGAATTTGAAAAAAAAAACACTAATCCCAAAAAAATATGCCAAACATTTTGTTTCCACTTCTGTTCAAACTGGCAAATAATTACACAAAACATGAGTATAACTTTCATATCTTTGCGGGTACCTCGGGGTAACATTTGAATCTATTGAATAAATCCGGAACAGAGATCAAAAACTTATAGAAGACAGAAATTTCTGAAACTTATAGTTCCTTGAACACCGTCGTAAAATCTCTTATCACTCTTTGTTTTCTCATTTCTTCCATCAGCAGGGCTCAAATGAAATTACCAGCTGCATTCTCCTCCTCAAAGAATTCCGACGTAATACTAGCTTTGTATATAAAACTTATTGTACTAGCAAGAAGATGAAAGATTGTGGCGACATCTTAAGTATAGGGACAGTACTTGCTAAATGTGTCTCTGCTAAATTTAATAGTAAAATGTTCACTTGTTTTGTATCTTATCCTACTCTCCACTGTAAAATCGTGCGAAATACCAAATTACGCTCCATGATAATACTAGAGGTTATATATACAAAGATACTAGTCGATCTATGAAGGGTCTTCAGTTTAACCTTGAGTTTAACTTTATTTCAATCAAAATCCAATTATCTGATTTTTTGGGCTATTAAGTCCAACTAGCCTAGCCCTTACCAACATGTAAGGTCAAAGCAGGGTTGCAAAAGCTTAAGTCACTTTTTAGCTTAAGCTTGGCTTTAATTCACAAGCTAGTGGGTGACTTATGAATTAAAAAAAATTATTAATTGGAAAATTTATAAGCTAGCATGATAATTTTGTGACACATAAAAGCTTGAAATCTACTTTCGTTAATAATTAAATAATTATGTAGTCAAAACAAGCTTAAACATTTCCAATTTACCAACTAGCTTATGAATTAATTTTTTTTAATTCATAAGTCACTTAGTAGCTTGTGAATTAATTTTTTATTGATTCATAAGTCACTAACTTGCTCATGACTTAATTTTTTTAAATTCATAAGTCACTAACTAACTTAAGAATTAGATCATCTACAGACTTATGACTTATGGTTTTTTTAATTCAAAAATTCGCAAACCTGGGTCAAAATGTATGTATTACGAGTATCATTAAAGCCAAGTAAGACCTCTATCTTTACATGAAAACTTGTCACTGCTTTAACATAAACCCTTTACTCTGAAGAGTTCATCAGTCAGAATCGACGATAAAATGAATCACGCAGAAGTTTGCATAACAACATCAGAAATAACATCACTCGACGACAATGGCTTGCTATTAAATTCTCGTCCTCCTCTTTCAACAAATTTCACAACGACTAAGTTTAAGAGGAGGGTTTTTCTTGCACAAGGCAAAGACTCTACCTACCTCTACCTTATCAAGTTCAGGAGCTAATAATGTAAGATCGCCGTTTAATAAGAGAACTGCCCTTAAGCAATTTCCCATCAAACACGTAATATCCCAACAAGAAGTATCTCTCAATACAACAATATAAAAAATGGAAAAAAAAAACGAAATTTCCACGATAATGATGTAAATATAAAATACACAAATTTACAAGTGATTTTCTTTGTTAAGTTAAGTCTGATTGGAGTTGTGACTGTTATTACGAGTTTACAAAATTCAGCGAAATCGGGGTCATCACCCAGAGCCAGGTGCTTTTGTTTACGTACGATCACACTAACTCCACTACTCAGTCGTGATTGAAATCAAATGAATCATCATCTGGCTCGACTTACGAGTATTACTTAGATCCCCGACAAACTTGAAGACCAATTCAAAAGAATTCTAGTACTTAAAGCAGAGCTGTGAGAAATAATTATTATAAGACATTCGAAACAAGTTATGATTGCTGCCAATCCCAGTTTGAAACGCGTGAAACTGAAAATGACACATTACAAGATCCAGCAGCTGATACACTCAAAAAATTTCGTGTGTAAATATTACTAATTCATGCGTGCATTCTACGAATTTTATTCGTGGTTTTCAGCCACGAATAGTATTCGTAGAATGGAGGTTTATTAGTACATATTACTAATATTGTATTAGTATTCGTAGAAAAACAAACGTATATTGTACGAATACTATTGGTACAATGTACGAATATTATTGTAATATTTACTAATGCCCTTGTAATTCATTCGTAAATTATACAGCTCCATTCGTACATTGTACGAATATCATTGTAATATTTACTAATGCCCTTGTAATTCATTCGTTAATTATACAGCTCCATTCGTATATTATACGAATATTATTGTAGAACTTATTACCATTAAATATGTCCTCTGAAATTTTCTTAAATATCCATTGTAAGAAATATTAACAAAAGGTAATGTATTTTTTAAGTTAAAAATAGTTTTTTTTTATTCATTTTAATATTATATATGTACATATATGAATAAAATTTAAAAAAAATATAAAGTAGCTAAAAAATAATTAACTCATTATTAATATAATTAACAATCATAGCAGGTAACATTTCCAAACTCCTTATTTTCAAAGGGCCACTGAAAATAAATTTAACATATGACTTTCAAAATTTTCCGAAAAAAAAAAATTGTACTTACATTAAAATTTTTTTAGTAAAAAAATCCCACATAGAGGAAGTGTACCAATTATGGAATACGCTCCTAATATGAAATAGTGCAATATTCTGAGAACCACACTATGTATGTATCTGTTTATTTCAATTCAAGCTTTCTTTTCATGCGCATATTCGTTGTTAGTATCCTTGTAAACGCCGGGTGGTGTGGGCGTGCGCAATTAATAAAAGTTGATTTTCATGTAGGTGCATGACATATTATTGTAAGTTTATTTTTTTTATATTTTTTTATCCTTTTAACTTTTTACATATTTTATTTGTCGAGTCGTTAGGAAAAAGCCTTAACTTTGGAATAAAAAAAGTATTTAGGTAAGTTCAGTGAAATAAAAAGTGAATTTTTACATATTTCAGTGAATCGTGTTGTTCCTAATATGGAATATCAGAGTGTTCCTAGTATGGAATAGTATTCCATATTGGGAACCAGCTAAAATTTTTGTTTAAATTTTTACATAGTTTTTTTCTTAATTTTTTAAATGGCACCAAAAAAAAAAACGAAAGATTTGAGACAAGTTGGCCATGAGGAAGGTTTCAAAGCTACAGGAATCTATCCTTTGAACCGGAATATTTTCACAGATGCCGGTTTTATAAATGAAGGGCAGGAAGGTTTGGAGCAGGAAAACTTTCCCCCGGTTGAAGATACAAACCCTTCCAGGACAGGCTCACAAAGTCCCCAAAGCCTCAAAAACCCCCAAAGCCACCAAAGCCTTCAAACTCTCCAAAGCCCTCAAAGCCAACAAAGTATCCAAAGTGTTCAAAGCCAACAAAACCCTCCAAGTCTTTTTGTAAGCCCGGAACTAATTTCAACTTATCCTTCTCTCAAGAAAAGAACATCAGCTCGTGGAAGGAAATCCGTATTCACATATGAAAGATCACAGTATCGCCATACAAAGCTGACTTAGAGATATCTAAAGCAACACAGCAGAAAAAGGATCAGGTGAAGAAAGGAGCAAATATATTTGACCAAGCTTCAACGAGCAGGCTTCAAAAGAAGAAGAATATGAAAAAGTCTCAGAAGAACCAGCAGTCGGATTCGCCTTTCTCACCAGAACGTGATGACATTGTATCAACATTGCTCGGTATAGATGCACCACAAATTTTTAAATCAATTTCGAAGAAAAAAGATGAAGCTATGAGAGAACCAACTACATTTGATAAACCATCAACAAGCGGCCTTCAAAAGAGCAAGATAGTAAAAAAGCCTAAGAAGAAACAGAATTTAAATTCTTCTTTTTCATCACTGATAAAATTTCTTTTGAATCCGATTCCACAACTGATGATTTTGGATCTTCATTGCAAACACCTGACGGTGAGGCAGAGTGCAGTTATTGTTTGGGCTTGTTTACTGAAGATATAGGCGGCGAAGAATGGATACAATGCTTGCCCTGCCAGAAATGGTATCACGTAGATTGCTCTGGCGCAAAAACCAATAGTTTTATTTGTGATTTCTGCACATAAAATTGAATTTCATGGATTTTTTTTACAAAAAACACCAGTGGTCCATATTAGGGTCACTTTTTTCAAAGTGTTCATTTTGCGTTTTTTTTATTTTTTATTTATTGAATGAAGTGTGATATTTTTTTTAAGTTTTTCTTTTGTTTTTTAAGTAGTCTTTAGTATTTTAATAAACCTGAATTCAAAAGACTGAATAAAATTTGATTTTTTTGTGTTTAAAAATGAGTTTATATTTTGGTATTCCATAATCGGTACACTTCCTCTATGTATGGTCTGCTGCTTCTGGATGCTCTATGGTAAATATAAAATAAGCTTTAAGGCATATGTAACTACATATGTTTAGGTACTCACCTCGTCTTTTCGAAAAAAGCAGATGTTATAGTCTGGTCCTCAAGATTTGTATCTTATAGATACGCCGTACGAATTTACAAAAATAATTAAATAATTCAGACCACTGCAGCAAAGAAAGTGTCACGCGTCCATTACTTTATAAATAAGTCGCGCACTATGCAATAACACGTTTCAACGTGTTGACGAATGGAATACATTTAATTCAAATAATTTTTAGAGCTGAACACATATTATTTTTTTTTATTCATAATAAGTAAATAATACTAATGCACTTCATGAAAGTACGAAGTTATTAGTACATTCTACGCATAATGCGTACGGTTAACCTACGAATGAATTCTGTCTACTAATATTAGTTTTACTTAGTAAATAGTACGAATTTATTAGTAAATACTACGAATGCAAAAGATTAAAGTACGAAGTCATTCGTACGAGAAATTAACGAATGTTATTAGTTATATGTACACAATAATTCGTACAATGTACTCAAACAAATTGTTTACTTCTTGTTTACGAATAAAATTAGTGTATTAAACGAATAGATTCGTAGATAGTACGACAGTTATTAGTAAAATTTTACGAATGCATTCGTAGATATACCACTGTACAAATACTTCGTACATCTTACGAATATTCGTACAATGCACGAATATTTTCTTTACGAATATCATTCGTAGCCATTTTACTAATAAATTTTTTGAGTGTACAGATTAAATAAAAAAGAAGGAAATATGGACAGTAATAATGTCTACATCTGTCAGGTAATCCGATATTCAAATTGCAACAATTACAATTGAAAATGTCAGGAGTTTGAAAACTGACAACTATACAACAACTAAATAGTATCTGGGTGTCTCGAAACGAGATGCTGAAAAACGAGTAAAACGTTGCTTAAACGATCGATTATGATAATGTACAACAGCTGAATTTTTACAGACGAGTCACTCTATTACGAAATATTTATACAGAGGAATACTTTTATTTTATAATTTAAAAAATACATCCGCCTAGGATGTGTCTGATCCGTCCAGAGGTAGTTCAACTTGCATTCGTTTTAAGTCATATGTTACTATTTTCCAAACTGTCTTAACTTTACAAAAAAAAAAACTCAAAACCATCTTCTAATGATATGATAATATTTTGAAAATTTATTAGAAGATACAACTGATAGTTAAAAGCAGCGTTTACGAAAAAAAATTACACGTTTTTTTTTTTTTTTTTTTTTCAGAAAAGTACGGGCACTTGCCATAAGATTTTCTGTTGCAAATTTCATAACATATTTTTTTTCTCAAAAACTGTTTCACAGATTAAAAAGAAAATTAAAAATATCATTCCGAAAAATGTTTATTAATGGTACCCACCCAAAGAATAATCCTTTTTTGTTTTTGATTTTCTCAAAAATGGTGGAACCGATTTCGGTAAATTTTTGTATACTAAAGCTCCCCAAAAGTTTGGATAGTCTTGTCTATTATTTTTTGTTTTTTTTTTTAAATAACATTATATATTTTTTTCAAACCTTATTATTTCGAAAACCAAATGCTTGATTTTTTCAAAACTTGACAGTTAAAAGTTTTTTAATACATTCTATAGGATGTGAGAAAAAAAAATATTCATGTCGATTACAGAATTCGCAGAATTTTACTCCCGGTGAGTTGACTTGATTCGCATCCGCTGTAAAACTCAATTATGAAATTCGTCGGATGAACTACATTGTCGATTCCTAAAATTACCTTATCATTTATGAACTTTCGTATCGACACTGTCAGCAACAAACATTTATTCAACTGGCCTAGGCTGTGATAATAGTATCGTTTTCGATCAACGAAATCAAGCATCGTTGAGAGTGGTTAGTACGAAGATGGGGGACGGTTCAAAACCAACCGTGTGCTCTTTTTTTTCTTTTTTTTTTTAGATTTCTTGCTCTCTGGTTGCGTTGCTATTTGTGCGTTTTTTATTAAAATTTGTTAAACAAACACTCACTTTAGCATTCAGTATGATAAGCTTTTGACTTAAATTTTTGTACTCTCCATTGTTTATTTTCGTTTAATCAAAAATTCACTTCAGATTCGTCTCGAAATTGGTGCGAATGTAAAATGATAGAAATTGTATGGAGTGCGAATGGATTGCGAAATCTGTAATACCATATAAGTTGAACAAAATCTCAGTGGTGCAGGGATTGTTACCGACATTCGTTCAACTTTCATTCGTCGGATTCAGTAATAGCAAAAGTTTGGAAATGAATTGAAATTGTCACTTTAGCTCATTCGCCGAATTCTGTAATAGGGGTGATTATTTTATCTAAAAATTAAGGTTCCACCATACAAATGATAAAGAATGGTTTTCAAAAATCGTATTTCTCTCGAAAACGGCAACTAGATTTTTATAAAAATTTGTGAATATGTGTGCAAAACTAATCTTTAGCAACAAATTCACGTGCTGCAACAGTCTCATTCGTGTTTTAGGCATTCCCATCGAGGCACAAAATAAACAATCACTTTGGAAACTTGTTTCACATTGAAATGCTTACTGCAATAAAATCCAAGTGCATAGTATCATAACACTATGAATTGAGAATTATATCAAATTAACGAAGAAAGGTTAGGGAAGCACTTAACCAAAGATGTGAGTTATACTCGAGTTTAGGACGTACTATAAACGCCATATAAATTGTGGCCAAACATTTCTTACACCGATATAGAAATCATAAGCATTTAGCGGTCTTCTTGGCCATCTCGAGAATGTGGTCATTCTAACGAAGATCTTCGTGGACACACATACTGAGTATTGACACGTTTTAAGTTTCTTCAATGAAAGTGCCATTCAGGGATTAGGGCATAGAGGGAAGATATTGCTTCAAAGATATTAAACAGCATTCAGTTTTCGAAGCATGTAACTCCACAAGATTTTGTATTCCAAAAATTGATTTTGTATAAGCAATGTTGTAAAGATCGGTTCAATAATGTAATGAAGTTTAATGAGCTTATACGTTACCGTTGCAATTCCACTTCCGAAGGAGATGGACGTCCGCAAAATAATTAATTGGATTTCAGGCAGGAGATCATAAAAATGAGGAATAGTGTGGGAGACAAAACAGAGCCCTGGGGAACACCATCATTTATTTTGTGAAGATCACTTATATAAATATAAAACTTAATTATTTTATCTTGGATATTGCAAGCAAAATCACTTTGATTAAAAAAAATTAAGAACAAAATCTTTAATTCTGTTGGAAAATCTCAAGTTCGCTCGGGCAATTTCTACTTTTATCAGTAGAAGAAATTCAAAAGTTGAAAATCGGAAGTTGAACTTGTCAACTATGATTGGAGAAAATCAAAATAAAAAATGAAAATAAAACTTCTGTTCAACTTCGAGTGAAGAAAAAATCACCCTTTATGGATTATAAGTTTCAGACATTAGATCATTAAATATGATAAAGAGAGTCGGAGACAAAATGGAGCCCTGTGGCACATTGGCATTTATTTTATCAATGACGGACTTGCAAACATCTAATACAACTTGTAAAGGGCGATTCGGGAGTTGAAATTCTATTTCTACAAAGAAGAAGAGATTCATCAATAATAAATGCAATCATTTTCGATAAGAGAGCTCTATGAAATGGTTTTGAAATATCAAGCGCAATAATCTTGCTTTCTTCAAAACGCTGTACAGATTTTCGGTGATCACCAGATCACCTGTGGACCTATTACTTCGAAAACAATACTGCTCGTTATTAAGAAGCTTTCGTTCTTCAAGATATTTCTTGAGGAGATACTTTTTAGAGTTTCCATGATCATGGAAATAAGGGACGTAAGTGCAATTCGAAGATAGTAAGAGGGAGAAGATAAATGATAATCTAGAATAATGAATAAGTTGAATACATATTCATATCAGTTTCATGAACAATTCAAACAAATAAGAAAGGATTACGAATTTTTGAAGAAATTTATTTATAAGGAATACTTTATTTGTTCTCTTGAATTGCATATTAATAATAATCCAAAGAATTTTTAGTCTTACTTTGATAAAATACAAAGAGAAATTCAGTTGGGATTCCATTTAGCCTTTCTTACAATAGCAAATCTTCTGATGACATTTTTGTTATTTGCAATAGCTTTGCAACTTTGCATCACTTTTTCAAGCAAACTTCATCGATCTTAAATTAGACTGTGGTAACATTTTTAACAAAAGTTTTTTGTTGACACTGGGAACCTCAATTTATCTGTAAATGTCGTTTTGCAAGTATTGTCATCTCTTGGAAATAAGTATTCAGTTTCACCAGATAATATTCCACCGATTCTTTTAAAAACTTGAAGTAACAATTTTCCAGTGCCACTTTGTTTTATATTCTACTTGTCTTTAAGTCAAGGTGTTTCTCTAGATACTTGGAAAAACTCCATAATTACTCCCTTCCATTAATCTCACTCAAAAGCATCTGTTGAAAACTATAGACCCATTGCAAAGTTGCAATTAATCCCTAAACTTTTCGAAGCTGTTGTGAACAAAAAAAAATTATACAGCCTTATTCAGAATCATATTTCTGAACACCAACATGGCTTTTTGAGAGGAAAATCTACAACTACTAATTTAGCAATATTATCTAACTACTGTCTAACCCATATGGAAACACATTCGTAAGTAGACACTACATATATACACTAATTTTTAGAAGGCTGTGTTCAACATTGTGTCCTTTTGAAGAAACTTGAGTTGTTTGGCTTCCATTCTTCTCCCTAAATGGATAAAAAGTTATTTATTAGGTAGAAAGCAAATTGTCAAAATTGTTAATGTGTTTTCTAAAGAAATATTTAACGTTTCGGGTGTTCCTCAAGAAAGTCATCTTGGACCGTTACTTTTTATTATTTTTATGAATGACTAACACTTCATCTATACGAGTATTATTCTAAATATCTTTTATTTGCTGATTCAAAAAATTTTAGCAGCATAAACTCTATTCATGGTGCAAATAAATTTCAATCTGATTTTAACAGAATTATCGATTGGTGCATGCTTAATGGGCTGTACTTCAACAATAAATAAAATGCACGACTGGATCGCACGAACTTGCTCTTATGTAAAAGTACTTTGGAATTTAAAATACATTTTATAAATATAAAACATGGATGTAATGAGAAAAAAAAATTTCAAATGCATGGAATTGCCTGATTTCCGGAAAAGTATGAATTTACGCAAATAAAGTTTGAAAATCGTTTTATTAAAGTAATTTTTTATATAACAAATTTCTTTCAAATTTTTTTCTAGAACAAAATTTGGGATGCCAATTTCAAGTGCTTAGTAATATAGATTTTAGAAAATAATTTCAAAAAATAATCGTTCACACGTTTTCAAGATTGTATTGATTTTTCACAAAATAAATTGGATTTTTTTTATCAAAAAACAAAAAAAATTATTTTCATATTTTTATATACAATATTATTTTAAACTTAAGGAGCCTCCTGGTGAGAATTTTTGGTTAAAATCGTTAGAGCCGTTAATGAGAAAGTCAAGAGAGAAAAAAAAAACGTTCTATGACAGGTACCATTAATAACATTTTGCCCAACATTTTTTTTTTACAAAAAAAGTAGTCCATGTCTATAATATTACACTTAATTTTTTTTATCAAAATCGTTAGAGCTGTTTTCGATATAAATAAGATTATGCGTTACGGGTGTATGGGGAGTACCGTTAGTTTTAGAGCTAAAAAAATTCTATTTCCCCTCTAGCGAATCACCGAAGACCCTTAATTACCGGTATTGAAGAAAATAGGTCCAGTGGCTTAGGCTCTAGATCGAGGTAGGTACAGAAATACAGCCAGACAGACGGAATTGTCAGACCCACTTTATTCGTCTTCGCTATCATCGTAATGTCAACTTTGATACAAATCTCGAGTTCGATTTTTTTTCTAAATGCAGAACTTGCCCTATAGTACCTACATATGTCATGGAAATTCCAGCCCTCGCTTAGAGGTTTTTGACTGTAAATGTTTGCATTTCTTTTGTGGGGAATGCAAATACGTATTTTTCGATCTATTGTAGACCAGAACCATAAAACACATCAAAGGATTGCGCCCCAGTTGTAGCCACAGGTTGTAATGATGGAGGTGGGAAAAAAATATATAAAATTACACACCGACCAACCGATTAGAACAACTGTTCTAATAAATAAGCGATATATTTAACTACCGGGGCTGAGAAACTGGAATAAATTATTTTAATTAAAACACAAACAGCCAACATCGCAAAAAATGTAAATTCTAAATTAATTTGCTTCGTTTAGTTTCCGTCGTCATCGTTGTCGACATTTTGTCATGGAAATAATATTTTCATTCAAAAATCATCAAATATGGTTTTTCCAGTCAAATCGAATTACATACACTTAAAAACGGTTCGGGTGCTCGAGTTGAGATGATTTTTATTCCACGGGAGGAACTATGATCTTTCGATGAAAACACTGCCTATACAATCTCTTTTTCACAGGGTCTAGGGGGTGGCAACTTTGAGTTGAGTAATGTCTGTATGCATACTATACAAACTTGTTTTCCTTTTAGAGAAGGAAGTCGAATAGACATCGTGCCACACACTGCCAGCCAACTTAAGGTACCTACCTTTTGTGTGCCATTTATGGAAACTGGAAACAGACTATACAGACATTTGTATGTATGTCTGTTATACCGGCAAATGTAATTTACAATCTGGTTTCTGAACAGTACAACAACAACTATTTAAGTGAATACAAAAAGGATCTAGCTGTCTTCAAGTACACACGCACATCTTAATTTAGTTTTTCACGTGAAAATGAAAGGAAAAACTTGTACTAAAGTTAAGTGTTGTATCTCTAATCGAATGCAAATCAGGAGTTGGCCAAAAAACAAACATGGGCGATGATGTTGACGAAGTTGTGCTACAAATTGTCTGCGTTGAGCAATACGAATTGAGAAATCGAAATAATTTTTATTGACTTATCAAAATGAACACGTACATAAGTAACCTGGTAGATATTTTGTAAGAGTGGTTTGAAAGGACTATCGACAATTTCGGTGGGCGTAACAAGTTAAACTACAAATATGTAAATAAATTAGATTTAATCAAAAGACTTTTGCGCAAGTTTAATTTTGATGGAGTCAATACCCTCATATAATAGGCTTAATACAAGCTGATTCTTAATATAACCTAAATATAGCTCTTATTAGAGGGAATTTGAAGGATGATTAAGGCAGAGTTTTAGGTAGGGTTACATAGGTATTTCATTGGACCATCGTTTCACAAAGTCTAGTGCAGAGTTTGCTTTAAAAATAATCTTGTCAATATGTTTAAGAAAGTATAGCTTCCTTTCACATAAAACACCAGGATCATGAATTGACTCAATGGTGGATATGGTTTGATAATGGAGAATGTAGAGACAGGGAGGAGACTGGATGCGTTTTCGTGAAAAAAATGATTGAATGACATTTAGAAATATTAAGCTCTTAGCAATTTTTCAGGCACCAGACAGAGCAACTGTTTAGATCATGTTGAAAAAGAGTAGAATCATGTGTGGAAAAAATGATCTTGAAAAACTTGGCATCCTTGACGTAGAGTCAGACATGGGAACATTTTATGACAATTTAAATAACGTTAATAGTAAGAATAAAAAGTTTAGGTCCTAAGTGGCTACCTTGTGGGACCCCGGAAGAAGCTAAGAAATAATAAGTGAAGGCAGATCTAAATGGAACTTTAAAGGAACGATTTTTTAGGTAAGAAAAAAACCATCTTAAGATAAGTTCAAACCCAAGAATGGGCAGTTTGAACAGAACAAGCTTATAATGTGAAAGTTTGTCAAAGGTTTTACTGCAATCGGTTGAGAAAACCTTGATTTCCTTTCTGTTCTTTAAGGCTGAGATACCCTCTCATTCAAGCATACGAATTAAACAAGGTTAATCATTGTGGACCTACATTTGACAAAGCCGTATAGTTGAAATGAGAGACTTGCAATGAAAACTTAAAATTTCGTACAAAATGCTTTCAAAAATTTTGGGAATATGTGAAAGCTTAGCAATTGGACGATGGTCTAATTTGAGCCCTTTTTTAGTATTAGGGTTGTGAAAGAGGTCTTCCATTCATTGGGCATATTTTCATCCGACCAAATTTTTGAGATGAGTTGGTACATGCTCCCTACCAAGTCATCCCCACCTGCTTTGAATAGTTCAGCTTGCAAGCCATTCGCGCCAGCAGCTTTGTACGCTTGCTTTCAGCTTTGCTATCGCTGACCGCACTTCATTTAGGTCGGGTGGACGGAAATTTTGATCATCATCGTCCAGGTTGAATGGAATGTTCCGCCTAGCTGCGGAATTTTGGCCTTCCTCGCCGTTCAGCAGTGTGGAAAAGTGTTATTACCAGATGCTCAGCACGGACTGCGTGTTCACTACCATATTCCCACTCTCATCGCGACAGGCTTCCGTTCTAGTTTTGTAGCCCTGGGTGTATTGCCTCACCCTTTGGTAAAACTTTCCAACATCCCCCTGTCGGTACAGTCCTCAATAGACTCGACCGCCCGCTTCACATGCTCTCTCTTTTTTCTCCTTAGAAGTCGGCGTTCCTCCCTTCGTCTTTGCCCGCAGAGCTCCCGGGCAGCTCTCCCAGCAGCTCTGGTTTTTGCCTGCAGCATTAATTGGTAGGCCTCGTTCTTTGCTACATGCGCCAACCTACATTCTTCATCAAACCAGGGGTTTCGTTGTGGTGGCCTTGTGAAACCCAGCACATCAGTGGCGGCACTACTGATGGCATTCTGGCAGTGCTTCCACAGGTCCTCCGTAGATGAAGCTGGAGGCGGGCTTGCTGAGAGATTAAGAGAGACGCGGTCTGCAAAAATCGTGGCGACCTCCTGTGATTTTAACCTCACGACATTGAATCTTTTCACAGCATCCGTCGATCGTTGTGGCGTCATGGATATCCACATCCGTACTTGGACTACCACCTACGGAAACTATCAACCCGGCCCTAATAACCTCTTTGCTGTTCGAATTAAACTATGAATTTTCTTTCAGTTTGCAAGGTTTTCCCTTATTCGGGATAAACTTCCCAATCTGAAAAAAAAAACTAAATTTAAAGTTGGAGTACACTGCACTACCGAGAAAGCATAGTCATCAGTTAAAGTTCCTGAAGAAATCATTGAGACCATCCCAGTTGGACAATTCGTTGTGTGGGAAAGCCACATCTAAGTGGGACACGAATTCCCATAAATAATTACTTATTATCCTATAACTCCAAAAAAAAAAAAAAAAAAAAAAAATACCCCCAACCATGTTCTGACCTAAGTAATAAACCAGAAGTTAAAATTTTACAATTTATCATGTAAAGCTTTATAAAAAAAAAACAGACATTAACCCACATCTTGTTGACCAAACCATTAAAATTTATCGATTGATGAATAAATACTTCGTTTAAAAACATCCAATTGGGAAAACATTTAAGTCGTTAATAAAATAAACAAAATGACGATCTTCTTGCCCAAAATGATGAAGAGCCCCCTCCTCAGAATGACCAAACAAACACAATTTAACTACCCATAAATGCACGCACACACTCCTTGGTGATGCACTCTCTGGTCATATTTTTTGTTTGATGATCTGTTTTTAGCATTCACTTTGAACCGTAGAAGACGATCCCAAAAAAAAAATATACACTTCCGGTTTCCAACAGAAGGTGTACCTGTATTTACAAGAATCCTCCACAACCCATTCCCAAAATCAACTTTAACAACTGTATACAATGATTCATTCAATGGAACCGAAGAAAGGAAGAGAAAGCTGTGAACGAACGTCAGAACGACCGGCAACTTCCTCAAACCCAAACAAGCCTTTGTGTGTAAACATTAACCTCTTTTTATTTTGTCGGCAACAGACAACGAACAGCCCCAATGTCCTTTCGAGCACTTGCACTTGCCATATTTGGGTTGCCCAAACACACACGTCACCCCCAAACGATGGGGATTTCAAAAATTAAAATCAGATAAATATCCCAAATTGGTTTTTGAGAGTTGTGCGACGAGCGGCGCATTTAATTACCGCGTGAGTGCTCCCAAAATGGCTAGTCTGACACTTAATGTAAATAACGGTTAGTTTATTGGTTTCAATTTTGTGCGTTGTTCTTTTGACGTGACTTACACCATCTGACACGCAGTGCTGGATTTCGGCCACTTTGTGAGTTAAGTGTTCATCCTTAGAAGTGCCCCACTTAATTCTGTAATATGGATTCAGAAGCTTTGAAAACCTTGGATAAAATAGGTTCGAGAAGGTGTTAGAAGAACTCGAAATCCAAAGTCTAGTCTGTCTGACAGGGTTGTGATGTTCTTTCCATAGGTATTATTGCAATCGTTGAAGACATCAGTCTTCCAAAATCTCTTAGTCCATGAAACCAGTGAGAAGAATACTAACTCCTAAAAATCATTCCGGCTGTTATTTTTAGTTTCTGTTTATTAATCCGCTACTGGTTAAGCGAATAAGGAGACTCCAATGAGTAAATTCAAATTTAAAATGACACCTGTCATTTTCTTGGAACGCAATTATTACAAAAACCGTTGGTGACGTATATGGTTGTAATGAGGATTCCATCGAGTGGGTGGACACATTTTCACGGAAGTTAAAACACTCCTCATTACTCTACTACGCGAAAAGAAGAAAAGTTCAATGAACACAAAACACACACACTCATCACCCCTCCACCAGATGGAGATGTTATCGAGTATAAAATCAAGAAAACAACCAAAACAAAAAAGGATGTTAGACCAGAAAAAATTGTAATGATTCATTTTTAACAGTTAAATGCACACACATGCACGATTGGTTGAGTTAAGTAAATGTTACATGTTGCATTGAACCAAATGAAATTGCTATAGTTTACAGTAAAAATAGATTACAAGAAATATACAATATGTAGTAATCTATGGAACGAAATGAAGGTGAAAGGCATCGCTGTAATCGACGTCATCGATAGAAAGTAATCGTCGTGTTTTTCCTTCCTCTTTTCTTCTTTTTGTGTGTGTGTGTTGTGTTTGCTTACTTCTATGGTTTATGATACAATTGCAACAGCTGGCAACGGGGATTCGAATCTGCGGAGATGTGTTAAGTCATTAATTTCTATTTAATTATATCCACATGGAAGGATTGTCGATAAAGTAACCTTAAAACTAAACCGACGTAAATTGATGAAATGGAAAACGGATTTGTTAGATAAGTTTTGTTGAAAATGAAATGCGAATACGACAATGGTGATGTTAACGGGACGTACAAGCAAAGTCAGTCCCTTATTGCTTAAAGACAGACATCTGTTGAACTGGATTTGATGTCTCGGAACATAGAAGGCTTGTACAGGATCGGCCATCTAGTGGTTTCTTTTTTAAATCATAGGTTATCTTGACACTGGCAGCTGTTTCCGCTTGAAATCTTGACAGAAAGTCAGTATTATATCTCCGCGGAAAAAAATAAGCCGCTTTTCGCTTGAAGAACATTGGGAAATATTGAAAATGAAGCACCCATCGTTCCTGCTGTACGCAAATTAGTGCAAAAAGTTCGTGAGACTGGTACATAATCATGGTCCCCGTATTCACAGATGAGAATGGGAGACTTAATTAACCAATTCACGAACATCAACTCGCCATCGATCTCAACACTTCACGCACTAGCCTGAGAAGAATTCTGAACAAAGATATCGGAGTATTCGCTTACAATGTCTAATTGACTCGCACGACCTACCGCTTCTTTATCGCAGTTTGGGCCTTAGAGCAGCTTGAATTGGACAACGATTTTGGGCGAAAAACCATTTTTTCTGACAGGGCGCATTTTCAACTCGGTAGCTAAGTTAACAAAAAAAAAATCCGCACCTGGGGCCCGGAAAACCCGCACGTTATTGTCCAGAAGTGAACGCATCCACAGAGAGTGACAGTTTGGTGCGGATTATGGAGTGGTGGCATCATTGGTCCATTTTTCTTCCATCAACGGTGGGTGTTACATAGCAATGTTAACCGATGGATTTGGACGATCTCTGGTACTGGCAGGAAAGCGGGCCATGTTACACATCCCATAACCCATAACACAATAGATATTTTTGCTCATCAAATTCCCAAATCATGTTTATCAGCCGTCTTGACGATGTCAATTGGCCGCCTCGGAGCTGCGATTTGACCTCTTGGACTTTTTTGGGAAGGACCGATCTTATGCCAACAATGCTGAAACGATTCAATTACCTAAGGCCAATATCATCCAAGTAATCCGTGAGCTACAGCTCAAAACCATCAACAAGGTCTTGGAAAATTGGAGTGGCAGAATGCGCTACAGCGAAGCCAGCCACTTAAACGACGTTATCGTTATTAATTGGAATGTTTGCTCTTTCTAATAAAGCCATAATACATGGAAGAAATTTAATTTTGTTCACTTTATTGCATTTTTAAAAAGAAACTTATTTGGCCCACCCTGTATGTATGTACATATATGGGTGTGACATAAATAGCTCGAAGTCTTAAGAGGTCAACATGAGGTAGGTAGAAATTGCGACCGCTGGCTGGTAGTCTAGCCCTTTAGCCCAATTACTGCTGAAGTGCGCCATTTTTATACCATAGCTAGTGTGAACATGTGGCTGGAATTTATTTGAGAAATTTTGGAAATTCTCACGGAGCCATCCAGTTTGGATTAAGTTCAAAAACATAAAAGAATCTAGAAAGTTTAGATGTCTCTTATTGCGTGTTGGAGTTTGCACAATCATCAGGAAATTGGAGCACTCACTCAGCCGGACCACCACACTAATCCGATACCATCTACACTGAGCCAAGGTAGGCAGAATGCTGACTGGTGCTTAAACAGAAGCGAATACGATGAGTGACAATCCGACCCCCTCCCCCCACCGTAAACCTCCGTCAAAACCCACAGTCCGCTAGCTCGGGATCTAAAGAGTCAAACGGAGGGTAAGCCACAGAAGTAACCGTCGTAGAAGTAGTTCTTCCTAAAGCCATTTCATCGCGTTGAGAAAAGAGATCCAAGCCTTTGATCTTCCTTTCCGAAAGTTTGTCAATGTCGTCAAAAAATGTTCATTTGCAGAGGAAATGCAGGACTGTTTCCTTTTCCCGCTGGTCCCCACAGGTATGACAGTGAGTGTTGTGAGAAATGCCTAGCTTCGCTGCATGCTCAGGGTCTGCATATCAGATCAAGTGTTCGGGATTTATAGGTAGATCAAATCTTTCTAGATAATGTAGTTACGGGTTGATTCGCTAAGAAAAATTGAAAGAATATTGAATTTCGTAACTTCGAGCGAAATGTTGACTATTTTCAAAAGTGAGTTATGAAATGCTAATCTTTGCCTGGCCAGCTCGTCCGACCGTTCGTTCCTATCAATTTCACAATGACCCGGACCCCAGATAAGAGTAACATTGTGGTTAATATTGATGCTTGCAAATTTATCCCGGCTGATGTACTAGAATTAATGGCTTTAACAGCCGCCTGAATGTCTGTGATAACAGCCGTATTCCGGTTCGTTCTGGTTTGGATCTACATAGTTTGAGTGCATGCTTAGTTAGTTGTGCTGTTGAATTTCTCAATGTGTATTGATCTCTCTATTCTCATTAGTGAACTTCAAAACATTTTCAAGTTTTCTAAATCTCTTCGTCTTCTTTGTAACTACTTGAAAAACATAGTTGAAGTTTAGTACTATACCTCTCCCCTTTTGTTACTCGTAGTGAACTTTGGAGTACCACAAGAGTCCGTTTTGGGACCACTTCTGTTCTTACTTTTTATCAATGATCTTCCAGATATTGTTGAAGATTACTCACTTCACAATTTTTACACAGATTACGTTTAAATCTACACGCATCGCCCACTTGCACTGACTAAAGACCCTGTTGTTCGAACTAATGAAGATCTTGAACGAATTCGACTCTTTGCAAGTGAGAACTCTTTTTAATTCCATTTTTCATAATTAGTAGCTAATCCAATTTTTAGTTTATGTAGTGATCCACTACATGCGACCACTCTGACAGCCTTATATCATATAAACATTCATTTCCATTCCCAAGATACCACACACGATCTTGTACGGTATCATCTTTCTTTGTAATTCGCGCAACCGATCCACAACACTGCGGCACATTAATGTGTCATCTTCGAGAGCCCACTTGGTGAAACCTAACACCACGGCAATTAATTAATTGTCGCCAGCTCTGTGTCATAACTATAGCTACGACTATAACATGAGCCGGTACGAACGAAGGTTCCAAAAGTAAGGCAAAGTAAGAATGACAATTATGCACATGCATTGTTTTTGGGTTCTATGGACATCATATGGCACTTCAATACACTAGGTCACTATATTGACTGTGTGTATCTGGAACTACAATGGATACGTGTATCTATTGGATATGTTTTGTATTGGGCCAGTATAAATGAAATATGATCCATTGAACTCTTAGGCAATAATAATAATGCAATATTGATTTGGTGTCAATGCATGTTGGCAACGGATGTTGGGAATTATGATGAAAATGCTCTTTTCATATGAGGTTGCGTAAGAATGCATTTTCATATGGAAATGCCGAATTTCATTATCAAGTGGTTGAATGGTGGGGATGGAAATTGGTTCTTTTAAATCAGTATAAATAAGCAAAGGATGATTAGGGAAAACCAGAATTTAGCCACACATTAAACTCGAAGGTTGCAGCCTACGCATTGAGACAGCGGGCCTTGCGAGAACAACAATAAAAAACATTTAAACTTTAATAAATCTTTCATTTTTTAATCATTTTTATCTTTTATTTAATAAACTAAATTCTCCCCATATACACTCTTCCCTGAAAGTCAGGAAGCACGGGTATTTTGGGTTATTTCATGGTGGCAGCGGTGGGATTCTTTTAAAATCCCCTACCATAGTTATTTAGCCTTGCCAATACAAGAGACCTCTCTCTTGATGCGTTCTGGGGCTACACACCAGAAAAAAACGTTAAAAAGTGAAGTGAAAATTTTTTTTTTTTTTGCTTTTGTGATTAAAGTGTTAGAAATCCTACGAGCGTAAGACCTTGCTAGCTTTAGAGCTTAAGCATTTGGCAGACAGTAGGTAGTGATAAAAGACCAGGCCGTAATCCTCAACTTTAGGGCGTGAAGCCTGCCTGGCAACAAAGAACAACAACTGCAACGGCAACATAAGCAGCAGCAACAACAACAACAACCACAGCATCTGGAGCAATAATAACAACAATAACGGCATCGACTACAACAATAACAGCAATAATAACAACATCAGCGGCATCAACCACAAAACAACAGCAATAATAACAACAACCTAAAAGTAAGAAATTATTTTTTTGAAATTTGTATATATATATATATTTCTGCCTTATCCCTCCCTTAAGAAAAAAATATATAAAAAAATTTTTCCAAAATTGTCTCCACACGACAAGACCGACAAAGACTAGATCTTTTTTTTCAACTACCTTTTTTTTCTGAATCCGAATCCGATATAATGGAGTTCCGTATTAATATAAGTGATATTTTCAATATCATTCCCACTTTTAACGGTAACCCCACTGACCTAAATAAATTTATCGCATGCGGGAACATACTGTTCTCGTCATGTAAAAAAGAGGAACATAGTACGTTCCTCGAAATAGTAAAAACGAGGCTACAAGGTCCGGCTTTCGAACTCATACAGTTCAACTCATTCACTAAATGGAGCGATCTGGTTACAAAACTAGAGGATGAGTTTAAAGTAACTAAAACTCGTACCGTCGCGCAAAATGAGTTGCTCTTAGCTAGGCAAACTGCTAGAGAGTCGGTCAAAGAATTCGGGGACAAAGTTTGTCAACTCTTAACCTCCCTCAACTCAGCGACGTTCGCTAATACTAACGACGAATCCGTCAGAAGCTATTTGGTGGAAGAAAATGAAAAATTGGCTCTTCAAACTTTTGAGGATGGCCTCAGTAGCCATAATTTAAGGTTAATGGTTCAAGCCCATGGGGAAACCAATCTAAAAAAAACAATCGAGTTTGCAGAAAACCATGCTGCAAGAGTGGAAAGACAAATGTCGTCGTTTAGAAATAAAACACAAACCCAGCAAAACTCACCCTCAAACTTTTCTTCCCGACCCACCTGTCAAATTTGCGGGATCTTGGGACATTCTGCCCAAACCTGTTACCGCAATAAGACCCTACCTAATATTACTCCTAAAACAGAAATAGTTAAATGCAACTATTGCAAAAAAAATTATCACACGGAAAGTGAGTGTAGACTGCGAAAAATACACTCACAATCAAACCAAATAAACCCCCAAAATCCTTTCAGGCAGAACCTCTTTACAGGTACCCAAAATAATGACAGGAATAAAAATGGCGAAAAGCGACAGGTGAATTTCCACCACGTATTACCCGAAAGCCATTTTTCTGTCAACGGTACGGGAAACGAAAACTGTCGGGACGATCAGACCGGCTATCCATCCCGACAACACATTCAAGCCGAAATCCACCAAACACAAGAATAGTGGCAAGCGTAGTCATCGAACTGCTTCCCTATAACGACCTAACAATCATCCGAATTCCCTTCACAGACGGTCAAAATAGAAATCTCGTTATCGACACTGGCGCAGAAATCAGTATCATAAAAAAACCTACCACCCAACCCATGAAAAACGAAAAAACAAATATGACAATTTCAACCATGGGCGGCCATAAGGTAATAAGTACTGGAATTGCCAATGAGAGTCTATTGATCGGTTCTGATGAAGATAAAATAAAAATTACTCACCCCTTTCATATTCTAGATACAAGCACTGACATGGATTTTGACGGCATCATCGGTAACGATTTTTTGAAGAAATATTCATGTATAGTTAACTACGATGAAAATTTTATAAAGATATTCCCTTTTATTGATAACCACTCTACTGCTATGGTGCATAGTTTTGGGAAAGTACTGAGTACTATTCCTGATCACAAAACTTATGTGTCAGAAGCAAATCAAGAAATCCATTTCATACCTAAATCTGAAATTTTAGCTCAAACTACAATGCTCAAGAAAAAATACAAAAATAAAGCCAAAACAAACCTTCAAGAAGATTGCACGACGGAAGGGTCTAAAAATACTGACTCTGACTCCCCTCAGTGTCTTACAGACATCAATGCAGGAAGTACAGAAAAGGTATGGGAATCGTTGAATGATACCGCTTGCCTTCGGGTCGGGTCAGGAGATTCGCCACAAAAAGACTTCGATAAAGTTGCTAGCAAAAAACTTCATTCGAAGAAGGTCAAAGGCAAAATAATTTACAATAAGCCTATGGTAAAAGAAACCATAGCAGAAAATACATTTAAACCAGCAGAAAGTAAGACTGAGATAAAAGACATCTCAGCAAAAAATAAGACTGGGCAAGAAAAAAATAAAAAAATTATAAACATTACTCTTGAGCAACGTAGTCAAAAATTGGTAGAAATCCCTTTCGAGAACAAACTTTTAAACTCACAAGATATAATAATAAGAAAGAAGGAAATTACCCCTGGAATATATCTGGGCGAATCAATAGTAACACCTAAAAATAACAGAATAAAAATACTCTTAATGAACATTTTGGATGAAGAGAAAACTTTAAATTATAATGACTTAAATATAAAATGGGATACCCTTAACGATTATAATATTATTTCACCTAATGGTCACCAAGATCGTTTACAGGAAAGACTTTCAGACTTGGAAGCCGTGATAGAATTAGACCACTGTAATCGAGAAGAACAAAAGTCCATACTAAAAATCTGTAGAGAATTCAATGATCTGTTCTTTTTAAAGGGCGACCACCACACCCACACGAATACAATACAACACAAAATAATAACAAATAACACTAATCCCCCATTATTTCTGAAACCTTATAGACTCCCCGAGAGTCAGAAAAATGAAATTCACAAGCAAGTGAAAGAAATGTTGAATGATTCAATAATCAGACCTAGTTTTAGTCCTTGGAATTCACCTCTTCTTTTAGTTCCGAAAAAGTCTGGCATTTCTGGTGAAAAGAGATGGAGAGTTGTTGTAGACTTTAGAAAACTTAACGAACAAACAATCGGAGATGCATATCCTCTGCCGAATATCACAGACATTTTCGACCAATTAGGTAAAGCAAAATATTTTAGTACCTTGGATTTAGCTAAAGGGTTTCACCAAATATTGGTGGCAGACTCCGACAAAGAAAAAACTGCTTTTAGTACACCATTTGGCCACTACGAGTATAATCGTATGCCTTTTGGGTTGAAAAACGCCCCTGCTACGTTCCAACGACTTATGAATAACGTCCTTATGGGTCTACAAGGCCTAGAATGTTTTGTTTACGTAGATGACATAGTTATCTATGGGTATGATCTTGACAATCACAATGGAAAACTCATCACTGTATTAAAACGTCTACGGGAACATAACCTAAAACTCCAGCCAGATAAATGCAACTTTCTAAAAAAGGAATTAATTTACTTAGGACATATTATTTCGGAAGATGGAATCAAACCCGATCCCGAAAAAATCAAGGCAGTAAGAACCTTTCCCATTCCTAAGAAACCAAAAGATGTTAAGTCATTTCTAGGCTTCGTAGGATATTATCGGAAATTTATTCCTAACTTTGCTCATCTAGCCAAGCCATTGACAAAACTTTTAAGGAAAGATGTTATTTTCCAATGGGACGCATTTTGTGATGAATCTTTTAGAAATCTTAAACAAAAAATTATAGAACCTCCAATACTCTCTTACCCTGATTTCACAGCAGAATTTATTGTCACTACCGACGCCAGCGATCTAGCACTAGGCGCAGTTCTTTCCCAAGGTCAAATTGGACAAGACAGGCCAATATCTTTTATAAGCCGCACGCTAAATGACCAAGAAACCAGATACACCACATCAGAAAAAGAGCTACTAGCAATAGTGTACGCTCTCAAACAATTTCGACCGTATATTTATGGGCGAAAGTTCACCATTTATACTGATCACAACAATCTCTTATGGTTGATTGGGCAAAAGAACCCCACATCTAGATTATTACGTTGGCGTATATTGATGGAAGAATACGACTTCAATATCATCCACAAGCAAGGCAAATGCAATGTTATTGCAGACGCCCTCAGTAGAGTAAAGCTTGACAATGAAAGTAAAGTCCTAGTGACAACTTGTAATCAAGCAAGAAACCAGAATAACCACAAAACTGTGCAAGATAACGGAGAAGATAGTATAGAACACCTATCAACATTCACTCTTTTGGAAGATAAGGGATCAATCTTTGAAAACAAAATAGTTAAAATAAAAGTATTAATAGTTCCAATTATCGAATCAACAGATGAGGAATACCTACAAAATAAATGTCCAAACTATATTAAACCTGATATAGGAGAACTCACAACATTCCCACATAATAAAGAAACATTTTTTATAATCACTTTACCTATCCCAATTAGAACATACAAAGATATGGAACTAATAAAAAAATGTCTCACTTCGGTTAGCAATTTAAATATCAATGAACAGTCGATTGCATTCTCATTACCCTGCATGGATAATGAATCAAAAATTAAAATTAAAACACTTCTTACAGGCATTTTTCAAAAACAAAATAAAATCATTCACATTTTTACCAATGAAACAAAAAATTACAACCACTAAACAAACACGACATACATCATTACACTCTTATCTACAGCATGGCAACTGCCTTACTCATCATTCTTATCTATCCTCAAATATAAAATTAAACTGAAACCAATTCCGTCGGAAACAGAAACAAAAACAGAAACAATCAGAAATGACAAAATACAAACAGACTTACAGACCCATGACAATTTTCCTAATGAAACCTCCTCACCTAAAGATACCATAGCAGAAACACAATTTAATTCAAACCCTGAACTTCCACCAAAATTTGTCCTCTGTCCAATTAAACCCAATTAAAAACAAAGAAATATATATATATTTTATTTAAACAAAAAAAAAAAAAAAAAAAAAAAAAAATAGTATATCCATATACTTAAACATTATAAAATTATTTCTAAAAATTGAAGAAACAAATATTTACAAATTATAATTTAGCTACCTTTAAGAACAAAAACTTATTATTATGTTACTGTACAAAAAAAATATATATTTAAACATACTCAAAATCATATCTAAAAATTTAAGAAACAAATGAAAATTTTTTAATAAAAAAAAAAAAATTTTTTGTAAGTAAACCTAAAAAAAAAAAAAAAAAAAAAAAAAAAAAAAAAAAAAAAAAAAAAAAAAAATAATAACAAAAAACTTTTATAAAATCTTAAGAATCTATAAAAAAAAAAATGATATAAAAAAAAAAAATTGCTTAAACTTCAAATATAAAACTTTATGTTATTAATTATAAGACATAAATATTTTAAATGTCAAACAAAAGGAAATTTAAAAAAAAAAAAAAAAAAACTATAAAAATATTATTTAAACCATATCAAAATTATACCAAAAATGTAACCTTATCATCCTTTCGCAACCTTACAGAAAATTAACCTCTTCAAGGTATAATTTTCTTTCTTCAAGGGGAGCGGGATGTAGTGATCCACTACATGCGACCACTCTGACAGCCTTATATCATATAAACATTCATTTCCATTCCCAAGATACCACACACGATCTTGTACGGTATCATCTTTCTTTGTAATTCGCGCAACCGATCCACAACACTGCGGCACATTAATGTGTCATCTTCGAGAGCCCACTTGGTGAAACCTAACACCACGGCAATTAATTAATTGTCGCCAGCTCTGTGTCATAACTATAGCTACGACTATAACATGAGCCGGTACGAACGAAGGTTCCAAAAGTAAGGCAAAGTAAGAATGACAATTATGCACATGCATTGTTTTTGGGTTCTATGGACATCATATGGCACTTCAATACACTAGGTCACTATATTGACTGTGTGTATCTGGAACTACAATGGATACGTGTATCTATTGGATATGTTTTGTATTGGGCCAGTATAAATGAAATATGATCCATTGAACTCTTAGGCAATAATAATAATGCAATATTGATTTGGTGTCAATGCATGTTGGCAACGGATGTTGGGAATTATGATGAAAATGCTCTTTTCATATGAGGTTGCGTAAGAATGCATTTTCATATGGAAATGCCGAATTTCATTATCAAGTGGTTGAATGGTGGGGATGGAAATTGGTTCTTTTAAATCAGTATAAATAAGCAAAGGATGATTAGGGAAAACCAGAATTTAGCCACACATTAAACTCGAAGGTTGCAGCCTACGCATTGAGACAGCGGGCCTTGCGAGAACAACAATAAAAAACATTTAAACTTTAATAAATCTTTCATTTTTTAATCATTTTTATCTTTTATTTAATAAACTAAATTCTCCCCATATACACTCTTCCCTGAAAGTCAGGAAGCACGGGTATTTGGGTTATTTCATTTAGTTAGAATTTTAAGTAGGAATGTGCAATATTTTTCACAAAAAATGCAGTAGCTTATAGCCGACTGTTTGCCAGGTTCTTCTTCTTCTTCTCAGGTTTCAATAGCCTACCTTACACACAGCTTTAAATTGTTTATACCATATACCATTTTTCTAAAGACGCCAATATCAAAATTACAGAATAATACTCAAAAAATTGTTAAGTCCTCGGCTAATCCCTAAAATAAACTATTCTGCATCCTCATGTGCTTTCAACAAAATGGCACTTCGATCCATCAATGTATGAAAATCTATGATTTACCCGCTCGTCCAAACCTCCGAACCTTACAATTTTAAATTTCTTCTTATAGTTATTCGACCGGGAAGCTTTACAAAAAAAAATCTTTGGCTTATGGAGACCTAAGAAGGAATATAAAGTCCCACATGATGCCTTGAATCACAAGACTTAAAAAGAAAAGAAAAAAATTGAGCTCATAAATAACCAGAACCTAATGACTTACAGCCTTCAACCATTCCTGTGTTAGTAAGTTTGACAAGAATGGATGGTACCTGCAATTTTCTGCAAAGTCGGAATTACTAAAACGATTAGATCTAATTTTGGTAGATTTTTTACCTTCCTCGCAAGACGAGTACCCCTGAAAAAAAAAACATTTTTGGTTTTTAGCTTGCAGGTGATGGTAATCAATTGCGTGACAGTCCCGCGCATAAACCATAACAACGATATCCGAAATTTAGTCCCCCGGCACAAGCCTTGAATCAAGAAGCTTTAAGTGTTGCAAAATTTCATTAAAGACTCGACTATTGTTAAACGAAAACCTCCCAAACCAAGCATGTATACATTCGGGATTAAAATACTCGCTATAAACTTCAATTTCACTAATAAAGTCGTTTTGTTCTTCTCAGAACTGCTTCATTCGTTATAAAATCTTACAAGACCGGGAGACCTTCAAGTTACTTTTAGAATTTAAAAAAAAAATAAACACAATGTACTTCATTGGATAATGCCAGAGCTTGTAATGTAAACGGAAGGTCTCTTGAAAATACTGACGCCTTTAAACACTTATCACCCCTGAACTTGTCCAGTTGAGCTAGGAAATAGTTCTTCAAACATAAAGTCAAACACACAAAATTCAGTGAACATAATCCATTGAAAATCACAAAAACTAATTTTAGAAAACTTGAAATCTACTTGAAATCAAAATTCATTTTAAAATTCAGATGGCTCACCTAAAAACCGGTGTCTTTATAGATGTAGGTAAAAACACTTCAGACTCAATGTCGAAATTGGATATAACATTCCTGCATATGCAACTAGAATGCGAGTTAAACTTTGATTCAGAAAGTCAATATTTTCTTAAATGTCAAATTAATAAAAAAACAAAACAATCTCTCTCACGTATGCAGTTTCATACAACTAGGGTCTATAAGAATGTACATACGAGTATTAGCTTACTCTAATACGCTAATACATAAATATACAGGTTTTCCAAGTAGGCCTCGACGACTCACACTCCTCCTCGTATGAACGCATGGCGGCTGATTTGGAAGAAACAACACTTTAGACATAAGACCCACGGCTCTAAAACTCCAGACACCACAGCTTATGCGGTGACCGATGAAAACGGATGAACCATAAGCATAGGTGTTCTTTGCTTCTCTAAGCGACTAAAGCTGCAGCCAATCTTTCTGTAAAATTCATTATATGCTCTAACAGCATTTCAGTAATCAATGCAATACACAACTCAAACAATAATACGGAAATTATATCAGTAATTAGATACCAACTCATGAAATTAAAAAACTAATGTCGACTCCTGGCCATATTGGAATACGCGGAAACGAATATGCCGTCAATAGAGCAAACTCAGTTAAAAGCTTTCCTGTATTCACCTTCAACATCTTCAGCAAAACCTGATCAAACAAACCGAAAAGATATCTGGAGCAAAAAGCAAACACGACTGGAGCCTGTATCACCATCACTACAAGGCTATAAATCCCTCAAAATATACACCGATATATGTACCCCTGTACTTCAAAACGAAAAATAAAGAATTTCGTAAGACTTCGACAAGGATACACTACTGCATCCCATCAACACCTCCTCAACAAAAACAACCCTCCAACCTGCTCTACTTGCAACACCAGCCTGGATCTCAAACATACATACATATATGTATATTGGAACATTGTCTGTTGTCACAGCCCGTAATCAAAATAATATTCAAAAATAATTCAATATTATGATATTCTCAAGAGCTCTTGTTTAAAAAATATAATTAACGTCACTGAGTTTCTAAGAAAAACAAAAATTGTAACTTAAATCCCTACTAAAAAAAAGCCAATAGTCCTCAAAGCTAGTCTTGCTAAATTTTTTAGATTGTTAATAACTAATAATAATAATACGCCAGTACAGCGAACATAACTTCCTGTTTTACAATTGGTCCTCGACGACCCACCCCTTCCTGTTTGAACTCACGATGGCAATTGATCTGGAAGAAATAAGACCCACTAAGGCTCCACTACGACTTTACAGCTTGAATGCCTTTAAAAAAAATAAAAAAAAAAACGCTGTCACACCCTGTATAAATAAACCAAAAATGAAATATGGAACAACATTGAACATCTTTATTTTCTTTCATTTTAATAATTGCCAGCCACCATGCTGTCCGCCCATAAGTAAGTGCAGCAGCCATCCCAAAAAGGTGTATTCGTAAACATTTATTTTCGTTTTTCCTTTCCTTTTACCAATCAATCACTTTCTTTTCATCACCTTGACTAGATCATGTCCAAAGATTATTTGATAAGAAATGCATTAGCATCAAAGTCAATCGTACAAACCTCAAAACGCGTTTTCCAAGACTTACAAAGCAGCAACGAGTCCCAACCCAACGGGATATCAATGCCTTTATTGACAAATTTCGCTATTGGAATGTAGAAAACAAATAACCAAAGAGAATTTAAAAAGTTGTCGCCTTTGGTCATATTTGCAGTCAAGCGATTAAAATTTTTGCTTAAATAAGTCTTTCGATATGCTCCCGCCCAATGAATGGAAACAATTCATGGTAATGTTAATCCAAGTCAATGTCAAATAGACCGGAGAAGAAAAAACAAAATAAAACCAAGGGGACAAACAACAGAAAACCCCAAGTCGAGATTTTTCTATATGTAACACGGCGGCGGTTTGGTGTTGAATCACAAACGAAGTCATTGCCAATAGAGAGATGGAGTTTCTTTTTCATTCACTTGAAATTCCAAAAATAAAATCTACGCAGCATGCAAGTACCACTTTCGCTATTGCGTGATATGGTTGACGACTCAGTACAGCCAAGGTCAAACGACCTCCTATGCAACAACAAAAAAGAAGGAAACGCCCACGTGACAACGCAGCAGCATCATGGATGATGGATGAATTGATGAATGGATTCAATCAAGACACCGCCGCCGTGTTCCACATTTCAGATGAAATACATAAAATAAATTAATTATTTTTTTTTAATTTTTGGGTCAGAGAACTGTCTGTTTACGATGACAAAACCGGGGAAATTCCCAAGTTGACATATTTAGATCGGTATCAAATTGAAAGCTTTAGGTGATTAATTCAATTAGAATAACTGCCTTTGGGCCAAAACGATTTTCTCAAAATCCCCAAAGAATATAAGTGAAACTGTGATTAACACAGTTCCATAATCCTTTTACAACGCACAAAACCAAACAGCTCACTTTTAGCATTTATTTCCCAATCTTAAATCATTAGATCGAGTAGGAGGATGTGACGACAGTCAGAGAGCTGGGCAGAATTATTTGTAAATCTTAGGTGCGGTGAGATGGAAAAAAATAAATGCTACGTTTGGAGGGAAACGTGTCCCAATAAGTCATTGTTCCCTCCAGGTGTTGACATAACAATAATTTCACTTTTTTTCTATTTCATCTCTTTTTTTCTTCCACTTTAAACGCACCATTAACGTTGTGATGATGAATGCTTATGTACGACATGTGGAATGGTAAATAATTGCTTGTCATGAGACTATCGACTTTTCACAAAAAAAAAAACACTTCAGTGCCTACACTGCTATATTTTTGTGTTCAGTTGTGCGAGTGGGCGACAACGCACCAGCAAAAGGTTCTTCTGAAAAAAGTCTCCGAATGGTTGGCAGTATAAGACACACTGACGCCCTTTTTAGGATAACAATGTACGCTGATTGTGTTGGTATTGTAAGGATTGATTTGCAAGAATAATAAATTGGGAGGGATAAAGAAGGAATTTGCATTGTGCAACTAGTTGCCAAGACTAAGTGGATTTGTTGTACTTATGAGAGTTAGTTGGCAGCTTTTCGTGGGCAGGAAAATTCAATGATTTGTCGTCTTTTGCTTGGGAGTTGTGTATAAAGGGGAGAACTAAATAATTGATAAAATCGTAATTTAAAAACGCAATTAAATAGAAAACATTTTGGAATGCCCAGTTTTCCTAAAGCTCATAATTTCGAAGTAGTACTTCAACAAAAACTTCCTAGATTCATTGTTCTCAAAATGTTCAACTGACGAATAAGACTTGGCCAACTGTAAACATGCGAAATAAATCACTCCATAATATCTGTAAATTGCTCAAATGTTTGAGAAACCATTGGGCGTTTTAAAAGCAACAAAGAATGAGCCTTTGTATTTGCTGGACTTATTTCCTGACCTCTTTCCGAGGGCAAAGAAATTATACTGGTCGAAATAAATCACTCCATAATATCTGTAAATTGCTCAAATGTTTGAGAAACCATTGGGCGTTTTAAAAGCAACAAAGAATGAGCCTTTGTATTTGCTGGACTTATTTCCTGACCTCTTTCCGAGGGCAAGCTATTCTTCAAGCTATTCTTCAAGCTATTATGTTCAGTAAATATTGTGGAATTTACTTATAGAATAAATGCTGTTTGACAAAAGCTCAATTTATTTCATTGATCAGATATCTTGCTCTCCTGAACTGCTGCCATCTGTTGGATAGTGAAAACAATAGACAATCTGATTAATGGATTCACATTTCGTGCAAGTAGAAGACATCTTGCTTTTTTTTTAGATAGAAACATAACTAAATTGGAGTTAACGAGGGCATCTGCCGTTAAGGCCTTATTCCACAGATAACATGTCCACACCCCTTGCTGAGGAGCGAAGCATATCTAATGCCTCTTGCATCCAAAAAACATCTTGAACGCCATTGTTCCTGGATTTGGGCAACCACAGCCACCACGATACTCCCATTAGGGGGCCTACCTCATAGATAGTCTAAGTGTGACTTTCTATATGTGACTATATAATAAACAGTATTCTTAAATTCTATGACAAATCGAGTCTAGGAACTGTCTTCACGCAAATACATGAATATTTAAAAAAAAAAATATGAATTGCAGAACTGAATATTCTTTAATACCTAAGGAATAAAAAGTGGTGGCCGGATTCGTTGACAAAAGCGAAGAAGAAGGTTGGCATCTCGCATTGATTGAGAGCTTTAAGAAACACAATATGACGCATCGTTGCATTCCTACCAATGGTCTCGAAAACAGACAGCTCGAAAATAATGCGCTTCCTCTTTAAATTTTATACGTGCAAACTTCCAATGAAAAGAAAGATTTACAATCCAGGACTTCATAGACCAAAGAAAGGAGAAAGGAGAATACGAGAGTTTCAAAAGCGTCACCCTTGACCTGTGGAGGGGGTGGTCTCATTTTTTGGTACTATTCAGTTTTTCGTTTATGCCATGCTATGCACAGAGAGTATCGATGTTTTGCAAAAGCAAAAGGAATCTTAAACGACTAAGAATTTCCGAACTTCTTTTTCTTAAAGCGTTTCTCTGAAGAAGAAGAACAACACCTCCCAGAAGTCTCTAGCATCAACAACATCACCAAAAATGAGATTAATAACACCATTGATCAATTTGAAATAGTGGTCACCAATGCTTGGGACAGGTAGAAAACAACAACTTGCAATAGCAGACAGGTACCAAAAACTTGTTCCAGCATATACTCGGCACGGTTTTCCCTTGCCATTTCAATTTGCGAACATTCAAAACCAATGTTTATCGATACCTACTTTCTCTCCCCCCAAGTTTCTCCATAACCCGTTCTGTGTTTAACATCAACAAACCCTTGAGCGCGTGTGGATTATAAAAAACAAGCACTAAACGTTCAACAGTTAAAAGAAGAATTCCGGCGACTGCATTGACAACTTCAGTGCACCAATGTTCAACTAGACAGTTAAACATCAGCTTAAAGATATTAAACCTGGCCCTGACACGTTTGAAAATATCAATCTGATTGTTGTAAGATAGAAATCAATACCGGACATGATCCTTCACGGACAAGATGTTTCAACTACTTCTGCTGAGAGAGCTGAAGGGTTTGCCAATCACTTTGAGGGAAGTTTCAAAGGCCGCCCTCCCATACACCATCCTCAGTTTATAAAAGAATTAGAAACTCGCTGTGAACAGATATCAACTACCGTCGACAATAAGACCTCATTAAAGGAAGCAAACTCCTCGTCGGAGCCGCACTGACATATGTTTTCTGGCTGCCATTATCATCGCCGGGTAAAAAGATCAAATGTCAGCCGATTAACCTAATTTTTCATCACAGGAAACTCCAAAAAAATCAAATATTGCAGTTCTCCTGCTGTCTGAACAACAGCTATTTCCCTGCAGCCTGGCAATCAGCAAAAATTGTCCATGTCCCGAAGAAGCCAAACCGAGCAAATGTGGAAGGATGTCGGTCAATTTCGCTGCTCTGCTGTATGAGCAATATACTTGTCGGTAGATAAAGAATTGTCATACCGGAGTTCCAGTACGGCTTTCGAAATATACCCTATATCATATATCCACTGCTGGGGCATCATAGTGGTGTTACACTTGGACTCAACAAAAAGGAAATAACTTTTTATATCGCGCTTGTTGGAAATCGAATAAAATTCGACAGCGTTTGGATAAAAGGACTAATATTCAAATTCTCGGACCTTGAACTTTCTAATCATGCGGTAAGAATAATAACAAATTTCCTAACCCTAACATGTAGAAAAACACTTATCATCAACCAAGGGAATCACCACTGGAGTAACTCAAGAATCAAAACTTGGTCTGTTTGGCGTTCAACATTCATAAAACATACCAGGAACAAACCATACGCAACCGCCTTTTCACCAGAGATTGCTGCCAAAAAGTGCATGAGCCCAATGAAAATCTTCGGGAACACTATCTTAAATGGGGACTGAAGATAAACAGCGAAAAACCAGAACATGTACGCCCGAACACCATTGACTGTCAGCTGAAGACAAGTGTTTGCAACACGCTGTGATACCATCAAACTCAAGTCTCCAAAGTCTCCAGACAACAGTGAAGTCAAGACAGTTAAATTATAAATGAATTACTTGGGAATTAACTTTTCCAACAAACTGAAATTCAAGAAGCATGCACACTTGATGTTGAAGAGAGCCAACTATTCTCTGCACTTGGTCCATCCGCTACTCAGGAGGCCAAATGGACTAAGTAGGAAGACCAAACTGCTTGTCTACAAACAACTTATTCGACCCGTTCTGACCTACACCTTTCCGATTTTGTTTACTATATCACCTATATCAATGAAAAAGATAAAACGTTCTGAAAGAAATATGCTCCGCATTTGCACTGGATGAGCGCAACTCACTGACGATCAAATATGTATACAGGTTGTCCCTTAATTCTTACATAATATTTTAGCCCAAAGGCCAATTTTGGTGTACCCTGACCCACGTTAAAGGTAATTGCGCTGTTAGTATTAGTACACATGATGTCTTAGGGTTCTATTCTAGATTCTATCCAACAGATTGAAATGATTAATGAGGGAATCAGCCCAGATATGCCTTATTATATACAGCCAAAAGGGCCTCTATTTTTCAGCCATGATGATTTAATTAAGTAATAAGTTAGTTTAAAGTCAAATTATATATGTGCATACAATAAAAATTGAAAAATAAAAATTCTTTATCTAATCAAGAGTTTCTCTCTCAAGACCAATCGATTGGTAAATAAAGCTAGTAAAGAGGAGACACTGAGCTGAATGCTGTAAAATTCGTTTTGCCCAGATATCACAGTGGGCTCATACGTGTATCAGTTAGATGCTGTGGTATCCTTCTAAGACGCATATTTTGTTCGATGTTTACCGAGTCTTTGATACAGTTAGGGAGTGTTTATATAAACGATAAATGATTCGAGAGAACATCCTAGTTATGCAAATCGTACATATACAAACACAATATAAGACAAGAGCCGTAGCTCAGCTCAAATCATTGGTTTATCGCTGCGATTACAGATATGAAACACGATAATTTTCTCATTTGGTTTCTTCAGAAATTGTTGCTTCTGTTTTGTTAACCTAATTTCTAGCAAAACTAGAACATTTATATTGTTATAAGTTCCTCATTCCTATTGATTTAACATAGTTTAAACCATAAACCAACATTCTTAATAAGCTCCAGTGATATTTTTTTGCGAAATACGATTATGTTTTGAGAGTTATTTTAACTGAACTCTTTTTCAATCATAAGTCAATATCTTACAAAAATAGAAGAATATATATACATATTATTAATACTACTTACGGTGATCCATTGGAAACTCGTGAACTTTCATCCGAATCACGACGTCTTTTCTTCACTTCATTACGCTTAGGGCGCGGAACACTGTAATATAGAAAAGAACCACTCAATAATCATAATAATAGTAATTTTAATATTATATGTTTACTTAGCCCATTTAGGACTCAAGTAGAGTACTTACGGTGATGTTGCTTCAACTGTTGCCGAAGTATCATCGGAATCAACACGCCTACGTTTGTCTCTATGTCCTCCGGACGATCTATCACGAGAATGGTGACGTCTACGTGTTCTGGGCATCTGAACAAAGAAATATAAATTGATATTAAATATGAATGGAACGTTTTTTTTTATATAAAAATGTAAGTGTGGGTTAAAGTTTTTCTAATTTTCTCCGCAATCTAATGGATTGTTTGTGAATAAAGGTGGGCGTTTGTAAAATCTCAAAGAAATTATGCCTGCGAGGGAAATTGCAATTACAAATAAAGTGGTTTGTTTAGCATAGATCCTAAGCATATGAGTAAAATATACTTTCTCTGAAATGAAAATCATAGCATTTAGTCAATTGAAAAGGAGGTCAGAACCGAGACGATTTGTAGAACATGTACCGAACATTATATCGATTTTATCGAAAGGTCTTGAACTATTCAAACATTTTGAAATGAAGTGAAATCAAAAGGGAGATCTCGTTTTTGCTATCCCTTGCATTGGAATTAAATATCAAAATTTCATTGAAAAAAAGAAGTAAAAGAGATGAGTGATTGAGGAAATAGAGAAACGCTGAGTCAGGAATAAAGTTCGGAAATTCTGCAAGAAAGTACAAAAGACGTTTTAAGTTCTGAATTAAAGACTGCTAGGTAGACCAAGAGGACAAAGTGGAATAATAGCAGCGGTGCCGAAAATATGAAATGTTTCAAAACACTTTCTCCAAACAGCGTTGATGAACCGAATTCCACTGTAAAGCAGATTGCACCTTTCAACCGACGACATGGACCAAGAATACTTCAAGAATACTATGTACCATATGTTAGTAATGGCTTTTTAAATTGTTTGGGTAGATTTTGGCAAGTTGTTGTGGCCTTGTTATTTTGGTGACATCTGTCAAATTTGTTGTTTATTATTCATTTTTACTGATGCCAAATCATCATGGCAAGTTCATGGATTGAACAGCGAGTCCAAATGATATAACTTTGTTATCAAAATGAATGTCCTTTAGTGTAAATTCAAACGTTGCGCTCATTTTAGGTAGACGTGGTGGCCTTTCATAGGCGACTCTTAAAATAGCAACTTAAGCTTTCAAAACACTTTAGCAATGGGGCCTATCGTGAATAAAATTTCGCTGGGAATTGTTCTCAACTTTCAAAATTGTCATCTCGAATAATGTCGAAAGTTTCCCTTAGTATTTATTGATATTGGGAGTTAAGTTTTATAGTGACTTTGGCTCTCATTTAAAAAGGCCAGTCGCCAGCTTACAATGAACAGTGCAGAAATATTGACCTTTCCAATTTTCGAAGATGGGGAAAATTCCGAGGGAAATTTTATTCACGATATGCCCCAATAATACAAAAAAATACAGTTTTGTTCATATCCTTGTGTTTTCGTATTTTAAATTTTAAATTCATTTCAATCACTGGGTTATGTTACGGTAAAATTTACCGCAACAATGACTGGCCTTCGGTTCCTTCCTTCCCTTCTTTTCTTTGGTTGTGGCTGCAAAATTCTGGCGAGGTTGAGGGCAACCATGGTACCATCAACCATTGGTGACTAAGTCAGCATTTTGCAAAAGTGACAATACAGGTTTCGAGTCGAATGGTTCCCGAGTTCCATTGATTACTTTGGAATGTAGACGGAAGCAGACACATTTGAGAAATTAAACTGATATTACTACCGTTACATGATCGAACCAAAAAAAAAGAGTGGTGGGAGAAAAACTAATTCAAGTACAACCAAATTTAAGATTTGTTAATTTTAAGACAATAAGTTAACGAGACTTTAAAGGCTAGTTAGAAATTGAGCAAAAAAGAAGGCAATTAAGTCGAGTCATAAAATACAAAATAGATGTTCAACACTCGGAAGGATTTTCAAACCGCGCAATAGCCAGAAAAATAAAGCCTATACTCAGTTCAATTCATATTTGCAGTACAGGGAAGAGAGGATATTTGCCTTTCAGTCTGACCATTATGGATTTCAATAAGCTATCTTTAATTTAAAGCTCTTACAGTATTGCCGTAGGAGCATTAAAAATTGCCGCAAATCTCAGAAAAATATTTGCTACCAAAAGTTCGAAAAAACTTAAATCCTAAAAGTTACAAAGCACAAACCAAAGAAAATGCCATGTGAATTTCTATCAACTTGGCAATGGTAACTCCGAGTCAGTGTTTTTTTTAATAAACACAATAAGGGTTGGTTCCAAATTGGTGATCAGTCAGCTTTTACTCATGGCCAGATAGGTCATGGTGGGCTGTACGTGAACTCAAACAAGATTACACAAACAATTTTAATGTCACTCAATGATTCTCTTTCTCATTTCAGTGGCAATTTCTTAAGTTAAGGTGCCGTGCAAACAGCAGCAGGCACCAGTGTTTCTGAAAAAGCTCTCCCATAAGGCCTGTACTGCAAATATAACTTGAACAGAGTATAGTGATTATGCTATTGGTAATTATTAAAAAAAAAACACAACTTTTTACCCAACAAAATTCATCTTCATCTCCCTTAACACACAGCGAAACGAGATTAATACGAAGAATAGAATGGAATTCGGCCCTTTCAGCAGCAAATATGAGGTGTAAAGCTTATGTTAGGCAAGTGTTCTAAACATTTAAAGCGACGAACAATTAAATGATGCACTCAAAAAATAACGCTTGTGTTCGGAATGTGCAACAGACTTCTAACTCAGATGACTGGCGAAAAGTAATTTCTTAGATGGCCTTGATGGTTATAATTAATATTTCCATGATCTAAGGAAAGAAGAGCGATTTCTGAGCCGCCATTATAGCAGAAAAGGTGGTATAATGAATCGTCTTACAAACGAACAAAGCTTGCAAATTATTGAATTTTATTTTTAAAAATGCGTGCTCTGTTAAGAAAAGTTCATCGCTCGCTTCTCTTATTTTATGGTCAGTTTAATCGACCTACTGAAGCGGCTATTCGGGCTATTGTGACTAAATTTCGCACCAAATTTACATTGTTGGACATTAAACCACCAACACGCTTACGTAGAGTACAAACTGAGGAAAATATCGCAGCTGCATGGGCCAGTGTGAAGGATTTAGGTGTGAAGCCTTTCAAAATACAGCTGGTGGAAGAATTGAAGCCGAAGGACATACCACAACGCCGAATTTTTGGTGAATGGGCCCTTGAAAAGTTGGCCGAAAATCCACTTTTTATCGAAAAATTGTGTTCAGCGACGAAGCTCATTTCTGGTTGAATGGATACGTGAACAAGCAAAACTGCCGTATTTGGAGTGAAGAGCAGCCAGATGCATTGCAAGATCTTCCAATGCATCCAGGAAAAGTCACTGTTTGGTGCGGATTATGGGCTGGCGGAATCAATGGGCCAAATTTCTTCAAAGATGATGCGAATCACAACGTTACTGTGAATGGTGAACACTACCGTGCGATGATAACATACTTTTTTTGCGCAAAATGGAAGAGCTTGACTTGCATGACATGTGGTTTCAACAAGACGATGCCACATGCCACAAAGCACGCGTAACAATAGACCAATTCAGAGGCGAGTTCGGTGAACAGTTTATTTCACGTTTGGGGCCAGTCAATTGGCCGCATAGATCGTGCGATTTAATGCCTCTAGACGTCTAGACTATTTTTTGTGAGGCAATGTTAAGGCTCATGTCTATAGCGACAAGCCCGCTTCGATTGACGCACTGGAAGCCAACATTGAAGCATTTATTCGTGAGATACCGGCCGAAATGTTAGAAAGAGTATGCCAAAATTGGACTAAGCGGATGGACCATTTGAGGAGCAGCCGCGGCCAACATTTGAATGAAATAATCTTCAAACATTAAATTATATCGACCGTACTATCGATTCAAATAAAGATTTCATGCATTTTTCTGAATTGTATGTTTTTTTTTTTTTTAATTTCCGATAGCTCTTTAAAAATCACTCATTAGCTATAAAACGATGATAGGATCAGTGTTTCCGAAAGTCAACGATCTTTTTGGACCATTCTCATGAATTTTTCAACGCTCCTTCATATAGCTCGGGTAATTGAATCACTGATTGAAAACGAAAATGTTCATTTGCTGCCTTGGCCACCATAAACACCGCACCGGGACTGGCTAAAACGGAAAGTGTATGAAGGAGGGAAGCAATACGATGACAAAGATGCAGTGATTCAAGCCTTTGAAATGGCCTGGAGTGAGAATTTAATGGATGACTTTGCATCACTGTATACTTCTTCAAAAAATCGATTACCGATTTCGTAAACGACAGCGAAATATATGACCGGACACGATCTGCATTCCATAAGTAGTTTCCAACTTTTGTCACTCTAAGAAAAAAAAACGACGTAATCTCCCGTTCAAAAATTTAGACACGACAGATAAGGAGGGTCGCAAAACTGCAAGTATTCTTGTTAAATAATTTATTTTATCGAATTTATTTGCGATAAATAAAACAAATACATATTTGTCTATATTTGTTATACTATACTATACTATATACTATAATGTTGTAATTAACAAATGAAAACCAATTCCAGACGCTCGTAAAGCTGATGAAGAGGACGAGCAGTTAGGGTTTTTTTGGAGGGGATATAAAAAACGTCCTCCAGTACGAGATTGAGATGCTTGGCAAAAGTTTTGAATCGCTTTAGACGAAGAAAACAATCCACAATTTAAAGGAAATAAAAGCAGCTAGAGAAGTGGTTAAGCCCAAGTGGAAATTTAGTCAGTGTATCCCAGCCCAATTTGCTTACAAACTCCTTGCCAACTTCATCTGAGCCTGCATTAACACAAGCTCAGGCAGATGCAGGCACTTCACTTCAGTATTTAGAAGCAATCGCTTTAAATATGGAAGATAATTTCGCCGAATTTGCAGTGAAGTTCCGGAGCAACAAAAATAGCAACATAAAACTGAAGAACCGGCAGGAAAGAAGCGACGGCCAGCTTCCGCTATCAAACAATAGAGTTACGCTTTTGGAGAAGCAGTGTGTACTCCAAGAAATAACCTTAAATGGTATCAACGAAAGTAGAAACAAAGGAAGAAGGGAGAAATATAAGTCATATAAATTAAAGGAGGACACTGCTAGCACAGACACAAAACATCAAAACATCTTAAGATCCAAGAGGATAGGATTATAATTTTAATTTTTATAATTTATTATAATTTATAAACATGGGATGGAAAGAAAAGAAACAAATAAATGTAATACATTTAAACACTTATCATTTAAATTACTTATTTAATTTTCCTTTGATTTTGAAAGATGTTTTTAACTTTTTCATCGTTTTAAAATCATCGCGTCGAAAAAGTTATGGAATGCCATTTGAAAAACGAGACGACAGAGAAAACGAGAGACATCGAAAAAACGAGAACACATCGGTAATTGGGTTGATTATTTTAAAACACATGTTTAACTAGTATAATAAAACAAATTAATATCAATATTTTTTCTTCATTTTTTGTTATTGCTTCTAACCTTTATGTTTTATTTCTTATTTGGTGCAAAAACAGTCACTGGCAGTGTATGTACTGTACATATGTATATACATACTACCAATTATTGCTTTCATTAGTTTCTTAATTGGTTCAAAATTGATGTTTGGTTTTATTAATAAATTTAAATAGCACTTATTTTTGCTCGGAAAGAACACACAAATCGGTTAAAAAGTTAGACATATATGTATGATAGCCGGCTTTGCGCTTATAAAGATTGCAAATTATGGGTTAATAAACTACAAGTTTTTAATGCAATTTATAATGTAAACAGAAATATTGAATAGGAAAAAATAAACTCGTGCAAAAGTTAAGGATACCACTAATTTCAAAATTGAATTGCGTTTGTATTTTATTATAATCGAAAACTAAAACTCTACACGCCGAACTGAACAATAATTGCATTATCGAAACAAGATTTCTGTGCGAAAAAACATTAATTTATATTTTTCAAACCACATAGTGTATGTACGTACGTACATATTGTATGTTTTGACATCTAGAAAATGTTATGTTTATTTATATTTAAAAAAAAAATGCGCCATGTTAAAATAAGCTTTTGCCTAGCCAACTTGGCCCAACAGTCATTCTGTCTACGATCAATGAATGGTACAATGACATTTAAAAATTTCGCAAAATGATAAAAATAATACTAATTTGCAGAGAAAAAAAATAAAACAACAACATAATGTATATCAGATCAGTTCATAAATATACCACCAAAAACAATATTAGATTAACAATTATTCTTTAGTACTAGAACCGTTGCGGAGCTAATGCATTATTACACTCGAATGCAACGTGAAAATAATATTTAATTTCTTGTGTTGCTCATTGTTTTTGCTTGTAAGATACAAAATTAACAAAACAAAATTATCAAATTCCAATTTCAAGATAATTTTTCTGTAAACGTGTTTCGTATAATTTTTTTTGTATATATTTTCTTGACTTGTTCAAGTGCGCTGAAAAGTTGTGAATAAGAAACTCTTGTGGGAGATATTTTGATATATTTTCAGGAAAATAAAGCACAAGACACTATCATGTGTTGAAAGCAATTAAATCATGTAAGTAATATTAATCGTAGGTCAAGAAGTAAATTAAGAAATTTACAATAAAGTGTATGAGTATATGTAATTTTACTTCACAACTACAATACACAGTCTTTTGATTTAAAAAGTTCAACTGAGTGTAATATGAAAAAGTTAAGGGCAATGAGCATTCATGTTTTCAAACAGTTGCTAAGCATGTCAAGGGATATTATTGTGCTAAGCAATTCCAAATGAAATGAAAGGTTTGCGTGTATGAGATGTAGATACATGAATATGATCGAATTAGGCGATAACAAATGTTACAACTCATTTCCATTGTTCCTAATTAAATCAATTATAAAAAAGAATAGGAACTATTACTGTAACAAATAAATTGCATGATTTATTTTTAATTTTCTTTAAATAAATATATTTTTAATATTTTCTATACATGCATGTCCTATATTGCTCGTAAACTATGTGTGAAAATTTGTATGGCAAATAATATACAGAGGGCGGGATGGTTTTGCCTAGCAAACCAGGTGTAATTTGGTATATTTACGCAAATGTCGGAAGTTAAATTAACACATACGGTAGTCTTGCCATAAATACTGTTACAACTATTTCCATCTGGATAATTTGATATCCAGATTCATATAATAAGTTGCATCAATTGTTTTTGATAGCTATCATCCATAGGTTTAAAATAAATCATAGTCTGCTTTACAAGTGCAAATGTGGAAAGATAATTTCAGTTGTCGCCACGTTTAAGAAGTGTTAATAAAATTATTTTATTAAAGCAATCGTTTTTACCGTCTATCGGAACCGTCCGTTCGACCAAGCTTTTGGCTCGACAATCCAATAACGGTCACCTCGTGGAGTCTCCAAAGGTGCAAAACCTACAAGAATACAATCACTGTAGCGTGTTCCAGGCAGAGCTTCTAGCAATAAAAGAAGTCCTCTCTTGGCTCAAAGAAAACGTTATATCGACTACTGATATACGTATTTTCTCAGACAGTCAAGCTGCCATAAATTCACTGGACTCTGTCTCCATTGACTCACTAATAGCCGAAAATTGTCGATCATCTCCGGTGGAGATGTCAAAAAAGTTTAGCATTCACCTTATATGGGTGCCGGGGCATAGAGACATTCCAGGAAATTGTAAAGCTGACGAACTTGCAAAAAACGGAACAATCTTACCTTTGTTGGATAGCAAATCTAACATCGGTATACCCCTAGCTACTTGTAAACTTATGCTAAAGCATGATACCATAAAGAAAGCTAACCACAGATGAACCAGCACACCAACTTGCCGGTCTACTAAACCAATTTTGCCATTGTTTGATGCTAAACGCTCAAAACAATTAATTTCTATTGGTAGATTGCATATTAGCTCAGTTATATGTAGGTATCCTTACTGGACACTGCCTAATAGGAAGACCTGCTTTCCGTCTTGGTGTTCCTACAAATGATTTTTGTAGAAGCTGTATGGATGAAGAAGAAGAGGAGTCAGTTCCTCACCTGCCCACAAAGGCACTCCACTTAGGAGACTACTAGTATAAGGATCCTAGTGATATAAATAATTCCGACATTCATTGTCTCAAACGCTTCATTGTTAGCTCAAAATGGTTTAATGAGTAAGGGTGATTTAAGAAATCCTATGGTATCACAACGGACCAAATATTGGTCTAAGTGTGTTGGCCTTTTCCGGTCAGCAGCCACCTTAACCTAACCTAACCTACAAGAATACACCCGCAGAAAATCAAAGTTCTTTACAAAAAAAGATTATCATTTCCCGATGACCACGCTCAATGAAATTTGTAGAAAAACGCTCGGGGTGAGTACAGTATTACAGTATTGTATTTAAAAATGTTCACAACCTGCAAAGATATTGTATGCTTTATTTATCGCAGCGCAAGTTTGGATAGTATCTCGAAATCTAACGAATTTCATGCGCTGTCTGACTCTATTCAAAGAAGTGTTTTGCATTTTCCGCACAGTAAAATTGTTTTTACGGAAGATTCCAACCAATCGAACGAAGGAAGGTTTGCGGAGATTTTTTCTGAGTTAAACAACCCGACTCAGCTAGAATTCGTGACGTTGCAGGTCAAACCGCCAATACTCTAGACTTGTTTCTTAACTCTGACCCCGACAAATACACTATAAATGTATTATGCCCATTAATTACATCCCACTATTGTATCATATCTGCAAATTTCTCATGTCAACAAAACCTAGTTAGAGAAATAAATCCTAAGAGGACCGTTTGACAATACGAGAAAGCCAAATGGGACGGTCTCGATGATTTCTTCAAAAACTTTAACTTAGTCGCTATGCTTCCTGGATAGCGACGTGGACTCCAGTGCAGATATAATTACAAATTTAATTCGTTTCGGAATAAGAAATTTTATCCCGAATAGGGAAAAACCTAGCGGTGGGCGCATTCGAATGATATAATCGATTAAAATCGTTTCAACCTATCGAGATATCTAGATTCTCCACACAAATCATTCGAATACTCAAATTATTCAAATGATTTCTCACATCTACTTATTCTAAGCGAAATGAGAAATCGCCCTCGAATGCCTATTTGAGACCGAGAAGCGAATATATTGAACGAAAAAGACAGAAAAGAAAATACACAAAGTGGAGAACTCGAGAAGTTGTTTTTTTTGTATATCTCGTGTGTGTGTATACGAAAGGAAAGGCGAGAAGCGAGAACCATTGTTATAATTTTTTTGTTTTGTTTTTGCTTTCTTTTTTACCTTGGAATGGAGTGTTTGTTTCCTACATTTTTGTTTTTACTATGATATTGTTTTGAAGATCATTCGATTATTTAAATTATTCGAATATTCGTATCTCGATTATTTAAATCATTCGATTATGCACAACACTAGAAAAATTCATCATCATCATCGGCTCGACAACCGGGTTCCGGTCCTGGCCTCTTTCAACAAGTCTCTCCACCTATCCCGGTCTCTAGCCGACGCCATCCAGTTGCGCACCCCAAGGCTTCGGGCGTCCTGGTCTACGCCATCTCTCCAGCGCAAGCATGGTCTACCACGCTGTCGTCTACCATAGAATGTACCACAAAGAACTTTCCGAGCAGGTTCCTCTTCGCTCATGCGAGCTAGGTGCCCTGCCCACCGGAGTCTACCGAGCTTAATTTTTGTCACGATATCTGCTTCTAGGTAGATTGCGTACAATTCATGATTGTACCGTCTCCGGAATCGTCCTTCCTCACATATGGGGCCAACAATTCTCCTTAAGACTTTTCTCTCGAACGCAGCTAAGAGGTCGGAGTGCCTTTTGCTAAGCACCCAAGTCTCGGATCCATATGTGAGTACTGGCAGGACCATGGTCCTGTACAGCAGCAGTTTTGAAGTTATGGTGAGATTTCTGGATTTGAAAAGCTTTGACAGACTATAGTAGGCTCTGTTGGATTTGAGAAGCCGCCCGCGTATTTCTTCTTCTATATTGTTATCGGCTGCTACTATTGACCCAAGGTATTTAAAGGATTGCACCACTTCAAATTTGTGCTCCGCTACCTTGATTGTTTGACCAACTGTTCCTCTCGCATTCGACGCCACCATGTACTTTGTTTTACCTTCACTAATGTGCAGCCCCAGATTTTGTGCCGCCTGCTCGATCTGGATGAAGGAATCGTGTACAGCTTGTTCGGTTCTTCCGATGATGTCAATGTCGTCTGCGTAAGCTAGTAACTGACTGTACCTGTTGACGATGGTCCCTCTTGTTGCCGTGCCAGAGTCACGGATTGCTTTCTCCAACGCCAGGTTGAAGAGGAGGCAGGCCAAACCGTCCCCTTGTCGGAGTCCATTAAAGATTTTGATTGGTCTGGATAGCAATCCGGCTATTTTTACTTGGCTTGTTACGTTGGTCATGGTCAACCTACATAGTCGTGTCAATTTATTTGGGATGCCGAATTCTCTCATGGCTTTGTAAAGTTCTACCCTGGCTATGCTATCATAGGCGGCCTTAAAGTCTATAAACAGATGGTATGTTGGGATGTTAAATTCTAGACATTTTTCCATCGCCTGCCTAAGGGTAAAGATCTGATCAGTTGTTGATTTGCCTGGAATAAAACCACACTGATATTGTCCGATGACGGTTTTAGCGTATGGGGTTATCCGGTCTTGTAGGATAGAGGAGAGTATCTTATAGGCGGTACTCAACAACGTGATACCTCTATAATTGCTGCACGTTGTGACATCTCCCTTCTTATGTATGGGGCATATTATGCCTTTTCGCCAGTCTTCTGGCATTTCTTCCTGCTCCCATACGTGCACTATAATATCATGAATTGCTTGACGTAAGGCTGGCCGCCGTGATGAAATAATTCGGCTGGTATGCCATCGGCTCCCGGGGATCTGTTCTGTTTAAGCCGGCCTAGAAAAATTAATCAACCCAAAAGAGAACTCATGATTTGATTCGAGCTGTAAAGAGGTTATTAGGGTCAAAGAACCAAATTTTTGCATGACCAAAAATTACGGCAAAAAATACTGCGATGTCCCAAGGGTAGAACACACATTTTTGGTCATTTGTAAAAAACGTACGAAATACTACTTCGTCTTCGGTTCCTACGCTCGTCATCAATGACACTCCTTATTTTAGCTCACAAGAAAAAGCGAATTTGTTTGCGGATAGTATCCCACCTTTTGTTCAGAAAAGGTGTTCTTCTACGCTGGCAAAATCATTTCGTAAGTTTTTCCATCTGTCCTATTCAACAGGTCTCTTCCCGTTTGGATGGAAAACAGCACTTATCCATCCTGTCCCTAAAAAAGACGAATCTTCTTCCCCCTCTAACTACCGTCCAATTCCACTTACGTCCCTTCTTTCAAGGTGATGGAAACCCTGATAAATTATCAGCTCAAGAAATATCTTGAAGAACGAAAGCTTCTCAATGACCGGGAATATGGCAATAGGTCCACTGGTGATCTGATGGTATATCTCACCGAACAGTGGCACAAATTTTTACATCGTTTTGGAGAAAGTATGATTATTGTACTTGATATTGGCATCAAGTTTATCGAAAATTCGTGCATCTGGTATTGATGAAACTCTTCTTTGATTGATTAGAAACTACTTTTCGAAACGCTCAAAGAAAGTTGTTTTGGACGATTGTTAATTCTTAAATTCATAAAATAAATGCTGGGGTGCCACAGGACTCCGTTCTGTCTCCAACCCTTTTCTGATATTTATCAATGATCTTTATATATTTATAACAGAAGCATTTGAATCTCTCGAGCACCGTCGCAATGTTTCTTGTATTTTATTATTTTACAGTGTTCTAGTGAAATAGCCAGTTGCATTCCTCCCCTTAAACAATTTAACCGTAATACTCGCGCTTCTGAGAATGCCCATCAGTTTACACTTAAGCCCAACTTCGGACGTACAGTTAAATTCAGGGATTCTCTATTTAGCCGCACGTCACGAATGTGGAATTCTTTACCCGACTGAATATACTCATCACATTACGATTTTCAGACATTCAAAATCAATGTGTATCGGTATTTCATTTTAAAATCTCTCCAACTCAGCCAAAAACTATCCTGTTTATATCTTCAATACTTCCAACTTTTATTAACATATTTTTTATTTTGAGCACACTAAACGGATTACGAACCATTTAAAATTTTTGAGCACTTTTTGAATATCTGAAAATCGTAATGGGAAGGAAATATTGAGTCGGAAAAAGCATTTCACATTTGTCTTGTGTGAATAAAATCTCTGAATTAAACATTACATTTGAAGTTGGGTTCAATCGTAAATTGATGGACATTCCTTGAAGCGCAAGTGTTATGGTCGATTTTATAAAGGGAAGGAATGCAACTTGCTATTTCACTAGGAAATTATTTATAAAATAATAATAACCATAAATTAATGAAAGACAAGAAACATTGAGGCGGTATTCGAAATACAAATTTTTCTAGTGTAGTTCTATAACTCATCAATAAATAAATAAATCTCTTTTTTGGATTTTTGAGTGAAATCTTGGAGTGATCGGAAGTGTTTATTTTAGCGGAAAGAAAAACATTAATTTTGGAGTGATTTGTAGCCAATTTAATAGTAGGAAAATTGTAAAAATTGAATTTAGCAATTTCAAATTGCAATAAACGAAAAAAAAAACAGTGAAAATCTGATAAAAACTAAAGAAATTTAAAAATTTAAAATTGAAATAAAATTATTTTAAAATATAACTGGTGAAGAAAACTGTAGTTTATAAAAAAAAAAGAAAATGAGTGAAAATTGTGATAAATGTTCTAAGACACTCAAAAGGAACGAGATAGTAACATTATGCTCTGCTTTTTGTAAAAAGGCATTTTGCTCAAAATGCTCTGGTATAGGTGATTACGAATGTAATTTACTTAAGCTAAAGAATATAATGTTTGTTTGTGATGAGTGCAAAGAGTACATGCATAGCATAATGGAAAAAATGGACTCTGTGTTGAAAGTGGTAAATGAAAACCAACAGGTATTGAAGAAGCAAGAGGAAGAAATAAAAAAGCTTCTTACGGGAGTTAAAATGTTGTTCGAGAAAGAAACGACAAATAAAGTTGAAAAGAAGAAACCATATGAAGAGATAGCAGTTAAAAATATCCCACCTATTATAATTAAACCAAATTGTAAACAAGACAGTGAAAAAACAAAAAATGAAATTAAAGAAAAAATAAATCCGGTTGACCTATCCCTACAAGTGAATAATATTTCGATAAGTGCAAATGGTTCTATTATAATAAAGTGTAGTGATGAAGAATCGGTTAAAAAAATACAAGATGAAGTAGAAGATAAACTAAAAGGAAAATATAATGTAAACATAACGCAGCTAGTGAAACCAAAAATTCTAGTCGTTAATATAGATAAAGAAATTAAAGAAGAAAATCTTATTGAAGTGATAAAAAGTCAAAACAAAATGGATGGACATTTGAAAATTATAAAATGTTATAACAAAACGAATTATAATAATAAATATAATGCTATAATAGAAACTGATAAAGACATTTTTAAAAACATAATGGAAATGGACAAATCTTGTTTGAACATCGGATGGAGTAAATGTCTGGTGTTTGATAAATTAAATGTAAAGAGGTGTTTTAAATGCTGGGGCTTCAACCACAACGCAATTAAATGCACAAATAAAACATGTTGTCCAAAGTGCGGTGAAGAGCATGATATAGAAGAGTGTAAAAGTGAAGTGGTAAAATGCAAAAACTGTGTTTATACAATTGATAAACTTAATTTAAACATTGACCCCAACCATGACGCTAGGGATGCCAACTGCCCAGATTGGCAAATGAAAAAGAAAAAGTGGCATACTAGCAACCAATTCTTTGGAATTGTATTTATTTAAATATTCAAGGATTGTTAAATAATATTAATGAATTAAAGAATATAGTGTATGAACAAAACTACGATATAATTATCCTTTCTGAAACCCATTTAAAAGCATCAATTGATGATAAAGAAGTAAATATTAATAAATATAAAATAATTAGATGTGATTCAACCTCTGCTTATACAGGCGGAGTTGTGATATATTTAAAAAAACAAATCAATGATTATAAAATTCTTAAATGTGTTCAAATAAACTTAAGTTTGTGGATATTAATAATTGAAATATACAGTATTGTGCAAAACCTAAGCAACCATTTTGTTTTTACATTTCAAAATTGGTTTTTCGATTCTTTCGATATTAAAAGCATTACGCAATTTATGTGATATTATAGCTTTATGTTCATATATTGTATTTTTATCTTTATTATAAAAATATACATTCTCAAATAAAAAAAAAATTTTAAATTTTAATGTGCAAAACTTAAGCAACTTCGTTTCCACTGTAAGAGAATTTTTGATAACGGGGCTTTTACAGTAAAATTTGGCATAGAATGCAATCAACAAGAGAGTAACAAATGTCATTTATTAGCTTGGATCGATTAAGGCCCAGCTTCGGTTTGTTTTTCGATATGTCCCGAAATAAGTACGATTCCAACTTTAAAATCAAAATAATTAATGAGCATAATCGTGGGGCATCACAAATTTCACTTTCCAAGAAATATAACATTAATAAGTCAATTATTTCACGGTTGATTACAAAATTTAAAACTACGGGAAGCGTCGAAAATCAAAATTTTGGAGGTCGACCGCGTAAAACAACAAGAAGAACCGATAGACAAATTTGTAACATAATAAAAAAAAAAACCGTTCATCAGCTCAAAGGAAGTAGTACACTCATTAAATCTTAATATTGATGCAAGCACTGTGCGAAGACGTGCCCTAGAAAATGACCTTCGAAGTTACAGGCCATGCAAAAAACCGTTGCTTACAAAAAAACATTTGAAAAAAAGGCTGTGTTTCAGTCTTATGATATTAACTCAATTTAAGTATTAAATTAAACTTTCAACTTATTTAAAATAATTAGATTAGATTTTGCAAAAAAGTATCATTAATGGTCCGTTGAGAAATGGAAAACGGTACTTTTCAGCGATGAATCAAAGTTTAATTTGATACAGTCAGATGGAATATGTCACGTGCGAAGAGGTAAGGGTCAACGGCTTAATCCAAGATACTGCAATGTCACAGTAAAACATGGGGGTGGCAGTGTGATGATTTGGACCTGTTTCTCAGGATATGGACAAGGTCCTTTCCATCAAATTGAAGGAATAATGGACAAATTCAAATATAAACATATCCTGGAAACGCAGATGTTACCGTATTCCGATTGGAATATGCCGCTTCGATGGGTGTTTCAACACGACAACGACCCGAAACACACATCGAAGCTGGTTAAAAAGTAGATTGAAGACAATGGGATTCAAGTTCTTGATTGGCCGGCACAATCACCAGACTTGAATCCCATTGAAAATCTTTTTGGGATTCTCAAAAATCGAGTCGCTGGGCAACGCTTCCAATCCAAGGCGGTACTTTTTAAATCTTTACAAGAACAGTGGAAAAACATACCACGAGATGTCATCTCTAATTTAATAGCTTCCATGCCGAGAAGATGTGCTGAAGTCCTAAGAAATAAGGGAAACTATACAAAGTATTGAAAAGTTGCTTATGTTTTGCACATACGAAATCGTTGAATTTTTTGTTATTTTATTTTTAGAAAATGTTTATAATGTTATTATTTTTATATAAAGATAAAAACACGATACATAGAAATAAAACTATAATTCCACATAAATTGCGTTATTCTTTTATTATCCAAAGCATGGGAAAAACAATATTGAAATGCAAAGTCGAAATGGTTGCTTAGGTTTTGCACAATACTGTATAATATAAAAGTGGTGGCACTTTATAAGTCGCCGAGCACACCGAAAAGCGAAATATGTGATCATTTAAATGAATATTTTCAAGAATATAATATAAAAAATAAAGTAATCATAGGTGATTTTAATATAGACTGGTTCAAGAATACTTTTTATAAACAAGAACTCGATGTATATTTGAAGAAAATTTGTGTAAACAGTTAGTAAACCAGGCTACGAGAATCACTCTAAGTTCAAGAACCTTATTAGATTATGTGGTATCAGACATTAAAAACATTGAGGTCAAAGTACAAAACGATTTGAAAATAAGTGATCATGAATCAATAATCTTTAAAATTCCTGCGGAAAAATGTAAAAAAGTGACAATAAAAAAAGTAAATGTATTAAAATACAAAAGAAATGTGTTCATCCAAAAAATAAGACAAAGTGAGATAAATAAAATTGCAATATCAGTGAATATAACATGCGAAGCAAGTGTTCAGTTTGAAAAAGAAATGCTACGAGTAGTAAACAGCTTGGTAGTACAAAAATCTTTCAAAGAATCTGATCAGAAGTGGTTTAACAGCGATCTAAAAATACAAAAATTAAACAAAATCAAAAGTCATATGAAATTTGTGTTGACAAGAAATGTTGCAGATTGGAATGTGTATAAACAAATTCGTAATGAATATAAAAGAAATATTAGAACTGCCGAAACTAATTATGTTAAAAATAAACTTGGGTGTGCAAGTAACCAAAAAGCAATGTGGAAATCACTAAAATCATTAGTATTAGGTGAATCAAAAAACGAAACGAATTGTGTTGACTTTAATGGTATAAAAATAACAAATGATAAAGAGATAGCAAATAAATTTAATGAATTCTTTATAAACAGTGTAAAAGAGATAAATCTTGAAATACCCAGTGTCCAGTGGAAAAATATGGTGGCCAATAAAGACAGTGTTTTTAAATTTAAAACTATAGAATCAATTGAACATCTTTTGAAAGTGGTACAAATGATGCCAAATAAAAACGATTTTAATTTAATGAATAAAGAGATGTTAATAGACGGTTTTTCAATTATTGGTCCAGCTCTCTTAAACATCATAAACTTTTCATTAGTGACTGGCAAATTTCCAACTACATGGAAAACTTCGGTTATAACGCCAGTTCAAAAAATACAAAACACGATAAAATGTGAACATTTTCGACCGGTAAATATGCTCCCGTTGTATGAGAAAATTCTTGAAAAGGTGGTGCAAATTCAGTTCGAAGAATATATAGAGAACAATGAAATTCTATTAGAAGAACAATCCGGTTTTAGAAGAAAACATTCATGTGAATCAGCATTAAACATCATCATTGCAGACTGGAAAGAAAAAATTCATTCGAAGAAGAAAATTGCAGCGGTATTTATAGACTTAAAAAGAGCATTTGAAACTTTAGATAGAATTATATTATGTATTAAAAAAAATGTATGGTTATGGTGTAAGAGGAACTGAGTTCAATTGGTTTAAAACGTATCTTATTGGAAGAGAACAAATAGTTAAGATAAATGGTATTTATTCTGATCCAACAAATTCAGATTTAGGAGTGCCACAAGGCTCAATTCTGGGAACATTATTGTTTATTCTGTATATAAATGATATAAAAAATGTTTTAAAGTATTGTAAATTGAAGATGTTTGCGGATGATGGTCTTTTTTATGTAGAAGATAATGACTATAATGGATGTGTCAGAAAATTAATGGTAGATTTAAATAGTTTAAAAATTACTTAAATATGAATAAGCTTAAACTAAACACAGAGAAAACTAAAATAATGTTATTACCTGAAAACAAAATTATTGCGAAAATAGATGAATTTGAATGTGTTCAAGAAACCAAATATCTGGGTGTTATTGTAGATAGCAATTTAAATTTTAAGAAACATTTTGAAATGGTTACAAAAAAGATTGCTAAAAAAATCGGGTTTTTTCGCAGAATTAGAAAAAAACTTTGTATGAATATGGCAATTAAAGTATATAATTCTATTATACAACCCCATTTTGAATATTGCCCGACAATATTACTATTGGGAACAAATATAATGATAAATAGATTACAATCTCTACAAAACAAAGGAATGAGAACAATATTATATTGCAGTAGATATACATCTAAAATACATATGTTAAATGCTTTAAAATGGCTATTAGTAAACCAAAAAATCATTTTTAATGTACTTACATTTATTTTTAAAATTAAGAACAATTTGTTGCCAAATTACTTAAAAAGAAGACTTGTCACAAGAAATGAAAAACATAGATATAATTTAAGAAATAACAATGAATTTCATTTGCAATTGTTTAGAAATAATAAAACACAAAATATGCTTTTTTATAAAGGCTTACAAATCTATAATAAGCTTCCTAATAGTACAAAAACTGAAAATAATTTAAGAAATTTCAAAAACTCCATTGTACATTTTATAAAAACCAATTATTAATGTGAAATATTGTATTTTTTGTTTTCAATGGCGAATTATTGCTAAATAAAATTTTCAAATCAAAAAAATCAAATCAATCTAAGAGACTCAAGTGGGTTATTGGTTCACCTACCCAAGTATTATAATTATACTCGAACTTTGGACAAAGAAAGGCCTAATAGGTTACAGCCAGATCAGAAGGAGCCAACTATTGCATCGACGACGGAAACCTAAAGACTTAGCAGCGTTTTTGGCGACGTCGAATATGAGAACTAGACAGCTGCAGTATACAAACAGACAAGCAATGGATCGCTATACTCCGGAAGAGCGTGGAATAGTTGTGTCGAATTTTTGACCAACAATCGGTCGCTGTTGTTAGCGCAGTGTGAATTTCGACGTGGACTTCCTAATCGTGTCGCGCAAACTGAGCAAACGTTCCGGCGCTTAGCTACTCGACTCGAACAGACTGCAACCACAGGAGACCATGCAGGGCGTGGCCGCCACCAGACTGTTCGTTCCGCCGTCGAGAATGCCGTACCTGTGGCTGCCGATGTCGCTGAGAACGAAGAAACATCAACCAGACGAAGGGCTACGCAATTGGACGGACCCTATAACGAATTTTAGTAAAAGAGTTACACATGTTCCCGTACAAAGTGTAAACAGTAATCAGTTAATGCTTGCTGACCGTTCATTGCGTGTCAATAAGCAAAATCTTCGTTTCTGGAGCATTGAGAATCCGCGTGCGATGCAAGAAAAACCTATACATCCACTCAAAGCCACTGTATGGTGCGGCGTTCGAGTGGGATGTGTGATTCTGCCGTATTTTTTTGATGACGCCATCGGCAATACGGTCATTGTCTCTGGTAAACGTAACAGGGCTATGATAAACGACTTCTTACTGCAGGAATTGAATGGGCGGGGCTTGGTAAACAAGTGGTTTCAACAAGACCGTGCAACCGCATACACAGCACGAGCCACAATGGCGTTTTCTGGTCGCGTAATCTCCCGTTTTGGCGATTTTCCATGGCCAGCAAGATCACCCGATTTAACAATAAAATAAATAAATTTGGTGGTGCAACAGCTCGGAGTGAACCAAGACGTAGTGACTTACAACTCTCAACCATTCCTGTGTGCGTGTTACAGGAACGGAAGGGAACTACAATTTTCTGCCGATTCCGAACGGCTAATGAGCAGCACTTTCCATGACAAGAGATACTCTTGGAGAATTTGTCAATTCCTCGCAAGAGGCAGTACACTCCTGAAAAAAACTTTCTTGCAGAGGCTGAGAATCGAACCCGAGACCTTCCGCATGACAGTCCAACGCACTAACCATTATGCCAAGAGGTACTACGATTTAACAACCTCAGGCTTTTTTCTATGGGGCTAATTGAAGTCGCGTGTTTATGACAACAGTCCTTAAGGAGAATATTCAAGAGGAATGAGAACAGTTATCATCGAAAAGTCATGGAAAATCCGATAAAATGTGCACAAATGTGGATCCACACTGACTCATGTTTTCCACTTAACAGAAAAAAAAAATTGAAGGTCCAAATAGATATTTGCATCTCTCAAAATTATTTTTTTCTTATTAAGTAAAAAAGTATTTAAAAACAAAATTGGATGATTAATTTTGCGCCACCTTATATTATGCATTTGGGCTCGTAAATTAAAACTGTTTTTCTCATGACTCTTTCCTTTTGCGAGGAAGTGACATATCCACCAAGAGTATCCCTTGGAAGCTGCCTAGCTTTGCATAGGTAAGATGGTATCGGATGAATGAGTTGGCCCGTCTAAGTCAGTGTTCCGATCTCCGGATGATTATGCAAAAGCAAACACACAATAAGAGACATCAAAACCTACTAGATCCTTTCATATTTTTGAATTTAATCCTAACTTAATGACTCAGTGAGAATGTTCACAATTTCCCATGTCAATTTCATTCACAGGTTTATAGGAGTTAGGGTATCAAAATGGCGCACTTCAGCGCTAATTGGGCCACAGGTCTAAATTGCAAGTGGTCGCCATTTCTACCTACCATCTTCTGAAATAAAAATGTGCTTCTACTGTTCGAATCCTTCGGACTCGGAATAGCATGTTCCTTACATTTCCGTCGATAACACGCTCACAGAACAGGTAGGAAGACATTCAATAAAAAATTGATAGCGGGACAAGCGTTTGGAGTTTTAAAAACTCATGAGCGTTAGTGAATAGGTCTGAAGGGTAGCAAATTTCAAAACCATAAATAGACCAAGTCACACTCATATTTTTTAGCCTGTAGAATGGCTAATTGAATTCTAATTGAAAGCAGAACTTTAAGAGATTTTCAGGGTATATCGAGAATGTTAGTGGTACTATCTTTTTTTCAGTTTCAAAGGACCTTTAACGTCTAGTAGAGAAAAAACCATTCAGTTAACTTTTTTCTGGCTGCCCTGTCAATGCTTCCACCGATGCCCACACAAAGCACTCGTTCATATACAGTAGGTAGTTGTCAGTTGAACTTCCTGCCCTTTGAAACTTATAGACACACATATTCAACTTAAAGAGAACCCACCTACAACTACGCAGATGAATTAATATGTATGTGATAAGCGCAATAACGTCATTTTCCAGGAAAACTTTACATATTGTGAACGTTTCATAAAAAGATGAGTTATACACAAAATTACAACATATTTATCTGTGTAATTGATTTTTTCGCATCAATGCATAAATTATATGATCCATTTTACCAACTAAGCCACATTGAAGGTAGGATAGTTTAGAAACTAAATAGAATCTCACATAATAGAATTTTCTAATTTTCCACAATTTCGTCGAGTTAACAGAAAACAAAATCATTCTGATTATTACTGACAACTTGGCTATTCGAAGTGCACATTCGAGAAGCATTATAAATCTAAAACAAAACGCCCTTGGCATAGATTCCAACCTCGTAGTGGCCCGACCATTGCCGTAAGGATTTTTCCTTTGTGCAAGGTTATGCAGGAATATCGGCGACAGTTTGCCGAAGGGTTAACAAGCCCGAACCCCCTTAATGGATGAAATGGGGGGGGGGGGTTTATGGGTGCAATCATTCGTGACTGCCATGTAGTCACCAACAGAGCAGCAACACAAATCAGCTGGATTGAGATTTCTCTTCGACAAAACTTTTTCCGATTTGTCTCTCAAAATCATTGTTTCCCCATTAATTTCAAAGACTTTTTCGTTCACATTTTCCACAAAAAAACAATATCATACAAATTTCACAAGCATTTCCACAAAACAAAGTGAAAATTATAAAAAGAAAATAATAAACTTTGACAGCTATCAGCTTCATGGCAGCCATTTTTGCACAACAGCAACACGAAGAAAAAACCAAAACAAAGCCCGCAACGAAGACGATGTCGATAACGACGTAGCCGTTCGTACGCCTAGAAACACATTTCCCTTTTTGTTAATTTCTAGGCGATTTTTCACTAAAAAACAATGATGAATGTAATTAAATATATGTACAATGTTTACCTCAATAGCTGGATATAACGGTGGTTGATATAATTTGCTCCACAAGGTGTTTAAAATATTCGAAACACGCTTCCAAGTTTTAATGGCTGGATCTTGTATGCGAATGAACATCGATTGATTTTTGCTGGTGTGGTGAAAATCTTGGAGTAAGTTGGCCGTGATGTTAGATGAACAAAGATAGCTGTATAATCATGTAAATATATGGATAAGGTGCGCGTTACACAGTCGAGATATCTCACTCGCACGTCCTAAACGCTACGAACAATCATTTGGAAATGAATGAAATCAATAGATGAATGTTGTTTTTCCTTTTCACCAAACAAGAGGGAGATGATTGTATTTTATTTCAGCAGGTCATCATGTAAAATACACCTGAGAAAAAGCGGCAGCGAAGAGTAGTTGTTGTTCTTGTCTCTTTTCTTAAAACCTCGCTCTTTTTAATCTTTTTTTCCCCCAATTCTCTGTAAAAGTTTGTTGTTAATTCGATTAGGTTTTCACTTTGAAATCGATAAACTTACTTAATATTTGGCACTTTAGTTGGTGGATCTGTTATTGAAGTTGTAATTGCATGGATTTTTATTGCTTTGTATCACTATTTTGATATAAAAAATTATTTGTTTTCAAAAACTGCTGCAGAATAGCGGCAGTGGTTGTAGGTTTTTTGAATTGTCAATGAAGTTGGATGCTGTTTGGTTTGTTCTTTGGGGTTGAATTGCATTCAGCATGGAACTGAACCCATTTCTTTTGCTGAATTGAGTTTTTGTTCAGAAAATTAACAGTGTCGGTAATGAAGAAAGGTATTTTCTCTTTGGTGAGGTTGGTAGGGTAGATTTTTAAGTGTGTTCAAAGATCAAGAAACAAATTACCACTTTTAAGGTCGTGTGTCCATTGCTTTCAAATCGTGTAAATTCGATTAAATTTTGTTTTATAGGAATTCACTCAAATGAATAGAGTTTACTTAGGCTAGCCGCGCACTAGCAATTTTTAGTTGCGAAACTGTTTGGTTACTTATAGAAAACAGATAAACTGTTTGGTTGAATGTCCGTGAATTTGCAGATAATTATATTTTCAATAAAATGGAGAACTTATTTTAGGCAATCGTTTAGTTTGTGTCAAAACACAAACTTTTTAGTTGCTCGAACCAAGCAGTTTCGCAACCTTTCGCTAGCCTTAGGCTAGTCGCGCACTGGCAACTGTGATCGAAATCAAATAGTTTAATCACCAGTTGAAAGAGAACAGCGCACCGGCAACTCTTTACTCACGCTCACACCCTTTTCTCTTTTGCTCTTATAGAAAACAGCTCAACTGTTGCGAAGGCAATCGTTTAGTTTGTGTCAAAACACAAACTTTTTAGTTGCTCGAATCGAGTTGCTCTAAGTGCGCGGTGTCCCATATAAGCCCATATGTTTCATTTTAGCAACTAAACAGTTGCGAAACTAAAAATTGAATGTGCGCGCCTGGCCTTAAGTTAAATTGACACTCTTGTAACGAAGTGATTTAAAAACATTTTTTATCTTTTATTTTTATTTATGTTTATGTGGTAAGGGTGTTCTTATGTAAAAAGGAAAAAAGATGCCATGTTTTGCACTCTGCTTAATTCATCAAAATGCAATGAGATAACGAAGTATTGAGAGGAAGACATATTCAAATAATTAGGCAAAATACAAAGAAAACAAAGCTCACTGCAATAGTTTATGGTTCTTAGAATCTGGCATATGAATTCAAAACATAATTTTAAGAAAATAATTTAATTCCAAAGCATAATAAATTGATAATTTTGTCCCTATAATAGAGCTTTTACCCGAGAATACACGTTAAAAAAGTAAACAACAATTTACTAACACAAACAAACAACGTATTCTCTATTCAACTGTCATTGATTATTAAATTATTATCATGAATACAAATATTATTTTTTTATTTTGAAATTTCAAATTTTATTTATATTTATCAACCGATTTTGGTAGAACGTCACACGAACAATAAAATACTTCAATAATTAATTTTAAAAGTGCATGTCAATCTACTTGCTTCCCAAATTTCCTGCTGCTGGCTTCGAAACTTCCATGCTAGTTGTCTATAGCGTGTTGCTTACCTGGAGTTAGTAATAAATATGTGTGAATTTCAAGTTGTTTGCCAACACTTGCTCGTGTGGCTTCAGGGTAAACTCTGGTCTTGATAAAACTGTGTTACTGAAATTAATTATCACTTTGAATGATCCTCAACGATGTCATATACCCCTCTCACATGCCACATCGATCAACCTAATCGACAAATTACTTCGCTTTTGTATGGGCAGGGCTTATACGCGCCAATATGCCGACGTAGAAGTACATGCCAAAATCAGCTGTTAAATGGTAGAGTTGTGAAATTTTAAATGAAAAGTGAAAATGACCGAAAAATATTTGAATTTTAATGCTCCACCACTTTTTTGTGTTGATCAGAGCTTTATTGAATTGTTGCTTAAGGAGATTGAATTTTATTCTTGCTTTTTCAGGCGATTTGTAAATTTTAACAACTAAAACCGAATAACAACATAAAAAACTGTGTCGACAAACTAGTTCGGTCCTTTTTACAAGCCATGTGAGCATACTACTTCTATTCCCAGAGTTCGCACTGCTATGTCAACACATATTCATTTCGTAGTTCGTGGTGTGTGTTAAAGTGGATTTACATTTGTTTCTGCATCTGCAAAATGCAGAAAAGTAGAGAAAGGAAGATGTATGTCGAAACCCGAAAGTGGGAGAGAATACACACGTGGTAACTCTTTTTTGCTTCATATAAACTGCTATAACTTGTTGGCCTGTTATTACCAAAATTTGCAATGAAAATTTAACTTACCTACATTTTCTTCCATTTCGATTTAATGTTTTTTTCCATATCATGCGTCCGTCAACAAAAATTATGAAAAAATGTGAAAATATCGCAAATTTACAAAATGCAGACGAAGCTGCTATAATAAAGATGAACATGTTCGTCTTTACTATAATCTTGACTTCTGCATTTCTCGAATTTCCTATAAAGCAGAAATGAAGTTCTTCTGCATTTTACTCTTTTTCTCTCTATCTAACAAATATGAATTCTGTATTTGGCATCCCTTTTTTTCCAGAAGTCAATTGCAGATACATGTAAATCCACCATTAGGGGTAATAGACTGTTTTTAAACAATGCAATACTACGTTAAGCCCGTTGGTGGGAGAAGTATGTGGTGGCGAGGGCACAAAAATTGCTAGAGTTCGAAAAATTGCAGAGTTATTGTTCTTTCTACTTTGTGGTTTTCTTTATTTCTCAGGTATGTTTTATTTCTATTTGGCATTTGTTCTATGACTGCTTTTACATGAAATCAATTTTTAATCTGTGTTTCTCGGTTTGCTTCCTTTGGATTGCATGGATGCGTTAAAACACAGCGATTTTAAATAACAGTTCACTTCAGTCTATTGAAAAGGAGTCATCTCCCCGCACTCTTTAATTTACTTAGTTAATCGAGGTTCGTTGAGCGAACGCCAGATAGAAATGAAACAGAGAAATAAGGAAAACCACAAAGAAGAAAGAACGATAATTCTGCAATATTGCCAACTCAGCAATTTCGTCTACCTCCGCCACCACATCCCTCTCTCGCAAACGGACTTAAAAATCGTAATTTGGGATCCTGTTCTCAATCTGAATCTATTTTAAAGATCCAAAAATTAGTTTTTATTCTAGCAGGTAGATAGTTTTTTATTATCGCCAATAATCCATATAGATTTACCCTTGAAAATAAAACCATACAGATAATAGTGACAGTATAGTATTGTATGCTCCTCTTTTGCTTATGTTTGTTGATTTTCAAATGTTTCTTGTCTTTTTTCTTTACACTGCAGCTTACACTAAACTACCATACAAAGCTATCTACCAGCCAGAGTTAGAACTAATTTTTGGATCTTTGAAATAGATCCAGATTGAGAACATAATCCCAAATTGTTTTTGTATTAAATGTTAAAAATTAATACAGATCCATATAGATCCGTAGATAATAGGTGCGTTTTATTATCCACAAATCTATGTGGATCCGGATCTGGATCATACCTTGAAAATAAAACGATACGGATCTTAGTGACAGCAGTGTTGTAAGTCCGTCTCTTTTTATCCTTGGGTTTGTAAATTTTCAATTATTTCTTGTCTTTTTTCTTTAAACTATAGCTTACATTACCTTATCATAAAAGCCATCTACTCGCCAGTGTAATAACTAATTTTTGGATCTTTGAAATAGATCCCGATAGAAAACAGGATCCCAAATTTTATTTTTAAAAAAGCAGGCTTTTTTGGTCAAAATTTTTTATCGATGCAAATAAAACAAAATTATTTCATCTTCTCCCAACGTTTCGTCGGTGTTCCACGACTTCTTCAGGGGAATGTATAATGTTCTGGTTTATTGACTCTAATACATTTTAAAAACGACATAAAAAATTTTTTAACACTAGATAAAAAATTTTAAACAAGACTTTTTAAAAAAAAAAAAAGAAGAAAAACAAGAAAATAACAAATTTTATCGAAACTCGACAAAAAAATAAAAAAAAGCAGGATTTCACTTCTCCTTTTATCGGCAGTGACCTACTGCGGATGTTGTAATTGTTGTTCATATAAAATCCTACTGTACTACGGATAACTTTTCCAAAAAAACACGGCTAATAAAACGCACCTATACCTTACTTATCAATTGAAATTGAAATAAATAACACCATCCATAAAAATAAGGATTTTTTTATAGTTATCTGATTAAGTACATATTATTTAAAAAAACAAATCTGGGGCCAAATTACCGCATCAGTTATCGAGTAATACGTGACTGAATTATGTGAGTTTGGCATTACCGCTTTCGTTGTCGAGCAATAAATTACTCCAATTTGACATTTTCATTCGATCACTGATGGGACTCACTCACTCGTCACTGAAGCGGTAATTCGGCCCCTGTATCTTCATATTCATTTTCGTTTGACAAAATATAAGTTTCATCTAAGTCCAGAGGGTTTTGAATGTACATTTCTTGAGTCTCATAAACCTGTTTTGAATATGAATATTATGTAAAACAAGTTTAGATTTTAGATTTTTGCATACAAAATTACTCGTACCAAAATATGAGGATGAATTATTTTTCGGCATTGCTCCAAGTTTCGAGTGAAGAGAACGCGGTGTCCTATAATCGGGAATAGCGTCTTTATTTCAGCAGCACCAAGTAACATCATAGAATTATATGTTATGGAATTTTCTATGATGAATAAGAAAATTTATTTATTAATACGTGAACAATAATTCTTCTAAAGCTTAACGCCTTCATAAATTAATAATTAATATTTGGTAGGAGTGTAATGTAAAGTGTTTTTATTACAATTTAACTTGTATATAATTGTCTCTAAAACTTAGTATGTAGAAGATCACACTAAATCTTAGCTCACACATTATTTCTTCGAACATCAGGTAAAATTCTAATTAAATTTTGAAATAAGATTTTTCTGGATTATATGTCACATAAGGTAGCTGTTAAGAAATTCAATGGGAATATTTCAAAGAATTTGTTTCAAGATTTCAGGTGAGTTTAGTCAAATAACATGTATTTTACCCATTAACTGTCATAAATCGTTTGTTTTTAAATATTTCTCGCTTTCGTTGATTTATTTTCACAATCGAAATTTCACATAATGTTGAAGAATGACGTAAGAAATAAAAATTTAGCTTGAGAGTAAAGTGATGCTGAACAATATTATTTCGTGCGCTAAATATTGACAGATAAGTGTGTAAAGTAAGAGAGACACATTTGGAATTTTATCTGGAGCTAGGTACCTCTCCGTTAAAATATTTGGACAAGCTTTAGGTTGAGTAGAATTTAGAGGACAATTCAGCTAGTTTGATTTCCTTACTAGACTTTTTCAATTTCGATAGTCAAAAGAACAGTTACAAACAATTTGGTGGCTTAATGATACCAGCTCGTTTTTTTTCCAGAACACAGAAATATGAACATATAAATTCCCCGAACTATTAGGTGCGTTTTATTATTCACAAATCTATCTGGCTCCGGATCTGGATTAGGTTTTAACATGTATTACAAAAACAATTTGGGATCCTGTTTTCTATCGGGATCTATTTCAAAGATCCAAAAATTAGTTATTACACTGGCGAGTAGATGGCTTTTTATGGTAAGGTAGTGTAAGCTATAGTGTAAAGAAAAAAGACAAGACATAATTTAAAATTTCCAAACCCAAGGATAAAAAGAGACGGGCTTATAAGTATTATAATACTACTAATACTAATACTGCTGTCACTAAGATCCGTATCGTTTTATTTTTAAAAGGAATGATCCAGATCCGGATCCAGATAGATTTGTGGATAATAAAACGCACCTTTCATAATGATACTGAAAATGAAACACAAAAAAAATTAACTTAGAACGAAGAACAAAATTAAAAGGACAATTATTTGTCTATGTGGAAAAAGTGGAGTAAATCTCGAAAAATCGGAGAGTTTTTTTTTTTTTTTTTTTTTTATAATCTACCCGCGCTCAAGGGATTATGATTACCCTTTAAATGTTTCAACACAGCGCGGGCGTGAAGTTAATGAAGAGAAAGAAGGATAGGAAAGATATGTGGCACGATGTTCTGAGACTGTTGGTGGTTGTCTCAGATATTTTTATCTCCAGGGATGGCGGCTGAGCTAAAGCGGAGAAATGCCGTGTCTTATTTCTATGTCGCTTATAATTCACATTATTTTATTCGTGTTCATCCTTGTTGCGCATACTAGTTTAACTCAATTACATGTTGTTAGTGTTATGCCTAAACAACATGTAATGAGTAAACCAGCAGCCCATTGATGACGATTTTAGAAGGTTTTTAATGGAATTAAAACGACATAGACGACGGCAGGGATCGAACCTGTGATCATGAGGTTCACAGGCGAGCACACATCCATCGCGCCACGGCCACCCCCATTGTAGAGTTGTAGAGTTGTAGTAGATTTTTTTCCCTCAAAAGTGGAGCAAATTTGCTCCGAACGGAGCAAGGTTCTTACCCTGATATGGATCATTAGTGATAACAATTTTAGTAAAATAAGTATTCACCGCATTTGTGATACTCTACATACCGTACATATTCACGGAGTGCAGCATTTGTTGGTATAACTGGAAGGTGTTTATGCTTTAGTTTTTGTTGATCGAATTTCGACTTAAAGCAATACTAGTTGTTAGTAATTTCTTATTAATAATTCTAATTTTATACAATTTATTTACTCAAGTACATATGTAGATTGATTTTGGGTGTAACGTAAATCGAAGGATAAATATGAACGTACTACATACCTCTAAAAATACTTATGTAGCTCTCCAAACCCCACATTCGTAATAAATTGCATACTTCTTGACCCATTTTGTAAATAAATAGGTAAACCTTAAAAAAAAAAACAAAAGATGAGTTTAAAACAATGATTTTATTATTGTTCCCTTTTCTTAAATGAACTCAACTGGGTTAGTATTAACAAACTTTAGTTTGTTGAATTTAAATGAGTAAAATAAAGAAGATATTAAAGTGTATAAATTTGTATAATTTCTTATTCATAATTTTGTTTCTTAATCAAAAACCTATAAAATAATTTATGAATATAATAAGAATAATTTTTTAACTAAGCATTGAATTTTGTTACGCACGAAACTATCAGAACAACGAAAAATGATGATTTATTTATCATTTAACTTTACGGAAACTACTATGAGTAATTTACTTCAATTTGTGTTCCTGTATCAGCTAGACAACACAAAAATACAAACAATTTTGCCTCTAAATAAATGTGAAACACCAAATTGTAAGTGGTAAATAGAAGATTACCTTGGTTATACTTTTAGATCTCAACAAAACTGTAATTCTGTATCACTTTTAAAAATCAATTTATTTCAACAAGAGCTCAAAAAGTTAAGTGCTCTATGATCTTACCTCACTTGACAAAAACCAGATACGTACTGACTCACTGACTACTGCAAGTAAAACCTAATATTGAGCTCCATATTCAATGCGCACAAATGAAAAGCTACGTACGAGTAAAATCGTTATCGTTTAAACTAAATATAAAACTTTAAAAAATAAACGGGTTTATTGCATTGCTTCCTGATTATTAATTTTTGGTATCGGTTCTTCGCAGTACCTGTACTGCATAGAAGAATTGGTCTAAGGATCATTATACTATATTCCTATTTGTGTTGGTTTGCTAAGACCCAAAAGGTCACACTAGAATACATATCGGGCTACACTTGTGTGATGGGAACGCAAGAGGCAGTCTTTGAAAGGTATAATGATACCCATAGCAGGGCCCGTGGTCTAATGCGGTATAGGAAAAATTATCATTAAAACCAAATTCAAAACATTTCAAAACATAGAGGAGAGCAAAGTTCCCTATTTAAGATGGGGAGACAATGGAACTTAAGTTCAGAGTGTACTTAAACTGTCATATTAGTTCATTTATTCTTTCAAGGTTTTATGGTCAAAATGGACATCCTGCTTCGGAAAAATCCGCATCTTTCGAAAAATTGGTATAGACATAGATTTCTTCACTTTGAATGAGCTGCTTAAAGTCATCTCTAATCCATAATCGTGTTCTGCCACTAAAAAACGAATCTCTGTATTTGACGGTACTACCAAAATTAGGCTCTAGGGTGAACTGATGAGCATTCCTACCGAAGCGCGTATCACGGGTCAATTGATTAAGCGGAGTAAAGCAACCGGCTACTTCGAGTGAGCATTGCTTGTGAAAGAAGCGATAAAACAAGGAAATACATGAAACATACCGACGCGACGGTTTTCAAGAGATTTTTATTTTATTTATAATTATAATATATAATTATGGTTCTGTACAATGTGAATTAAGTTAATTTAATAGTACAGGTAATTTTGTAATATACGAAAAGTAATATTAGATTATAATAATAATTAAAATAATAATAGTATCTATAAAAAAATAAGTAAATTAAATTAAGTTATTTAGAGAGAGGTTGAAATGTTTCCTTTTATATGATTAAAGACTATTGTTAGAAACTAGCTTTGTAAAATTTTAGTTCTTATTGAAAGGGGGAGGCTATTCCAGAGGGTTACTGAGTGAATGAAGAATTGACGCTTCAATACCATGTAAGAATACATATTTGGTCTGATTATTATTCCACGATTTGAGTTTTAAAAGGTCACCTTATCGCTCAAATACCTTTGATTATTTTAACGAAAAGGGCTATGCATTTAAAACGGACGAAACACTGCAAGTCACTACCGAGAATATGTGGCGTGTATGCTGACATATGATCGTGTCTTTTTATAGGTTAAAAACATATTTGGTGAGAGAGTTGAGGGCGAGAATAAATTTTCGAAAAGAAACTGAATCAATGTTGGAACATATTTCACAACTATAGTTTAAAATTGGGACAATCAAGATTTTGGCAAGATGTAATTTAATGTGGACGGGTAAAAAGTTTCGAGATGTTGATACAGAACGCAAAGATGCATAATGTTGTATTTATAATAGTCGCCCCATGTCAGGCTGCTGTTGAAAACTACTCCCAAATTATTAATTATTTTATTTACCATTTGGATTTGCCAATTAAATACAAAAATTGGTGGAAAATCTTCAAGATTTGGTAGATACCTACCGATGGGTAAACATTTGGTTTTATCAGGGTTTAATAAGAGCCGGTTTTGACGAGACCAGCTTACTACTGAACGTAAGTCTTCGTTCAATTTGTTCACTGCATCGTTAATTAAATTCGGATGAAAGCTCAATAAATAAAGCTGCACATCATCAGCGTAAATATGAAATTTGCAAAATTTTAAGACCTGAGGCAAATCATTAATTAAAAGAGAAAGTAGCAAAGGTCCTAGTATAGATCCCTTTGGCACACCTCTTGAAACAGGGAGGAATGATGAAAGCTTCGTATTATGTGAAACGGTTTGAACACCGTGGCTAAGATAACCATTGATCAGATTGGTAGATTGGTATGAAAAATTAATTTGCGTTGAAAGTTTGTGGTAGAGAATGTTATATTCAACAGAATCAAAGGCTTTTGAAAAATCTAATAGGGTGAGCAGAGATCATCCATGGCTATACGAACATATCAATAATATTATCAAGACCAACACACTTAGATTTTATTGAAAAAAGAGCATTGCCGACGGTTAAATCATCTGTATTGCATAGATTGAAAGCATTTTCAGAATTATCTCGGGAAAAATGAGATGAGCATAAATTCATGATAGCTCTGTTTTCAATCAGTTTTAATACTCTGTTGTAAATTCTATCCAATAAGTGGAGAGAAGTTTGTGCTGCACCTGTCCATAGATGTGAGTTATATTCAAGTTTTGGACGTATAAACACCTTATAAATTATAGCCAGATAAGAGGGGGTGAAAAATTTCATACAAGCATTCAGCAGCGTATTCGAGGGTCTCGAGAATGTGGTCATTCTAACGAAGATAGTCGTTGTAGCACATACTGAGTAATGAGAGCTTTTCGGCTTCTACGATGCAAGTGCCATTCAAGGATAATTGCATAAAAGGAACATTTTACTTCAACTACATAAGACAGCATTGAGTTTTCGAATTATTATTACAGCATTGTTAAATGGGGTACAATCGTGTGAAATAAACTTCACACGATCTGCAAAAGATCGGAGTTTACTGATCTTATCATACGATACTGTTGCAATATTCACTTGCAAAGGAGATGAACGTGAATTTAAGAACAAGTATAAAAATCTGAGGGTAGTGTCATCGGCAAAACAATGAATTGGATTAGTAATTTCAGACAAGGGATCATTTATAAATAAAATGCACGACTGGGTCGCACGAACTTGCTCCTATGTAATAGACTAAGAATTTCAAAAATGAACAATGTTATTAGAGAAAAACTGTTCATAAACAAAATTGATTTTTTTTTTTTCAAAATTCAAAAAAAAAATATATATATGCGTATAAATGCGTTATGCCGATAATGAGAAATTCAAAATTTTAAAAAATCGTTCTATGGTAGGTACAGTCAGTAATATCTTGTTTTCATTTTTTTTTTATTAAATTATAGATCTTAAAAATTAATCGAAAGAAAAATAATTTAAGCAAAATTCTCGGAACCGTTTTCGAGAAAAATACGATTGTTGACAACCATTTTTTAACATTTGTATGGAGGGTACCGTTATTTTTAGGTAACATACATTTTTTTTCTCATATCTTGTATATTATTTTAAAAAACTTTTATTTATCAAGTTTTAAAAAATCGAGCATGGGGCTTTTGAAATATTGAGTTTTCAAAAAAAAAAAAATTGAATTTTTTTTAAAAAATCAAAAAAAAAAAATTTTGAAAATTTGAATACACAATAATATTGAAACTGCCTGGGGCGCCTTAACATAAAAATATGATCAAAATCAGTTGTACCGTTTTTGAGAAAATCAAAAACAAAAAAAAGGTTCCAAGGTGGGTACCAAAAAAAATATTTATAAAATTTCGAAAAAATTCATATGGCATGTACCGTTATTTTTGGTCTTAAAAAAAGAAAAAAAACATCCGGGGGAAAAATTAAAACCCATATCTACCAAGTTTAAAGAAAATCGGTCGAGCCGTTTAGCTGTAGTCGAACAGACAGACAAACAGACAGAATTGCGAGAATCACTTTTTTCGTCTTCGCTTTCATCATAATGTCAACTTTGATCAAAATGTCAAGTTCGTTTTTTTTTTCGAATGCAACACTTGCCTTATAGTACCTATAAGTCGCAAGTAAAAATGGAATCGTAAAGTCTGTATGCATAGTACCAGAGGTGTCAAAATGTTACTATATTTTTTTTTTTTCATTTTCTGACGAAGACTGCACAAACTGAAATGAAATGTTCGCAAATTAAACTGTTCTTTTGTTATAATACAAGTTCTTTAAGAGTTTTAAAGGCATTATATCTATATATAAACATAGAATTAAGACTTTTAATCGCTCAAGTGTGTGTGTTCTCAGCAGAGATGCAGAACACCTATAAGTTTCTGCCGATTCCGAATGCCTTGAATCAGAAGCAAGAACACAGATACTCTTGAATGGTTTATCACTTCTTCATAAATATACCAATTAGCTTAACAAAAGCTTATCACTTCTTCACAAAAAGTAGTACCCCTAAGAAATTTCTATTTTTAGATGGTAGAACTTTGGCTTGACAGTCCAAAGCATTAATGATTATTCCACGGTTTATTGAAGATTTTTTTTGCATAGCTAGCTAAAGGGTTATCCGAACTTTGACAGGTAGTTGCGGCCATATTGTTGAATGAAAGTTAGAGATTATTTTTTAAGCCGCACTACACGAATGTGGAGTGCTTTATTCGGACCGATATTTCCTTTCATTTAAAACCAATGTGCATCGGTATCTTCTTTTAAATCTTCTCCAAGACTTTATTAAACCCTCGTACTGTGTTAAAACGTTAAAAGGGTATAGCCATAATCCTCTTAGTGCTCGCAAAACATAAACAAAAACAAGAAATCTTCATAAAGAAATAAAATTTGTTGAATTCACCTAGGGCCTACAATGTCCTAGAGCCGTAGTCCAGAAGCCTTTTATGTTCTGTTTTTATAATTGATTAATTTTTATGAGAAATCATTAAGATCATTTCATTTACATTCCTTAGTAGGTCTCACCTTTAATATTAAAGCATAAGTAAATCTAAACCTAATGCAAGCGAACGTGCATTATTGAATTTCTTAAAGATGAGTGCATAACTTTCCCTCAGCTAACCATTCGAATAATATATTATCTAACCTTGACCATTTCAAAGAACTATTTACTTTGATTGCGATAAAAGATCCAACAAAACGAAAACGTCTCCCCACAAATAATCTGACTTCATTTTAATACTTCGGCAAGAACAGAGAATCCTTTTTCTTTTTAACCACATAAAAGCCAACTACGTAAATACATGTATATGAAAAAAAAAAAAAAAACTGTAAGCCCCAAGCAAAGCCCGATTAAAAATTCAACTCACACCTTCAATCCATTATTTCTTCAGCTTGATTTTCACCCAATTTAACCTGAATGTTACATTTCAACTTTAGGTAAGAAATTGCGCCTAAGTTTTATCTACACTTCTCCACATCCTTTAAGTCATTAAAGATACAACCAGTATCTTTGCCACTTTTATCGGTCATCAGAGACAAATTTCGTAGAGTCCCGCGCCGCCGCCGCCGCCTGTCCCACAATCTAGATTCTCTGTCAATGAAATGATGATATACAACACAAAAAACAAATCTGCTATGTATACCTACCTAACCTACCCACAAGCCACAACTGTAGACTTTCATCGAAAAAGACATCTTTCAAAGCTTTGAAAGTCACATGGTTCGCACGCACATGCCTTACAAATGCCCCATCACATAAAACATAAATATATAATTACCTCTACGTACAGAGGTTATCTATGTATTTATGTATTGCGAAAATTTATTGAACGAATTCGTTTTCCTTGAACAAATTTTCACCTCAAACATGCGGGTACACTACCATAGGTAACCCCCGATTCGAAACAAACATCCGGAAATCTCATACTCATTCCATCGAACTTCCTGGCCCGCTCTCCATATTGACCCTGTTCTGAGCCGCCCGCCCGCATGAATTACCGTCATGCGCGCCATTTTACAAATGCCGCAACTACTTCTGTTTTCTGTGAACAGGGTTGGTCGGAGGGTGGCTCAGTGGTGAATTTGGTACAAAATTTTACCAACACACCCTCTCTACAATTGAAAATGACCCCCCGTTTTACGTGTGTATATGCAACACCATGACTACTGGAGAACCTGAGGACACCAGGAGCTCGCAAGCTACCCCAAGTCAGAGGATTTCTCTCTGATTTCAGTTAGAACTTACTCGTCGACGATTTCGGTGCAAAGCGGCAACCTTTAGCTTTCCAAAATCACTGCGGATCCGTGATTTATTATTGCCCTAAAAAAATCACATATACCTACATACCTTTAGAAAATGCACAACTTGCACTGATTCTTTTGAGAATAAAAATACCGTTACGTATATTACAAGTAGTGCAACGGGTTTTCTTGGTCCTTTTCGTCCTATTTTAACTGTGTTTTTTGGTGTCAATAAAAGCGAATCCGGATTTTTTGTCACGCTCTACTACTAAAGAGGCTTATACCTTCGACCCACAAGAAAAAAAAATTCGAATCAATTTTTCGGTTTAGCTTCTTTGTGTTTGTGAGTTGGTATATTTGTGTTTGTGTACCGTAAGTGTGCAGTAATATATAATATTTTTTTTTTTCGTTGTACGAGTACAAACGCGCGCGTCTCGTAAAAAATAGGCCTTCAGCCCCCGAAGGTGATAAAAGTGTAATTTGTCAAAGAATAACTTTTTCAAATTTAAAATTTAAGCAAATCATATTCAATACTTTACACCCTCACACTCTGTGCTCTGAGGACACCGTTCTTGAAATCCTGGCAAGATAAGGACGAATTCGGGTTAGTACATGCAATTTTGTTGGCGGTTTTAAGGGTTTTTCTTCATTTCTCTTCTATTTATTTTGTTAGTGTGTGACACCTCTACAGAGATGAGCGAAACTGGGGTGGGGCAGAGTAGTTATGATATAAAAGTGCTTTGTTGCCTTTGGTGTTTTAAGCACGTGCTTGCACCAAAGACTAGAACGAGTTACATAAACACCACACACATTCAATTGCATTGTCTAAATGTTTATTTTGCCTTTAATTTTGGTTTTTTAGTTTTTTTTATAGCGGCTTATTATCCTTTAAGGTGCACGACTCCGACGGGCGAGGGGAGAGAAAAATAATGCAGGTTATGTCATTGATGTAGATGTAGGTTTCAAATTATATATGTATGTTCATTGTAAATCTAATGTGAAAGGCCTTCGTTCTATAGTGTGGAGAAGAGGAATTTAATAGAAATATCTAAATATTGGTGGCCTAATTTTTACTTTTTTTTTAAGGTTGGCAGATTTTCCAAAAATCATTCAAAACTCTTTGATGGGATTTAAATCCTGATGTTTTCAATTTATATTTCGAGAGTAAAATTAACCTGTGCTACCAGTTACCAGCTTGTTGAAAGTTAAAGGTTGACTACACTAAAAGTGACACGTGTATTAAGTTGAAAGGTGAAAGGTTGCCTCTCTATAAAATAAATGTGTACTTAAGCTGAAAACAAGTTTTACTTTTGTTTTTTATTTTTTTTTAATTCAACTGATTCGAGCTTTTATGTTCTTAAGTCCGTCTGCAATTATTTAACTTCAACTTAAATTATGAATTCTTAATGAATTAACTGTCGAATTATATTGGTTTGAATTTTAATAATTTAGAAATATAAATAAAAGAAGTTTTAAGTCTTAAATAAATTGTTCCTTTTTTAAAACTAGATCGTCCAAAACTGTGGCTTCAATCGTTCAATCGTTTTTAAATCGTTTTTTAAATATCGTCAAGTATGCAAGTCTAATCAAAATCGTTAAAGTGGTTTTTGAGGAAATTAAAAACAAATTCATGGCAACTTCTAGTTGAACTAAGGTGATCTAGGTGAACTGCTATTTAAAGTCCATTTAGGCTATATGTATATCTGGACGTGCAGACAAGCAGATCGACTGTTGGTATGATGAAAATCACTTTTTCGTAGTTCTCAATCATTGTGTTGTCATTTTTTTAAGAACCTCGAAATTATTTTTCCACATATTGGATTATTATTTAAAATTAACAATTAATCAATGCATAATATTAGTACATATTCCGAAGTGGACATAGGAAAATCTACCCACATTTTGGATTTGAAGGTCAGTTCAGGCGTCAATAGCTACATATGTTTCTAGAGTCATAATCAGCTTTCTAATCATACTCGTATTTCTGCTGGTGATTAAGGTTCTGATTAAAAACTAATGACGCCTTTCACGAGGGCTCACAGCTGTACCGAACCAAGTCATTTTAAGAAAATCCAAAACTAACGCCAAAATTTCCGCAAAATTGACCTCTATTTAGAGCTGTAATGAACTATGTATAGTTCATTACAGCTCTAAATAGAACTACGAAGCTCTAAATGAACTATGTAGTTCATTACAGCTCTAATCAATTTTGCGGAAATTTTATCGTTAGTTATGGATTTATTTAAAATGACTTGGTTCGGTACAGCTGTGAGCCCTCCAATTAATAATCTTAAATTTGATAGTGACCACAGAATGGTGAGAATGAAAATAAATATTGACCATAGTACATTACGAAGAAACTACCAAAAGTTATTCTTTCGCGATTCAATACTGCCTGAAAATATCTGATCGATATCGAAACTCTGATGAACAAAATAAAAGAACACATAAATTTTACGATAACCTACAAAATTTATATAACATGTTAGAATCTATCATAAAGGCTGCTGCAAAAAAACACGCTTATGAAGCCAAGATCTGGAAAACTGACAAACTATCAAGTAAAACAAAAGGACTCATCAGCCAACTAGAAATTCTTAGAAAAACAAGTAATCTTACAGAAACCGATAATGATAATGGGCCTTACTAATAATCAAATTTAGTATTAAGGTTAAAAGAAAATCTCCAGATTTTAGAAAATCCCCATACCAATAACTTATTTAATCTCCAGTTTAGCCGTTAACTATATGTCAAAATTTAATACACGGAAATCCATGATTAAAGTCGAACACTAAATAAAAAGTGTTGCATTAGTGCTGTTTGATAGTACCTAAATTTATATTTAACACTTAAATTTACTCTCGATTTTTCAGATTTTTGCTTAAAGTGAAAAGGAAGTACTTTATTTGTTTGTTTGTATGTTTATGTGCAACAGGAATAGATTATTTATTTTTTTCATAAATATTTAGTACGTGGTTAATTTGTTGATTCCATTTTATGTATTTATATAACTTCGTATATCTAAAAAAGTAATTTTTGTGTTGAAAAAGGATCGATTTAACATTAACATTAACGATTAACATGTATCGGTAAAATTGTGTGTATCCAAGTATATTTATTTTGAAAACAAAAAAAAAATAACATTTGAACCACATTCAGTAAAGTTATATGAACTTGAAAAACTTATCTTATAAAAACAAATTTACAAATTTATAGCGGGATGATCTTTCTTTAGTAAAAAAAAAAAAAACATTGTAACAATACAGAAATATATACGTCGAATACAATCTCAAAACCGAACCAAATTAAAATTGCCTTTGGTTGTTTATTTTTGAAAAGATTTATAAGACCGAAAACATAAATGTTAAAAAAAGAACCAAGTTTTTCTATACAAAAACCTTTGTGTAGTAAGTCAGCCTTGAAAAGTACTGAGATCTAAAAGTGCGCCAAGTTCTTACTTCATGAAGGTTTAATACCGAATATTTAAAGTAGAATAATATTGAAACAGCTACAATGTAATAGAGAAATTTTATTATTTAATGATTACTGACTAAAATTTGATGGGCTAAGTTGGCAAGTTTTTTGTATGCCCAATTCGAAAGGTTTTAAAAACTTGACCAGTGAACCCATCGGTAGACCACCAATTAACAGCCTAATTAGTGGTTTTATTATAGTTCACATCACAGTTAAGAGTTTTTTTTTATGTAAACTCATAATTTTTTCAGGTATGCAAATGTTTTCTTTTCTCATTCAAGTTAACATAACATAGAATACCAAATCGAGCACTCTGGTTCTAAGAAAAGTTATGAAATTTCCAAATGCATATATGTATAGTTTCAAAATGACAATAAAAAGACACTTCGAATGAAAAATCTTAGATTTTCTATTTTTCGCTTTGAATGTACATTAAGCTATACCCTTCCACCAAACTTCATCATTCTACAGCAGTCGGAAGTGCTCCATATAAATCAAACTTCTTCTCGTAAAGTGGGCGAATACCACGCCCCCTGAATGGAAAACCTCAATTTTTATTGTTGGTCCTTTATATACAATTTGAGCCCGATCGTTCTATTAAATTTTATTGTTCTACTGTAATCGGAAGTGTACCATATAATTTACATATCAGTTCTGAGGAAGTGGGTGGATACGACGCCCCTGAATGGAAAACCTCAAATTTTATATTTTTTTCTTTGTATGCAATTTAAGCCCTACCACATTACCAAATTTCATCGTTTTACAAAAGTCGGAAGTAAAAGTGGGTGTATTCTACGCCCCCTGAATGGAAAACCTCAATTTTTATTTTTGGTCCTTTATAAACAATTTGAACCCTACCGCTCTACCAAATTTTATTATTCTACTGCAATCGGAAGTTTGCCATATATAATTTACATCAGTTCTGAGGAAGTGGGCGGATACCACGCCTCTGAATGGAAAATCTCCAATTTTATATTTTTTTCTTTGTATGCAATTTAAGCCTTGCTGCTTTACCAAATTTCATCGTTTTACAGCAGTCGAAAGTGCTCCATTCAACCAACACCAATTCGGCGAAAGTGGGCGGATACCACGCCCCTGAATGGAAAACCTCAATTTTTATTTTTGTTTGGTGTTTATTTTTGGTTCTTTATATGCAATATAAGCCCTACCGGTTTACCAAATTTCATCGTTTTACAGCAGTCGGAAGTGCTCCATAATACTATGTCGGGAAGTGCTAAAATTCGGAGAAAGTGGGCGGATACCACGCCCCCTGAATGGAAAATTCCAAATTTTCGATTTTTTCCTCTGCTTGCATGACAAGCCTTTGTGCAAAATTACACGATTCTACGATGTCGGGAAGTGCTCCATAATTTTGATGATCTGTCAGTCAGTCAGTCAGTCAGTCAGTTACGGTTTTTGTGATTTTTGAGGCCTTATATCTCAGGAACCGCTTATGCTATAAAATTGAAATTTAGTAAGGCGCCTGTGCCTGACTACCTTAGCAAATATTCGGAGTTTTAAGTTTCTGACTTTATTGCTACTGAAGATAGGGAGGGGTCAAAAATCGCCTGAGTTTGTTCCTGTAAAAAGGGTGTAGTGCCAGAACTTGGCTGGGCACTACCGTCCCCTTTGATTTGCTTATAGCTTAAATAAACTTGAGGTTGGGTTTTATTTATTTCAATTTAGGTTAAATTGAATTAAAATTAATATGCATGGTCCATGGGAGTCTTTTTTAGGAGTAAAAAGGAATGAGAAAGGAAAGGTTTATTAAAATAAATACAGTTTTACATCCGATATTCGTTTAGGTACCCGAAACCAAGATTTTGATCAAACTTGGCATTTTTGAGTACCATAATTTCGTCTGTCCGAGCTTCAAAACTAATGGTACCTGCCATACAGGCTTATAAGAAATTTCATGTATCTCAAAAACGGCTCCAACCGTTTTCATAAAAAAAATTATGTATACTTTTGTACACAAATCAAAATCAATTTTATGAATGTAATGCAGCTGCAGACAGAGCTGCAATCATAGCTGCATGGAATTTGGCATTCTTGACGTTTTAAAAGTGAACTATTCAAATCAGCCATTGCAACCTTACACAAAGTTAAAGCGAGCTTTAAGATCTCTTTAATTCCTCATATAATGACTTTCATTTCTATTGTGTTTAGCCAGTCGTGGGAACAAAATTTATTAAATTTAAGAAAAATGCTATACAGGATTTTTCGTTTCAAAATCTCATACTCAGCCTTTTCATAAAAATAATTTTATATTTAATTAAATAGTAAAATATTATACTTTAAAATAAAGCTCAAACGTAATGGCTTCGTAACAGCAGAATGTCTTACAACTAATTTCACCGAAATACATTTTTAAAGTGATTTTTGCTTGGTGTATTAAAAATGTTTTTTTTTTTTTTAATTTTTGGATTTATTAGATTACATAACAAACTATCACAATAATATATTTCCATTATTTGAGTGAAGAAAAAGGTACAAAAATCAAGAATTTAAATAAAAAATAATAATTTCTTGAAAACTTCCCTCAAAATTCGACGTCAATTTATAATAAACTAATCTTTTCTGAAAAGTCTTTCTTAGATCTTATATGCTTAAGCGAAGAAATTAGTGTGTTCATTGGCTGCAACCATGATAAATGGGTCCTTACTCTGAAAAGCCGTTGCAATCTGTGGATTGTAGATTATACTTTGTTCATGATATTTTGATTCAAAACTGTTTCATCAATCATAAGTTTGGTTAGGTAGAAGTGGCTATCGGTGGAGTATCGACACAGTCAGTTCCGTTGTGATATTACATATTTAGTACAATATGGTGAAAATTTATTTTTATTCGTACAATACAAATTTAAAGTCGGCTTTAAAAAATTTTGTATTTAAATTTTTTTTTTTTAAATCGCTGCTATGTCTCTGTCTCTGCCTGAGAATTGACATGGCATCCTGTTCTTAGCTCTAACTACTAAAGGAGTGGTTCAAGTCATTTAAAAAATTCAAAAAGTGGTGGATTCTGGCTTAATACCCCTGTGACTTAAGAAAACTCCACGAGAGCAATTCCAATGGGGCCTAATCGCATAATATCGCTGGCCAATCCACCTTGCCTTCGCATGATAATCTGGTTCGGAAATCGCTCTGTGATGGCTTGACCAACGTTGTTCTCAAAGAAATATGTATACGGATGATGTCACCATCCACACCAAACAGTGACTTTCCTTGCATACAATTTGGTAGATCTCGTGTGGATTTTGATCGTCCCAAATTTGACAGTTTTGTCTGTTGACGAACCCATTCATCTAGAATTGATCCTCGTCAATGAATATGATTTTTCGACCCAAATTTGGTCAATTTCCAACTGTTCTAGAGCCCACTTAGAAAAAACGTATTGCTATTCGAATCTGAATTGAAAAAGCTTTTCTGTGAGCAAATACTCGGATGAGTGTACATTTACTCGATCAATTTATATTCGGGAAGCCCATTAGTTCTTCTGAGGCTTACTTATAGAGAATAAATTCATTTTGATTTTAAAGATTTATGCTTTTACAATTTTCTGATGTATTTCTGTATTTAGTTATTAGTATTTGTATTTAGTATTTAGTTTGTCGAAAACAACAAAGGCTCACTAATTTTAACTTTACAAACCAAATTACTAGATTAAAAAAAGTGAATTTTTTTTGCTAAAAGAGCAAGCTCACCGAATGAGTAAAACATGTTAATTCTGTAAAAATTGTCGTTCACGAATATTTGAATCGTTAGCAATCTGTCAAAAATTTTTGTTTTGTGTTTATAGTTTAGAAAACCTGTTTCTGAAGAATAAGTTTTACTAACAAAAATATAGATTACATTTAAATTTCATAATTTACAGAAACTTATTTCGTTATAGATATTTTTTATAAATCTTATAAATTTTGTTTACATTTCTTCGCTTTGAAAATTAAATAGTTTATTTAAATAACGATTTCATTGAAACAAAAGCGTTTTTATCTTGGGAAACTATTATTTCCACAGCCTTAAGACTCTTGCTCTCCTGCAACGATTATACCGATTGAGCGAGATTTCTTTTTTTATATGTTATTTAACATTAGAATTGAGGTTAAATAAAAAAGAATTATGACTAGACTTGCAAGCCACACATCAAAATTAGCAGTCAAACACTACATCCACTGTACCACCCGCTAATAATTGTACATAATTTGATAATTATAACTAAATGAACAATTAGTAGATATTTTATAAAATAAAAATGATTTATTAAACATTCAAAAACTAAATCATATCTATTCTCCTCACGAGAGCAATACAAAATAAAAATAATAAAAGAAAAATATTCCACTACGCCACAGTGACCGAGCGTTTAACTTCTCAAAAAATAAATGTGCCATCCACCTACCAATTAAATTATCTCTCCACACATCTATACCTTGAGAATTCAAGGAAAATATAATTTCAGATAAACAAAGTTTTCATTTCATTTTCTTCGGAAATAATAAGACTTTCTTTTTATCTTTTGATGAAAACTCTTGTCTCCAAGGTTAACACAGAAATACAATCTATGAAAATTGTCTTGTTTTTTTTTTGTTTTGTTTTTATATATTTCTCGCAACCTATTTTCCATATCAGAAAATGGCTTCTCATCATTCTATCGTGTCGCTTTATTCTTCCGTTTCTTCTTCAATTTGCATTCTAACAAAGGCAAAGTACAATACTATTCAAATGTGAACTATCTGTAGGATTCAGTGATGTGCCTTCGGGCATATAGTTCTTCTTCCCTGTCCTTTTTTGTTATGTTCTATTCGGGCTGAAAAGCTGCTGGGAAAATGAAAAAAAAGCCATTGGTACAAATCGACTAAGGAAATGTTATAAAATAATGAATACGATTGGGTCGCATCAACCTGTTGTAATAGCTTGCGGTAACATTGGAACTTCAATAAATTTGTGGAGAATTTTGTTATAAGTTGAAGAATATGAGCATGATGGTAAAGTGTAAAGAGGATCTAGATTCAGATTGATTGGAGTATTTAGAACTACTTGAGGGTCAAGTTGAGTTGTTTCGAAGCAATTGAATAGTTTGTTAGTTATCCAATGTTCTTAACCATCAAGTATACGGTGGTGAAGTATTACGAGTATTTAATCCTGGAAAGATTGCCTTATTTTAAGAACTATTGAAAATAGTTCTTCACTGTAATATTGGAGATGTCACTAGATATCATTAAAGTACATATACTCATATATACATATATTTTAGCTAAGAACCTTAAACAAAATAAAACCATGCTATTCTTATGTTTGACATATTTTTTGGAAATCTAGCATACTAAAGGCCGAAAACAAAGCTCCTAAGATCTACATTTTAATAATCAGGATACTTTTCCTGAATTGCTTTGTATGTTGATAAATAATAATGAATTTAAATGCATACTTTAGATTTATCTGGCAGGGGGAAGTGCAAATTAATTGTATAATATTGCACACTTGGATTTTGGTTATACCTTCACTACCAACATTTTCTTTTGGCTCATGGTATATTAAGTCAATTAATTTTCCCAGTTTTTGCAAAAGAAGTTCCAATTGAAAAGCATCTCTCCACTTCTCGGCCAAGAAAAAATTTCTTTAATGTGTACAACTACTCTGTTACATACACGCCAGCTGTTTTCGCAAAAAATGAAGCACGGGTTAGTGGGAATACTGATTTACAGATTTCGCTTACTTACTTACTTACTTATCCGGCTCCCGATCCATGGAGTGTCTCTGCCTGAGATAATGCGGTCTTCCATTTGTTGAGATCTCCCACGAGCTCCCTCCAGTCGTCGAGACCAAGCGCTCTTGCGTCTGCAACCGCCTGGTCCTTGTAGCTGAGGTTCGGTCTTCCTCGTCGTCTCGAACCTGGGGGCTGGAATTTGAAGATTTTCTTCTCTGGAGCGTTGTTGTCCATTCGCTCGATGTGACCGAGCCAGTGTAGTCGTCGTGTTTTGGCTTTTTGGACTACATCCACATCTTGGTACAGCTCGTATAATTCACGATTGAATCTTCTCCTCCATTCGTCCTCTTCGCATATAGGACCAAATATCCGCCGAAGAACTTTTCTCTTGAAAGTGCCCAGTATCAATTCCCTTTTTTTCTTATCGTCCAGCACTCGGCGCCGTAGAGTAGGACTGGTAAAATTAAGGTTTTGCATAGCGTGCACTTAGCCTTTCGAGAAAGGAGTTTTGAACCCATTTGTTTGGCCAAACCGAAGTAGCAGCGGCTTGCTAGGGTAATTCTTCGTCGGATTTCCACTAACGTGTCATTCGTGGGATTAATGTTCGTTCCGATGTAGGTGAACTCCTTGACTACCTCGAAATTACTGCTACCAACAGTGACGTTTTGTCCTAGGCGATGGACAGATGAGGCTTTGCTTGTCGATAGCATATACTTTGTTTCGTCCTCATTAACTTCAAGACCAACGCGTTTTGCCTGTTCTTCAATAGTTGTGAACGCTTCTAGCACAGCTCGCTTGAAGCGGCCGATGATGTCGATGTCGTCCAAGCCAAGCAGTTGGTAAAACCTGTTGAAGATAGTGCCTTCCAGGTTAACACCACTCTTGCGCACTATCTGCTCTAGGACTAGGTTGAAGAAATCAAATGATAGCGCATCTCCTTGTCTGAGCCCTGTGCACGCCTGGAATAGCTCGGATGAGCTGTTACCCATTTGCACGTTGCACCGCGTATTTTGTAACTTCATGCGGCATAGCTAGATCAGTTTTTTCGGGATCCCGAATTCCGACATCGCCAATAGAAGCTCTTGGACATACTTTCCTCCTCCCAAACTTGAATGATGAGCTGATGCATGCACCCTATTAGGACATCTTCTCCATACTTGAAAAGTTCCGCAGATAGACCATCTGAGCCTGCGGATTTGTTGTTCTTAAGCTTGTGGATTGCTTTCTTAACCTCTTCAGTACTTGGTGGTTTGACTGGATCTTCATTGACTGGTTTTATGCTTCTTTGCTCTCCTGTGGCTTCCTCTAAATAATGCCCATTAAGTAGCTGCTGGAAATGCTGCTTAAACACGTCTATAATTCCCTGTGCTTCGGTGACTAGGTTCCCTTCGCTGTTTCAAAGAGCTTGCGTGCCGGTCCTATGACCTGATGCCAGTTGCTTGGCTGTTTATGTAGAACCGGCTTGGCTGTTGCTGGCGGTGCTAGACTCCTCGAGATATCTGAGCTGAGAAGCTGCGGATGCTATTTTCTTTCTGCGCAGGGTTTTTTTCTCTTTCCTTCTCTTTTCACGGTGCTCCTCTTTTGCTGATCTTGTTTTTCGTTGCAGCATTTGCATTCGTGTATTTTCCATCTCCTGATTTCGCTTATATGGTTATAACTTGATGCTATTACTTTTTCACCATCACCGCCTTATATTTAAGAACTGATGTCGCTTACCAAAGCCGGGTTTCATTCTAATACGAGTTTTATTCTAATTAGAACTTCAAACTTTATGTAGCTCAAGACCATTGCCCGAAAACACACTATCAACTATTTTTTCTTTTAAAGGAGTTCAAATCTTGACAGAAACTCAACTCTTAATGAGTTTGATGCACTTTCTGCACAGGCACGATTCGAAGTAAGATATGTTGAGATCTTCGCACACTCTCGAATTGTTCCTTACTTTTTAGCCTGATAAGTAAACCTTAAAGATAGCTTCTCCGCAACACAACGTGCGTCGTTCAAGTGGCTGCCTCGGCTGGCTTCGCAGTAGCGCATTGTGTAATGTGTAACTCCAATTTTCCAAGATCTTGTTGATGATTTCGGGCTATAGTTCACGGATTGCTTAGATGAATCGTTTCCGGATTGTTGGCATAATATCAGTTTTTCACGGTTCCCCCCAAAACAAAAGTCCAAAAGGGTAAAATCACAGCTCCGAGGCTAATTGACATAGCCAAGATGGCTGATGACACGATTTGGGAGTTTTGTGTGCTAAAGACCGATTGTGGCATGGTGCGCCATCCTACATTAGCCAGGGGTCCTTCAAATCCATGTCTTTAATTTCAGTAAAAGTTGGTTAACATGACCCTGTAAAGCCCACCGTTGACCTAAACAGTGTTCCCAGCCTCATTTTCGAAGTAAAATGTCCCAATGATGCCACTACTCCACAATCCGCACCCAAACTGTCACTCTCTGTTGATGCATTGGGTTCTGAACAGTAAAGTGCGGGTTTTCATAAGGCCCAGATGTGGTAATTTTGTTTATTAACGTAGCCGCTGAGATAAAAATGCGCCTCGTCAGAAAAGATGATCTTTCGCCCAAAATCGTTGTCAATTTCAAACTGCTCTAAAGCCCAAACTGCGAAACGATAACAAAGTGGGTGGTCATGTGCCGATGGTCTTGGACCTTGTAAGCGAATAAGTCGAGATCTTTGTGGAGAATTCTCCTGAGGCTAGTGCGTGAAATGTTGAGTTGTTGAGCTCGATGGCGAGTTGATGTTCGTGAATTGAGTCTCACATTCTCGGCTACAGAAGCCACATTCTCGTCTGTGGCACCGTCCACGATGAAGAACATGAGTGTTGTTCATAAGTAGGGCTAGGATTTCCATGCAAATGCATATTTTTTTTGAGAAACTTTAGAAACACGGGAATAAAATACAAACACGAATCAATCAATTTGCTTTAAAATGGCATTTAATCGTTAGTGCATATTTTTGCATATTTTACTATAAATGCATATAAATGCATATTTGTGCATATTTTCGAAAAACTAAATAATTCGAAAGTAAAAAATGCAAAAAAATGCATTTTATATCCGAAAATGATCATGCAACGTGCTTAGCACATGCAGTGGATAGAGTAGAGATAAGAAGTAATTTTAAAAATGTAAATGTATTATTCTTAAATGGAAACAAAGCATTGAATAAGCTTTTGGTAAGGAGTCAAATAATATTTATCAGTCCCAACTACAGTTTCGTGCGCGATACAATTGTATAGATTGAAGGAAAAAATACGTTAAAAAAAAACAAATCGATTTAATTGAAATAGTTTTCCAAAAATTAGTGCAGTTGAAGGACAAGGTGCAGCAATTAAAAAAAAACTGGATAATGTTCTAGAAAAAAATTAAGGTTTTGCAAAAATAAAAAATATTTACAAAGAATTTACACTGAGTTGTGTCGATGAGAATGACATTGAGCCCTTAATACCTCAGGAAATATGTTCTTTAAAGAATGCTCCATTAATTTCAGTTGACGTTGAGCAATCATTCTCTATGTATAAAGCATTTCAGATACCGAATCGTCAAAGTTTTACGTTTGAAAATTTGAGAGAAAGCTTTATGATTTATGCGAATAAAGCATAAGAGAATTTTGAAGATAAGATGTAATGCAATAATGGATGTAATTCAAATTCTGTGCTATTTTTTTTATTTTTTTTTTTTATTTTTTATTGATATAATTTTGTGTTCCTCGATTATAAAGACTGAATTTATTATATAAACTTAAATACTATGTTTTTCCCATACAGATGGTTCGCAAGGGATATGGTTTTAAATGCATATTTTAGGTGCATATTTTACATTTTTAAGAGCATATTTTAAGCGCATATTTTGCATTTTTAAGTGCATGAAAATCCTAGCCCTATTCATAAGCATACAAATCTCATGAACTTTTTGCACAAACTTGCGTAAAGCAGGCGCAGTGGATGCTTCATTTCGGCCAAAATTTCTTTTCAAAAACGCACTGCTTAGGCTTCACAGTACTCACTTTGGAAATAAGTTTTCATTAATTTCCAAAGTTATACTGACTTTCTGTCAAGATTTCGAGCGGGAAATAGCTGTCAGTATCAAAATGACTTATGATTTAAAAGGAAACCACCAGAATTACAGAATTGAGAATATAAATCCTAAAAAAAAGTTTTGGCTTGATAGAAGCTTTAAAGAAGCTATCAGGTTAAGAGAAGTAAGTTTTCGCTTCGAACGTCAATCATTTAATGAGACAGGTATATTTTCGCACTAGTACAGTTGCAAAAACCCTTCGAGATCACGATATAAACAAATCCACTCCTTCTGATGGTATACCCACCATTCTTCTAAAGTGGTGATCTAATGGCCTATTTTATTGAAGAGTGTAACAGATCTTTACATTGTTTTGGAGTAAGTAAGATTATTGCCCTTGATATTTCTCAGGTCCTTGAAAGAGTTTGACATCAGTCTCTCTCACCGAAAATGCGTTCATTTGGTATTCACGAAACCCTTATTCTTTGGATTAGAAACAACCTTCTAGATCGTTCAATACATGTTGTATTGTACGGTTTAAAGTAAATGCTGGTGTTCCTCAAGGCTCCGTTTTGTCTCCAACTCTCTTCCTCATTTTTATAAATTATCTTTGTCTGAAAATTCTATTCCATTTCATTGTTTTGTCGACGATTCTTCACTCAGCTTTTTTCTGACTTTTATAAGTCCTGTCAATGTCGGATATAACTCACATTTTTGGGAAGGTGCAGCTCAAAATTCAAATTGTCAGGATATTTATAATATTTGATAATATTTAGAGACTCTGGCATCAACCAATCTGATTAATTTCCATTTTTTGACGAATCCATAATCAAGCCTTAAAGTACCTCCTCTTGTCACAAGTAAGGAACTACCATATTATTTTTTTCAGTGGGTACACGATTAAGCTCAAGTCTAAATTGCCTCAAGATTCCATTTTAAATCTCTGCGGAGAGTAGTTAAATTGCAGGGATGGCAATTTGAATTGAAATTTTAGAAAAAAAAAGTGTTCATGATTCTGTGCAATTAATTCTTTTCAGTTAAGCTTCTTATCGCTTTTAGGTTAATGAATGACTTCTCAGGTTTCAAAAGTGTCTTTTTTCAACAATTTAAACTAATCGGAATGAGTGTTGAGAGCTGATCTTCTCCATTGACCGAGTCGTAGTAAATCATTTTTGTTAAAGAACGATTATTGAAATTTTCAGAACTTAGTACTTGGCAGTTTGAACAGCAACGTTTAAGAAATTAAGTCTATTTTTTCTTATTTACAAAAAGAAAAGAAAAAGGACAAATAATGTAGGTCATGCTTTCAAGTGCTGTAACAGACCCAGAATCTACCTAATACTGTGGGAGTCTAATGTGGTAATGGTTAAAATATTCAAAGAAGGAAAATACATAATGTTAAGACTTTGAGTCGCCACAAAAAGCAACTACACTTTGGACTCTCTCTTAGAAATGAAAAATATATTTTTTTGTATAAAAGTATTTTGAATGGTAGAAAATACAAAAACAAAATGCTTCAGGAGAAAATTTTGTTGACGTAACGCAAAAACATTAAAGGAATAAAGCTAATCAGAGAAGCCCTTGAAAAGAAAGAAAAAATAAATCAAAATATTTTTTTTTTAGACGTACCGATAATTAGGTAAGTAATTAGTTGCCTTTACCCTTTTAATGTGCTTGAATTAACATTGAGGGTTTTGAATTGAATAGTTTTTTTTTATCATATTGAATAAGATTGTAAAGCAAGCCATTGAGAAAGGAGTCTAATCAAATTGGTTTCTGAAGGCTGAATTTTACAAAAACCAAAAAAGAAATTACATTTAATTTTAAGTAATATAATTTCCATAGAAAGATTTTTTTTTAATTCTTTTTAAAAACGAAGTAAAAAAACACATAACCATAAGATTAGCAAAAATAGCTTGCGAATTAAATTGAATCTAAATATTTAATCCACAAAAAGCTTGCGAGTTGAATCTTTTCAATTCGCAAGGCAAAGAGAGATTATGATTGTGAATTGATTCACCTCTTGAACTAAGTCATGAATATCTTGTTTTTTAAGGCTTTTCAATTCATAAACTCACATTCAAGGTAATTGATGAATTAAGTCAATTTAAGGCCGACGGAACAAGGCAGAAAGTTCAAGAAGCCCTTCTTAGTCATCGTGTACTGAAGAAGCTATATTGTCTGTCTTAGAACAAATACATCTGGAAATAGATAACGGTAGCAAAATATCTGCTCTATTCCTAGATGTAAGAAAGGCTTTTGACTAAGTTGATCACAAAATGTTATTATAGATCTTCTAAAAATATCGCTTCAGGGACAACATTTTGAACTGGTTCTCATTCTATCTTCAGAATAGAAAGCAACTTGTTCGTGCTAATTCTTCAACGAGTAATTTGATCTTTTGTTCGAATGTGGGAGTTCCTCAAGGCTCAGTCATCGGACCATTGTTTTTTCTTATTTACTTAAACTCAATATTTAAGATAAATCTAAATGGTAAAATAATAGCCTTTGCTAATAATTTGGCTTTAACTTGTGCTGCACACCTTTCTGAGGACTTAAAGATCTTAATGAATTCTGACCTAACTGTTTTAGCATGCTGGTTTAACTAATGGAATTTGGTACTTAGCAGCAAATCGAAAGTAATGTGCTCCTCTCTAACAAACGAGTATTTTATCCAAGGAGTTGGTCTACATGATTTAAATTGCAATCGTCATAGCTGCAATGTCTCTTGTTTGCAACTTGAATCTGTTCCTGAATTCAAGTACCTAGGAGTTACTATAGACAGCAAACTTAATTGGTAATCACATATACAAACTGTGAAACAAAGTATTTATGTGTTATGCACTAAATAGAATATTTCTAGTACTACAAAACCTAATCCATCAATTTATTATGCGTTGGCCAATTCTCGTTTGGAATAAAGTTAATCTTGCTGGGGAAGTGCATTCATTAGTAATCTGAAACTTATTATCACAGCCCAGAAAAAGATAGTCAGAATAATGCTTTTCAAGCATAGATGGAAACCATTATTTCCATTCTTTAAATCTATTTAGATATTGCCACTCAGACCTGCGAGGTGGTTTTAAAAATTTAACTTTAAAAAATTTTACCCATTCATTAAGAGCCTCTAATACTGTGATAGTTTTTAGAGCTAGAACAGAACATGTTAGACGATTTGTAATTAATATTCGTATTCGTTTCTATACTCTATGTTCTTCGTGAAACTTCCGCCGGCATATGCAATAGAGTTTTAAAGACTGCAGGGAATTTAAAGTTTCGAAAACACAAAGCTGTCTTTTGTTGGCCAAACGAAATGAACCACTCTTGCCATTATCCATGAATGGCACTTGCATCAAAGAAACTGTGAAGCTATTCATAGTCAGTATGTGTGTTAATGACCATCTTATGGAATGATCATACATATATTCCACGTAGCTAATAACGTAGCGAAATTCTTAGATTTTCGTAAAAGATGTAAGAAATTCTTTTCACGTTCTTATCTGGCTACGAAAGTTACCTTATCAAGTAGTTTTAATTTCATTATATTATAATCACGTTTGGCAGGAAGCTCCCCACTGAGAGGACCTGCGGATACCACATTTGAAAGCGGATAACCTTATTGCGCTAGGTCGAACGGTCTCGTTCTTTGAAGTCGGCGCACAAGGTTTGTCTCATCAATTGCTTGTCGAATAATTCTATTGCTATGGTTATTTAAGTGAGTTCGTAGCTTTCCAGCGAAAACTGCTATTTCATCTTCAACAGTTGACAATCGTAAGTCTCTGTGTAAATCGCTGTTTCTAATGTACCACGGAGCATTAACGATTTCTCTGAGTACTTTGCTCTGAAAAGATTGTAGTATTTGTCTACTGCTTGGTTTAGTTCAACCCCAAAGTTGTATACCGTACGTCCATACTGGTTTTATCACTTGCTTATAGATAAGCAATTTATTGTAGATGCTGAGTTTGCAATATCTTCCAATAAGCCAATTCATTTCACGTAATTTATTTTCATTCCTAGGTACTTTGCTTCATTAGCATATGGTATTTGCACCGAATTAATGTAAGTGGGCAGATTGGTAATTTTTTTGTAAGTAAAATTAATATGTGTTGATTTGGACTCATTAAGAACAATTCGCCATTTCTTAGTCCATACCGAAATTTTATCTAGAGCTCGTTGGAGCTTCTCGGTTGCAGATTCAACTGAATCGGATGTTGCAAGTATAGCCGTATCGTCTGCAAACGTACCTATTATGGTATCTTCTTCTTGAGGAATATCGCTAGTGTATAGTACGAATAGAATCGGACCGAGAACACTTCCCTGGGGAACACCAGCATTGATTTCCTTAAAATCCGAATATTCTCTCCCTTGCTTAACTCGAAAAAGCCTATCTTCGAGGTACGACTCAAGGATGTAATATATTTGATCCGGAAAGACCTGTCTTAGTATAAACTTAAGGCCATCGTGCCAGACCTTGTCGAAGGCTTGAGAGACGTCTAGAAATGCGCTTGAACATACATTTTTTCTCTCTAGTGATTTCTCAATTTCATTGAAACCAAATTGATGGTCAGGAATAAGCCACTTTTCTTCGATAATAGGAAGCAGTTGCTTTAATAAGATTTTCTCAAATACCTTGGAGATCAATGGCAAGAGGGAAATCGGTCTATAAGATTTCTTTTCGTTCGGAAACTTTCCCGGTTTTGGAACCATCAAGACTTCTGCGACCTTCCATTGGCGTGGAACGTATGAAAGCCTTAACGCCGCATTTTGAAAAACTAAACGATCTTATTGGTAGGGTAAATTTCGATTTTATATCTGATTATAATACACATATCGACATAACTATCGCTACTTTTTATGCACATATTTTTGACTGTTGTTCCCAATCCATCCCAATACTTTCTCAAAAAAACATAACTTCTTCTCCTCCATGGTATAACAAAGAACTTCGCTCTCTTCGCAATAAACGTAACAAACTTTGGCAAACATTTCTAAGGTCCAAATCAGAGTCTGATTATTCTAACTACACTTTAGCTTATAATAACTTCTCCGTTTTGTGTGAATACTTATACACAAGATATCTTTCTCAAATGCAGTCTGACCTTATCTCTAAACCAAAGTTGTTTTATCAGTTTATTAATAGTAAAAAAAAATTTGATGGTTACCCCTCTGTATTAAAATTATACGATTCTTCGTCAATGGATCCAAAAACTATATCTAATCTTTTTGCAGAATTTTTCGGGGCGGCGTTTTCGTGTGACAATTCTGAGGCTGACGTTAGCTATTTTAGTTATATGAACGGCTGCACCCAGACTTCCCTTACTTCCATTAATATTGACATATCATCGGTGATAAATAAAATGAATCTGCTCAAAGATGATTTCTCTTTTGGTCCTGACGGTCTCCCTTCTGTTTTGTTGAAAAAATGTACTGCCAACTTAGCCCAGCCACTTACTGCACTCTTCCAAAAGTCCATTTCAACAGGAATTTTTCCCCAGCTTTGGAAAGATGCTTTTATTATACCTGTGCATAAGAAAGGACCTAAAAATGTTATAGTTAACTATAGACCAATTGCAAAACTTTCTTGCATACCGAAACTCTTTGAGAGTATTATATATGACAATCAGGGATGGAAAATGAAATTTTTCAATTGTACTGAAATCTGGAATAAAATTGTACTGAAATGATGTCAATTGTACCAAAAACGAATTTTGCATGGAAAAAAAATCAATAATTCAACTATTTAAAAGTTTTCCAAAGTATTTTATTTAAAAAAATCAAAGCAGGAATGATCAGCTTGTCTTCTTATAAAAAATATAAATAGCTTCACAGAAAAAAATACTGGCGCAAGATTTTAGTTGAATTATTACGATGTGTTAGTATGAAACTAAGCTAAAATGATGATTTTGCAAATTTTAATAATATAGCGTCATACTTTCTCTACCCTTTTATTAAAGTTAAAACCACCGAATACTTTTTTTATTTTTTTAGTATCATAGATATTTGCAAAAGCCACAAAACGTCTGTTTACTTAGTTTTTTGTAAGAGCTGTCATTGTTTAAGGTATGTTCAGAAGCAATTTATTAAAAAAATTGCTTTAGTACGATACTAGTTAGAAAATGTTTAAAATTAAGAATGAGTTAGTAAACTACTTTCAATTTCCTTTTATGTGCTTTTGCTTATTTTTTTTGTGAAATGGGTGATTCTACGAACAATGGAATAAAATGATACAAATTTCGGCACGACATTTTTGGAAGCCAGAAGTCGTAAGAATTGTTCTAGTTGATCCTTAGAACGTGTCTTTGCGTTGTTGAAAGCGGCCAGTAAAAAAAATTAAAAATGACAATTTTAAGGACATTTTTTGAAAAAGGATGTTCAGGGGACTGAGTTTTTTTAAGGGGACTGAATAAATCTTTAGTTTTTTTTTTGTATTTTCTCTTGGGTACACACTGAAATATAGAAATTAAATTTAATTAGCCTTCATAAACATACAAATTCATGGTTAATACATAATAACTTAGCATTTTATTAAAAGAAAATAATATATTATAATAAATTTTTTTTTCTACTTAGAATCAATTTAAAATAAATTATATTCTTTTTAAAAATTTCAAAAATGAAGTTTGAAGTTCAACATAACTTAAAAATTCTCAGGTTTATGAATAAATTATCATTTGTTTATTTATTAGCCAGGGGACTGAGACCAGGGGACTGAGGTTTTTCATGGTTTTTGCGCAAAAAAGATATTAAGGTTTTACTTAAAAAATCAAAAAAATATATATAATATTATAGTTTTATCAAACCTATACTATACTGCTAAAAAAGATGCCTACTTACATACAAATTTGTTTCGTAAAAACTCACCAGAGGACTGATAAACTAAACGGACAATTCACGACTTCATGCACAAATGTCTTTTTCACAATACTACGAGTAACATAAGAAACATAATCGAGTTGCACCACGATTTTATTGTAAGGAGACCTGGTACTTCAAATTGCCAGTGCTGGAAATCCGATCGACATCCTAGTTATTGATATTTTCGACTGTTTCAATATTCCAGGGGACTGATATGAAATACGGGGGACAAAGTTCAATTAAGTTTTTTTGTAATAAAATCAATTACTAAAAAATATTTATCTATTTCGTAGCAAAGATGTATTATTTGTCGTAACTTCGGTGGGATTCATTTTAGTATGAGACCTGAAATAAGAGAACGGTAATAATTTTTCTTTGCAAAAACGCACTGGGGACACGTCAGGGGACTGAGAATCGGACACTTTGAAGATTTTTTTGAGCAATATAAAATAAGGTCACCCTTATAATATTTTTAGGCCAGGTAGATATCAGTCAGATTTAATTTTATAAAAAAAAATCAGATTAAATAATTGAACGGATTTCAAAATATTTCTGGGGCCGCCGAAAATTCCATCGTTTGTAGAATCACCCAAATACATAAAATTGGAAATTTTGAAATTGTACTGAATTAAGACAAATTGTACTTTTGTACTTGTACAATCTCAATTGTATCGAATTCGGTACAATTGTACCGAATTTTCCATCCCTGATGACAATATGTTCTTTTTTTGTAAGCCGATTTTTTCAACCAAACAACATGGTTTCCTAAAGGGCAGGTCCACTACCACTAATCTGGTAGATTTTGTATCTACTACCCTGTGTGCTTTAGAAGTAGGAAAAGAAGTTGATGCGATAGCTACTGATTTTAGCAAAGCTTTCGACAAATTATCCCATAATATAATATTATTTAAGCTAAAACAACTCGGCTTTCCGGCTTTAATGATTTCATGGATTCAATCATATTTATCGAAACGACAATACAACGTTATATTCAGGTCGTGTATATCTACCTCCATCCGTGCAACGTCTGGAGTTCCGCAAGGTAGCCACCTAGGACCACTTATTTTCGTTCTAACCGCTAATGACGTTGAAAAAATATTTTCGAACTCTGATCTGTTAATCTATGCAGATGACATGAGAATATGCCGAAAGATCTCTTGTGCCGATGATTCCAAATCTCTGCAAATCGACTTGGACAAATTCTACATATGGTGCCAAAAAAACCTCCTGGAACTCAACGTTAATAAATGTCAAGCCATAACATATAACCGTAAGCGTCCTCCATTAGCTCAAAGACAATATTTTATAAATTACGAACCCATTCCAATTGTTACTTCTATCCGTGATTTAGGTTTATTATGCGACTCCCAACTGAACTTTCGGTCTCACATTGATAACATTATAAATAAAGCTAACTCTTCACTTGGATTTATTAAACGCTGGTCCAAGGAATTCTCCGATCCCTATGTTACAAAGTCCCTTTACATGACTTTTGTCCGACCACTTTTGGAATATGCATCTCAGGTCTGGTCGCCTTATTATCAAGTTCACATTAATCGCATTGAAGCCGTCCAACGAAGATTTTTACGTTTTGCCTTGCGTGGACTTGGCTGGGACGATCCTTTTAACCTTCCTCCATATGAAGAACGTCTAAAGCTTCTAAGTTTACAATCTTTATATGCGCGCCGTAACACTTCTGATATTATCTTCGTTCATCAGTTATTAACATGTAACATTGACTGTCCCTGTTTACTACAACAGATCGGTTTTAATACTAACCAACATCGTTTTCGATCGACGACTCTTTTTCGACTCCAATACCATAGTACTGACTACGGACTAAACGAACCCCTGACAAGAATGTTGAGTAGGGTAAATAATTCTAACATATTTAACTTAAACCTTAGTAAATCCTCACTTAAACATGCCCTATTACGCTACCCCTCCTGATACTTATCCAAATTATCCTATTATTAATCAATTTATTAATTTTTAGACTTAAGTACTTAATGTTAGACTTAAGATATTTTTATTGTGATATAGTATAAGTGGCTTGTATTAAGCTTAATTAAAATTACACCAAAAATTAATAAGGTGCTGAAGTTTAGTTGCTGCTTCTCTGGGTAGCTCTTTAAGCACGCTAGCATTTATTAGGTCGTACACAGGAGCTTTATTATTTTCAAGATTTTCTACGTTCTGATAACGTAGTATTCCAAATAAGAAGGCCATTGGATATCGCCATGTTCATTTACCAACGCCTGACTATCAAAAGGTTTAACTCCAATATAGAAATCCTAAGAATTCAGCACCATTTTTGGCGATCTCGAGAATGTGGTCATTCCAAAGAAGATCGTTGTTGACACATACCGAGTACTGAGATCTTAAAATTACACTACCTTTGTATATCCTTTTTAACAATGCTGTAAAGATCGGAGTTTATTGAGCTTATCATACGATACCGCTTCAGTTCTACTTCCGTTCCAGAAATGTGTACTGCCATTTTAACATTGCAGGATTTTTTGCCTTAATGCCTGGTCATTTAAGAATTTGGTTCTTTTTATAATAGCGAGTTGCAATTCATTCTGACTGGTTTATGTTTTTTTCCGGTTTTCGTCATTTGAGATGGCTTTGTACGAGCGGAAACTTAGTTCTCTGAACCTAATAGCTTCCGCACAGCTTGTACTTGCTTCAAAGATGACGTTATGAAAGCTAGGATACCATTGTTATTGCGGATGTTTGTGACTTGCTTGACAGCGGAGTCAGCTGCTTTATAGCCAGTTACGCCCATGTGGCATATATCTTCTAATGATTCCCAATGAACACAAATGTTCATGAATAAGTTGAGAAAGTCACGTTTCGACCTCAAATAGAAATTTTAGATTTCGACAATTCTTTTCGAGTAAGAAATAATGAAACAGAATATATACATATATGTGTGTTTTATATAGAAATATTGTTTATGATGAATTTCATATACCTAAAATCTCTTTCCAATTAAGTTGATTAGTGCATCATGAGTTTAAGTTTCTCACAAAAATCTCATGTTTTATTTTGTTCATCTACTTATTAAAACAAAAAACGATGAAACAAAACTACCCTCCACTTTTCTCTCATTTTGAATTTTAAAACATATTAACAAGCCCCAAATAATTTAATGTACATTTCTGCATCTCGTAAAGTTAAAAACTTATATTCCTAATTCTCAGAATTAAATACAAAATGCAAAATGTAAAGTTCAAAGGTCGATCTGCTGGCAAGCTTTTAGATGTAACCATAACTATGTACAAGAACTTTCAACGAAAACTATTTATAAGATATGGTTAAATTTTGTCAAATGCATCATTTCGTAAAGTTATTAATAAGATGCATCAAGTTGGTTAAAATAGTTCTCCACTTGTGGGGTCTACTTAAAGCCAGGATCGCATTCGTCCTTTTCTGTCGCTATAATAGAACATGAACGCAACAAAACATGGTCATGCATTTACTTGATATCATCTGTGCGCCGTATTTAATTGAAACTGAATGTAATTTTTCACATTAAAGTCACATTAAGAGTCGCTATTTCTTGGTGTACTTTTATTATTTACATTTCAACTTATTTATTCAACTTTTTTTTGAATGAATGAATTAAGATAATGTAGTATAGTTGGATTGTTATTCATACACTCACCAACGACTAATTAGTTAGATGTTGTTGTATCCTTATAAGAAGCTTGTTTTTATTTTGTTTTTTATTATTTAAGGATCTGGATTAATTTTTAACACGTGGGAGAGAAACAGTTTCGGATCCTGTTCTCTTACTAGATCTATTTAAAAGATCCAAAAATGAGTTCTTGCAGGTAGAGGGATTTTCATGGTAAGGTAGTGTAAACTGCATTGCAAAGAAAAAAGACAAGAAATGTTCAAATATTCACCACGGATTCTTACGGCACGAGTCCGACTGGTCCAAATTTCAATGATTCTTCCGCATAGATCTGGCTGAATTTGAGCAATGCTCACCTAAACTGAATCGGTGGAATGTGGTTTATTCACATAGACCTGCAACACCAGGAAATCCCACAAGAAAAAGTCAAGTGTGGTCAAATCGCATTACCTTGGGGCCAAATCACGTCAATTATAAGTCCCGTTGTTTACTATTGGGAATTAAATCACTTGAATCCAGAAGATGTATGCATGATATTGTGTTTGTAAGGGATATTTTGAATAATCAAATTAAATGCCCATCCTTGCTCTCTAAAATATCATTTTATGTTCCTTCAAGAGCTTAACGTACCAGAGATTTGCTTTTTGAACAATACCACAGAACAAACTACGGTAGAAATGAACCAATTTGTAGATGTAAAAGGCATTTCAATGAAGTTTGCCAGAGTGTTGAGCTAACTTGGACAAAAGATTTGTTCAAAACAAAATTATTGTTAATATTGAAATTTTAAAATAATTCATTTATATATTTTCTTTTTGTTTTTCATTGTAATTTATTTTGTATATAATTATATATTTTTATTTGTAAATATTATTTCTAATATCTGTTAGCATAAGCTTGTAGATCAATAAATAAATAAATAAATAAATAAATAAATTTGGAATAACCTTACACTAAAATAGTTCATGCCAAACGTCAATCGTGGCATCAATTGCGTGGCACGAAGCACGAAGTCCGTATGGTTCAATTTGGGGCATGAGGAATTCGTTATCAAAGTTCTGTAGTGCGTTTAAGTCGTCTTATATATGGTAATTTTGGTTGTTTGCACATCCATTCATACAAAAATGCTCTTCATTGCTAAAGATAATTTTTCGGACAAAATTGGGGTCCTCTTCCAAACTATCCGAAATTCCACTCAGCGAATTAATGGCGCTGTCTATGGGTGTAGGCCAAAGTCCAGACACAAAATTTGCCAAGTTGCATTCAGCGAAAGGCCAAATTATTCTGCATGGCTAGGATTCAAATGTCTGCTGTGAAATTTCACTGACCGCTGCCATATTGTCAGCCGAAGAATATACAAAAAATACTGTCTATGACTATCTGTATGACTATAAAAACTCTTTCTAGAATCAATAATTAATAATAATATAATACTTAAATTCATTTACAATTTCTAATCTGAAACATTTGTCACTACATATCGTGGAATCAGTAAAAGTTATGAAAGTAACCATAGGCTTACAGGTGCAGTTAAAACAGTTAAAATTTTTGACACTCAGTAGCAGGGAAAAAGAGATCTGCGTATAATAATCTTTTGGCCAGAGAAACTAAAAAACATTAATTTAATTTAAGAACTTATTAAGATTAAGACAACTAGCTAACTGTTCTATAAGTGAAATCAAATTTATCTACAAAAGCTGTCAAAGAACCTCTTTGTGGTAATCTGAATAAAAAATTGATGTAGACCAAAAAAGTGTTGGTCTCTAAACCGAACCTTGTGGAACTCCTAATTCTATTGTCTTTGTATCACTCCTGATGTCATCAAATTTCACTCTTTGAGTTTTAACTTTCAATCAATCATCATTAACCATGCCAAAAGCTTTTAGCATTTCAACAAATAATGCAGCTGTATATTCTTTTTTCTATCAAGGCTTACAAATATCTGAGAACAGAAACACAAAAACGCATTCTTGGTTGATTTATTACTTTGAAAATCTTACTTATCGAAGGTTTCTAGGTCAAATTGAAAAGCCACCACGATTGAGGGACGTCGACGACCTTGCTAGAGAAAGACATTCGACCGCCCCAGGTGTAGTACCCCTTGACATAATGGTTAGTGTGTTGGACTGTCATGCGGAAGGTCTCGAGTTCGATTCTCAGCCGCTGCAAGAAATTTTTTTTCAGGGGTGTACTGCCTCTTGCGTGGAATTGACAAATTATTCAAGAGTAACTCTTGTCATGGAAAGTGCTGCTCATTAGCCGTTTGGAATCGGCTGAAAATTGTAGGTCCCCTACGTTTCTGGTAACACGCACCCACGAATGGTTGAGAGTTGTAACGTTGTTTTATTTTTTTTTTTTATTTTAATATATATATATAGCTAACAGTTTAAGAAAACCAATTACAAGCTACAATTAAATATACAAATTGAAAATTATATTATATTATGATCCTATCTGTTTTAAATGAGAAAATAAATTCGTAAATTAAAAATATATTGAAAAAAAAAAAAAAAAAAATGAAAAATTCATTGAAAATTTAAGATTAATTAATTTATGTACAAAGTCGATAAAAAGAAAAAGAGTGAACCGAAATACTTAGATAAAAAAGAAAGGCAAAGGCAAACTAAAGATTAAGAAGATGGCGATGAGGAAGAATAAGACGGTACAAGTCTCAATAACTGTGATTTAATTTGATTTTCATTTATTTCAAAATTGAGAATATCAAACGACAAAAAGTAACGATTATGATTAGTTTGCATCCGGATGATAGGTGACTTCATGAATATGTTAGTTCGTGCACGAGGTGGTTGAAAGGTTTGCAATGCGTGACGGTTGGGTCGAGATGGCCATCTGATGTATACTTCAGCCAAAAGAAATGAAGAACGTACACTGCCTATTATTATTTGCCTCAAGTAAGTTTCGGCTAGTATTAACCTGCGTTGAGATAGTGAAAGCACTTTGAAAAGTTGCAATCTATCTTCGTAAACACTATGATCTGAATATAATTTATACTGAAGGTATCTGGTAAATTTACGCTGAACTCTTTCTATTGTATCATTGTGAATTTTGTAAATAGGAGACCATACAACAGCTCCGTATTCTAGTATACTCCTACACAACATATTGAATAATTGAAGGAAAGATTCTGGTTTTTTAAAAAACTTGCCGACTCTGAAAATGAAACCCATGACTTTTGACGATTTTTTAATAATGTAATCATAATGAGATTTGAATAATAATTTGGAATCAAATATTATTCCAAGGTCTTTATGCTCCGTTACCCTTTTTAGCTGGTTGGTGTTTATCCTGTATTCAAAGTCGATGGTATTGAGTTTTCTGGAGTAAGACATTATTGAACATTTGTTTATATTTAGATCCAAATAATTATCAACACACCATTCGAATAATGTATTAAGGTCTTTTTGAAGCAAAACACAGTCCCTCACATTATTAATCACTTTAAAAATTTTCAAATCGTCTGCGTAAGCTAATGACAAAGAAAACATGTTTTGGGTGATGTCGTTAATATAAATATTAAAAAGTAACGGCCCTAAAATTGACCCTTGTGGAACGCCTGAAGAAGGGTAGAAAGGTCTAGAAGATACTTTATTAAGAACAACATTATGCTGTCTATCTGCCAAATAAGTTTTAAACCACATTATAAGCCTTTCGTTGAATCCGAATTCCCGCAATTTTAAGACCAATGTTGCATGATTTATCCTGTCAAAGGCTTTTGAAAAATCCGTGTACACCACATCGACCTGTGTACCTTTATCTATTGCTTCTGCCACATAATGCGTAAAAGAAACAAGGTTTGACACCGTCGATCGGCCTCGAATAAAACCATGTTGACTAGCGCTTAGATGTGGAAGGATGTTAGATATGATAGAGTTGTACATGCATTTTTCGAAAATTAGGGACAAAGCGTTTAAAATTGACACTGGACGGTAGTTCTTAACATCAGAAGGATTGCCATCTTTAAGAATTGGAGTTACAAATGAATGTTTAAGACATGTTGGAAATATAGTATCATGCAAAGACTTATTGAACAGAATACATAAAGGTGTAACAATAGATGTTTGACAATTTTTGTAAATTAAGTTCGGAATACCATCAGGTCCGGCATTTTTGGTAGTATCGAGAGTATTTAATACATAGGTCACAATATCTGTTGTCATAATTGGAACAGATATATCCGTTAAGTGTATATTCGAATTGTTTTCTAAACTTCTGTAAGGTAAGTGATTCGTATGACTGTAATTACGTTGAAAATATGAAGCAAAAGCTTCTGTTATGTTTTTATTCGTCGAATGAACTTCATCATCAAGGACCATTGTGTTAGGAACCTTATTAGATTTCCGTAGTTCCTTAGAATACGACCAAAAGAATTTTACATTAGTTTTCAGATTTTTTTCAACGTCATTAAGGTACTGAGAATAACAATGACTGATCTGCTTTTTGACTAGCACACGCAAATACCTGTAAGTTGTTATATCATCTGCCCTGTTAAATCTTCGAACCTTATGTAGCATTCTATTTTTTTCTTTTATTGAATTAATAAGATTTATTGAGTACCACTTAGGATAAGATGCATTACTTACTTTTTTGAGTGGGACATTCGAATTTATTCCATTAAGTATGGTGTCAATGAAACTACGAAATGCTAGGTTTGTATCTAATGTATTGAGATAAGACCAATTTATTCCAGTTAAAAATGAATTTAGGCCATGAAAATTTGCTCGATGAAAATTTCTTTGCTGAATAACAGATTCTTTTAGAAATCTTTTCATATGAAATTTACATTTTATTAAAAGTGGTGGGTGATACGAATCAATTTTAGAAAGAACGTCATTGGCCAAGGAGACCTTTATATTTGGAGATCGCATCGTTGAGAAGACCAAGTCGAGCAAATTATCATCACAATTTCTTATTTCGTTGAATTGTGAAAAGTTACAAAAAGATGCAGATATCAAAAGTGATTCCGCTTTCCGAGTAGTATAATAACTTGGTATTAAGCTTTCAGAAATTGAGTCATAAGTCCATGTTATATTCGGAACGTTAAAGTCGCCTAGGTAAATTACTTCTGAATTAATTGAAAGCGATTCGAAAACGGAACAGAGGTTATTACAAATTTGATCGTATACATCAGCAGTTGTTTGAGGCCTTATATAGTTACAACAAATAAAAGTTTTTCTCATGTTAGTTGGATTAGTTATGCAGATCCATAGATCTTCAAAACTCGTCTCTAACTTTTCAAGTCTAATCGCTGGTATATAATTTTTTACGGCAATCAAACAACCACCACCCCCATACGAATCGAATTTTTCATTGTTTCTATCTTTCCGGAATACATTATAATTAAGGGGAAAAATTTCATTGGATTGTATACTATCGTTAAAATTAGTTTCAGTAAAACATATAACATCAAAATCGTTACATAATACTGCCAGTTTGATATCGTGTGTTTTAGATGCAGCTCTATTAATGTTTTGATAGTAAATATTTAAATTGTTCATAATATGTTAGTTTTAGTTATTGTGATTTGTACTTGCTTGTTTTAAAAATATTTAATGTATCGAACTAAAATCGTTGAGTGATGAAAGTTTAAAAATTTTACTGTCATCATCCTTCCTCATGAGTATTTTGCCATTTTTCCTCCATAAATACTTAAAGTTGTGTTCATCCTTGTGTGCCTTTGCTTTCTTGTACAATATTTGATCTGAAATAGAAGTGCATTCATTAATATAAATAAGTTGATCATTGATAGAATTAGATGTAGAAAATGAAAGAGTATTATGATCATGTGAAACTTTAATCCGGTGTAGTTTAGCTGCTGTCAGAACTCGATTGCGGACATGTGTGTTCTTCATTTCAATTATTATCGGGCTTGGCTTAGTTGATTTGCTGGGGAGCCTCCTTATGTCAACTACGTCATCATCCTTCAGCGGAACATTAGACAGAACTGATTGTATTTGCGTGAAAACAGCTCTCAAGTCAACGCTCGGTTCCAAAGTCGGTATGTTGTAGATTATTATCTGCTTCTCAGCTTCTTTTTGCTCCAAATGGTGTAAGCGGTGTTGTTGCGAATTAATTTGTTGCTTAAGCTGCACATTTTCAGACTCTAGGTCACCGATTCTCTTCTTGTTATCGGAAATTATTTTTGCCATGTTCTCGATCTCTGAGAGTTGTTTACTCACATTACAAACTGAACTGGTAAATGCCAATTGAGTGGCCTTGATTTTGTCTAGCTCCTCGTGTATTTTCTTAATTGATTGATGGAAATCGATCTCTGATTCAGAGTCTGTGTCCCCCAAATTTATGCTGGCGTTGTTGAGGTTATGAGTTGTTGATTGTCCGCGACAAGATTGGCACTTCCATACTGATATTTCACCAGATTCGAGTTTATGGAATAAATCCTTATCTATGTTACCACATTTAGGATGAAAATGTTTTTTGCAGCCTCCACATAAAATACCTGGATTATTTCTTGTCACATTGAGCTTACAAGAAGTGCATTTAGCCACCATGATCACTAGTATTTGAAAATTTATATTGGTATGAAGTATTTAGTAATTTGTAAGTCTTTATAAATCAATGAACTTTTTCTTTTTTCTTTTTTTGACGATCTATACAAATAATATTTATAATTTATACTTTTATTTGATTATTTAAAACAAATTCTATCGAGAGCTTTATGAAAAACGTGTTATCAGTTTGACAGATTTATCATGTGTTGTAAGTCACTAGGTCCTGGTTCACTCCGAGCTGTTGCACTACCAAATTTAATTTAATTTAATTTACTTATCGAAGGTAAGCGAGATATAGGCCTATAGTTGCCAAGGCAAGAAGCAAGACGTTGGCACATTTAAGAGCAACCGGAAATACTCCAAATACATTAACTTTTGTTAAAAATATGTGCCAAAACTTAAATATGCTATATTTTTTAAACAAACATTAGAAATACCATCATAACCAGAACAGTTAGAAGTTTTCAAAGGGCCAATTAATTTTAGAAGATCTTAGCTTGTTATAGGTTAAAACATCAAGCTTTGGCTTTTGATAGGTTTAATTACTAAAAGGAACTACTAAGTGCATAAGATGCGTGACTGAAAGTAGCTTGCAGATTTAGGAAAATCGTTGAAAAATATTCATTGAATGCATTAGCATTTCCAATTTTATTTGAAGCCATTCAGTCATTAAAATTAACAACAAATGGCACTGAGATTTATTGAAAAAAAAAACTACTCATAGTTTACCATTTATTTCTTATATTTCTTCAGCTTGATGGAATTTGTTTTTAAAGTATCTATCATGACCAATACGAGTTTCCTTCAGTAATTCAATACATTTTTTTTTTATATTTAGTTTTTAAATACTGATTGCTACTGCGTTTTAAACACTTTTTTGTTAGTTTGTTTTTAAACTTCACTGTTTTAGCAACCTAGGCTTACGTTATCCACCTTTGTCGGAACGACAATAAAAGAGGTATCAGAAAAGTATCTGCAGAGGATATCAATAAATATGTCATACAATATGCAAGGATCACTTTCGGCAAAAACTTCTTCCCACAATTCAAAAGACAGATTAGTTTTAAGCCTACTAAAATCGATTTTTTTAATCAAGTTACGATAACAATAATCTGAGCAAATATTTGTTTATCTTATATCAAAAAAAATGCAAGTCATGGAATGATTAGATATTTTTAGGTCAAAAACACACTTTTCGCAGGAACTTAAATTAAAAAAAGGAATTTTTTTAAAATATTCCCCCGAAACTTTCTTGTATAAGTCCAAAAATAGCAAGACAAACCATATATACAGACCTTTTTAAAATTTAAAAAAAAAATATTTTTTCTCAAAAAAGAATGCTTGAAATTTGACAGAATTTTTTCTATTTAATTCTTACGATCAACTAAAAGACAATTGTCAAATAAGATATTTTTGATACAACAATAACCATTGAAGCATTTTTTTCAACTTTCTTATTATCGGGATTATGGATGTAAATATTATATATTTTTTTTGCATATCAAAACGTATTTTTTGAATTTTTATAAAAGTTAAAATCTTTTTTTTTGGATATTCGAATCTTTAAAAACGCTTTTTTGAAATCTAATTTTAACTTTCACAAAAACCTAATAGTAAACACCGTTGCAGAGCTACAAAAGTCTAAAAACCAAAAACAACATCAGTAAACAATTTTGTCTTAGATTTGGATCAATTTATACCAATAAAACATACAACAACAAAAAATGAGAGTTTTCATCTGGAGTAGAATAGTTAAATATATTCAAATATGACCACCCTATGACTTTGCCTGCAGATAAATCTTTGACTATGAACACCAGAACACATTCTTCAGACATTTTAATTAGAAACTTCTGACTGTTTTGATGTTTTTTTTTTTGTTATAAATGGTTTCCTTATTGGAGAGCCTCTTTGGCCGTCCATCGAGGACTGTTTTAATGATACACCACCTCTATACACTTCTATATGCAATTACACTACACCATGAATGGGGAAGTTTTTGTTTGAAATGTTCATGTTTGCGCAAAGTTTATTCCATTGATAATAAACCAGGGGGTAGATGACTCTTGACAATGGCAAGGCAACTTTTGTGTGTACCAAGCCGAACAGGAGGTGATGCGTTTCGTCCTTTTTGCCACAAAACTTTTTTTTTTATTTATTTTGGTAGGTTTTGAAATTCTTATACAAAGTAGGGCTGGTTGTATGCATAATTATATGTATACATATGCAAAGTGTGTACTACATTTTGTATTCGTTGGAATCCAACCTTTAGCCCAGAACCCGGATCTAAATCTAAGTTGGTCCTAGAAAAACCATTTGAAATTATACTTTGGGATAGAAAATTTGCAATGGAGATTTTAGAAAGAAAAACTTATTATCTTCCTGTTTTATGGGTAACATCTATAGCAGCAGTGAAATTTATTTTCTACACACAAAGTGAATATTTCCTCTAAGGATAAAGGGTCATTGCAAGAAGGAAAAATTTTAATTAATTGGATGTGTCAAATGTTGAAGTAATCTACATTGCTGTATGGGTTACTGCAAATTTTTATTATGTTTATCCTTTGGTAGCACGTATTTGTGATCCAAGACGAAGAAGGTGCATATAACCATCATCAGACACATTTAAATGTCAAAGCATTTCATGCAATTAGTGAGATGGCAAGACAAATAGTTCTCACCCAACACAAAAAAAAAATAAATAAAAATGCGAAAGGTTAAGGATATTGTGCATTGTGTCAGTGTGCTTGTACGTGTGGTTTGAGGTATGAGGATTCATACAAAAACATACACCAAGGCTAGTTAGATGGTTAAACAAGATCAAGAAACGTGAGGAAAACAAATAATATTTATCGAGTTTTCAGATGTTCTATCTGCAGAAGAGCATGACATTTACTGGAGTTATATGAAAGTCTTTTGTTTAGAATTACAATAAAGCTCAGGTTATGGACAAGGATTTGTGTTTTGAATTGTATTATACAGCCAATAGAAAGGGTAATTTAAAAAGTCCAAAAATCTCTGAAATGTTTGGTAGAAGTTTTTGATTTTTGAAAATTATTTAATTGCAGATTTTATTCAAACTTATCTACTAAACTTATTAAGATATTGAACAGGAAAAAGTTGATTTGACTCTACATATATGAAAAGTTTTTTTTTTTTTTTTTTATAGGGGCATTACTATTTTGTATCTTAATACAAACGCACTTTTAAAACTTTTTCTATATGCCAATGTAAAAGGTGTAAGTTTATATCATGCTAAAGTTAACGAACGAGCAAAGTTTGAAAATTCAGTGGCAATACCATCTCAATAGGTGCGTGCTAGATATGACTGAACCTTGTTTTACGTGGATTCCTAGTAAGTACACCTTTACCCCACGGGTGGCCTACCACCATAGGAGCCAGATTTAGTCCTAGCCATTAACCCCTCCGTAGCAAGCTACTTCGGTAACAAAGTTGTGATATGTTGCATCATATGCACATCTCTTGTTTTAAGACGAGGCCTACCAACACCTCTTGAATTCAAGAAAAGAATCCTGAATCCCAATCGTTTCCGCATTTGGATAAACCACGCCACCACGATCTCCCACTAGGGGGCCGACCTCAAGATAGCAGAATAAAGAGAACTGACACACCCGAAGAAGTGCACTATTGTTCTCAATATTCCGGGCACTATCACCCGTGGTACCAGTATCAAGCTACCGGTGGAGCCTCGCAACTTCATCATATCCCCCCTAGGCGACTGCGGAAAAGAGGACATAGCCTAATTCCTACTCAACCTAGGGGTTATGGATATGAATCAGTCACTTCCAGATAGGTTACTGCAAAACCCTGGGCCTAGCAACCCTAGGATGCACATATTCGAGAAGTAAGTTGAGGGCGGTCAACAAACAACTCATGCACATCCTAGTCTTATTTAGTTCACCTTTCGGCAATCAAGGAAAGACCCCCCTGTCTTTAGCCACCAGTTGGTGAGCAAGGTAAGACGATCCTGTCTTCTGATAAATCACGGGTGACGCCCCGGTCTTTAGCCACCAGTTGGTGAGCAAGGTAAGACAATCCTGTCTTCTGATAAATCACGGGTGACGCCCCGGTCTTTAGCCACCAGTTGGTGAGCAAGGAGAGACACTCCTGTCTTCTGATAAATCACGGGTGACGCCCCGGTCTTTGTTCCGAAGAACTCTGGATGACACTCCACTTTACGCTATTAACGAAGGACGCCAGGTACAAGTACCCGGAACCCCAACAACCTTATTTGCTACTGTTATAACTGAGGATCACTAACTAACTAGGTTAGTCAGTGCCCTCTTCTTTTTACATCATTTACAAAACACCTCAACCAAGATCCACTTCAAAGGCCTCCAGCATGAACCGTAGAACTCGTGAGATTCATGATAACTATCCACACACCAACTACCTACATCACCATCAAGGCCGCTAACCGCATGACTCGTGGATTTACATATGCCTCCTATGGGAGGCACCACTACCACCCCTCATGACGATTATGGTTAGCAACCCATGACGCCCTCAAGAACCACGTTCACGTGGGAATTACGCATGGTACACACGGGAGACATGCCACCACGTCACATGGTTCAAGATCAACGTCATAAGATGTATGGTTTCAGTAGTGATGCACTTCAAGTATCAATCCTCTCAGAGCCTCGGACATGCGTACAGAGACCTTATCACCTTCACTTCTCCTCTTACCAAGACCTCCAGCTGTGGGCGAACCAGCTGGGGACTTCTCCTTTTACTCACTCTTCACTGAGCCTTAGCCGGGGCTAAGACTTCTCCTTTTGACTCCTTCTGTCCATCCTGGGTTTTGTTAGTTGTTCATTACTACAGCTGGGGCGTGACAGCTGAGTATGGACTTATAAGCCCCCCCACCACGACAAGGTGAAACCCGTCGAGGGGGCGTGCTAGATATATTAAGATTTTGAATATTACAACAACAACTTGAATGAACTAACACCAAGTGTGTATTAATTTTCCTGAAGTCAAGCTGAAGCCAAGCCGATCATCAAACTCCTTTATTAGTGGTACTTCTTGGCCTTGACAGAGATTTGAAACCAGACCTAACGTCTTCAGAAGCTGATGCCCTACGCATCACGCTACCGAAACCACATGATCAGGTCCATTCCAATATAGGTTTTAACAGGTCTCTCAATCGAGCAACTTATATATTAATATATAAGAAATTCTTCTTTCCGGTCGTGCCTTAATACAAGAAGAATATCGATCATACTTAAAGTGAATGAGGGCCCTTTTGGTTGTTTGAAAGAAAATTTCTCCTAAAGGTCTTTCGTACCGTTTAGATATTTGGTGCAGAACTGATTTGGATGTAGAATGGCACCGACCAAGTCAAAAAAGTTTAAGCCCAACCACTGACTGAGGAAGTGCGTTATGTAGAATGGATATGATGAAAATCTTTAAGTTCCCTGCTGGTTGAGCTCCAGTACCTCAAGTGACGGTAGCAACATTTTAAATAAGAATTAAAATTAAATTTAGTTCCTTATGTGGACAAAAAATGTATTTTTTATTTATATTCTAATATAATTAGTCCGGTCAAAATAGACATTCAAGGTTACATTAATTCGCACAAAACAATTTGTCGAAAGTCCCCATCGATCCGAAGTGTGGAAAAAAAATTATTCAAGGTCAAATGTTGCAAAAATCGGTTTTTTGCATTTTCCAGCTAAACGGTAAGTTTATTTAATCATGTAATAGGTGAGATAAAAATTATTCATCATGCAATTATCTATAGATATTGTCTTAACATTTTTTCTCCTAAGAATCACCATTTTAGAGATACAGCGATGTAAAAGTTGAAAAAGTTGTGTTGTTCATAATATGTATGTCAATCACCGTTATATACATTACAGAACGGTAATACAAGTAAAAATGATAGTTTTCGTGGCGTATACATACATATTATACAATCCTAAAGCCAGATATACACTGTTCAAATGCATGAAAAGCACGCGGAAGTTATTGGTGAAAAAATCACACGTATAGATTGGATGTAGGAATGAAGCAAGATGAAAATCTTTTGATTTTCTTTCAATCTAGCGTCCTGCATTGAAGTAGTGTATATGCAAGATTGATGATTGATCATGCATTTATTGGTTCATTTGCGTATTCAATAGTCCGTGTGGCGACAAACGCTCGTATACCTGCTCCGTTTCTAAGGGCCCAAACAAAATAGCATTAGTCCCGAGCGTGCAGTTTCTTGTTTGTAAAAGAAATGTCTCAATTTTGCTTTATTTGTAGTAAATATTTGGCCGAAATTGAAATTGTTACTGTTGAGCGTGTTGAGACGTTAATTGGTGCAAGTGTTGAAAGAGCTGATGAATTTTCGGAATACTTAAAAGACCAGACTTCTGTGACAATTCATGTGCAGTGTCGGAAAAAGTACATTCGGAAGGGTACCATTACCGCAGTTAAAAAACGTCACGAACAAGAACAAGCTGGTAGATACATCAATAATAAGTCCTTCTCGTACTAGAGCACGTTAAGGTGGCTGCTGACCAGAAAAGCCAACACACTTAGACCAATATTTGGTCCGTTGTGATACCACAGGATTTCAAAAATCACCGTTACTCGTTAAACCATTTTGAGCTAACAATAAAGTGTTTGAGATAGTGAATGTCGGAATTGTCTTTTTTGTTTAAAAGAGTGCTGTTTATTCTGTGGCAATGAATTGAATGAAGCGTTTGAAATTAAAAAAGCACTGCAATATTGGCTTCAAATTTGTAATTTAATTACGTGCTTAGATAAGTTTCGATACTTATCTTCTGTAAAAAATACTCATAATAAAAAACGAGTACAATTAGCTTGTCTTCCTCCAACCTCTGCTTCTGCTCATCAACATCTATTTTGGGTAAATTATCAAGTTCAAGTGTGGCTTGGTAATAAACTCGACCCAGAAGACTGGGTCCATTGGAACCAGTTCAGACTTTACTCCCACCTGAACCTCAATACAATTTTTTGCAATTGCAAAACAGGGTGTAGGTAATGCTAAATGCGGCTGTAAAAAAGTTGGATTATTTTGTTCATTAGCATGTATCAGTTGTCTAGGCCAATCGTGTTCCAATGTTGAATCGCCAGTAGAAGAGGATAATTACGATATATGCGAGGAGGCTCTTTGAACAATTTACTTGTACCCAGCAGGAAGAACAAGGAGGAGAAGAAGAAGACAGTATGGATAAAGTTCCATTAGATGATTATCAATCAGACGAATAAATTTTCCTAAATTACTCATTACTTGCATAGCTTTCGTCATTTCCAAGAATACTCGTAGTATTTTTCAATTAGATATAAAATTTTCAACTTAACAGGACCACAATAGGTCGTGGAATAGGCCTACCGGGGAAGCCACCTTGAAAAAAAAACGCGCCAAGTGCACTACCTCAAGGTTGGCGCGGATACGTTTGCATATTATGAAGAACACAACTTGTTCAACTATATCTCCAAAATGGTGATTCTTAGGAGAAAAAGTGTTAAGACAATTTCTATAGATAATTGCATGATGAATAAGTTTTGTCTCACCTATTTTATGATAAAACTTGCCGTTTGGCTGGAAAATGCAAGAAACCGATTTGTGCAACATTTGACCTTGAATAATTTTTTTTCCACACTTCGGATCGATGGGGACTTTCGACAAATTGTTTGTAATAGTGTTCTCAACATTCATGCCAATTTTCAGCTTTGTGCGAATTAATGTAACCTTACCCCTATTTTTGAAGCTAATTTGACCGGGCTAAATTGCCTTCATATAGTGTTATCCAGCTGTAGAAGAAATTCCTTAATATAACTTTATTCTAACATTTAAAGAAGAAAGAATATTTTAATTTCTAATTTCGAAATTTGAGAATTGAAAATATAAAATCTTACGTCTACATTTTTACATTTTTACTTGCGATATACATAGGTACTATAGGGCAAGTTCTGCATTTGGAAAAAAATCGAACTCGAGATTTTGATCAAAGTTGACATTACGATGATAGCGAAGACGAAAAAAGTGGGTCCGACAATTCCGTCTGTCTGTCTATATGTCTGTATGTCTGTATGTCTGTATGTCTGTATGTCTGTATGTCTGTATGTCTGTATGTCTGTATGTCTGTATGTCTGTATGTCTGTACCTCGAACTACAGCCTAAACTACCGGAGGTATTTTCTTCAAACTCAGTAGTTAAGGGTCTTCGGTGATTCCCTAGAGGAGAAATTGAAAATTTTTTTTTAGCTCTAAAACTAACGGTACCCCCATACACCCGTAATGCAAAATCTTATTTATCTCGAAAACGGCTCTGACGATTTTGATAAAAAAAATTAGGTGTGATATTATGGACATCAACTATATTTTGGTTAAAAAAAAATTTGGGCGGAAATTTTATTAGGGGTACCTGTCATAGAACGTTTTTTTTTATGTTCGAATTTCTCACCAACGGCTCTAACGATTTTAACCAAAATTTTTATGCAGGAGCTGCTTTGCATTTTTAAAAATAAAAACTAAAATTTTTTTTGAAAAATTAGTTTTTGGATTTTTAAAAAAATAATACAATTTTTTTTTTTGAAAATTCAATTTCTTGAAAACCGAAACACGATTAAATTTTTAAATTACGTTTTAAAATGTATTTTATTAAATACTAACAATTTGCATATCAACATGTTTCAGTGTGTCTGTATGTCTGTACCTCTCACTACAGCCTAAACCACTGGACCTATTTCTTTCAATCTCGGTGGTTAAGGGTCTTTGGTAATTCCCTAGAGGAGGAATTGCAATTTTTTTTTTTAGCTCCAAAAATAACGGTACCCGCCATATAATCGTAATGCAAAATCTTATTTATCTCGAAAACGGCTATAACGATTTTGATAAAAAAAATTAGGTGTGATATTATGAACATAGGCTACATTTTGGTCAAAAAAAAATTTGGGCCAAAATGTTCTTAGGGGTACCTGCCATAGAACCGTTTTTTTGATTTTTGACTTTCTCATTAACGGTTCTAAGGATTTTAACCCAAAATTTTCAGCAGGAGTCCCCTTAACTTTAAAATAATATTGTATATAAAAATATTTGAAAAAATATTTGTTGGTTTTTTTTGAAAAAAAAAAAATTTTTTTTTTAATCAATATCTTCAAAACCTATGAACCATTATTTTTTGAAATCATTTCCTAAAATCAATATTATGTAATACCTAAAATTCGCATCCCACATTTTTTTCTCGAAAAATTTTAGAGAAATTTCTTATATAAAAAATTTATTTAATAATAAAACGTTTTTTTAAAGTTTATTTGCATAAATTCATACTTTTCCGGAAACCAGACGGCAATTTTATGCATTTGAACATAATTATCTCATTAAATCCATGTTTTATATTTATAAAATGTATCTTAAATTCCAAAGTACTTTTACATAAGAGCAAGTTCATTTGATCCAGTCGTGCATTTTATTTTCCTTGTTTTGCCATTTATGGTTTGGTCAATATATACTATACTTCCGATTGAGTTCCTTTTTATATATTACACATTAATGTATGCTCGTTTTATGCAGGAACAATGTAATCCAATTATTCTACATTTTCTAGTTTTAACCATGACCCAATTGCTTCTGCCAACCATAATCATGACAAATACAAAATGTGTAAAGTCTATGTCCTTGTACCTTATGCATCGATGATGTTTTTGTTTTTAATGGCAGAGGCGATGGTTGACTTAGTTGAATGTTGTTTCCTGACGAAATGTTTCATAAATCGTCCTTATCGAGATGGTTTTAGCAAATGCCTTTTTTGTGAGTAAAAACATTCTTTTAAAATTTTGCTTTGTCAAAAATGAAAATTTGTTTTGTTAAAAGGAAACAAACATTTTTTATTTGTACGATGTGTGTTATTTCATAATTTAGTTTAAGATACGAAAATAGTTTTCATTCGTGAAAAAATCAATTTTTATTTTTATTTATTTCATTTATATTTCATGGGCATAAGCCTTGTGCAGGGAAAGTTGTTTATTGATTTCCTTATACAAAAAATATATATTTTTGTATGGGCTAAAAACTAAATTAAACAATAGGTACTCCAGATTGTGTTATTAATTTTCTCGATAATCGTAGTAAGTAGGAAGTTAAACTTATTTACTTGGTAAGTTTTAACTCAGGTACAAGGTTTGTATATGCATAAAATAAATACAAATGTTACTTTGGAACATGGCCTTTGGCTAAAGCATTAAGCACTTTGTCATAATTTTATAGAAATGAAAATAATAATTATTTTCTGGAGTCAATAAACTTAACCTAACTTAATTTAACTACAAAGTTGACTAAGAGACCTACTGAATTAGTGCAAGCGATTTTCTCCATTGGAGTAGGCAATATAACCTTTTAAAAACGCTACATTCTCACTTTAGAGCAGTTAAATTGCTATATTATTTATTTATTGGAATACATAAAAGCTACTCAAGTACTTTAACGATATATTTGCAGTAATAAATCTTATCGGTTAGAGTAGCTAATCTACTTAGTTATAAATAAATAAATTTGGTGGTGCAACAGCTCGAAGTGAACAAGGACCTAGTGACTTACAACTCTCAACCATTCCTTTGTGCGTTATACCAGGAACGGAGGGGACCTACAACTTTCTGCCGATTCCGAACGCCTAATGAGCAGCACTTTCCATGACAAGAGATACTCTTGGAGATTTTGTCAATTCCTCGCAAGAGGCAGTACACCCCTGAAAAAAATTTCTTGCAGCGGCTGAGAATCGAACTCGAGACCTTCCGCATGACAGTCCAACGCACTAACCATTATGCCAAGGGGATCTACTTAGTTGCAGAATTCCATTTATTCGGTTAGAGACAACTTACTTTGTTGGTCAAGCCAATCTACATGATTCGAGTAGTAAATCTATTCGGTAAGTTTGAACAACATACTCAAATGGAGTGGTCTATCTGAAAAGCTCTCAGTTGGAGAAGGTAGTTTAAATCTACTTTGTTGGAAAAATAATTTTTTTTTTTTGCTTTGAAAAAATTACTCAATTAGAATAAATAGATGAAACGACAGTTAAAGGAGACAATTTGTAACTTTGAACTTCAATCATTTAAAAACAAACAAGAAGATTTTAAAAACTAGAAGATCTAGATATTAGCCCATTTATTCATTTATTCTTTTTTAAGCCCCTTTTAGACGATCAGTTGTTCCTTCAGTTATCAGTTCAGTTGTCAGTTCAGTTAAAAAAGCTATCACTTTACTTGTGAGCAGTCGAAAATCATAGGAAATACATTGCGTAATGGACGATGAAAGCCTTATTGCAATGTATATAGTTTTGTCGCTTAATATCACCGCAAACTAAAATTGAAATGACGACTGAACTGAACTGACAACTGATCTAAAAAGTATTTACACATCAGTTTAACTGATAACTGAACTGAAAACTGAAAGCTTAACTGATAGCTCAACTGAAACTGAAACTGAAATGATCGTCTAAAAGGGGCTTTAGATAAGATTACATGTTGTTCAGGCATAACACTAACAACATGTAATTGAGTTAAACTAGTATGCCCAACAAGGATGAACACGAATAAAATAATGTGAATTATAAGCGACATACAAATAAGACACGGCATTCTCCGCTTTAGTTCAGCCGCCATCCCTGGAGATAAAATATCTGAGACAACAACCTTCAGTCTCAGAACATCGTGCCACACATCTTTCCTATCCTTCTTTCTCTTCTTAACTACACGCCCGCGCTGCTGTGTTGAAACATTTAAAGAGTAATCTAATCCCTTGAGCGCGGGTAGATTATAAAAAAAAAAAAAAAAAAAGATGTTGCTTGCCAGATCTTTCCTAAATACGGAAATTTTTCTAATACAAAATTCAGCACCGTGTGGTTCAAATTCAGTATCTGCAAGCACATCATCCATTATTGTTTTGTGTTTTGGAATCCATATCTTGACAGTAACTTAACACTTAATAAGTTTGATACGCTTTCTAGACCGACACCACCCAAAGGAAGATATATTGAGATCTTTGCTACGCCTTACTTAGCTTGTAGATGAGTCCACTCGAATACCAGATGTATCTGGGCTAAACGCCCACACTTTCGACTTGGTTTTAACTTCTTCCCCGACAAGTATACCTTTAAGTTAACTTCTTCATTCGGCACTTCGGGTCATTGTGTAATATCAGCCAATTTGTCCTGCCCCATTCATCCAGTTAAAAAGAAACATTCCTCTAGGACCGTTTGGCAATACAAGTTGGCAATTGGGACGGTTTTAATAGTAATTTTTCAAGAATGTTCAATGGGACAGGTAGTTTTCGCGCACTCGTACAGTTGCAAGAGCATTTCGAGATCTTCATATATAAGTAGATCTTCTGATCCTCCCGTCATCTTCTCTAGAAATTAACATTTGCCCAGACTCATCTTAAAAACGGCGTCCCTTCTCCCTCTTCTCCTATCGACCGATTACACTTAACTCCCATCTTTTTCAAGTTTATGGAATCGCTGAAAAACCACCAGCACAATAAATATTTCGAAAACAAAACTTATATAAAGGCGAGCTTAATTAGCAGTCAATTTCTTTTTTTTTTATTATAGTCCTTATTTAAAATGGTTGACTCTAATATAGTTAACAATAATGGGGACTCCACAATTAATAATGACACAAATCGTAGTATGATTAATATCTTGTGCAGTCAACGTAGTGGTCTTCAGATCTGCTGTATAAATGCCCAAAGTTTATTTCCGAAAATCGACGAATTTAGGTATCTTTTTGCAGACTCAAAGGTTGATGTTATTTTTGTGACAGAAACATGGTTTAGACCGGAAATAAAGGATTCTTCTTATAAATTATTAGGTTTTAGATTATTTAGACGGGACAGAGTAGGTAGGATTGGGGGTGGGGTGGCCATCTATGCACGTGATGGTCTTAAACCTGAATTTATTTCTGAATCTTTACCTAGTGATGAGGTAAATTCTGTCTTTATTAAAATTAATTGCAAGAGTAACAAAATCGTAATGGGTTGCGCGTATAGACCTAGGAAAGATGTCGACACAACGTCATTGTTAACTAAGTTAGATGAGCTGACGAATGTTTCACCTTATATCATATTAGGAGGGGATTTCAATAGCGATTTGATATCCGATTCTACGCTCGCTGATGACTTAAAAGCTTTCAATTTGAAGCCAGTCAATATATCAACCCCAACACATTTTACCAAGGAATCAAGTACCCTGCTTGATGTATTTTTTGTAAGCCATTTAAATAAAGTTCTGCACTTTGATCAGCTATCTGCACCATGTTTCTCACATCATGACTTACTGCACTTAACATTTGAATGTGAGCCTTTAATTTCTGATAAAAGTTACACCTTTAGGGATTTTAAAAATATTAACTACAGACGATTAGAACAAGATCTAGCCTCAATCGATTGGTTCCAAGTTTCCAGATTGTTACTTGTTGATGATCAAGTTGCATTTATTCAAGAAAATATAAAAAATTTATTTAATGTTCATGTTCCTCTTAAGAGGAAAACTTTGAAATGTAAGGCTTGTCCGTGGTTTGATAATAATATACAAATGCTAATCAATAAACGTAACTTGGCATACAAAAAATGGAAACGATTTAGACTGGAAGTGTTTCGGAAAACTTTTACCAACTTAAGAAATAAAGTGGTGCTTAAGATCAGATTAGATTAGATCCTTGTCTGGCTGGTCATAAGCTCTGGGCAAACTTAAAAGATATAGGTATCGGTAAACACACAATCAGCATAGATCATAATATAAATTGTGAAGAACTGAATGAAAAGTTTACGTCTCTCTCATCTGTTGAACATAACAATAATGTGACTTCATTGAATATGGTTGACAACAGTTTATTATCTGGCGGATTTAGCTTCTCCAGTGTGAATAAGGAAGATGTCCTAAAGTTTTGTCTGTCTTTAAAGTCTAATTCAGTTGGATTTGATGGTATTAATCCAGTTTTTTTAAAGGCGACTCTTCCATACACGTTAAAACCAATTACACATCTGTTCAATACTGTTCTCATGACCGGTGTATATCCTGCAAATTGGAAACGAGCAAAAATTATTCCTTTACCAAAAAATCGAAGCGAGTATGGACCTATAGCTATTTTACCCTTTTTATCGAAAATTCTCGAAAAAATTATGAACAAACAGATAAGACAATACTTAGATAAAAAACACTTTTTATGCCAAAACCAATCTGGATTTCGCCCAGGCTATAGCTGCACTACAGCTCTAATAAATGTTGTCGAAGAAATAAGAGTAAATATTGATAAGGATAACGTCACTTTTCTCACACTCTTAGATTTCTCAAAAGCATTCGATACTGTCGATCACAAAATTTTATGCAACAAATTATTTAACAAATTTCAATTTGTATCTTCTTCGACAAAACTTATTTTTTCTTACTTAACTTCAAGATATCAAGCCGTAGTTGCCAATAATCAAACATCTTCTTTTCTTCCGCTTGACCGAGGTGTTCCCCAGAGATCAATTTTGGGACCTCTTCTTTTTACTATGTATATAAATGAACTACCAACACTAGGTTTTAATTCTTCATTCCATATGTATGCTGACGACGCTCAGCTCCGATATAGCTGCCCTCTGGGTTTAATTGATAATGGAGCTTGGGAGATAAATGAAGATTTAAATAAAGTTCTTCACTGGTCTCAATCTAATGGACTATGTTTAAATCCAACTAAAACCAAGTGTCTAGTAATTTCAAGAAAAACATTAGATACAACATTTTTTCCCCCGTTACTCCTTAACAATATTCCAATTCAGTTTGTTGAATCGGCAAAAAACCTAGGTATTGTATAATAGAACCCTTACATGGACAAACCACATAAATATAACAATAGGAAGAGTGTATGGAGGCTTAAGAATGTTGTGGATGACGCAGAAAATTACCCCAATCAAAACAAGGATAATCTTAGCCAAGTCACTTCTCATTCCTTTATTGTTATATGGTTGTGAAATATTTAGCAATTGCGACTTCCTCGATAAAAGGAAACTCAACACTGTATATAACAGTGTAGCAAGATATATTTATGGAAAACGTAGATATGAACATATTTCTGCATATTCCAAATCAATACATGGCGTTACTCTTGACAACTTATTTGCTTTTAGGACCCTAATAATGCTTAGTAACATTTTGCAAACAAAAAAACCACCTTACCTCTATAATAAAATTCAGTTTCCGCGCTCTACTAGAACTTGCGATCTGACTCCAATACGTTACTCTTACCTTATTTCGAGTCGGTTGTGGAATTCCCTCCCTTTGGTTATAAGGATGATGGGATGTAGCCCTCGGTTCAAGACTAGGCTCAGGCAGTATTTTGAGGATCAATGATGAATTTCTATATTTTCTATTTCTATATTTTCTATTATCTATCTTAAATGCATTAATATATGAATACATAACATTAATTTATGAATACATAATTATAGTTGCTTTTTTATCTTCTTTTTTGTTTATGCATTTAATCTTGTAATCTTTACTTAATCTTTTGAATTGTTAATTTTAACTGAATCAGTTTTTCTTACTTTGTTTCATTTCAATTAATTAACTTAAAGTATTTTAATACTGAAACTTGCGCTAACTTAAAAGATATGTATATTATTGTGTAAGTTATTCAAAAAATAAATAAATAAAAATAAATAAATAAATAAAACCTTGAGCTTCTTCTTCTTCTCCTTTCACTGGTAATCTGATGGCATATATCTCATCGAAGATTGGAACACATCTTTAAATTGTGTTGTGGAAAGTATGATTGTTGCGCTTGATATTTTTAAGACATTTGATAAAGTTTGGCACCAGGCTCTTTTACCGAAACTGCGTGCGTTTAATATCAACGAAACCCTTATTCTTTCGATTAGAAATGGTGTTCCCCAAACCTCTGTTTTCTCTTCGAAGCTCTTCCTCATTTTATAAGATCTCTTGCCTGAAAATTCTAATCCACTTCATTGTTTTGCCACAGATCTTCGTTTGGAATGATAACAATTCTAAGACCGCTAAAGACACTGCTAAATGATTAGGATTTCTCTATCGATGTAACAAATGTTTCACCCCCTCTGATTTGGCTTTTATTTATAAGGCGTTTATAAATCCAAAACTATAGTACAGCATAAACTTTGGGCAGGTGCAGCCTTAACTTCTCTTCATTTAAATAGACCCTCATTGCATCCTGTACAATGTTTATCTAAACAGCTTGTTGGAAATATCGCTTTCAACAAAATGCAACATCTCCATTAAAATATTTGAGCTGAACGATTTCAAATCATAAATGTTTATTTACTTTTAAGCTTGTCATTTCCTTTTTATACTTAAAACTTTCTTCTTCGTTGAACTCTTGAAAAGATAAGTCATAATTTGTAATCTTAAAATAACTTTGAAATCTTTAATCTTTTATAATCACCCCTCTTACAGAATTGCGCGAATGAGCTAAAGTGAGAGTTTCAATTAGTTTACAAAATATATTTCAATTTGAATTAACTAATTGTTTTGTTGCCTTTTATTCAAAAGTGTATTTATTTATTCACAAAACACCTTACACGTATGTTTTAAAATTACGTTCTGAAAAAAAAAACGATAAAGCACCAAATTTAAAAATATTTGAATCGAAATTCAAATTTTTAAAAGAACTTTAAAAAAACTATAATTAATTCAAAATTTAAAAATTAATTAAAAAAAAACAAGACTATGAAATATTCAAAGGAATTTAGAATTTTTTTAATTTGAGCTTTTGAAAGTTTTGCAATATTAGTTTAAAACTAAAATAGAAATATTTTTTTAAGATTTGAGATAAAATTTTTTCTCATCCAAAACTTTTTTTTGTGAACCTTTAATCAACACAGTTACAGCTGATTCATAACGACAACTTAAGTTATCTCAAACGACTTTCGTCGTTTATTGATACACAAACCACACGCACAGCCCAACATCGATCGCACGTATTGTTAAATTCAGATATTCTTTTCTTCGCCGCACTACAAGAATGTGAAATCCTTTTCTTGGACCAATATTTCCCTCCCAATGAGGTATATAGACATTCAAAAACAATGTGCATCGGTGCACTGTGCTCTAACATTTGGTCATTTTCCCTTTAGTGTCCGCAAAATTATAAAAAAAGAGTAAGCTTTAAGTTGCAAATCCGCGGTTATACTCCACACATATCTTCACTCACTTGTTGTCTTATTTAATTTTTATATCTACCCGTCCCTATTAGAAAACACAATTAAAAATATAGTTAAGGGCTTTTGAATAACTTGTCTTTTGATTGTCTCAGTCTAGCACTTGCCATAGTCCGTCAGCTTGATATTCATTAAACTGCTCTTCTCGAACACTTACAAATTCCGTTGAAGATTCATTGGAATTAAAAAAAAAAGACAACCCAAATATTATTTACTCTATTACGACATTATTTAACCGAGGTGTCTGTCCTCAACATTGCGCCATAAAAACCCACAGAATCTAAATTTTCATACTTCAAACGAGCACTTAAAATGAAATATGTCAGAATGGTCTGATTTTTTGATCCTTCCTGCTGGGATAGATAGATACCTTCCTCTCTCCCATCACATCAAAAATTTTACTGCACGCGAAAATAAATAAATCGATTTTATGGCAAAATGAAAGTCCTTTTGTTTTTTGAAGCAGCACCATTTCGTGAATTTAATGGACGTTCGTCGCTTGGAAAATGATAGACGAGTTTTCCTAGATATTACCTCTTTTGTTAATTTCACGCTTTATTTAATTCTTTCCTGAATGCTCCGAGCATTGATTGAAACTTATCGACCATCGCAAATGTGCTATTCTATTGTAATTCAATTCTACTAAGGGTGCGATGCTCAGAATAGAAAGTAGAAACCCAATTATTTAATACCTTCCATCGATCCAATGGATATGGGGATATTTTATGCAAATAAATTAGATGGAGGTTTTGGCATTAAAACCCTTTCTACATCACATCACCGGCGGAAAGGGTATAATTGTTTGCATGAAAGTAGTTAGATAAACAACAGCTGTGTAATGTGGGGTTGGGTGTGACGGTTTCAAGGAAATTCGTTTGAAACGAATTTAAGGAACTTATTTATCGAGGGATCTTCAAAGCGGGTTGTCTAATGAAGCAATACATTGCTGTAGAAAATTCCTCTGATTAAGTTCTAACTATTACCAACTATTTTAGGATTACAAGTTATAACTTTTATTTTGCTGTGAAGTTATAACCATGATTTGTGGTACAAGTTCTGTAAATATTCCCAGAAATAGTTTTCATACTTAAAGACTCCGCGGTGCAAATGTGACCTTTTAGATGTCTCAATAAAATTACACTTAAAATTAAAACAAAAAACTCACCAAGTTTAAAGTCAACCTATAACCTATATCTGTTATCTCCAGGGGGTGCTGCAGAGCCCGGGTTATTTATATTTGTAGACAATTATAAATTTAATGGTCTATGAGAGAAATAATAACAATGGAATCCCGCTTAAACCAATATAATTTGTGGCCAGATGTTATGCGAATTATATGGTTGCACAGAATACCTTTAATGAGTGTGCTGAATGTCGGAGCTGGGTATTGATTTATTAGATCAGGGTAAAGTTTTAATGCGATTTCCTTTTCATTTATGTTGGCAATTAATCTTTAAATACACAGCAGGATGTATTTATTGATTTAAGGTTTTAAAATATTTTAAAAGCAAGCTGTGAACTTTGTATGAATTGTATCATTGAATGGTTTATTGTTTTATACTTTTAAGCTTTTGTGGTTGCAATTTAATAATTAAAGGGAGATAAGTAGTTACATATAATTAATGGAAGCATAGTATGGTTAAGTAGAATACAATATATTGTAGATAATATTTTGCCAGGTTCGTTAATAAAACTTATTTTCTTATACGATATTCACACCTAATCAAAATCTAGATTTCGAGCAAAATTCTCAAAATCTCATCCAAATCTACCAGATTTCCCATACATTTTCAGATTTCCAAATCTACTAGATTACGACAAAATCTCCTCAAAATCTACTTTCAAACACAAGATTGTCAAAATAAACAAACCTTTAGAAATGTTCTCCCTTGTCAGCTAATTGTCAGCAAGCGAAGAGGTTGATAAAAAGCAGATAAAGGAGTGACTGACTATTTGAAATCTGAATTGTTGGGAGAGAAGGAGAGAAGATAAATTATATCAGAGAAGGTAGGAAAAATGAACAGATTTATAAGAAAATAGCTGCAGGTTTTAAAGCAAGGTCCATTGTTTATGAAATTTAAATCATTGACGAGCGCCTTAAAGAATTAAAGATCTTTACAATTGCAATTATATAGTGTCGGCTACAAGAATCTTACAAAAATTCCTCACTTTTACTACCAAGAATTTTTAATGATCAAGATTAATTTTTTTTTTCACATAAACAAGAAATTAAAAATATGTAATTGGCAAGATGGAAGAAACGTCAAACGATATCCTGATTCTGTTTAGTGCGAACGCTTCAATGAGATTTCGTAATCTTGTTGCTGAGATCCGAGATTTTAATTCGGTGTGAAAAGCCTATTAATTTGAAACTCTCACTTATTTATTTCGCAAATTAAATATTTCAGTTTTCATATACATACATATAACTATTGTTTTTACTCTTACATGACTGAGATCAAACCGCCTTTTTTCAGTTTTTCAAGTTACCTACCCATTAGGGTGGTCCTTATTTTTCGACTTTTGAATTATCCCCGGGGCATTTTCTCATTTGATTATATACCTCTAAATATGAAATAAGTTTTTTTTTGTTTTTTAAGATTTAGAGGTCGCTACCAGCTGTCAAAATTTTTACAAAATTCATTGAAGAACAGCTTAAATGATAGTTTCAGTAATGTTTCATTTAGGCGTTTATATCACATTTTCCGTGCAAGTGAAACTCGCTTCTTATCCCTTCCTCCCCTCGAACTCTCTTCTGTACCGACGCGTGGAGATTTAGACCGTTCACACAGTCAAAAAGATAAGCCGTAAGACGTACAATTTAAGCGTACGCGTGCGCACTAACATCATAAACCAGAACGGAGGGGACCTACAATTTTCTGCCGATTCCGAACGGCTAATGAGCAGCACTTTCCATGGCAAGAGATACTCTTGGAGAATTTGTCAATTCCTCGCAAGAGGCAGTACACCCCTGAAAAAAACTTTCTTTCAGCGGCTGAGAATCGAACTAGGGACCTTCCGCATGACAGTCCAACGCACTTACCATTATGCCAAGGTGTATCTACTACACGCACGAACATCAAAATAAGTTAAAAATTGGTTTGTGCGCAAGCGTAGGCGTCCGCACTTCAGTTCTAATGAGAGCGCTTGCCCCATCTAGTGGTCCTGATATACAATTATCTAAAAGATTTAAGAACAATTGGAACACTATTGACCAAAGCGACTTTAAAACAATAACAGATGATGCTGAGGCAAATATTTTTGCAGAAGTGGCCGCGCAGACAGGATTTCTTTTGCCAAAAAGCAACTACAAGTACATCAACCTCGAGATGATTACAGAGAACTGTTGAATCTCACTATCATTTTCTTAGAAGGTGCTCCTGAAAAAGGCGATCTTCTGGTCTACCTCGAGCTAGATGGATGGAAAGAGCCTTGTACTGTTTGAAAATCTATTTATTTAAGCATCAGTTTAAGCTAACGAAGAAAGACAAAAAGGCTGTGAGCGAAATATGCATTTTTACGGTGATGATTTATGTTAAATATTGGTTTCAAGCCTCTACCGGATGGTCAGCACCAACAAACGACTTACAATTATTATTGAAAGACCTTAAAGCCTTTGACAGCTTTAACAAAAATATAGCTACTGTTGCGCTGAAAAAGATTCTAAATCATTTGTGGTATTTGTCGGAAGAGCTAGTTTCGCTTACTTTTTTCGATGACGAACTTTCAGTTCAAGAGAAGAAAAAAATGGTAGAAGCACTGAAAATTGAAGGCATAGAAGATTGCTTAAAAAGAATAAACAAATATAGAAAACTTCGTGAGTAGTAATTCCTTAAGATTCTTCCAGATCCTGGTATTTCATCAAATTTTTTGAAAAAAAGACGTGGAAACTTGAAACGAAGACACTGATTATGTAGCTGCCAAAAATATCGTTCATTCTTTGCAAGTAGTGAACGACGTAACTGAGCGCGGTGTTGCTTTAATGGAAGAATATAATAAATTAATTACAACCAATAAGGAACAAAAGCAATATTTACTTTTGTTGGTAAAAGAGTATAGGAAAATGTACCCTTATACTAACAAGTCAACCCTTGTATCTTAAAAATAAATGATTCAAATATCTACATAATATCTAATTTATAACAACAATAATTATGTAATATTTTGTATGCCCTGGCTATAAAAATAAAAGAATCTAACAAATACAGATTTTGAGTTTTTATTTAAAATTCAAACCTTGGTAGCGACCTCTAAATGTCATTTAAAAAAATTCAAAAAAATACTGAAATACTTTCTTATGGTATATAATTAAATTTTTCTTACGAATAAGGACCACCCTACTACCCATGCAATGCTACCCATTGCATGTCTCTTGTGATGCTTATCGCATGATTCTTGTAATGGATAGTTAAGTGACATCTGATGTATAATTCGATTGTGTTTGTATGTCTGGATTGATTTCTGGTACAGGGCGTTCTATGGGCATAACACCTAGAACGGTTTGTATTTTGATTTTAATTCATTGACCTACACTTCACGGTTGAATTTAGATCGTCAGAGTTGAGTTTTGGGTGTATGTGATTTTTGACATGGTGAGTGATTTTTGTGTTGTCTTTACCAATATTCGTGGGCTAAGAAGGAATTTCTTTGACGTGTACGGCCATTCTGTTAAGTACTAATGCCTTTACTCTTTCGCCATCACGGCCTTTTAGTCTATTTGAGATATGATGTTGCTTGACAGAGTCTTCCTCAATACGGACATTGTTCTAATACGAACTTCAATTTCATGTGGCTCAAATTTACTGTCCGCAAGCACATCATACATTATTGTTTCATTTATAGGAGCCCGAATCTGGACAGCAATTTAACTCTTAATGAGTTTGATGTGCTGTCTGATTCCATTTCCCGAATTGTTTCCCTGTACCCTCACACTGAAGTCCTTATTGCGGGCGACTTCAATGTACACAATTCAAACTGGCTCCGCCATTTAGGACAGACAACACCCGAAGGAAGATATGTTGAGATCTTTGCTGAGATGCACCACCTTACTCAGCTGGTAGATGAGCCCACCCGAATATCAGATGTTGCTGGGCAAAATGTTCACACTCTCGATTTTTTTCTTACTTCTAACCCTGATAAGTATATCATAAAGGTAAACTCGGCCTTTCAGACCATTGTGTAATATCAGCCAATTTCTCGTGTCCCATTCATCCAGTTAACAAGAAGCATCCCACTAGGACCGTTTGGCAATACGAGAAATCCAACTGGGACGGTCTGAATAACTTTTTTAGAATTTGTAACTATTCACTATGCTTTCTTGACAGTGCCGTTGATACCAGTGCCGATATGATCACAGAAGTGATTCGTGGGATGCGTACTTTTATTCCTAAAAGAAACAAGAGTATAAATCCTAAAGAAAAATCTTTGTTCGATGCAAGCTGTAAAGAAGCTATTAGGTTGAGAGAAGTAAGTTTCCGCTCTTACAAAGCCAACCCAACTGAGGAATATCGGAAAAAGTATAAACAAGGCAAAAACCATTGCTACGCTGTTATAAAAAGAATCAAAGTCTTGCATGACCAGAAATTAAGGCAAAAAATCTTGCACTGTTCCAAAGGAAGTAGACATTTCTGTTCATTTGTCAAGAACGTAAAAAATTCAACTTCTTCTTCGATTCCAACGCTGATCTTCAAAGACAATCCGATAACTAGCTCTTTAGATAAGCAAATGTACTCAAAGCTCATTTTGCTGCTAGCAACATTGCTCCTCCTGTACTTGAGAACGTAGATCATTTTATAGGACGGGTATATTTCAGCACTCGTACAGTTGCGAGAGTCTTTCGAGATCTTAATATAAGCAAATCGCATGGTCCTGATGGTATACCCCCCACTCTTCTGAAAAGGTGTTCTTTATCGCTGGCAAAACCATTGCGTAAGCTTTTCCATCGCTCATACTGTTCTAGGATCTTCCCTAGAACATGGAAAACAGCATTTGCCCGGCCTGTTCCTTAAAAAGGCGTGCAATGCTTCCCCTCTTCATATCGACCAATTATTGCAGTTACGTCCCTTCTTTCCAAGACCATGAAATCTCTGATAAATCATTAGATCAAGAAATTTCTCGAAGATCAAAAGCACCGGCAATATGGCCTGGCCCTCGCAGCATTTGATAGGCTCTCTTATCGAAAATGCGTGCGTTTGGTATGAAATCTTTATTTTTTGGAGTAGAAATTACCTTCTAGATTTTTCAATACATTTTGTATTAGAAGGTTTCAAGTCTGATCTTCACAAAACAAACGCTGGTGTTCCCCAGGGCTCCGTTATGTCTCCGACTCTCTTCTTCATTTTTATAAATGATCTCTTGTCTGAAACTTCTAATCTTCAACTTCATTGTTTTGCCGACGACTCTACTCTCAGCTTCTCACACTCGTTCTCAAATTCTAGATCAACTCCTACGGAAGTGGAACTTCAACGATATCGGATGATTAGCTCAATTCAATTTGATATTTTCAGCATTATTAAATGGGGTATAAAAAATCGTGTGGAGTTCAATGCTTCGAAAACTCAATGCTTTCTATTGTTATTGAAGCTAAATGTAATCCTTATGTAATTGTCCTTGAATTGCACTTGCATCCAAGAAACCAAAAACCTCTCAATACTCGGTACTTCAAGGCATTTAACACTTTGCTTGAGGGTGATAACTTTGTTATGAGGGAGATGGTTTTGCAGTTTGTGACTAGGTCATTATATGAGATAAAAATATCTGAGGCAACCACCTTCAGTCTCAGAACATCGTGCCACACATCTTTCCTATCCTTCTTTCTCTTCATTAGCTTCACGCCCGCGCTGTGCTGAAAACATTTAAAGGGTAATCATAATCCCTTGAGCGCGGGTAAATTATAAAAAAAAAAAAAAAAAAAAAAAAAAATGAGGATCGTCTAAATCAGATTAGTTCCCTCTTAGAGGGATTGACTTATATTTATTCCCCATTGGAGATAATATTCCCAGATTCTAAGGATATGCACCTTAACTCTAAGGAGAGCTATATTTGGGCTAATGAATTAGCTATATGTGATGAAGTCATCAGTGAATAGCAGAATTTTTGTCAATAGCAGGTTTGCTGGTTGGTCGGATGTGTAGAGGTTAAGTAAGTCGCGTCCAAGGCGAGATGTTTTAAAGGATTGATTTAGCATTCCCCACGCGTATGTAAAACTTACGGTTAGTGAGGAAACTTTAGAAGATGAAGATAAGATGTCTAGGCAAGTGAAGTTGAAAACTAGACTATCTATCCAAACAGAGTCGAATGCTTTTTGAATATCAAGCAGACATGTTAACGTGATCTCTTTTTTCTTAAGAGTCGTTGTATCAGCTTAGAAAGTAGAGTTGGATGGAATGGCAGGTAGCTAATTTTAGTTTTAAAACGACATAAAAATATGTGAGGGGATAAATTCAAAAATGCTATTTACGAAGATTGAAGAAAATTTGCCAAGCCGGTTAGGTTCTAGTCGAACATATTCAAGTAAAAAGCGCGAAATTAGTTTGATGAAAAAATGACGACTCGGCGAGTTAGATCAAAGCAAAATGAGAATTCTCCAAATAAAATCATGGGATGAACAAAATTTGATGTGACTATGGTAAATTTAAATTAAATTTAAAATTAAATTACCTTAAATTGTGAAACTCACATTTGAATACGTCTCTTTTAACAAATCAGCAAGCCATGCTAGTTCATCTACTTTTTGCTTATCAAACATACCTACATAAAATAAATCCTTGGTCTTCTTTTTTAAAAGACCTCTTTTATTCAGAGATTCAATCTTTTAAGAAAAAAAAATCTGTAATTATTTTTTTTTCATTTTTTTTATTTTTGCTTATCTAATAAAAGCAGCTTAAATTTCGTAAACAAAAAACAGATTATTGTTTTCTTAACTTCAGTTAACAAGAAAAATCACTTTAGTCCTTAAACAATAGGACAATAAAAGATGATGAAAACAACAAGGAAACTGTACATTTCCAAGAAGCAAGCAACCACCCGCTTATTCTTCTTGTACATACATAGGCAGTTATTATTATTAAGATTAAAATTCAAGCTGTTTACGAAAGAAGCACAAGGATCTAAATCTCTGAAGTATTACGAGCTTGCAGTTTAAATATGAGTATATATTCTCAATGTTGCTTCCCATACAGGAAGGAGTATGTTGTGCGTTTAGTGGATTACGTATACATATACATATGCAAGAAAAATATTCACAGGGTGGATTCTAATAAAAGTGTTTAGAAGCCACAAAAGAGGTACAATAATAATACACAAAATGAACGCCTATTATATTTCAAATCTAAATATAAACTTTGGAAGTACTTAAACTAAAAAAAAATATTCTTCAAAAAGTTAATCAGTTCCATTAATTAAGTTTTCAATTAACTCAACGAACAATTCGTTCGCTCAATTAACACTTTTATTGATACAGTGTAAGTATTTAACTGAGCGAACGAATTGTTCGTTGAGTTAGTTGAAAACTTTCTCCTTTTACCCAGAAGCAATTTATTTTCTTATTGAGAGCGTTCATAATTTTATGAAAAATAAAATACCGCATGTACTTTCTCTTATGGGATATTCCACGTGAAGCGGACAACGAAAAAAGTGGTTTGTCTTTGAATTCGTACATCTTTGTGTTTTTTATACTACCCTCTTCGGTTCTTAACTTAATTGCAAAAGGATTTTGAGTTTGAGATTCAGCATGCTATGGCTTAGAAGCGATAGAAAATAAAAAATAGACTAGGAATTTGAAAAACGAATGTTGTTAGAGAAAACTTTTCATAAGGATAAATTAATTTTTTAAATTCTTTTGTTAGTAAGAGACAAAAACAGAATGATATGTAAACATGCATTTATGCAATAACAAAATTATAAGTCGTTGTAGTGGTTTCTTAAAAAATAAGTTTTTATATACAAAATTTTTAAAAGATTTTTAAGAAAAAAATTTGGCAGGCCAACCTTAAGTTTTTAATATGGTTCGAATAAAACTTAAATTTCCAAAAAAAAATATTGAGCCGTTTTTGAAATATCGAATTTTCAAAAAAAAAATATTTTTTTTTCATAAAATACTTTTATTTTTAAATTTTGAAATGCAATGTTTTTTAAACTATTTAAAGGCATATCTATAAAAAATTTGATTAAAACCCGTTATGTCGATAATGAGTAATTCAAAATTTGAAAAAATGGTTTTATGGCAGGTACAAGATCTAATATTTTAATTTCCATTTTTTTTTTTATTAAATTAAAGATCGTAAAAATTAATTGAAAGAAAAAAATCTTTGTCAAAATTCTAGGCGCCGTTTTCGAGAAAAATACGATTTTTGAAAACCATTTTTTAACATTTGTATGGTGGGTACCTTAATTTTTTTTTCTCACATCTTGTAGATTATATTGAGAAACTTTTTTTTTATCAAGTTTAAACAAAATCTAGCATGGGGTTTTCGAAATACTGAGTTTTGAAAAAAATTTTTTAATTTTTTTTAAAAATCAAAATAAAAATTATTGAAAATTTGAATACATAATTCTATTCAAGCTTTTGATGAGCTTTAGCAAAAAAAAATGATCAAAATCGGTTGTACCGTTTTTCAGAAAATCGAAAACAAAAAAAAAAGAGAACAAAAATATTTATAAAATTCCAAAAAAAAATCGTATGGCAGGTTCCGTTATTTTTGGTCTTAAAAAAAAAAAACGTGTTGTGGGAAAAAAATTAAAAACAATATCTCCCAAGTTTAACGAAAATCGGCCGAGTCGTTTAGGCTGTAGTCAAAAAGACAGACAGAATTTAGAGCCACTTTCTTCGTCTTCGCTATCATCGTAATGTGAACTTTGATCAAAATCTCGAGTTCGATGTTTTTACGAATGCATGACTTGCATTACAGTACCTGTAAGTGGCAAGTAAAAAAGAATCGTAAGGATCCAAAAGTCAAACTGAAGTATCATATTTTCGTGCACCATTAGGGTCGGTCACATTTTCAAATATGTTTGAAAAGAATGGCATGATTGGCTTGATTTTGATAATGTGCTTGTCAAAAAATTTCAGAATGTGTGCTTCAGCAATTGCTGAAGCTTAGAAAAATACGGAGTTATCGTTCTTTCTTCTTCCTGTTTTCCAGTATTTCTGGAGTATGTTCCATTTTTTATTTGGCGTTCGCTCAGTGAAATTCGCTTAGCTGAGTAGAGAAAGGAGTGTGAAGAGGTAACCACTTTTCGCTTGAACAAAGTTAACTTATAGCTTTGTATAAGTATAATGTTATGTTTTAGAAATAGAAATGAAACCAAAGAAATAGAATTAAAACCAACTTGTTCGTTTTAGTCTTGGAAACAGAGTGACCGAACTTCTACTCATCATTTCTTACGCTACCTCTTCTATTGCCTAGATCGTCACTTCCTCCAGGTCAACCACGCATTCTATTTCCATTCGCTTGACACAGTTTGTTTGTTTAATGAATAACAATACAATAGTGCAACATCAACATATGTCGCACTTGACATAGTTGCACTACGATGGGTCAGTATTGCAATATGATCCCTTATTGTATTGCTTTTATTTAGTTGACATAGTTCGATTGCCGTTCCTATGATTGTATAACAATATGCATGACACATGCGGAACACTTGGTCGTAATCGAACTATGTCATGTGTCTTGAATGCGATTCATAGGAATTGGGTAATTGTGGGAACTGTGTGTGGTCTCTTTGACTAAGGGCACAACACTCTTCCCCCCTTAAAATACGAAAGGCGTAACGAGGCAACGAGTGAGATCTTTCGGCTTTAGGTGCGCAAGATGATGACGAATAGATGATCATCACAATACATTTTATTTTATTATTTATTTTTTTTTTTTTTCTTTTATACATTATACATACTTATATACATAAGAAGGCACACGGTTTAATCCATTGCCTTATTGAAGTTTTGAATTACATTGCAAATGACTTTATTTTGGAATAATAAACATTATATCTATCTATCTATCATGAGTAGGTATGTATCCATTTTTGTTTCATTAATATTGTATTTTTTTTTTTTTTTAATATAATATGATTGGAAATATGATTGGATTATGTATGGTTTTTTTTCTGTTTATGGTTTTATATTTTTTTTTTTTTTGCTATGTATTACAAATTATTATACTTGCGTTGTTTCTTGAACGTCAGAGGTTACATTTATTTCGGAATTGGAGTTATTTGTATTTTCTGTTGACTTATTATTAATTGTACATTTTATTTTAATACATTTTTTAAATATTGCATAATATAAAGCTACAATTACACAAAGAATACAAATGATAGAAACAGAAATGTGAGCATGTTCATGTGTGACATGGAATAAAAAATTGTTTTTCTTTATCAAATCTTTTATATTAATACTATAATTATCTAAATCCAGTTTTTCTATATGGGTGGTATGGGGTGAAATTTGGGATAAATTGGTTGGGATTATTATGTCTTCGGGTATGGTTGATTCTTCTAAAAAGTATGAAATAGGAGTTTTATTGTATATGGTGTTTGATGCCTGGAGGTAAACTTCTTTTGTTATTGCCTTACAGAATGGGTCTATACTTAAAATTCCACTATCAGATATTGTGATCGTTTTTGGTACGTCTCCGCACAAAATCCTAACGCTTGTTGGATTGGGCATGACAAACAGCCATGAATTCTTACTCATAAGATTGAACCAAACTTCTTGCTGAAGCGCAAATATTTTTGTTTCGCAAGTAGCATAATTTTGAATTCCTGATATTATCTGTATTATACAGTTGTCAGTGTTATGGTTGGGTACCACGAAATTTTGTTCGCATATAAAATGATTGGAGTCTGTTTTGGTGCATTTATTTAGATCTTCTCTATTCAAAAATATGTATCGCCTATAGTTTTCGTTTATTGCGACAAATTCACTATATACTGAGACGTAGCTGTATGTGTTCTTTTTGTATTTAGCTGGTAGTGGTGTAAGTTTTACTAAATTAAATTCTTCATCTACCAGTGGAATAGTAACTTCTATCATAGGGTTCTGATTTACGAAAATTGGAGTCGTTGTTGTGATTTTATTTATAATAGGAAGGTTCATTCTGGATATTTTTACTGGAAATCTTATATTGTGTGGAAGTTCTAATTGGATTTGTTTCCATGTAGTAATAAAAACTTCTGAATTGAGGAGTCTACTATCTAGCTTATTTACCTTTGCACCTTGTAAAATATCTAGTATTTGTGATTGTTTTGAAAGGATTTGTGTAGCACACATAGATGCTAAATTGGATATTTCATCAAAATTATGTAAAATCTTTTCGAAATTAGTCAGATTATTGAGTTTCAGTGTGTTCTGCCTAATTTCTTCGGTAACTGCTTTAAAATTATTATTTATGTTTTCAGCTGTTTTGTTGAAGGCGTCTAACACGTTGGTAATTATTGTCATTTGGTTTTCTGTTATGTGGTGTAAGTTAATCTGGCTTTCCTGAATTGACTGTAGTGCATCATCTATTCTCGCCGCATCTTCTGAATCCATTGTTCCAAATAGGAATTTCTCTGCTATTCCTATTCCATTGAATAGTCCACCGTTTACTATGCTTCGTTTAGAAAGTTTGTTTTTAAACAATATACCGTCAAGGACTTCGTTGTTATAATTTATTTCTTTGAGGGAACTTTGTAAAATTTTTAGGGTGATTTTGCAATGATCTAACGGATACTCCTTTATACTTAGGATACACAGTTCGGAAAGGGAGTCGAGGGTTTTTTTCTAAAGATTTTGTGTTATCTTTAATCTTAGTATTATTGATGTTAAAGAGAAATGTCCATCTTGTGAGAGACTTCTCTAGCACTCCGATGGGTTCCAGGTATACTCCGGTTCTATTCAGGGATTGTATCATTATTTCTGCTCCGCCTGTGTTTATAAATGTTGCTAATACGAAAGTTATGATGACTTTACTGGAAATGAAAACAACACCGATATTATATGAATATTTGGGTATTGTACTTATGTATGTGTTGTTTTTTTGTTTTTAGAGAGTTTGGGTGTGTTTAAACTGTTGTGTGTATTGTGTCTCTTTGGTTGTAGTGTTTGATTAGGTTATTGTGAACAACTTTTTCTTTTCTTCCTACTTTTATTTTTGAGTTTTCTGAAGACAAAACTTCGGTTATATCGTATGGTCCTTCGAAAATTGGAGAGAGTTTTTTATTCGATCGGTTCTTGATTTCCACTAATACTTTTTCACCAACTTTATAGCTTGCCTGCTTAGAATTTTTATCGTAATATGCTTTAGATTTCTCTTTAGCCTTTATTTGATTGTTAAGAATTAACTCATAACCAGTTTGCATTTTTGCCTTCATTTCTGAGACATAATCGTCATAGTTGTATGTTGGTTGTACGCTTCTGTTCAGCGCGGAAGGAATCGGTGCTTCGAAACCGAAAAGAGCTTCGAATGGACTGTAGTTTGTGCTGGAATGTGGGGTTGTATTGTAGCAAAATATTGCATACTCCAGATAACTATCCCAATTTGATTGATCTTTACTTGCATAATTTCTAAGGTAATCACCTAATGTTCTATGCGACCTTTCAAGGGCACCATTTGACTGTGGGTGGTACGGACTAGTTTGTATTTTATTGATTTTTAAGATTTTGCAAACATTTTTAAACAATTCACTTGTAAAATTTGTCCCTTGATCTGTAAGAATTGTTTGAGGAATCCCGTAGGTACAAATTATTTTCTTTACTAGTGCTTCGGCTACCGTTCTGGCTTCTTGATTGGGTATGGCTATTGCTTGTCCAAATTTGGTCAGATCGTCTTGGAACGTCAGTATGTACTTATTTTCGTTTTCTGAAATAGGAAGTGGTCCAACTATATCGAGAGCTATTCTTTCGAATGGAGTTTTTGCTGTTGTAGTGATGACCATTGGTAGTTTGTTTCGCGTATACAACTTATTCTTCTGGCAAAGTTCACATGACGCAATGTATTTCTTTATGTCTTCATACATGTTTTTCCATTTGTATGTCTTTTTTATGCGTTTGAGCATACGTTTAACTCCTTGATGACCTCCTAAAGGTGTGTCATGAAATTCATGTAAAATTTTCTTAATCTCCTCTGGACTAGAGACTTCGACAATGTTCTGACTTACATCAGGTTGTTCAATAGGCGAGACTTTGTTATGACTTCGCGTTATCACTTTGACTTCAGCTACATTCAAACGAGACAAAGCGTCTGCATTTGTGTTAAGATGACCTGCTTTATGAGAAACCGTGAAGTCATACTCTTCAAGTTTAATACGCCAGCGCATTATTCTCGAAGAAGGATCTTTAAGGTTAAACATCCACACAAGTGGCTTGTGATCGGTAATTACTGCAAAGTGTCTTCCGTACACATATGGCCGGAAATGGGTTACTGCCCAAACAACTGCTAAAGCTTCTTTCTCTATGGTAGAATAGTTTTTTTCTGATTTATTTAATATTCTACTGGCAAATGCTAATGGTAAATCGTTTTCATTGTTGTCTTTCTGTGACATAACTGCACCTATAGCTTCATTACTTGCATCTGTTGTTATATAGAAAGTTTTTTCGAAATTAGGATATTGTAGAATAGGGGGTTCGATAATTGCTTGTTTTAATTGATTAAAGGACTCATCGCAAAATGCATCCCATTTAAAGAGTACATCTTTACGTAAAAGTTTGTTCAGGGGATTAGCTATTTTAGAAAAGTTTTTTATGAACTTTCTATAATATCCTGCTAAACCAAGAAAAGATTTAATATCTTTTTGGTTTTTGGGAATCTCTATATTTTGAATAGCCGAGATCTTTTCTGGATCAGGTTTTACTCCTGATTCCGAAATAACGTGTCCTAAATACATCACTTCTTTCTCTAGAAACTTGCACTTCTCTAATTGAATTTTAAGATTGTATTTATCTAAGGCTTGAAATACTTCAATTAGTTTTTTGTTATGATCATCCAAGTTTTTTCCATATATCATTATATCATCCAGATATACTAAACATTTTATGCCTTGTAGTCCAGTGAGGACTTTATTCATCAACCGCTGAAAAGTGGGGGGAGCATTACGTAAACCAAATGGCATTCTATTGAACTCGAAATGTCCGTTAGGTGTACTGAATGCTGTTTTCTCTTTGTCTTCCTCAGTAACTTCAATTTGATGAAATCCACTGGCTAGATCCAATGTGGTGAAGTACTTCGAATCACCCAATTGTCCCAGGATGTCTTCGATATTTGGTATTGGATAAGCATCCGCTATGGTCACTTCGTTAAGTTTTCTGTAGTCCACTACTACTCTCCACTTCTGTTTTCCTTTCTTGGGCACGACTAATAGAGGAGAGTTCCATGGACTTGAACTTGGTCTAATTATTTCATCATGCAACATTTTGTCCACTTGATTCTTTATTTCTTGAGTGTGAATTTGTGCTAAACGGTATGGTCGAATGTTGACTGGAGGTATATTTGGTTTTGTTTTTATTTGATGTGTAATTCCAGACGTAGTTGACAAGGTATCGCCATCGAGAAAGAATAAATGGTTGTAATTTCGACAAATATCGGCAATAGATTTCTTTTCTTCACTATTTAAGTGATCTAATCGGAGTTGGTTTTGGATCTTACTCAATCTGTCGTTTATAACATATTGAGTATCAAATGAATTTAAGTTATAAATGTAATAGTCGTTACTATTTGCAAATTCTAAATTAAGATCTTGTAGGACGACATCTTCATTGTTGGCGTTTAACACGGATATGTATATATATCCATTTGTAGGTTCAGTCATAGCTGAAGATGTATAAACCTGAGGACGAATTTCTTGTGAAAAATATATTTGATTTGTTGGTTCGTGAATCGGTCCATATTTAATTATTTTTTCAGATCTAGCAGGTATGGTAATAGGCTTTCGTTTACTAATGAAATCTGTGGTATATCTTTTATCTTTGAAGTGGTATATTAGAGTATTGTCTTTATAATTTAGTATAGCGTTAAAATTTCGAAATAGGTCTTCACCTAAAATTCCATCCTGAGTTATTGGAAAATTTTCAGGCACTACATGAAATAAGTATTTTAGTTTTACTCCTGGTGTTATTTCTATATTCAGAAAAAGTGTGCCTAGTGTTGATGTGGGAGTATTACTTATGCGTTTCAATTCAGTTATATTATTGGTATGAACCCAAAGTTCCTTGTTCAATTTATTTATTTTTATTAAACTCAGGCTTGCACCCGTGTCTAAAAGCATAGTGTTTTTGTTGGAGATAGTATCTTTTGAATTTATATTAATTTCACTCCTGAAATTAGAAGCATTATTTAAACAGCCTATATGAGCAACGCATTTCGATTTTTTGTTTTGATTTGGCATACTTTTAGGGTTTTGAGAAGAAGTGGATTTTATATCATAGCTAAACGGTTCCTTCAGAAAATCTTGTAGATTATTTATTTGTGTGGCATTTCTATTTTGCCGGTGACTTTGATTTAGTAAAATATTTTTATTTCTTGTAGAGTCATGGTTATATCTAAGATTTTTAGATACGTTGTCTCGTTTTCTATTGAAATTTGGCAACTCGACGTCTTCATTTCTAAATGGGTTTGAATTTGTATATTGTTTTAAAGTAGAGTTTTGAGTTGAATTTATATTTGAACTAGGAGATATGGGAATTTGAAAAATATTCAGTGGTTTTTGTTGAGGAGTTTTCTCGCGTTCTGAATTAGATTGATTATTTAGTTTCTTATTTTGAGACAGTGAACGGAATGGGTTTGATTTTTTGTTTTGAGTCGATGAATTCAGTGAATTTGATTTGTTGCTTTGAGACAGGGGATTCAGTGGGTTTGGTTTGTTTTTATGCGACAGTGGATTCAGTGAATTTGTTTTTTTGTTTTGAGACAGTGGATTCAGTGGATGCAGTGAGATTGAATCTTCATTTTGAGATTCTTGATACAGTGGATGCAGTGAGATTGAATCTTCATTTTGAGATTCTTGATACAATGGATTCAGTGAGATTGAATCTTCATTTTGAGATTCTTGATACAGTGGATTCAGTGGATGCAGTGAGATTGAATCTTCATTTTGAGATTCTTGATACAATGGATTCAGTGAGATTGAATCTTCATTTTGAGATTCTTGATACAGTGGATTCAGTGGATGCAGAGAAATTGAATTTCGATTCTGAGATTGTGGATATAGTGGATACAGTGGTTTAGCTGATTTACTATCGTTTTCACACCTTAATTTAAGTGCTTCACCTGGTTCCGGGTGTCGGACGGGCCAGGTCTTTGGTAGTTTCCCGAACTTTGTGAGATTCCACGTTGAGGTGTATTGTCTTGCCTACTATTGTTGAATTGCCTTTTTCTGCACTGGTCTATTGTATGACCCAGATTTTTGCAATAGCGACAAGTGATGGTATTTTGTACATTATTAACCTTCACATACTGATTCGTATTAGAATTCAGTCTATTAGTTCTTGAATTGTTAAAATATCTGTCCGTGCTTTGCTGAAAGCGACACTCTATTGTGTTGTGTGTCTTTGTTCGGCAGTTGTGGCAATATTTGTTTTCAACAGTGGTAAGAAGTTTTTCTTCTTCCATTGCTATGTTTACAGCTTCATCTAGATCTTTGCATCTAGCGCTTTTAACAAGGGTTTTAAGCTGAGGGATTAGACCGCTACAGAAACTATTTAGAATTGTAACGCTATTAAGATTTCTAATGGCTGTGTTAGCAGCGTCATCTTTAGTACTGGCATTAGCGTTATTAAGTTCATCGAAAAGGGCATTAGCTCTTTCCGCGTAAGTACTTATGGGTTCTTTATAGCCCTGTTTAAATTGGAAAACTTCGGTTTGTATTACTTGTACGGACCTAGTCTTCCGAAAGTTTTTTATCAGAGCCTCTTTTAACTCTTCCCAGGCATTATAATCGTTATATTTTATTATAACATTATATGCCCGGCCGGTTAGTTTTGATTTGACTATATCAATTAGTTCTGCTTTTTCGGGTTCGGTGGGGGTTTTTTTTGATTGAAGATCAATTAATTGAATAAATCTATCTAAATTCTTAATATTTCCATCAAACTCTGGTATGAGCTTAATAGCTTGAGAAGCATTGAATGTCATTACGATTATATCTTTTTTTATAGGTTGAAGGCTTGAAGTTGATTTTTCTATGTCACCACGTTTTGTTTTAACAGCAACAGTCAACTCACTGTCTGAAGATCTGCGAGACGCGCGACCTTTCTATTTCTTAGAGAAATATTTAAATTCAAGTTAGGCATATAAAATGTCCAATAAAAGAGAAGAAAAGCGACAGACAACCAAACAAACAAAATTGGGCTAAGAATTTAAAAGGAAATGGGCAATGAGTTTGGGAGGAACAACTGGCTTAAGTAAAATGAATTTGTATGCAAAATAATAAACAGAATAATAACAAATAATAACTAATTTATATCTTACGATAACATGTTTGTTGATGTTGTTGATATATTGATTGTTGATGTTATGGTATTGCTGATGTCGTTGATGTTGTTGATATATTGCGGTGTGGCAATTTCTTCCTTCCTTGTTGATTGCCTCGGCGTGGCAATTTCTTCCTTCCTTCAATTTTTCTCGACCACAGGAATTCGCTTACCTCTGTGGGATATTGTTCACTAGATGCTTTTTTTCAGCCACTTAATTGTTTTTTTTTTTTTTTTTTTGTTTTTCACTCTCACTCACAAATTTTTTTTTTTTTTTTAAATTGTTACTATCTTCTTTTTTTTTTTTTTTTTTTTTTTTTTTTTTTTGATTTCACTTGAAATTATTTGAATTAGAAATGTTTATAGGGATTAAAACCAGATGCTTTGGTTTTAATATCCCACCGCTGCCACCAAATGTTATGTTTTAGAAATAGAAATGAAACCAAAGAAATAGAATTAAAACCAACTTGTTCGTTTTAGTCTTGGAAACAGAGTGACCGAACTTCTACTCATCATTTCTTACGCTACCTCTTCTATTGCCTAGATCGTCACTTCCTCCAGGTCAACCACGCATTCTATTTCCATTCGCTTGACACAGTTTGTTTGTTTAATGAATAACAATACAATAGTGCAACATCAACATATGTCGCACTTGACATAGTTGCACTACGATGGGTCAGTATTGCAATATGATCCCTTATTGTATTGCTTTTATTTAGTTGACATAGTTCGATTGCCGTTCCTATGATTGTATAACAATATGCATGACACATGCGGAACACTTGGTCGTAATCGAACTATGTCATGTGTCTTGAATGCGATTCATAGGAATTGGGTAATTGTGGGAACTGTGTGTGGTCTCTTTGACTAAGGGCACAACAATAAGACTTTTAGTACTATCTTTGTATATACAGGGTGATTGGCATAAGGTGTGACAAAAAGCTAGGGCGTGTAGGTTGGACTTAGACAAGAAAAAAATCGTATGGGAGGGGGGGGTCTATTTCCCCCCGTTTAATCTATAGTATTATCATGGAGCGTGATTTTGTATTGCGAACTTTAGCCTGGTGGTGGCGCTGAAATTAGCGCTTTTACAATGGAGAGTAGGATAAGATACAAAACAAGTAGTAAAAAAGAGAATATTTTAGTATTAAATTTAGAAGAGACAAATCTAGCAAGTACTGTCCCTATACTCATAGCTGGGCACCGTTAATCAAACAGGTAACTTCGTTAATCGTTAATCCGCTACTAAAAAAGTTAGCTTCGTTAAACGTTAAAGCGTTAAATTTCGGAAGAATTAACGCAAGTTAACGTTAATCGTTAATCCGTTAACATGTGGTAAAAATTGCATATTTTATATTTTTTTTACTTTGAGCACCGGCTCTAAGTAATGCCGGTCATCCACTAGGCGATCAACGCACAAATTTCGAAATCAACGAACTCAACTCTAATGTACGGTGCCTTCAATTCTGTTCAACCAACGGGTTGGAATGGATCTAGTTGTTGGCAGGTAGTGTACGAGCTCGTGTTGCTCCTTGAAAATGTTCGATCAACGCGTTGATCAACTTTTTAATTTTCTTTGGGATTTCTTGACGTAATATTGTGTTGCGTTGCGTTGGCTGCAGTGAAATGTGTCTACGTGGTTGAACTATTGCGTTGCCATGAACTTGCAGTTGTTGCAACTTGCAAACTGTAGTTTATTTTGGTTTTTCGTCATGGAAGGTGATAAAAAATCAGAGTGGTACACGGAATTAATTTTGCAAATGATTTAAGCAATTGAGGAAAAGCCCAATATATGGGACATTAAGAGCCCCTCTTATAAAAATCGAGATGCCAGAGAAATGGCTTGGTCTCAAATTTCCTCGAAAAAGCAAATGCCTGCCTAAACATTGAATTCGAATTCACGGGCGTGGTGGGATCAATCGATTTTAATTTCTCGAGGTTGTAAATTCGTTTATCCAACGAAAGAGTTGAATAAAAAGTTGAACGAAGTTGGTTAAACTTATCGCGCACATAGTGGACGACCGGCATAATGAAATGATCAAACAAAACGAATCTCTTCGCAGTTTTCTCACTCGCACGCGCCGTCAAAATATAATACGTACATAGCTGTTTTTGTTTCACCCGCGGCATGCGCCGCACGGCACTTGTCTCATACTTGTCTGAACCTGTTTTTCGCGCCGCGTGGTAAATAGTAGGCATTGGATTAACGATTAACGGACTTAACGTGGATTAACGGATTTAACGTGTCCGTTAACATTTTTAAAAGTTAACTTAAAAGTTAATCCGTTAATCAAAATTTTAACTTCGTTAATTAACGATTAACGGATTAACGAGTTAATGTCCAGCTATGCCTATACTTAAGATGTCGCCACAATCTTTTGTCTTCTTGATAGTACTATAAGTTTTATATAAAAAGGTACTATCAAGAAGACGAAAGATTGTGGCGACGTCTTAAGTATAGGGACAGTACTTGCTAGATTTGTTAAGTTAAGTTAAGTTAAGTTAAGTTAAGTTAAGTTAAGTTAAGTTTAAGTTAAGGTTTTAAGTAGCTTTAAGTAACTTGAAGTAGATTCTATGAAATGAAGTTCAAGTTAGATATACATATATTCCAATTTTTTTAAAAAGAATTAATTTCTTGCTTTAAATAGAAATACATTTAATTTTTATTTGGCTTCTTTCTTCTTTCATTAAAGAAATGCTACGAGACGTTTCCACTGTATTAACAATTAAGTCAGACCTTTTTTGGCTTCGTTCTTTTTTTTATTAATCAAATGCTATAGGACGCTTCCATTGTGATAATCTTCTGCTGGCAATTGATGATACCCAGAAATTTCTTCTTAATTGCAACAATAGCATTGACTTAACAATTCTCATGTAATTTAATATAGTAGTGCAAATAACTTAACCAACAATTTAATTGTTTCAATCTTTATATGTCTAAAAAATTCCGTTCCGTTCGTTAATCTATTTTGGTTTTATCGCCTTATTCTGCAGAAAACTGCACGATTCCACCTCATAAATAGCATGTGCCATATGGTGCTATTGAAAACTTACGTAACCAATGCATTCTTAAAGTGAACCAAAAATCCCACATATCGATTAAACTTCTAACAACTACTAACAACGGCACTCAAGTAAATAACCGGAAATTATTTTTTTTTTCGACAGCCGAAAAGAGTTCCCTTCCACAGTTTGTGGTTCACATTTGTATTTAATTTTACAGAAAATTCTCTATCACAGTCAAACAAAACCTCACTTCCGGAATCCATTCATCAAACTCAAAACCCCGTGCACACACATCCACTCACACCATTCGATCCGGGTGTATGAAGTGTTATATTGCTTTGTTGGGATTTTTTGTGCAAGGAAACATTATTTTGCAGCGCTCGGAAGTTGCAGGAAAAAACGGAAAATATTTTTCAGTCAAATAGCTAGAACTACCCCTTGTGATTCAACAACAACAGTAAAAATCAATAAGGTTGCCGAAATAATTTAATTTTATTTATTTTTAAAATATCCGCCTAACTTAAATCGAATAACTCATGGGACCTTTGAATGTCGTACAATGAAATGTAGTATGTATGTATTGTGTAGAAAAAAAATGAAATTATTTTAAAATTCAACCTTGAATGATGTAATTCAATTCAACATTCATTTATTTGCTTAAACATTTATTCAATTAATTAAACAAGTGTGTTCTCTGTTATTTTTAATCGCTTCATAACCTCCAAGGATGCGAAAAAGGACAGAATTGTCCTCTGTTTGTCGGGATAATTCAATTTAAAATTCACAGAGCTTAAAATGAATTGCGCTAAGCATGGGTAGATTTATTTTTTACATGTTCTTCAGTTCAGACTCTATCGTCGTCGTTGCAAAAACAAAACAACATCCAAGAAAAAAAAAAACCGAAAACATTAGCCTTGGAAAAAAATCAAGAAGACACCAACTTCATTAAAAATGCAAACCACATCTGTAAACGCCCAGATGTGCAGTGCAATGCAAGCTGGTCCTTATGGTGCTCCTGATGGTGCAATATAGCCGCATAGAGAATTTGTACGAGAATATTGAAATGACCGACTTTTGTTTCATTTCAATTCCCTCGCAGATTTGAGGTTTTATAAGAATTTTTTCTTTCGAATTGTTCAAACAGATATCAAAGGATTTTCTAAGAAGAGGTCACATACAGTGGTGTGTAAAAATTGTTGGTCAATCTCGAAACTTTTCTATACGTATAGTGGCTAGTTAAGGGTGTTTTTAATTTTTTTTTGATACGAAGAACTTTGAATTGCCAACACTGTTTTCTGTGACTGCTGATTTGACAGCTTAAGGTAGGTTTGGTTGGGAAATTCGGAACAGATAGATCCATGCCCGAGCAACGTTTATAAATTGTTCAAATTTCTTTTCCAAACAATGATTCAATTCAAATGAAGCAGACTTTTCGTTAAAAAAGGCCATAATCTATGCGAACGACATCGTAATTCTTGCTGAATTCCCAGTGGTGTTACAAATGATGATCAATAAGCTGGAAGGTTATTGCGAAGTCTGGAATTTGACGGTACACACTGACAAATCAAAAGTTATGGCTTCAAGAATGTTTCTGAAAAACAATCAAGAGACGAGCATAGGAAATATGATGAAACATTCTAGAAATAGTAAAATATTATGTACATATAAAGGGTGGTCCAACCATAAAGCACGATGTTAATTGTCAATTTTTTTTCCCAATTTAATTTGATATTTCTTTGTTTCAATGTTTGACTTAACCATGAAAAGGTAAACAAGTTAAGCCTTGTTGAAGACTTTTACGAAAATGGGCGTTCAAATCAAAATGCATTTCGTGTACTTCGTGATTTTCTTGGTCAGCATAATCGACCAAATGTGTCCACAATCGGTAGAATTGTGCGCAAATTTCAGCAAATCGGGTCTGTAGGAAATGTAAAAAAAACCTGTGCATGCTCGCCTAGTTCGTTCTGCGTAAAACATTGCTGTTGTTCGCGATAGTGTGGCAGAAGAGTCGTCAAACTCGATTCGTCGTTGTGCCCAACAATTGAACATCTGACGGACATCACTGATGTGAATTTTGAATAAAGATTCGAATTAGCACGCTTACAATGTTCAATTGGCTCGAGAGCTGAAGCCTACTTACCATTTCAAGCGTCAGTCGTCAATACGCCGAATGGTTGGTTGAACAGACAGAATCGTCATATGGTTTTACGTGAGCACCTGCCTATTACGGCTTCATCCCACGGAGAGCCTACCCTCATCGAAGTCAGATTGAGTCCTGACCATTAACCCCGAATCAACCGAAACCGATTCAGTAGCAAAGTTGTGACATGTTGCAGGCAGGAAAACACCTCTTGCTTTGGAGTAAACCAAGCCACCACGATACTCCCACAAGGGGGCCTACCTCATAGATAGTCTGAGAAAGAGAGGTTACACTACGCTGTGTTTAAAACATTATAAGGGTCTCGTAACATACCCTTGAGCGCGAGTAAATTATATAAAAAAAAAAAACATCTCTAACTCCTGGGCACTATCTCCCGTGGTGCCAGAATATAGCTTCCGGTGGAGCTTCGCAACCGAGGTCAACCGAAGTCAACCAAGGCCACAGATGAGTTCCTGCAAAACTCAGGGCCTGTCAACCCTAGGATACACACACCCAGCAATCGATCAAGGTAGTAACCAATCACTAAAGTGTGCTTCCTTTTGGTTATATTTCGTCATTTGTCTTAGGTTATGAAAGATACTCCCAAGCAGTCTTCTTGATCTCAACGATCGTTTATTTTTAACACATTTCCAAGATTGCTAAGCCAAGAACGTCCGAGCAAAGGAGAAATTTTAAACTCAAATGCTTTACTTTACGTTTTTGGCCGTGACATGGTGATCACATCGCCCAAGATTTTTATTTAAAATCTTTTAACTTATCTAGTACCAGGCATCCGTTACTCAGATAGAGCCTGAGATAAGATATAGCATTAGATTTTTTGAATACTAGTTCGGGCTAAAACTAGTATCCTTATTTGTGTCTGTTACGTTTTACAACTAACTAGGAAAGATATTCCTAGAGTTTTCTTTGTTGTATAAATCCCCAGCAAGCCGGAAAAATAGACGTAAGCCTCCTCACCACGATAAGGTGAAACTCATCGGGGAGGGCTGAACAGACAGAAGTGAATCGTGACTTTAAAAAGAAAATCATCTTCAGCGACGAGGAACACTTTCATCACAGTGGATTCGTTAACAAGCAGAATTGCGCCGCATTTGGGCAAACGAGAATTCACGAGTGATTGTTGAAAAGCCGATGCATCCACAAAGAGTGACTGTTTGGTGCGGTTTATGGGGTGGCGGCGTCATCGAGCCGTACTTCTTCGAAAACGAGGTCGGCCAAGCAGTTACCGTGAATGTTGTTCACTATCGCGAGATAATAACGGACTTGTGCTTGTGCTTCCAACAGGATGGTGCCACTTGCCACACAGCCAACGAAATAATGGCTCTTTTGCGCGAAAAATTCAATGGGCGTGTTATCTCACGTCGTGGCGATGTTAATTGGCCGCCACGATGAATGAATGAATGAATGAATTGTATTGGGGGTTATTGCACTGCGACCTGTAGATCTATTGTGCCCCCTCTTATAAAAATGATGAGCTGGCTCATCCTACAGTTCCTCCTCCAAACCTATTGCTTTTAAGAATTTTAGTATTTGGAGCACTTTGAGAGAGGATAGGTTGCTCTCTTCCACCTGGTACTGTCCCAGATATGTTTTCCTCTGGTGCATGATTGGATAACACTTTCCCAGTATGTGTTCCGGCGTTTCCTTATGCATGTTGCAGAATCTGCAAGTGGCACTGCTTACCACACCCAGTAGGTTAAGGTGTCTTCTAAGTTTACAGTGTCCTGTTAGAATACATGTTATTATTCTTAGGTTATTCCTACTTAGGTTGATACAGTTTTCGAAGCGTTGCCGGTTGTAGTTGCCCAGTAGCAGTTTCGCCTGTCTCAGCCTAGGGAGTTCATTCCAGTTTTTAGATCTGTTTGCCTCCTCTTCTTCTTTAATTTTGGTCTTGATGACATTTTCACCTATTCCGCAATAGGGTTCAGGCCCTGTTAGGGGGGTTGAAGCGCCTATTTTTGCTAGGGAATCTGCCTTTTCGTTTCCAAGAACACCAACATGCCCAGGTACCCAGTAAAGTGTGACTCTGTTCTGTTTACCTAGTTCATTTAGTCTGCTTATGCACTCCCACACTAGCTTAGAGCTGATGGTGTATGAGTTTAGCACCTTGAGTGCTGCTTGACTATCTGACATAATGGCAATGTTCTTGTTACGATAATTCTTTTCGAGATTGCGATCTACGCATTTCCCTATGGCCGCCACGATCATGTGATTCGACACCGTTGGGCTTCTTTCCTTGGGGATATTTAAAAGAAAAAGTGTACGTTAATAAGTCAAAAACAGTTCAAGAGCTAAAGGATGAGATAATTCGGCACATTAATGACATTGAACCTAAATTATGTCTCAGAGTCATTGAAAATATAGACCAGTGGATAGAGGTATGCCACCGAAGCCATGGCGAGCATTTGGCTGATACGAGTATATTGTTTCACACATAATTGTCATAGATCCTTCTACCATAACAAAAAATATTAAGATAATTCTCTGAAAACTTTTTTGTTTTATTTACAATTAACATCGTGCGTTTTCATTGGACCACCTTTTACCTGGAAATATAGTTCACGTTCCAAATGTTCCTGCTTAAGGGCATAGATTCCTGCACGGAACCACAGGCGCTCTTAAATGAGTTCCGTGAAAAAGCGAGCGACGGTCTTTAGTTTATCGGGAGAAACGAAATCTACCATTTTCTCTGTTACAGCTCCCACACAACAGAAAATTTGATAGTATAAGGAGCATCTCTGTTCTCAACTACCAAGTTGTGACCTGGGATAAATTAAAGAGGCGCGAGGACATGCTCCAACGCATGTGGTGCCAAAAGTTTGGCCACGCTGGCGCTGCAGCAAACTATGAAATGCAATCACGCTGCGTCAAGTCTGGTGAGAACCACAACGACAACACATGAGTCGAAGATAGGACCCAATTTAATGGCGACCTTTCCCAAAATGATGGGCACCCCGCAAACTATCGGGGATGTCCGAAGTTTTTTGATATTAAGTAAAAAAAAGAAAACTAGACATTTGTAGAGAATCGTTCATCAACGCTTCCTCCTATACAGTAACACCTGTCAACCCCCAAATGTCTTACTGCCAAATAGCGGCAGGAAAGGAAAGCATGGTACAGGCTTTTCAAAAGGTAGCACTAAAAGCCTTTCTGGCAAAGGCTCCTGATGCACAGGTGGAAATAAAAAGTATGTTACTGGATGTTCGAGACCAGTTAACAGGGAGCGGGCGACTATAGGGTAGGCCATCTCTACTCTGTTTTTCCGAGCTAAACACTTATAAATTAAGGGCACTCTGTTAGGGAGGCCCTTTAAGATCCTTGGTGTGAATGTCAATTTACTGATTAGGACTGAATGTAGAGCTAATCTTTTCCAATTGTTGAAAGACCAAAGTCCAGATGTATTTATGGCCAGCGAAACTAAGCTTAACCAGAAACATAAACTAACTCACGATAACACTAATATCGTAAGAAGAGATCGGCCCAATTCTAACGAAGGAGAGGGCAATATTCATACGAAAAGGCATCGATCATTAACTTATTTATAATAGTGATTGATATGCGCAGATTTTGAACGTATGCATCATATGCATTCCTCTCCAACAGGGGAAGTGGATGTATGTGATCGCTGCTTAGCTTATGCTGCTTGATTTTATAACAGAGCTTAAAAAACTTTTTGAAAGTTTTTATTGGATTCCGAAGATATTTATTACCTCAGTGCAGATGATTTAAATGTCAATCACATGAATTGTGGAAATCAAATACAAAATCCTAGACGTAACCAACCATCAATACAATTGGATGGGTCAGTACAGGTCTTAATACGGAATCGACCTTATGGCTACAAAAAGGCCATTGTTTCCAAAAAATGGTGCCTATCTGGATCTAATACTAATAGACACAAGACTGACAATTACGGACGCTGTGGGTCAACAACCAAGAAACTGCTTACGAACGATCGAGTACGATAGTAAACACTGCGGACTTGCCGTCGTAATACAGCTTTCGTACGAGCTTGTAGATTTTGAGGAGTATGTGACTGCCTGTTCATTCTTACAATTTAAGTAAGATGCGACAATATGAGGAATATGACAAACACAGAGATAGTCGAATAACAAATGCAGATACAATCAAACGAATAATGAACAGAACAATACCCAAGTAAAAAGAACGTGACTCTACCGATATGTACTGTAACGCGACCATTAACGCACTTAACCTACACAAAAGTGGACTACTGACAAGACTTTGAACATTTGTACCGACGACGGGCGGTTCACTAACACACACGATCTGGAGATTAAGACACTGAAGTCGTCAATCAAGAACATCAACCAATTGGTTGATAACTATTGGTTATCCATTAATTTTTTTTGGAATAACAGAATTCGGGCCTTTAATTTTAGCAATCCGGGTATGTTCTCACAAATTAATAAGATCGTTGATCAAAACGATCTTCCATGTGTTAAACTTCATAGGACGACAGAAATCAGGGACATATGTACTTCTGACAGGAGGTATAGATCCGGAGGACGCGCGCCGCCGCCGCCGTCTTGGACGAAGAACTCTTTACTGTCGAAGATCTGCAGGAGAAAGTGTAGACGGTGGCGGATGATTTTCAGCAAGTGTACAATAACGACCTGGAAAACAAAGTCCTGCTTCGTCATTTCTATCTTCGAGATGAAATGAAGCAATGGCGATCAGAGAACCGCGGTTTCGCCAAGTTCAATGGTGATCATTTGGCAAACGCCATCATCGAGCAAAACGGTCCAGTTCCAGGTTAGTTTGGAAGGCGGAGCTCCAACTCATCTTCGACACATTAAAGAAAAAAAAGTCAGCGGGAGCCCATGGTATACCCAACGTTATACTACGACATCTACCTTCGGAGACAGTGGACATTTATACCATACGCATTGAATAATGCGCATTATCCAGTACGATGGAAGACAGCTGTGGTACATCATCTCCTGAAAGAGGGAAATGAAACCTCCAAACCGGCGAATCTAAGGTCGATAAGGCTTATTTTTATTTATTTATTTCTGACTTAATCCAAGCGAACAAAATATATGAATAGCAAAACTAATAAATAACAATAATAATAATATAGAATAATTATATAAATTCAAATAAACAATAAGATTATAATCATTAACATTAGAAAATAAAATAAAATAATTTATAAAAATCTATGCTACGGGTTGGAGGGTTAAGGTAAGGTAGTGTATAATTCTTTACGAAGGGATGATAGGCTTTTATTAAAGTCAAGGACATTATGTGCACTGTTGGCTAGGCGTAGCATTCTAGTTAGAGGAGGGTTGAAATGACCATAGTTGGTGCGATGAGTAGGGAGGCGAAAGAAGGGGACCGATCTTATGTTACGTGGGTTTTGATATTAATGGAAATCAATTCGAGGAGATTCGGTGAATCGATGGTACCAGTGATAAGTTGGTGGATAAAAAGTATATCCGCTATCTTGCGGCGCCTGACAAGGGTAGGCAGGCTAATCAAAAGAAGACGATTTTCGTAGTTGGGCAAGATAAGAGGGTCTGACCATGGTAATCTGCGTAAGGCAAAGCGGAGGAATCTTCGCTGCACTGATTCAATTCTGAGGGAATGAGTAATTTGATAGGGGGACCAAACCTGACTGCCATACTCTAGAATAGGTCGTACGAAAGTTATGTACAAGGTCTTAGTGACATAGGGATTAGAAAATTCTTTAGACCAGCGCTTGATAAAACCAAGGGATGAATTTGCTTTTGCAATAATTTGATTGATATGAGTGCGGAATTTGAGCTCTTTATACAATCCCAAGGTCACGAATTGAAGTAACGACAGGTATTAGAGCATTATGAAAGTGATAAGTTCTTGGGGAAGAGGTCAGACGTTTGCGAGAAAAAGTCATTGATTGACATTTATTTACATTTAGATCTAGGAAATTTTTTTCACACCAAGTAAGAAAAGAATTTAAGTCTTCCTGAAGAGAAGAGGAATTAAATGGAGAAGAGATTACCTTCATAATTTTTATATCATCTGCATAAATAGTTAACTGAGAGTTGGTAATAATATAACTTACATCATTAATTGCAATTAAAAATAAAAGAGGACCAAGGTGACAGCCCTGAGTGGCAATGATGGGATTAGACAAAGCACATCTGAAAACAACGTTATATAATCTGTTCTCTAAGTATGACTTAACCCATTTGATGAATGATGGTGGGAAACCTAGGGCTTTTAATTTGAAGTAGATTATTTGGTGGCTGATCTTATCAAATGCTTTACTAAAGTCGGTTGTAATAACGTCAACCTCGTACCCATTTTCCAAAGCGCGGAGAGCTGTCGACACAAACTGAGTAAGGTTCGTCGTGGTAGACCTTCCTTTGAGGAAACCGTGCTGAAATGGGGAGACGATTGACTTACAATGAAAATAAAGGGCGTCGGACACGATGCTTTCAAACAGTTTAGGGATAGAGGAGAGCTTAGCTATCGGACGATAGTTAGAAATTTCATTTTTACAGCTTTTTTTATGGATTGGAAAAATATATGAGCTTTTCCAAAGGGGCTTCTTCGGAGTATCAATAAGGTATTCGAAAAAGTTATAAAGAGAGCTCTGTCCAAATGGGCGGGGGGTAACAATATAATACCGAATACTCAGCTTTAGTTTTAGGGCAGGATATGATACAATTCATGAAGCGTCCAAGCCAGGCTCTGATATCCAATGGAACAAAACTAAAAGGCAGTGGACTGGTGCTTGTCTGGTTGATTTGGACAAGGCTTTCGACACTGTATGGTAAAAGGGTCTCTATCTAAAGCTTACCAGACTTGGCATAAGTAAACCACTATTATATATGCTTTATGACATGCTCAATGGTAGAAAGTTTGTTGTCAAAAGTGGCAATATAACTTCTACCGCAATCTTCGATATTAAAAATGGTCTTCTGTTAGGGAACGGTCAATTCGCCGATTCTATTCAGCATTTACACCAGCGATCTGATAGGTAGTCTAACTCAGACAATTGCATATGCCAACGATCTAATTGCGTACAGAGCAGCTCCAAAAGTCGAGGTTCTGTTTAGGACTCCGTTGCATGGAGCCTCCAGTGTAAAAGAGCTAAGTTATTGAAGTCACCGATGACAACAAAAGATAAGCCTTCATTGCAAAAGCTAAGAAAGACGGTACTACTCCAGGCAGGGGCGTATTTACCCTAGGGCTAAAAGGGCTACAGCCCGGGGCGGCAAGGCTGCTAGGGGCGGCTTGCGTCAATTTATAATATTTTTTTGAAGCGATGGAACTTTCAAAACATACAAGCTAAAGAGGGCAAACCGCCCCTAATAATTGCTAATTTACAATATTTTCGAAGGATAAACAAAAAATAGAAAGATTTAAAAAAAAAACGATATCTTGAGTTTTTCAAGCATTACAATTTTTTCAGTGCCGTGAGTGTCCGGCTGTGAGAGAGTTCACTGTAACATGTCACTCAGAGTTTTTTCACCATTCATTATTCTTATTTTTTATAAACGATTTTTTATAATGAAAATTCATAATACAAATATTTACAGACATGTACCTATTCTTTGGAACAAATTCCAATGAAACGAAAACATTATCAAAAAAAAAAAACACTTGTTGCTATGTAGCTCTAAAAAATAGGCTAGAAAAACTTTGGCTGGACGGATTTAATTTTTTGTTTCTAAACCATCTACAGAATCCCTTTTTATTAAAAAAAATATAAAAATCCATCAAACCGGATTCTAGATATAAGGTCACGCACAAAATTTTATTCTTTTTATAGGTAGCCTCATTTTTTTTTAGTTTTGGCTGACTCCTGTCTCTATATACAAATACCCTTCCCTTCGTCAATAGTTTTGAACGACTTAAGAAACAATATAATGATTGGTTTTTGTAAAACAGTTAATAATGATGGATAAATAAAAGTATATTTATTATTTTAAAAACTATTGGCACAAAATATTAGTCGAATTAGTACGATTTTAAAACTATTTTAGTATATAATAGACGATTTTGCTAATTTTAATCAAATTTAACATCATGCTATCTCTAACATTTTACTAAAGTTAAAATCGTTGAATACCTATTTTATCTTTTTAGTATCGTGCTAACTTCATACTTCCAGATGTCAAAAAAGGTCTGTTTACTTAGGTTTTTGCACGACGCCAAAAATCAAAGCATTTTGATTTTGCACCGAGACTCACATGAGAAATCGGTGCACACACCAGCCCACACACACAGCACGGCTTAAGAACTTAAGGGTGGTTGCCTTTGAAACAAAGGGTGATACGTTGAAAAAAAAAAAAAAAAATTGAAAACACAGGATGTACTAGATATTAATGTCATTTTCCATTGGAGCGTATGTTATGTTCTAGACAGGCTGAATGATCAAAAAACGTTCCATTGGCTGTCTGAAATTGGTTCGGTGCACGCATTTGGTTTAGACCAGTTTTTCTGTTCCAAAATTTATCCGAATAATGTCCAAGTTATTGCCATATCGCTCCTAAGATCGTTTTACTTCAAAAAAATTTTAAGCAAACAAATTTTAAGGGAGTAATTCGACTCCTATGTTTTAATAGAAATTTAATATATTTCCTAAAAATTATTATTACTTGTAACTTATAGGTACTATAAGGCAAGTTATGCATTCTTTTAAAATTGAACTCGAGATTTTGATAAAAGTTGACATTACGATGATAGCGAAGTCTAAAAAAGTGAGTCTCGCAATTCTGTGTCTGTCTGTATGTCTGTCGGTCTGTCTGTCGGTTCGACTACAGCCTAAACGGCTAGGCCGATTTTCTTTAAACTTGGTAGATATCATTTTTAATTTTTTTCCCCCACACGTTTTTTTCTTTTTTTTTTTAAGACCAAAAATAACGGAACCTGCCATGCGAATATTTTTTTATAAATATTTTTTTTTCTCAAACTTCGACAAATTTTAAAAATAAAAATGCAAAAAAATTTCGTTTGGTTAAAGCTAGGTAATGGTTGAAAAAAAATTCCGAAAAATGGTTATTGAGGGTACCCTCCATGGAACCATTTTTTTTGTTTTTGATTTTCTCAAAAACGGTACAACCGGTTTTGATCATTTTTTTTTGGCTAAAGCTCCCCAAAAACATTAATAAAATTGTGTACTGAAATTTTCAAAACAATTTTTTTTTGGATTTTTAAAAAAAACTTCAAAATATTTTTTTCAAAACTCTGAAAATTCGATATTAATATTTTTTTTTGTAAATTTTATTTTTATTCGAACAATAATAAGAACTTTAAATTGGCGTACCAAAATTTTTTCTTAAAAATCTTTTAGAAAGTTTTTATATAAAAGCTTTTTTTTTTAAGAAACCACTACAACGACTTATAAGTAATTTTTGTTCTTGCATAAATTAATATTTGCATAGCATTCTGTTTTTGCCTCTTGCTACTAAAAGAATTTAAAAAATTAATTTTATCCTTATGAACAGTTTTCTCTAATAACATTCGTTTTTAAATTCCTATAGTCTATTACACAGGAGGAAGTTCGTTCGACCCAGTCGTGCATTTTATTTTTTGTTGGACACCCTGTTCCTCGTTTTAAAAAGGTCTTCTTTTCTTGTAGTTTTTTTAAATAACTTTTTTGACTAACATCCACATATTTATCGTGAACATAACGGTATCCTCAAATTTTAAATTCTGCTTTTACATAAAGTGCAAAGATGCAAAGAGTGCTTTGGTATTGGTATTTAATATAAATGTTAACTCTTTTTACCGTAAGTTACTGAAGCGTGTAAATACTTAGGTATTTCTCAAAATCGATGCCAAAGAACAAATTTAGCTATGGGTGTTAAGAAATTGTAATTGTCAGCAAAGGAATTTCTGATCTAATAAAAATAATTTTGATTTATTTAAATATTGGATCCAGTTAAAAAAAAACTGAGCGGCAGCGCTTTTCAGAAAAAAAGGGCGGACAAATTTATCAGCCCGAGGCGCCATTTAAGGACGTATTTAAGGACGCCTCTGACTCCAGGTGATTCTACAATCTAAACGAGGTGCCGTGAAATAAGGCCAAGTGAAATAAGGCCAACTTTTAAAAATTGGCCTTATTGCACTTTTATAAAGTGAAATTAGGCCAATTTTCAGCAGTTGGTCTTATTGCACTTTTACAAAGTGAAATAAGGCCAAATTGGTCTTATTTCACTTTCAACAGTTGCTTTTATTGCACTTTGACAAAGCGGAATAAGGCCGAACTGCATTTTTATATTTATTTCATAAAAAAAATTTGGCCTTATGTCACTTTACAAAAGCGACATAAGGCTAAATTTTAGGACTTGGCCTTATGTCGCTTTTACAAAGTGACATAAGGCCAAATCTGTTTGTGACTTAAGGCCAAGCATAAAATGTTTCGTTAAAAATAAAAAAAGTAGTTTTTGCCGTTAGATTCGTATAATACATAATTGATTATCGGTGGCCGACGTTCTTGGTTTTCTTGGATAAAAGTACTTTGGGTGGCCCGCTTCGCGGGTTTTCAGGATTTTAACTCCCTTTTCGGGGCTCACACCCGCTCACGCAACTCCGTTGCTCCGCTTAGGGTATGTTCAGTCGCCAGGCAGGCGCCTGTAGCAACAGTTTTGTATTTTATATTAATTGGAGTAAACAACTAACAGTTCTGTACTGTTGCCCAAGAAAAACTGTTGCTACAGGCGCCTGCCTGGCGACTGAACATACCCTAAGCGGAGCAACGGAGTTGCGTGAGCGGGTGTGAGCCCCGAAAAGGGAGTTAAAATCCTGAAAACCCGCGAAGCGGGCCACTCAATGTACTGTTGCCCAAGAAAACCCAGAACGTCGGCCCCCGATAAACGGCACCACCACATTCAGTTGCTCTTATTACGCTTTCAAAAAGTGAAATAAGACCAATTTGGTCTTAATTCTCAAAATCATTTGCCCTTATTTCACTTTCTCAAAGTGAAATAAGACCAACTACTGAAAATTGGCCTTATTTCACTTTATCAAAGTGCAATAAGGCCAATTTTCGAAAGTTGGCCTTATTTCACTTGGCCTTATTTCACGGCACCTCTAAACGAGAACAAATATTTTAGCAGTTCAGATAACAGCTACATCATAGGAACTATTTTAAAAATAAGAGGGATCTAATCAGATTAAATAACATGATGTTCCGCATTGAGCGATGGGAAAACTGCAGTATCTGTAACTTTCAGGAGCAGGAAGATATTAAACACTTCAATTGGGGTACATAATGTCCGATGCTGAAAGAGGTACGGTGAGCCCACGTTCGAAAAAATAGGCTGCAGGCTGAGTAGATTACTGGCGGTTATCTATTTCTTTTTTTTCGAGGGTGAACTGATGAGCATTCCTAGCAGAACGGGTATGACGCGTGAACTGATTAAAAAGAGGAATACCACTGGCTACTTCGAGTGAATATTTTTTATGAAAGAAGTGAAAAAAAACAAGGAAAGCCATGAAACATTCCATGTTTAAAGTCTTCAAGAGCCGGAAATACTTCCTGAACTAGTTTCTGTTTAGGCTACACTTATGCAGAGATGTGAAAGTTGTACTCGAGTCTTGGACGTATAAAGTTCTTCTTAATTGTAGTCAGATCAGAGGAAGTGACAAATTTCTTACACCGATAAAGAATCCTAAGCAGACAAGTTGCCTGTCTTGAGAATGTTCTTACTAACCACAAACTATTGGTGCTATCTTTTTCCATACCTTCTATTTTATAGCGTACAAAGTTTTATTTTTTAATTCAACTAATTTGAACTTATGAACATCATCTCCGATGTTTAATTAATTTTTTAATTTGTTGAAATTAAACCAAGAGTATGGATTACCATCAGCGTTGGCTTTATTTAATTAATTGAACGAGTCCCAATATTGGGATACATAAAAGCTACACATTCATGTGAAGGAGCAAAATCTGCATTCAAAATTGCAATAAACATTTTCCAAAATAAAACAAAACCGAGTCAAAGGATACTTTGCACACGTAGCGCAGTAGCAAATATCAATAAGGTTCTCATCCTGGTTGTTATTTTTTTATTTCAACAAAACTCCTCCATAAGCTATGTAAATCGTTGCACTCAGCATTAAGCAAAATGAGGTCATTGTTGCTCAAACACTTGAAAGGTTGAACATTATTCAAACATAAATAACAAGTTTGAATAAGTACATTAAAAAAAAGAAACATTGAACACAGAAAAATACATTTCTGAAGCACTTAATTCCTCGTTCTTGGTGAAACGTCAATAAAAAGCAAAAACAAAAATCCCACTAACCAGCTAACGACGACGACGACGTCAATATCCGTTCAGCAGCTAAAAAAAAATGCTAGGTACACGCAGGACTTCATGACCTATGGCCATTCAGCCGTATTACCTGATGGAACGAACACCACTAAGGCAAAACTACTCGATTTAGAAACTGCTTTCCAAGCGCAAGCAGACGGGCTACATCGACAAATTGTCTATGAAAAGACGATAGCTAGTTGCAATGAAATTAATGACTATTGAATTATTTATTCGTTCTCGAGTATCCACTCCTTGAGCACTTTTCAAAACACCTTGCACTAACTGAATAAAAAAGAAAACCAAATCGACGTCTGAGTCGCAGAAGCTTGCTTGTGTGGCTTAATAGTTAGAATGATATACAAATTGAAAATTAAAATTCATTAAAATTGGTTTAACTTTTTAATTAATAAGTTTAGCTGTAGTGAATTTGCAGTTAGGCTGGTTCGAGATTCTTAATAATTTTTGGCAAAAACTTGTTTTAATTAAGAATTTCAAAAAAATTTCCCAAAACCCTTTTAAAAATTAAATAATCGCGCACTAAAGGGGATTTGACTACATTAAAATTATTAAACACAGTATAAGTGTTAGGAAAATAGGGACCTATGTACATTGGTTTCGAAGTTCGGAATATCAAATTTGAAGGGAACAAAGTTAAAGCATTCTACATTCGTGTAGTGCAGCTACAGATATAATCTCAACTTGACTGTACTGCAGAAACTGAACTCAATGGTAAGCTTATGTGAATTGTTTAAGACAATTTCTAAAAATGAAAGTCATTGAAATTAGGTCGATAAGGTATTGCCTAGCTGTGGTCAACAGCAAAGCCACTAACCAAAAAACCAGAGCAATATGCCATAAAGCTTATGAGCCTACGAAGGCTATCTGGATTGCGATGTTATAAAGTTGAGGGCCCCCTTCAATGCCAAAGACGGAAACAAAGACATCTTCGCTGGATTAATAATAAAGCACAGCAGATTACTGCTTCCCACTAATAGTCATATTTTAAATGGTGATAAGTTTCACTAGGTTTCGAAGGCTAAGGATCCAAAAAGCAACATGGCGCTTTCCAGACGGTCGAACAACTAAGCAAATATACCATGTGCTAATTGGCGTATAGTGCACATACTCGACATCTTGGAAGTACTTTCATTTCGAGGGACAAACACTGACTTTCAATATTTTCTAGTTGCAGAAAAATTGAGAAAAGAATACTGAAGCAGGGTTGCGAATTTTTGAATTAAAAACCATAAGTCATAAGTCTGTAGATGATTTGTGAATTAAAAAATTTAATTCATAAGTTAGTTAGTGACTTATGATTTTAAAAAAAATTAATTCATAAGCTTGTAACGAAGCGTTCCATGCTACTCCACTCTATACGACTTCTGCATTAATACCAAGAATTGTACTTCACTCAAAATCAATTCACAAGCACCATGAACATATGACGTCACAGGAAAATCAACTATGTACATGGATAATTTTCGTTCACCACTTATATAGTTCACATTCAGTTTCTACTGAAAAACCATCAAGAGGACCTACTTGGGTGAACGAAAAGCACCTCTCCTCGCTCATAAATACAGTCAGGCGGCACAGTAAATTGATTGAATAAATCTTTCAAAGGCCAGTCGTAGACAAGACGTATAGACGAGTTGGTCATTTAGCTTCGCTTGCTTTTTGCGGAGCTTCCCCCCACCAGTGGTAAGGGGTTTCGTATGAAGACAAGTTAGGTAGGTGAGATTGTCCAGCTATTTCTTATTAAGGCTTCCCCCCACCAGCGGTAAGGGGTCTTAGTTCGAAGTTTAATGTCCTAATTGCCACCAGGGGCTTCGGTACCTGCTGATCTACCAGAGCGTAAGCCTGCTGTTTTGTGCCACCAGGAGCCTTGAACCTGCTGATCTACCAGAGCGTTAGCCTGCTGTTTTGTGCCACCAGGGGCCTTGAACCTGCTGATCTACCAGAGCGTTAGCCTGCTGTTTTGTGCCACCAGGGGCCTTGAACCTGCTGATCTACCAGAGCGTTAGCCTGCTGTTTTGTGTCACCAGGGGCCTTGAACCTGCTGATCTACCAGAGAGTAAGCCTGCTGTTTTGTGCCACCAGGGGCCTTGAACCTGCTGATCGTTAGCCTACTGTTTTGTGCCACCAGGGGCCTTGAACCTGCTGATCAGGCCGAAGTACCAGAAGCCAGAGTACCCGTAATCAAGTACCAGATCCGGATCATCAGCGAGCAGTATAACTGATTCAAGGCCACTAGACCATAAGCCGGAAGAGTCAAGCCGTGAACCGTTCAATTACCCGAATTAAGTGAAATATTAATAGCAGAATATTGTATGTTATAGATTTAAGAGTTATTTCCAATAAAGATTTTGTGATAAGGTTTGAAGACCTTTAAATCTGGAATTTCATGTTTTCTTCAGGACGACCCTGGCGAGACCGGCGAGCAGAACCTCGGCTGGAAAGCAAAAGACACATCACAAGCTAGTTGGTAGATTGGAAATGTTTAAGCTTGTTTTGGTTACATAATTATTATTTAATAAAATAGATTTCAAGCTTTTGTGTGTCATAAAATTATCATGCTAGCTTATAAATTTTCCAATCAAAAATTTTTTAATCAGATTTCTAGGTAACTTTTGAATTAATTTTTTTTTAATTCTTAAGTCACTTACTTGCTCTTACCTTACATTTTTTTAATTCATAAGTCACTTAGTAGGTTCTGAATTAATTTTTTTTAGATCATAAGTCAGTAACTAGCTGCTTAATTACATTTTTTTAAAATTCATAAGTCACCCACTAGCTTGTGAATTAAAGCCAAGCTTAAGCTTAAAAGTGACTTAAGCTTTTGCAACCCTGTACTGAAGTTCTCAAAGTCTACAGAAAGCACTTGAGCGAAAATGTTTCCGCTATTTATCCACCAACTGCACACATCAACAATCAGTGCTGATACTGGAAAATCTTCAACCACCACACCACCTCAGCCTCCAATCACCCGAATGAAAGAACCCGGGGTATGAAAATGAATACGTTCAACTGAAACAAGTGGCAGTAAATGGACATGCGAATATATTGCAGAAGAACATCAGGAAAAGTATATCGAGCAGAACCGAATTTTGTTTACTGAGGACACCTGCCAGTTAAGGCTTAATTCCACGGCGGGCCTAGACCCATTATCGGAGTCAGATTAGATTAGATTAGCACAACACCACTTCAGTAGCAAATCTGCGAATATGTTGGGGCATGACCTCACCCCTTGCGAGGTCTACCTAGCACCTCTTCTAATAGTCTGATAGTTCAACACAACATCAGAAGAAATATCGTGGATTGGTGGCGCAAGTAGATAATACATGCAGTCAACCCCGCCTCGAGCCCAGACACAAAGACTTATGGCCAAAAACTACAACAAGGACACGTAAAGCAACGACCACCAGTGAATTGGTAAGATCACGCACATGTCGCAAGACACTATGCACCCCCAGATCAATATGCCATATTCAGGCACGCGATCGGGATAGACCAAGGTACACATATTAGGCACCCTAGCCTAAGCTCAACTCAGCATCCCACCATGGGTTCGACCCCAATACCACCGAGCCAACGACTCAGAACAAAGGGCGCCTTTACCACAGAAGGACGCGCGTTGGAGTGAGCCCATGACGGATGGTGAGTGTGTCAGGATGAGACCTGTACGGCCCCCCTTCCGCCCAAACATTTATCAGTCATAGGCCTAGAGAGTTGCGGGCTTAAGTGTCCTATCCAACAGCGTACCTGGCTCCCAGGGATTATAAAGCCACGACCTAGAGTAGCCCCATGCCAAGACTCCATGTAAACAAAGATTCAAGTCCGGCCAACAAAGACTAACACTGGGTGAACCCCCAATCGCCGACGCGATATCTACAACAAAGTCAGACAGAATGGCATTATTGCCAGTTCAAGGAGATCGAAAACTCTCGCGATCAAAAGGTTACCTGGAGATTTAAAAAAAAAACCATCAACTAACTGGTTGTTTTAAGACCGGAACGCAAGTTCTTTGAAACAATGAGGATAATTAAGGCTGGTATTCACCGAGCGCTCATAACTTAAGAAGCTCATAAACTTATTCACCAAGCAATATCAGTGAAGATCGGGACCACTCCTAACTTTTAAGAGCGCTCTCTTCGATAGTTTGTTCGCTTGTGCGTGTGCCACGCACGCATTTGATTTGACTCGAATCCATGTGAGCAATGCCAAGTAGAAGAGTATCCATTTGCTGTCAAGAGCAAGACCAACATTCCACAACATTTCACAGTTTGGGTATGCCTGAACAAGAGAGAGTGGCTCTCATTTTCGAACTTCGAAAAACACTTGTGAGTGGTTGGTGAATACCCAAAAGAAATTTCAAGTTGAGAGCCTCGTAAAGTTAAGAGCCGTTTAAGAGCGCTCGGTGAATACCAGCCTAATGGCCGATTTCATAAACAAACACTAAGGTTCGTATTCACCGAGCGCTCCTAAACGGCTCTTAACTTTACGAGGCTCTTAACTTGAAATTTAGTTGAATTAGTATGATGTTAAGGCTGTTTTAGTATGAATCTAGGTAAAACCAACGATTTTGCAAATTTCAATCAGTTTTAGCATCATTCTTTGTCTACCCTTTTATTAAATACCTATTTTATTTTTTTATTATCGTGCTAACTTCATCAAAACAGGTCTGTTTGTTTAGTTTTTTGCAGGAACTGCCATTACTTTAGTATTTAGTAGTAATTTATTAAAAAATAGCCTTAGCTCTATACTGGTTAGAAAATGTTTAAAATTAAGAAAGAGTTAGTATTCTACTTAAAAGTTAGCAAATTGCTAAGTAGTATCTATCATCATAATACCCTATTACTAAGCTGTTTAAAATTTTTGCGCGATATATTTATGTATGAAGATCAATTATTGCCACTTAATAACTATAAAAATAAATATATGTTTTCACAAACGCTAGTTTAAAACAAATTTTTTGCAGACCAATAACTATTACTAATTTTATGATCTTCAGACTCTTTGGCTAGCATTATATTATTAATGGTTTCAAAATTGAGTCCAATTCTTAATTTAGTTTTTATTAAACTTAATTCGCAAAATTTTCGCTCGCAAAATACAAAATATTTTGTGCGGTGGGACTGCGCAATATTTTTAGAAATTCTTTAAATTGGTTGATGCGGTTGGCACTAAAAGCAAAAAATGTATGTATTATGTTGCGACACTTTTTTTCAATTTCACTAGGAACTTTTTGCAATAATATGCAAAGCGAAGATGCAGCGAATGGCAAGTGCACTAAAAAAATGACATTGCTTTTCAATTTGGCTTGATGGTCATTAACCTCACTAACCATAACACTAGCCTCATCAGTTGAAAACCAATTAAATTAATTGTCAAATAGTATATTTTATTTTTAACCAGCGAAGAAGCAACATTGCACAAAATTAACGCACAATTTTAAGTTTTCCAGCTATCTATCATTAAATTCGCAAGTGAAGGAAATGAACGCATTCAGTTTTTGTGCATTCAGTGATCGTGCTGGGGTATTGTTGTTCAATTAAACACATTAATGCACATATCGTTTTTAAGAACATAAAAAGTAAAAAAAGTTTTTTTTCAATTCGTTGAAAAATGACCAAATGGAATAAAAAATGACCATGTGACCAAGTGAAAAAATAATGACCAGATTTGGTCATAAATGACCAAACTGGCAACCGAGGTCAAATGCGTGCGTGGCACACGCACAAGCGAACAAATTTTCGAAGAGAGCGCTCGTAAGTTAGGAGTGGTCGGGACCACTTTATTATTGGATGAAGACGATCAATATTTTTTTCGAAATAAAGAAACAAATCATTTAAATATTTAGTATTAACCTATTCATTTGGTATCTTCAAAAATTGAACACTAAATCTTAACAAAACAATAATTTCAGCTGCTATACCTATAACCAATTGTTGTTATCTACATCTGATGACATTTCAATGACACTTTTAAAATTTAATGAGCCAAAAATGGGCATTTAGTTTATAAGGGTGTTTACAAGCTTGTTTAATTTAAAAGCGCTTGGTGAAACCAAAACATCTCATTTTAAGGTTTAGAAGCCTGTTAAATGTTTAAAAGTCCTTCGTGAAATCGGGCATAAGTCTCCAAACCACGAATTGCAATAGTTTTTAAGCATCATTTCCAGGAGCTGCTAAATCATATAACAGCAAACAAGCAAGAACATAACCCACTTCCAGTAAATGTAGAACCAGTTCCAACACCCAAAGATAGTGCAGATGAAGAAAATAAAGAAAAGTGATTAAATATATTACTCAAGGGACTTTAACGTCCAGGGACGGTAGTGGGCTCATCAGTTAGATACTGTCATACCTCATACCCTTTTTCAAGACGCCAATATTGGTCGAAGTTCGCCGACTCTTAAAGAAAGCTACGACAGCATCTAACTGCTGATCAAATTTACATACTTGGGTTAAGTACATTTTGGACTTGATATTACTTGAGCTTTCAAGTGAAGAAAAGAGGTAGCCCTTCCTTTTAAAAAAGTTAATAACGACAAGGTTTTGCAAGACCTTATGGTTTATCTCTAAAGCTTTTCAAATAATATGGAGATATTTTGGTAATTGACATTAAAAAAAATCATTAATTAAGTATGAGTAGAAGAAGCTTGATATCTGGAAGCTTGTTGACTGGAATATCAGCTCCTTATGCTAGAAGAAATCTATTTATGTCCATTAAGACCTATCGAGATATACTCATTCTAAACTTCGGATGACTAAATCTATCGAATTTTAGCAAATCATAGAAAAGACCAAGACTTCAAAGCTGTATATGATAATATTCATCGTCAGGAGTCTTATCTGTGGATCCTAGGAAAACCAATTCAGCTGTGTCACGTGAACGTGAAGCTGGAAAGTACACTATGCAATTTGCATATAAGAAAGAACTCTTCCGAACAATTCGAAATATTCATAGAATTTCAGCGATATGTTACGCTATTATGTGACTTCTTCATTTTCGTTTTGGAGCAAATGATGCGCAAGACAGTCTTTCACAACGACATTGTTTCATAGTTATTGAGGTTTGCAGACAATATCAACATCATACCCATTCCCAACGTTCTGTAAAAAAGTTCAGATAATTTACGAGTCCTACAAGTCAGAAAACTGAAGTCTTTTGGGCCCTCAGATAACCTGAGGATATTGAGGGAGTTAGAGCTTCAATCATGCAATTCTCACTGCGAGGTTGTGCCTGCAAATAAACGTTTCTCCCTGTACTTTCCTATCTTTGAATAACAAAACCAATTCACGATGACCTTCATTATCGTCCCTACAAGTAACCAAACTGTAAAAAAAAACGCAAGAATGCCGTTAAGCACGTAATTGTCATTTTTTCTAATGATGCTCATTTTTCGCCTGAGTGTATGCGTCAACGAACATAATATACACTTCGGAATGGGCTCCTTCCCCAAGATTTGTATTAAAGACCTTAACATTCACTTAAAGTCAGAGACGGGTGTGAAATTTCCTCAACATTTTTTCTCGGGTCCTTTGAATTCGGACCGGTATGTGAACATATTCATATATGCATTCCAAAATTTTGGAAAATATAATTTTAATACTTAAAATTTTTAGTCTCATTAATAATCAACGAATAGAAGCGTGTTAGCAGTTGTTCAACTAATATGTATCTTCTATTTTGCAGGTAGTGTTTTTTTTTAATTAATAGGGTCTTAAAGGTTTTGTAATGTATTAAAAAATGAGTGCGGTCACATTCAAATTCAAATTTAGATCAAGAACTTTCGCAAAATACTTCTTACGAAACCATAACTTGCCCCTTAAATTTCATTCACCATCAGTTAAAAAGAAAAAGTAGTGACTCTGATGATAAAACAAGGATGCTTGCACCAACTCAAGTCCTGCTGATGGTTGTCCCATTTGCGTGGCACATCCAGTCGGAAACAGAACAACTGCGACAGCATGCAGGAGGTGGTAATTTATTCATGAAATTAATTCGGGGGCACTGTAGAAATACTAAAAAATTGCAACTGAACATCAGCAACGCGGAGGAATTGACGATCAAGCAGTCACGTCTCACGGGATTTCAAATCTCGGGGGCACTGTGTGCATTTTTGTGTGTTTTTTGTTGCCATGTCAGTGGGCGTTACATTAAAAAATTTATATTTATGACATCAAAGTAAAGCCTCTAACAGAAGGACACTGGGCTTCAACTTGGTTACGTCCAAATAGTAGTACTATTCCCTTTCCCTATAAATATGTATACAATACATGCTACATGGAGTTTCAGGGTACAAGTGAGCTCATAAATGTAGGTTAATGGACGTTTTTCTCACATATAGGTACGACACTGACACTTTTGTGTCCTGAAACGATTTTTTGGCAATCCAAAACATTGCAGGCAGCACACATAAATTGGGTTACTGCAAAGCTAATAAGAGGAAAATCATTTTGGGTTTTCGTTATCGTTTTTCGAAAATGTGTTTTATATACTCGTATAAGGACTCTGAGAGAGGTTGTGACATTGAAAGCTATCCAATTGGTTTAATCTGTTTGACTTTTATGAGAGGTCGAAGGAGGCATCAATTAATGTAATTGCTAAGTGAAATGCCAAATATATTGGATTTATTGGTTATGGAATAGCAAATTCGTGAAAGCAAAATTTAATGTTTTTTTGTGGGCAAGAGCTTGATATGGGTTTTCGATATTTATGGATGGATACAGTTGAAGCAAAGGATTTACAAGGTTGAAAAATATAATTCTTTTAACTCAAGCCTATAAACTGGGAGGTAGCACACTCAAATTGTTGTTGTTTCAGTCAAAGCCTTAATAAATATATGGATTTTGTTTGGAAATGAAGGATTGTAAAATGTCAAAATCTTTTATATGAATGTTTTTTTATAATAAAAACTCTATATACTACTGAAATAAATCAGCCAAGTAGAAGACTTAGCACTATTATTGGACTTGTTGAATTATTGATTCAAAATAGCTTTAATTTAACAAAAATTGCCTATTGACAAGGTCCTCACAGTCAACTGATGAGTCCATGTGAGATCACCGGGACGAAACGCCAATTTTTGTGGACTAAAGGCCAAAAAAAGCTATTTTGAATCAAAATCTTTTATATACATAGTTTTAGTGATAGAGTTTTAAATGAAAGAATATAAACGAGTTACAAGTTCAAGCTCGGAAGTTTGAACTTTTCCTTGCGATGAAGATTAAAATCAAAAATTAAAAGTCAAACTTACGGAAAATAAATCATTTATGGATCTAATCTAAAATACAGAAAGAAGACGAAATGTCTGGTTTCCAAACTTATCTGATTTATCTTGTCGCAATGTTATCCACTGCCTTCAGTTTTGTGATTTGGTTTTTGCTTTCCAGCCAAGGTTAAGCTTTATACTTATAACAAAATTAATTAAATTGTTGTCAGTCTCTGGATTCTTGTTTCATGTAAATTAGACTCTTATGTTCTTGCTATCTGGATTCTGGTTTTCTTGTATCGTTAGGTAAAATTCGCCTAGTGATAATTACATATAACGTCCCTGATGACATTAGTGGTACTAGGCCCCTGGTGGCCGTGGAACACGACACAGCAGGCTTTCGCTCTTGTAGATTAGCAGGTACCGAAGACCCTGGTGGCAATAAGCACAAAATAAGACCCCATACCATAATTGGGGGGAAGTCTTAATAAAACATTTTTGGACAACCTCGTCTACCTATCGTGCTTTACTACGAAGCCGCTTACGGCTGATGGTGGGAGGTCATTAGAGACTAAACACGATTTTTCAATTTTGTTTTATTGAACATACTATTTACAATTTGGATTACAACTAATAACATATCTACTACTATGTGTGAAAATTTACATTTGTTGGCTCATAGGGGGCCTAACTATATACAGTGACTTAAGTTTAATTATTTTTATATAAAATTTACATGACGAAAAAAAATGAAATTTAAAAGGTCAGTTGCCTGTATTGTCCTCAGGGTTCCCGGTTTGTCAGTGGTGATTTTTGTGGGTTATGGGCAGCGATGGCGTTTAGGCCGCTGTGGTAGGCTGATCCAATGTCAGCGTAGAACGAGACTACTTCCTCATTGTCCATGATTACGTTGTCATCCAGAGTTTCCATCACACTGAGGTACGTCGGTTCGGGATGTAGTTGTTCTGTGGTCATCCTTCTCATAAGCTGATTCGGGTGGTCGATGATGTTCCCCATTAGTTTCTTCGATGAATGAACTAGATATTTGTCCAGTAGGATTAAATTCGCTTCTGTGTAGAGATGCTCATTCCTGTAGTGTTTCTGTCATTGACGATCGAAGTAGAGTCCAGTACAGATCCTCAGTATCTTCCTTTCGAATAGTTGAAGTTCCTTCATAGCTGTCTTCGAGATGGAAAACCAGACTGGGAAGGAATAGCTAATCACAGGTCACAGGAGCTGCTTGTAGATTAATATCTTTGTCGGTTGGCTAAGACCTTATCTTCTTTTCAGCAATGCCAATAGGTGCGAACGGCTGAAGGACTAGCTGGCCTTTTTCAGAATATTTCTTGAGTGCAAGTTAAACCTTAGCAACTCGTAGAAGTGCACTCCCAGGTACTTCACATTTGGCTTTGCCACTATGGAGGATCCGTCTGGGAGTTTTAGGACCAGATTTCTGCAAATTGTTGCGGTGCGAAGGCCTCTACCAGTTGAAGGTCTCCTGAAGCAGACAAGTTCCGATTTGGAAGTGTTGGTTCGGATGCCCCATTTCTGGTAGAATTGAAAGAGTCTGTTGATGTGGGTTTCTACTTTTCGGACAGCGATTAGTGGTGACATATTGATGTGGCGTAGGTAAGCGAGTCATCAGCATATACCTAGAAGGTTCTCGCATCCAATTGGAGAAGGTTGGTCTGAAGTCATCAAGTTGTAGGGGAAGGGGCCTAGTTTTGAGCCTTGGGCGACTCCAGCTCTGATGGTCTTCATGTTTGACTTGCATTTATCTACTTGAACGAAAAATTTCCTGAAAGATAGGAAAGAAAAGAGAATTTTTATTAATGGCGGAGGTACTTGCATAAGATGAAGTTTGTGGATTAGACCGTCTATCCACACGCTATCAAAGGCTTTCTCGACATCCAGAAAGCATCCGGAGGTGACAAGACTACTAGCTGGGGTGATATCGTGTTGGAATTTTACGAGTGGATGCAAGGTTGAGTGTTTTTATCGAAAGCCGAATTGCATGTCAGGGATGATGAAATTTTCACAGCAGAATTTCTACAGTCTTCGTAGGACTACTTCTTCCAGTAATTTGCTGATGTTGTTGAGAAGTGATATTGGCCTGTAGTTTAAAACTAAGTTGGAAGTACCTTTCTTCAGAATTGGCACAATCTTTACTGTTTTCCACTTCTGAGGGAAGTAACAGTTGTTGATGCAGTTGCTTAAAATGATTATGAGGAAAATCATTACTGCACGTGGTAGCCTTTTCAGGATATAGTAAGAGACACCATCTGGTCCAGCAGACTTTTTTGGCTTAGAATTGCCGATGATTTCTACAACCTCCTCTAGATTGCATAAATGTGGACTGTCGGTGGGATCATTTGCTGGATTGATGATATTAAAATTTATTTTATCCGGATTTGGTTGCAGTGTTTGTCCAACTGTTGCCTCAACTTCTTGTAAGAAAGTTGGGTCAGTGGGTGGGTTCAGTGTGAAGTTTTCTTCGAAGTATTCGGCGAACGCTTCCACCTTGTCTTGGGCTGAAGTAGCTTCAATATCATTGCTGATGATGGTTTCCGGTATCTGTGGCTGTTTTTCAATGATCCTTTTGATGTTTTTGAAAGCATCTGGCCCTGGCTTGATTGCTTGCAATTTTTTCTGGTATTGGATATTATTGTGATATTGAATGGAGTTCCAAAACGTGATGTTGACTTGCTGTAGCTCATTCCAAAGTATCTGGTAGTTTCTGTTGGTTGTATTCAGTTGACTTTGATGGATCCGCTGGAGACGTTTTCTTAGACGTTGTCTGTGAGCATACAAACTTTGAACGTACTCGGGAAGGTGCTGGTACATATCCTTTGACGTTTTAGACAGTTTTTGCTTGTCCAGGGTATCAGATACGGCATGTTCAAAGTTGAAAATTGCTGCATCGATTTCGATATACAGAAGATTCCTGTTGAAGGTGAGAGAGTTAAGCTGTCTTCAATGTCTCTGTGAAGTCTATCAACATCAAGCCGTCTGAAATTAATAAAATTCTCAGGAGCTTCTGTTGTAAGGAATATGAGTTGGTTGAGGTTAATCGATAGTTGAACAGCTTCATGGTCCGAGTCACTATGCAATAATGTACAGACATAATTCTGGATTTCCGGAAGAGTGTGCACTAGGTTCGAGGAAGCCAGGAAGAAGTCCAGCATTGATGGTGTTTTGGGAAAGGTGAGTTTGTGTTGTGAGACAACCACTAAGGAGAGGCTAAACACAAAAAACGATTTTACTCGATAGATACTCATATAGTTGCAGAGAAAATTGAATATGAATTGTGTAAAGATGAACGAAAATGCACGGATTTTTTTTAGTGAATGTGTAATTTGTTATGATGACTGAAAATACAAAATATTAGTAGGTATAGCATGTAACGTTTCGTTACAGCTTAAACGTTAAATGCTACTCCAAGCATTCTGTTACTCTAATTTTCCGACCTTGTTGATGGTTTCGGACTGTAGCTCACTGATTGCTTGGACGTTATTGGCCTTAAGTGTTCAACATACTCGTAACATCGGACCTCACAAAAAAAAATCCAAAGGGGTCAAATCGCAGTTACGAGGCGGCCAATTGACATCGCCAAAACGGCTGATAAAACACGATTTGGGAATTAGGTGCGCCAAAGATCGATTATAAAATAGGCTGTGTGGCATGTATGTCGCGCCATCCTGCATGAACCAGATGTCGGCCAAATCCATGTTTTCAATTTCAGTAAAAAAAAAGTTGGTTAACATGGCTCTCTAACGCCACCGTTGACCGAAACGTTGTTTCCAGCCTCATTTTTGAAGAAAAATGGTCCAATGATGACACCACTCTACAATCCGCACCAAACTGTCAATCTCTGTAGATACATTGGCCTCTGGACAATAACGTGTGGGTTTTCCGAGCGGCAATTTTTGCTCGTTAACGTAGCCGCCGAGATGAAAATGCGACTTGTCAGAAAAGATGATTTTTTGCCCAAAATTGTTTTCAATTCAAGCTGTTCTAAGGCCCAAACTGCGAAGCGATAACGAAGCAGATGATTTTGCACCTTCAATTGCAGATTCAATTGGATGCTGTAAGCGAATAATCCGAGATCTTTGTGCGGAATTCTCCTCAGCCTAGTGCGTGAAATGTCGTGAATTGAGTCTTACACGTTCGGCTACAGCAGCCACATTCTCGACGACGACGGGACCATGATTGGTTTACACTAGCATAACAGTCTTGCGATCGCAAGTGCGGTGGATACTTCATTTCGACAAAATCTTCTTTTCAAAAAACGTATTGTTTGGGCTACACAGCACTCACTTTTGAAATAAGTTTTCAATAGTTCCCAACACTGTTCAAGCGTAAAGCTACTAATTTCGTTCTGCGGAGGTATGATACTGACTTTCCAGATTTCGAAAAAGAAACTACCAGATGGCCCAACCTATAGTTTACATTTAATCTTAACTGAAAAAAATTGGCTTGGATGGAGAAAAATCACCCTTTGGGTCATACTCAAATTGAACTTGATTTTATTCATCAATTTAGCTCCGCTCTCAGACGACTCAAGTCGATTCAGCCACTTAGATTGTTTACTTTCTATTGAACAGTGGTTCAATAGTCTTACTTCCACCAGGGGCTTCTGTGTATCTGTTAATCTAACCGAGCGTTTGCTTGTTGTTTTGTTTGCTGATAAATCAGAGCGTTTTAGCTGAAGTTAATTTCTATTTAGGGCAGAGCGCTTAAGCCTGCTTGTTTTAGTGCTGCCAGAAGCCTTTTACTTAGTTTTAGTGTCAATAGGGAAGGAGAACTTGCTGGTATACAAGATCAACTATGATGTACCACGGCTAGCTATGTTTTATGCAACCATTAAGTTAGTGCCTGCTGATGTACCAGAACGTGTAAGCCTGTTATTTGACGCAACGATCAGTGACGCAATATCTGAGGGTGTACAAGATCGTGTTCAACCTGCTGTTTTGAAGTACCATCAGGTGTTAAGTATTAAGTATAAGATTATCCAATGCCAGATGCCAGTCTATGAAGAGGTTTAATGAATTCTTATTATTACAATTGAATGTTCTATTTAAAAGGTATGACAAAATGGTCTTTTTTCTCGTTCAAGTGTTTCATAAGGCGTGACAGATATACATAAGAACACCCGGCCTTTTTCTTCCTCTTAGTTTTTCTTTAAGGACATCGTTGGACAATATTCTTTTTCTAGATTTTTGACTCCTTTTTTCTAGATTGTTAACATGGGACAAGGCTTTACTACAATAATATCTGACCTTTTGGTTCCTATATGCCCCACTTCAAGAAGCTCATTGGCCAATATTCTGTGTGCATTTCAAACGCTTTCTACCCAAGGCTTTCTTCAAGAAGTTCACTGTACAGAATCCAGCTTCGAGAGTTCCAACTATTTTGTTCCTTAGATTGTGTGCCTGGGAAAAGGGTTTTGTATAAGAATACCCTACATTTTGGTTCATTTGTCGCCCCCTTACAAAGCTTATTGGACAGGGCTCTCTCGTGTATTTTACAAACTCTTTCTTCAATTGGTTGCATGCTAGGGACTTGGGGTATTCAATAAGGCTCCCCGCACTCGTTTTATTCCCCTGAACTCTTCATCAAGTAGCTCACTGGCCAAGGCCCTTCTTTGAGAGTTCCGACCGTTCTGTTCCCCGTTTGGTTCCTTTTGGTATCCTCATCAGGTGGCTTACTGAAAAACGTTTTCTTCTGTGGATTCCGATTAAGTAATTTAACTTTTTCCCACCACATAAGTCTTATAGATTGCATTCTTCTTACATTTAACACGCCATTCGACACAAAGATTTTCATTTAGAACTAAAACATAATAAAATAAAAGTACATATAACTTTGACCATGAAACACCACAAACGCTTTACCATTCCCACTTCAAAGCTTGCAAAAGATCAAAACAAAATAATTTCAAAGCCATAGAAACCCCAAATCAATATTATGATTCATCTCCCCAAACAAAACAAAACAAAATACCCTTTTTGTATATATATTTGTTTTGTGGGTATCTTTTTGCTCTTGTGAAAAAATAAAATAAAATAATTAATTTATTCCATCCCAAGAAAACAAAAAAGGATCTAAAAACCATCATTTTGCTCATATGGAAATCAATTAAATTAATGATTTTAATCGTTTTTATATCGAAAGACCTGTTTATGTGTTTTGTGTTCTTTGATTTATTCTATGCCCTTTGGGAATATTTTTAGATATTTTACCCACTCAAGATATTTCTACTGAACCTTAATTTAATTATAACAAAAGTCTTAGTTTCGACTTGCTATAATATTATTACCCAGATTTAATAGGATTATGGAGGAATTGATAAATTGAATAACACAAAGTTTCTATAAAGTTCGCACGCATGTTAAAATTAAGAAGCTTAAGGTTTTGAAAATTTGGTTTATTATGTTGATTTCTACCTTTACACTCATAATAACTATTACGATCCGAAAAACCTTGAGAATGATTAATGACTGTTGGTCTTCTAGCGAAAACTTACGAAATAAAACTTAACACGAACAAGAAAATTAAGTACTTGGTCCTTGGCCATGAGAACATCCTTAAAATGCTGTACTGTTTTTGTATTTAATTGATTTGTTTTTATTTTTTAAATTTATTTTCTTGTAAAAAATAACAAGGATGAGTGATACAAAAGCCCTTCTTATATCACTTTTGTCTTATTATCAAGGCGAGACAGGACTTATTTAGTAAAATATGAAATAGGAGGCCATAACGTCCGTAGAGAGCCTAAATCTACAGTGATTTATAACTCTCAACCATTCCAAAATGCGTGTTACTTAGAATGGAGGGGGGGGGGGGCACTTTTTATGACAAGAGATACTCTTAGAGGATTTTTCAATTCCACTCAAGATTCAGTACAACTCACCAACGAAAAAAAACAGCCTACGCGTATGCATGTGGTTATTGACATGGCAAGGGAAAACCGTGCCGGGTAAATTATTCCATAATTGTATTGTTCGACTAAAAAACGAATGTCTGTATTTGATGGTACGTCGAAAAATTAGGCTTGAGGGTGAATGGATAAGCATTTCTAGCGAAATATTTATCACGGATGAACTGATTGGGGGGAGGAATATAACTGGATACTTCGATTGAGCATTGCTTATGAAATAAGCGATAAAATAAGGAAATACATCAAACAGGTTCAAGATATGGGACTAATTCCATGATAGTTCTGTTTTCTATCTGCTTAGACGCTTTATTCTGGTTTCTATCCAGAAACTGAAGATAAGTTTGGACAGTAACTGTCCCAAGATGTGATTTGTACTTTTAAATGCCTCATAAATTATAGCCACGGTCAGACGGGTTAAATAGTTTTTTATACTGATATATAAATCCTAAGCATTTAGCAGCGTTTTTGGCGGTTTCGAGAATATGGCCATTCCAACGCAGATCGATCTTGACAGTTTGACACACGAGTACTGAAAGCTTTTCGGCTGCTTCAATGCAAGTTAGTTAAGTTAAGTTGAAGTGAATTTTATTATATGATCCCTCTGATTTCTAACAAATTTGATGGAACAATTCATATAAGGATTGGCAAAAGCCGTCAGCCAGATTGACAGTTTTAGATGAATTGCGAGTATGTAATATCATTTTAATAAATATTTAGCTCAAATATACATTTATGTATGTAGTTACTTAATATAGTTTTAGATACAAAATGTTGGTGAAACTTCAATTAGGGTGTGGTTGATTTGAAGCAAAATAATTCCATTATAAATTGGCCATTGGATTGTTGGTTGTCAATTTTAAATGATTTGAAACACAAAATAGCATAAAGCATTTATATGTATGTATTTTTTTGTACTTTGCCAGAAAAAGTAGGCAGTTTTAATGATTTGCAACATAAAATATTATTTCTCTATTCTCCAATAAATTGGTGTTATATGCAAGGGCATCAGAGATATATTTACAAAGGGTTTTCCAGTTTGACCCATTTAGTATCTCCACGACTTCGTGAAAAAGGATGTCAAGTAATGTCAAACTCTAAGTAAAACGTGTTTTTATCGGCTCTATTTTCCATTCGATTTTCCACAGTTTTCATTATAATATTTACATATCTGACTATTCACCTTGCTTCACTAGTATTTATTTTGCGAAAATCAATCACATTTAAGTGAATTTGTGAATTTTATTCCCTAAAAACTATAAATGAAATATTTATAAACCATAAAGTTCTATACGTTTTATATTCTCCTGTCATCTCTTTCACTCCAACGTCAATCGCCATTCAACAATGAATAAAATTAATGAAAATGTCAAAGACAGAAAAACGCGCACTGCAAATAAAAAAATTACATCTCCTCCATCCATAAACACTAGCTTAACCTCGGTCAATTCGGCCTCAAACCATACGTCTTCTTCTGCTTCCAAGCCACCTTCCACCATCGCATCCGTTAAGGGAAATAAAATTGCTGCTTCCACTTCTATCAACAAACATCTCTCTAAAACTCCCCCGGATTCCAAATGCTCATCTGTTTGTGCTATCTCTTCTCCTGTAACTGCAGCCACTGGTACTGGTACCCTCCCCTCACTCCTGCTTCTAAGTCAATCACAACAAAAATGGATTTGCTTATGAATATCAGAATATGGTAATGTCTCAAGTAAACTCAATTCACTCCGCGAAGATTTGGAGAGGTAGCTTCCCAACCTTTCCAATATAACCTGTGATATGGATGCAAAATTTGAGTCATCTATCATAGATGTCAAGAATTTATTTGCAAAGTTTGAACAAAACCTACAAACATCGCTTCATGAGCATCAGTCTGCGGTAGACCTGCACCTAGTGGAGGTAAACAAGAAAGTCTCCCAAAACGAACAGCGCCTTGATTTACTTGAGAGAGAGCAGCGAGCAGCTGATCTAATACTGGCTGGGGTGCCTGTTATTCAAAATGAAGACCTTCTTGAATACTTCTCCAAACTTTGTAGTTCATTAGACCTGCAAAGGCCAATTACTCCGAAGTCTATTTTCCGTACGCGAGTCTCCTCTTCAAGAACATCTGATGCACCTATTATTATCAAATTGTGCAGTGTAAATGACAAGATGAACCTCCTCTCCGCAGTTCGTAAGACCATCCTACATCGTCGTACTAGTACATCCAGTGTCAGTGTTAGATCACTTACTTTAACTGACCTTGGTCTGGATAAAAATGGACATGTGGAATCTGGATCAATCTACATCAACGAGAGTCTTTCACCTTTTAATTACGAAATAATGAAAAAGGCCTCACACCTTAGGAGAACCAAAGCCATCGTTGCTGCTTTTACACGATCTGGATGCGTATGGATCAAGAAATCTGAAAACACCAGTGCCATCAGAGTCAAAACGTTAACTGATCTAGACTTATTGCTGAACAACATTGCTTGAATTTCAAAAACAATATTTTTATATTCATTTAAATTAATATTCTTTATTTTTTAACAAAACTTCTTTAGTATTTCTATAATTATCATTCTGTTATCTTGATCTTTATCACTAAAAGTATTTTGTATACACTTTTATAATTCTTTCTCTTTTTCTGTTTTCTGTTTTTATTTATTTGAAATCTATTAAATCTGTCACATCTATTATATTTGGTTGCTTCTTTGTTTCTTTTTACTATTTTATAATGTTTGTACTATCTGTCTTATGTTTATTGGTCTTGATGTGGCTCTGGTATGTCAAATGGTCATAATGGTGTGACGGGTATAGACAGTACTGGTGCTTTAATATCAAAGTAAGGGCTTAAGGATTTGTCATTTTAATGCTCAAAGCATTGTACCAAAAATGGATGAGATTCGTTTAATGTTTTTAAATTCGTCATGTGATATTATCTGTGTGTCAGAGACATGGCTAGTGCCTGAAATTCTAAATTCGGTAGTTGATTTGGTTAACTACAGGGTATATCGCAACGACCGTTCAGTTTTTGTACGTCGCTCAGGTGGCGCTGCAATTTACGTTAGGTCCTCTTTAAAATGTCGTGTTGTTCTTTCAGGTAATCAGTGTGAAGAATATATATTTTGTGAATTAAAATCACACCATGGCGACACTTGTTTGGTTGGTTGTGTTTATAAACCTCCAAGAATTCGAAGTCTTGATTCTCTGACTACTGCCTTGTTTGACCTATCTCCATGTTACGAAGATATCATTATTGCTGGAGATTTTAATTTAAATTTTTTAAATCCTGACTCTTTAACCAATTCTTTTCAGCAGACTGTGGTATCTGTTGGCCTAGTCAGAGTAAATAATCAACCTACACACTTCACAAACACCTCTTCTACACTTCTTGATATCTTTTTGACTTCAAACCAAGGTAAAGTAAAGTTTTTTGACCAGATCTCGTTTGGCGGACTTCTTGGTCATGATATGATACTGCTGATTTTTGACTTTAATGTCTCTAACGTATACATGGAGAATAATTCCATCTCTTACCATCAATATAATCTGGTAGATTTCTACTCTTTACATGAAGCAGCTATATCTATTGACTGGAATTATGTTCGCAACATTCCTTGTGTTAATGAACAAGTGTCATTTTTAAATAATAATATTTCTTTGCTGCATGACAGGTTCGTTCCTTTAGTAACACGTATACTCTACCAAATCAAAGATTTCCTTGGCTTACAAATCAAATACTCAATTTAATCAATACTAGAAATAATATGTAACTTAAATGGAAACGTTTTAGAATTTTAATTTTCTGGAATTCATATAAAAGCTTACGAAACCAGGTCAATTCTAGAATTCGAGTTTCAAAGAAAATTCATTTTGCGAAAATCTTAAACTCGAAACTGCCTACAAAAATACTTTGGAATAATCTCAAAAGGTCTAAAGTATATTCCAAAGAAGGAGTCAATAACCAGGGTGACCCTGAGGAGCTCAACAAGATATTCTTATCCCACTCAAATAATTCTCTTGGTCAACTGGGACATGAACTAAACCATCACCAATTTTCTTCGCACTCACCTTTTTAATTTGAATTCTTTTCTGTCCTTCCTGATGAAATAAATTTTGCCATGAGCTCCATAAAAAGTAATGCGGCAGGCACTGACCTTATCCACCCGAAATTTATAAAAATCTTGCGTCCATATTTAGTAAAACCGCTAACACACATCTGCAACTCTATTCTTATGTCCTCAATTTTCCCAAGTTCATGGAAACAAGCCAAAGTGATTCCCATCCCAAAAACCACAAACCCAAGCTCGTCTGATTACCGGCCTATAAGTATTTTACCTGTTTTATCCAAAGTAATCGAAAAACTGATGGTGATGCAAATTAACATATATCTTTCGAACCACAGATTTCTTCATCCTCATCAATCTGGTTATAGGCCAAAACATAACTGCACAACTGCATTGCTTAAGCTTGTCAATTCTATTCATGAGTCTATGGATTGTGATAAACTAACACTTCTCGTTATGCTTGATTTCTCAAAGGCATTTGACTCTATTAGTCATAGGATTCTTTGTAGTAAGCTTGCATCGGAGTTTAACTTTCATGCAACTGCAGTGAAATTAGTAAGAAATTATTTAAGCGACCGAAGCCAATCAGTTTTTTGCAATGGGACTTTTTCATCTTTCCTCCCGGTTACTAGCGGTGTTCCACAAGGATCGATTTTAGGGCCCTTACTTTTCTGTATGTACATTAATGACATTTTCAATTGCGTTAATTTTAGTGAACTCCATCTTTATGCTGATGACGAGTTGTCTTAACGAGGATCTTGATTCTATCCAAAACTGGTCTCATTTAAACCTTCTGCTTCTCAATCCACAAAAATTCTCTAGTATGATAGTATACAAACACCCAGTTCAAAGTGAAAATTTTACGCCTATTTTACTAAATAATACTATTATTCCTTTTACCAAATTTAATCGAAATCTTGGTGTCATAATTGACAGTACTCTTAGTTGGGATGATCATGTTATGTAACTACATAATCCGAAGAGTCTATGGAGGACTACGTTCTCTATGGCACTCTAGCAACTTCACCCCGCTAAATACTAGAAAACTTCTTGCACGCTCTCTTCTTGTACCTCTATTTACATATGGATGTGAAGTTTTTGGGAAGCTTGACTCGGATAACTTTCGAAAACTGACTGTTGCATTTAACTCCGTTATAAGATATGTATACGGACTCAGAAGGTACGACCACGTTTCCAACTTCCAAAAATTGTTACTGGGTTGTGATCTTCGAACTTTTCTTGATTATCGCAGTCTATTGCTTCTGGTTCAAGTAATTAAATTCCTCAGTCCAAAATACTTGTATGATTATTTCAGGTTTGCCAGGTCTCAACGCACATTTAATCTTATTTTGCCCAGATCTAATCTCCTAACAACCAGTCGTCTATTCCTCTGTCACACCGTTAAAATCTACAACTCCTTGCCACATCAAATCAAAGAATCTATTCATAGCGATAGTTTACACGTTGTCAAAAACAAAATATTTAAATATCTGTCTGAATCAACATAGAAGCAATCATACATATATGTATTTATCTTGTTTTAAATGCATTAAACTTTACTTATTTTAGTTTTTACTATAAAATAAAGTAATTCAAAATTTAACTACCTAAATGTAATTTCATAATTTGTATTATCTATATTATTTTTATTTTTTTTTTATTATAAATAGTATACTCATTTTTAATTATTTTTTTCCTATATATTATAATATGCGTAATTTTAAAGGACATAGTCTTAATACGTATGTACCATTGAATAAATTAAATAAATTTAAATTGAAATTGAAAATTGATTCCGATTCGAGTCTCCTGAAGAATTCCCTATTAGATGGAAAACATCTTCCTTTTCCCGTAGGTTACAGAGGGTGCAAAGAGATGGTAAAGCTTCTCTATGTGGCCTGAAGTTCAGAGGCAATAAATCTCCTCTAGTCTTAAATATGATGCTGATTTCGTAAGCGCTGTAGTCTTCGTTTCAATAAGCTGTGATTAAGTTCCCTCTACAGCAAGCGACTCGATGAACTGGCTGCTTGCTCTAGAAATTCAGCATGAATTTTTTCATCCGATTTCCGAAATATGTTATCGAATGCTGTGCTCCATGTGGAATGATTCTCCCATGTCAGAGACAACTCTACTCCAAGTTCCTGGCTTAGCTCCTGCCATTGCACAAAGAAGCCTGTTTTTCTTCTTAAAAGATACGAGAGCACTATCTTTGGCAGGCGGTGTTCAGGAAGTTGCATAACTTTAAGGATATATTTGAAATGAATCTTTAACGTTAAAAGACGCAGTAGGGGTAGACCAGTTTCTACTACATAGATCATGTATAGGTGGGTGAGTTACTTGGTAGCCTGAAAAGATGCTTAACAAAGTATCTTTGTAATTTTTCTACTTCATCGTGTTCTTCGTAGCCCCATACTTGACTTCCGTAGCTATTCTTGGAGTGAGCATTATGCCAAGGTAACGGTATTGTTTGACAACTTCGAGAGAATCCGAGCCCAAAAACCATTTTTCGTCCCCTGTGTATCGACCTGTATTGTTACGGAATACCATAATTTTTTATTTGGATGGATTAATGTGAAGATTGCATTGCTTGCAGTATTCTTGAAGCATATTTATCATGAGCTGAAGCATGTTAGGTGTTTCAGTCAGCACAACAATGTCATCTGCGAACATCAAACCCTTTAACGAAACTTCGTTGAAAATTATTCCTCCAGGTAGGTGTTGCAGCAGATCATCCAAAAACAGGCTAAAAAAAGAGTGGACTTAGCTGGCAACCCTGTTTTACGCTGGAAGAAGTACTGAACCATTCTGACATGGCTATTCCATCCCATACTGCAGTTTGGTTGCTTTTATATAAGCTTTCTAGCAAGCGTAGCATTTTGGAGGATAGACCAAGGTTGCTGAGTTTTAGAAATAGTGCTCTTCTATCCACTGAGTCAAAGGCAGCACGAAAGTCAATGAAGAAGACATACATTTTTTTTCCACTTCTAAGAAATGTCCTACCAATATTTGTAAGCACAAAAATGTTGGTTGTATACCGTCTGGAATTCGCTCAATAGACCATTTGTTTCTACCCAATTGGTAACACGATCCAGAAGTAAACTAGTATCTAAGAAGTTTTAGCAGTGTGTTGAGGAATGAGATCCCTCTGTAGTTCTCTGGATCGTTGGGGTAACCTCTTCAGAATAATTGGGGACATACCATCTGGACAAGCGGATCAAGATCTCGAAGGGCTCATGCTACGCTATGAGTGCGGAAATATACTTTTTCCATTAAATGATTTAAGTTCTGAATTAAAGAAGGGTCAACGTAGACCTAGCAGATGAGCTGCTATCGAGGAAACAAAGTGACTTAGCTAATATTATATTATAGTCCAAAATGATGAATGGAGAAGGTTACCTTAATGGTATACTTATAAAGGTAATAAATAGAAAACAAATCGGGACTATAAAGGTTTTTACCGCTAACATCTGATACTCGAGTGGGCTCTTCCACAAGCTGAGTAAAGTGGTGCATCTCAGCAAATATCTCAACATTTCTTCCTTCGGATGTTACGTGTCCTGAATAGCGGAGCCAACTTGAATTGTATACATAGAAGTCACTCGAAATAACGACGTCAGTGTGAGGGTACAAAGAAACAAATCGGGAAATAAAATCAGACATCGCATCAAACTCATTAAAAGTTCAATTACTGTCAAGATCTGAACTCCTATAAGAACAAGGTAAGTATTGAGAAAAGATTTTGCAAGGTCCTGGTAAAATAGGGAAATAGGAAGAGAGCCCGCCATTAACTAATTAATGCTTTTTGTTTATTTTTTTTTGTTGTTATTGTTATAAATATATAAATGTAATTGTTTTTGTTTTATTATTAATGGTGTTTGGGTGCGCTAAACGAGCTTGACGAGAGCGGTGGATCGATACTTATCGACATTTAAAGAATCATGTCGAAGATGTTGTATAGATTATATTCTTTCCTTATTGCTTTATGTTACTTTAGGTGTCCCTCAAGGTTGTCATCTCGGTACTTTTTCTTTCTGCAATTTATGTACGACATTCCCAATATATTCAAAACTTCTAAGAGTCCCATGTATGCCGATGAGTTAGAAGACATTAACCAAAAACACGTTTATTATACATTATTGTGATTTTCTCTCCTTCTGTTGGTCGTAAGTGTTAAGTGATTTTCAAAGAAAAAGAAAATTTACAGTTTAAAAACATAAAATTTATCAAACCACGTGCTGTTGCCAACTATCCCTTTTAATTACAACCCACCACCCATTCAAATAGAGCTATCCTCTTCAACCAACGAAAAACAAGTAACTTTTTTTTTGAAGAAACGAAGTTCTTGCCTCCTTTCAGGCTGCAAACATGAAATTATTACATTTTATTTATTCAATCTACCAACTCCCACTCTTTGCAAAGAAATATTTCCCAGAAAGCTTTCGCTCTCATCATGTCCTTAAATTATTTGGTCCAAAGGACTTCCAACAAAAGATAAAATTGTATTCAATTTAGCAGATTATATTTTAATTTAATATTTCTGTTATTATTTATTTTCAGATGAAATGTCTTTGAGGTTGATGAGTTCTTCGGATGAATCATCAACATAGCAGTGAAATCCTTATAAAGCATTGTAGATATTTTATAATTTGATTATCGCGTTTCTTCAAACGATTGACTCATAATCAGTTTTTGTTTGCTAAAATATTCAAATTATAAAATGCAAACAGCTGTCGATTGTAATGGCAGCAATACCACAACTACAACAACAACTACATCCAATAACAGCAGCACTACCATCGACAATAGTCATCATCAACCGCAACAGCAGCACCTGCAACAGCCATTGCAACAGTCCGAAAGTATTCTCATCAATCGCCTTTTAGCCGGAAAAATAACCAACAGTAGCGGGGGAAATATTGTAAATAGTCAAGCCAACAGTCAGCAGCGTAGCCATGATTCGTCCGTCGGTGTTGGGGGCTCTGCTTCTGCATCAGCTGCCATCAAAGTGCGCGCTGACCATTATGAGGATTTTATATTGGGAAGTCCTTCGAAGGACTCAACAACGAAATCGAAGCCTTTGTCGCAATTCACAAAATTTACGCCAGCAGCAGCAACATCCAGTCAAGTGCAATCGGTGACAGCTACAACACCAACTTCTAATTCACAATACAACAGCTGCAATAGTAGTGCAGCTTCGACACCAACTGCTGCAGCAGCAATAAGTCTAACGTCATCAGGAACAACGACCTCGTCGACGACACAAAATCCACCTCGTAGGGCATCATATACGAATGTGGCATCCACAACAGCAAGTACAACAACAACATCAACTGCAGTCGGTAGCAGGAGCAAATACGATGAATTGCTCGAGTGGAAGGACATGCCCAAATATCTACAGTTCAATCCGTACGTACTAAATGGATACCGTCCATTGACAACGTTCAGAGGGTGTTTATTGAGCTTGTTCTACTGGCACAACGAAACTATCAACATTCTGACGCACGGTAAGTGAAAAAACAAAGAATAAATATATTTTCCAATTTTTTGTCTATATCAATCCACCTCGACGTTTTGAATTTAAGTTGGGTCAGTTGAGGTCATTCACTGAACTGTAAGGAAATCGTTTTCGGTTGAATGAAAATTTTCATTTTCAGGAAATTTAAAATAAAATAATGGACATTTCCTCATGAGCCCTAACACTATGAGGATTAGACCGAAACAATAAAAAATATATATATTTTCTGATAGAGATTAAGTAGACAACGAAGCCACCAAACTTGCCCAACGTTTTCGGTCTCTAGTTAGTTGCTTAAAGTTACGCATACCAAGTTGGATGATCTCACTCTAAACTTTTACACATCACCTTAGTTATTATGTTTCTTCGTCGCATTGCTCATCAGGATAGCAAACTTGAAGACTAATTGTAGATTGTAGTCCAGTAAAAATAGACAAAAATAAAGCGAAAACTTCGCCAGCTTTCCAACATAGAAGTAAAATTATACATAATATAGACCCTTCTTTGATTAAAAAAAATGTCAATCCATCAAGAGCAAATTATAAATTCAAAATCAAGTGTTCGAAGCTATTCGGATGCAACTTTCGAACTTAAGATGCTATCAAAAGTAGTTGTATTAAAATTTTTAGATTTAAAAAAAACTTGCCAAGTAAACCCTGCAACTTTTAGTCAATAATTATACTAACAAAATTTTTCCTCATAATTTATAATTGTATCGTGATTTTGTACTACGAACCTTACCGCTGTACCAAAGTTTATCGTTCTACAACAATCGGATATACTCCATATAATTTATAAGAACTTTTGAGAAACTTGGTAGTTACAACGAGCCCTGAATGGAATCTTGGATTTTCTATTTTTTTGATATACATGCATACATACATATGAACTTGAAGCCCTATCGCTCAATAATAGGGAGTTTTCCATATAATTGGTAAGAATTAAAACAAAGTGGGTGGATGACAGGCCCCCTAACTGGAAAATTCAAATTTTTCAATTTTCACTTGCGACTTATCTATATCTATACTATTATATAAAAGCGAAACCATTTTAAAGTTTGTATTGAGCGATCTCAGAAAGTAGTCAATCGATTTATTAGAAATAAATTTTATTATTTTCTATATTGTTATAAGAGTGTTTCTGGCTATAATTTTTTTTCATTTATTATTTGTCAAACTTAAATATTATTAATTTTACATTTCTTGTCCGTTTTTATTTTTATTAGTTTACTTATACAACCACTTATATCTTAAAGCCTATATAATATTTGACAAAGATTAGTATTGCTTCATAAAGTCAATATTATTGCGAAAATTTTAAGCCGAAAATCACTTCTTAGTTACACATACAACCTAAGAAATAAATAAAAACAAATTATAAAATTATAAACTTTTTGAATTTATATTATCCAGGAATTAGATTTCATCACAATCGCGAGGTCGCTGCTTTGTTTCATGTCATTATCATTCCAACATTTTTAATTTTCTTTTCTTCCCGTTCCCACGCTCTCTCTCTCTTAGGCTGGTATTCATCGAGCGCTCATAACTTAAGAAGCTCACAAACCTATTCACCAAGCAATATTAGTGAAGATCTACGAGCGCTCTTAAAAGTTAGGAGTGGTCCCGACCACTCCTAAACTTACGAGCGCTCTCTTCGAAAGTTTGTTCGAAAATTCGAAAACTAAACAAATGACGGTGAGTGCAAAACCAAAACCAGTTATCGTCACCAGCAACGCTCCCCAAGCAAAATACGAAAGTGACCGAAGGGTTCTCACTGCCAGCTGTCATTCAAGTTCGAAAACAGTTTGATTTCACAGTTTGGGTATGCCTGAACAAGAGAGAGTGGCTCTCATTTTCGAACTTCGAAAAACATTTGTGAGTGGTTGGTGATTGGTGAATACTCCAAAGAAATTTCAAGTTAAGAGCCTCGTAAATTTAAGAGCCGTTTAAGAGCGCTCGGTGAATACCAGCCTTAATATCTGTTCCATTCAATAGTTACGTTTTTTCTCTTACCTATCTACCTACATATTAAATTTTTCTGTATTGTATAGTTCATCTAACTAACCGACACACACACATTGTTTTTATTTGGGATATAGGTACTATAGGGCAAGTTATGCATTTGGAAACAAAATCGAACTCGAGATTTTGATCAAAGTTGACATTACGATGATAGCGAAGACGAATAAAGTGGGTCCGACAATTCCGTCTGTCTGTCTGTCTGTCTATATGTCCGTATGTCTGTATATCTGTACCTCTCCCTACAGCCATAACCACTAGACCTATGTTCTTCAATCTCGGTAGTTAAGGGTCTTCGGTGATTCCCTAGAGGAGAAATTGAAATTTTTTTTAGCTCCAAAACTAACGGTACCCCCTATACACCCGTAATGTATTTATCTCGAAAACGGCTCTAACGGTTTTGATAAAAAAAATTACGTCTGATATTATGGGCATGGACTACATTTGGGTGAAGAAAAATGTTGGGGCAAAATTTTATTAACGGTACCTGTCCTAGAACCGTTTTTTGTTTTTTTGACTTTCTCATCAACGGCTCTAACGATTTTAACCAAAAATTTTCAACAGGAGCTCCCTTAAGTTTAAAATAATATTATATAGAAAATTATTCGAAAAAAAACTATTTCTAAAATATATACTACTATATACTTAAAGTTTGGCATCCCAAATTTTGTTCTCGAAAAATTTTAAGGAAATTTGTTATATAAAAAGTTACTTTAATATTAAAAAGATTAATCAGACGGCAATTCCATACATTTGAACATTTTTATCTCATTAAATCCATGTTTCATATTTATAAAATGTATTTTTAACTCCAAAGTACTTTTACATATATGAGCAAGTTTGTGCGATCCAGTCGTGCATTTTATTTTTTACTTGAATACACTCCCAAACATGAACAAACTCTTTTTTTTTAAGTGTGAAAGAGAATCTAATTCGATACGGTAAGTACATATATACATATAAACTAAAATTAATATTATTGTAGAAAATACACTGCCATTGAGAAATGTTTTCATATGCTAATATTAATATTAAGAAAATATTCGTAGTTACAATTTGCGAAGCAACGCGAGTACGGGTCGGCTAGTAGGTACTATTAGCAAATACGGTCAAAGTTGACATTACTATGATAGCGAAGACGAAAAAAGTGGGTCTCGCCCTTTTGTCTGTCTGTTGGACTACAGAATACCATAAATGCCTCGGCCGATTTTCTTTAAACTTTTTAATTCACAGGTTTTTTTCTTTTTCAAAAACTATTTCATATATTAAAAAAAAATAAAAAAATTCCGTTAAGTTGGAACTACATATGTAATGGTTGAAAAAAAATTCCGAAAAATGGTTATTAATGGTACCCCCTTTACGTAAAAATAAAGGTAGATACTCACCATACAAATGTTATAAAACGGTATTCAAAAATCGTATTTTCTCGAAAACGGCGCACAGTGGGCAGAAATCGTGATTTAAGTGGTCAAAAATATTTTTTTTTGCTTCCGAATCACATAAGTTTAATTTTAATTAATTAAAGAAATATTTATACGTAAAATATATGACATTTTTTTTTAAATAAATATGCTGAGGTTAAGAGAAAAATAAATTCAAAGTGAGAAAAACATATAAATCGATGAATGGAGAATTTTTGGCACAATTTTTATTTCCCGATTTTCTTGAAAATCCTTTTGGAAAGTAATCGAAATAATTACAGCTAATTATTTCACATATTTATATGTTATAATACGCAAAAAAAAATATAAAGAAACGTTAAGTAGTTAGTACCGTTTGATTTTGAAACACTCATCTTAATTTTACTCAATTTTCCACTTTATAAAGGCGATACAAAAATTCGCAACTTTTCACAACTTTAATTTATTTACGGATTGAAAATTGAATATGTGCTCTATCGAAACTCAAAAGATTCATATCCGCATGTATCCGCATTTACCAGTTAGAGCGAAAAAACATTTTACATAGCGACTCTTCTGTATGCAAAATTTAACATTGGGTATAGCATGTTGTACTTGGTTACAGCCCAAGATTGTCGTTCGTCTCCAATGGAGATGGCTAAACAGTTTAATATTCACCTATTCTGGGTGCCGGGACACAGGGACATTCCGGGGAATTGTTGACGAACTCGTCAGAATTTCAGAATTGGAACGGAAATGCCTATCTTGCCCGATAGGGTAAACATAGGTATGCCTGTAGCTACAAGTAAACTTATGCTGAAGCGAATTGCTCTGGAACAATCAAACACAAGATGGCTTAACACTATCACTTGTTTTGCGACCAAAAAGATCTCAGATCAGCTCCGTAATAGGTGTCATAACTTTACACTGTCTTAAAGGTAGACACGACTCGGTGTACTATCAATCGATTTTTGCAGGAGCTGCTTGGACGAGGAGGAAGAGGAAACAATCCCACACCTTCTTTGTAAATGCCCAAACGCAAACTTCATCTAGGAGAATATTTCTATAACGAACCAAGCGATCTCATAAATACAGACATTAAAAGTCTCCTTCGCTTCATCAGAAGCTTCAAATGGTTTAAAATAGTAGGCAACCTTTTTGTTCCCTATTAGATCGTGGTATCACAATGGACCTCTACTGGTCTAAGTGGGTCAGATGCTTTAATGACAGCCACTTTAACCTAACCTTACCTAACATACCATCTTGTTTTTATTTAGTGCGGTTAGTAAATTTGCTTGCACTTATTTTCTGTGCCCACAAAAAATGGTAAGCTCTATTTATGTTGTTCTCATTAATTGTTCCGTTACATTTAATAATTGGATGATGGAAATGACAAAATTTATTAAAGGTTTTGGTAACTATTCTTAAACAAAGTGTTGGCTTGAAAAGGACAAAATGGGAACTACAAATTTCTTTTTGAGTATTTTTGTGAAGACCCAAAGGGCAAGCCCAAGGATTTCAAAGAAATAGTTTACTGGTCACTATTTGTTGGATCTTCAAGAAAGTTCTTTTAAAATAAGTTTTGTATCCAATTTAAGTCAATATTTTGAAAAATTTGTCTTGCGGGAGAAAAACACCTTTTTTTTTATTATTTATGTTAAAATCAAAATAGCACATATTTGATAAATTAAACGCTATGTATTGAAAGGTACTTAAATAAAGTTACAAATAAGAAAAAATTATAAAAAAAACTCAACTGGTTCAAAAGTTATGGATTTTTGACCACTTAAACCACGATTTCTGCCCACTGTGCGGCGTCTAGAATTTTGATATATTTTTTTTCGATGATGTTTTACGATTTATAAGCTTGAAAAAACACTGCGTTTCAAAACGTAAGAAAAAATATTTTTTGAATTTTTGAAAAAAAAAAAAAATCTATTATTATTTTTCTTGCATAAACTAATATTTGCTTGTGATACAAGCATCCTATTTTTAGCTCCAACTACTAAAGAAGTTGTTTTACTCATATACAAATTAATGGTATGCTTATGAACAGTTTTTCTCTAATAACATTAATTTTTGAAATTCTTAGTCATTTACGTTGTGCGACCCATTCGTGCATTTTATTAATTTTGTGTTTACTACCTCTTATTTTGATCGCATGTATTATTCAGTTATTTCCTTATTGTTGTTAGAATTAATATAATATATTCCTTATACTTTAGCTCTTCACTCATATATTTGAAGACGCCACCAACGCCATTAGAATAAAATGCGATAACATAATTCATCAATCGACACACATTATAACTGTTTTAAAAAAGAGTAGATTTTGTTATAAAAAACATTATGCTTTCCACTTTTTAAAAACATTTTATAGAAATCATTTAAGCCGTTCTGCTTTTCAGATTAGGGTGACCAAATAGAAATGATAGTTTTTAATTTATTATGTTAAGGCAGTAGTTAAAAATGCCAATGATATCAAGCTTTCAAACTAGGTAGTACACTTGGGCTTGTTGGTACAAAAAAAGAAAAAGAAAAGTTGAGAAACATTTATGCGAAAAAAAAAACAAAAAAAAAACTAAAAGTTTTCATGACGATTTGGTTTTTGAATTAGCAACTATTTTTCTAGTGACAGTAGATAAGTTTCACAATTGACAGATAAGTTGTGATCACAAAATTATGTTATTTTGCCATGAATAGCATAACGCTTACAGATTTCAATTTTCCATTTGAACAGCTGTTCTACGAAATGGTCTAAATTCGAATTTTCAGATTGAATTAAAGTAGAGCTATAACCACGGCACTCAAATATTCCAAACCACTTTTCAACAGTAATGATAGAAAATTATATTTTCAATAAGTGAACATCATGGTCAATAATACTATTCCTATGACGTGTTTGACTTTATTTTAAAATAATATATCTAAAGTCAAAAAACAATCTTGTTTTTTTTTACTTCTATGAATTTTTAACTGGAATTCATTTGTATGACGTTTTCTTTGGATTAACATTCGTCGAGATATTCGAGACATCTTGTGGTAAAAATAGTCTTACAAATTTTTACTTGCGACTTATATGTTAGGTACTAGGTATTAGACAAGTTATGCATTCGTAAAAAAAATCAAACTCGAGATTTTGATCAAAGTTGACATTGACAGTTGACAAAAAAGTGGGTCTTGCAATTCTGTCTGTCTGTCTGTCTTTTCGATTACAGCCCAAATAGGTCAGCCGATTTTCTGTTCACTTGGTAGATAGTATTTTTAATTTTTTCTTCCCACACGTTTTTTTCTTTGTTTTTTAAGACCAAAAATAAAGGAATTTTTTTTCGAAATTTTATAAATATTTTTTTTTTCAAACAAAGATACAAAAAAAATTCACTTAGTTAAACCTAGATAATGGTTGAAAAGTGGTAATTAATGGTACCCCTTTGGAACCATTTTTTTGTTTTCAATTTTCTCAAAAACCGTACAAAAGTTTTTGATAATTTTTTTCTGCTAAGGCCCCCCGAAAATGTCTTCCAAAAATCGTATTTTTCTCGAAAACGGCGCCAAGAATTTTGATAAATTTTTTTCTTTCAATTAATTTTTGTGGTCTTTAATTTACTAAGAAAAATTTTAAATTAATATATTGCAGCTTGTACTTGCCACAGAACCATTTTTTCAAATTTTGAATTTCTCATTATCGACAAAACGGATTTTAATGAAATTTTTTATAGAGTAGGTTCTAAAAAGTTTGAAAAATATTGCATTTTAAAATTAAAAAAAAAAAATATTTTTTTGAATAAAATTATTTTTTGAAAATTCTATATCTCAAAAAAGGCTCAATATGTTTACTTCCGATATAGGCACTATAGGGCAAGTTCTGCATTTGGAAAAAAAAAATCGAACTCGAGATTTTGATCAAAGTTGACATGACGATAGCGAAGACGAATAACTTGGGTCCGGCAATTCCGTCTGTCTGTCTCTATGTCTGAACCTCAATCTACAGCCTAAGCCACTGGAGTTATTTTCTTCAAACTCGGTACTTAAGGGTCTTCTAGAAATCAGATGGCAATTTCATGCATTTGAACATTTTTTATCTCATTAAATCCATGTTTTATATTTATAAAATGTATTTTAAACTCCAAGGTACTTTTACATAAGAGCAAGTTCGTGCGATCCAGTCGTGCATTGTATTTTTGATAATTTAAGCTGGCGTACCAAATTTTTTTCTTAAAAATGTTTTAAGAATTTTGTAGATATATAAAAAAATTATATTTTTAAGAAACAACTACAACGACTTATAATTTTTGTCCTTGTATAAATTCATGTTTGCACAGTATTCTATTTTTATCTCTTACTACTAAAAGAGTTTAAAAATAAATTTTATCCTTATGAATAGTTTTCTCTAATAGCATTCGTTTTCTAGCCTATTACATAGGAGTAAGTTCGTGCGACCCAGTCGTGCATTTTATTTACTTTCGGGCTTTCCCGACTCAATCGACTTTCTGAAAAATTTCGAAAGCAAGTTAGCTTATTACGAGTATTTTTGAATTTAAGTAATCAGATAATAAAATGGCATTATGGTAAATTTATGGTACATTTTATAGGGTCTATAAAACACTGAGGGGCGTATTATTATTTAAACGTAAATAATGTTTGAGCACTATACGAGTAAATGCTGCACGTTGTAACATTTCCCCTCTTTTGTATTTGGTATATCAAATATCATCCAACGACTTCTCATTCTTTGTTGAGTTTCAGCCGACAAATGTGTACTTCTCTTCTTGTTTTGTTCTAAGCTTGTTGACAGACATTTTTGGAGCTAACAATATAACAAAAACAGAAACTTCAGAAAAAATGCTCCAAAATATTTCGAAAATGAACCAAATTTGTTTGCTTTTAAACAATTTAAAATCCATGAAAACATGTTACATTTTTTTAAGAGGCCTAAAGTGCTTCAATATCAATGATAAATTTATTATATTTACAAACCAAATTGACACTGACATCATAGTAAAAAAAAACAGTAATTAAAAGCCTAAAGCCCCCATGTTGTCGATTTTTCAGAATCATGTTAATTGTTTTACATCCATAGTCTCAAATTTAGCATGAAATGTTTGTATTATTTTGCAAATTGCATGGCCATTGCGGATATTCGCACACATTTTACATACAATTTCCTTCATCCTTAAAAAAAAACATAATCCAATATTGTATTCATTGAGCTCCATCAGCTATGAAAATTTTTCGCAATAAAAATTCAAAAAAGAAAAACTCCAGTATTTAATCGAATAAAGGTTATTCCGGCTTACACCCCCAGCCCAGCAGTGCAGCGAATTAAAATTCGATTGAATTTTCTTGAAATAATTGGAAAACTTTTCACTGCAAACTCTTGATGTTGTTTTTTGAAATATCCTACTTTCGTCCTGTCACTGTAATTCTTTTTTTTTTGCAACAAACAAACAATTCAATGTTTGTGAGAGTATCCCATTTGAACAAGAATAAAGAAGAGTTTCTTTCTCTTCCCTTTGGAATCTTTGAATTAATGAAATTCAATAAAAGACGAATTGGCATCTTGGGCAAAATGTATTGTTTGAAAAGTTCATTTTGTAATGAAAAGTTTCTTTATTGCACTGCGGAATGAATGAAATAGAACTTGGTATCCTTGAAGAGTGATGATTAGCCTTATAATGTCCATTCAAAGCATTTGGTGGTACATTAAGTGCAGGACAATGGGAGGCAGAAAGGGACTTTAATCCTGGAGTTTTGGTATTCAGAATGAAGCAAATCAAAACAGAAATGTGGCAAAAAACATTATCTGGAACAATCAAATAACTTTTCCTTTAAGTGCCATCTTGAAAATAAATTGGGATTTTATTTAGAAAATGAATGTCTGGAGTAAAGTTAAAACCTTAATTTTACTGATTAAACTCCAATGATTAGATTTTAGAAAACAAAGGCAAAAGTTCACACATAAAAGTCTAGCTAATTGTAAGAACATACATTATGTGATTTCTCTAAAATAGGTAAAGAAATAAATGGCAAAGTCTATGTCATCAATCTCAATTGTCTCAATTGATCAATCAATTGATTGATCTCAATTGTGACGCTCTTTGAGAATGCATTATTTTCATTTTCTTAATCACTTGTTTCTAAGCGACGACAGCGTACAACTTGCGCAACCGTGTTCACATCTATAAATGATCTAAAGCGCCTGGATTGGTCGGATAGAATATCTTCAGAATTCTACAAGTATGGCATGGAGCTCATCAATAAACGACCATATTCAACAACATCATGATGGAACGGAAAATTATACCACAAGAATTCTCAACAATAAAAAACATAGGACAATGCTCCCTGCTAATTGAATTAACGTATACCACAGACGCCAACAATCCTTGGTCCCAATAAGACGATATCTTTAAAGAGGTAGCCGAAGCCACCATTGGCTACCAACTATATTAGTGAAAGAATCCGTGGAAACGAGTGAGAGAAGATGCACATGCGAATATGCTGCACAGAGCAGTGGGAGAAGAGTATCGTGCAAAGAGGAGTAGAAAAGAAGATCTTACATGGAAAGAAGATCTTACATGGAAAGAAGATAGTTTACGCAGCCTTGCAGCTCAAGGAGATCAAAGAGTCCGGTGATAGAAACAACAATCGTAAGTTTTATAAAACTACCAAGCAACTGGCTGCTGGTTTTAAGGCCGGAACCCAGGCTCTTCGAAATTACAAGGGCAACTTAGTCATCGAACCACACGGAATTGTAAATGTTTTCAAGCAGAATTTTGTGCAGTTGTTAAATTATGTAGCATTATGTAGAGCGTATAATAGGGCAAGAAGACAACCTGCTTTCAATCAATTAAATACCAGTTTCACTAACCAGTATAATGTAGAAGAGATAGGTTTAGCTATAAATAAGTTTTAAACAACAGGGCCGCAGGATCTAATGGCTTACCTGAAAAGGTCTTCAAATACGGACTTGATGTTTTGCATTAAACCATCAGCCAAAAAAGGTGAGCCTATGTCTTCCTAGAATTATCGAGGCGTATGCCTACTAAATGTTGCAAATAAGATCATATCCAACGTGATTATATGAACGTCTTAAATCGTCTTTAATAATTAAGTCGCTAAGTACCAGCGTGGTGGATCGACGATAGACCAAATATATTAAATTGGGGCAAATCCTATAACAGATTAACAAATTTCAAGTTGAGACCATCTATTTATCGACTTCAAAGTCGCATTCATCGTCAAGAGCCTTGGTCTGGTGATGGTCGAACTCGGAATCCCGAAAAGTACTAAAGAGCAACTCTTCTGCAATATTCTACCATCCACAATATTTCGACAATGATATGCGCTATTATGATTTCTTAAATCTCATTCTATTTTCTATAGCAGAATGTGCTCAGAGCAGGTGTTAGCATGGAGGGCATTATATTCAACAAATCTGTGCAACTGTTGGAGTATGCAAACTATATCTACATCATTGGCCGTTCCCAACGTTCTGTGATAGAGTCCTTCGCGGCTGTTGGAGATCAGGCGGGACTTGTTGGTCTTGAAGTAAATGAGGACAATACCAAGTTTATGCTATCAACAAACAAACAAACATCTGTCCAACGATTAGGGCAAAACGTCACTTTTGATTGCAAAAACTTTGAGTAAATATTACCTCCATGGACGATACCTCAGCGAAGATCAGACGTAGATTTACCCTAGGAAATCGCTGCTACTTCAGTATAACAAAACAAATCGGTTTAAAATCCTTTACTCGTAATACGAAGTGCACGGTCTACAAAATCCTTAACCAGTGCTGCTTTACGGCGGGCGCCGCCGGCCGAGTGCCGGACTATAAGCAGAAAAGGAGAGATGATATTGAACTCTTTCGAAGGAAAAATTCGATACTGCAAACCCGACTCAGATCGTGGATAGAGTCACACAAACTAATTAAGGAATTTAGAGCTGTGTTCAGATAAGGGTATTTAACTATAGATCTCTATCCTCTTTCCTTTTTGGCTCGAAACATGAAATTATATACTTTTACTTGCGATATAGGTACTATAGGGCAAGTTCTGCATTTGGGAAAAAAAATCGAAATCGAGATTTTGATCAAAGTTGACATTACGATGATAGCGAAGACGAAAAAAGTGGGTCCGGCAATTCCGTCTGTCTGTCTGTATGTCTGTCTGTCTGTATGTCTGTACCTCGATCTACAGCCTAAGCCACTGGACCTATTTTCTTCAAACTCGGTACTTAAGGGTCTTCGGTGATTCCCTAGAGGCGAAATTGAATTTTTTTTTAGCTTCAAAACTAACGGTACCCCCCCTACCACCCGTAATGCAAAATATTATTTATATCGAAAACGGCTCTAACGATTTTGATACAAAAAATTAGGTCTGATATTATGGATATGGACTACATTTTGGTCACAAAAATTTTTGGGGCAAAATGTTATTAACGGTACCTGTCATAGGACCGTTTTTTTTTTGATTTTCGACTTTCTCATTAACGGCTCTAAGGATCTTAACCAAAAATTTTCAGCAGGAGTCCCTTTAAGTTTAAAATTCACAAAATTCATTTTTAAGCAAATGCGCTGGAGTTTTTGTCCTGAATATAGGGCTAGTTGCCAATTTCTTGGCATTAAATCGCTAGAGTCTCGAAGAAAAATGCATGAGGTTATGCTCGTTAGAGATTTGCTGTGCTATCACATAAAATTTCCATCACTTCTTGCACAGGTTCCAATTCACATTCCTGCAAGAACACTAAGAGCAAATTTTTTTTTATTTCAAAGAACGCATAACACCAAATATGGAGGTAATGCAACTTTATCCAGATCTTTTGTCTCTTTCAATGAAGGATCTTTAAGTATTGATTTTTATGTATTACACGTGAAAATTTTAAATCTAAATTATTTTACTTATTTACATTTTAATTTGTTCTTGCATTTGCAAATATGTACATATGTATCTGTTAGCTGTAAAACTGCTTGTAGATAAATAAATAAATAATATTGTATATAAAAATATTCGAAAAAATACTTGTTGGTTTTTTTTTAAAAAAAAAAACTTTTGTTTTGAAAAATCAATATTTTCAAAACATAATGAACTATTATTTTTTGAAATTATTTCCTAAAATCAATATTAATTAATACTTAAAATTCGCATCCCACATTTTTTTCCTGAAAAATTTTAAAGAAATGTATTAAATGTATTTAATAATAAAATGATTTTTAAAAGTTTGTTTGCATAAATTCATTTTCTAGAAATCCGACGGTAATGTTATGCATTTGAACATTAATAAAACATTAATAAAATGTATCTTAAATTCCAAAGTACTTTTACAAAAGAGCAAGTTCGTGCGATCCAGTCGTGCATTTTATTTTTTGTCGATTTTAAGGCAGCGTTTGATAGGATAGACAAGAATGCAGGATTAATGCAAGGCTGTATGGTAGCCCGAGTTTAGTTGCATTATCTATTGAGGATATCACCGATTGTTTGCCGGCGGGAGTTGAATCTGCTGGTACTATCATAAAGGCTCTTCTTTTCTTTGATGATATCGTACTATTTGCATACTCGCTAGAAACTAATGATTAATTAAATTATGAGAGAATCGAAGTCTTTAATGAATATAAATATTTATGGGTCTATATCAAGAAAAATAACAGAATGAAAACACATCTCAGGGAAAAATTACAAAATGCAAAAACATAATAGCTCACAGCAGTAAATACAAAATATTTGTATCGATGGCTGAGTCAACATTGCTGAGTGTATGGAGATCAAGTTTGGTATAATAATATAATAAAAATCTATGTGCAACTGCTTCGATTATTATATATTACTGGGATATTTCGACTACCATCAAATGCCCCAAATTACATGCTTACGCTAGAAACTGGTATCTCATGAATAAATACTTTGTAATGTCGTATAAATATCTGACGAGTGTCTCCCAAAAAAATTAGCACTTCAAGCTATTATTAGCAGATCAGATTGGTTTAGATAATGGAAAGATCTAGCTGAAGAACCGGATGAGTACAGAATGTAGAAACCTTCTGTGTATCAGCTGATTTGTATCAGAGATGAGCACTTTAGATTGGGGCACGGAGAAGAATCCATCGACATAATGTTGTACAGTAAGCTGAAGCATAACACGACTTAATTATTAGGAACTACTTCCGCTACGACTACACGAATACACGACTTATCAAATATGTATCAATGATGTTTAGATTATTACGAAATAAAATCTAATTTAAACCAAAAGTTCACATTTAAAAATGGTCAACTATTTGTATCTTAAATAATTGGCTCACAATACTCCCTCGAACATTTTTTGTTATACTGATTCTTACTTACAGAATAATTCAATATCCATTTTAATGTCAATAATGTCAATGGCAATGACAATGAATTGAAATGTGTTTTTTTTTTAATTTTACTTCCTCTCTGGCAAATGTCTTTACTTGGAAGCCTGCTAGGTATTAAGTTTAGCAGATAAAACCGCACATGTCTTGAATTATATTGATTTTATATTTTTAGTTCCGTTTTGAGTGTAATGTAGCAGACAAATATATTATTTTTCAACTAAGCTTTCGTCATAAGCTCATTTAATTAAGAGGAAGGTTTTAATTTAATTGACACTGTTTCGAAAAAAAAATTAAAGAAATCGATAAATTGTAATCCTGCAGTTAATTTTATTAGTTTGAAAATGAGTTTTTCTGTGTTTTTTAGCTTTCACACCGAATAACTTTTGATTAGATGCTTAAAGTATATTTTTTAATTTTTGTTCAAAGATGGGTAATCGAAGAATTGATGAGGATTTAATCCTTTTAATTTTTTTTTTAATACAAATACAGAGTGTCCCTTAATTCGGGCATAATATCTTAGAGTGTGATGTTTGAGTATGTTCTAAGAAAAAAATCGTTTCACAGTAAGGGCCTCTCTCCAATTTGTATATCACATAACGGGTATTTAAGAAAAGGCTTACTTTGCTGTAACCTGACCCATGTTAACGCTGTTATTACTAATGATAGAAACTTAATAAATGTCTTAATTTTTTTAAAGAAAAACCAGCCTTTGTTGAGATTTCTGTTTTCAACATGTTCGATTTTTCCTGCCCATGTTAATTCTTTGTCTTTGGGCTCAATTTCCCAAGAAAATGCGTGATAAACACGTTTTACTATTTTTTGTAATAAATGTAACAATAATAAAAAAAACTCAATGACAAGTTTGCGGAAAAACCTATTGATCTTATGATACTTTGGAAAACCTGGAACATGATTTTTGTTTTTTGTTGTTGTTTTGTTTTTGGTAAAACCTGTAGCAAGAAAAATAAAATGCACGACTGGATCGCTCTTGCTCTTATGTAAAAGTATACTTTGGGATCTAAAATATGTACATACATTTTTTAAATATAAAACATGAATTAAATGAGATAAAAATTTTCAAATGCATGGAATTGCCGCCGATTTATTAAAGTAATTTTTTATATAACAAATTTCTTTAAAATTTCTCTAGAACAAAATTTGGGATGCCAATCTTAAGTGTTTAGTAATATGTATATAGATTTTAAGAAAATAATTTCAAAAAATAATCGTTCACACGTTTTCAATATATGTATTGATTTTTCAAAAAATAAATTGGATTTTTTTTTAAACAAAAAAATATTTTTTTCGAATATTTTTATATACAATATCTATTATTTTAAATCTAAGGGGCTCCTGGTGAAAATGTTTGGTAAAAATCGTTAGAGCCGTTAATGAGAAAGTCGAAATTATAAGACAGGTATTATTAATAACATTTTGCTCCAAAATATTTTATTTTATTTTGATTTTAATTTTTTAATCAAAATCGTTAGAGCTGTTTTCGATATAAATAAGATTTTGCATTACGGGTGTATGAGGGGTACCGTTAGTTTTGGAGCTAAAAAAATTTCAATTTCCCTTCTAGGGAATCACCGAAGACCCTTAACTACCAGGATTGAAGAACATAGGTCTATTGGTTCAGACTGAGGGAGAGGTACAGACATACAGACACAATGAAACATGTTTTCTGTGTACTAAATTTTCCCTAAGAGTTTTACTGTGTATTCGTTTTCAAGATATTGAATTTTCAAAAAAAAAATTTGTATCTATTATTTTCTTAAAAATCCAAAAACTATTTTTTCGAAAAAGATTTAAAATTATATTTTTTCAAATACAAAGGAGTTCCTGCATACAAATTTTGGTTAAAACCATTAGAGCTTTTATGACAGGTACTGTTAATAAAATTTCCTCCCAAAATTTTTTTTTACTTAAATGTAGTCGATGTTCGTAATATCACACTTAATTTTTTGATCAAAATCATTAGATCCGTTTTCGAGATAAATAAGATTATGCATTTCGGTGTATGGGGGTACCGTTAGTTTTAGAGCTAAAAAACCATTCAATTTCCCCTCTAGGGAATCATCAAAGACCCTTAAGTACCGAGTTTGAAGAAAAAGTTGCAGTGGTTTAGGCTCTAGATCAAGGTACACACATACACACATACAGACAGAAAGACGGAATTGTCGGACCCACTTTATTCGTCTTTGCTATCATCGTAATGTCAACTTTGATCAAAAGCAAGTAAAAATTAGGTTTGGAGTATAAAGGCTACTGTTTGAAATGTCTTCATTTACAAATCAAGAATTCGCAGACATTGTTTTCGTTTATAGTCTGTGCAATGGAACTTCAACTAGATACCAGGAACCCAAAATCCCACTGTCTTGTCAACATATGTACATATCTGAGACACAAATAAATATTCAAATCTTGCGAGTAACCACCATTATATATATAGGAGGTTTAAAAAGCATTAAAATTTTTATTTTTGAAAGTCGAAAATTTATTTTTTTAGTGAACTACTAAGGCAGTTGCTTTTTTAAAATGCTTTTGAATATATTTAAAATAAATTCCATGTTTTTTTATATAATACATTTTTCCCAATGAATGACGCATTGGGACATAGATGTTTGCTTAGCTCTTGCTAAGTTGTTACTAAGCAATTCCAGAGTTTAGATTATTCATAAATGAATTTAAACTTAAGTTTAAGGCTAAGCCTGCGGTCTAACTTTAAGCATATATGTGATAAAAATATTAATGATGGGCTTTAGGTCAATGAAAAAACAATTAATAATTATATTGTCACGACGTTTCGTTCATGTCTATGAACATCTTCAGGTGTGGCAATTAATACTTGTTACATAAATATTGCACTAAAGAATAAAATCATTAAATTGACAACAAATTTTTTTAAAATTACAGAATTGGACCTAACTATACAAAGTACAACTGACAAGGTTTGTATAGTTAGGTCCAATTCTGTAATTTTAAAAAAATTTGTTGTCAATTTAATGATTTTATTCTTTAGTGCAATATTTATGTAACAAGTATTAATTGCCACACCTGAAGATGTTCATAGACATGAACGAAACGTCGTGACAATATAATTATTACATAATTGTTTTTTCATTGACCTAAAGCCCATCATTAATATTTTCATCACTTTGGAGATAAAAAGGTCACTTCCACCAACAACATATATGTGATATGCTATGTTTAATAGTTATTATCAGAGCCAAATGTCAAATATGATTTGATACAAAAAAAAAAACCTTTATAAGTTTTTGGTAGGAACGTAAATTAATGAATTTTTCCCTCGGGCCATTTCTACCTCATACAATTGACCTATTTCTCATCGAAAATAAGCTAAATCAACTCAATGATGAGTATATTCCCGGCCCAGATGGTATCCCCGCCATATTTCTCAAGAAATGCTCTTCAATACTCTCTCTTCCCTTTTCAAAAATCTTCAGTTTATCTCTATCTCAAGGAGTATTCCCTCAGTTATAGAAGATCTCTTTCATTACCCCAATACATAAAAAGGGCCCAAAATGTGAAGTTACAAACTATAGTCCATTTGCCAAACTTCCACTTGTTCCCAAAACCTTTGAAAGCATTTTGTATGATATTTTAAGTTTTCGTTTTAAGTCTCTCTCTCTCATTTCCTCCAGACAACACGGCTTTGTCAACGGTAGGTCCACAAAGACTAACCTTGTTGAATTCGTATCCTTTAGCCTCTCAGCTTTAGAAAACGGAAAGAAGTCGAAGTTGTTTCAACCTATTTTAGTAAAGCCTTTGACAAAAGCTTATTCTATTCGAACTGTCCACCTTTGGGCTTGAACCTATCTTCTTAAAATGGATTTCTTAACTGAAAACCCGTTACTACAAAGTTCGATACAGATCTTCCTTCTCGGATGATTTCTTCGCTACCTCCGGGGTCCCACAAGGCAACCACATAGGACCTCTCCTCTTTATTTTTACTATTAACGATATGATAGATGATCATTAAACATTCCCATATTTCACTCTATACCGACGATACAAAGTTTTTTAAGACCATTTCTTCCACACACGATGCCACTCTTCTACAACTTGATCTCAATAGTTTCTCTGTCTGGTGCCTGAAAAAATTGCTTAGAGATAAATATTTTCAAATATCATTCAATCATTTTTTTACGAAAACGTATCCAATCTACAATCTTCTTCATTATCAACCCATATCCACCGCTGAGTCAATTCGATACCTTGGTGTTTTATGTGATAGAGAACTCAACTTTCGCACACATATTGACGAGATTATACTCAAAGCAAACTCTACACTAGGCTTTGTGAAACGTTGGTCCATAGAATTCTCTGACCCATACGTGTCCCGATCTTTATACATAACCTTTGTTCGTCCGCTTCTTGAATACGCCTGTCAAGTATGGTCCCCTTATCAACAAACTCTTATATCCAAAATCGAGAGAATTCAACGTCATTTCCTACGTTTCACACTTCGTGGTCTGTCTTGGAATAACCCTCTTATTTTACGCCCGTATTAAGACCGACTTCTGTTAATCAACTTGAATATATGCTGCAAGAACGAAGAGCAATAAGCGACATTCTCTTCATTCATCGATTACTTTCAGGGTTTGTTCACTACACAACTCTCTACAATTCCATCTCTTTCAACACAAATTCCTTAATATAAGAAATCCTTATCTCTTCTATCTGACAACCCACCGTACCTCTCACGGCTCCAACGAACTTATTACTCGCATGCTTCGGAGGATTGTAACATTAACTGCTTCGACTTCAACCTCAGTTCACCCTACCTGAATATCTGTCTTAATCATCCTTCCAATTCGATCCAATCTTAGAATTAAGTTAGATTAAGAATTAGCTTTTATTAAGCCTAATGAATGGGGGTATTGCCACCCCCCAAACAGTAAATCCTGGTTTTAGATCCAACTACTAAAGGAGTTGTTTTAATCATTTGAAAAATTAATTTTATGCTTATGACCAGTTTTTCTCTAATAACATTCATTTTTGAAATTTTGAATCTTTTACATAAGAGCAAGTTCGTGCGACCCACTTGTAGATTTTATTTTTATTATTCTTAAGCTCCTTAAAAGTTTGAATAATATTTCATTTCGAAAATGGTATTTTCTCAAAAACGGCACCTGGAATTTTGATAGAAATTTTTCTATTTAGCTTAATTAATTAGTTTTTATCTTTTTGAAAATTCACTATCTCAAAAACTGATCATTAACTATTTTTTGAAATTAAATTTTTATTTGCACAATAATAAAAACTTAAAGTTGGTCTATAAAAAAGTTTTCTTAAAAACTGTGTATTATAAAAACTTATTTTACCAATTTTAAATTCTTATTCTTCTTCATAAATTCATATTTGCCTATAGCATTCTGTTTTTAACTCCAGCTTCTTCCTAAAAAATTATTTAAGCGTTTTAAAAACTAATTTTGTGCATCTGAACATTTAGTTGAAATAAAATCCGTTTCTAAAATTTTAAGTATCCTATAGATATAAGTAAGTGCGTGCGATTCAGTCGACAATTTTTGATTTTATTTCACCTCGTCCCGTTTACAAGAAATTACAATTTAAACTTGCAAATTTTGTGAATGGACACCATTTAAAAGATTCCGGTTTTGACAAATGACAAACAAAGTTGTCATCATTTTTAATATGCAAATGCCAATGGAAATCTTTGAGCTCGAACAGACAGTTCGAAGAACTGAGAAACGTTATTTCCAAACAATCTCACAAATTGAAAATATGCCAAAAAAAAACTAAACTACGGATGAATTTTGACACTTCTATTCCATATTTATGAAAAATTCACTTCAAGTCCATACCTACAGACCTATATCAATTCTAAACGAACATACAACTTGAGTTTATTTTTAAACGAAGGTTTTTCCAGTGACTTTTCAAGACAATACTTTTTCGTGTCACTTTATTTATGTAGGCCTAAATTTTAAGTAAATTTGCTTGGATTAAAGCCAAATTCATTTACAAACCTAAAAAAAAGCATGAAAATTAGAATATCACCGTCAATTTAAGCAAAAGCTTTGCAACCACCGGAGCCTTCGGAATCTTGATTCTATATACCTTACCTATACAAAAATAACAAAGTACCTTTACTATTTGAGACACAAAAAAAAACCAATAACTTTGCGCGGAAAAATGGCTGCCTACATATCCGATGAATGTCGAAATTTTACAGTCTTGGTTTGTAACTTTTATCGCTGACATACTTGGCAAATCAAAAACAATAAGGCCCTCGGTCCCTTTTTTCCTTTTTCGTTTTTTTTTCTTGTGTATCTGCTTGAGTTTCTTTCTCTTTGTGTACACTTTCCTCTTGTAATAATTGTTTTACCCTAAAGTCGAAGCCCTTTTTTGTGTCATTCAAACACAGAGGTGACAACGACCTTGACCTTTTGTTGTTATAAAAATTGTTAAAAAGGAAGTTTTTCTTCTGCAGAGTATTAATCATTAAAATGACTTTTGGCTCTGTATGTCTGAGTTGTAGTCCTTTGCAATGTGATATGAATTTATTCGTTTTTAAGTTTCTTTCTTTTTTGTCATTTTAATTTGTGATACCTAAGGGTTGCGTAAGAGGAGAAAAGAAAAAAGTACATTTTTCTGCAAACAAAGCATTTGATTATTATTCATAGGATAAATAAGGCAAGTAACTGTTCAGCATTAGAATACATTGAGTTATAGCTATTATTGATATTTAAATTCATAATCGGAATTCTTTCGATTCGGGGCTGGCCGCGGCGCGATGGTTGTGTGCTCGCCTGTCAACCTCATGACTACAGGTTCGATTCCTGCCGTCGTCTATGTCGTCTTTGATTCCATCAAAAACCTTCCTAAAATTGTCATCAACGGGTTGCTGGTTTACTCATTCCATCTTGTTTAGGCATAACACTAACAACATGTGATTGAATTAAACTAGTATGCCCAACAAGGATGAATACAAATAAAATAATGCGAATTATAAGGGACATAAAAATAAGAAATGGCATTTCTCCGCTTTCGTTCAGCCGCCATCCCTGGAGATATAAAATCTGAGAAAACCACCTTCAGTCTCAGATAATCGTGCCACACATCTTTCTTATCCTTCTTTCTCTTCCGTAACTTCACGCCCGTGCTGTGTTGAAACATTTAAAAGGTAATCATAATCCCTTGAGCGTGAGTAGATTAAAAACAAAAAACCTTACAATGTTTTGAAATAACCACCATAACTTTGACAGAGTATTAACCATACTTCTTCCTCATAGTAATGTTACAAATTCAAAACTTATGAAAGCTGAATTAGCTGAATTTCTATACCAAATCGGATTTCAACCATTGAATTTTTTTATAGGACTTGTTATGACGAAAACCTGTCGAAATCATATTTCCTTAATGTCAAATTTTATATTTTAAAATTAATAGTAGTTTTACAGAGTGTAAATACATAGCTGAATTAGTCCAGCAGATTCGGGAGTATGCCCAAGAAAGCATGTAAAATCTTTTTTGTGAGAAGTTCAGAGATTTTGGTCTTACAATATAAGGAGTGTATTTTTGGCTCCAGGTCGATGATATTTTTTAATAACTTTTAAATGAAATACAATTTTATAATTTATATTTAATTTATTAATTATATCGTCTTTAACTTTATGTATTGTGGCAACTCTTCCAGAAGCAAAAATAAAGAAAAACACATGAATAAATGAGTGTTCAGAAGAAAGATATTGTAACAATTTTACTAGGTTCGTTAAATGACTCCACTAATTATTTGAATTCGTCTAGACTTTTCTTTGTTTATGCCATCAGACTATGGAACTCCCTGCCTATAATGGTAAGGCAAATTATAGGAACAATAGAGTTTAAAAAAGCATTATTTTCCATAATAAGAATCATATTCAAACAGCAATTTGAAATAATCATTATCTGAATTAAAAAAAAAAACAAAAATCTTACTCTAATTTTTCTTAAATTAATTACTTGAAGTTATTTTTAATTTGTTTATATTTTTATAATTTTCCTTTATCCGCACTATTTTTGTATTAACTCAGGTACTATAAAAGACAATGTCTTATTTGTAAACCACTTTTAATAAATTGAATTGAATTGAATTGAAATCAACTGTCTTGTGCTCACCGCGAACACTCCCTTATATACTCAAGTTAGTTGTTCTCGAAGGTTCTTGTCTTGGAATGTTCTAGATGGTTGGAATAAGGGGAAATACATTTGACATTTGAAAAGAGCTTTTTGTTTCTTCCATAAAATAGATATGCAATTTTAAAACAGATGGCGCTGTAGGAGTATAAAGCTTGTTCACAACAATATAATGATTGTATTTAATAGAAAGAGACTGCCGGTTAGGAAGAAGAATATACTGTGAGACTAAATATATGATCAGTTGTTGTGCATCTGCTTACGAGGAAAGACCTTTTATTTATTTAACCGAATATTGTTTTAGTTTTGTATTTATCAAAGCTTAAACCGCTTACAGTATGGAATATGATATCGGTCAAGTGGGCGCCAAAGCTTCGTTAGGTGGCAAGCATCCAGAATGTCCAATTTTCCATAACTCTGGCAAAGAAATCAGGCTGAATTCGAACAATGAAATTGTTTATGTTGGTTTTCAGGTTTGGAGTTTCTTGGCATACACCTGTGACTTAAGAAAACCCCACAACGGGGTCAAATCGCACGATATGGGTGGTCGATTCACATTATTTTTCGTGAGATAGCCATGTTCGGAAATCTTTAGTGCAAAATGCTCATTGAGGCATGTGCTGTGCTGTGTGGCACGTAGCGCTATCCATTGTCGGTGTCCATATTATCCAATTGGGGTTAAATAAATCGGTTACCATCGACTAATATCGCTTTCTGTTGAAACATTGAGTACAGACCGATGATGTTGTTACTAGGCTCCATAGTAATTTGGCAAGACAGACTAAATAAATGGCGGCCAATTTGACAAATTAGAGTTCAGCAATATGGTCGAAATTACTTTGGAAAAGTTTAGAAATTCCTGTTTGAAAATTTGTATATGGAAAATATGACACTGTCACAGCAGTGACAGCGAACAAAGTTGTTGGTTTCTAAGCTCTTAGCCTCTCTGGCATTTCATTTTTAAATTCATTGCCCAATATTCCTCCAATAATTTTTTTCAAACCCCATCTCAAATCTCAGCACATGCATCCTTCTTTTAAGCTGTGACTCAGCAAGGCTCTATAATAGTTCATAGATAAATTTTTTTCTTGTGATTTTCCGGTTTGGTTTTGTTAAAATCTGGGATGATTAGCAGCTTAACTGACTCTTGATTAACGTCATCGGAATAGTGGTTTGGGGATAGGGCCAGGACTACCTTATAAGAATAAGAAAAAGAATATTTGGAACCTTTAGCAGAGTAAAAATAAAGAACAATTAATTCGAACAGCATGAAGATTTATTACAAATATTTTCAGTAACAACAATATCAAAACTTAATAATTTTGATGGCAAATATAAATTCATCAAGTACTTCAACACCCTCACTCGAACAAAATTTACCTTAAAAAATTTACCCATATTATTTGAACAGTATTTATGTTTCTCAGATGCAACTGATTTTGTTAAATAAGCTGCACAAATAGCTTCAGTCCCAATACCAACGAGAGCGATTATATTCAAGTTCTTTTTTTCGCGTATAAAATGGTGTCGAACATCAATATGTTTGAATCTTGATAAGTACTTGCTAGCTGATGCCAGGTGGATTGCACTTTTGTTGTGACAATAAATGATCATGGAGGAATTCTTAAAATCTTGGTTCAGTTAAATTTCAAGACCACGAATCCGTATTTGTTTTTTCGTTGGCCAAGAAACGGCGCGCCTCCTTGTAAAACATATACGTATCCTGTAACCAATCTTCTATCATCAGAATCATTTGCTCAGTCAGAATTTGAATAAATCTTGAATTCAGAATTTTTTGAAAACTTCAATTTTGCTGCTATTATTCCTTCTGAATGTCTTCTTGACAGCTGCCCAATGTCCTCTATTATGACAGTTATTAAATTTGCTTAATTTTTTAACTGCAAAACAAATCCGCACTATGATAAAGCAAGCCAATAAAAGCTTCAAGTTCAGTGTTAACTATAGGTCCTTGGTAAAAAAGTATACTTCAAGTCTCGAAAGGGCTTGAAATGTTTCGTGCTGCATCTTTTGGACCTGGTGAATGGGTGATCAGATTTCAAATCGGATGCCTATGAGTTCACTCTCGGATGCAACTGAACTCCATTTGTACCCCGATTTCGATTTGAGATCCTGAGATCCGCAAACCTTACCACTGGTGGGGGGAAGCCTTAATAAGAAATAGCTGGACAATTTCACCAACCTAACTTGTGTTTCCACGAAACCGCTTACCACTGGTGGGGGGAAGCTCCGCAAAAGCAAGAAAAGCTAAATGACCAATTCGTCTGCACTTGTCTACGACTGGATTTCAAATGATTGATACATCCAATTTACTATGCCGCCTGACTGTGTTTTTGATCGAAAGAGTGCTTTTCTTTCACCCAAGTAGGTCCTCATGATGACTTTTCAGTAAACACTGAATCTGAACTATGTAAGTGGTGAACGAAAAATATTAATGTAGTTGATTTTACTGTGACGTCATGTGTCCATGGTGCTTGTGAATCGAAATCGGTAAATTAAAATTTTACTTGTTGTAAGACCAAAATAACATGAAGCGGAGAAACATGGAACGTTTCGTTACAGTCTCTAGAAGAAAACTTTTCAAGGCTTTATCCCATGAAAAAGCCATTTTTGCTGCAAAAAAAATAGTAATCTTATAGGATAAAAACAAAATAAATAAGTTTGAAAGATTCGAATTTCTCAAAACGGGCTCCTGCTACTGCAGAAAAGGTTAAACTGAAATAACATAGGGTTGGCATGGCTGACAGAAAATTGTAACAAATTTTTGTGGTATATCTTATACCCCAGTGGGAGGACGAAAGTTAAAATTTCATAAAATTCGGTTTCGTCTATAATCCATCAATTTTAATGAAGGAGGGGCAGATAGTCTTCACACTTCGTAAAATTTATGTAAAAATCCAACACACAAGCCTTCGCTTTCTAATTATATATTGCATAAAGAGTATTAATTAACTATTTTTCATTTTCAATCAATTCGAGTTAAAAAAAAAACTAGTCGAATAATTGGCTAAAATGGATATCATTGGTGCTAAGTTCAACACTAATCCTTATACCTACCAACAACAGTCATGAGTGCCGAATTCATTTCTGTTCATTTAAAGCATAATAATTCACTGTCGGACTCCATTTTGAGACACATATCATTAAACATTTTAATGGTATTTAATATTCAGTTTTATGACTGTCGAGTGTTGACCACATGGCGCCTCATTTATAATCAACTTAACCAGTTTGAATGATATTAATTGCTATTATGAGGTGGTTATGTCAGGATACTATTTTGGTAAATTTATTTTAATGTAACTGTACGTCAAAACACTTTATCTTATTTAATGTAATCACCAGATAAATTTAAAATTAAATATGGAACTTAATTTATAGGACATCATTAATGTACAGGATTGGTTGTTGTGAGTTTTGAAAATAAATATTAAATTTCACGATCAAAGACATTTGGTTTAGGATAATTTTTTATTTAAATTATTCTATAAAAACACGTAGATAAAAGTAGATTCTTGGATTATCGTTAAGTTGTTCATGTTCTGAATTAATGTAATTCTATTTTCCAAAAACACACTTGAAAGGAAAAGCTGTACTATAATAATATGTCCTTAAGTGGAATTCAGGTCACGAAAATAGAAAACATTTGGAAAAGCCGTACAGCTTTTATTTGCTATTTTAAATTTTTTATTAAGGTTTATAACAACTCACTCATTTTGATTAATTTATAAATTTTTTGTTGTTGATTAAATCAAAAATCTTCAAAGTACAAAAATACATACTTTTGATGATGTGTTTTAATATACATACCATATATGCAAATACAATCCAAAATTGATGAGACCAATTTAATTCCAAGAGATATTTTTAGATACATCCATCAGTCAGCATTAAAGCAGTTGTGCTTGAAGAACAGTGAACAAAAATTCATCCAATATATTCGGCACTCACAGGACACTTCATTGATATTCATATGTACAAACATGTATGCCTGAAATGTGTCTGAATATTTGAATTGCTAAAATGGATATGGACATTGAAGGCAGGCTAGGAATAACAAATGTAGAAAGTGCGATAGTACGTACGTGTCAATTTGGCTTATGTCAAAATATAAGAGAGATTCTTTTCAATATATTGATTAAAGCTTCACAAAGACTATACATAAACTATTTGTGAAGCAAATAAAAGCATAAAGAAAATTAATTCTTTATCCTTCTTCTTACAAATTCTTGTGTCCGGTTTCGTGAATGTGTGTTTTTTTTTATAAGAATTTCCTATAAATTAAGCTCCATTTCGAATTGAATGTATTTTAAGTGGTACTTTCATTCCGAACAAAAGCTGTTCTCTAGAAACCCCTTTTGCCAGTATTTCCAGAATGTTTTCCACTTTAAAGTTTATTATTTTGTTTGGGAATCTTAATCCAGAACAGAAGACATTTTATGAAAATTCAACATGCCGTTTTCGAGAGATATGCCATTTTCAAAACCAATTTTTAACCCTTTCAGTTTCAATTCAATTTTGTTTTATTGAACATACTATTTACAATTTGGCTTATAACTAATAAGATACTATATTATTTGTTGGCCTAAGTATATACAGTGATTAATTTAATTTATTTATATAAAATTTACATTTATTGTCCTCAGGATGTTCATTCCCGTTTGTCGGTGGTGATTTTTGTGGGTTGTAGGCAGGGATGGCGTTTTAGCCGCGGTGGTAGGTTGACCCATTGTAAGCGTAGAACGAGACAACTTCCTTGTTGTCGATGATTACGTTGTCATCCAGAGTTTCCATCACACTGAGGTACCTCGGCTCGGGATGTCGTTGTTCTGTGGTCATCCTACTCATAACCTGATTCGGGTGGTCGATGATGTTCCCCATTAGTTTCTTCGTTGAAAGAACTAGATATTTGTCCAGCGGGATTAAATTGGCTTCTGTGTAGAGATGCTCGTTCCTGTAGTGTTTCTGTCGTTGACGGTCGAAGTAGAGTCCAGTGCAGATCCTCAGTATCTTCCTTTCGAATAGTTGAAGTTCCTTCATAGCTGTCTTCGAGATGGAAAACCAAACTGGGAAGGAATAGCTGATCACTGGTCGCAGGAACTGCTTGTAGATTAATATCTTTGCCGGTTGGCTAAGACCTGATTTTCTTTTCAGCAAACGGCTGAAGGCCTAGCTGGCCTTTTTCAGAACATTTCTTGAGTGCAGGTTAAACCTTAGCAACTCGTACTTGACATTTGGCTTTGCCACTGTAGAGGATTTGTCAGGGAGTATGAGGACCAGATTTCTGCAAATTGTTGCGGTGCGAATGCCTCTACCAGTTGAAGGTCTCTTGAAGCAGACAAGTTCCGATTTGGAAGTGTTGAATCGGATGCCCCATTTCTGGTAGAATTGGAAGAGTCTGTTAATGTGGGTTTCTACTTTTTGGACAGCGATTAGTGGTGACATTGATGTGGCGTAGGTGAGCGCGTCATCAGCATACAGAAGGTTCTCGCATCCAATTGGAGAAGGTTGGTCTGCAGTCATCAAGTTGTAGAGGAAGGATCCTAGTTTTGAGCATTGGGCGACTCCAGCTCATTTTTAACCTTTTTTGGTGAGAAGCTACCATTATATTTTACCATTATTATAATGCTCTACATCTTGTAGATGGTATGAACTGACTATAAGTTGTAAAGTTTCGTAAAAATGAGCTTGTAGATTTTCCTTTAAATATTGAATTTTCCAAAAAAAAAAATTGAAAATATTTTTTAAAATAAAAATCAAATTTCTTAAAATCTGAATTTTCTTTTGGAAACTCAATATTTCGAAAACCCCATGCTCGATTTTTTTCAAACTTGATAAATAGAAGTTTCTTAATATAATCTACAAGATTTGAGAAAAAAATTTTTGTTTTCCCCAAAAATAATGGTACCCACCATAGAAACATTAAAATTTCGCAACCATTTCAAAGAAAATTCCTCAAGGCAAGAATATTTTTTTTAAGCTTTATTCTATTCACTCATAGTATGAATGAAATTAACTTGAAAGAAAAAAGTCCAAGGACAACTTAAAATAGCTTACCAAAGTCGAAAAATAAAAACGAGAAGAAAGGTAAGACAATGACTCTCTAGATGATGATGGTTCGAGATCTTTTATTAACTTTCATCTATTTCCAAGTGGATGGATGGTCTTCCGGTGGGTTTAGTTTTCTATTCAGCTTCTATAAGCTCTCAAGTGAGTTATCTACTTCTCATTCAAGAGGTCAACTGAATATTTTTTGTTATATTTATAAGACTTTAATAGAGACTGAACCCAAAATGTTATGTAAAACAAAGACGGTACTTCATACTAGAGAAGTTAGTTTCAAGATTTTAAGGTCAATCCTTAGATTTTTTAAATCTATGTTTAAAAATCTTAACCTTGTACAATTTTATTGGATTATGTAGGTACTCAAAGTAAGTATACTCCCATTAGGGATTCCATGCTAATTTGATTGTACATACATACATATATGCTTAGCTAAGCAGAAAACAGTCTAGAATCTTCAGGCTTTGCCCTCATGGATATACTTATAGATATAAGAATATGTTAACTGCGATGTCTCTTAAAAATTCAAATCACAAAAAATATTGCCAACCTATGTGTATACAACTTGCATTTGCGTGCTGTCACCAAATGAATAATGAATATTGATTAGGTGCCATTGTTGACATGGTTCTTTGGTTTGATGTCAAATAAAGTTTCGCCCAGTAAATTTGTGTACCAAGAACAAGACAGCAAGGATATAGGTAATTATTTTGAAATTTCAAACAACGGAAACATCAAAGAAATTCTTTTAAGGGATCAAGTGGGAGAATACGCAGTTTGCATTGGGTAAACTTTATTACCATCTTCCTCAAGGGAATTATCTTTTCTGAGATGAACAACATTCAGCTTAAATTGTATCAGAGGATTGATAGGCTCATTTAAGATTATCTGTGATGATTCTGGCCGATACGATACCTTAAGTTACATCTTAATGAAAATCACTGGAAAATCCTCGGAGATTGCGAGTTAGTGAGTGATGAAAGAAAATTGCCTTCCCCTCCCCATCCTGCTGAGTGAGGTATATGTAGGTTTAAAAAAGCCAGTTTATTCTTCTTTTTCAACTTTACAAATCCAACTAATTTTGAGATAGTGCTGTTAAGTTTTTTTCTATTTCACTAAGGATATGTATATCAGATGATTGTCAGATGTGAAAATATTGTTAGATTTGTAAATTCTTTGAAAATAAGCCGACAAGCTCATAATGGCCAACTACCTACCCACGCTTTATTGCAAGTTTTCATTATTTGCAACTTGGATTTTATCCCAAAGATTGACAACTTTACTATCAGATGGATGAATTGTCAATGAATTTCCTGAAATCATTCTCAGGTTAGAAATTGTCAGCTTGACGATTTTTTATAAAAAATCGGTCGATCCAGTTATTGGCAGTTACTGTCAATTAATTTTTTTTTGAATATTCGGTACCAAGTAGTATGGGACTCTTACTGGACCGGAATCGGTACCAATCTATGAAAGATCGACAGATGATTTTTCTTTCTAGCTTTAAAATCACTTTTGGGGAATTTAAGCTTTTAATACCTTCCCATAGCATCAACTCATGAAGCTTGGTTCGTCTGAGTCTCTGAATATTGTCTCTTACATTTAAGACGGTTTCATCTCGGAGTTGGTATGATTTCGCAGTCGCTACCATTTCAATTTGAAGGGACATTTTTGTATTCCACGAAGAACTTTGTTTTTAAATTTTTGGATTAGTTGAGCATTTGTTTTCTGTTTTCTTTGTGCAACCCCATACCATACGTCCAAACGGGTTTCAGCACTTGCTTGTATAACATTATTTTGTGCTGGATAGATAGACCAGAGTTCTATCCTAGCGACCAGTACATTTTTCTGTACTTTAAGTTCTTCTATTTTCTTTTTGATGTGCTCTTTCCATTTTAGCTTTGTATCTAAAGTCATTCCAAGGTATTTGGCAGTATAGGCGTAAAGTCGTATAGCTTTACCGTTAATAAAAATTGGAACATTTATTAGTCCTTTGTTTAAAAAGTGTATATGTGTCGTTGCGTCAATATCTTACTTTATCGACTGCATTTTGCAGTTTTTCTGTAGCCTTCGTTACGGATTTATCAAGCACCAATATCACAGTATCATGAGCAAAGGTGGCTATGATAACGTTGGAGTCCATTGTAATAATCCTAGTATACATATAGCAAATACAGGGTTGGCCCTAGGACACTTCCTTGGGGTGCACCGGCTTAAATTTTCTTTAGTTCCAAGTAATTTTGATCGTACCGTACTCAAAAGAGTCGGTTCGTAATGTAGGATTTTTGTGTTTCGTAGTACTGCCAGGGAAAGTCGCTATGTAGTTTATGTTTTTTATAAATTGATGTTTTTTGAAGGCTATTGAAGGCATTTCTTTCAAAACCTGAGCTGTTGTTAGATCGTACCCAGATGATTTTTTTTTAGATAACTTATGTTGAAACATGCTTCTTCATGAGCGTGACAATAGGAATTTCACATTCGTCACTTCTATCATCTGTACCAGTATTAGCTGAGAATGGCTGAAAGGCATTCGCAAGATGTTCAGCCTTCTGTTTCAGGTTTTCGATGCAATTTCCATCTTGACACTTTTGTGTGTGCGGTATTTTCCGACTTCAAACTTTTTAGGAATCTATCAAGTGAATAATTTTTGAATTCACTCATTTTTTTTTTTAGTTCATCGTTAAAATTGTTGAATGCTGCCTTATCACCTATGGAAATCTCGTAGTGTGTCATTTTCTTCGAGCTCTTTTTTTTTTCCAAAATCAGCTTCTTTATTACGACAGGATATTTTATTTTTGTTTCTCTGCATATTGAAATAGCTGGAGTACTTGTTGTTCAATTGTTTCCAGTTTATAAGACTTTTAAGCTTATCTCTGAATTCGTTCCAGTTTGTTCTCCTAATATTCATGAGCTTAGAATAGGGTGTCCAGAACGTGTTTGAAAAAAAAGAGGACATTTTCGAAACACCAAACATCTACTGTTAGACTGCTGCCCCCCCCCCCCCTTCCCTCTGCGCACAACAGTGTCGTTCAAATAAAAGATATGATCAAAACTTCATTTTAAATTTTTACTTGCGACTTATAGGTACTATAAGGCAAGTTATGCATTCGTAAAAAAAATCGAACTCGAGATTTTGATCAAAGTTGACATTACGATGATAGCGAAGACCAAAAAAGTGGGTCTCGCAATTCTGTCTGTCTGTCTGTCTGTCTGTCTGTCTGTCTGTCTGTCTGTCTGTTTGTCTGTCTGTCTGTCGGTTCGACTACAGCCTAAACGGCTCGGCCGATTTTCTTCAAACTTGGTAGATATGGGTTTTAATTTTTTACCCCCGGACGTTTTTTTCTATTTTTTTTTAAGACCAAAAATAACGGTACTTGCCATACGATTTTTTTTGGAAATTTTATAAATATTTTTTTTTCTCAAAAACTGTCCCACAGAATTTTTTTAAAAAAATTCGAAAAATTTCATTTGGTTAAAACTAGCTAATGGTTGAAAAAAAATTTACAAAAAATTGTTATTTTCGGTAGCCCCCCTGGGTCCATTTTTTTTGTTTTTGATTTTCTCGAAAACGGTACAGCCGATTTTAATAATTTTTTTTATGCCAAAGCTCCTCCAAAGTTTGAATATTATTGCATATTCAAATTTTCAATTTTTAATTTTTCGGATTTTTAAAAAAAAATTCAAAATTTTTTTTTGGAAACTCAATATTTCGAAAACCCCATGCTCGATTTTTTTCAAACTTGGCAAATTAAAGTTTCTTAATATAACCTACAAGATTTGAGAAAAAAAAATTTGTTTTATCTAAAACTAACGGTACCTTCCATACAAATTTTAAAAAAATGGTTTTCGAAAATCGCATTTTTCTCGAAAACGGTTCCGAGAATTTTGCTAAAATTTTTTTTCTTTTGATTAATCTTTACGATTTATAATTTTATAAAAAAAAAAATTAAATCTAGATATTACTGACTGTACCTACCATAGAACGATTTTTTCGAATTTTGAATTTCTCGTTATCGACTTAACGGATTTTAATGAAATTTTTTTTAAAAAACCTCCTAAAAAGTTTAAAAAACATTGCATTTAAAAACTTAAGAAAAAATATTTTTTCAATTTTTAGAAAAAAAAAGTAATTTTTTTTTGAAAAATTCGATATCTCAAGAACGGCTTAGTATTTTTTTTGGAAATTAGACTTTTATTCGTACAATAATAAAAACTTAAGGTTGGCGTACCAACATTTTTTCTTAAAAATGTTTTAAAAATTTTGTACATAAAAGCTTATTTTTTTAAGGAACCACTACAACGGCTTACAATTTTTGCATATCATTCTGTTTTTATTTCTTACTACATAAGGAATTTAAAAAAATTCATTTTATCCTTATGAACAGTTTTCTCTAATAACATTCGTTTTTAAAATTCCTAGTCTCTTACATAGGAGCAAGTTCGTGCGACCCAGTCGTGCATTTTATTTTACATATATTTATAAAAGTAAGGTAGGTATGAACACAAATAGCAGCAGTTAAGTTACTAATAGTTAGTTTATTTTAACATCTTGTTAAGGAAAACACATGACATAAATAGGTATAAACGCTTAATTGACTTAACTTCAAATTAACAAAACAAAACAATGTTAATGTAGCCGGGTTAGAAGAGTAACGAGATGGTGTGGTAAGTTTTGCATTCATGACATTAAATCGGTCTTTTCGTGTTCATGCATGTTAAATGTTCGAAACAGGGTTCGGCGATGGCTGCCGAATGAATAAGTGCGTACTTCAGTGTATTAATGCTTTATTTTAGGAGACTTATACAAAAGTATATAAAAGTGAGTCAGATTAATATTTTGGAAAAAAGAGACAAAAAAGGGTACACAAATAAAAAAGAGTAAAAAAAAAGGATTTGATGAAAAAAGAAAGAATAAGAAAGATCGGGGTCAAAAAAGAGAACATGTTCTCTTTAAAAGAGATGTTCTGGAAACCCTAGCTTAGAATTACTTTTTTCTATAATTTCTACCTCACTTGGTGACAAAACTACTGGAGTATGATCTGACGATAAATCGAAATTACCTTCGACACTTACATACATAATTTATGATTTCTTTTTAATCCTTTAGCTAAGAAAAAGTCAATAAGGTCTGGTATTTTTTTTTTTTGGGTCAGATAGCCAGTGTGCTAGCAAACCGGCGGAATAGAATTTGCAGTTGTATTTGCAGCCTTCACGGAATATTCGTTCCCCTTTTATAGTTGTGAGCCTAGATCCCCAGTAATTGTGTTTAGCATTGAAGTCGCCACCAACAATAAAGTTATGTCCTAGCAAATTTAAGAGTTCTTCATATTCCTCTTCAGTTGGAAGGCGCCTTGGTGGGTAATATGCCTACATACAGGGTGTCCCACAGACACCGCCCCAAATGAAAACCATGAATTCCGGAGGTCATTTTAAGTCGAAAAACTTAAGAGGTAATTTTCTCGTTGTCGTCCAGTTTTCTAGTTATAACGGTTTTTATGATTTTTGCTCTCTTTTGCCTTAACTGGCTTTATCTTTGCCAAACTACGTCCGATTCGTAAGTTTTTTTATAACCAATCAAGAATTTATTACAGTTTAAGTTTATCCGAAAACTTTTTTTTCTGCGGACAACCGTTTCTCCGCAATTTTGCATCAAAACCAATTTTTTCGTTTTTTAAGTTGTTTTTTCACTTTGATATCATTTTATTCAAAAAAACACGTTAATGAGTATTCATTTTTTTCGCTTATTATTTATTAAAGCCCAGTTTATTTTCTTAAAAAAATATTTTTTTTCCTTAAAAAGAATACTAAATGTAATTAATAAAAAATAAACAAACTGAGTGAATTTAAAAAAAAAAACTAATTTTTAAATACAAAATTAATTCAAATGAATTAAAACTTTTTCTGAGCTGACTATAGAGGAACTATAGTATCTATGGTTATACTTACCTTCCCTGTGCACAGCTTGTTGTTGTGATGATTTTCTGAACATTTTGTAATGCGTATGAGTTCGCTTTTTCGTCCTTTATCCTCTCTGAAGAAATAAACTTGCATGGAGATTTGTAGGGTTAGCCCAGGACGGGAACACAATAGATCTTTAAATTGCAGGCCAAACATCCTCTCAATATTCATTTAGGGCTCTAACATTGGTCGACTCCAAGAATATTTTGAAAAACTGTATCTTCGAAAATATTAAAAGTATACCTACCCAAGAAGATGAATGGGTTAAATATTTATTTTCGATACAAGAAATAGGTAAATTACAATAAGAATTTTTTTAAATTTGATATCGAAATTCAATTTCTAATCCTTCTACATTTTTGCTTAAAATCCGATTAAGTTTAATCTTTTTTCTGTTTTAAAATGCTCATCGTATAAATTAATTTTGGATTAAGTCAACTGAGGTCTTAATTTTCATGTGACTTAAATTTAATTTTTATCTCTAAATATTTCTTCACAAATTGTACCCGGTTAAAACCTCAAAAAAATTAATAATCATGTCTCCGTCCTTCTATCGTTTCCCTGAAAATGGGTTTCATTTGTTATACAATAATAAATTGTACGTTATTATTCAAGTTATACATAAGCTGTCAACACAAAATATATAAAATAAAACGATAAGGATTTTGAAGATTATCTCCGATAAAAATATTTTTCATTCCTTGACATAAAAACAGAGTGTTTCGGATTGAAGTGATACTTGAAGTGATATTCCTAGAAAATATTTCAGACAATATTGAAAAAGAAATCTATCAATCAACAATGTATCATGCTCTGCTCATGCCTTAAGGTCTTAAATGTCTTCAGTAAGAAATGCCCTTGCTTATTCAACTGATTCACTAAAAATCCAAATCCTTGTTTACAAAAAATTAAGATTCCTTAACTGATACCTGAAAACAATTGAATACTAATATTTTTAGAAATTTTTATTTGCGAGATTTTGATCAACCTTTACATTACTACTCGTATTTTCTTTTATATTTGGATGTACCAAAGAATATAGTGCGAGTGTTAAGAAAAGTGGGAGAGGATTTAAAAGGATATACATTGCTTTTAAATGTCCGAATATTACAATGGGAGGGGAAATATCGAGCTACACATTCGTGTAGTGCAGTTAAAGAAATACTCTCTGAATTAAACAGTACGTCCGAAGTTAGACTCAAGGATAAACTGATGAGCATTTCTTGATGAACGATCTAGAAGGTTATTTCTAATCCAAAGAATAAGAGTTTCGTTGATACTAAAAACACGCATGTTCGATAAAAGAATTTGATAAGAAACAGTATCCAATACTTTTGAAATATCAAGTGCAATAATCTGAATTTCTCTAAAAGGATGTAAAGATTTGTGCCACTTTTCGGTGAGATCAATCATCACCAGTGCACTAGTGAACCTATTGCTACGAAAGCAACCTTCTTAAGGATTGTTTAGGGACAGGCTGGAAAAATGCTGTTTTCCATCTACTTGAGTAAGACAAATAGGATTTGCTAGCGTTGAAGAACACCTCTTAAGAGGAATAGGGGGTACACTTTTCGCGCCAGCAGATTTGAGTGTATCAAGATCGTTTAGTAGTTTTGCAAGTGAACGAGTGCGAAAAAAGATTTGTCCCTTAAAATAGTTTATGCTCTCAAGTACAGGAAGAGTTATGATACTTCGAATAAACAGCAGACTGTGCTGGAAATAAAATACGATTTTTCTTGTGAGCTTACAAGAGGAGTATCATGGAATACGAGCTTAGGAACTCAAGTCGACTTAGTATTTCGTAAGACCTTTAGGAAACTGTAGTGTTTGTTTGCCTTAATTATTACTCTTATGAAATGTTTGTTCGTCTAATATGATAATTTTATGTCTTTCTAGCTTGTTTGAACTTATTCCGGTTTTCCTCAGTACGATTGGCTTTATAACATCGAAAACTAACTTACAAGTTGTATTTACAAAAGTGCGCTCTAGTGTCACTTTTCTTTTGGAATTGACTCAAAATTATATTTATTCAAAAGAACCAATCAAGTGGATTATGTCTTGACTGACTTTAGTAACGCACTTTCAACTGTCGCATTGAATATTGCTATTAAAACTAAGAAAGCTAGGATGAAGCGACTATCTTGTTGTATGGCTTCAATATTATTTATTCAATATATCATATCTGGTACTTTTCAATGACCATATCTCCAAAACTTTTAAAGTAAACTCTAGTATACCACATGGCAGCCATTTAGGTACTCTACTTTTTATTTTATTTATAAATGATTTACCATCTGTATTGAATCTCTCATGTCTCATTTATGGAGAAGATATTACAATCTTCAACACTTTTTTCAGTTCTCGTAATTCTGAAGAATTGCAATGTGACCTTAATTCCTTTTTTTTGAATGATGTGCCCATAACTGTTTGTTTCTTAAAATCGAGAAATGTAAGACTATGATTTTTGCTTGAACGATTTCCGTAAATTCTGTTAATTATATGCTTAATAGTGTATCATTATCACGTGTTAGCGACATATCTGTCTTTGGTCTGTCATCCGACACCACCAATCTTGGATTCATTCCACACATTCAGTGCATAACCAATTTAATTCTTGGTTAGGTAAAGAGGTAGTCAAGGCAATTTCTTGATCCTTTTGTTACAATGCAGCTTTTCGTAACATTTGTTCGTCTTATTCTGAAGTTCACTTGCAAAATCTGGTCACGAAATTACTACACTAGAACAAATGCAAAAAAGGTTTCTGAGATTTTTAAGGTCAGGATAGTGCCTATGATATCCCACCTTATCACAGCAGGCTTAAACTTATCGATGTGTCTAGTCTTGAGAGCAGACGTTCTTATTTATGTTTTGCCTTCATTGTTAAAATTATTAGATGAAAAATAGACTTGCACCTTTTGTCTGGTATTAACTTTAGTATTCCTCAAAGAAACTTGACGAATTTGGCAGAACGCAAAAATATTTCAAAATTTAGAACTAATTATGAATGATTTTCTAATCTAAATATATTTTTTTTTCAATGATAAAAATATTAATTTGGTTTGTTTATAATGTAAATGACACTGACAGCTGTTTTCCGCTCGAAATCTTGACAGAAAGTCAGTATCATACCTCCGCGGAACGAAATGAGTCGCTTTACGCTTGAACAACGTTGAGAATCATTGAAAACTTATTTCCAAAGTGAGTGCTGTGTAGCCCAAACACTGCTTTTTTTAAAAGAAGTTTTTGCCGAAATGAAGCACCCATCAAATATGTGCAAAAATTTCATGAGACTGGTTTGCTAGTGGACAATACTCATGGTCTCCCTTGCCGTACGGTGCGCACTGACAAGAATGTGGCTGCTGCAGCTAAAAGTGTGAAACTCAATTCACAAACATCAACTCGAAGTCGATCCCAACATTCCAAGCACTAGCTTGAAGAGAATTCTGCGCAAAGCTCGCGGATTCTTCACATGCAAGGTCCAATTGACTCAGCAAATGAAGGCGCATCATCATACACTTCAACGTAGTTGCGTTCCATTATTAATGGGAACGTTTTCTCTTACTAACAAAGCTATACTACATGGGAAAAATTTAATTTTGTTCATTTTATTGCATTTTTAAAAAGAAACTTGTATTTGGCCCATATAAATAAAAAATGCAATGTTGGGCTTACATTTTCAACTGCTTATATATTTATCCATCACTAGCTATCGAGCCAATTCATGTGACTCATCGTACAATGTATTTTCTCGAAAACTCTCAAAACTGACTTGGTAACACCCTGTATTGTATACGTCGTAACATGAGAAAGTTATGTCATCCAAATTTAGTCACTCACCTTGAAAAAGACTTAAAACTTCAGATACGTACGAGTATATCTATCTACGTTTATTCTTCTTGTAAATAGTATTTAACAAGGGATGGCGGCAGTTTACTGATATTGTGGATGATGCTGGAAAGTCACATTAGACACATACACCCATGTACAGTATGTACACATTTTGTGCGGCGATATTAGGCTCTTACAATCACAAGCTTGTGCATACCAAAATGTAACGTATTAAACATTTTATGAGCTGGTGGTGAATTTAATTCTAAGATATTTCACTTAATGTACTGTGGCTCTGTGGGTTAAGGACAAAACTTCAACAACTTATAAAGTATACCTAGTCTCCTGACACACGAGATTTAATTGATGCTTTTGAAGAATTTTGTTTGCTGAAAACTTTCACGTTTGGTTAGCATTTTTGACTTAATAGTTCTCAGAGATGTGGTTGGTCGTATAGTGTTGTTTCAAAGTTAAGGACTTAATGTCCTTCTATCTTCGAACTAATGCTTAACTTTTAAGTCTCATCTCAGTTTATGTTTATTCCACTTCAAATACTTACGTTATAAGAGTAAATGTGATTGAGTTTGGACTTTGAAGGTTTGATGTATAGATACTCGTATATTTACCTCTTTCAACAATCGATCTGAAAGAGATGAAGCAATAATTTATGTTATTTTAATACATTATCTATCTATGTACATGAGAATGGAGACCGAATTTGAATATACTTCCATCCTTTTTTAACCACTCTATTTTTTCAATCAATATTTCAATTTCTACTAGTCGGCAAAAAATCTTCCACTTTAAGGATTTGTTAACATATATCTGACACTCTGTACTTAGTGCCAAATAATATAGAACGCAGCTAAGTTTCTAAACATTTTTGAGATTTAAAGAGCAAGAAGTAATTTGCCCCTAATTTTTATTAAGTTTGACTGTTCTATTCATCCAAAAATATGCCTCGTAATTAAAGACATTTTTTCTGCCATAATTCCTCTTCCAAACTCTTCGAAACCCAGTCAGCGAACAAACGGCATTGTCTATGGTCAATAACTTTGAGCTTCTGGGTCAGTTGGATCTTGTACGGGTGGAGGCTCAAGTTCCAAAATTCGCCAAGTAAAAGTCTGGTAAAGGCCAAGTTGTTGTGCATGGCGAGGAATCGACTGCCTTGGGTTCTGCTGTACACTTTCTCGGACCGCAGCGATGTTTGACAAATATGTGAAAATCAAAAAACAATGAAGAACTCAGTAAGTTCGGAATTTTGTGGAAAACTTACTTACTTAACCGGTTCCCAATCCATGAAGGGTAGCTTTCCCTTCTCTGCGATTCCGCGCAAGCTGCTTCCAGTCATTTAGGCCAAGCGACCTGGTGTACGCGATGTCTTGGTCTTTAAAAAGGAGGTTCGGTCTTTTTTGTCACCACGAACATGGGGCTGGGATCCGGAGATTCTCTTAGCGGGAGAATTGTTGTCCATTCACTTAATGTGGCCAGGCCATTGTAGTCGACGTGTTTTGGCTTCTTGGACTACTTCCACATTTTGGCACAGCTGATAGAGTTCGTGGTTATATCTTCTCCTCTATTCGCCCTCCTCCAACACGGGAACAAATATCCGTAAAAAAAAAATTCTTTCGAAACAGTTCAGTATCATCTCTCCCTTTCTGATTAAAGCCCAACACTCTGCGCGGTAAAACAAGGCTAGTGGTACGAGTGAGTAGTTTTGAATCCATTTGTTTTGCTTTACCGAAGTAGCAGCGATTTCCGAGGGTAATTATTCGTCGGATTTTCAATAAGGTGAAGTTAATATTTACTCCGAGGAAGATGATCTCAAGGTTCTGCAAGTGCTTAGGTTTGGGCGTTGCGAGAAATTTTGTAGTCCTTCTGATCTGGCTGTAATCTATAAGGCCTATATTTTTCCAACGCTTGAGTACAATTCCCATATTTGGGCATGTGCTCCAATAATCCACTTGAGTCTCTTGGAACAGAGAGCTTTAAAAATGATAGGTGTTAAAAGTATAACAGAAACATTTGAAACTCTTGAACACCGTCGCAATGTTTCTTTTTGGTTTCACTATTTTACCGTTTTTTTTATAAACACTGTTCTAGTGTAATAGCCAGCTGCATTCCTCCCCTGAAACAATTTAACCATAATACTTAGGACCGAAAATTCGTGAATACCTGTCAATTAAGGCTTTAATCCATGGAAGACCTAGCTACAGTAACGGAGTAAAATTAAGCAATGACAACCGCTCTGAGATAGCACTAAACCGTCTTAGTAGTGATTCTGCGAACATGTTAAAGCATCTTCACAACCCTTTCTTAGGAGCAAAGCCTATCTAACGCCGTTTGCATTCAAGAAAACTTCGACGCCTATGATTTCCGAGATATTGGGCCACCACAGCCACCGCAAAACTCCCATAAGGTGACCTACCTCATAGATAGTCAGAGGTAGAGAGGCCAAGTGTCTTGCGACACAGAAACCACCTTATTCCAGGGACACTATTTCCCGTGGTTCCAGAATAAAACTTCCATTGGAGCTTGGCAACTGTGAAAACCACTTCGAGATGAGATACTCAACGCTCGAGGCTTATCAACCTCGGATACGCACATCCTGCCACCTGCCATCACCGAAGGCAGAAGCCAATGGCTTGATGTGCACACCCATACGCAAATCACCGACCTACCTCTGATCCTCAAAACATACCTGATTATCTCAACGAAAACGAAATGATGTAGGCAAGCACCACCCAAGCTGTTCTACACGTCATTTAATGAAATATCATGGACAAGGAGTGCACATATACATGTAATACTAAAACAAAGACAACCAAAAGTCACAAGTCACCATTCATGCATCTTCAAGTCGACGTACCTTGTTCAGGCACGTGATCGGACACATATTAGGCATCTTAAGGTCCACACAGCACCTAACCAATGGTCAGACCCGATGACACCAAGTCAAGGACTCTGCACTAAGGGTGCCGTTGCTATATCAAGGAGTAGCGTAAGGAGTGATCGACCGAGTTTGGATGAAACCTATACGATCCACCTCCTGCCCGCACATTCACCAGTTATATGTCCAAGGATTTGCGGGTTATTAAACACTGTCTTACAGAATATCCGACATTCAGGAAGTACATAGCCGCAATCCACACTAGCCCTATGTAAGCCTCAGAGAATCAACCAACGCTCCAAGTAAACAACGATTCAAGTCAAGTCATAGAGGCCAACAACGATTGAATCCTAATACACGGTAGTGTCTACAACCTGGACAGAATATCATCATTACCACCGAATCCGGAAAACTCGGTCAGCAAACCTGTCCAGATTATCTCCCTCTTGAAAAGGATACGACTGAAATCTCAAGCACTTGCCCACACCACAAGCAAAGAGATCTTTGAGGTAAGCATATCGCGGACACTCAGTTAGCATATGCCTTGCGACCGGATTCGGAGTTCAACACAAAAAATCCGTCGAAACGGCCAAGATCCTTTCGTGCGAGAATGCATTTAAGGATTCTGTCCAATCAAAACCTTTGTAAATAGTTTTCTAAGACAACAGTACGTTGGGTGGAACATTCCGCGGTACTGTTGCCTAAGGAAACTATTGATATAGGTGTCTGCCTGGCTATTTGATCATACCCTTGACGGAACAACGAAGTTTTGTGAGCGGGACATATGACCAAAAAGAGGAAATTAAAATCCTGAAAACTTGTGAAGCATGCCCCTCCAAGGTTCTCTTGACTGAACATAGCTAAGGAATAGTAATGGTCTTGGGTGAGCGGTACATAGCACTTAAAAAAGAGATTAAATGCTGTCCATATATATATCAAAGGGCACGGTAGTGCCCAGCCAAGTTCTGGCACTACACCCTTTTTACAGGAACAAACTCAGGCGATTTTTGACCTCTCCCTATCTTTAGTACCAATGAAGTCAGAAACTTAAAATTCCGAATATTTTCTAAACTAGTCAGGCACAGGCGCCTCACCAAATTTATATATTCTAGCATAAACGGTTCCTGAGATATAAGGCCTCAAAAACCAAAAAAAACGTAACTGACCGACTCACTGACTGACAGATCATGAAAATTATGGAGCACTTCCCGACATCGTACGAGTAGAATCTTGTAATTTTGCACAACGGTAGCGGTAGGTCTTGTCATGCAAGCAGAGGAATAAATCGAAAATTTAAGGTTTTCCATTCAGGAGCGTGGTATCCCCAACTTTCTGAAAAAATGTTTAATTTATATGGAGCACTTCCGATTGCTGTAGAATGATGAAATTTGGTAGAGCGGTATAGCTTGTGTACATTCAAAGCGAAAAATAGAAAATCTAAGATTTTTCAGTCGAAGTGTATTTTTATTTTCATTTTGAAACTATATATGCATCTTGAAAATTTATTACTTTTCTTAGAACTGGTATCACCTACCCTGTTATATCAAACTGCGTCGACAAGACAAATGGAAACCTAGTATTAGACTGGACTCAACATAAGTAGCGTATTTCGATCATTCGAGGGAAACTAATCGGAATAGCTTTTATTTTGAAAAATTGTCTCTGTAACTTGGTAACCATAACAAAAGACTACTTGCAGGACAAAGCATCACCTATTTTGTAAATGGGACATATGAAGTTGATACTATTGTTAAGTTTTAAGCATTTTTTATTTCTAAGCCTACCTCTTCAATATTGGTTGGTAGAACTGGCACTTTATTGCATGGAAAAGGGTTATGTTTTTGCTAGATTAATCGCTCTACATGATGTTCATTCACAAGCTGCTGAAAACATCTTCTCTTCCCTATGGTTCAACTTTAAGGTTTAAGTACTGGCCAGACATCATGTTACTGTCGTGAGCTGAAAATTACGATCTTAACGAACTTCATCAATAGTAGATATCTTTTTAGTCATTTACCAATTTTTAATATTCGTCTAGTGTTCGTAAGCATAAAAATCAACTTTGCTATAACAAAACTATGCATTATGTATAATATTCTACTCTATTTTTCAACTATAACAAAAAATGCAGCCAACCCAATAGTGTAATTTATTTAATCCATCCAATTCGAGAAAGTTCTGTATGTGGAACTAAAATGCTTCAATATTTCGTTAAACTCTCGGATTTCTATGTGAAAATTCCCAAAACAACGTTTATATGATAATATTCTCAAATGAAATCCTTTATCAACAAAAATTCCTCATGAATTCTTTTGTTATCTTGATTTCTTTTGACTACAAGTTGCAAGACTAACAACATTCAAAATCTTTTCTCTCAAAAAATAAAATAAAAGTTAGAACCTCATACGATACAATCGATTCCCCTACACTTCACAGCACCTTTAGTTGTGCATAATCTAATCAAATCTCCTTTGCCTCTATTTATTTTCAGCCATACCTATTTTCTACATCCTAGCAGTCGTTCCGGGCCTAATGCCTTGGGAGAATGGATATCGGTTTTTATCATTCTGCCATGTTTTCGGCTCGCTTGCTCCCTGGTGCGGAAGTTTTGTCTACCACCTGTTTATGAACATCGAGAAGGGTGAGGACGTCTATTATCGTTTGCTGAAATTGGATATGGTCGGGATTTGGGTCAGCCAAAGTTTTGGTAAGTATCCATTTCGTAAATAAGAATAGATAACAATATGTCCTTGTATAATGTTAAAATGGTATAGTGTCTCTGTGAGTGTGTGTATAGAATTAATACCGGAAATATCCGATTTCAGGACAAACTAGTTTGGCCTAAATCAAAAAAGTAAAAATAGTCACGCAGGACGAGGGTATGGTAAGTATAATATTCTTGTCTATAGATGTTTGCGCTCCAAAATTGTGCTTAGAGCCTGATAAACAGTTTCGTGTAATGTGATTTTGTAATTTTTTGCTACTGATACATCAGTTTTTGGACACATCAGACATATTAATCAAAAAATTCAATTAACCCGCTACGAAATATTATATTCAATTTTCCTTAATTAGAGTGAAATGGTTTGACCTGCAGGTTCATTCTACTGCCTCCAAATGCCAGTCGAGGAATAACTCAATCATCCAATTAATATATTCATGGGAATTTCTGATATTCCGGGAATTCGAAATAACTCGGACCATAAACAACTCTCCCTGATGCTGTGCTACGTCGGTCGAAGTCCATAAGGAGCATGTCCTTACAGAGAAAAATTCCAATGAATTATAATAACGAAGCCAAAACCAAACGGTAAGGGCGGTGGTGGCAGTCCCACTAACGAACCTGAATGTGATTTGAATGGAAAAATACTGGAGATAGAAGAGTGTGCTAGTACAATATTGAAGGAGAACCGGGACGCGGGGTTTCGTGTTCTCTTTTATGGTTATGTTGAGCTGATGTTAAATGGAAAGTGGAAGGTTAATTTGTGATAAGCACAAAGATTACATTAGGTCTTCAAGAAGCTTAAAATGTTTTTATGTAAAGAAACATGAAATGGAATATGTAATTCGTTTTGTTAATAACAGATTTGATGAAATGACTCCGAAATTGAAACTTGAACATGCAAAAATCAGTGCCACTAATGGATAGTGACATGGGGAAAGGATTCCGATTAAACGACAGAAGATATAATTGAGATTTTGAAACATTAAATTCTACGAAGTTTATGGTTCGCCATTTTAAATTTCTATCGAGATCAGAATTTAACTAGAAATGCAGTTCTAAATCCACAGCAAAAGGACATGAATCTCAAAATGAATATGAGAAGCTGAGAGCACTGTCGTCAGCAAAACAATTTAATGAGTTAGAAGTTTCAGACAAAAGATGAATATGAGAAAGGGAGTCAGAGGCAAAACGGAGCCTTGGGGTACACCGTTACTTATTTTATAAATTTCAGACTTAAGACCATCTGGCACAAGTTGTATAAATAATCCAATCCAATCCAATCCAAATCCAATGAAGAAGAGATTGATCAATATAATAGTGCGAAAGAACATTTGCCCATAAAATCGTGTAAGCTCTTAAGTACAGAAGACATCATTTCACTTTCTGGGAGGGTGGTATTCACATCAAACTGTCCTGAAAGCAAATTGGCTTGTTCTCGATTGGCATTGATTTTTTGTTGGCTTTAAGAGCAGTTGTGGTTTGTGTCCTATTGGTATAGACGTGTGACTTGAGAGAATCCAATATAAAGAAGTTAAACGTGATCAAATCGCACCAACTCGGTACGATAGCTTGCACGGTTGCACGTGAGATAATCATGTTCGGAAGTCGCTCGCGCACATACAGCTCCGTGCCGGCCGTCCTGTTAAAACCACAAGTTGTCGGTGTTTATATTATCCAATTCGGGTATGAGAAAACTGGAAAGGGCTCGCTGTTAACGGTTATGGCCTCATCAACTAACTACGTTCTCAAAACCATAAAACCATTTAAGGCTTCAAAAACGCAATGCTGCTTTGTGTCGTTAAAGCGTAAGCCCAACCCCCATGAGCCATGATGCTTTCAATGAGCGGCACTTTGATTGAGGAAACCGAACAGTTCTCAGTTCTCAGTTCATGTGCATCACAGACCACCTTCTGTAGAATGACCACATTTTTAACGTCACCAAAAACGCTGCTAAGTGCTTAGGTTTCGTTCGACGTTGCAAGACATCTGGCTTTAACCTATATGGCCTATATTCGTCCAAAGCCGAATACAATTCCCATATTTGAGCATGTGCTCCAATAATCCATCACTTGAGTCTCTTGGAACAGAGAGCTTTAAAAATGATAGGTGATAAAAGTATAATAGTTAAAAGCATTTGAATCTCTCGAGCACCGTCGTAATGTTATTGTCTTTCACTATTTTACCTTTATGTTTATAAACAGTGTTCTAATAAAATAGCAAATTCCATTCCTGCCCTTAAACAATTTAGCGATAATACTCGCACTTAAGGGAGTGCCAATCAGTTTACCCTTGCGCCTAACTTGGGAGGAACTATTACATTTAGAGATTCTTTTACTTAGCCGCACTACACGAATGTGGAATGCCTTACCTGACAATGTATTTCCCTCCCATTTTAATATTCAGAAATTTAAAACCAATATGCGTATCGGTATCTCCTTTTAAATCCTCTTCAACTTTCCTAAAACGCTCGCACTGTACTCAAACATTTTAAGGGTAAGCATAATCCTTTCAGTGTGTGTAAAATTATATTAAAACAAAAAGTACCATATGGACCGATGATGTCGCCAACCCAAAATTCACACCAAATAGTAATTTCTTCGTGTGGTTTGTAGTCGACAATTTTTCTTGTTGACGAAGCCTGAAGCCATTCATCTAGAAATGGGCCTCGTCACTGAATATGATTTTTCAACCGGACCCACTTTCATAAAACATTTTGATAGCTTGCACTGGTTTTTGAAAGCTATATCTCTTCATGTTTATTTGACAAGACAAACTAAATAAATGACAAGCAATTTGACAGATGTAGCCTTAACCAAATGGCCGTAATCACCTGTCTCTTTATAAAAAAAAAAAATCATATTGAAATAATTTGAGGAATTAAATTTTTGAGTGTTTTGATGCTTTTCTAATATTCTACTTATTTACGGTCATCTTAACGATAACAGCGCCAATGTTCATATTTGCCGTCCACTTAAGGTGCGCTTATAACACGCGCCTTCATAATGCCCTGTTTAAATTGTGACTTTTCATTACGGCATCCAAGACGATGTTTTTGTTAATGAGATCCATGAGGAGCTCTGTACACTATTGGAACAGAGCCATTCGATTCATCCAGATTAAAACTTAAATCCATATGTAAATTATACAAGTTCAATGTAAGTATTTACATTGAAGTTTTAATCTGGATTTATTGAATGAATAATATGGCGGTAAGTGTCTGTTTTCATATTCATTTTACTGAAAAACGTATACTGTGCGACAGTTAGGTTTTATATTCGTAAAGAGATTTCACCCACCAAAAATCTAACGAATTCTTCTAAGTTGAAAAACTATTTCTGAGATAATCTGGGTTCATTTCATTTGCAGTCCTGGACTTAACTCTGGTAGGTATAACCCAGAGTTAGTAGATATTTCAACTAAATTGAATTCAAGTAAACTCAAAAGCCTTTTCAGTTTAGAATTTTCAGTTGTCAAAAATTTAAATGTAATGAGGCCTGAAAGGTACATAAGCTAATAATACGTAAGTCAAAATAAATTTGTTTCAAGGCAATCCAAACGAAAAAAAAAAGAAAGTATAAATTGCCTATACAGTGTTGAGGTCAATTTGAATGACCCTTCGTTTTGATATAAGACAAAGTAGTAAGTACAATTAAAAAGCTCAAGTGACCTCAACTCCAAGGTGCGTTTCGTCCATTACGACAGTGGGCTCATTAGTTAGATGCTGTCGTACCCTTCTAAGACGCAAATATTGGTCGATGTTTACCGACTCTAATAAAATTTACAGCTTTAATAGACTGTGAATTTTATTGTTCTAGGGGAATTTGATTAAATTCAGACACCTAGAATTAATAATGTCCGTGGTCAGACTATTAAATCAATAGAGAAATGAAAATTATTTCTGTTTAAGTGGAGTGATTGAATTAAATTCAATTAAAAAGCTCAAGTTGAGGTCACTTGAGCTTTTTAATTGAATTTAATAATTCAATCACTCCACTTAAACAGAAATAATTTTCATTTCTCTATTAAGACAAAGTACTCGCGTCAAAATATATTTTGTTTAGTTTTTCATATTCTTTCTTCATTTAATTTCAATTCAACTCTAAGCCAATCGTTCAACTCGTGAATTGAAAATCTAATCCAAATCGATGCTTGAATGATGAGAAATAATGGCGCTGTACACGAATAAAAGAAGCTTCAAAACGATTCTTCTCTTTAATTATACATATGTGGATGAAAATTGTCTCCTTAATTGTAGAATGGTGTGTTCATGTATTTACTTTGCATTTGACTTCAAGGGTTCAAGGGTACTTGTGAAGTTCCAACAGATGCATGAACATATTAGCTCCTTATTCCCGTCAGCTCAATCTACAATTACTAATAAGATTCTCTCTTGATAACTTACACAAAAAAGTTAATGATTATATTTTTTGGTTTGAAAGTACGATATTAAGGAAACGACGAGGAGAAAAAATTTTAGTTTTAAGCATACCTTTTGAAAAATGTATGAAAAAAAAAACTTAAAAATAAATAATAAATAAACAAAATCAAATGAAAAGTAGTTTAAACAAAATAAGTGTCATGCGTCCATTACTTTAATTTGGAAATTTTTCGAATCATGATTTTAAATATTTTTTTTTTGTTTATTTGAGTATTCAGTTTGAGGATTGCAGATTGCGGTCATAAAGTTTTACCAAAAAAGACGCAGTTAACGCCAGGTATTACCGGCAAGCATTAAATAAATCTCTCTGTGCAGACTGGATTATTTTTTCGTTCGGGTATAGTTTTAGAAAAAACTGAGCTTTGAAACTTTTCTTAGACTTATGGGCTTAAAATCTTATTAGTTACGTAAAGCAAAAATAATCCAAGTGCTATTTAACACTTTTCACATTCCTATTTTTTAAATATCTGTATTGTTTAAGTTCTCGAAGCTCATTTTTACAAAAAAAAAAAACATTTTTATGCTTCCTTCAGTTCTCACATAGCTAATAAATTATTAAATTTTATCTGAATTACCTAGTTTTTAAGAACGAATTTGCTTACTTTTACTGTTGTAATATTTACTAGGTATTTCATGTTTTTACTTACCTGCTACTCCTTTCAATCCTTAAATGTCATACCGAATTACACACTGACTTAAGGAATATTGATTTTGTTAATACTAGAATTACACCTTAAGAGATAAATGTGTTTTCTTCTTCTCTATAAGCTAATCCACCCATATAACCTTTCCTATCGGATTTTGTGCTTGTGCAACACTAACTGTGCCAAAATCAACGTGTTACAAAAAATTTCATAAATCTTTTGACAAAATCCAAAAATATTAGTTTTCAAAACTGCACATTAATCTAAATACAAATATTAAGCTGTGGAGTTCTTTGTGTTTGATATATGCTATTTGCCAATAAGAAGAAGATTTATTTTATGCAAGAGGATGCCAAAAAAGAAAATACTTGCATAGATAGATAGATAGATATCCTTTTTATTTTTTATCCCGCATCACATTGTAAGATTGATGGGAAATAATCTCCTGACGAAAACAAAAAAAATAATAGAAAATATCTCAAGAGCATTGTATACTGGAAATTAATGGATAACGTCTAACGAAAACTCTTAACGTCGACGCAGGGTGAAGACATTTATCTATCTACAGTGATGTGCTTCAATAGTAAATATTGTGAAATAATATGTTTATATTTAAAGGTTATACAAAAAATACATTAAACAAGGACCTCAGAAAAAGGAAGTGTAAATAGTCTCTTGGACTTATGGCATGTCCATCCTTGAAAAACTGGACATCCTTAGGAAAAACTCCAGAGGGCTTTAGAACAGAGCTAAACATAGCAATGAACCTGCTTACTGGCATCTCTTCAAGATCAGTAAAAACGAATATAAGAACAGAGCAGCCTGGCGTAAATTTTGTACAAACATAAAGTCTACTAAGGACGTTTCAAGGCCCAGGAAAGTCATGTCAAAGATTCACACTCCTCTTGGTTTTCTTAAAAGACCGAATGGACGTGGAGTAAATAGCCAAAAAGTGGCTTGAACCATAGAATCCTTCTTAGTCTACAAGGCCTGATGGAATGGTTCCAATTATGCTTCAAAGCTCTAAGGGCGTTATTGTACCGTTTCTAAATATCACTTATATTCCATCTAGTTGGAGAGAAGTTATTGTCACTTTCATTCGGAAAGCTTGCAAGCCCGATCACACTAAACCGAAAGACTTTAGCACAATAAGCATTTCTGCCTTTCTTCTTAAGATCTTAGGAAGGCTGATAGAAACGCACATTTGCCTCAAGCTAACTTATAGTGTTCTTTCGTAGGCCGAACATGCATATATGAAGGGCAAATGTGTTGAGACGGCACTTCATGCAGTGACATAGAAGGGGTCTTCAACAGCGTTGAAAATGGCGAAATATGACAAGCCCTAGACTTTGTCAGTATCGACCCGATGCTGTCAAACTGGATTGAGTCAATGCTTCAAACTAGAATTCAATGTGACAACAAGCTTAAAGTAAGGACGTGTAGGGGTACACCGCAGGGAGGTGTCTTGTCTCCTCTGTTTTGGCTTCTGGTCGTTAATCAGATTTTAGTTAAATTAGGGCAAGGTTGCGTTAAATGCCCCCTTTCGCCTAAGAGAAATGGAAAAAAAAATACTACTCTCCGAGATAAACGCGAAAGCGAATTTGAAGAAATATGCATTAACAATAAAAAAATCACTGATGAAAAATTTAATACAAGAGTCCGGAATAGATTGTTCCGACATGACAGTCAGACGTCGCCATAAAGATATGGGTTTTGATTGCTTGTCGTCTAGTAAAGAAGCCACTTCTCACAAAGCGATTATGGACAAAAGTTTAAAATAATAAAGTTTTTTTTAAACTTTGTGTACTTTTGATTATTTAAAACTTATTTTTATTTAGTTATAAGTTTTAATATTGAAATATTTGTGGAAGTTCAGGAAAGGTTTAAATGGGAAAAACATAAATAATAAGTAACAAAAAATACTAAAAACGACAATTTAATTTTCCAATACAAAATGTTCATAGTTAGGAAACATTTGCTGTCCTTGCACTACAAATTACTGCAGAAATTTAAAATGAGAAATTGATCATGATAGAAGATATGGGTTTATTGATCGTAAATAAGGTATTGTCGTGTTTGGGTATGACAGCACCTAATCGTCCTATGCGTGATGTATTGAAGATTGAAGCACGAGTTGATGAGTTACAAAGAGAATAACAATATGATACTGAAGTATCGGCTTGTTAAAATTTTCCGCAATTGAATGAACAACAAAGAATTGAGTACGATACTTTGATGGAAGCTGTGAACAGTGGATCTGGTGGAATTTACTTCCTTGATGCTCCCGAGGCGACTGGATAAACGTTCGTTGCTGTTGGCAAAGATCAGATCGCTAAATGAAGTAGGCCTAGCATTGGCTTCATCTGGAATAGCTGTATTATTGTTAGAAGGTGGAAGGTGCATATTCTGCCTTGAAATTTCCACTAAACATGCAAATCAACGAGGTACCAGTTTGCAACATCGTCAAGAAAAACGCAATGACGAAGATTCTAAAGATATGCAAATTGTTGGGGATGAATGAAGAGGTGATTGGAGGCACTGGACAGAACGTTAAAAGATCTTCGTGACAACCAAAACATTTTTGGTGGAGCTACGAGTATGATTCTGTTGTCAGGTGATTTTCATCAGACTCTTCCAATTATTCCCCGATCAACTGTTGCTGACAAACTCAACGCATGCTTAAAATCATCTGATTTGTGGCGGCATGTAAAGACACTCCAATTAACCACTAACATGCGAGTGTTTTTGGAACAAGATCAAACTGCGATTATGTTTTCGAAGCAGTTATTAGATATTGGAAATAGTAAAGTAGCAGTTGACACCAGATTAATTAAACTACTTACGGATTTTTATCACTTCGTCGACTCAAAAGAGGAGCTTATTCAGCGTGTTTTTACGAACATAGAACAACAATTCAGAAACAATAATTGGCTGAGTAAACGACCAATATTGGCGGCCAAAAACAAAGATGTCGATGATCTCAATGCAACCATTTAGAATTTTCTTCCCGGAGAGATGTTTTCTTACAAATCAGTTGACACAGTTACAAACCAGGATGACGTAGTCAACTATCCCCCAATTTACAGTTAAAAGTAGGATCAGTTGTGATTATGATGCGTAAAATTAATCAGCCTCGACTGTGGAACGGAACGAGACATTACATTGCAAAATAGCTGATCTCGGTCAAATTGTTAATATCCCAAATTCGAAAATTTGCTTGTTGACGAACCCAAAGGGGTGTCGTTGTCTACGGTCGTTAACTCTGAGCTTCTGGGCCAGTTGAAGTTTGTCCGAGAGCAGCCGTAATTCTTGACCAGCGTTCCCAAACTTTTCGCATATAAATTTCTTTTTTTTTCATCCAAAATTATTTAGACCTTTTTTAGTTTTAATTTTTCCTTTTTTTTTAAATATAAGAATATTTTTGTATTCAACAAAAATACTCGTATCCTGGAAGGCTTGATTATAGCCATCCGTATTCAAATTATAAGACTTTTTATTAAGATGAGTCTGGTTTTTGAAAGTTGTAAGAAGATTTCGTATTACATAAAATGTTAAAGTTTTTCAGTTGACTATTTTTTCCGCTTTCTGAGTTGGTTTTTGGCAGATCTGTCTTTTAGTTGACGAACGGGTTTTAGCAGATTGGTCACTGAACCCATTGACTCAACGTTGCAAATAGTCCTCATGGAAGGAAGATAACGTCGACCGTTAAATAGTCGAACGTAAAGGTTGATAGAACAGAAGACCCATTTTTTATAAAATAATTTAATCATCTGCAAATATTGTTGAAGGCTATACCTCCCCATGTTGATTTGGCAAGACATATTTAATAAATAACAGCCAATTTAACAGATATTCTTTCTCAACACAATAGAGTGCTGCAACTGCTACTGGAGCTGCATGTAAGATAACTGTCAAAAAGACTCATACGTGATATTTTTCTCGTAAAGACAATGGACAATTCTGCTGTCAGATTTCTAACATATCTGTCAGCTAATTTAAATCATGTTCGAATTTATTAAAGAAAGTCATTTTATCAGGAAATAAAAAACGCTTGAAACTCACTTCAACTTTATGTAAATCTGCATCTAGTGGTTTGACTAGTTGGAATTGGAAAAGTCAAAATTGCTGTACGTTGGCAGCTGCGTTCCGTGTATTTGTAATAATAAATTTGTGTGTATCTGATATTTTGACATGTACTCCCAGCTGCAGCTTCAGTTCCACCTCCGTTTCCATTGAGTTCGGCCAGGGTAGCTTCATTAATATGGCCGCAATCACATGTCAAAGCTTAGAAATCTTGACAAAGTGAACTGAATACAACAAACAGAAACTACCAGATAGTTTGGAATGAGCTACAGCAAGTCAACATCATCCATTCAATACCACAATAATATCCAATACCAGAAAAGATTACAAGCAATCAAGCCAGGACCAGATGCTTTCAAAAACATCAATAGGATCATTGGAAAACACCCACAAATACCGGAAACCATCATCAGCAATGATACTGAAGCTACCTCGGCCCAAGACAAGGTGGAAGCGTTCGCCGACTACTTCAAAGGAAACTTCACACCGAGCCCACCTACTGACCCAACTTTCTTACAAGAAGTTGAGGCAACAGTTCAACAAACACTGCAACCAAATCCGGATAAAATAAATTTTAATATTATCAATCCAGCAAATGATCCCACATTTATGCAATCTAGAGGAGGTTGTAGAAATCATCGGCAATTCTAAGCCAAAAAAGTCTGCTGGACCAGATGGTGTCTCCTACTACATCCTTAAAAGGCTGCCACAGGCGGTAATGATTTTCCTCACAATCATTTTAAACAACTGCATCAACAACTGTTACTTCCCCCAGAAGTGGAAAACAGTGAAGATTGTGCCAATTCCGAAGAAAGGTGCCTCCAACTTAGTTTCCAACTACAGGCCAATATCACTTCTCAACAACATCAGCAAATTACTGGAAGAATTAATCTTACGAAGACTGAAGAAATTCTGCTGTGAAAATTCAATCATCCCTGACATGCAATTCGGCTTTCGAGAAAAACACTCAACCTTGCATCCACTGGTAAAATTCCAACACGATATCACCACAGCCCTCAGCAGTAATCGTGTTACCGTCGGGTGCTTTCTCTTTTCTTTCCTATCTTTCAGGAAATTTTTCGTTCAAGTAGATAACTGCAAGTCGAAAATGAAGACCATCAGAGCTGGAGTCGCCCAAGGCTCAAAACTAGGCCCCTTCCTCTACAACTTGATGACTTCAGACCAACCTTCACCAATTGGATGCGAGAACCTTCTGTATGCTGATGACTCGCTCACCTACGCCACATTAATGTCACCACTAATCGCTGTCCAAAAAGTAGAAACCCACATTAACAGACTCTTCCAATTCTACCAGAAATGGGGCATCCGATTCAACACTTCCAAATCGGAACTTGTCTGCTTCAGGAGACCTTCAACTGGTAGAGGCCTTCGCACCGCAACAATTTGCAGAAATCTGGTCCTAAGACTCCCTGACGGATCCTCCATAGTGGCAAAGCCAAATGTCAAGTACCTGGGAGTGCAATTCAATGAGTTGCTAAGGTTTAACCTGCACTCAAGAAATGTTCTGAAAAAGGCCAGCTGGGCCTTCAGCGGTTTGCACCCATTGCTGAAAAGAAGATCAGGTCTTAGCCAACCGACAAAGATATTAATCTACAAGCAGCTCCTGCGACCAGTGATCAGCTATTCCTTCCCAGTCTGGTTTTCCATCTCGAAGACAGCTATGAAGGAACTTCAACTATTCGAAAGGAAGATACTGAGGATCTGCACTGGACTCTACTTCGACCGTCAACGACAGAAACACTACAGGAACGAGCATCTCTACACAGAAGCCAATTTAATCCCGCTGGACAAATATCTAGTTCTTTCAACGAAGAAACTAATGGGGAACATCATCGACCACCCGAATCAGCTTATGAGAAGGATGACCACAGAACAACGACATCCCGAGCCGAGGTACCTCAGTGTGATGGAAACTCTGGATGACAACGTAATCATGGACAACGAGGAAGTAGTCTCGTTCTACGCTGACATTGGGTCAGCCTACCACCGCGGCTAAAACGCCATCCCTGCCCACAACTCACAAAAATCACCACTGACAACCAGGAATGAACACCCTGAGGACAATACAACCGACATTTTAAATTTAATTTTTTTTTTCGTCATGTAAATTTTATATAAAAATAATTAAACATAAGTCACTGTATATAGTTAGGCCCCCTATGAGCCAACAAATGTAAACTTTCATACATATGTAGTATCTTATTAGTTGTAAGCCAAATTGTAAATATATAGTATGTTCAATAAAACAAAATTGAATTGAAATCTTAGAAATCTCAAATGGAAAATCATATATTCAAATTATTTTGAAAGGCTTTTTAAAAATCTTAGAGAAACATTAGTTTTCCGATGTAACATAACCTTAAATGTGAACGTGTCTAATTTTGAGGTTGGAGTATTTAGAAACCAGAACTAATTGAGGCCGGTTATTAAAAACTTTAAGGAACTTGTAATCTGAGTTAGGATACAGAAATGTCCTGTAAGACAAAAATGTACTGTCTACCAGAAGTACTGTTTAAGACCCTGTTTCTAAATGACTAAAAATCTCATTTTAAAAGTATCTTCGAACTACAAAGATAATGACTGACTATTCACTTTACACATTACTGTTGGGGCATTAGTCATCTTTCCACAAAAAAAATGGCAAATCTTTTCTTTAGTCTTTGTTTATTCACATTTTACGATATTTGTGTTTAATTTTTTGTAAATAAATTCCTCTCATTTATCAGTTTGACCACATTTTAAGTTTTCAGTAGGAATTCTGTTGAATACAAATATTTCATTAAAGCATTTTTGTTGGCATTACAAACATGTATGTATGTACATAGTAAAAAAAAAAGAAACAAATTACTTTTGAATTGACTTAAAAAGCGTCTAAGAATGAATGGAAATAATTGCAAAAACTTTTGCTTGTGAATGTAATTAGGAGCTGAGGAAAAGTTGTTAAATTTTGAAGAAACTTTCGTAAGCCGAATATAGGTTTGCCAAGAGTGTCCCCTTAAGGGTGAGTTTTTTTTGTAAATGTTGAGAATTCTTAACAGAAATAAAAATCAGAAAAATGGCTTTTTTATATTCATCGAATTTACTTTATTTGACAAATAATTTTTAAGCAATAATGCGAAGGCTGTTGCGTTTGAACTACCTATATTAAAAACTATTATAAAAGTTCTGAGCTTCAAGAGGTTATCAAAAAAAAAAACCAAAAATATATTTTTTAAGTTTTTTTTTTAACTTACATTATCGAGCAAAATATTTCACGTCCATAAGTTGATATCGGTAACAATTTTCTGGTATCCAAGTTGATCGCAATTGTAGCTGTCCAGAGCAATTACCAACACCATGCTTTGCCTACAGCTTATGTAGTATGATTATTCCAGTTTAGCGTTCGATTAAAGCATATATCCCGATTTGTAGCTGTTTCCCCAAATCCAAAACTATTGAAAACTGTGAAATCACCTGTCACAGAAAAGAGTGTTGCCAATCTAAACGCTTCGAAAAGAGCTTAGTACTCAGACCATGAGTTGGTCAATTTTGATACCACATTGAATCTAGGAGACTTTCCACCTAATCGTTAAGTAAATTGGAGCTCCTTGTGAAGCGAGCTAGATTGCTGTTATCTATATTTTCTAAATCACTAAGATCATTGTGGTAGAAATCTTCCAGACAGAGTCTACGTCTTTGGGAGAAGGTGAGGGATCGATTCTTCTTCTTCTCCGTCCATGGAGCTTCTGCATAAATCACTTGAATAAATTCCAGGCCCGTTGTGTACTTACCTAATAAATATTAATAACACAATCTTAAAGGTTTAGAAAAGACGACAGTTGAGTTCATGGAACTACTGATGACGACACATTTACTCGACTGTGAAAAAAGCAGTCTGGAAATGTTTAGATACCGTACCAAGTCAGAGAGAGAGAACTTATGAAGTAGGAAGTTAACAAGAAGGAAAAAATTCCTGATGCGCAATTAATACTTTCTCTCCGAATAAGTCTCTGGTTATGTACGACATACTATCAATAATGCTGCAGTTCCATGGGTGGAAATAACTTTTTAAAGGATACCTCACTTTAAGCTATGTATCCGAGCCCTAGAGACAATCAAACGAAGTCTTTATTTTGAAAGACGGAGCCATGAACCCGCGAAGGATTTCCGGCTAATTAGTCTGATTTCTTTCGTGCTAAAAACTTTGGAGCGCATTATCGACATTTAAAGAATGCAGATGTCCTCTTAAAACTTCTCAACATGCATACCCCAAAAGTAAGTTCAGTAAGTTACAGTCCGTCACAAGATAGTGCGTACAATTGAAAAAAAAAAATTTAATTTAAAGAATATACTCTCGATACCTTCTTAGATGTGAAATGTGCTTTCAAACACGTCCTCACCGAATCTATTCTGGAATCACTCGTTGACTTTGTTTTATTACACAACATCAGGGTGTAGATTATATGTATACATGTTCAGCGACGGAAGGCATTAAAGTACGATAAGTAATATACCAAGCACGTTAGTAGCGGAACAGCCCAGAGCGGATTACTATCCCTTCTTCTTTGGCTTTTGGTCATGAATAAAATCCTCGTTAAGTTGTAAAGATGTTAAGTGAAAGCGGTTACTTAGCATATGATTTAGTACTACTAGTGTCTGGAGAGTTCACTCCTGTGTTAAGTCAAATTACAGAAATGGCCTCAGGAAACATTAGTAACTGTAGTAAAAGTTTTAGATTTCGTTATAAGTGATATCTAAAAGCAATACTGAACTGATGTTATTTACTACCGAAACTTACATACACCTCCTTCCTCTACCCTACCGCTGTCTTTCAGTGCAAAATATTTAGGTTTTATTCTTGACCCTTTACTGAACTGGGAATTGAACACTAGAGTAAGTTCGGGTAATGTGGACCCCCATTATTTTTTTCAGCAATATCTTTGAAAATAAAGCTTTTATTGAAATGGCTTAACTTTTAAATCGTTCCCTGGGACGTTAGCAACAAATTTCAATAAACTTTTTGCCTAATTTTTCTCAAATAATTTCTATATTTATCAAAGTTTCCAATAGTTGAAAAACTACCCCTCTGAAAAAATGTCGTATGGATTAATCAAAGCAAAAATTAATATTTCTTGGACTAGATTTATTTCTTTTATTATTAATTTTATAACTATAATGAAATTATAAGAAATAGTAAATCCTTTTCTTTGACATTTTGTGATGAATATATAAATTAATAAACAAAATTAGACCTTATCCAAAACAGATGGCAAATGTGGGGTATATTGGTACACTTTACCCATTTCCACAATAGCCGAAAAGCATGTTTCAAAAGAAAAACCTTTCAATTTATATAATATTCAAGCAAAACAGTTAAATTCACCTTATAAATCAAGTAACATAAAATAAGAATAATGAAAAAGAAACACTTACCCGAATCAAAGCTTAGTATAAATAAATATAAACTTTTTACTGCCAACAAAAATTAATAACGACCTCACGCTAAAACAAGAAACACTGCACTGCGCAGAATCTACTACTCAAAAACACGTGGTAATAAAAGTTATGGCTCCCTGCTTAAGAGAACTAACATGTGAGAACAAAAACAGATCTCTAACTCTCTCAATAATAGAGGAAATGCAGTGGTCCACATTACCCGAACTTACTCTAAATAGCTTTCCACGCCTGAAGCAAATTATTTGGTGTAAAGTGGGATCTTTAATATAAGATAGTTTTGTTTACGTGCGCAAGCATGGCGCAACCGATCATCACGTATAGTTCGATTGTGTAGTGGCCTGGCTTATTACCAAAGTAAATAATATTTATAAGCCCATGAAGGTACAAGAACCTGCTAGCGTTAGCACCACACGGGCTCTAAGTTCTTGCCCAACTGATTCCTTAAGCGTTTTTCTTCATCTCTTATTACTTAATTTACGCATAAAGTAGGTATCTAGTATTTTCTAGAGCATTAAAGCTAAAGGAATCAACCTCTTAGGTTGCCAAATCTTATGGTAACAGCAATATTATATCTTACTGAGTTTATTCCAATAAAGATGTATTCAACTCCCATTGACTATTTCCCCCTTTAATTTAGAACCAGTAAGGATTTAAAGGATATGTTTCCATAAGGAAAGAACTGGGATGATGACGTGGATCGTGACAAAAGACTGTATCGAAGTCTATCTTTACTGACAGCTCAAAGATGAATTGTGGTGATTCAGGATTCTTTTTCGAAACTCTGAATATATCTAAGCTTTTTCGGCTACTCGACTTTCCTAGTTTTTTTCAAGCTTACTTAATTGCTATAAGAGAAGAATGCAAAGTACTCAAACAAGATCCCAACCAGAGCCGGAATACAGCTGAAAATCAGGCGGCTGTAAAAGTCAATCATTCTACATAGTACATCATCCTCCAAATTGGTCCAACTATGCCAGAATTAACTTGCTAGCCTGAATATTAATCTCAATGTCTCTCATATCAGGGATCTGGGTCAAAGTGCTATTATTGGAAATAAAAGAACTGGTCATGCAAGGATCAGCCCATCATAGCTCAATGGAGGAAAGGGCAATACTCTCTCAATTTTCCTCAATGAATCAAATCGCAGGTGTGACACTTCAACTAACTACATTATATCTAAAAAGATGTGGCCTACCTATAATAAAACCCGAAAACTTGATATGATACCCAGGCATATCCAGGCAAGACTACCTACAGCCAACACTGGACAATAGAAGAGCGTGCAGCAAAATTAGGCATTCCTCACACAATTTACTTTCGCAGCAGCTGTGGAGACCACCAGGAAAGGCAAACAGTCATTAATGTTCATCTCAATTATTAGGACATCTTCTGGTGACATTGACAAACTTTCAGAAATGAAGATCAAAGACATGATCACTTTTCTCAATGCGGCGAAATGGCTCTAGAACAAACTTCGGTTACTTCTGTGCCGTGCTCTATGCTTGATTCCTTAGACCGTGAGCTAGCTACAGAAGGCGTTGACGGACTTTTTTTGGTTTGAGGAGGTTGGGTGATCACTCAATCGGATTAGTGACTACTTCAGCACCAGTCAACAAGCTGCCTAGTTTGGCACAGAAAATTAAGCCTTAAAATTGGCGTACCAAAATTTTGTCTTAAAATTATTTTATTAAAATTTTTATAGAGTATTATATTTTTCCATAAATTCATATCTACTCAAGAAATTAAATGGCAGCCCTTTTTAGCTCAAACAATTATTTATATATTTGCAGGCTTTTTTTCTTAGAGCAAACTATTTTTAATGAACAAATTTTGTCACTTGAATTACAAGATCAATTACGTGGGACTTCGTCGTGCATTTTATTTCATTTCGTATTTTTATTATTAAGATTTTTTTGTCCAAGTATATACACAACATAAAATTATAAAAATAAATATATAAATAGATAAAAATTCCTTTTAAGTCCTTAAAAACTTAATATTTATAAGATCTAAACTTCAATGCATTTATTAATAGATTTAAACTTTCTAATTGCAGGTGCTCTACCCTTAGTGACAGCAACCACTCTATGCTTTACATTCAAGTGGAAGTGGTGTATAATCATTTCATACTGTTTGCTCTCCTTATGGGGTCTTTATAAAGTAAGTAATCTAAACGTCACGTTGTTATTGTGTCACACTATCTATATGTAAAGAAAGTTGAGTATTTTATAGTGTACGAGTATAAAACCATTTATATTTTAAACTCCATCACTTTTGTGCACAAGGAACTCTTATGTGAAAACACACACACATTTACACATATAGTGCAGAGTCTATATATCGTGATTAACCTCCTTTTCATCGGAGGGATCCTTGACTTGAGTCTGATGTCCTCTGTGCGCTGCTGATGTGTGTTGTGTTCCTAAGTTTTTACTATATCTCTCTAGCTGAAGGAGGATTTCTCAAGTACTTATCCATTAAATTGAGGTCGTTATCACAGCTGTGAATACAGAAACGGGATGAGCATCTATAACATTCTGTGTGATTTAATTTCTTTCAATGTCACCCTTTTCTTGTGTGTGGGATGTTAGATTATACACATGGATTATGCAGCTATACTTACATAGCATATAGTATTTTTTGGCAAATATATTATTCTTGTTGCAGATGAGCTCGGAATATTGTGTCCTTTTCTGAGCGCCTGGCTGTATCTCACTATATCTATAGAAACAGAATACACAAACTCGTGTAGCCAGTATTTACACAAATTCCACACTCTTGGCAAAATATGTTTTGTGAATGGAGGACTTGAAGTTAAAATATGGTTGCCAGGGAGTTTTTTTTTTATTTTTGACAGGCATCTACTTTTTATAATACATTTCGACTTTATTGATTAAAATAAAAAAATAAATAAAATGTTCGAAATTTCATATAAACTAAAACAAAATGGCGCAAAATTTTAAACATTTAAAACCTACTCTAAATCTATTTTAGAATGGGAGTCGACTCTAAATATTGAGTATAAAACGAGAACCGACTTTTTGTTAATTTTAAAGGACATAAACTATACTTTAACGTTAAAGAGCTCGTCTTACTTTAACAGCAGCAAATAGCTAGTTTATCTTTTAAAAGTATACTTTATCCATATTGACAATGGTCATTTCATACCAAAGCAAATGGAAGAAAAATTTTTTACTGATGTTTTATTCAATTTTTTAAAGATGTTTTTGTAAATAGCTGAATAACTGAATATTATAAATTCGAAATAATCGTACGAAAGTGCTCTACGATGAACAAATCTGTAAATACAAATGTATGTAGGTACATACATATCTTATGTATGCACGCGCGCCGCCGCCGCCGGCCGAGACGAGTATAGCTAAATGAATCTGCACCTTGCAACAACAAATTGAGTTTTTATGCTGTGAATTTGCGATTAATACTTTATTTCCATCTAAAATAATGTAAATAACTTATAAACAATCAAAATCTGTACCGAGGTAGTATATAAAATGTACTTTTTTCGGCGAAAAATTATTTGGTTTAAAGTTGTCTGCTCTTTTTACTTTTTTTTTGTGTTTTTGTAGTTGTGTGAGTTATGTATCTGTCAAATTAAGGGTTGTTCAACGCAAATTCGCTTAGGTTCTGTTGTAAAACCCACATCAGTTAGAAGAGTTGTCTAACGTGTTTAAAATTATGCAAAAGTTAGACCAAGTCTCCAAGCTAAACGACTGCGTTAAGTAGAGCCGGTTTAATTCCTTAAACGAGAACTGTTTAAAATTTTGCGCCAATATATTTAAAAACGATGTATTTGGAATAATTTAAAAATTCTGAAAACAAAATATTTTTTAGCAAATTGGTTAAAAAAGACGTTCTCCATAAATTAAAAAAATTACTGAAAAATTTTAGTGAATCTTGAGTTGGTTACTTTTTATATTGAATGAATTAAAGAAAATCAAGTATATTTGGACTTGTTTTTACTTTGATTACCCCAATATGAATTCAAAACTTTGATTTTCGTAAAGGGATATAGTACATAATATTGGCGCAAATTTTTCAAAACTCTGGTCTTGATACTTCTTAACAATTTCCTAACTTTAAAGCAGTTAACATTTTTTTTTTAATTTTAAAAATTTTCGAACTAGACTCTTTAAAGAGTATTTTATTTTTACTTGCAATATACATATGTAGGTACTATAGGGCAAGTTCTGCATTTGAAAAAAAAAAATCGAACTCGAGATTTTGATCAAAGTTGACTTTACGATGATAGAGAAGACGAAAAAAGTGGGTCCGGCAATTCCGTCTGTCTGTATGTCTGTACCTCGAACTACAGCCTAAACTACTGGCGGTATTTTCTTCAAACTCAGTACTTAAGGGTCTTCGATGATTCCCTAGAGGAGAAATTCAAATTTCTTTTTTAGCTCCAAAACTAAGGGTACCCCCCTACACCCGTAATGCAAAATCTTATTTATCTCAAAAACGGCTCTAACGATTTTGATAAGAAATATTAAGTGTGATATTATGGACACAGACTATATTTTGGTCAAAAAAAAATTTGGGGGGAAATGTTATTAGGGGTACCTGTCATAGAACCATTTTTTTGATTTTCGATTTTCTCACCAACGGGTCTAACGATTTTTACCAAAATTTTTATGCAGGAGCTGCTTTGCATTTAAAAAATATAAACTAAAAATTTTTTTCGAAAAAATAGGTTTTGGATTTTTAAAAAAATAATACAATTTTTTTTTGAAAA